>JAZGQO010000021.1:41000000-42498470 GCA_036850965.1 Patella caerulea | reverse complement strand
CTGACAGATTCTCTATTAGATGTGATCTATATCAGGTTAGTTCTAAATATAAAACACACCTTCTCGTGACATACATCTGAATCTGTCTTCGCTTTGGTGATAGAAGTTTCTGCATCACAGTTCTTTGACTCTGGAATCATCTCTACCCACTCAGAATCGAAGAATCAGAAACTTTCACAGTTTTCAAATCACAACTAAAGTCTTATCCAGAGCAGTAACTTTTATTTATGTGAGACTCATTTGTTTTGCACTTTGAGCATACATTTTATGGATGTAGTATAGGGTATTATAAATATACATATTATTAATTTATGGTGGTTCACTGGTTTGTCTCTGAAGGATTTGATATTATTACCACCCTGAAGTATGACCCTTTTCAAGGTGCTTTCCACGTACCTGCAGAACTAAACAGTTCACAGTTTATATAGGTGACAGGATGTCCATGACAAAATCCTTTATTATTTTCTTTTCTAAAAACCTAAATCCTAAAATATATTTCCATGTGCTTATCTTTAGGTATCTGGAGAGAAAATGGCGTCGGTGCCATCGTGTGTTTTAGAGATGCAAGGTGGAGAGGATGAGACCAATGTTTATTCGCCAGAAATACAGACGACACACAGACATCATGTGAAACCGGGGAAATACGCTGTTATACCTTCATGTATTGAACCAGGACAGGAAAAAGAATTTCTAGTCCGAATTTTTTCTGTTTCTCCTCTTCAAGATGTCCGGTAAGAATATAAAAGAATTTAAACCCTTTAAAATTCAATAAATATAATGTACTATAGGCCATGAACCAAGAGTGACGCTATCCTATTAAATATCTAAGTCTGTCAATCGATGGGGGGGGGGGGTGGATGGCCGAATGTTAGCATTTGCATGCTGTATCATAAACCTGTCATTGAGTCAAATGCCTGGTTGAGCGTCGCCTGTCCAACCTCATAGGTTTTCTCCGGGTCCTCCGGTTTCCTCTCACTGCTAAATCCCCTACGTGCAAGCAAATTATTAAAATGAAATTAAACCATGTTAGTCCCGAAATGACCTAGTCGAATCCCCATTTTTTTGTCTGTCTCTCCGTGTAACTCTGTGTATATGACAAGGAGTAGGGTCGCCTTTCATGTGTTTTCTTCCTGGGTGTGCGGTCTCTCTTTGTCAATCAATGTCAAATTGTCCAAGGAATTTAAACTTTGGAAAGTATCAGGATACACTTTATTTAACGATTGATGTACATGGAATGTAGATCAAGTGACTAGTGTAATGCTCCGAACACTGTCCCTCTTACACCAAATGCTGTTCCTCTTACACCAAACGCTGTCCCGCTTACTCCAAATGCTATCCCCCTTACACCAAACGCTGTCCCCCTTACTCCAAACGCTGTCCCCCCTTACTCTAAACACTGTCCCACTTACTCCAAACACTGCCCCACTAACTCCAAACACTGTACCACTTACTCCAAACACTGTCCCACTAACTCCAAACACTGTCCCACTTACTCCAAACACTGTCCCCCTTACTCCAAACGCTGTCCCACTTACTCCAAAGGCTGCCCCCCTTACTCCATTGTCTGTGGTGTAGCAGAAGGAGCAAAACTGGTTTCCTATATGGTTAACATCAAATTATTTCCCTCTATGGGAAATTTCTTATAATATTGTTCAAAGGAATAAAGTTGGTTATTATGCAAGTTCGTGTATAATTTGTTTTCTATTTCCACAAATGTATCATAAGTTTTGTAATTGGATTATAATCTCACCCAATCTTTACTGTTTAATTATCCAATATGATGATTTTTATCCAATATGATGATTTTTTAGGATATTGAAATAACAAAGGAAAATTTAATTATTTTACTTATTTAAATTTATTTTGATGGTTGAAAAAAGAAAACTTCTCAAGTACAAGCTCAAACTGTCTATAAACCAATCCAAACAGACGTAGATAATTTTTGTAGCATTTGTTATAATGCACATTTTAATCTTAACTTAACAGATGAGCGGTTTTGATAATATCATGACAGACCTAGAAATGTGCCAGGTATTTGATTTGGTATTGTTCTGGTGCAATACTGTAGTATGATGAACTAAAACTAAAGCAAAATGGACAGCAGGATGGGTTGCGATTGGGGCCAAGTTCCCTGTCAAATACTGGAGATACTGTTAGAAATTGTCACATTCTTTGCACTGAGCTGGACTGCACAATAAGTTGAACTTCGCAATAGACTGGACTGTACAATAGGTTGGACTGTACAAAGGACTGGACTGTACAATAGGTTGGACTGTACAAAGGGCTAGACTGTCGAGTGTACAATAAAATTTTATAATTTTACAGAGAAATGTCAAGAAGTGCTGTTATTATGTCATGTGAACAGGAGAAAGTTTTACAATATAACGGACAAGAACTTAAATTAGGTTTGTATTTCATCCTGTAAACAATTATACACATGTTTAAACAATTATATACACACATATAAACAATTATAACGTGTAAACAATTATAACATGTGTAAACAATTATAACATGTGTAAACAATTATAACATGTGTAAACAATTATAACATGCATAAGCATAAACAATTATAGCACTTATAAACAATTTTAATTAAGCACTTATAACATGTGTAAACAATTATAACACTTGTTAAAGCTATAACTCTAAAAAAAATTCAGGTGGCAGGCACGATGGCCGAATAAGGAAGGGGCTCACAAACGTGAAGGTCAGTTATTGAGTCGAGGAACAAGGTTTCAATCCTATGACATGATATATCTTTATGCCAATAATTAATTTGTGTACAAGTGACTTTAAAAATGTGAGGAACCCCCCCAAAAAACCTGGAACTGACAGACAAAGCTATTCCTTGTTACATTAACATAACGATGGAGGTCCAAACCATGGACCATCTAAACTATATTTTTTAGGTTTTGGATACTTGTCGAAACATGGTGCTTTTGGAAAAAACTAGTGATTGTATCCCATAAAAACTATGTTCTGTTAATATGTTTCCTGATCACTAAATGCCAAAAGATTATGATTTGGTAACTCAAGTTACAGACGTAAATGTGACTGTATATTTAATTGGTTGTTTTATTATAGCTAAATGTATGATTATATTTGATTGGTTGTTTTATTACAGATAGATGTATGACTATATTTGGAGAATGGAGACAAGGTATCAATGCAGGAGGACAGGTGTCAAATAGAGAAACTTTCAGCACAAATCCACAGTTTTATTTTACAGTACCTAATTCAGGTTAAACAACTTATTTAAAATAATGGTGTATTTTTCACATATTGAAAGATTTCTCACAGCTTTATCTACGTTTATATGTAGCCTATTCGACTCATATTCATTATTTAGCAATTAATTCAGAAAACCAAATCAAAACAACAATGCTAAATAATCTCCAAGAATGAATTCAGTCACATTTAAAACAGGGGCCTGTTTTACCAAATTTAGATGATGGATAATGGATATTAATTATATGATAGATAAAGGATATTTATATAATGGATATTTAATGGATATTTTTATGATGGATAATGGATATTTATATAATGGATATTTGATATTTATAAAATTGATATTTATATAGTGGATATTTGATATTTATATAATGGATATTTGATATTTATATTATGGATAATGGGAATTTATATAATGAATATTTTCAGGCGAATTAGAACCAGTTGTATTTCATGTTATGCAGGAGCAGGACGATAATAAATCTCCCGTTGGTCTGCGACTTTTCCCGGTAAATATGTATTTTATGTTATTATAATAATGGTTTATAATCTTATTATGTGAATTACAGAAAATAGAGAAAGCTGATGTCATACAAAAATAAATTCATCCCATTTAAGACTGAGAATGATGTCTGAAACGTATTAGTGTTGCCTATTCATTCGGATGGAACAAAATAACAGGAGATCCACCTGTGCATATATTTGTGTACTCTTGAGAGAGAGAGATAGAAATGGGGTTTAACGTCCACTCGACATAAACTAGGTCATTTTGGGACTAACATATGGTTTAATTTTATTTCAATAATTCCATCCGGGTACGGGTCTTTAGCAGTGGGAGGAAACCGGAGTGCCCGGAGGAAACCCATGAGGTTGAGAAGGCGCCCCTATCTCCATGCCACACATACGCTCACACCAGGGCTCGAAACCACAGCTGCAAGCCAGAGGTGACCAGCCAGCTAGAGGTCGAAGCGCAGTACTCTAGACCACTAAGCCATCCCAAATCCCTACCCCACCCCCACCCCCACCCCCGGTCGTCCGTGTACTCTTGAAAGAACGCGCGATAGTTGGAAATCAAAAAAGAATATATAACAAAATGCTGTTACCTCGGATTACTCAAGTAACCTTAGAAATAAAAACTAACATAAATGACTGAAGTATTTTGTTGGTATTTAACCCTGAGAAATGGTGATCAGTATTTTACATTATTTTGCAGTATAATGGATCTGTATCACTACCTGTGGATGTTGACTACATGTACCACGTCTACGAAAGTTGTCCCCAGCATATAGACGGACAACAGGGAAAGTTTGTGGTGACGTGGGATTTAGATGTCAAGTATGTTTTACCTGCAGGAGAATACATCGCTTTAATACACATGGACAAGCCAACAGATGAAGCCAAATATGCTCTATTGATCAAATCTAAACATGATTTGAATATCACGTAAGTAAACATTTTACGCTAGAATCAGTAAAACAGCCAGTGTCAGTAACAGAGTATTTTACGCCCTAGACAAGACAAACTTCTAACAACTTAGTGAGCATTATGATAGTACTGGCCTGCAGATTGCACTTAATTTGTTTCCAATAAAATAATGTTTGTCTCTCAACCCGTTCTCAGTCACCCTAGATCATCAAGGCTCATTATCATGTCTAATTGACAGATTGTAAGTGTATATTTGTGTGGTCAGTAACAGTTTTGTTAACCTGGGTATTAAAAGGATCTTTTTAAACATGCATAATGAATGAGCTAAGTCTGCCTATTGTAGGTCTTTCTTTAGGCTTGAAATGTTAGCTAAATTATTAATTAGACATTTATTTACAAAACAAGACCATTATCAACTCTCAATGGCATGGCTACTCAAAATTTTAACTTGATTAGAATGGTTCATGATTTAAACATTTGAGTTAAAAATGGGAAAGCGAGGCTAGGACTCCAATATACATGTAACAGTGTCCTGGTTACAACAATGCACACATCTTGTCCAACTACAAACAGTGATACCTTGACTCAGAATCAAGTAATTGGAATAGAATTTTCAATATTTCATTTTACATTATGTATTTTTGAGCTATTATAGCAAGAATGGTCAGCTCTTTATCTAAATCTTACAAGGATGAGGAACGTATAGGTTCACCATGGAGGAACTAAATGATTTCTTGAGCAACAATGTATAAATTGATTATGAATTATTAAGATATTGAAAATGTAATTTTAATTTTATTTCAGTGCTTATCAAGCTGGTTAGTAAAATAAAGCAATAATTACCAGCTTTTCAACTTGAATTAATTGACAGCATTTCAACTTGAATTAATCAACACAGACTTCATACAGACTTATTTTATTTAATTCCTAAATGTAACCACTTCCACAGCTGTTTCATAATCCAGCTTCCATAATTAGGTATTCTATTATATTTGCAATTGAATAACAAAACTTATGGGGGGGGGGATATATATAATTGTTTTCATATCTGAAGCAGGGCTCGTGTTTCAAGTCATATTTGGCGGTCTTGACTGATAGGCAGTCAATTTGACTGACTTGTGAACTTACTTGTTACTTGATTAGGGTTCGAAAACATATATACAAAAATTGGGATAATGCTAAAAGTTGTCACATTCTTACATTACCAAGTAAACAAAATACATCATAACTTAAAGTTAAAGCCCCGATTTGAACCCTACTTGCCACCCAATTCTTGCTATATCATTGTTTATGCAAAGTCTGTCATACAATCCTGGTTTGAACTCTACTTGCCACCCAATTCTTGCAATACAATTGTTTATGCAATCTGTATCATACAATCCTCATTGTAAACCTATTTCAATAGGTGGTTTTAGTAGGAAGAATCTCTGAATGTTGTTGAAATTGTTTGTTTCCTTCCATTTGTTATTACATATATAACCAAATATTGTTATATTATTGAAGTTTATTTATTTGTGTTCATATATATATATATATATTATATGAGTGTTAAATCGAATTGAATCCTAGCTGGGACATAGTCTAGGCATTTTCATTTGCCTTTATATTTTAGTGAAAATGCAGGGAGCCTTTAAGCAAGTGGCTCCATATTTAAAGATCAAACTTTAAGAGACCCCATTCCTTCACATTTCATCAAACCTGGAACTTCTCTTTTAAACTTTATTATTTGTTTTTAACCCCAAAATGTTATTTCTTCTTATTGTTAAGTTTATGTTTTTCTACTATATATATACGTGTAAATATCTGTGATAACTTTTTTTTTAAAAATGAAAATGCTTTTATTTAGATTATATTATATCAATGAATTTGGGTTGAAAGAGAAATCTGTGTTATCCTTTGATAGGGTTACTACAATGTTTTATTCATTTTATAAAGGAAAATACAAACATAGAAATGAATGATAGGCCTATTATATTGTCTCAAGAATTAAATACACATATGTTCTCTTCCGTGTCCATTTATATTTATCAATAATGTTTTAAATAAGTTGAATATATGTTTACAGTTGTTGTTTAAATTCTGATATTCCGTGCATAAAGAATCTCAATAATTCACACTATTCTGTATACTGTAATTATTTTCTAAAAAAAAATTATTATGATTAGTTATATTATAACCTTTTAACATACCAAAACAGCTACACCTAATTGGGTATCTACTGTAAACATATACATTCATAGAAATTATAAGATTTAATTTTATACTAATATTGTGAAAATTCTACCTCAGTTTATTTTATAATGCTCCATGACTATAAGCATTCCATGGTATTTTTTTCCCAACAAAACCACTAGCATTGTTTTAATTCATTTCATTTTGAAGTGTGTTAATGAAATATTTTTGAAAATTTACATTAATTTTTCCCGGCTACGAGTTCTTGCTTCCCACCGTCGACTTCCTGTATGACATGCTTAGACTATGTATACTCTGAGAGTCGACAATTCTAGTGTTGTGTTAACCTAGAGGTAAGAGTACCATATGACATTCGGCAAGGTAGAAATTTAATTACTTTACTATGCATGTAAAACACTTTTAATATTTATGTGTATTTTTAAATTAGATCCCGGTATGTTACAGGCACTGTACTAGCTAAATCCCACAATGGTTGTTGGATATAACTGAAGGTTAATGTTTGTGTGTTTTATTTTATTTTTGCCCAATTTCGTGCCACACCAGTCCAATTTTAGACTGACATTTCTCCATCTATTTAGTACTATGTACACATGTTAGTAATCTCCACTAGTCCGTTTAGGACTAACATATCAGGGGCGGATCCAGGGTTTTCAGAAAGAGGGGGCGTGCTGCACCAACTTGGGGGTGTGAAGCCCGCAACCGTGATTTTTGAGTGTAAAAAAATGCTCACAAGGACTAATTTCATACTAGTACTGTAAATTACGATTTCCAACCTAAACTATTTTAGTTCCCCTTTCTCGCGAGAATATATGGAGCTAAAAACTGTTCACCACCTCAAAAAATAGAGGGGGCGTGCGCCGGGTGCGCCCCCCTCTGGATCCGCGCCTGCATATTGTGTTACAATCTATTTAAATATCGGTAATTCGTGTACCGGCAGTGGCATGGGACACTGGGAAGACATGGAGAAAACCTCCGAGGTTCGGCGGATGATCCCATTTCTTGTCAATACACGAATCCAAACCAATCCATTTATTGCGAATGGCATCTGTAGGCCTGAAAAGGAGAGCGTGTCCGGCCGTTTAGACGAGACGAAAAAGAGGTCCCATGTACAGAGTGGTAGGACACATCAAAGATACCTTGTCAGATCGAAGACGGAAAGCCAGAAATCCACTGTCCGGGCAAAATTCTCCCTATCGCATTGTAGCCATGTAGACACATAACTATACATCACAACTAGTAAATTTTAAAATAAGCGATGTATTGTGTTGACGGACGTTAAACCCCATTGGAGAAGTTTCGGTCTAGTCCTGGCACATTTCATATATTTATATCATCACATAGATATAATTTATGCACATGTTTGAAAGTCAAATCCAATTATCCATGATTGATATTGCACTGTGATTATTTACTGCTGAAAATAAAATATATTTTATATCAATAGTTTGCACATTATCATTGCAATATAATCTCTTGGATGATCTGGACAGTTAATACCATTGTCCATTGGTATAGATGATAAAGTCACGTGATACCCCGGTATAGATGATTAAGTCAGTTGATGCCATTGGTATAGATGATCTAGACAGTTGATACCATCGGTATAGATTAAGTTAAGTCATTTGATGGCTAGTGGATCTTTAGCGTGATGTTTTGTCTGTTTAAGCTGGGGCGTAAATGCAAGTTGGAAGGTTTTGTAATGAAAATATTCGTTACGGTACAGGAACGGGACGTCTGATCGCTGAACTGTTTGAGATGAAAACACAATGGGCCATTTCTTCTTCCATAGGCGTACGGGCTCGATCGATGGAGTTAATGGGGTAGAACCGGAATGGCTACCCCACCCCCTAAGAAAACTTTGGAATATTTGACGATTGGAAAAACGCTTTCCTGCTATTTCAGTATGTGATCAAAGCAACTTCAGTGTGGTCTAATATAGCTTAATTAAGGTGACTGACTCGAATTTCAATCAATCGTTTATAATCTACGAAGACGGGAAAATTTAACTGCCGCAAACGCGTCTTCCTGTTATTCCAGCCTGTGAATACAGCAACGTCGACCCGCCCAAAGAAAATCCTGAAAATTTAATCACCACAACTGCGCTTTCTGCTATTCTAGTCCGTGTATATGTGCCTCCAAAGGTATCCAATGGCTTTGTAACAGAATTCACACTCCGAATTCCATGCATCCAATCAGACTGTTGCAGACGCATTTACAAATACTAGTCGATGCCCAAAAAATGTCGCACAAAGTAGAGTGGCTCCAGACAAAATGTTTTAATCCATAGTCAACTTAGTACAAATTCATGGTATTCAATTAAAAGAAAAGTAAAATTAGTGTTATATTAGGGCTCGATGAAAGTTAGGGAAGCAAAACTAGAAATGTCCGTTCAGGTTTACACACAGCAGCGCCGGTTTTCTTCGAGGGGCGAAGAGGCGGCGCTGACCTTCCATAGGCCTCCCAAGAAAATTTTGGAATATTTGACGGCCGCAAACGCGCTTTACTGCTATTCCAGCCCGTAAAATTAGTTTTTTTTATTAGATTTCGGGCGGCCGGGTTTTCATGCAATTCCTATATCAATAGTGTTCGTGTTGACCGTTGTCGCCTAACATTTAGTTGTGACTTTTCGCGTTCTGAATTTTCAACTCATTCACCTCTATTGCAAGCGTTTGTTATAGGCTTCCATAACTTTCAAATTAATCCTTTTCCAACCCATTCACGATTAATGAAGCAGATAAGAGCAATTTTTGGGAAGAATCGTGCAAATGATGATACAAGCATCAAATTTGGCACAATTGTTCTCCAAGGGATACTAATCAAATCTGCCCGATTGGCCAATTGAAAATCCAAGATGGCCGGCAAAATTGTCACCCGAAGTTAAAGTTTTGCTTAGAAATATTTGTAGTTGTCCAATTTGCGTGATCTAAGTGTAGATTCCTATGTTTTAAAGCCTGATGAACCACGTTTTCTTGTTCAAAATGCACTCCGAGATATATTTTCACAGGAAAAGCACCATGAGACATATAATATATTCACACACAATATCTTTTTTAATTTCCATAACAAATTTACATTTTAATAAGACATGATTGTCTGTCTTTCTTCACACCCCGAGACACATTTTTCTCACTTTGTATGTTTATATTGAGTTTCATACTGCAATGTAAGGGGCATATGGGATGTAGTGTTAGAGGTAGTACCTTTGTTTCAGCTGTCAGCCACATCCATTTGACGGACTATTGACACTGGTCCTCATCACTGGCCCAACTCTCATCTATGGCTCCAAGGAGATGCTACTGCACAGCATCGACCAAATCGTGTTTTCAATGTTGAAGATTTTGGATGATCAGGCGCGGTTCCAGGATTTTTTTGCAGGGTGGGAGTGGGGGGTCTAGGTTTGATAACTGCTTAACTAATTGCGGCGCTCAACCAATTAAGGGGGGGTGTGGGGCCCTCATCCGGAAAAATTTTGTAAATTAGATTCAATTTGGTGCATTCTGACGTATTTCCGGAAGGTAAATTCCAAAATTACAGGTCTAAAAATCGCCAATAAAATCGCCAATAAAATCGCATAGATTTAAGTTTCAAATTTTCAAGCCCGAGCAGTGGGGGAGGGGTGGGGGGTCCGGACCCCCTGGATCCTCTGGATCCGCGCCTGATGATATTGAGTTACAAACTTAGCTACTTTAAGCTACTTTAACAAAGTTTTCTGTGAATACTGCCCACGCGAAAACGAAATTACATCTTTAAACATATTTCTAATGAAATGTCAGCCAAAAATTCCGTGATTTTGGATTTGTAAAATGTTTTGAAAAGAGTTTTCATCCACAGCCACCACTAGTCAATAGTCACCACTACCAGCATCCCATGATTAGATTCTAAGGTATAAGACTTGATGGACAAACACAAACAAATAATAACTACTTCTACCGAGCAGATATGAAAGGTTTCATGTTCATCAACACTTTATTCTCAGGTCAAGGATTAAATGCATTTAGTTTACTTTTAAAAAAAACCCAACATATTGTGGCCCTATACAAAACCGTAAAAAAGACCACTATAAATTAAGGCCATTTAATCCTTGTCGAACACCCGACCTCCTGGATCGTTAGTCTGGAGGTCGGGCGTTCGATCCCTGCATTGGCCGAGAAATCCCTGCATTGGCGCAGATATCGAAAGGAACCAAGATCTTTCGGTTATAAACATACATTATCAACTATTTATGTACATCATAGAGAAAAGTTTACTTATATTACATATATATATGTAAATAATTATGTAAATTCTGTAAATTATGTATTGTATTGTGTACTATGAGTACGAAATAAAGCATTATTATTATAAAATAATCCTAATAATAATTTTGTGAACGACCCAGGCGATAACTCCTGAAGATTTTTTGATATATAATAGGCGAATGGGCCCAATTGCACAATATTAACTATATACAGATCTTTTTTTTGCGAACTTTGTCTTCTAACTATCTGCAATAAAACACAATAATTGCATTAAACTGAATTAATAATGACAGGGAGTAGACAGCTATATCAAGGAGATAAAGCACTTGTGGAGTTTTTATTCAGCTCAAGATGTTATGTCAAATAAAATGACGTTTAACGTCCTATTGCTCTGCCCTGACCGGGCTAATTCAGACAGACATCTATTCAGTGCCGGATAGCGGTACTACGGAATACTCTTATATTGAATTCCAACTGCCAAGGTCTGACCCTGTCCACCTGACATGGAGAAAGCATGCCGGAAAATGTGATAACCACAAGAAAGATGATTATGAGATTCTGTTAATATTCACAGTATACTCACCCTTTACATCTGAGATTACCGATTGTATAATATGCGTACTCGTCACTGCTTCCTGTCAAAACATTAAAAAGATATATAATGAAACTCGACCGTAATATGGATATTATATATTTTCCCGTCATGTCGAATGCAATTTTTAAGCAGCTTTCAGATTGTTGGCCTGACTTATTTAATTCGTTCGCCTACAGTGGTATTTAACTGTTGGAGGACACAGAAAACTCACAAGGTTCGGCGGTTGATCCTACTTCTTGTCAATACAAGCAATGGGATCGAAACCATTCCATTTGTTGCGAATAGCACCCGTAGGCCTGAAAAGGAGAGCGTGTCTGGGCGACGAGTTTTACACCAGGGCACAGACAAGAGAAATGAAATGAAATACGGTTTTAACGACCTACTGTTCTGCCTCGACTAGGGTAATGAAGACGGACATACACCATACAGTGTGCTATGTGGGAAATTTGAGCGGACAGCGACACAATGGCCGACTCTAATATCGAATTCCAACTGCCAAGGGATCTTTCATGTACACGCCAATGTTTACCCGGGAACTCGGTTTTTCGTCCCAATCAACGACTAGACAGCTGTCCTTGTCATACCCTCTATCCTGCATCACTGACAAGGGGGCACCACGTCGGAGAATCCCGTTTGGAACGCCACGAATCTAAGGTAGATAATATTAAACAAAAACAATTATCTAAATGTAATATAAATAAACCCACACGAAATGGATAGTTATATATTTCCAGTTACTGATGACGTGTGACCTGCATTAAGAAAAGGCTAAAAAAGAACCAAACAACAGTATACTCCTTTCAGTCTTGAGTGAAGGGGGAGGGGGCGTGTATACATACACGGCAAGAACCATAAACAGAATGTCTAAAACCATAGGCGTACGAGCTAAGGGGGGGGGCAAATGCTGGCAAAATTTGAGCACACAATTGTACTTTGTAAAAGTTGTATAAAAGATATTGTGTTCTTGAATGTGTCCAATTTAATAGCGAATTTAAATTCAGAGTGTCTATAGTTAGGCTATTAAATAGAAATCTTAAGACCTAAACCCTCTATTATAATGAGTACACTAAACTACGAGTAACTAAGAACATTCTAAGAACCTAACTACATATGCCGCCCCCCCCCCCCGACAAAAATTTCCCCGTACGCTTATGTCTAAAACAATAGAGACTTTTGGCAAGTGGCATTTCTCCTATTCGTATCACGTATCCGTATTGTATACGTGATAATTTGCGCAGGGTAGTTTTAGAGTTTTGGCAGATTCTCGCGTCGCGTAGCCTACGTGTATGCGTCACTGAGCCGAGCTTAGTTCTATTACAGCATGGTTGTAGTTATCTACCAAGATCAACATCAGTACTATTCAAGTGCCTACAATTTCCCAGAGTGAATGAAGTCGCTCGACTCTCGCTGAGCTATTTGAAAAAATAAAAAATTAAAGTCGCATGTTTACAGATTTGGACGGTCCCATCTTGAATTTATCACGTAGTTCAATCAGCATACAGACAGACAGACGGGAAAAGTTGAAAATTCCTGTCTTTATTATGGTTAAATTTTCTCATCAAATATACACCTCCGTGTTCTAGCATACACATATAGATTCATAAAAACGCTATGATACAACATCTCAGCATCTAAAAAGACGACAATGTTATACGCACCTACTCCGTATGAAAGCTGTTCGATACGGGCTGCTGTATCCGTGTGCCGTAACACGTATGAGAAATACACACACATTGATGACGTTACACGCAAAATCCATACGGATACGCGATACGTACTAGGAATTTACGCTTGCCAAAAGTCTCTAGTATACATACCCGTATCACCGATCAAGATAGCAGTAATTGGCAGGTCTTCTTTATATCGAATATATCCTTCATCAACTCTTAATACATAATCATTCATTTCACAATTACATGGTAAACCATCAACACAAGTATTATCAAGATGACAGGCGCAGTCCATCTGACCTTTGACTCCCCCAATTAAATAAGTTGCTAATGTACCATTACGTGTATTTAATCCCACATCTACAGTTATCTCAACACCATGACATTCAAATCTAATATACTGTTCACATTCGGCCGAGACATCAACTATGTTTATGGCTTGTTGTAGATCTATATCGTAGTTTATTGTTCCCACATAACTTCTGGCTTGTTCGTAATCTGTTACGTATGTGTTATTGCCTGCATCATGACCTGTAATATAATATACATAGGTAAGTGTCTGGCTAGATAATAAAAAATTCTTCCCATTTACTTTAACGTTGCAAGTGCAATTGTGGTCCACAATCGCTAATAATATGCAAAATTGACAATATTTTTCATCAATACAACGATTAATTATTGTTATTCATAATATTTCTGCATTCTGCCACACTCAATTACAATTAAGCATATAATCCTACCTAAGAACGGGTATAAATAATCATCGTATTTGAATCGAGACGTTAAGCCGTTACTAAGACCGCCATCTTTTTAGACCAGAGACGTCTAGGCGCTGTCATCATGAAGGCGGGGCTAAATATAAGGCTTTATAACAGCCAATCAAAAACGCAATTGCATGTGGAAAAACGTAAACAAACTAAATGACATCCACGTGGATTTCAATGGCGGTGAATCTCGAACAAAAATACCGCTTCAGTAATTTAAATGCTAATATTTGGAGTTAGACGACAGTTGTGCCACCACATTGGCCTCTGTGAGTTTAATTAGTGATAATAGTATCAACTTATCTTATTTTAAAGGTGTTATATGAATTAATAAAGAAATTGAATTTGCAACTTGGAACTGAAGGCCTCAAACCGTAGCCAAAAACAAACACATCGGTATAACTCACTACATTCTCGTAACTAGTGTCTGGCTAGTCTCGATTACCCCCATCTTCAATAGTAGACTTGAACTCGCTTTAACTACACACATATTATCAAGACTTTCGCGTAATACCCTACATATTTCAGCACTGATTTCGATTGGGTACAAGCCCACCTTGTGGGCCTACCAGGTTCGTCGATATTCCAAGTCTCGCGCTTTCAAGCTAAAGTATCTACAATCACGTTGCAACGTTCGATGAGGTTCTTTAAATGTCAACTCGTCTGTGGAGTCGTAATGTCGCAACCACTGATTGGACGCTACTGTTCACCAAACTGATCCCGCAGTGAATATTCGCTTGGCCGCTACAATCACTGATAAGCATGACATCGACGAGGCTTAATAAGTACGGCATATTAACTTTTTTACTCCGCCAAATTAAATTCTCAAACATTTTTTTGAGGTAACAGAAAAATAAATAAAGACGTTTGAAGTAATTGAAGTTAAAAAATATTTCCTATTAAGTGTAAATGGGTATTAAAATGAGTAAAATGCGCCATTTTGCCCGAAGCAGTTAGGTGTTAAGTAAACATTGCACGAGCCGTTGAGCCAATGACTGCAGTCAACGCACGTGCTTTGGACACTATCTGTTACAGAGTTAATTCCTAAGTAATTCTCTGTGAAACAGATTGACTGTTCACGTGTCTGTAGATAATATATTCAAGTAATCTATAAGTCACGTCCGGATGGTGTATAACTCGTCGTCGTAGCTTAGACTTCTACGTACGTACGTACGGGGATCTGAGACCGTTGTCAATATTTTACGCAAAGTTCCATTGCCCATGCGTAACAGAAAGATTTTTTTTATATGGTTGATTGTCCAGTATTTTTTGCCGGGTCAGGTAAGAGTTGTATAACGAATTAGCATTAATCAAAAACATGAATATGTTCCATGAAGAGAGAAATTCTAGAATTAAAAAAAAATAAGAGTGCCATTTCGTCTAATACACAACTTGAGTCATTCTGTGTGCCTATGACCCGTGTCAACGGTTGTAGGCCTATTCCGTATGACTTGCCACATTTTTCCTAGGTATTTATAACCAAGTATGCCGCTACTAGTTAAGAACCACTGGTATAGGTCGTGTTCAGACTCTAAACCTTCTCGTAATCTCTTGCAATTGTGACGAATTTTAATATCACTTATGTGTCAACATGCTGTTCACAAAAATGTGATTTTGAAATCGTACTGACGTTCTTTACTTTGCTGTTTAGTATATCACGTCGTGATGGTCTCTTTAACTGGTTTAATTGCATAATAATTTTAATATGAACATTTGTATGGCGTCAAATCCGCACTTAAAGTATGCTGTATGTACCTTCTACACACAAGGTTTATTAAAATATATCGTTGAAACTAGTTGAAAGAGGTATGATTTAAGTCTGCAGAATATCGTTCTATTTTGGTGGAGCAAGAAAACTAAAAGCTCCTGCCATAAATGTTTTTATTCCTGACCCTGGGGTTACAAACTGTATTTGACACAATACCAAGAAGGTTATTTATAGTCTAAACGGGATAAAATTAAGGAGCGGGCAAGTGTACTTGTTGTTTTGGGTGGAAAATAATCTCTAATCCGACCGTTCATACTTCAGTTAGAATCTACGAGGACACTCAAATTGATTCTTCGACTACTATATGGTTAAAATTAAACATTCTGTGTCATCCATGCTTTGAATAAACCCTCAATGCCCAGTGAAATATAGGTGACCACGTAATAATATGTATAGATGGAAACTTAGTAGTGACTAAATAACTCATAAGGTCAAGTAGCAGACTAACGCCACTTAAAAACGTCATTCAGGGGACAATCTTCATGATCGGTTGCATTATTGCACATTTATTGTAAATCATTGGTTTGTTTATCATTTTTGGTAAGGGGGAGAGAGAGAGAGAGAGAGAGAGAGAGAGAGAGATGGGGTTTAACATCCACGCGACACAAACTAGGTCACTTCGGGACTAACATGGTTTTAATTTTATTTCAATAATTCGCTTGCACGTAGGGGTCTTCAGCAGTGGGAGGAAACCCACGATGTTGGACAAACGATCCAACTCCTTGTTACGTACAACTGGGGATTCGAAACCACGTAAGTTGACTCAATAACAACTATTAAAAGGGTTACAAGTGATAATATTATTTACCTATAACAGTATAAACATCATTATTTATAATCTCACAAGATACCGTCACAGCTTCTTGATTTTCATCCGGTCTGATGATTACCGTAGGTGTAACCGTTATCCCTAGATTGTAAGCTTCCTGGCATGATTTGACTATAATAATAATAATAAACATAACATGACTTTTGGTTAATCATAATCCACCAATCAACCCCCCCTCCAAAAAGAAATAAATAACATCCATTAATTATTTTCTATTTCTATTTTTGTAAAGCATCTAAAGCAATCAAATTGCTGATTATTAACCTTATTCAAGGTTACGGTGTAAGGAAACCATTGGCAGGACGTTAGAGACTCCGTAGCAGGTTGTAATCTGTTTTACAGGAAAGTAAGACCTTAACTCTCGCCTTTTAATACGTTTCACTAGTTTTATTTCTATACACACGAGCTTTTCTTCTTGTTATATTTTGAAACTTACTTGCTGTACATGTAAATGTTGGAATTTGCCAATCACCAGATGGAAGACAATGCGCCTGAGTTGACCCGTCTAAATCACATCCTGAACTACATGTGTAGTTAAGTGTAGCACCAGCAGCGTGTGTAGCTTGCATTGATTCTGGTGATGCGTTTTTTCTAGTGGGTAGTTGCCCACATCCTGTAACGGATAAGAATTATATATTTGTAACAAAGTATTTGCTGTTGTTTGCAAAGCTAATGGATAAATTCATTTTTGTTTAAATATCAGTTATTCACATAATGAAATGAATATGAATCATTGTTTAGGGATAACTGGATTGTTATTTTGAGGGAACTTGTATTCAGGACTTAGATCCCGCGTTTTCTTCCCCTGTTCTGACAGAACTGCAAGTAAAAAAGAATTAATTAATACTTACTAGTGTCACTTATATAAATATTTGTGTTCAAATGTTGATGATAAACATCGCCGGTAATATCTCTATCATACAGATAACATTCCCCGTCATGTTCATTAAACGAAAAGGCGACACAGTACTGTTCCATTTCACATTTCAAAGCACATAAACCTCGACTCTCTGCAGATGTCAATTTTGTCCAACCGCTTGCCAAAACATTTTTGTTTTTCAAAACATATTTTTTTCCCGCGGGTTCGCAACCGTTAGTAGTCATCAACCGATAAGTTATAAGAAGTAAACCCAATAAAACTTGCTCGATATATTTCGGCATTTTGTTACTATACCAAAGTCTGGTTTGCTAAATGAATTTATTGATGCTCTTCTTCGTTTTGTAAATACATGAAAATCAATAAAAACAAAGTATATTCGTGTTCGGCAATTTTACTCTCGGAAATGTCACGGTTGATAAGTTGGCACTTAAAGGTACTATATAAATCAAACACAAGTTAACTTATTGATATGGGGCCGGTTTCTCAACTTTTAACGATCCGTTAAAATGGAGTAAACGGATCGTTAACTTTAACGGAGAGAAAGGTTGTTGCTGGAAGCCCCGTTAACTTTAACGGATAATGAAATTGACTTTCCACCAACAGAAATTGTGAAAGATAGCGATCCGTTAGTTTAACGGATTGTTAAAATAACTTAGTTTTGAGCAACCGGCCCCAGATAATTAACGGCTAGTATTTCTTATTTATGACAACTTTGTATGGTCGTGATTATTAACTTGTAACTTGAATAGTACCAATATTTCAGTAGTCGGCAAGAATGCATAGCCTAATTTATAACAAAATATACACCCACTCGCGACGTACGTAATTTAGGACGTGGGTAACAAATGTTTGTATTCGTAAATACCACGAAAAAAGCATATCATTAAAGCGGTAATTTCATATTTTTAAGTTATATTTTTAAAATGTATTAAAATGAAGCCTTAAAATAAATGGTATCTATAAAAAGTCTTACTTTTTTTAAAAAGCGATTAATCCTAATAATCCCATAATTCATTATTGCCAATTATGAAATTGGCAAAAATGTCATGGTCTACTTCAAATTCAAACGTTTGAGGATAGCTATATGAAATAGAAAAACAAGGTAGGTAATTATGTTATTATTTCCAGTCTTAATAATTTATAAGAGTGGGACATAATGCCTTTGATCGTATAATAGGGAGTTGAGCAAAAGACATAGAAATAATTATGTTTTAAACGTCTTAGAAAATATGAAACAAGAAAGCAGCTTAAAAAATATATTGATTATGATATAATAAATTTGTAAAAAGCACATAATTATGCTGTTCGAGGTCATAGCGTGAACAGTACATATGACTGTCGTAAATAGAGCATATCTTTACTTCTGTTCGACACATTCCTTTGATAGAAAGACAATGTTGCTTATAATTTATTAATTTTTTAGCAAACAGCTACTTTATTTCGAATAGTATTCTCTAAACGTTATCAAGCTTGGGCGCCGTTTGGAAGTGCGTTCTCTCAACGGTATCAAGGGCATTAAGTTCTATAAACCAGATTTTGTTAGCTGCGATGTATCATAAAAAAAAATCAGTGAAAAAACGTAAAAAGTTCTCGAAACAAAAATTATCGGAAACATTTTTATGCGAATGATTTTTTTCTGTAACATACTTGTTGTGTTTAATTACGCCACGATTCTACTCACACCACGTCCATAGTCGGTACCGACTGAACTGTGACAGAACTGAATTCCACACAATTGCAATGCTGTCAATTCGGGACCTTCCGGACTGACAATCGAGTCCCCCCCGCCCGCCCAAATGACATACATTGGATACCAGACATAAATCCTACTGTAGCCGTCATGTACAGGTCACCATGTTACAATACTGATTTGTTTATGAAATATGTAGATACAATATTAGATGAACTTAATGACTTTTGTAGGTAATGTTATGATAATGGGCGGTGCTTTTAACGAAGCTATTTTAATAAGTATAAGTGGATTACAATAATGGATGGAATAAAAATTCAATAAGAAATATGACTATAATTGTCATATACATGGCACCATGTTTTAAAACTAATTTATTTATGAAATATTTATAGATATTACTATGCGCGTGATGCATTTAGGTGTAGCTTTGTCATTTATTTATCAAATATTTACAGACATTATTATATGCACTATATAGATGCATTTGGATGTAGTTTTATGATAATGGGGGGTTTTAATGTAGATATTTTATAGGGTAAAGCTGGAATACAACAACGTGTTTTTTGGTGTCCGGCAAATCGGATTTCTCAGAATCTAACCCTAGAATCTGCGTAGCCCCCCCCCCCCACACACACACACTCACTCACTACCACCACCACCACCACAACACATACCCACACACAAGAATGGGTGGTGTGTTATGTGTAAATGTATTTTCAAAAGGATTTACATACCCGAAATCAACGACATTTTAGTGACCTTTGTGACTTATTGACCTATTATATTCTTTTTTACTTTGAGTATGTTGAAACATTTACTTTAAATTTGCTATTTTCGAATTTCGAAAATTACGTCCTTGACATCTCACTCCGGAAGTAACATTAAAACATTTTTCATGAAATTTGGAATATGAGTAGACCTGGCTGATTCGATTTGATGATGTCATTAGAAATTTTCTAACGCATCTCAGATTTCCTTGAAATAAAATCTGTACTAGCTAGCTAAGACACTACGGATGGGTACACACAAAAAATAATAAAGTTTGTCGATCTAACCGGAAGTACTGCCATCTTGAAACGTGAATAATCCTTAAGGCCTTTTCTTTATTTGCCTACAGACATGGAAGTTATATTTTCTGAATCCTTGAAGGAATGTCTATAAAACGTAGAGAATAAAAGTGCTTCAAACGTTCTGCGGTACTTTAGATTTATGATTTTGAGCGAACTGTCGCAAATATTATGCGCCAAATTTTGAAGAATTGATGGCATTGTACACGCAGAGTTAAAAGGGTCGTTTGATAAGAGCCAAATTGTGAGAAAATTGACACCGCAAGAGACGGATTCTGAAACTACACATATTGAATATAGTACACCGAAAACCAATATTTCAATATATTTCACGTCTCCAAAATAAGCCACCATTTTGAATTTGGCCCCTAAGCGGAATTAGCCGCCACTTAAGCTCATTGGAGTCTGCGGGTCGAATTCTTATAGACACCATCTTCCGAGAGAATCTGCCACATATCTTACCCCATTAAATAACCAGAAAATGCCTCGTGGCGGCCATTTTGAATAATTCAATTTCCCAAGGGTGCCAGAATGGCATCTTTCGGATTCTGAATCTACAAATAATGTAGATTATAATCTATCAAAAAACATTAGGTGGACTCTATTTCGAGGTTTATCGACCTGCTGTCGGACTATACACACAATTGTGTATTTTTGTGCAATTCGGGGGGGGGGGGGGGGGGTCACGGTGGCAGAGTGGATAAGGCGCTGGTTCGCTAACCTGGAGGTCGGGTGTTCGATCCCTGCATTGGCCGGGAAAGTTCATCTCGATTTTCCGGCGTGATTTCTCTTTGTCAGTGATGCAGAAGGAGGGCCTGACAAGGACAGTGTTATATAAGGCTCTAATTGTGCTTCCATACTTTCATATGAAACTTGAATAGAGTAGTCTCCCCTGCGTAGAGTTCTGTAATGGCTGAAGAATAAACATGTCTAAATCTAGTCTAAATCTACACTGCCTCTTCCTTGACTCCTAGCTTCCCTATTTAAGAACCGAATCCACTATCCCGATACTACAGACAGCTGTCTAGTCGTTCGGATGGTACGAAAAGTCGAGGTCCCGTGTATACATTGGAGTGCACGTAAAAGATCCCTTGGCAGTTGGAATTGGATATAATTCGTACGTAGTGCCGCTGCCCGGGCAAAATTACCCTCATAGCACACTGTATGGCGTATGCCCGTCTTCCATTAGCCCAGGCCCAGGTAAGGTGCAAAAGAGTAGGACGTTAAACCCCATTTTATTTCATTCATTCTTTTTGCAATACCAAACATAATTTGACATTTGCTAAACGTGTCCTCAGCATCCAGTACCGACTAGAAAGGGATGAAGTCTATCTGTCAATTTTCTTGGTGAAAACAAAATATAACCCTTTTTAAGGGGTGGAGGTGGGGGGGGTGTAATCAGGATTAATATTTGACGCAAAGTTCCAGGATTTTCTTTATGTGGTTGCACCCCTTCCAGCAATAAATCCCATAATTCTTGCATTATAATAAACAAATTTAATGAATCCTGACGATCGACGAATCAGGATTAATTTAAAAAAAAACAAAACAGATATGACCCATGAAGACAGATATTTTACAATGAAAAAAAAATAAAAGAGTGTTGGATATTGAACTGGCAATGCAATCAAATGGATTTTTTCTGAAAAGGCATGCTTAAATTAATTTCCGAATCATGGGCGTCGACATCTTGTTTTAAGGCTAGTTACCTCAATTGGGCTTTGGTTATGATAATGTAAAAGACTGAATAGTCTAACCAATGACCTGTTATTCTCCAATGTTGACGACACATCTAGACTACTGTAGAGACTAAATCTTCGCTTGCTCCGGAGTAATATGTTCATTATTATCAACATTTGACTATACCAAGAACGGTCAACTCTTAATTCATACTTAAAATACAGATATGACGTCACCCTTTGATGTTGGCGTACCATTATTTCAAATAATCGTACGGACAACTTGCCAATAGTACATTATTCATACCAATAAAATATTGTACTAGCGTGACGTATTCAGGGGAGGATCCTATACAACCCCTCCTCACCTGTGTATAGGAATCCCGGGTCCTACAAGCTTCCACCCAGACATGCACACGCATGGTCGTATATAGGCTATATATATATCACATAGTGCGCATCTTATCAGACACACAATCAGCATCTATATATATGCATAGATACAGTTCTATGATATATGTTACTAGCGGCAGAAATTAGCTCCGTAAACCGCGGCTGATAACAGTTTGTTCATTATCTGGAATATAAGAGGCGTTGACAACTTTTCCGTGAATGTGGCAACTTCTTTGTACGTACAGTCCGAATTATATTTGTTATATGCAAAATTTCACAATAATCAACATATATATTTAAATTTCGAAGTTTATTCTTCAAATTTTGAAAATAGTCAACGAAATGAAACATTGTCAAACAGAAATCACTGTTCGTTATGGCTCATATGCGAGGAAATCGTAGAGAATTTTTCAGAAATTTCTGTGGGGAGACACCCCCCACCCTCTCTACTGCTCGCGCCTACGGCACTCGGATGTGTGCCTGTGGCACCCATCGCTCCGTGGTCGGTGAGACAAAACATGGGGTTGTCAATCCCCTCAAAAAACTCCTGGATCCGCCACTGGTATTTGACTGTAAAAGCTCTTGCGGAGTGTCAATATTTTAAGATGTTTAATGCTCTCGAGCTTACGACATTTCGTAATAAATTGTAAAAACGTTTGGGGTGTACGGCCCTCATGTTGTTACAATATACATGTATTACTTAATGTCTAGACGTCTCGCTCTCGACCATTAAACAGTACATCATTCATCTTTTATGGATTTATTTCAAACGTAACTATATTATTACATACTGTAACGTTTTACCGGTCCGAATTTTGACTCGGAATATTACCATTCTTTCATTTTAAATATTGAAAAATTGGCTATGTTCAGGTTGAGAGCGTGCCTCTGTAATATGATTGTGCCAACTTTTACTAATAATATTTGGAAAGCGTATCCAATTACCTTTCAGAATATATATAGCTGGATGCTCAGAATTTTGTACGATGGCTCGAATTTGAACTTCGAAATGAATACCGGTCTATCTTTACATATAGAATATTGAAAAATTGGCTATGTTCAGTTTGAGAGCGTGCCCCTTCAATATGATTGTGCCAACTTTTACTTATAATATTTGGAAAGCTTATTCTGTTACCTTTGCGAATTTATATAGCTGGATGCTCAGAATTTTGTACGATGGTCCGAATGTTGACTCGGAATATTGCCGTTCTTTCACTTTAAAATATTAAAAAATTGGCGACGTTTAGGATGAGAGCGCACCCCTTTAATATGACTGTGCCAACTTTTACTAATGACATTTAGAAAGTTTATTCCATTACCTGTTAGAATATATTTAGTTGGATCATCAGAATTTTGTACGATGGTCCGAATTTTGACACGGGATATTAACAGTTTTTCCCTTTAAAATTTTTAAAAAATTGGTCATGTTTAGGAAGAGAGTGCACCCCTTTAATGTGACTGTGCCAACTTTTACTAATAATATCTGGAAAGCCTATTTAATTACCTTTCGGGGTATATTTAGTTGAATGTCTAGAATTTTGTACGATAATGCGAAATTATCCCTCTATTCTGAGCTAAAGGAATGGATAAAAAAATAATATATTATTATACTTTCATTTGATAGACGTAACGTTGGATTTTATTGGGTGGTAAAAATAGATGAGTTTGGGCGACTGTTGTCTTAATTCTGAATAGGTTGCCAACTGGATCGGTCGAATAGCTCGCTAGCCGAATAGGTCGCCAATTTGTGTTCGGTCCCCCCCCCATCAACTGCTCGCGCCTACGGTACTCTGATGTGTGCCTGTGGCACCCATCGCTCCGTGGTCGGTGAGACAAAACATGGGGTTGTCAACCCCCTCAAAAAACTCCTGGATCCGCCACTGGTATTTGACTGTAAAAGCTCTTGCGGAGTGTCAATATTTTAAGATGTTTAATGCTCTTGAGCTTACATTTCGTAATAAATTGTAAAAACTTTCGGGCTGTACGGCCCTCATGCTGTTACAATATATTACTTAATGTCTAGACGTCTCACCCTCGACCATTAAACAATACATAATATATCTTTTATGGATTTATTTCAAACGTAACTATATAAGTATATTATTACATATAGTAACGTTTTACCGGCCAAAACCCCCCAAAAGATACTTATAGTCCGAAATAAATGTATCTTTTCCCTAATTCTGGGACGAACGGGCAGAACGACAAGTCACTATTTATTGCATACAGATATGTGGCAACTTATTCGGTGAAAAACATCACAACAGCCAACAGTCGATCAGACATGATCGTCTCCTGAGTAATCAATCATTAGCATAGCAAAACCTCAACTATACATTCCAAAATTGGCAGGGAGGGCGTTGCCAGATATAGAAATTGGCAGTGAGGGCGTTGCCAGATATAGAAATTGGCAGGGAGGGCGTTGCCAGATATAGAAATTGGGCCTTGTTTAGGTGGGACAGAAACGAATAATTCGCAGCTGAAAGTTTAAAATTGTGTAGGCCTAATGCTTTGAATGTCTGGACTCCAATGCTAAACAAAGTAATCTGTGAAATTATTATCTCGAAGCCCAATGCTTCGTTCCCATAATCGTCAATCGCCAATGCATGGATTTCAAAAGCTTAATTTAAGCAGCAGCCATATTGTTAACTGCAAAATTACAGATTCAATTGAAACAGCAATGGTAAAATGTTTTATTTCATACGATTTTATAACTACATCTATAAGTAAATATAACTGATTAAAAAACATATAAGTTGGCCCATATTAAACAATATCTTATAATACGAGGGTATTTTAATGTGCTTGCAGGCAAAAATCTTACTAAAATCTCCTCGACCCCACCACCACCCCACATGCTTGTACGTCGAAAATTCCAAAATTATTTCGACCCCATTAACATTACCATAAACAGGTATGTTCCAAATTTTGGAAAATAGCAAATTTCAAATTTGGACCTGTAGCATGATGGACGGACAGCCATAATACATCTCCCCCCACACCCATATCACTTCAAGTGTGTATGTTGAAAATTTCGAAATAATTTTGACCCCATTCAAATTCCCATTACGGTTTATGTTCCAAGTTTAGGAAAATGGAAAATTTAGAAATTTGTTCTGTAACATAAAATATGGGCATATAAAAATATAAAATTATTGTTTAATATGGGCCTATAAAAATAACTAAATAATGTATAATAATTGAGGAAATACAAATCATAATCTCTTATCTATAAGTAAATAATTGATTAAGAAATAATATAATCTATTCAACAGATGTATTATTCGAATTTCGACCTCATTCTATTTCCTTATAAATATTATTTTACCCTAACACACTGACAATAATATAACTGTCAATCTTTGTAGGCAATCTCTAGTGACTGATATATATATATTATTATAGTATATACAAATATAAATTAAAACATCTTATAGGTCTGACATAACATTCCATTTCTCCAACACAAAATCATGTCGGTGTGTCCAGTTTTGAAATAATCGTTATTTGACCTCAGAAAAGCCTGCAGTCTTCAAAGATATTAATCTAAGGTAATTATTTGAGTAATATAAGAGAATTACAGAAATAATTAACCTTAATCAAAACCTCCCCTCGAAAACAATACAAATATGAAAAGGTAACATCTCTTTACCAAACGAATTATGTAGCTTGGTCGAAAGTTTCGAAAGAATTGTAATTTGACCTCATTAATAATCCCATGAAGTTTAATGTCCAAAGTAAAGACAATGAAAAATTTTGAATGTTCACCTAACGTCCTTATAAATTATGTTACCCAAAATTAAACATTTTGATCTTTGTAGGCGTTTCTGACATCAGTGGTCAGTATTGAGAGCCAGCTACCCAACCCTCAATACTGACCTTACAATGTAAACTACATAATCCTGCATATAATATAACTGACCAATAATAAGTGTAGACACCAGTCCTATAAGATAATAATTTGCCTAATTTAACATCAGATATATTGAAATACTAATATAAATCAAAACCTCTAATCTATAAGAATACAACTGATTAAGAAATAATATAATCTATTTCGAGTGATGAATTATCAGTTGACCCATATTAAACAATATCTTTAAATATATGGGTAAAGGTAAATAAAAGAATAATAAATGTGGTTGCGCGAAAAAAATATAAATATATCTCAACCCCACCACCTTCCCCTTATATTATTTGTATGTCGAAAATTTCGAAATAAATTGACCCCATTCAAATTACCATAAACTAGTATGTTCCAAGGTTAGAGAAAAGGGAAAATTTATATTTTGGACCTATGGCATGATGAACGGACAGACATAATACATCTCCCCTCCCCCATATCACATCATGTTTGTATGTCGAAAATGTCTAAACAATTTTGATCCCATTCAAATTCCCATAACGGTTTACATTCCAAGTTTAGGAAAATGCCAAATTTAGAATTTTGTTCTGTAACATAAAATATGGGCATATAAAAATTATTGTTTAATATGGGCCTATAAAAATAACTAAATAATGTATAATAACTGAGGAGATACAAATCATAATCTCTTATCTATAAGTAAATAATTTATTAAAAAATAATATAATCTATTATAGTATATACAAATATAAATTTAAACCTTTGGCCTGAAAATATGGGTGCATAAAAACTAAATGAAATGTTTATTTATAATAGCGTATTGGATGGATATTTTGTTTCAAAAAAAAGAATTCTGTCAGAAAAGCCTACATTCTTGAAAGATAATATTTTAAGGTAATTATTTGAGTAATATAAGAGAATTACAGAAATAATTAACCTTAATTAAAACCTCCCCTCGAAAGCAATATAAATATGAAAAGGTAACAACTCTTTACCCCTATAAATCCCTTTGCTCGGTCGAAAGTTTCGAAAGAATTGTAAATTTACCTCATTAAGAATCCCATGAAGTTTTATGTCCCAAGTAAAAACAATGAAAAATTTTGAATGTTGACCTAACCTCCATACAAAATATTATGTTACCCAAAATTAAACATTCTGATCTTTGTAGGCGTTTCTGACATCAGTGGTCAGTATTGAAAGCCGGCTTTCTAACTTTAACTACCATTTAGGAAGGAGGTGGTAGGATTTTCAAAAGTGCTTGGATTCAAAAAAGTTGGATACACCAGAAGTATTTACTCACTACTGACCTTACATTCTAAATAAACAATCATGTATATAATATAAATGAAAAAGTATAACAGTGGACAGCTGTAGGCAATGGTCGGTGCTGAGAGCGGCTACCCAACCCTAACTCCCATTTAGGAAGGGGGAGGTACGATTTTCCATGTGCTCTGATCAACTGGAAGTGTTTACTCACTATTGACCTTACATTCTAAATAAACATAATTATGCATATAATATAAATAAAAGATAATAAACATGATCATGTATATAATATAAATGAAAAATAATAACAGTAGACATCTGTAGACAATTTCAATAGAAAAATACTAGTTTAGCACAATCAAGCTTATTTAGATGAAAACAAAACATGTTGGTTTTTTGAAAGTTTCGATAAAATTGTCAATTTGAACTGGTCATTTCTAATAGCGTAACTTAACCAAAGACAAACACAATAATACACATTATATGTGAATAATTGTTTCCAAAAAACATTAAATATTCTGTCAGAAAAGCCTACAGTTTTTAAAGATATTATTCTAAGGTAATTATTTGAGTAATATAAGAATTACAGAAATAATTACTAATCAAAACCACCCTTGAGTCTTGAAAACAATACAAAAATGAAAAGGTAACATCTCTTTACCCCTATAAATCCCTTTGCTAGCTCAAAAGTTTCGAAAGAATTGTAATTTTACCTCATTAAGAATCCCATGAAGTTTTATGTCCCATGTACAGATCAAGAAAAATTTTGAATGTTGACTTAACCTCCATAGAAAATATTATGATACCCAAAATTAAACATCATGATCTTTGTGGGCGTTTCTGACATCAGTGGTCAGTATTGAAAGCCGGCTTCCTAACTTTAACTACCATTTAGGAAGGAGGTGGTAGGATTTTCAAAAATGATCGGATCAACCAGAAGTATTTACTCAATACTGACCTTACATTGTAAATAAACTTAAAGATACATTATGGGAGATTTTAACAAGGAGTTAGCCATTCTTGCTATAAAAGTTCAAAAATAGATGGTGAAACAAGAATATATTGAAAATTTCAGTCAAATAACTTTATCCTGAACAAAGTTGTTACCACTATAATTTTTTACTAGAAATGGTAGTTAAAATCATCGACACCCTTTTCCCACTATGGCCGATTGTTGATCGACAGGCGTTAACTCCACCTACATAGTCTCGATCATCAAGTAATGTTTAAACGGTATCTAGTGAAGCTTGTGTATAGCCTCTGTCATCACTGTCTTTTATGAATAATTTCCGGAAGTATGATGACGTCAACGTCACGGAGAAACCCCACCCACGACGCCATAGTGATTAAATCAGTCGACGAAATCCTGTTTTAATCCGAGCCCAATCCAAGCCATCCGTGGGTCTACATAGTTCATTTTAGGCTTGTTGTTTAAATAAAGATCTAATTTATAATTTCTATGACATCTGAGGCTCAAAGGAAGACCGACAAAAGTCAGTTTTTGCTATCCCATAATGTATGTTTAATACAAATAAAAAAATAATCATGTAAATAATATAAATAAAAATAATAAATAATCATGCATATAATATAAATGAAAAATTAAAACAGAAGACGTCTGTAGATGACTTGATTAGAAAAATACTAGTTGGGCAATAACAAGCTTATGTAGACAATAATTAAATCCAAATTGCAAACGAACCCCATCAATATCTGAATCAAAATTTACAGTAAAGAAACATGAGCTAACAGGTCTTCGAAACACCTTTACATAGAGAAGTGATTTGATAGACTTTGATTGTTTCAAACTTGTAAGCAGAACGCCCTTTTCTGTACCTATTCAATGGACCCATGAAAATTTAGAAAATATATACACACATAAACCTGTTATTGCTAATCTAGAATTTCCCTATTCAACTTCCATTTCCCAGTCGACTTCCCGGTACCATAAACTGCCGCTTGACATCCATCCAAATCACTGCTGGAAAAAAGGTAAACAATGACAATTAAAATGTCCACATGAATACATGAATAATATTGTTTGAATAAAGGACATAGTACAACACAACTTGCAGCTTAAGTATGATTTGTTGAAGGTAAACCGATAGAATAAATTCGCCTAAGAACCACTGCTGAACACCTATGGTGACCGGGGGTTGGGATGGCCTAGTTTTCTGGTCACCTCTGGCTTGCTGCTGTGGTTTCGATCCTTGGTGTGAGCGTATGTGGCATTGAGATAGGGGCGTCTTCTCAACCTCGTGGGTTTCATCCGGCACTCCGGTTTCCTCCCACTGCTAAAGACCCCTACGAATTATTGAAACAAAATTAAACTATATGTTAGTCCCGAAATGACCTAGTTTGTGTTGAGTGGACGTTAAACCCCATTTCCCTCTCTCTCCCCTATGGTGACCAAGTAATTCGTTCAGTTGAAATGTCAGATTTGAAGGTGTAATTTCTATTTCCAAGAATGTCCCAACAGTCACTATGTATACTTAATTCAAAGAACAGAATTTGAATTATTTATAAATTTTAGGGATAATTTAGAAATAATTAAAGTTTGGTATTAATACCTACCCTGTCTGTCTTCTCCAGTACCCGCGGTAATCATCATCATATTGATCATTCGCCGCCTTAACATTGTTGTGGTCCTGTAAAATGTACAACAATTATATTATGCAACATTTTATGTTTCAAATAAAACACATAAATAATGTTTGAAATTTTGTATTAATGAAAATATTGATATTAATGCTAAACTCACCAATTGCATAACAATTGTCCGTACAATGCCTGTACATTAATATCTCCATGTCTAATATGCTGTGTGTCCTGCTCATCCACAACTATTACAGTCTTCATACGTCTCTTACAAACATATCCCCAGGATCCTGTAAATGAGAGGAAGATAATTAAGTATTATACATTCTAAATTCCCAGACAGCATCTAATCTCAGTTTATGTCTACTTTAACCGGCGCCGTTACTATTTTTAAAGAAAAATATATTTATGTTCAGTTAGATCTTCCAAGTCCCTTTATTTTCTTTTTTATCAAACAATAATATCATCGTGTAAAATACAATGAGTTTATTGACAGCATGTTTTAGTTTTGTCTATTGTCATACAAAAAAAATATTAAAATCTACCAATGGTGATGCATAACTCACCTGTATCCGTAGACCCCACTATCAACAATACATCCAAGTTTATCATAGAAACACGTTATGCAAGATTATCTTTACTGGACTCTCAGGAGAAATTTGCAATATTCGTTAAAGGCATTAAACATTTAAGATAAACCAAATATCAGAATATATTAAATATAGCACCCCTTACTTAGCAGGCAAATGCAAAATGGTGAAAAACGTGCAAAAAAAAAAAAAAAAAAAAAAAAAAAAAATTAGATCCCTAAACGAAATGTGGAGTTAGTTGATGCCATATTAATATATCCCGACTTAATAACTACCCATGTCTACAACTTTCAACCAAAAAACCTAATAATACATCATGGAAAACTTCACATGATATTTACAAACGAATCTGGTGTACATGCCAAGCTTATACAACATAGAATATATCGACAGGCCCAGTATAAGATGCATGATAACGTTCTATGATACCATAAACTCCTTTTCTCTTTTATCTGAAAATAAAACATGAATTAATATTAGCGTTAATTCTTTTCCTACATTTACGAATGTCAGTAATAATGGACTAGGCATATGTCATAGGTCAGATGAGTCCGATATAGAACTGAAAGACAAATGTTGCTTACCCAAAGAAAAACTACCATAGCCACCATCGTCTGAAATATGTAATAGAAATATCGATATACGTTAGTAACTAAACTGGTTAATTCTGTGTGAAAGACTACAGTCTTGGCCTGTATAACAATCTAAAATTTTATGATGCTATGACAAAGAAATACAAACTTTTATTATTCATATGAGGTAGGCGAATCAGAAAATTCTTCAAATTTTGTCCCTTGAAATGCATACCTTGTGAAAGCTTAGACTTCCCCCTATAATAATTTACAATGTTGTTACACGCTATTCATTTCTGGGTACTCAAATCCTACATTGAAAAATCGTCAAGATATTTAACTACAGGCGGCTTTGCCTGAGCAGAACTTCTCCGTATGCTCGAGTTTCGGACAGATTTTACACCGGTATGTATGTCTACGCATGTGACTATGTCAATTTAGTTACCTTCTCTAATCTTAAATCTATGGGTCAGCTTGAGATCTTCCATTAGCTCCTCGCCACTGTACGATGTCAATTTGGCTACCTTCTCTGATCTGTGACCAGCAGACACCATCAAAGGGTCGGCCTAGTTCCACGGTCTCCATCGAGGTTTGAATCGTACGAAAGAGTGCGCGGTTACTGGACGAGAGATCGGGCTTGACAATCCCCCGTTTTCCGACCGCTTCGCTGCCTTTAGAGAACCTCGCGTTCTGCCGTTCTCGTTTGCGTGATAGTCGGTCGACTAACTTCTCCAATCTAAAATCTATGGGTCTCCATACCATATTCCGGGGTCGGCCTAGTTCCACGGTCTCCATCAAGTCTTGGATCGTACGAAAGTGCGCGGTTACTGGACGAGAGATCGAACTTTACGACCCCCCGCCTTCCGACCGCTTCACTGCCTTAAGAGAACCGGGAGAGGACGGGTGGTCCCGGTTTTCGTTTGGATACCTTCGCTAATCTTAAATCTATGGGTTTCCTCCACACCATAGGCTTTAAGTTTGCGATTTTCCATTAACCCTGCAGCATTGTACTCAGAGGGAATCCCATTTCTCATCCCATTTCTCAAGCATTTCTATGGGTCTCTGCCACACCATAGCCTCTAAGTTTGGGATCTCCCATTAGCTCATCACTGTACAATGTCAATTTGGCTACCTTCTCTGATCTATGTTTTAGGCCTTCCATTAACTCCCCAGCATTGTACTCAGAGGGAATCCCATTTATCACGCATTTCTATGGGTCTCTGCCTCTAAGTTTGAGATCTCCCATTTGCTCATCACTGAACAATGTCAATTTAGCTACCTTCTCTGATCTAAGTTTTAGACCTTCCATTAACTCCCCAGCATTGTACTCCGACGGAATCCCATTTATCATGCATTTCTATGGGTGTAGTCCACAGGAAATCAATCAGAAAAACATTCTGTATTCTGTATCCACCATTCTGTGTTCTGTATCCACCATTTTGTATTCTGTATCCACCATTCTGTATTCTGTATCCACCATTCTGCAGCCACCCACCCGGGTCCTGAAAAACAAACTTATGTGGCCGAAAGCAATTAGTACATGTGCAACGAAAATCAAACAAAATCAATTGGAAGCAAAATTAACTTAATCCCAACGGAACTGAACTGTACTGTTCAGCTGGTCTCTTCCCCAGAATGAAATGAGAGCCGCCCAGTCTGCAGCCTACTGCCACCCTCAAGGAAATCAATCAGAAAAACAGCACTCTCCTTTTAAACTGAATCCACCAAACACTGTCCTCTTATATCTTAATGATCTTCCATCTCTATCCACCATTCTGTGTCCTGTATCCACCATTCTGTGTTCTGTATCCACCATTCTGTATTCTGTATCCACCATTCTGTATTCTGTATCCACCATTCTGCAGCCACCCACCGGGGTCCTGAAAAACAAACTTATGTGGCCGAAAGCAATTAGTACATGTGCAATGAAAATCAAACAAAATCAATTGGAAGCAAAATTAACTTAATCCCAACGGAACTGAACTGTACTGTTCAGCTGGTCTCTTCCCCAGAATGAAATGAGAGCCGCCCAGTCTGCAGCCTACTGCCACCCTCAAGGAAATCAATCAGAAAAACAGCACTCTCCTTTTAAACTGAATCCACCAAACACTGTGCTCTTCCATCTGTATCCACCATTCTGTGTTCTGTATCCACCATTCTGTATTCTGTATCCACCATTCTGTGTTCTGTATCCACCATTCTGTATTCACCATTCTACAGCCACCCACCGGGGTCCTGAAAAACAAACTTATGTGGCCAAAAGCAATTAGTACATGTTCAACGAAAATCAAACAAAATCAATTGGAAGCAAAATTAACTTCATCCCAACGGAACTGAACTGTACTGTTCAGCTGGTCTCTTCCCCAGAATGAAATGAGAGCCGCCCAGTCTGCAGCCTACTGCCACCCTCAAGGAAATCAATCAGAAAAACAGCACTCTCCTTTTAAACTGAATCCACCAAACACTGTCCTCTTCCATCTGTATCCACCATTCTGTGTTCTGTATCCACCATTCTGTATTCACCATTCTGCAGCCACCCACCGGGGTCCTGAAAAACAAACTTATGTGGCCAAAAGCAATTAGTACATGTTCAACGAAAATCAAACAAAATCAATTGGAAGCAAAATTAACTTAATCCCAACGGAACTGAACTGTACTGTTCAGCTGGTCTCTTCCCCAGAATGAAATGAGAGCCGCCCAGTCTGCAGCCTACTGCCACCCTCAAGGAAATCAATCAGAAAAACAGCACTCTCCTTTTAAACTGAATCCACCAAACACTGTGCTCTTCCATCTGTATCCACCATTCTGTGTTCTGTATCCACCATTCTGTATTATGTATCCACCATTCTGTGTTCTGTGTCCACCATTCTGTATTCTGTATCCACCATTCTGCAGCCACCCACCGGAGTCCTGAAAAACAAACTTATGTGGCCGAAAGCAATTAGTACATGTGCAATGAAAATCAAACAAAATCAATTGGAAGCAAAATTAACTTAATCCCAACGGAACTGAACTGTACTGTTCAGCTGGTCTCTTCCCCAGAATGAAATGAGAGCCGCCCAGTCTGCAGCCTACTGCCACCCTCAAGGAAATCAATCAGAAAAACAGCACTCTCCTTTAAAACTGAATCCACCAAACACTGTCCTCTTCCATCTGTATCCACCATTCTGTGTTCTGTATCCACCATTCTGTATTCACCATTCTACAGCCACCCACCGGGGTCCTGAAAAACAAACTTATGTGGCCAAAAGCAATTAGTACATGTGCAATGAAAATCAAACAAAATCAATTGGAAGCAAAATTAACTTAATCCCAACGGAACTGAACTGTACTGTTCAGCTGGTCTCTTCCCCAGAATGAAATGAGAGCCGCCCAGTCTGCAGCCTACTGCCACCCTCAAGGAAATCAATCAGAAAAACAGCACTCTCCTTTTAAACTGAATCCACCAAACACTGTGCTCTTCCATCTGTATCCACCATTCTGTGTTCTGTATCCACCATTCTGTATTCTGTATCCACCATTCTGTGTTCTGTATCCACCATTCTGTATTCTGCATCCACCATTCTACAGCCACCCACCGGGGTCCTGAAAAACAAACTTATGTGGCCGAAAGCAATTAGTACATGTGCAACGAAAAACAAACAAAATTACCAATTAAGTCAAATTAAACCATTAGCCAGTGAACTAAAAATTTCAACACACATTTGATCTTATTCATATTCACAAAATGGTTTATTTTTCATGCGACACAAACTAGGTCATTTTGGGACTAACATATGGTTTCAATTTTATTTCAATAATTCGCTTGCGCGTAGGGGTCTTTAGCAGTGGGTTGGCGCCCACATACGCTCACACCAGGGATCAAATATGCATAAAAATTAGGGAAATACAAATCATAATCTCTTATTTTTAAGTAAATAATTGATTAAGAAATAATATAATCTATTCAACACACCGACAACAATTTAAACATGTGAATATACCGTATATATCAATCTTTGTGGGCTTTATGGGGGTAATGATAACATATATCTTAAATTTCATCAAAATCAAACGCAAATTTTGATCCCAAGAGAGGCTAAAAGTTAAAAACGTCATTTTCAAAAATACAATCAGGGGCCATAATCCATGTAGTTACGATCTAATACATGTCAATATTGAGAGAAACCAAACAACCAAGATCTTTCAGATATCAACCCCTATTTCAAGTTTTGTCAAAACTGAATGAAAATTGTGACCTACAGTGTCCACAAATAAATGTGAACGGATGTTCGGACAATGATATACAATCACATGAAAATGTGGGCGTATAAAAATAAATTCATGATCGTTGGCGATACATAGCTATATAATAATTGTAAAAACATAATTACACAAGAAGCCTATTAATATTTGAATGAACATGTTACAGTAAAGAAACAAGTGCTAATAGGTCTGGGCACATCTATATCATAGGCAAGTGATTTGATTGACTTTTGGTAAGGATATCAGTTTAAACTACAAGATGAAAAAACCCCAAATGTTATATTCTAGAGAAATGAAGCAGACTGCTTATATATATATCATCGCCTAATGTGTGTATCTTCTTTTGTTCTGTATCAGAAGCCCATAGCTTAATATGGCCTGCCAACTACCAGTCACCAGAGATAACTGGGTGGCCAACCACAAGTCATCAATGATAACTGGCTACGTCGAGGACCAATAAACAAGGTTTGCACACCAGAAAATCCAATTGAAGTGAGACACAAGTCTCTAGTATATCTCATACATGTAAATCAGCCACAATGTGTGAATCTTCTTCTGTTCTGTATCAAAAGCCCATAGCTTAATATGGACTGCCAACTACCAGTCACCATAGATAACTGGGTGGCCAACCACAAGTCATCAATGATAACGGGCCACGTCGAGGACCAATAAACGAGGTGTGCACACCAGAAAACCCAGTAGAAGAAAGATAGAGGTCTTAGAAAATCTCATAGATGTAAATCAGCCACAATACTGTAAAATTAACAATGCCAGAAACATTGAGTTCAAGTCTCTGTAATAGTTGATTACAGAAGTTCCAAACAGGTATGGATGTGTTTGTGTACTTGTTTTAAGAAGTAATGGTAAGTCTGCAGATAATAATATAGAACCATTCTCATTAGAAGCCACCAAAGTACAAGAAATCAGGGATATTTGTTTATGTTGTGTATGGGGATTAGAGAAGAAACTGATTATGTTTGAGGACTATCTCTCTCATCATTTCACCCTTGTAAAACCTACAAAAATTCTGTTCTACAAACAATAACACAAAGAACCGGTCTCCAGAATAAAACAGAACCCAGAACTAAGGCAAATAATATCCTGTTAGATAGAAACATCTTCAGTCGGTTTATATTGGTTGATGAAGTTATGACATGTTAATCTATCTGGCCTAGACATAACAAGTAGACTCGATCCCTCAAGTAGCTTGCACCTCAATCCCCACTAAAAGTCAATATTTCCAAGGACCCCTATTTTAAAATGTGCTTTCAACTTGTCAACACAATATCCTTTACTGTGCGTATTAGACGGACTAATGAAGAATTGAGAAAACGTATATAGATCATACATAAACCTGTAACTGCAAATCTTGAATTCCCAGGAAGTAAATGCGCAGATATCTAAAGATTTTGAAAACTTGGGGAAATAACCCTATATTACAAGTTTCGTCAACATCGAATAAAAAATATGACCTGTAGAGTCCACAAACAAAATGTGAACGGAAACACAGACACACAGACGGACGAACTTGGGCGATGATATACGTCCACATGAAAATGTGGGCATACAAAAAAAAAAACAAATCTTCAATGAATTTAGAGCCAAATTAACTTAATCCCTACTGAACTAAATGGAACTAAACTGAATTGTTCAGTTGGTCTTATCCCAAGAATTGAGGGCTACTCAGCCTGCAGACTGTCACAACCCCCCAGAAAATCAATCAGAAAAACTGTACTCTCCTTTTAAACCGAATCCACCAAACGGACATATCAACATACTGCCCTTGCCTGCATCCTCTTCTATCTGTGTACATCATTCTACATCCATCAATCTGGGTCCTGAAAAACAAACATAAATGACCCATAGCAATAAGTGCATACATGTACAATAACAAACAAACAAAAATGAATTAACTTAATCCCTATAATTATGTCTCTATACATGACTTTTCGTACAGTCAGAGGTCATAATTTAGGGTTTCCGTTGTGGTTTCCCCTTGTCAGTGATGCAGAACGGAGGGCCTGACAAGGATAGATGTCAAGTCGTTCGGAAAGAAAAACCTAGGTCCAGTGTACACATTGGTGTGCACGTAAAAGATCCCCTGGCAGTTGGAATTCGATACGCCGTAGTGTCGTTGCCCGGGCATAATTGCCCTTATAGCACACTGCATGGCGTATGCCCGTCTTCCATTAGCCCAGGTTAGATGCAGACGAGTAGCAGGCTAGCGGTTTAAGTCCATATGGTAAAAGAAAGGTTATTTGGTATGGTTGGAAAGCTAATTTTATTGGCATTATGAAATCGTTTCTTGGGCGATTTTCAAAACAGGCTATAAGTTATTTCTCTTGGTTTCCATAGCAACTGTAAAATGTAAATATCCACTGTATAGGTAAAATCCAACTATTTAACAATTAAAAGCTATATTTTGTGTTTTTCTCCCAAATAAGCTGTGATGTAAATGAAAAACTTTCAAGTAGCACACGCAATATCATTTTAGGACCAGTAGCTGACCCCTTGGGGCTACAGATCCTGTTCTTTTTGTGCTTGTGAGCGGCGCTTTTCGAAAAAAGTCTTAGGCTACTTCAAATCATATAGCATTGACATAAAACTAGCCATGACTGTTCCTTGGACAATTGCGCCTCAATTGAGGGATTTCGAATTGCACAAATACAATGGCGCCGAAGGCTATGTGATTGAAATACGGACTAAAATTTATTTCGCAATATTCTCTACTGATTAAAGTTAATATATATGTGATTATTACAAAATTATTTCTTTTTTTTAAAGTAACCGTATAACAGTAACATACAAGTTATTTTTCTGAAGATATCAAATCTGACATGGCCTAATCCACGCTAATAATGTGTACTAAAATTTATTATTTAACATTTAATTTAGAAAAAACAAATTCAAAATAATTATCAATGCTAGCTTTCATGAACAGGTTAAGATGGCGGCGAACGTCACCAGAATATTTGATTGCTGCAAACACGTTTTCTTGCAATTTAAAGGGAGAGTCTCAAAAATAAAAGTCTGAGTACATATGAAATATAAACGCAAAAATATAGGAGAATGGTGTATTGACCTAGTCTCAAAATTTCATCTCAAAGTATCGAGTCATTTGTACGTGAATGTCAAAACTGCTTATTCGGACACGTAACCCTTTCAAGATTTCGGGTCAATTTTTTTGTTGGCGACCTAATAATCGATTCCCGTTCCCTGAGAGGTCTATATAGCAAATGGCCCATGTGTTGTACTTGATAGCGAATGGTAAATTTCAACATCACATAATTTTTATTTAAAAGAAAGCCTTGCTTCACGTAGACACCGCGTAATACAGCTTGGAACACCGGTCTCAATTTCCAGAAGACTGACGGGTTTAAGTTGTTTGAAAAGTATCACAAATACTGAGTTAGTTGTTTGGCCCTTTGGTAGGGGATTTTAAGGGATTTTAATACAAAATTAAGCAGTTATATTCTTCAAAAAAATATAGGAATTAGCCCTTTAAGCCCGTGAACATAGCAGCTTTAAAGTGGTCTAATGTAGTCTAATTAAGGTGGCTGACCTGAATCCCAATCAATCGTTTACAGCATACGAATACGGAACCATTGGGAGAACATTTTGAAAATTTAACTGCAGCAAACGCGTTTTCCCGATATTCCGGGTTGTGAATACGGCAACTTGAATATAGTCGAATATAGCCTACCTGGCTGACCCGAATTAAAAAAAAACAACCAATCGTCCCGGAGAAAATTTTGAAATTATAACCACCGCAAATGCATTCTCTGCTATTCTAGCCCATGTAAAGCAATTCCAAAAGTATCCAATGGTTTTTTAAACCGACATGCCATTCTGAATTCCAAGCACCCAATCAGACTGTTGCAGCAGCATTAACAAATGATAATCGATGCCCGAAAAAATGTCGCACAAATTTGAGTGGATCCAGACAAAATGTTTTAATGTCAACTCGGCGACAATGAAGCAAAACTAGGAATGTCCAAAAAAATTTCAGGTTTACAGACAGTGGCGCTGGTTTTCTTAGAGAGGCAAAGAAGCAGGGCTGACTTTGTATGGACCCCAAGAAACTTTTGGGATATTTGACGTTTTACACATTCCAACTATAATTTTAAGACAGCAGATCTTTGATATGGTTGATCCGTAGCAACGATTTGAAGAATAGGTAAGTGGCACATAAGTTTTCCTTACTGGACTGAAGTAGAGAGTGATTACACACAGTCGATTTTCAATCGAAGACGAAGTATTGTTATACGAGACAGTGAGCTGATATGTCTCCAAAAAGAAATAATTTCAAAAAGAACTGACTGTCAAGAGATAAGAGAAAACGATAAGAAAATGGTTTTATTAATTCTCTACTGTGTTAATGTTATTGTTTGCTAGTATAGTTTATATCCTGTTTAATTTATGTTCCTGATTAGTTTATGTAGCTGTTCTATATTTATGTTCCATATATAAATAAATTTTATTTTTATAAAACTGATTTTCTGTTACCAATACTAATAGTGTTACAGTATCTGTTATTGAATATGTCAAAGTGCTCAATAACTTGTATCGTATTAAGATTACAATTTATACAAGTAAAAATTTGAACTCCACTTCTTCGAACCCCACGTTATTGGTCTACGATATAAACTGTAATGTCCACTACATATATATACGTCCAATACATATTTGTAAGTATTTAGTTAATGATTTCCGGATGTAGTGACAATTCTCTTGATTAAATAGAATGTAATACGAAGGTATATAAGACCCTGAGACGAGCGGAGAAGAGTAGAGGAGAGCGAAGGCAGGCGTATGGAGTTCAGCGGCTGCCGTGACAGAAGGGCGGAATGGTTGTCTTAATGTACCATGCTAATATTATTGTTATATTCCTGATGTTACGCGCGGATCCAGAGGGAGGCCGCAGTGTGACATAGTTGATTTTCGTTTTCGTTTGTTTAGTTACTGTTGTATTTCACATATCTGCTCTATAATAGTTAATTTAAACATGATTTTCCGCTGGGGACTACACCAAACCTGACTATTACCCTTTGCTCCAATGTATGGCCCCTCCCTCGACAAAATCCTGGATCTGAGCATAGGATGTTATTGTTTAGTTCCTGTTTGAGTTATTTTCCTGTTTTATTTATGTTCCACTTTTATATTCTTGTTCCCGATGTAAATATTTTTTTTTTATTTACAAAACTGATATCACTAATAGTGTTACATTAACTCTATATAAAGATTTAGTTTTGGGAGACTTTTTGTGCTTATTAGCTAACATAATATCGGTGTTAAGTCGAGCAGTTAATATGTTCCAGTGTTCCAGTCACATGCTATCTTATAAAAACACTAATTCTACGAGCTGGAAAAGCAGGAAAACACGTATGCGGCTGTGAACTATTTCATCCGAATTATTTTGGGCATTTCGGGCTCTACCCCCAATCGCCAAAACTGTCATCGAGCCTGTACGCCTATGACATAATTATATTGACTGATCCAGGCCATAATCAACTCTAGATGACATCAGATTTGGCTATATTAAATAGATTAGATCAGCCATGGTTGAAATTATTGCACACGCAACGAAACATACGCCCACAGCAGCTAAATCGTCCAGGCATATTATTACTTTTTTCAGAAATGAAACATTTACAATACACTAAAATCTGATTAAGAGTAACAACTCATTAAGTAATAATCAGAAAATCATTAGAATTTGTTTCGTTTTTATAAAGTTCTTCCCCAATGCTAAAGTTTAGTATATGAAACATTTAAAATCATGGATTTAGAGGCCAAAATTCATTGAAAATCAATATACTTGTCAGTCTCAAGACCTTAAACTCTGTGTATCAATCTGAAGTCAATTGGGTGATAAGTTTTGCCTCTAGAGCATAACAAGTTTTTCAAAGTGATCAAGGGAGATAACTCTAGCAGTAATTATCGGAATTCGCTGAAAATCGCTAGGATTCTTCGTTTCATGACCTTAAACACTGTGTATAAATTTAAAGTCAATCCGATATTAACTTTGGCGTCTAGAGCTTCAAAAAGATGTTTTAAAGTGATCAAGGCTGTAATTATTTGAAATCGCTGAAAATCAATAAGCTTCTTCGTCTCATGACCTTAACCACTGTGTATAAATCTAAACTCAATCGGATATTAAGTTTGGCCTCGAGAGCTTCCACAAGATTTTTCAAAGTGATCAAGGTTCATAACTCTGGCAGTAATTATCGGATATCACCAAAAACCAATAGGCTTCTTCGTCTCATGACCTTAAACACTGTGCATAAATTTAAAGTCAATCCGATATTAACTTTAGTCTCTAGAGCATTCACAAGAAATTGTGGATGACGGACCGACATTTCCATGTGGGCGTATAAAAAATAGATAAGGCCCATGAAGAAAGAAATTTTACAATTAAAAAAAAATAAGAGTGTTGGATATTGAACTGGTATGCAATCTAAAGGATTATTTGAAATGCCATTCTTAAATTAATTTCATAGGCTTCATCATCTTTTTTTAAGGCAAGTTACCTCTTTCAGACACTTTTTTTTTTTCTTTTTTTTTTTAAAACGGTGCAACAGTAATATAATCAGACTTTTTTTTTAAATCAGATAATAATTGTTCGAGAGATAGACAGAGAACAAGCAATACCGAAAGTGATTTTTCCTACAATCAAAGGCCATAATTCATTAAGTTACAATTTGAAACGCGCAAATATTGAAAAGAATAAAGATCTTTAGGTTATAAACAAGCAATTCAGGTTTCATCAAAATCGAATTAAAATTGTGACCTATACAGGGTCCACAACTTTGATATACCATATTTTTACACTGTTCTTGTATAAACGGCGGCCATTTTTTCTGGCAATTATGGTCTGATTTTCTCGAAATTCGAAATCAACCTTCCATAGGGTGTAATGGTGATAGAGTCAAACGTTTTTTTTAAGATTTGTAAGAATTTTCAGACAATCAGGGGCCATAATTCAGGAAGTTACGATCAGATATGTGCAAATAACGAAAGGAACCAAGATCTTTGGGTTATAACCATGCATTTCAAGTTTCATCAAAATCGAATTAAAATTGTGACCTCTACAGGGTCCACAACCATGATATACAATTTTTTAACAGTATTCGGGTACAAACGGCGGCCATTTTGTATGGCAATTTTGGTCCGATTTTCCCGAAATTCGAAATCAACCTTCCTTACGGTTTAACGGTAATATAACCAAACATTTTTTTCAATCGGATACTAATTGTGACCTCCAGAGTGACCACAAGCTAAGAAAAGGCGATTTTGCGTATAATCAGGGGAAATAATTCAGGAAGTTACGATTCGATATGCGCAAATAACGAAAGGAACCAAGATCTTTGGATTATAACCATGAATTTCAAGTTTCATCAAAATCGAATTAAAATTGTGACCTCTACAGGGTCCACAACCTTGATATACCATTTTTTAACAGTATTTGCGTACAAAAGGCGGCCATTTTGTATGGCAATTTTGGTCCGATTATCCCGAAATTCGAACTCAACCTTCCTTTTTTAAAATCGGATAACAATTGTGACCTCCAGAGGCACCAGAAGCTAAGAAAGGTAATTTTTCGGCCAATCTGGGGCCATAATTCAGGAAATTACGTTCCAATTGGCGCAAATATCGAAAGGAACCAAGACCTTTTGATCTGATACATGCCATTATCGAAAGCAGCCGAGATATTTTGGGAATAAACCTATATTTCAAGTTTCGTCAAAATCAGATAAGAATTGTGACCTGTAGAGAGTCCACAAAGAAATTGTGGACGGACAGACGTCCGGACGGACAGGGGCGACGACAATATACGTCCACATAAAAATGAAGAATGAAGATTGTGACCTCTACAGGGTTCACAACCTTGATATACCATATTTTTACACTTTTCGCATACAATTGGTGGCCATTTTTTCAGTCAATTTTGGTCTGATTTTCACAAAATTCGAACTCAGCCTTCATTACCATGTAACGGTGATATAATCAAACAGTTTTGTAAATCGGATAATAATTTTGACCTCCAGAGGGACCACAAGCTAAAAAGGGCAATTTTTCGGACAATCAGGGGCCATAATTCTGGAAGTTACGATCCGATGGGTGCAAATACCGAAAGGAACCAAGATCTTTGGGTTACAAACATACATGTCAAGTTTCATCAAAATCGGTTCAAAATTGTGACCTCTATAGGTTCCACAACCTTGATATAACATATTTTCACACTATTCGCGTACAAACGGCGGCCATTTTGTTTGTCAATTTTGGTCCGATTTTCCCGAAATTTGAACTCAACCTTCATTACCATGTAACTATGATATAATCAAACGTTTTTTTATATCGGATAATAATTTTGACCTCCAGAGGGACCACAAGCTAAAAAGGGCGATTTTTCGGACAATCAGGGGCAATAATTCAGGAAGTTACGATCTGATGGGCGCAAATATCGTAAGGAACCAAGATTTTGGGATTATAGACATGCATGTCAAGCTTCATCACAATCGGTTCAAAATTGTGACCTCTATAGGGTTCACAAGCTAAAAACATGATATTTCGCACAATCAGGGGCCATAATCCATGAAGTTCTGTTCGTATATATGCCAATATCGAAAGGAACTGAGATCTTATGGGGATAAACCTATATTTCAAGTTTCGTCAAAATCAGATAGGAATTGTGACCTGTAGAGAGTCCACAAACAAATTGTGGACGGACGGACGTCCGGACGGACAGGGGCAACAACATAATACGTCCACATGAAAATGTGGGCGTATAAAAACGTGATTTTTCGTACAATCAGGGGGCATAATCCATGAAGTTACAGTCCGATACATGCCAATATTGACAGGAACCGAGATCTTAGGGTGATACACCTATATTTCAAGTTTCATTGAAATCGGATAAAAATTGTGACCTGTAGACTGTTCACAAACAATTGTGGATGGACGGACAAGGGCGACGACAATATACGTCCGCATGAAAATGTGGGCGTAGAGAAACAAGAATATTTGAATAATTTTATTACATAAATTAAGAATATTATCTATACATCCTAGAAATAGAGAAAATCATCGCATTATCAGGCCCGTAGCTAGCTCAAAATCGTTAGGGGGCAAAGGCTTCCGGAGGCGCTGATGGGGCTTCTGGGGGCACCGATGTACCCACAACGCGGAAGGGTTTATAGAGTGCTCTCCATTGGCGTACGGGGATTTGGGTTAGCCTTACAGACGTCTAGCCTTACAGTGGGAAATTTGACGACCTCAAATGCATTTTCTTGCTATTCCAGTCCCCGAGACACATAGGTGGTCTGATATAGACTAACTTATATGGCCGAGTTGAATTCCAATCAATCATTTATATTCCACGTCCCTGAAATGTGGCACCTCACAAATCATTTTTTTTTTTTGAATCCCCATTGAACAAGTTGTGGGCGCCCACCAAATCTGATTCAGCATTATGTATTTGCGGCAAACATTTTAAGACGCCCCACCATTCAAGTCATTATGAGCGCCCCTTCTGTTGTGGTGTTAATCGTGTGGGTTATTATGAGGAACCTCATTTGGCGAGGTGCCCATAAAACCAAGTGGCATTGGTTGGGCGCCCATGATGATATTGTCACTCGATTTTATGTGGCGCCCATCCTATTATGGAGATGTTGGTCTCGTATTGCGTCATTTGGCGCCCATTGAGGGAGACGATTTTTCCCCAATGGATAAAGGGCGCCTTCCCCGGCCATGGGGAGCACCGAAATTTTCCAAGGGGGGCAGCTGCCTCCCTTGCCCCCCACTAGCTACAAGCATGCTGATACGACACATAGAACCGAATCGGCCTGGATTTTGTAGTATGTTTTTCAATTAATTTCCATAAAAAAATATATTTGAATGATTTCATTATATAAATTAAGAATATTATCCTAGAAATATGGAATATTATCATCCTATACCACATATCTAACCGAGGTTTTATGGAAAGTTGCCAGACTTTTTAAAAGGGACACATTTTTTTTATAAATTTTAATTGTATATAATGTAACCCGTATTTTTCATTTTAACTATTTATACACATAGAGGAGTTATTTATTTTTAATTTTATGTTTTACTGTGATATTTGTTTTTATTTATGTATGTAATACGTAGTAGTAGTATTGTGATTATATTTAGTTTGTTTTGCGCAATATATCCCGTTTAGTGCTGACGTGGCATTAAACACCATTTCATTTCATTTATACCACAAACTCAGCCAAATTCAAAACTTGACACTGATGAATTTAAACAAATTTTTTTTTCTGGTAAGTCAAATAAATTTCAAAGTGTTTCTAATGAAAAACACGTGCAAACACGAACTCATGAGGTCAATCGATGCAAGTGTGCTTAAACTGAACTGGAAAAAACAAATTAAAGTTGTTTTTTTCATCTTTGTTAGAAGATAGGCTGGCACTGCCAGGCAGGATACACCCACATTTTTGAGAGATGGATAGAGAACAAGCAATACCGAAAGTGATTTTTCCTACATCATTAAGTCCTGTATGGGAGTAGCCATTTTGTTGGTCAGTTCCAGTCTGATATTCATGAAATTCGAAGCCGACAATGATTATTGTGTGACGGTACACAACCTAGAAATGTGACTTTTCATCAAAATCGGACAAGAATTGTGACCTGTAGAGAGTCCACAACCATGATATACCATATTTTTACACTATTCGCGTACAAACGGCGACCATTTCGTCCGGCAATTTTGGTACGATTTTCTCGAAATTCGAACTTCCTTACGATGCAGCAGTAATATAATCAGAGTTTTTTTTATTAAATCGGATAATAATTGTTTGAGATATAAATAGAGAACAAGCAATACCGAAAGTGATTTTTCCTACAATCAAAGGCCATAATTCATAAGTTACAATTTGATATGCGCAAATATCGGAAAGAATCAACATCTTTAGGTTATAAACATGCATTTCAGGTTTCATAAAGATAGGCTGGCACTGCCAGGCAGGATACGCCCACATTTTCGAGAGATGGATAGAGAACAAGCAATACCGAAAGTGATTTTTCCTACATCATTAAGTTAGAATTTGATATGTGCAAATATCGAAATGAATTAAGATCTTTGGGTTAAAAAGGTGCATTTCAGTAGGCTTCAAATTTGACTGGGGATCACATTGCTAAGTGGGTAAAATGCTTTCACGAAATTCGACCTCAACTTTCATTACGATGTAACAGTGATATAATCAAACGTTTTTTTAAATGGGATAATAATTCTGACCCCAGAGGGCCGACAAGCTAACTTTTTCGTACAATCATGGGCCATAATTCAGGAAGTTACAATCCGATATGCACAAATATCGAAAGGAACTAAGATTGTAAAGTTGTAAACATATGTTTCAATTTCATCAAAATAGAATGAAGATTGTGACCTCTACAGGGTTCACAACCTTGATATACCATATTTTTACACTTTTCGCATACAATTGGCGGCCATTTTTTCAGTCAATTTTGGTCTGATTTTCACGAAATTCGACCTCAACCTTCATTACGATGTAACGGTAATATAATCAAACGTTTTTTTAAATGGGACCTCCAGAGGGACCACAATCAGGGGCCATAATTCAGGAAGTTACGATCCAATGGGCGCAAATAAGAAAGGAACCAAGATCTTTGGGTTATAAACACGCATGTCAAGTTTCATCAAAATCGGTTCAAAATTGTGACCTCTATTTAGGGTGCACAACCTTGATATAACATATTTTCACACTAATCGGGTACAAACGGAGGCCATTTTGTCTGTCAATTTTGGTCCGATTTTCACGAAATTTTACCTTTGTCTTCAATACCATGTAACAGTTTTTTAAATCGGATAATAATTTTGACCTCTAGTGGGACCACAAGCTAATAAGGGTGATTTTTCGTACAATCAGGAGCTATAATTCAGGAAGTTACGATCCGATGGGCGCAAATATCGAAAGGAACCAAGATCTTTGGGTTATAAACATACATGTCAAGTTTCATCAAAATCGGTTCAAAATTGTGACCTCTATAGGGTCCACAACCTTGATATAACATATTTTCATACTATTCGCGTACAAACGTCGGCCATTTTTTCCGTCAACTTTGGTTTGATTTTCACAAAATTCAAACTCAGCCTTCATTACCACGTAACAGTGATTTAATCCAACGTTTTTATAAATCGGACAATAATTTTGACCTCCAGAGGGATCACAAGCTAAAAAGGGCAAATTTTCGGACAATCAGGGGCCATAATTCAGGAAGTTACGATCCAATGGGTGCAAATATCGAAAGGAACCAAGGTCTTTGGGTTATAAACATACATGTCAAGTTTCATAAAAATCGGTTCAAACTTGTGACCTCTATTGGGTCCACAACCTTGATATAACATATTTTCACACAATTCGCGTACAAACGGCGGCCATTTTGTTTGTCAATTTTGGTTTGATTTTCACAAAATTTGAACTCAACCTTCATTACCATGTAACAGTGATATAATCAAACGTTTTTTTTAAAATGGGATAATAATTTTGACCTCCAGAGGGACCACAAGCTAAAAAGGGTGATTTTTCAGACAATCAGGGGCCATGATTCAGGAATTTACAATCCGATGGGCGCAAATATCCACAGGAACCAAGATCATTGGATTATTAACATACATGTCAAGTTTCATCAAAATCGATTTAAAATTGTGACCTCTACAATGTCCACAAGCTAAAAACATGACTTTTCGTACAATCAGAAGCCATAATCCATTAAGTTTCAATCCGATACATGCCAATATTGAAAGCAGCCGAGATCTTATGGGGATAAACCTATATGTCAAGTTTCGTCAAAATCGGATAAGAATTGTGACCTGTAGAGAGTCCACAAACAAATTATGGACGGACGTCCGGACGGACAGGGGCGACTACAATATACGTCGCCATGAAAATGTGGGCGCATAAAAACTTAATAAAATATAGCCCCATAAAATATAGTTATATAATGTAATTCTATTCTTTATTACAAATAAATTTGTTCTTTTATGGTCTCTGAACCTTAATGAGCCAAAATATCTGTTTTTCTGTCATTTCACCACTAACAAGCTTGTTTAGAAAACCTTAGGCATGTTCTTATGCAGGTTTTTGTGGTCTGCGAGTCTCTATATGACATTGAAAATGACCCAATATGGCGGCAATCCAATATGGCGACCAAAATGGCGCCTCAAATATGCATTTTGTGCTTTACGACCAAACATAGTGTTGTAATATGTCGACTATGTTTTTGAGGTCGTAGAATCCGAATTTGTAGTGATTTCAAACAAAGGAGGAACCATTTACAACATATTTAACATATCGTGAAATATTCATCAATTCGAATACTGTTACATAGTATCATCATTTTGGCAAAGTGAAACTATATCGGACTGAATTTAAATCACACATCATTACATCTGCTTTACAAGTAGACCTTCAAATTGGCCCCATAAACAGATGCTGTCAACTTTTTATGGTCCTTTAATAAACAGAAAATGTCACCTTGTTCAGGTACTGATAACGCTGCACCTCGATCATATTATCTTACTTTGATATAATCAAATGATTATTTCGCATTTTGTAAAGGAATACGATTGCTATTTCCTTGCTACAAAAGCTTCTGTTTATCGTCTCAGGCTTCCATTACAGCAGGAATATCAAGGGAGAACTTTGATCACACCTTCTTAGTGTGTGTCTTCTGCAAAGTGACCCACGTATATATCTTGACTGTACTTTGTTTGATCAAAACGTTCCTGAGAAATAAAGCTAAATGCAGACCCTTTGAATCCAATATTACTGTCAGGAATGGATTCAGAAATCCTAGAAGTTGCCCAAAAACACCATCTAGATTCGGAATATGTAGTGGGTTTCATAAACTATGAGCTCAAGCTAAGAGGCGCTAAAAATTTGAAATGAGCATCCACTGTGCAAGTGAAAGCCAATTCCCAGGACTTGATCGAATCCCAATCTTCTGGTATTTTTCGAGGATATAGTAATATGAAATTCCTGCTGTAACAAAAACGTGGAAGAGAAACAAAAGCTTTTGCAGCAGCTGGTACATCCGCTAGGTAAGAAATTCCTGCTGTAATGAATGAAAGCCAACGACGAGTAACAGATGCTTTTGTAGCAAGGAAATAGCAATCATATTCCCTTACAAAATGTGAAATAATCATTTGATTATATCGAAGTAAGGTATGCACAGGGTGCAGCCTTATTAGTGCCTAAACAAAGTGACATTTTCTGTTTATTAAAGGGCCATAAAAAATTGCCAGCATCTGTTTATGGGGCCAATTTGAAGGTTTACCAAAGCTGTCTTAGCTGTAAAGCAGATGTAATGATGAGTGATTTGAATTCAGTCGGAGAAAGTTTCCCTTTGGCAAAATAATGATAGTAACCGTATTCGAATTGATGAATATTTCAACACTTGATAAATATGTTGTGAGTGGTTCCTTATATGATTGAAATCACTTCAAATTCGGATTCTACGACCTTGAAAACATATTAGTCGACATATTACAACACCATGTTTGGTCGAAAAACACAAAATATATATTACCGATGCCATTTTGGACGCCGTATTGAATTATCAACATATTGGATTGTTGCAGATAATTTTTAATGCCATATTCTGACACGCAGACCACAAACACCTCTATATGAATCTATGAAAGGCATTCTAAACAAACTTGTTCGTAGTGAAATGGCCGAAAAACTGGCCAATTTGCGGTACCCCATTTTCAGGGGGTATGTACATGGGGGTTGGGGGTCAAATTTTTTTCTGTATTATGGACATATTTTAAGCATCGTACGGCTTAGAGAAAATTTGTTAAATAACACACACCCCTAATTATAGTGACCACAAGAAACTACTGTAAAACATGAAATTATTGTTGCGAGCATGAAATTATTGCGACAATTGCGAGCGAGGCCCTCTCGCAATAATTTCATGTTAACATTAATTTTGTGAAAATTTGTTAAAATGTCGGCCATATTAAATTATCCCCCCTTCATTACGCTGGTAAACTTTTTTTTCCATCCACTGGAGCCAGGTGTTATGACGTCATATGTGGATTGTGGGTTAGGATAAGGGTTAGGCTTGGCCCAGGATTAGGGTTAGGGCTAGCCCTGTCTACATCTCGAGACTGTGACGAAATCTGCAGGCCACAGCCCTTATCCTGACCCACAATCCACATATTATTATGACGTCATAAGACATAAGACCTGGCTCCAGTGGTTGGAAAAAAACGCTTAAGAAAGAGTCACAGTTATTGAAACTTTCGATGATTTAGTCAGAGTTAACACTTCAATAATCTCACTATTTGCGGCGGTAATATTGTCATGCTCCTCAACAGTGCCATGTGTTTTATAGTCGTTCGTCAGCTTGGAGTTAATAATCAAGGGATTAAATTTAACAATAATTATTTAAAAATGGAGTTTGATAACAGGTATTTAATTTTCTTTGATCTGTTGAATACAGACTCAAAGCCATAATCCTCAATAGTTGTTTATTTAATGTTGCTAATGATCACCAATCAACTGATGTTGATTCGCAATAAATTTTTCCCCAGTATAGAAATTCGCAATAATGTTTCACCACCCCAACTCGCAATAATTTCATGTCGCAAAAATAATTTAGTGTTTTACAGTAACTGGACAGTACATAAGTTTGTTTCCCACTAAAATTAACTGTGAAATTGCAGAAAAGCAAGAGAAAAAAATGGTGTAATTTATAAGGCCTATATATTTTTAAAGAATAAATTTTGACTGGGAATCAGGTCTACAATGTAAGTAGTATTTTTAAGGACTATGATATAGACTTATAACAATAGTAGTTTTATACAGGAAAATAAGATATAGGCCCGGGCAGGGAAATGTTTTTATTAAACAATATACAGTTTTCATAATTACAGTAGACTATGAAGAAAAAATACGATTCCCCCCGCCCCCACAAAAGAAAAAAAAATTAAAAAATTAACTTCTACATTTTCTTTTTCATCAGATGATTTTATTTTTTTCCAAACAATGACTGATAGAAGTCCATGCCCTACGCTATCTGTATCATTTGGATTTATTATTTTCAATTATATATAGAAATTGATAAATTCAACGTTATGATATAATCTGACTTACCTCAGCCGACATATGAGAATGTGCATTTTTTTTTAAAATAAAAAAAATCAATGTTGTGCCCTTGTGAATTTATTTTATATAAAACGCAAACAATGTTTTAGACAAAATATAATGTTCTGTTGTTGAAGTTTTCTTCGAATTTGCTTGTAAACAAAGCGCTCCGTACTGATAGGGAAATAAAGGACTACAAGTGCTTCTGGGTGTAGCAAGATGCCGGACGGTGGCATTTCGCTACGTCATTTGTTGATTGCGTCATGAGCTATCCAGCTATCAGTGGGCTGTGCTTAAATTATACTCGCTTAATAGAATCTATCAAAATCGACCCGGTTTCATAATATCTAACACTTACTGACAATGCACCCAGACTAATATTCATAGAATATTTTTCTGGATGATAGAGACCGAAATCGAAAGGAATCAAGATATTCAGGTTGCAAGTTTACATTTCAAATTTCAACAAAATCAGATAAAAATAGGTTGCCAGACAACGAAATATACGCCCACGGCAGCTAAATCGTTCGGGCAGTCAACAAAAGTTCTCGCATATTAAGTAATTATCAGAAAATCATAATTTGTTTGTTTTTTATAAAGTTCTGCCCAATGCTAACGTTTAGTATACGAAACATTTAATATTATGGATTTAGCTGTTTAATTATTGATTTTCAAGAAATTCAAACTCATCCATCATTAATGTGTAACGGGGGTATAGTCAAACGTTTTTTTAATTCGGAATAAAATTGTGACCTCCATAGGATATTTTAATTCTGTTCGATCCCTGCATTGGTTGAGAAAGTTCATCTCGATTTTCCGGCATGATTTCCCCTTGTCAGTGATGCAGAAGGAGGGCCTGACAAGGACAGCTACCTATTCGTTCATTTGGGATGATAAACCGAGGTCCTGTGTACACATTGGAGTGCACGTAAAAGATCCCTTTGCAGTTGGAATTTGATATGAGTAGGCCATAGCGCCGCTGCCCAGGCAAAATTTCCCTCATAGCACACTGTATGGTGTATGCCCGTCATCCATTAGCCCAGGTTAGGTGCAAAAGAGTAGGATGTTAAACCCCATTTCATTTCATTTCATTTTTTTAATTTGGAATATAACTGTGACCTGATTTTTCGTATAATCAGGGGCCATAAATCATGAAGTTATGGTCCAATGTGCCCAAATATCACAAGAAACCGTGATCTTTGGGTTATAAACTTTTATTTCAAACTTCAACAAAATCAGATTAAAATTGTGACCTCTACAACCTTCATATATCATATTTTTACACTATTCGCGTTCTAGTGGCAGCCATTTTGTCTGGCAGTTTTAGATTGATTTTTACGATATTCGACCTCAACCTTCATTACTGTGTAACGGTAATATAATCAAACGTTTTTTAAAATAAATTCAGGAAGTTACAATCCGATATGCACAAGTATCGAAAGGAACCAAGTTCTTTAGGTCAAACATGTTTCAGCAAAATCAAATTATAATTGTGACCTCTATAGGGTCCACAACCTTGATATATACATATTTTTACACTATTCGTGTACAAAGGCGGCATTTTAACTGTCAATTTTAGTCTGATTTTCGCGAAATTCAAACTCAACCTTCATTACCATGTAACGGTGACATAATCAAACATTTTTTTAAATCGTATAATAATTCTGACCTTATTCCAAGTTTTCGTTGAAATTCGATAAAAGTTGAAGCTTTTAAAACATCGGACAGACTGATTTCACAAAATTCCAGATAAAAATTGTGACTTTTACAGTGTCGGACAGACGGATTTCACGAAATTCGAGAGAGACAGAAAAATGGGGTTTAACCTCCACTCGACACAATCTATTTTATTTCAGGACTCACATATAGTTTTATTTTATTTCAATAATTCGCTTGTGCTTAGGGAGGAAACTGGAGGGTGCGGAGAAAACCCACAAGGATGGACAGGCGACTCTACTCCTTGCCACGCACAAATTCAAACTCAAGTACCATTATCGTGTAATTGTGATATTTTCAAAAGTTTTCTTAAATCAGATAGAAATGTGCTCTAGAGGGACCACAAACTAAAAGTGCGATTTTTTTGTACAAGCAAGGGTCATAATTCAGGAGATTACAAACTGATATGCGAAATATCGGAATGAACCAAGATCTTTGGGTTATAAACATGCAATAGAAGTTTTATCAAAATCAGATTAAAATTTTGACCCCCAAATTGTTCACAAGCTAATAACGTCATTTTTTTTTCCAATCAGGGGGCGATAATCCATGAAGTTTCGATCCGATGCATGTCAATATCGACTAGAACAGAGATCTTTTGGAGATAAACCTATATTTCAAGATTTGTCAATATCGGATGAGAATTGTGACCTATAGAGTGTCCGCAATAAATTGTCACAACACCACAGTTGTTTATTAACACCTATAACTAATTGGGCCAATAAATCAATCAAGGTAGCTGATATTGTTTTACACCTACATCTATGGCGTGTTTTCTTGTCTTGTCTATTTCTCTGATTATAATATCATAGTTTGGACCAAGCCTTATTCTGAACAAAGGTTTATAGTGTCAGGGGCGATAATTCAGGAAGTTACGATCCGATTGGCGCAAATCAAGATCTTTGGGTTATAAACATGCATTTCAAGTTTCATCCAAATCGGTTCAAAATTGTGACCTCTACACTGTTCACGTGATTTTTCGTACAATCAGGGTCCATAACCAATGAAGTTACAGTCCGATACATGCTAATATCAAAAGGAACCGAGATCTTAGGGTGATAAACCGATATTTTAAGTTTCATTGAAATCGGATAAAAATTGTGACAATTGTGGATGGATGGACGGACGGACGAACGAACAGGGGCGACACATGAAAATGTAGGCGTATAAAAATTAAGAACATTTACAAACCTAACGGATATATCATCAGCACAGTCCTCAAGCAATCTGAACTTCACCTGCTCTCTATGTTGTGGGGCTCAAAATACGGATTTATTAACCACACAAGGATTCTGCTTTACATAAGTTTATTAAAAACTATTCAATAAACTCCCTGAAATTATGCAAATGTAATTTAAACAACATGCAATTATGTATAATTGAAATGAAATGTTGTTTAAGGTCCTACTCTTTTGCTCCTAACCTGGGCTAATGAAGACGGTCATATGCCATACTGTGTGCTGTGAGGGAAATTTTGCTCGGGCAGCGGCGCTACGGCCTACTCTTATATCGAATTCCAACTGCCAAGGAATCTTTTACGTGCACGCCAATGTGTACACAGGACCTTGTTTTTTGGCCCATCCGAATGACTAGACAGCTGTCCTTGTCAGGCCCTCCATCCTGACAAGGGGAACCACGCAGGAAAATCTGGATGAACTTTCTCGGCCAATTAAGGGATCGAACACCCGACCTCCAGGCTAGCGAGCCAGCGTCTTACCCACTTAGCTACCTGATCCCCAAATAAAACTTCTAAATACTATTTTCAATCATACAATATGTATCCAGAGAAATGGGGTTTAACATCCATTCCACACAAACTAGGTCATTTCGAGACAAACATATGCTTTAATTTTATTTCAATAATTCACTAGCGCGTAAGGTTCTTTAGCAGTGGGTGGAATTCAGGGTGGCCTGGAGAAAACCCAGGAGGTTGGACAACCGACCCTATTCCGTGTCACGTACAAGTGATGATTTTCAAACCACGCCAGTTGACTCAATGACAGGCTTAATGGTCAATACAGCGTGCACATGCTAACCATTCGGCCATCCATCCTCCACGGTCTCCAATACATTATAATATACTTAAAGGGTCAATCCCGATTATATTTTGGAGAATAAAAGTCCTTAAAATCCTCTACTTTAGATCAAGTACAGAACATGGATCATTTGCTTTATAGATCCCTCCAGATAAGCAGTTTTGATGTTCACGTCCAAACGACTCGTATTTTGAATTGAAATTTTGAGACGAGGTAATTAACACTATTCCTCTATAATTTGGCACATACATTTCATACCTACTCAGACTTTTATCATTGAGACTCAAAATCAGGATGGTCCCTTTAATCCATAATGTGTATACGTCAAAGGGGGATAACCTACTGTTAACCAGTATGAAATATACAGGTACCGGTATAATCAAATTAACCTTAATAATAATAAATTCTTACCAAAAGGAGAGGTTTTTAATGAACCAGCCAGAGACTCTGGGACAAGTTGAAATATCTGATTGTTTATAAATTTGACCTATACTTTTTTTGCATCTGGGAAATTAGGATATTAAGATGGATGTAAATAAATTAGCCGATGCCAATGTGGGAGAGTGTATAGAATGTCTCTTTAATGACACCCGTTGTCTTGCTTACACATGTAGCTATAGTAACCTTGCTCGCCGGGAAGCGTCTGCACGTGCGAGAGGGGAGAGAGAGTTGTCAGTTGAGTTGATAGCAGCCGTACTGTACACACACAGAAAAACAGCACCGCTGTCCTGTGTTGAATGTATAGTTGGACGAAATAAAGTCTCTTCAACAATCAACGATTTAATTTATCATTTTCTGTGCCGTGTCTCTTGACTCGGTCACAATTGGCGTCGTCCGATAGGATCTGAAAGATAATTTGACCACTTCGACATCGTGTGGAAGATTCAAGACAAGTCATCCATTCAATAGATTTATTCATGCCTGGTGAGATCTTTCCTTTTACCGAGTGGCCTTTCTCTAAATTGATTTATATTTATTTACGTTTAATAAGTATGAATAAGTCTTGTCTGCTATGAGTATAACTAAATTGCAAAGATTTTTAGAAAAACCGTTACCAAGTATAGTGAACAGACAGCAGAGCGTCGCTATATTACTTACAGACAGTAAGGGCCGGTATTTGAAGTCACAATATTCAAGTGACGATACGCTTACTATAAAATTTGAAACTGTCAGTGGCCGAAATACTAAACAGGGAATAGATTATTTGGAAGAAAATTTGCCAAAATTTATTGAAGATTTTTCGTCAGTTGTTGTCTACGTGTGGCTGGGCACGTGTGATGTTACGTCAAAAGTTGGAAATTTAATTACTATTAAGCCTGAAAGTAGTGACCCAGTTTCTTTTGTCTTGTCTCAATATAGAAGAGCCGTAAATGTCGTAAAAAACTTCCCAACTTGTCGCATAAAATTTATAGAACTGCCTCCTATATTAATATCGAAATATAACTGTACACAGTCAGGGTGTAATTCGGAACAGTATAAATTACAGGACAAATCTGTCAATCGTTACATATATCTAATCAACAGGGAAATTAAACTGTTGAATTTGTCCCAACACGAATCAACATTGGGCTTTTCGAACGACGTTTTTCGCTTCCGCAGAAATAAGAGCGGTAGTGCCCGTGTTACTGTTACGTCACAGTTACTGTCAGACGGCGTTCATCCAGTAAAACTATTGGCCAAGTGTTGGTTGCATCACCTTATGATTGACATTATAGCGTGTTGTTTTTCAAACTAAACTTTGACGGCTTAAAGTGACACTCACATGGCAGTGGAGAATGCTCTATTGCATGCGGTACTTTATTAATGATTCTGTTTTTCATAAGTAGAGAAAGCTCTACTGTGGCTATTTTGTTTGACGTTAGTTTTTGTAATTTAGAAATATATAGGACTCAATCATTTTGTTCGACAATTTATATTGTTAAAGTATTGTTTAAGTGTTAGCGTGGCGAGAGCTCCACGGAATATACACGTATGTTTAAATTGTCACTATTTTTGTATTGTTTTTGTACCTTGCTAACTATGGCTAGCGGAGGTAAATCTAGAGATGATTATCGTGCCGAAATCGAACGCTTAAGGAGGGAATTGTCATCTACACGATTTTCGTCAAGAGTTCCACCCACACCTTTACGAACTCCAGATTCCAGATTTTTATTCCACCCAGAATCAGAATCCACCCAACTCCATACTTCAAACCCAGTTGTATATATCGATAGAACCAGAGAACCAAGGAAATTCAGTGGTACGTGGAAGTCGCTTGATGGTGTCTCTGTACATGAATGGATAGAGGGCATTCAAGGTTATGTCTCTACATTAAATTTGCCTAAGTTAGAAGAAGCTCGATTGATATATTCGTATCTAGAGGGAGATGCGAAAGCAGAGGTTAAGCTTAGACAAGTTCAAAATGACCCGACCGGTATCTTTAAAGTCCTACGTGAAACATTTTCCGAACCACATTCAACATCGCAGTTACTCCGATTATTTTACGAAAGGTGCCAACGACCAGGAGAGAGTGTACGAGAATTTTCATATAGCATTCGTGACATTATGGACAGAGTTCATAGAAAAGATCCATTAAAGGCTGTATGTGAGACTGCAGTTAGAGATCATTTCGTTGATGGCTTGAGCGATTCCTACCTGCGCAAGGAATTGAAGAAACAAATCCGAGAAAACCCAGGGTTAACTTTCCTCGACGTGAGACAGTCTGCCTTGGAATGGTCAGAGGATGATTGTAAATCACGAAGAGGTCCTACAGCTCTTTCCGAAGAAGTAACATTAAAAGATTCTGAGATAATTCAGATGAAGAAATTGTTGGAGTCTCAACAGGAGCAAATCACGAAACTTCAGTCGATGTTAAATCAACGTACCAGTAATCGACGTTGTTATCGGTGCGATAAGCCAGGGCACCTGCAACGTAATTGTCCCAATTTACCCAAAAAGCAGGAAAACCAAGGTCGCCCTTAACTGTGAGTCGAGATAGGGGCGCGAGTCAACCCAAAGACTCATCTTCTGTTAGTTTTAGTTCGACTGTCGGGGATTGCCCTGAGGTTGAAGTTGAAATTGAAAATTCAACTTGCAGATTTTTATTTGATACTGGATCTCAAGTTTCAACTATCGTACAGTCATTTTATGAGAAATATTTGAAACCTTCAGCTGACCTTCATGAGACTTCATTTCTCACTGTTCGTGCAGCAAATGGTCTTGAGCTGCCTTACATTGGGATTATCCAGGCTAATTTGAAAATATTTGGAAGCATTGTACCAAATCAGTTTTTACTTGTAGTGAAGGACCCTAGTGATCCAGCTACACGGGAACGGAAGCAAATGGTACCAGGATTGCTGGGTATGAACGTTATCCGTCATTGTTGGTCTGTTATTAAACATTTCGCGAAAGGTGAGCATTTCGTAGATCAGAGTTACGTTGAGAATGTTACTGCAACGTTATCGCACAACGAAAAGAACCTTCTTGGATTTGTGAAGGTCGCCGGAAAAACTCCTGTAGTTTTGCCTTCGAAGTGTATTACAGCAGTGCGGGTAACTGGTCCTCGTTTACCTTGCAATGTTTCAGCTTTTGTAGAAGAACTATGCACTAGAACGCATATACCAAATGATGTTGCTGTTTGTAACACTATTATCCAATCAACTGAAAATCGTTATGTCCAAGTTGCTAATTTTTCAGAATCTGATATTAACTTGAAACCCAGAACTCGTATAGGTGCAGTGGTGGCAGCGGATATAGATACTGAAAGCATAAAGCTGTCCGAGAATCATGATCATGTATTTGTTGAAAGAGTGACAGAGGATACATTGCTCGAAGTTGGGGAGAACCCTGTTATTCCACCTGTACCTATTCCAGAAACTCTTGATAATGTTCAGCGTCAGCAGCTAGAGGATTTACTACTGAAATATTCCAACGTTTTTAGTAAAGGGGATGATGACATAGGGTATACATCAACTATAACTCATCAGATTCACCTTACAGATCAAGTTCCTGTGAAATTACCATATCGACGTATACCACCTGCACAGCTTGATGAGGTACGAAAGCATATTCAAAAACTGGTTGATATGAATGTTGTAGTTCCAAGTTACAGTCCGTATTCTTCACCGATAGTGATTGTCCGGAAGAAGTCTGGTGAGTTGAGACTATGTGTTGATTACAGACACTTAAACGCAAAGACAGTTAAAGATTCGTTTCCTTTGCCCCGTATCGAGGAAAGCCTTGATGCGATGCACGGAAGCTGTTGGTTTAGTTCACTAGATTTAGCATCCGGGTATAACCAGATCGCGATGGATAAACAAGACCAGCCCAAAACGGCGTTCACAACACCGTTCGGACTATTTGAGTTCAAACGTATGCCGTTTGGCGTATGTAACGGACCTGGAACTTTTCAACGTTTGATGCAGAGTTGTTTCCGAGAAGATGTTTTAAAGATCCTGCTGATATATTTAGATGACCTTATAGTGTTCGCCAGATCTTTTTCGGAGCATCTTGAGAGACTCGATCATGTTTTTAGTATTTTGAGTAGTCACGGACTTAAACTGAAGCCCTCAAAGTGCTTCTTCTGTTGTTCCGAGGTTCGTTATCTCGGACACGTCGTTTCAGCAAGTGGCATAGCCACTGACCCAGATAAAATAAAAGCAGTGCAGTCATGGGATCAGCCCACAACCGTTAAGGAGCTGAGAACATTTTTAGGTTTCTGTGGATTTTACCGCAGGTATGTTAAGGACTACGCGAAAATAACATTACCGTTACACAGTCTTCTGAAACAAGCAGAAACTGAGAAAAAGAAGGGCATATCTTCTTTGTGGACAGACAAATGTACACAATCATTCGATCTTTTGCGTGAAAAACTTACCAGTGCGCCAATTTTGGGTTACGCAGATTTTTCACAGCCATTTCATGTGGAAATTGACGCATGTAATGATGGACTTGGAGCAGTTTTATCTCAGTATCAGCATGGTCAATTGCGTGTCATTTCGTACGCCAGTAGAACTCTACGTGGACCTGAACGGAACATGGAAAATTACAGTTCAAGAAAACTAGAAATGCTAGGTCTTAAGTGGGCTCTCTGTGAGAAATTTCGCGATTACTTGATAGGTCGGAAATTTGTTGTATATTCGGATAATAATCCGTTGTGTCATTTGAAGTCGGCTAAACTGGGTGCAGTTGAACAACGTTGGCTGTCAGATCTTGCGGTGTTTGACTTTGAACTGAAATATAAACCTGGAAAAGCTAATAACAATGCAGATTCTTTGTCTAGGAAACATGAAAATGTGGCTGAAAGCAGTTACATTGCTGTTGACATAAAAGTGAAAATTGAAGAAGTAACCAAATCATCGTTTGTTCCGCCATGTTTTAGAGAACATGTCATTTTAGATTTGAATTCTCCGGTATATTGTGAAAGTTTAGCGATGTTACCGTCCTACTCTCACGAAGATTTGCAAAGTCTTCAAAGTGCAGACTCAACCATTAACACTTTTAGATCCTTCTGGGAGAAGGGTAAATCACCAACCAGATCCCAGAAAAGGGAGTTATCCAAGGATGTGCTGATATTGTTCCGACAATCCAAACGATTATTGCTAAGGAATGGTGTTTTATGTAGAAAAATATTCGATCCTTTGGTTGGTAATGTTGAGCAGTTAGTTCTTCCAAGTTCCTTGAAGGAGACTGTTCTGGAAAATCTGCATGATAAAGCAGGTCACCAAGGAATTGAACGAACATTTAATCTTGTGCGGTCCAGATGTTATTGGCCCGGTATGTGGAAAGATGTTCAAGCCAAATGCAAGAACTGTTCAAGATGTGTGATTGCCAAACCAAACGCTGTTCTCCATGCCTCAATGAAAAACCTGTTAGCCTCGAAACCTCTAGAGGTGATTGCAATTGATTTCACTTTATTAGATCCATCATCTAATGGTATGGAAAATGTTCTGGTGATTACTGATGTATTTTCAAAATTTAGTATAGCAGTTGCAACAAAAGATCAGAAAGCTTCTACTACAGCTAAAGTTCTGGTAAAGGAATGGTTTGTAAGATATGGTGTACCACGACGAATCCATTCAGACCAAGGACGAAATTTCGAGTCTGATGTTATTAAGCATTTATGCATGTTGTATGGTATCAAGAAGAGCCGAACTACCCCTTATCACCCCCAAGGTAATGGTCAAACGGAGAGATTTAACCGCACCTTACACAACCTGCTAAGAACTTTATCACCTAGTGCTAAGAAGCGTTGGCCAGATCATTTACCGGAATTAACTTTCATGTATAATACATCTACACATTCATCTACTGGATATACTCCATATTTCCTGATGTTTGGTCGGAACCCGGTACTTCCCATTGATGTATTGCTAGGCGATTCAATCGGACATTCAGAGTCATGGGTAGGTGATCACCAAAAACGCCTTCAGCAGTGTTATTCTCAAGCATATGGGATGTTACTTTCTTCTGCGGATCAACGGAATGAACACGATACAAAAGCGTGTGATGCTCCTTTGAAGCCTGGACAGCTTGTATATTACAAAGCTAGAGGAATTTTAGGACGAAACAAGATCCAGGACCATTGGTCTTCCATTGTTTACTCGGTAATTGAGAGAATTAGCGGTGAAAATCATGTTTATGTTATCAGCCCAGTGGATGATGCTAGTCTTACCAAAACAGTACATCGCACAGAGTTAAAGTTGTGTCCACCAACTGTTCACGATCCATTGACTACCGGTATATCAGATGCGGAGGTTGAACTGTCTGTTGACCCGTTGGATGATTCGTGCGGTAATCAAGTTGAACAGCCTGTTGATATTGGGAATACTTCGTTGCTCAATGATGATCACGAAATTGCGTCAGAAGACCGATCCAATCTTAATGACGATTCCGATTCTACCGCGACATTGTCATTTAATAATACAGACATTCGGCGATCGGCGCGTGAAAATAAAGGAACCCATAGCAATCTTCATAAGCTACCTATTAGTGCAGTTAATTCAGTTTCAGTGGTCGATTCAGATTATTCTCGTATTATGATTGAATTAAGCAATTCTTTAGTAGCTACAGCACTTCGAGAAGTGGGATCTTTATTGAAATCAAATACGAACAGTTCTGTTTGAATTTTTGTCATGTTTTATGATGTTGTTAGTTTTGTGTTTTCCATTCTTTGTCTCACAGATTTTCATTTTATGTTTCAATTTTGCTAAATGCAGGGACGCATTTATTGTAAAGTTGGGGAGAATGTGGGAGAGTGTATAGAATGTCTCTTTAATGACACCCGTTGTCTTGCTTACACATGTAGCTATAGTAACCTTGCTCGCCGGGAAGCGTCTGCACGTGCGAGAGGGGAGAGAGAGTTGTCAGTTGAGTTGATAGCAGCCGTACTGTACACACACAGAAAAACAGCACCGCTGTCCTGTGTTGAATGTATAGTTGGACGAAATAAAGTCTCTTCAACAATCAACGATTTAATTTATCATTTTCTGTGCCGTGTCTCTTGACTCGGTCACACCAATACCATACCCCATTCCTTCATTCCCTGGATAACATAGACAATTTTTCGGATGTTGAAACTGACAATTATAAAACTATTTCGCCGCTTTTAGAATAAAATAAATTAACCCGACTTTAAATCACACTTTCCTTAGAAGCCAACACGACTGCCATTTTAAACTAAAACCATTTACACAATGAAATACATATTTAAAACTGGTAGTAACACATACCTTTAAACTGAAAGTTTTAAATCTTTGGATGATACAATATGTAGCAAGATTGATGGACTGACTTCTCCCTTTCGAAGTCATGGGTGGAACCATAAAGAGACAGACAACAGGAACAGTTTATTTACACAGGACGGGGTTAGCCTATATACAAAATAACACTGAAATAATAAAAAGAACGAAATAAGTTTATGTACAAAAGGGAGAAAAGTTTTAACACCACCACTATGTGGTATAAATATATTTTATAAAATAGCGATATATTGCCTATTACAGGTAATAACAGATTTAGGCTTATTATATACGTAATACATATAATAATGAAATATATAAGATTATAGGAAACCTACCTTGAAAAAGCTGCTCTTCGTATATGAAGGAAACAAACTATAAAATCAGCAAAACCACAAATTTACAAAAGAGCGAAACACTAAAAGATAAAACAAACACCAATTAATTAGACATACATTTTGAAATATAACTTAAATATTACTTTTGTATTTTTATCGTATTATTTTATTTGTAATTTATACCAGATTCAAATAGTATTTAAATTAGAAAGGAATTGTCATATTTAATAATGTTAAGTCAAGTTAAACAATTAATATAAACCTACCTTGGTTAGTGAAATCGGTGCTAAAACAGAAATTGCTGCATCCAAGATGAAGTCAGAGGAAAAAATGACCAGCTGAAAACAGGATGTTAGGACAGTATCTAAGTTACGGAATACTACTCACCATCTTACAATAGCCTCTTTAAACTAAAAACCCAAGTAATTTGGGTATAACCACTGGAAATGAAAGACTAACTGGATATACAGGACAATGGAAATTAGCTAAAAGATTTAAAGAGAATATATCCCACCTCTAAAATATTTGAAGAGACTATAAGACCCAGGACAGTGAATGTAATAATAATAGTAATCACATAATATAATAACCATTTATATGCTGGATGATGTCACACAAGTCCTTTACACACCAGGAATATAAATAACTGTTTGTCTCCCACCAAACGTATAATTGAGCGCGGGAGAGTAACCGGGGACGGGGTAACAAACAATGCCCAAATAGAAGATAAAATCCCAATGTATTTCATTTGCGTGAATTCGTGCACCTAAATTGCATATTTCACGCATAACTATAGTAGGCCTATAAAGTAAACTTGTCATCTTATCATGTTGGAAAAAAATATTTTTCACTCTTATACTCTGTGACAGGGGCTATCACGTTGGTAGGCCTACGCTGCGTCGGTATCACTTACTATTTAATTATAGTAAGGATTTTATATTATATAAAGCTATTTTTTTCTAATTATGCGGATCTTTTAATCAATTTTGTCATGGCCATAATAGGATCAATGGTATTACAGTTCAAAAATTGACAAATTGTAGGCCACTGTTATCTCAGCTTCGACTTGAACATCGCGTGGTACCAAAGCCGCGTACCACGGTTACGTTGTATACAAGTAGTATATAAGATGAGCGTGGTACGGTTATCTCGGACCCGGATTCTATCAACCCATGCTACTTTAGTATCAGCCACATATTTTATAATACCTCATTTTTACCTGCCATGTTTTGTTTCATATCTACTCAATATTCCAATATACCAAATATGAGGTTTTTATCGTTTCCACACTATTATTAACCGTATGATGTTCTTTTATTCGGGGAATTTTAGCAAGAAAACTATTAGTTACTGATATAAATGCAGTCATATTTTAATGGGCATGGAGGTGAGAGGTGGGGTTATTATTAACTGACTGCAATCTGATTACATGATCGTTTGAACTGCAACAACCCAGGGGCGGATCCAGAGGGAGGGTTTGGGGGGTCCAAACCCCACACTGCTCTACTAAATAATAAAAACTGACTGCCTTGCATCAATGAAATCAAATCACAATATCATCCTACATCAGGCGCGGATCCAGAGGGGGGCGCACCCGGCGCACGCCCCATCTATTTTTTGACGTGGCGAACAATTTTTAGCTCCATATATTCTCGCGACAAAGGATAACAAAAATAGTTTAGGTTCGAAATCGTACTAATATGAAATTAATCCTTTTGGCCATTTTTTTCCACTCAAAAATCATGGATCCGGGCTTCGCCCCTGTACATCTCTATAAAATGATTTTCCTCTTTTAAAAGCTCAATTTGTATGTATGCCTATGTAATTTAGAGACGATGATGACAGTGGGTGGGGTGGGTAAGTTGAGATCAGTTCAGGTGAAGTAAGCCGGGAGTGAGGTTAACAAATTAATAAACTGGGAATTTTTACCGAAGACATTGTATAAACAAAAAAAACCCCAACAACTGTTTAAAGATACATCGGAACGTATCTAGACTGGATTTGGTGAATCACATCGCGAACACAACAATAGGGCCTAATGAAGGGGTCGCATGGCTAACGTATATAAGAACAGTTTAGGTACGTACGTCTCTTGCCTTTACATGGCGGGAAAATAAATTTGGGGGTGGGGGGCAATTCAAGAATGTAGTTTTATGGTAGATATATACATGTTACAAACAATTAAAACAAATTATGGATAATTGAAGTTTTGGCGAAAATGGTTTGTCATATATTAGTTGCTTCAAACCAGCAGATCGAACTTTCTAAAGGAAGAATCACGGGATTTCTAGTCTCTGAACTGTGACAGATAAAATTATCCGTTAAAATAACATGTTGCTATCAACCCATTTGATAAAAGAAAATACCAGCTGACTAAAATCTTGTGGACTGCACTTTGACAAAATGGATGTAGCAGATTGGCTATAAGAATCAAGGTGAAATGAAATAAAATGGGGTTTAACGTCCTACTCTTCTGCACCTAACCTGGGCTAATGGAAGACGATGCCATTCAGTGTGCTATGAGGGAAATTTTGCCCGGGCAGCAGCGCAACGCCCTACTCTTATATCGAATTGCAACTGCCAAGTGACTTTTTACGTGCACGTCAATGTGTACACGGGCCCTCTGTTTTTCGTCCTATCCGAACGACTAAACAGCCGTCCTTGTCAGACCCTCCGTTCTGCATCACTGACTTGGGGAAACCACGTCGGAAAATCGAGATGAACTTTCTCGGCCAATGCAAGGATGGAACACCCAACCTCCTGACCAGCGAGCCAGCGCCTTCAAATGGAGAGGAGAGAGAGAGAAGAGAGAGAGGGAGAGGGAGAGAGAGATGGCGTTGAACGTCCACTCGACACAAACTAGGTCATTTTGGGAGCAACATATGGTTTAATTTCATTTCAATAATTCGCTTGCGCGTAGCGGTTTTTAGCAGTGAGAGGAAACTGGAGTACCCGGAAAAAACCAATGAGGTTAGACAGGCGACCCTACTCCTTGCCACGTACAATCGTGAATTTGACACCACGCCAGTTGACTCAACAATGGCACGCAGTATGCAGGCGCGGATCCAGAGGGGGGGGGGGGTCCAGGGCGTCCGCCCCCCCCCCCCCCGCTCAGACTTGAAAGACCTGTAATTTTGGAATTTACCTTCCGGAAATGCGTCAGAATGCACCAAATTGAATCTAATTTACCAAATTGTTCTGGGGGAGGGCCGCCGAACCCCCCGTTAATTGGTTGAGCGCCTTCGGCAATTATCAAACCTAGACCCCCCCCCCCCTGCAAAAAATCCTGGATCCGCGCCTGGTATGATACAGCGCGCGCACGCTATACAATCGCCCCCCCCCCCCCCCCAACAACAACAACTAAGAAAGTAGAAAATTATAAATAGGAATATAACCCTGCATAAATCACTTGCCATCGTTTCACAGAATGTTTGTTGTAATAAATCATGTCAGTCTTGTGTTTTTACGATCTTAGATTTTAACTTCACCGTGTAGTGTACCTTTGTTGTAGGCAAGAATTTGATTCCTTGTGTATTTTAATGTTTTTGCTCCAGTTATTTTATAAAATTCAGCGCGAACATATCTCTATCATAGTTAGCTTTAGATAGAACCCTTCTGTGCTGTGTTTGAGAGATAGGACACCGTTAGCGTGTAACCGGATACAATTTGCAGACTTAACATAGTAAGTTCATGGGCCTTATGGTAAGTTTTGTAAAAGGCCATCATTGACCACAAAACGATCAAGTCTAGGTACCCCAAACCACCACCGAGTTGGGAATCTTCATTTCTCAAATTTTGTATTCTGAGACAAAATGTTTATCCTGCATCAGCCAAAATAAGGCATAACAAATTAGACGACTATTTAAATTCTGAGAAAACCATGATGTGGAGTTTTCCTGAAGTCTAGTCACGCTGGTTAAAGTTTCCAGTAACAGACTGGTGGGCCCAAGGCCCACCTGTCAGGTCATTGACCAAGGCCCATACAAGTACGTGCCGAACGCTTGTGACGAGCGCACCAAAGGCACTGGAACATCCGGGGGGGGGGGGGGGTCTGGGCTAGTTCGCCGACCAGCAAAATTTTTATGTTAAAAGATGAATTTCATGGTTCTCGGTATAATGAGGTCAAACTCACAAAGTTCTTTCCTTATAGTACACTTTTTTGTGTTGTTTGTCAGTCATCTTTTGCTATTTTTTCTTTCTCCTGTCCTATGTCCTGTCCTCTCCTTCTTTCTTTTCTTTCTTCTCCTCTCCTTTCTTTTTTTTTCTTTATAGGCTTAGGCTCACTTTTTTAGTTGAGCTTAGTCCAGCATAGTTAGTTTCCATATGTCACAAACGTATGTCACAAACTCATGTCGTTCCCAATATATATCTTATTTCGGTAGCCGTATTTAAAAAATTAATTGGGAGTTTGATCCCTGCATAGGCCGAGAAAGTTCACCCAGATTTCCCAGCATGCCCCCCCCCCCCCAGTCAGTGATGCAGGACAGAGGGCCTGACAAGGATACATTGATATGCACATAAAAGATCCCTTGACATAAGAGTAGGCTGTAGATCTGCTTGTCCGGGCAAAAATTCCCTCATAGCAAATTGTATGGCGTATGCTCGTCTTGGTTAGTCCTGTCAAGAGCAGAACAGATGGAAGTTAAATCCCATTTCATTTCATTTAAATAATTAACTTGAAGTCCAAGAGTCAAACCTAGACGATCCAGGTGAGAACAAGATGTGTAGCCGGAAATGTGTCGCACATCACGTCTGATGTGGTATGCTTTCAACACCACTTTCCATATGCAACAAACGACTAACCAGTGATGCTACACAGGAAGGAACTGGACAGGAATCTTAACCTTGGCCATAATATTCCTGCAACTCGAGCAAAAAAGCGAATCGATGTAGTGTAACATTCTCTGGAATCACCATGGCTTACTGAGTAAGGTGTTGCTGGCTGAATTCGAGGTTCTGTGTTCTATCCTGGAATTGACCAATCAGGTTCATTGTGATTCTCCAACATAGTTCTCTCTGTTGGACGAAGGGTCCGACAAGACACAATGTATCGGCATTAATGTGTAGTCATTCGGATGAGACAAGAAACTGAGGTTCAATGTACTTGGTGAGCACGGTGCTGACCTACTAGCAGTACTAGCCACGATGTCTGGGTTTCGATCCCAGTTTTGGTTGAGAAACCTCTCTGGAATTTGCAGCGTGGTTTCCTCTGGTCAGTGAGAGCAGGATGGAGCGCCTGACTGGCAGAGTCTAGTCGTGAGAGAGAGAGAGAAATGGGGTTTAACATCCACTCGACACAAACTAGGTCATTTTGGGACTAACATATGGTTTAATTTTATTTCAGTAATATGCTTGCACGTAGGGGTCTTTTAGCAGTGGGAGGATACCGGAGGACCTGGAGAAACCCAAGAGGTTGGACAGGCGACCCTACTCCTTGTCACGTACAACCGGGGATTCGACACTACGCCAGTTGACTCAATGACAGACTTTATGATACATTGTGCACACGCTAACCATTTAGCCATCCAGGTGTACACATGTACATTCACATCATACAACTTGACAGCTGAAACTCAAAATATGTTTCCAAGCGTAATAATTCTTGTGCGACATTCGATGTAGAAAAGTAGGATGTCAAACCCTATTTCATTACACAAAGAATGTAAATTTGATGACAAAAACACAAATGCTGAAAAATATTAAAAACATTCTCAAGCGCCATTACTCATATTTATTTATTACATATATAATTCTGTGTATAAAGCATATGTAAACATAAGATACTGGTTGAAATTCTCAGACATGTTCTGGGAAAAGAAGAAATCTGAGTATTTAGGCCAAATCCCATAAATACACATGCAAAGAAATCCAGTAACTGGGCTAAACTCTTTAAAGTAGTGTTTAAATGCAGAAAGACAAAACAGTGCTTACTGGATTCATGTAACTTACAGTAAACAACATATATATACAATATATTACACAATATATTTTAATGTTTTTTACACCCAAATACAAGTTTAATATAGAATTAAAGTAAAATAACTATGTTTGTAAAGCACTTAACAACTATTTCATACGCTTAAGAGATAAACAAATTGCTTAAGAGATAAATTGTCCTGATAAACAAATTGCTGTTTTCAATTTAGAGAGATTTATGGTCCATTTAACAATGCCTGAATCATTTATAACAGTCTGTCTTTTCTATTGTTTTTATTCAATTTATTATAAAGTCTAATCAATTTATTTAAGTATATCTAGGCCAAGTATAATTATCTATTCACATGTCAGTATATAAGTTGATACCAGAATGACCGATATCACTGGGATGTTTTAAATTGTCCTGATGAGTAGCAAACTGTAACGGTATATAACCAACTCGTCCACTTGACCAAACCTTAAAAACAAGATAAACAAATCAATTCACACATTTCCTAAATTCCTATTTAAATTATTCTATATTTAAAAGAATGCCCTAGTGACTCTGTGTGTATGGCTATGGCTTGCTTCCCAAGGGATCCCGTCGAAAAGTTCTTCAATATTTTTCGGAGTGGTTTTCCCTTGTCAGTGAGGCGGGACACGGAACCTAGAATGTATATAGAACGTATATAGCATCTACAGTTCTGTATATATGTAGGCAGGAATGTAAAAGAACCCTTAGTAGTTTGTTTGAATATCACTTATGTGGAGGCTATGGCGCCCCACCACTCTGATGCTCCCCACTTTTAAATTCTACATACGGCCCTGGGCATACGTCATACAGTGAGTGTGCTATGGGTGTGCTTGAGGTGAGTGGGCTAACTATGTTCTATTGTTTCTGGGGTTAATCATCATATTTGTGTGTACCAAGTGAGTTAATGAGCGAGAGAGAGAGAGAGAGAGAACTGTATATTGATGGTTTGTATTGTCTATATACTTACAACAGTTAATAAAGCTCCGTCTGTGTAGCTGGGTTGAAATGTTATATGATGAGCTCTTTCATTCTCCTTCCCTTGTATCAGACCACTGAAACAATCCAAACAAATATATTATTACAGGTAGCCATTTTAAACTCTTATAAATTGCAGCAGTTGTGTTTAAAAATAGCAATCAGACCTATCGATCTGCCTGATTTCACGATATTCTGCTCAATATACACTAGTATCACAATATATATTATCTAATTATGTTGGCCTATTAGGGAAATAATTATTCCATTTTCTCACTGGTCAATTTTTACCATGAGTATAATAAATGGGGTGCTGGATATACCTGAAAGGCTTGGTAGGCGGAATCATCAAGGTGTATAATAAGCCTTTTGTACACAAACTAAAGTCTTAAACATGTCACCATTCACAGCTTTGCTCAATTGTTGTTAAAAGACACTTTTCAGAGTTTCAGAGAGAGAGAGAAAGAGAGAGGGAGAGAGAGAGAGAGAGAGAGAGAGAGAGAGAGAGAGAGAGAGAGGGATCATTTTGGGATTAACATATGATAAAATTTTATTTCATTAGTTTGCGTGTGTAGGGGTCTTTGGTAGTGGGGGAAACCTAGGAATATGGATATAACACATGAGGTTGTCACATACAAGCGTGGGACTCAATGACATAACTTATTTTCTAAAGCGGATACATGAGACAACTTGTCCACCCAATTAAATGTAGATGTATGTCAAGTCAGTTAAGATAAGATGGCTTACCATGGAATCAGATCTATAACAGGATAAATACTGGTTTTAAACAGAGCTACATGATGATTACAGCCTTCTGAAATAATAAACAGAGCTACATTATGATTACAGCCTTCTGAAATAATAAACAGAGCTACGTGATGATTACAGCCTTCTGAAATAATAAACAGAGCTACGTGATGAAATAATAAACAGAGCTACGTGATGATTACAGCCTTCTGAAATAATAAACAGAGCTACGTGATGATTACAGTCTTCTGAAATAATAAAGCTACATTGTGATTACAGCCTTCTGAAATAATAAACAGAGCTACATTATGATTACAGCCTTCTGAAATAATGAAATTGGGCTTACCATTTTGCTTTCAGTTTTAGAATATAATTCTAAATCTATTTTTGACATTGCTTTGAGTGTTTTGTTATATAGCGGCAGCCCAGACAATTTTCTAGCTGAAATATTGACCTTAGTACCTTGAATAGAACTAGGTCATCTGAAACACAGCATTGTCTTATGTCAGGGATTCTTGTATTCCCTAGACATTGTCATGGCAATTGAAATACGCTAACGTGTTTACTCCCTAACATTCCTAACCAAATAATGTTTCAAAAAATAATGTTTCAACCTTTGTGTTTGTCCTCTGAAGACCACCATTAAAAAAAATGGCAATTTTGGAACAATACAAAATCGGAATTCAAAGAAGGGTGAGAAATGGAGTTTAATGTCCAACAACCAGGTCATTTCGAGACTAACATATGGTTCAATTTTATTTCAATAATTCGCTTGTGCAAAGGGGTCTTTTAGTAGTGGGAGGAAACCGGAAGACCTATAGAAAACTCATGAGGTTGAACAGGCGGTCGTACTCCTTGTCTGTACAACCAGGGAATCAAAACCACACCAGTTGACTCAATGACAGACCTCATGATACAACGGGCACATGCTAACCATTGGGCAATCCAATCAATTCAAAGACTTTAAAAACAGAAATGAATTCTCATGCTAAAAAGAGTTGACAGTTATCACACTTCATTATATTTACCTTGAAATAAAACAGCTAATCTTTTTCCTGTTTTGTCCCATTCCATGTCTTGTATACAACCACCGATTCTATAAAACAGATCCATTATATACAACTTAACAAACTATAGTATTTACAAAACATTAAATTATTTTAAAATATTCTTACAATATCGTTTTAAATATTCTTAAAATATTGTTTTAAATATTCTTAAAATATTGTTTTAAATATTCTTAAAATATTGTTTTAAATATTCTTTAAATCTTTTAAATATTCTTTCAAATATTCTTTTGAATATTGTTTTTAAATATTTTTAAAATATTGTCTGAAATAGCTTAATTCCTTTGCTAGAAATCATTTGATTGCTCAGGTTTTGAATTAAGAACATTTACTTGACAATAATTCCAGATTCTGTTGTAATTTCAATTTCTGACAGATCTGCTATAGGTACGGCCATATTGGATTTGGATGTTTCTTTGGTGCCAGCTACATCCATGTGACTACGACCAAATGTTATTGAGTATATGATTGGATCATTCTCCATGGTAAACAGAAGAATTTGATCATCAGGACTCCAACATGCAGACTACAAATAATAAACAGAAACAATGTCTTCGTTACTATCACGACCATGAATAATTATAAACCAAACTTAAGTCATTATTGAATGCAGTATTCAATTTTAAACTTGATAGAGAGCATGTGTCGTACTGTCATGTCCACTATATTGCTTTTCTTACTGGAGGTCGACTGGTCAAATGGTCTAACATGTCAACTTTAGGTCACAGGATCTGTCATGTTTCAATTCCAAGGAGTAGGGTAGCCTGTCCAACCGGTCCTCCCACCACTAAAGATCCATACGCACAAGCGAATTGTTGACATAAAATTGAACCAGTTTGTGTCAAGTGGTTGTTAATCCCTATTTCTTTCTTTTCTTCTTGAGGCTGGACACTGAGAAGAGCAAGTTTTATATCAACAGTATTTCACTCTCTCAAAATCGGAATCAAAGTTATGATGTCCCAAAGCATCAAGTGAGAGAGAGAGAAAATGTGGTTTAGCATCTACTTGACACAAACTAGGTAATTTCGGGACTAACATACGGTTCAATTTTAATTTAAATACTTCGCTTGTACGTAGGTGTCTTCAGGAAACCGGAGGACTTGGAGAGAAAACCCACAAGGCTGGACAGGCGACCCTACTTCTTTAGTTGTCATGTACAACCGAGGAATCAAAATCACATCAGCTGACTCAATGACAGACCTTATGATGAAGTGCACACTTGCTAACCATTCGGCCATCTAATCCCCCAAAGCATCAAGCAATCAAACTAATTATCAGGGGATAACAACTTATACCTCCCATCTTTATTTCCCTCATTACCTATACAACAACAACATATATTCCTCACAAACACCCAGTCTAACCCTATTTCAAATCCCTACTAAACCAATCCCTTCGTAGAAACCAAGTATTGCCACGATCCCTATTCAAGAAATAACGTCACTTGATATTATAATGTAATCTATTAGATTTTTTTATGGTTCCCTGATTTATCCAGTATTCTTGTAGAATTGTCCACACTTACATTACATCTTCCAGATAATTTGGACCAAACTTCACAATTCCATGTGACACCATCCCAGACTCTACAAAATATTTTAACAGAGAAGGTTAGATTAACTGACAGTATAAATAAACATTGTATTACAGAAGGCCAGACTAACTGACAGTTTATATAAACATTGTAATACAGACGACCAGACTAACAGACAGTTTATATAAATATATCATGTATTTTTGAACCGATTAAGTGCTACTCATCTTATTGTTCTTCAGTGTGAAGTTCTTCAACAAAAAACGCCCAAGGCTTTGTAAACTGAATGTCAAATCCTCCCAAGTCCAACACCCCCAACCACCACAATTACTACTGTCTTACAACTGTGTCAAATACTCCCAAGCCCAATAGTTGAACACCTTGCAACACAACAATGTCAAATTCTTCCAAGCTCAACACCCAGCACCAAACAATTTCAAATCCTCCCAAGCCCACAATTACTACTGAATCTCTAAACTTACCTGAACATTGACATTGGTGTAGCTGCTAGAACTTTACTGCCCTCAGGTGAGAATTTCAAAAATGAAACACCCCCTCCACCAGCTCTTCTTAATGTAACACCGGTCTCCATAGCAACTTTCCACGCCTGTTTATTGATAAAATAACAGAAGCGTTATAACAATTGTAATCTGGGAATTTTGATCCCAAGAACCTGTTTTTCATCCTTATTCCAAACATAATCCATTTTGTCTTAATAAACAAAGATAACTGTACAATTTGTCTTTATGTACGAGCCCGCCACAGGCCTAATCAACCCACCATGATCGCTGTATCTGTTTAAAAAAACGGGCCTAACAGCCACCATCATACATAACAATAGAAACAGACCTAATCAACTCACCATGATAGCCGTATCTGTTGGAGAAGCAGACAGAAGTATGGAAGCATCAGGGTGCCATGATAAACTAGAAACAGGACTATGACCACTCTGATTTAACACCTGCACACAACTAGCAGACGGTCTGAAATAAACACACACAAGTAATACATCACAACATCTGATTCAACAACAGACCTTATGATACAAAGCATATGTTGTACCACTCGACAACTCAACGTAAAAAGAGAGAGAGAGAGAAATAGAGTTAAATGTCCACTTGACACAAACAAGGTCATTTTGGGATGAACATGTGGTTCAATGGGCGTCCTCGCTGAGAGAATTCCCACCAGGAGTCGCCAGTAAAAATACGGTCCCATGTGACCTTGTTGATGGCAAAAGGACCGTGTTTCGCATACAGGGATTAAATTCCATATTAACGACAAAAGATAGGTTGCCAGGCAACGAAACATACGCCCACAACAGCTAAGTCGTCCGGGCAGTCAACAAGGGTTGTCGCATATTGTTTCTTTTATCAGTAAGGAGAACATTTACAACACATGATAATCTTATTACGAGTAATAGCCCATTAAATAATTATCAGAAATGATTAGAATAGTTTTGATGGTTTGTCTCAAGGCCTTTGTCCACAAGATATTTCAAAGTGATCAAATCCCAGAAATTATCAGATATCACTGAAAATCAAATACGATTCTTCGTCTCATGACCCTAAACACTGTGTACAAATATAAAGTCAATCGGATATTAACTTTAGCCTTTAGAGCATTCACAGGGTTTTTCAAAGTGATCAAGGGTCATAACTCTGGCAGTAATTATCGGATATCGCTGAAAATAAATAGGCTATTTTGTATCATAACCGTAAATAGTGTGTATAAATTTAAAATCAATCGAATATTAACTTTAGATTTTTCAAAGTGATCAAGGGTCATAACTCTGGCAGTAATTATCGGATATTGCTGAAAATCAATAGGCTTCTATGTATCATGACTTTAAATACCATGTATAAATTTAAATTCAATCGGATATTAACTTTAGCCTCTAGAGCGTTCACAAGATTTTTCAAAGTGATCAGGGGTCATAACTCGGGCAGGAATTATCGGATATCACCGAAAATCAACAGGCTTCTTCGTCGCATGACCTTAACCACTGTGTATAAATTTAAAGTCAATCGGATATCAACTTTGGCCTCTAAAGCGTTCACAAGATTTTTCAAAGTGATCAAGGGTCATAACTCTGGCAGTAATTATCAGATATCACCGAAAATCAATAGGCTTCTTCGTCTCATGACCTTAAACACTGTGTATAAATTTAAAGTCAATCGGATATTAACTATAGCCTCTAGAGCGTTCACAAGATTTTTCAAAGTGATCAAGGGTCATAACTCTGGCAGTAATTATTGGATATAGCTGAAAATCAATAGGCTTCTTCGTCTCACGACCTTAAACACTGTGTATAAATTTCAAGTCAATCGGATATTAACTTTAGCCTCTAGAGCGTTCACAAGAAATTGTGGACGATGGACGGACGGACGGACGGACCGACAGACGGACGGACGGGGGCGACGGCAATATACGACCACATTTCCATGTGGGCGTATAAAAATAAAATAACGTTTATCAACACATCAGTTCGTATTGAATGTACAGGAAAACAATGCTGTGCGGTATACAATGAGGTCATGTGGGACTCACTCTTCTATGAAATTATCTCCCTTTATCTGTAGCGAGGACGCCCATTTTATTTCAATAATTCGCTTGTGCGTAGGGGTGTTTATCAGTGTGAGGAAACCAGAGGACCAGAGAATACCCACAATGTTGGACAGAGAACCCTACTCTTTGCCATGTACAACCGGGAAATTGAAACCCTGTCAGTTGACACAATGACACAAAGCTCACAGGCTAACAATTTCGACCATCCACCTGCACCAAAGAAAAAAGAATTACCTGGCAGCCAATGATGTTGGGTCTATATGCCATATAAGGACACAAGTCTGACACGCAACAGCTAAAACAGATGCTGATAAAGGCCTAAAATACAAAAGATCAACAAATTTATCAATATTGAGTCAACATGTGGATTTTTCTAAACTATAAAGTAGTGCTGGTTTTCACTCTTCCCTCATCCTTTATAATCAAACAAATATATAGGTTGCTCACTCAATGACACTGTTATATTTGTGTGGCACTAACTAAAAGTTTTTATCCATGACAGAGGGAGAGAAATGAGGTGTAACGACCATTCTACACAAACTATGACCAACATATGGTTCAGTTTTATTTCAATAACTTGCTTGGGTGTTGGGACCTGGAGAAAACATTCCATGTTGGTCAGACCACTCTACTCCTTGTCACGTACAAGCGGGTATCGAAACCACGGCACTTGACTCAATGACAGGCCTTATAATCTAAAGCGACATGTTAAACTAATAGCCCCTCGCCCAACCTTGTTGTCAATGACATCTGACAAAATTCTTTATTTCAGTTTTTTCTTTTTTATACAAATAACAATATTGATACCATTACAAAGTTCAACCATCCATGTGGTTAAAAAAAAATTTGCTTGTGTGACAAATAAATAACAGAAATCAACATCAATACCTTTAGATTACAGAGTCAACTACATATGCTTATGTATATCAAAATGGGTTTAATTTGAACAGAAGTTGAAAGATAGTGTAGATATTGTTGTAACCATGCTAGATTAAAATATTTGACTTACTGCCAGCTGATATCTGCTACATACTTCTGTAATTTGTGTTTGAGGACCGGTACAAGGGTATTCCCCATTGAGTGAACTTTAATAGAATCATCGTGTAAAGCATAGGCAAACTTTGTCACATGGGGATGCCACGCAAACGCTCGGATAGGACTGTGGGACCTGAAATAAAAGGCTTTTAAAAATATTCAGATGTTTTGATGCTTGAATTAATTTTGATAGATACTAGGTTTCAATTAGGAAATAATTCATTAGTTTGGGAGCATTAGCAAAATTAGAAAATGCTGTCTCATTAATCAAGAGAGAGAGAGAAACAGGGTTTAACGTCTACTCGACACAAACTAGGTAATTTCGGGACTAACATATGGTTTAATTTTATTTCAATAATTGGCTTGCGCGTAGGGGTCTTTAGCAGTGGGAGGAAACCAGAGTACCCAGAGAAAACCCACAGGATTGGACAGGTGACCCTACTCCTTGCCAAGCACAACAGGGGATTTGAAACCATGCCAGTTGACTCAATGGCAAGGCGTATGATACAGCGCATGAATGCTAAGCATTCGCCCCTCCCCTCCCCCCAATTAATCAAAACACGGAATTGAAGTGAAGATTGTTATTATATGTAGCATCTAACCACGGGTGGATCCAGGAATTTTTCCAGGAGGGAGTTAGCAGGGTTCCTTTTAACAGACATGAGAGTGACGAGAGGTGAAATTGGCTGGAAATTTTTGAAAATAAGACACTGTTTTAAGCCATTTCAACTGTTTTTGACCCATTTTCACTTGACAATTATACCACACAGTTTGTCAAAGGGCACTGTGCAGCCTTCGTGTGTTTAGAACTTTGACAGTGACAAGTGACGGACGAAGCTCTTGAATCCTCTACGTCCGTAGTTACACCAAGTCCAAAGACAACGGGTTTTCCCCGGCAGTTCAATTTTTCGCACAAATTCATTCATGCAACCTTTCTTCCCGCTATGCTATCCTTTCGTCAAATCGACTTATCTTTCAAGCCAGTCCCATCTCCATTTACTTTTAGAACCACTGTCAATCTGTCGCGCACGTGTTTCGTCGGTTCTGTTTATTGTTGACATTGTTCTTCATTTACTTATCAATAGAAATAAAAATGGCGATGACATAGTAGCGAGAATAGCTGACACGTTATGGCCAATCAGAATGCCATTACAGCTGATCACGGAAACAGTCGATTTGAACCGAATCATGCCACGTCAAGCGAAAGCCAATCAGATCATCGAAGAATTTTCCATCAAAGAGGTCATGAGCTTCGCAGAGCAAACCAAAGGGTATCCCCGTTAGAAGCGAAAGCTATTTGCTCGAGTTGTTCGATTTCATTAGTTTCCTACGGTGAAAATTTCTGTTTGAATAATTTTTACGTGGCTTTATTTTTGGTTTTTAGTCGGATTTATAAAAAATGTACAAATTGCTTTGGATCGATTGGCGGGCAGAAATGCGCCAATTGGCGGAAAAATCTCATGTATGTTTTAAGGAAATTTGACAGTTGTCTATGCATGATGTCGTCATCGTCATGCATGATGTCATGATGTCATCATGAAGGCTTAAAGAGAGGAATCCAACACTGTCTATGATAAATTAATAAGATCCTATTGTCATTCAATTTCAATTCATACGCCATAAAATTAGACATAACAAAAAGCTAAACCTTAAATAAAATTACAGTACTTACCAATCTGATATTGTTGTGAATTTGGTTATCAAGTCTTCGTTTGACAGCTGTAATAAACAAGAAGGCATAATTTTATAAAGCACAAAATGTTAATTACAAAATACAGAGATAAATTATCCACACAAGCATGTTGCATCATCTGAACTCAAAATCTAAGAAATGCAATGACACCAGTTAAAATGAATGAAAATGAGTGAAAGATCATCCCTAGGTCAAATTGGTGTTGAATACGTTTCCACATCGCATAAAATGTAAGGGTTTGGATGTCTAGAATATACAAGGGCCAGTTAAGCATGGAATCACTAGCAAAACATACAACAATTAATCTACAAACATCAATCAATATATGTATATATCGAACTATTACATTCATTAAAGGTATTCACAGAAACTATCAATCTAGATCTTATTTTGAATGGCTCTACAGATCTTTCAAACACATCTAATTTTTTGATTTTTGAACTAGTCCATAATTTTATTAAAAGTACTAAAAGTACTAATATGTTCGATTTTACAATTTATTATTGTTTATTATTTTCAGTATACCAGGGAAACAACTTATATAGGCTTTGGCACCTATAAATGGACACACATTAGTCGCAACGCATAATGTATTACAAATGTACATAAACTGATTTAGATTGAATCGTTTCTGTTTTTACTGTAATACACCGGTAGTATTCTCCTGCAGAGTATATTAAGGCCCCATTATCAAGTCGCTTCATCACAAATGTTGATCAAAAGCATTCTGGCATGCAGTTTGTGTACCAATTTTAAACTCTCATTTTGTCTTATATATTTGATACCAGAAACCGATTTTTTCCCCGGTAAGATAACAACATCAATGTTGATATAAACTGATATAAAGTCGTATTTGTCATATCGAAGACTGTTGATGATATTTTTAAAACTTACTGATAAATGAGGAAAGAGAGACCCATTAAGTGACGTAGCCCATCGTAACAATGTTAAACAACTTGTTGATGTAGAAGCTATAATACTTGGTACTGAAATATAAAAACTTGATGTCTAATATTTTTGAAATATACGTTCACCCGCTCTACGTCAAACCTCTAGACAATTATCTATATACACAAGCTATACACAACCTAGAGAATATTTATGTTACAATATACACAACCTAGAGAATATCTATGTTACAATATGCACCACCTAGATAATATCTACGTTACAATATGCACCAACTAGAGAATATCTATGTTACAATATGCACCTGTGACCACCTAGAGAATACCTTAGTTACAATATACACAACCTAGAGAATACCTTAGTTACAATATACACAACCTAGATAAAATCTAATTTACAATATACACAACCTAGATAATTCCTTTGTTACAATATACACAACCAAGATAATACCTTTGTTACAATATACACAACCTAGAGAATACCTTAGTTACAATATACACAACCTACCCTCATCTTTACTGTTGACCAATTCTTCAAAACTTCCGGTAAATCCATGCTCATACCTAATGAATTATACACAATTTCATAGTTCACCTATATAATATATATCCAAATTAAAATATATCATAACCTTGAACACTCTGTATAAATTTATAGCCAATCAGATATCAAATTTTGCCTCTTGAGTGGCCACAACATAGTTCAAAGTGATGAAGGAACTTAACTTTGTCAGTAATTAATTGGTGAAAATCAATAGGCGTAAACACTGTGTATATATTTAAAGTCAATTGGATATTAACTATAGCCTCTAGTGCATCAACAAGCAATTCTGGATAGCGAATAGATGTCGGTGATGGCAATATACGACCACATTTCAATGTTTGCATATATATAAAAAAAATGTTTGAAACCACATTATATTCCATTCACTTTCCATGTATTCAATAAAACCATAGAAATTGTAATAATGGGCCAATCTTTTTTCATGAATCCTGAAGGTGGGTGATTTTAATATCAATCTGTTTCGTATTCTACAGCGAAATCAATCTCAATCCAGTATTTCACTGACAAACCAAATAAAAAACTCACCAAGCATTCAAAGCTCTCTTCCACACAGTTTCATCATGTGGCAAAAATGCTGACTTGGCACTTTCTCTTGGAACAGAATTTCTGCTATTTTCTGGTAAAACAGTAACTTGTGGATAACCAGAACACTAAGAATGAGAAAAAACAGAAGATTTTCTTTGCACAGTTTTTCATTCACTTGATGCCTAAATCACATTGGTTAAAAGGGCCAGTTATCTGCCGATAGCATCACCTTTGATCAGCACATTGCTATCCATAAAGTCATCAGGATTCACACCAGTTTCATAATAACACTAGTAAAGGTACATGTATGATTACACTTAGAAAAAGAGATGGGGTTTAACATACACTTGACACAAGGTAATTTGAGACTAACATATGGTTCAATTACTTTATTCATTAAATAAATAACTTTCATGTATGGGTGTTTTATCTACAGAAAATCCACCAGGTTAGACGTCACGGACAAGATTAGAATCAAAATCCCTCCACTCAATGACAGACCGGGTGATCTAAAGCAAACACCTTATTAGGCCTTTCAGTCATCAAAACATCTATCAGTTGATACTGAAACTGTCACTTTTCTGTAAACATTAGCAATCAGTAGACTTTGCCGTTCCTGGCAGTCTATTTTATGAAACATTCATATAGTAAGTGCAGGAGGACCGCACTACACGAAAAACAAAAATCCTGTAAGATTAGCCTGCGGAAAAATATCAAATCAAGTGAATGGATCCGGGGGCCAGCCGTAAGCGTCCACTGCGCTGTACAATCCCGGGCCTGTTATGTGATCTTTGTCTCACAAAACAAAGTAAACAAACAGAGCAATTTTTTTTGTTATCGACATATGTCAAAAAGTACTGTGAACCAGAAATGACCAAAACACGACAACGGACGTATATTTCTATGCCGAAACAAAGACAGACGAGCCATTATTATCGACCATGATGTTCAAAACAAATTTGGATACTATTTTTAGATCAACCAACGTCAGGAATTCCCTCCCAGCCTCCCTTTGACCTACTATCCTGGCCTACCCTGTGAAATGGATGTTGTTTTTTTCTAGGATTTATGTTTTTACGGGGAAAGGAGACAGGTACTAAAGTATCAAGAGAAATAGGTTGAAAAGTTAGTGTGAATCTTAGACATGGCACCGGCCTTAATACTATCATATATTAATATCAAGAGTAATATATTAATATTACCAGTAATATATTAATATTACCAGTAATATATTAATATTACCAGTAATATATTAATATTACCAGTAATATATTAATATCACCAGTAATATTACAAGTAATATTTTAATACTACCAGTAATATATTAATATTACCAGTAATATATTAATACTACCAGTATATTTAAAAAAGTAATATATTGATAATAACAGTAATATATTGATAATAACAGTAATATATTAAATAACAGTAATATATTAAATAACAGTAATATATTAATAAAAACAGTAATATATGAATACTACAGTATTAAATTCACCATAATAATAATAATAATTTGGAAGCATACCAGAACTTGTAAACTGTCTTGAACATAAGCTGAGCCGACTGTTGTCAGATCACCATTTGTTTCAGCTACCGTTACTTGACCAATTTCTGGGGGAGGTGGAAATCCTTTCATCTTATACTGTAACTGCTGCAATGTTAAAAACATTTTAATAATATAAATGCAAAAACAAATTAGATAGTGTTAATAGATGTTGAGAATTTAAACATACCATCTCTTTTTTAGGGGTTGAACTTGATTTAGGGTGATCCAAGCTCTTGAAATTTCTCTACAGAAAGTTGGTCTCGACACGGCGAATTTGCGCACTTTTCTCAACTGACGATCAGTCACTCCGCAGTATGTTAAGTATCGGTCGTGGAGTCTTTGACACTATAAATAGCCATTGCACGTGCCCTTCTCTACAAATTTATCAACTATTACACCCGTAAACAATCTATTGTTGACAATTTTTAATAGCAGTAAAATTTAGCTTCTTGATCATTACATCACCTTTAGAAATTACGTTCATTTTTGTTTTTTGAAATTGCTTTATCATTAACTGTACCGTTAGGAGAAACATCTTTTGGTTTAGTACAAATAATATCTCTGAATAACGTTTGTAAGCAAGAACATGACACTTGCAGTAGTTTCATTTTGCTTTTACAAGGTTCTTAAAACAATTATTGTGCTGTCTTATGTGTGTGTTTCTAAATTCAATTTCTTGTTTCAGCTTTCTGTTATGTTTCGTAAAAAGACAGGTTTCCAGGCAAGGAAACATACGCCCACAGCAGATAAATCGTTCGGGCAGTCAACAACAAGAGTTGTCGCATATTTTTACTTTTTTCGTTAATGAAACATTTATAATACACTAAAATCTGATTAAGAGTAACAACTCATTAAGTAATTATCAGAAAATCATAAGAATTTGTTGAGTTTTTATAAAACTCTGCCCCATGCTAACATTGAGTATACGGAACATTTAATATCGTGGATTTAGCTGTTCAGTTATCAAAATTCATTGAAAATCAATAAACTCTGTGTATCAATTTACAGTCATTAAGATATTAACTTTGGCCTCAAGAGCGTCCACTAGATTTTTCAAAGTGATTAAGGGCCATAACTCTGAAAGTAATTATCAGAAATCGCTGAAAATCAATAGGCTTCTTCGTCTCATGATCTCAAACAATGTGTATAAATTGGCCTCTAGAGCTTCCACAAGATTTTTTGAAGTGATCAAGGGTCATAACACTGGCAGAGTAATTATCGGAAATCGCTGAAAATAGATAAACCTCTTCGTCTCATGACCTTAAACACTGTGTATAAATTTATAGTCAATCTGACATGAACTTTAGCCTCTAGAGCGTCCACAAGATTTTTAAAGTGATCAAGGGCCAATAACTCTTGCAGTTATCGGAAATTGCTGAAAATCATTAGGCTTCTTCGTCTCGTGACCTTAAACACTGTGTGTAAACGTAAGGTCAATCAGATATTAATTTTGGCCTCTAGAGCGTCCAAAAAACTTTTTGAAGTGCTCAATAATTATCCGCAGTAATTATCGGAAATCGCTGAAAATCAATAGGATTTTTCATCTCTCATGACCTTAAACACTATGTATAAATTTAAAGACAAACAGATGTTAACTTTGGCCTCTAGGGCGTCCACAAGTGACTATAAATGTGCAAAACTGATTTAAAGGAGCCAAGTCTCTAACTCAATATCATCCAAAATCTTCAACATTGAAAACACAAATTATTTTTCAATTTATATCAAAATTTTACCGGAAAAAGATGGGCTTCTGATATCCAATATTTAAGACAAAATAAACATTTTACCATTGGTACACTAATCGTGTACCACAATGCGTTTCAGCCCTAGTTCTAGCAAGAGATTTGAGGAACAAGGCTAGTAGCATTGCACCAAATGGCAAATCAAACGGCATATGTAGACTGAAATAACCAGACACTCGAAATAGCCACTCTAGTGACACTGCTGGCTTATTTGGCTTAACATAACTGATTTGAAATTAGAGTAAAAACGGAAACCATTGAATGTAAATCGGCTAAGAAACATTCATATTTAATATTACAGTAAAGTATTCTATGCCTGCGTTGCGACCCACTTGTGTCAATTTCTATGTCCTAAATGTTAGCGATTTAGCTCCTTTAAGGCTTAGTATATAAGTATTGTGGTATAATAATTGTACTTAGAGATATTTATTTATGGTGGGGACCCTACTTCAGTACTTGATAACTTGAATAGAAAAACATCACTAATAATAAACTAAACATTGAGATATACTCTGATACTGATATGGGATTGAGCTGCTGTCCGAGCAAAATTTCCCTCATAGTCCACTTATATGATTATGGCGTACGCTTGTCTTCATTCGCCGAATTTGACCAAAAATGTATCAACACAAACTAGGTCATTTCGGGACTAACATGGTTCAATTTTATTTCAATAATTCGCTTGAGCGTAGGGATCTTTAGCAGTGGGAGGAAACCGGAGTGCCCAGAGGAAACCCACGAGGTTGAGAAGGCGCCCCTATCTCCATGACACATACGTTTACGCCAGGGCTCGAAACCATACAGCCGCAAGCCAGAGGTAACCGACCAGCTAGAGGTCGATGCGCGGCACTCTAGACCACTAGGCCATCCTAACCCCCTTGCCATCTGGTAAAGCATATTATATCATATGATGATAATTATAAGATAAGATAAAAGTTTATTGTACGACTACATCATAGTACATGTAAGAAATATAAATATTAACATGAGATGAGTATGACAACGTTTGAACCTTAAGATTAAAAACATGCATAATTAAATCATTTATTTCTTTTTTCAAAAATATTTTTAATAAAGTTGCTAAGCAGTTGAAAATAGTTTTCTGTCTGCTTGTTATAATTTATAAAAATTTTAACTAATTGTTGATTTTCTGTTCAAGCAGAATTAATATTTGTATTATTGAAAAATACATCTCTTAGAGATTTGTAATGAGGACAATAATATTATGTAATCAAACCATTTGGCTCTACTTTGGGTTTAGCTTTTTTAAAGACAACTAGATTGGAACTGCAACCATAATATTATATAGACATCAGCCTCAGGTTAAATACTTTATCGCCATTTTTATGTATCATATTCTTAGAATAAAAAAGAAAAGGAAAATAAACCTTTCCAATTTACATTAAAGGTTGAAGTCGATCTTGCATTTATCCGATCTCAAATTCTCGCGGATTTAATCTGGTCGTTAGGTGGCGCACTTTTAGAGACCTTTGATTTTAGACAGATTTAACGACAAGAATAATATTGCGAATAAACTGACACCCATTATTGTATAAATTGCTTCGATAATATAGTTTTCTTGGGACGAGAATTACTGAATCGTTAATGACATTATAATGATTTTCGGCATGGTCTTTCATCGCTCTTTTCTTCGGTGTTACTACTTTCGTTTCCTTAAGAATGCTACTTTCGATTTAATAATGTAAAGTTAATTTATTTCTGATAATACATTTGTGTATATACCATTTTTGTGGGTTCTGCAGATATAAATTCCTTTGCTCCTTTGTGTCATTTTAAGCAGAATGTATTGTGTTTGTGAACTCGCATTGGGTTTTCACGCACAGGTATCAAAAACAAGGTAATTCTAATGGAATAATTAACATCCGGCCTTCGAAGAACCGAAGATTCCCGAGTTGGTATTTTGAGGAAGCTCGGTGAAATGGGAAGCTCAACACGTATGATGTAAACAAGGCGAAAGCAGCATAGCAAGAAATTTTGCAGACTGTAGCATAAAAACAACATGTTAGACTTTGCGATATTTGCGGTGACATTTTTGGTGGCTTTGGTTGCAGCCATTATTTATCTCTATCCTGTAAGTATGCAAACTTTTCATAACTTTTCTTTTTCTGCAGAATTGCCTGGCAGTCGTTGAAGAATTGCATTGACCTATATAATTAATAGTAATAAAACACTATAAAATAGTTATGAATCACCCCTTTCAGTGTTCAGGCCCTTGGCCTTTGCACAGCTAAAAACCTTGCAATTTTCTGATGTGCGTGTTTTCAGCTACGGTTGAATGCTTTTACCCTTACCTGGCAAACGTTGTTTTTTTTATTCATTCCTAGTTGTTTAGGCTATAATTCTTTGCCAAAAAAAAAACCCAACCTGACTTCGTTTTCGTTACAATAAGGACATGCAGTCAACACCTAGCTCATGGCGTTTGGGAATCACTGTGGCAAAGTGGATAAGGCACTGGTTTGCAGCCTGGAGGTAGCATTGCCAAAGGGTTTTTTAATACGGTACACAAAATGTCTCTAAAATAACTATTTCACTGTCATGGTCAGCTATTTTATTTAGATTCAATAATCTGAAAGAATTTTGAAAAAATATTGAAAATTAAAAAAGTTATCGCATATTTGAAGACCGCGAATTGGAGGCTTAAAATACGGCTTTTTTTAAAAATGCAAAAAACCTGACCGAAGCTAATATCTCAGTAACTGGTAGATCCATGAAACTTGCAGAATTTGAAGTTAGGGACATACTAAACTTGATTTAAGAAAATTATCGCGAGACTCCTCGGTTATATTGTTTTTATGATATAGACTCTCAAAACTTACGACCGAGACAATTTTTGTTCAAGGTCACACCAAAAAAATGACCCGACAGTTAATAACAAACCATGTCATGTAGAAGTCTCGGGGCTTTGAAATCTTTACCCAACCCGTTTCTGGGTGTGGTGGATACACAAATAATGTTTTCACATTGTTATCGTATTTATTTAGTGGACACCAGCTACTTGAATTGCATTTCTTTTCTATACCATGTCAAGGTCATACAGAAAGTGTAAGATCATTGGTCAACTGCAGGTCTTGGGCTATGGAATATTCACAGTCTTTTCCTGGATACATGTATGCAAAAACACACAGACTATGTTCATCTTTTAGCTGACAAAAATTAGGTGTTTCGGGAATGGAAAATCACAAGTATTATGACCCCCCCCCTCCAAAAAAAAAAAAAAAAAAATCTTTATTTCAATTAACAAAACCAATAAAACTTAAAATCAACCAAAAATAAATAAAATATCAGGATTTTTCTGGGTTAAAACTTCTGACCAAATCTAACAATAACAGAAAACAAAACTTTATATCAGGATCAACCCCAATCATATGAAACATACTTACTACAAAACAAAAGTAAAAAATTAAAATTAAAAAAAAATTGACAATATATGATATAGGCCTAATCACAGGGATTACAAATGACAAAATATTCTTTGTTTTGGCATTCATGACCGGATGTCACCAAAGTCATCTGCAAATACAAAAACATATAGATAAAGTAATCGAATGTTATGACATTATTAACCCAACAAAGAATCACCCCTCCTCTAAAAATAACAAATTATAACAAATATCTCTGGTTATAAAATTTTAAAGAAAAGATGTACAACAATACATAATGAGTAAAACATTGCATAAAATGGTAAAAATATCAATGCTTAAGGCACATTTTCATTTTGCCTATGCCAAGTCAGTCTTATTTGGGGATATATTTTTCTCGAAAGTCATTTTTTATACGCCCACATTAATTTATTAAAATGTGGTCATATATTATCGTCCTTCTTCCACAATTGACGCTCAAGGCTAAAGTTAATATCCAATTGAGTTTAAATTTTTACACAATGTTTAGAGTAGCTAAGTCTCTAACTCAATATCATCCAAAATCTTCAACATTGAAAACAAGAATTATTTGTCAATTTAAAATCAACACTGATGCTGTGATCTTACCGGAAAAAGATGGGCTTCTGATATCCAATATTTAAGACAAAATAAACATTTTATCATTGGTACACGAATCGTGTACCATAATGCGTTTCGGGCCCAGTTATAGCAAGAGACTCGGGGAACGAGGCTAGAAACATTGCACCAAATCAAACACCGTACATGTAGATGTATGTAGACTGGAATAACAAGACTCTAGAAATTTGCATTCGATTAAGACTGCTGGCTTATTTCGCTGAACACAACTGATTTAAAGTAAGAGTAAAAACGGAAACCATTGAATGTTAATCAGTTTATAGATTCATATTACAGTATTATATGCTTTGCAACCCACTTGTGTCAATTTCTAAGTTCCAAATGTTAGCGATTTAGCTCCTTTAACCCTTTCATTGCTAAGATTGTGGTACGGTGTAATGCTAGAGCTAAAATATGCAAAACATGCCTATTGCATTCCACAAGTAAAACAAGATGTATATTTTTAATCAAAGGACTTTTTTGGATCAAATTTCATGAAAAAACATTCTTGCAGAGAAAATGGGACATAATTGGCCAAAAAATATTACGTGGTCAGGTCACGTGACCTGGCGGCCATCTTGGATTTTCAGAATTTAGGTATTCTTATTCAATTTTCACAGAATATTTTACAGAATCATGTGACAGATGTGATATTTTGTTGTGAAGAATATGAAGAGACCAATATTGTCTATATCTTAGCCAAATTTGGTGAATAAATATCGAAAAATAACCGAGTTATAAAGATTTTCCTATATAGACATGAAAAGTCAATTTCATTAAAAATCACAATGTGGTCATGCACATTGCACATCGCAGGTAAAAAGTGATATATAGTAATAATCAAAGGGTTTTTAGTATTATATTCTATGAAAAACATTCTGGTGGAGATAATGGGACCACATTTGCAAAAAAATATAACATGCTCTGGTCATGTGATGTGGCGGCCATCTTGGATTTTCAGAATTTACGTATTTTTATCTAATTTTCACGAAATATTTAACAGAATCATGAAACAGATGTGATATTTTGTTGTATCAAACATGAAAGGACAAATATTGTGTATATTTGAGTTGGATTTGGTGAAAAAATATTAAAAAATAACAAAGTTCTAAATATTTTCTCATGTCAAATAGACAACAAAAGTCAAAATTTTATTCAAAAACACAATGTGGTCAAGAAAAATATGCATATTGAACACTGCAGGTTAAACAAGACATATACTAATATTCAATTGGAAATTTAGACTTTATTCTATGAAAAACATTTTAGTGGAGAAAATGGGGCCTCATTTGCACAAAATAAATACCTGCTCTGGTCACATGACCTGGTGGCCATCTTGGATTTTCAAAATCATATTATGTGCCCTGGGGATATAATCAATTCAACTAAATGCAGTAATGGTCTATAACTTTTCAGCATTGGAAATGTGCATAGCTCTCTAATGTTTATTTCCTGTTTGAAAATAAACAACTTGAATCTATAATGGAGGATAGAGAAATACCCTGAACGCGTACAACATGTAGTGGTATTGATGATGTTTTGTCAAGAAAACAGAGATTCTTCAGATGATTATGGAGTAGATTCTGACTTCTCAATAATGCAAGCTAGTTGGCCACAGCATATGCACCGCAGTGTATCTGCACATTCATGCGTATGTATATATAGGAAGTGGGCAGGCAAGACAGGACAGTCACATAAATGCTATCTCCATGAAAACATCCTCATCATCATTTGGGTTTCCTGAAAATATATAATTTGCAAATGTAACTATATTATGTAAACATATCCAAAAGTTTAGATTGTTCTTGTGACATTTGTTCTCATCTCACTAAAATATGGTTTGGCACCCACTGATATACAGATGGGCTGCATCACACACAATTACCCAACAACTTTCTGATGACATAATACACAGAAATCGCAAACAAAGGTACATCAAGTAAATCGACAAGGGAGCTAGCCGTAAGAATCCACTGTACCAACCCAGGCCTGTAATGATACAAGGCCTCACTCAAAATGAAAAAATAAATAGAAGAAAGATGGTACAGAAAAAGTGCTACCGTACTTGACGGTGGTTGTCTCTTGAATGGCGATAGTCTGTCAGTTCGCAGCATGAGTGAGAACATCTAACAATTTTAATAATAAGTGTGATAATCTGGATAGGATCTCGGAAAATGCTAAAAAAAAAGTAAATAAATAAAGTGTAGTGAGCAAAGCCCAACTGGCCAACGAGAACATTCTGCAGTATGAAGGGCAAAATTCTGGTCTAAAAGTAAGTGCAGGAGGACCTCACTACTAAGTACTACACGCAAATCAAAACCTACAGAAATAGTGCTACCGTACTTGAACACTAGACACGACTGAATACAGAAACCAACAACAAATATCAAATCAAGTGAACGGATTTAGAGGCCAGCCATAAGAGTCCACTGTTGAACAGTCCCCTGCTAATAAAACTAAACACATACGTAAATATACGCACGGATACTTTTAGTAATGTTTAAAATAAAAATGCGTAGGCTACTTACGGAGTTCATCTTGACATCTTCAATGAAAAGTCTGTCATTGAAAAATCCGTATCACTCCCAATGCCATTATCTGATGATGAATCCCCGTTTTCTTCACATGAATCGGAGTCCATAAAAATAGCATAAGAACGTCATCAATCCTACTATACGTCACACATTTACGGGGTATTTCTCTATCCTCCATTCTAAATTCGAGTTGTTTATTTTCAAACAGGAAATAAACATTTAGAGCCGTTCACGTCTCTAATGCTGAAGAGTTGTGGGAAATAACTCTATTTAACCGAATTGATTATTTCCCTTTGCAAATTAAATAGCCGCGAACACTCACAAGTAAAAAAACTGCGGTGTATGCGCGTTTTTGACGTCATTTTTATACACCGCAATGCGGTGTACTAGCACTGAAAGGGTTAAGGTCATGAGACGAAGAAGCCTAAGATTTTCAGCGATTTTTGATAATACCGCCAGAGTTATGTCCCTTGATCACTTCAAAAAATCTTGTACATTGTAGACGCTCTAGAGGCCAAATATAATATGTGATTGACTTTAAATTTATACACAGTGTTTAAGGTCATGAGACAAAACAGCCTATTGTCCCAAATGTTAGCGATTTAGCTCCTTTAAGGTCATGAGAAGAAGAAGCCTATCAATTTTCAACGATTTCCGATAATTACTGCCAAAGTTATCTACCTTGATCACTTTGACATATCTTGTGACGCTCTAGATCCCAAACTTGTCATCCGATTGAATTAGATTGATACATAGAGCTTAAGGTCTTGAGACGAACAAGAATATTGATTTTCAATGAATTTTAGTAACTAAACAGCTAAATCCATGATATTAAATGTTTCGTATACATGTACTAAACGTTATCATGGGACAGAACTTTATAAAAAGCAAACAAATTCTAATGATTTTCTGATTATTACTTAATGAGTTGTTACTCTTAATTAGATGTTCATGTATTATAAATGTTTTATTTTTGAAAAAAGTAAGAATATGTGACAACTCTTGTGCACGGCCCGGACGATTTAGCTGCTGTGGGTGTATGTTTAAGGTCATGAGAAGAAGAAACCTATTGATTTTCAGTGATATCTGATAATTAGTGCCAGAGTTGTTGCCCTTGATCTCTTCAAAAAATCTTGTGGACGCTCTAGAGGCCAAAGTTAATATCCGATTGACTTTAAATTCATACACAGTGTTTGAGGTCATAAGACGAAGAAACCTATTGATTTTCAGCGATTTCCGATAATTAGTGCCAGAGTTATGGCCCTTGATCACTTCAAAAAATCTTGTGGGTGCTCTATAGGCCAAAGTTAATATCTGATTGACTTCAAATACACAGTGTTTAAGGTCATCAGACGAAGAAGCCTTTTGGTTTTCAGCGATTTCTGATAATTAGTGCCATAGTTATGGCCATTGATCACTTCAAAAAATTCTGTAGATGCTCTAGAGTTAATATCCGATTTATATTCAAATTTATACATAGTGTTTACAGTCATGAGACGAAGACGTCTATTGATTTTCAACGATTTCCAATAATTGATCACTTCAAAAAATCCTGTGGAAGCTCTAAAGGGCAAAGTTGATATCCGATTGACTTTAAACACACAGTGTTTAGGGCCATGAGACGAAGAAGCCTATTGATTTTCAGCAATTTCAAATAATTACTGCCAGAGTTATCTCCCTTGATAACTTCAAAATATCTTGTGACACTATAGAGGCCAAACTTTTCATCAAATTGACTTCAGATTGATACACAGAGTTTAAGGCATTGAAACGAACAAGTATTTTGATTTTCAATGAATTTTGATAACTGAACAGCTAAATACATCATATTATTTTTAAATGTTTCCTATACTAATTGTTAGTGTGGGGCAAAACTTTATAAAAAGTAAACAAATTCTAATGATTTTCTGAAAATTACATCATGAGTTGTTACTCTTAATCAGATTTGAGTGTATTACAAATGTTTCATTACCGAAAAGAGTAAACATATGGGACAACCCTTGTTGACTGCCCGGACGATTTTGCTGCTGTGGGTGTATGTTTCATTGCCTGGCAACCTATCTTTGAGTATTTAAGAACCTTTTGGCAATACGTTACTGGATTTGAGTCTGATCTGCTGTTTAACGCTGTTGTTGATTAAAGGGCAAATCCTGATTATATTTTGGTGAATTAAACTGCCTTATTTAGTTTTAAAAACTCTTAAAATCATCTACCTTAGGGCCAAGCAACTAGCTCAATATGTATGTGATACATATTCAAACACCTTAAACCCGCCAGTACCCATCTGGAAATGTTGACCGGTGTTCCAAGCTGTGTGATACTGTGGAAAAAGGCAGACTTTTTTTTTTTAAAACCAATGTTTAGGTGAAATTTACATTTCTTTATCATACAGCCCATGGGTCCTGCACTGCATAAACCTATAAAGGAATGGCAATAGATTATCAGGTCACACAACGAAAAAATTGACCCAAAATCTTAAAAGGGTTACATGTCCGGATTAGAAGTTCACATCCAAACGACTTCATATTTTGAGTTGATTTTGGTTCCAATTCCCCCCCCCCTTACATGTGACTATAAGTAGGGTCGCCTGTCTAACCTCATGGGTTTTCTCTGGGTCCCATGGTTTCCTCCCACTGCTAAAGACCACTATGCACGCACAAATTATTGAAATGAAATTGAACCATATTTTAGTCCCGAAATGACCTAGCCTGTGTCGAGTGGATGTTAAATCACATCGCTCTCTCTCTCTGTCTGTTAGTCTTAGGCCGTGTTGAATTGATTCCTTGTTTCTCCTCGCCCGCGCGCTTAGGTCGAGAACCCCGAAAATCGTGCGCTTATCTTTTTAACACAAAAAAAAAAAATTAAAAAAATTGGTTAATAACCTGTAATTCAAATTCTACCAAACACCATAGATATCCTATAAAGAATTTATAGGATATCTATGCCAAACACTCATTGCGATCTGAAGGTGTTGATAATACACACGTAGGGGCCCACATACCCTTGTATAAGTAACACTGTACTTGATTGGACGAATTCCGCAAAATGGCGGGTGAATCGGTCATTTCGGCCAATGGGAAAGTATATTATAAACTGTAAGACAGTCGCTAATATTCAACCGCGAACCTGAATAATCAATTTTTTCATTGGCTTAAATTATCACTCGTCATTATTATTCATGTATGCAGGGACCACGGTAATATCTTTGAAGATAAATAAATTACGGGAATTGGTTTTTCTCGACTGGACTCGACGATATCGTCGAAACTATCTATAACGTAGAAAGTGTCCCCATAAACTATTTCATGGGGCGCTGTTAATACCCGACAGTCCGACTTTTCACAAGTTCTTTGTGAGCAAAACAAACAATGAACTACAGGAAATACAAATTTCTTCAAACTTAAATATTTCGACCGTAACACAGGAATACAGGAAATATATACTTATTGAAATCGTCGGAGACAACCGAGTGACTCCAAACACGTCTTTTATCGTAACTGGGTCGAGCTCAAAAAATGCCTTCGAGATTTTAAAATCTGCATCGAAATGCCTAAAGGACATGTCATTTACCCAAACAAGTGACAGCTGTCAATGATTCTTCCAGCCATGTTGATTTTATATCTACTTTCAGTTTATTTATTTTTTTTATTCTGTGATATTTTGATAATATAACTGTATAATAATTTCTTATCCTCAAAATACGTATAACTGAATTCTGCATAATTAGGCAATTACCAGGCATTTTAATAGAAAACTACTTTTCCCGTGATTATTACGGTACTTTAAAAATAAAAATTAATTTCAAATCCAACTGAAATATAAATTTAACAAAATTCTCTAGAATGATTATAACAATGTGAGAAAAAATATTTGTTGAATTGCAATTCCAGTTGCAATCTTCTTAAATAAATGTACAACCTTTTTAATAATATATCGAAATCTGGTTATTTCATATATTATTTTGAAAAGTTAAACAAGAAGTCACATGTTAGGCCTACCAAATTTAGTTTTTATTAAATTTATTCAATTAAATATTATGTGTTTTTATTTCTGACCAAGAAGTAGATATTATGCTCGACCACTTTGTGTTTTGAAACCCACTTTGTGTTGTTTTTACCGCATTACCGCACATGATTGCCATAGTGGTGGCACGAGAAACAAGGAATCAATTCATCACGGCCTTACGGCCCCAATAGGACTATTTAATCAGTACTACCCAATCATAAAATATTAAATCTATGATTGAAAACTTGTCTAAATGTACAAATAATTTATAGACTGAGGCTGATCACACCCAATGCTACCTGGCCTGAATCATTTCATACATTAGGATTTACTTCTTACTGGTAACGAGTTGCCCATGGGCAGTTTGTTTGAAGGACTGAGGTCGATGTTGTCTTACAGAAATTAAATTTTGTTATAGTACTTATATAGCACTGATCGTCACCAATGATATATAAGCAGTTCTGTATGTTGAATCATTTGGTTAGCTAGGCCATTTGACTCTATATACCTCAATGTAAGCCAATATAACATGTGTTTAAACAAAAATCAAAAAAAGAAAAAAAATCAGATCTCTTTCCTTATTACTAAGAGGTTACTTGGTAACAATAAACAATAAATAATACTTTATACATTTAAACTTTATAATCCTTAATACATTAATGCCTACAGGATTAATGGGATCATAATTCATAAAACAATGTCTCTAATATAATTAGAGAGTTGAACTTGATTAGGCTTCTGTCTAATCTGTAATGGCTGGGACTTCAAATTAACAATGCTCTAATTCTCCCGGTCATACTGGTACCGGTACTGGGACTCTAATTGGTACCGTTCTAAATACTGCCTGTTATCTGAAGGCCTATACTGGGTTAAAAATGAAAGGTATTTCATCCAGCAACCCTGTAACTGCCTGACAGACGTCTAGGTGGTGTGAACATCTAGACCACGAATATTTTTTTCGGCAAGGTCTCCTTCCCCGTAGTGTTTTTCTGGTCCTGATTGTGGGTGTCCAGTCGATCGACGGTGCTAAAGGGAAAACAAGATAAACTAATGGTAGGCAGCTTTCAGTCATGTTGTCTTGGTCTTGGGATTCCCTGGTTTAGCCTACATGTATGTTATAGACTCAAAACCAAATTGTGGATTGACAATACAATCAATCTGAGATTTATTCTTATATAAGCCCGTCAATTTCTTCTGGAGTTATAGATGTTGTTACATTTTGTTGCATTCTGTGAACACTCGAATGATAAAAGTTATCATCCAATCTGTGTTAAATTATATGCATCAGTTAAATTAGTGAAATTAAGAATCATATTGAATTTCAGCAATATCCATTAATTACACCTTCAGTTATGACCCTTGTTCTCTGTTTAACCTTGTGAATGTTCAAACAACAAAAGTTATCATTCGATCTGTATGAAATTTATCTGCATCATTTAAATTAGTGAAATGAAGAAGTCTATTATATTTCAGCAAATTGCGTTAATTACTTTTAGAGTGACTTAAGATTAGTGAAACATGGAAGCCTATTTATTTTAAGCATTTTCCATTAATTACTACCAGAGTAAGGCATTTATTATTTAAATTAGTAAAATAAAAGAGCCTGTCAAATTTCAACTATTTCTGTGAATTACTTCCAGAGTTAAGGCCCTTGTTTTAGTTTGTAAAACCTTAATTGTAAACCCTCAAATGACGAAAATTATAATCTGATCTCTATGAAATTGTCCTGTAAATGCCCACCATTGTCTACAAAAGAATAAATGTGAAAACTCTTATTGACCGCCAAAACGAGTTAACTGCTTTTAGGGCATGTTTCGTGTCCTGGCAACCTATCTTCATCGTTGTTATTATGCCTCAGCTAGTGTCAGTAGGTACATTTACAGTAGTCGACGGTGTATGTGTATATTGCTAGCAATAAGAACATAATAATGTTAACTTGTTTTCATGAAGCTGTGCTGTATGATGGAGCGATAATCTTGTGTCATGTCATCAGGAAGCTGACTTTGTGGCTGGATAACAAAAATCTCACAAAAACAAATTAACATATCACATCAATTGAATTCGACAGTTTTATAATTGACTCAAAAGAGATCTTGTCATTATGAAATATTTAAGATTGTATATATGTCACCTTTTGTATAATAATATGATATATTGACTCTCAGTAGTGTAATTCAATTCTATTAATAGCATATAAGATACACTGTATATCTATACTGAATGTCATACATTAGAATTATTTCAATAAATCCATTACTTATACGGTGTCACAAAGACAAATTACTTTTAATGGTTAAATCCAGTTGTCAAAATATAGTACAAATTATATTGAATGGCCTATTATTAATATTTATTTGTGTAGCGTATTGAATAACCAGCATACTTTTTATAAGTTCCGTCATGCGTAATGAATAACAGGAAGTTTGGTCATGCGTATTGAACAACATGACAGGAAGTTAATGTTTTGGTGATGAAATGGATGTGATTAAATGTTTGGTGGTGAATTCAGAAAGAAATAGTTTAATAGCTGGTTCAAATATCTAGATATATGACAAGCCCAGTTGATGAACATAAAGTACCCCTGTTTATTCATTTTATTGTGGATTTAATATTCTAACGCAAACTCCTGACTATATTTTGATATGGGGGATGAACATGAAGAGCGTGATTATAGCCTTGCCTCGGATGTTGAGATGGAAGACATAAGTCTTCACCATATGTTGTCAGTAATCCGACCGGTATCCTCCAGAAATGACACTGAGTTATTTACACCAAACCCATCCCAGATACCCCAGATACATACATCAACCAGCACTTCATCTGGAGCCGTATTAGAAGTTGGGGAACCAGATTGGCGCATTCAAATTAATATGATGCAAGGCGTAAGCAAAGAAGAATTGAATCAGATGGTAGTCCAAAATGTTGATATCATGAAGTATTTCCGGGGTACTCTATTGGTTGGCGAAATAGGATCAAACTTGCACACTTATTTGCCGGGTTTGTACATTGTGTCTGATGAAAACATCAGAGGACCCAATGAAACTTGGCATTGTTCAGCTCTTATTGTGTTTCTACATGACAATAAACGACTATACTATTACATTGACTCATGTGGTGAGGTTCTTAGTGAGCTTCGTGGAAAAGTCGAATGGAATGACAATAAGTGGCAGGAACATCAAACGTGTGCATTTTTTGTGGTGTTTTCATTTCACAAGTGGACAAGATACATAAATAATTTGGGTTCACAAAAACCCAATTTTAAATTCTTTATAGACGACATATTTAGTCCGCAAGATGCTAGTAACAGAGACTTGTGTGTGACTCAATACTGTATGGATAAACTTTTCCATGATAATCAATAATCTGGCTAAAAAGTAAATAGTATGCCCGAAGAAACTTTAGGGTTTAAACAGCATATGACCTGAAAGATTCAAACCCGTTACTTGCTGAAGCCTATAATGATGATATTAAGATAGCTAAGTCTAATATTAAACTTTCATGGACTGCCTCTATAACTCACTTAATAAATTATTTCAATTTATTTCGTCAAACCTCACTAAATTTAATATCAAATCATCACTTCAATCCAAATTCAACTCCCTTTTTACTGAATCATGCCAATCCAGTCCATTTAAAGCTACAAAGCTTAGGACTTACAGTTTATTTAAAATGGAAATCTGTATACCTGCTGAATATCTCTGTTATGTACATAATGAGAATTTGAAAACTTCAAATTGAAATGAGCAGATACAAAAATGTCCCCCCCCCCCCCCCCCGATCGAATGCTAACAATGCTCTATGCACAAAACTGAAGATTTTTTACTAGAATGTTCATTGTATGAAAATTTACATTAACACCTATACTAAGTGTTTCTGTTATTTATGTACCGGGGGTATTTATAATATTTATACCCATCTTTCATACTTGTGTTGAATGATGGTTAGAGACAAATTGTACATTTCTTTGCAAACCTCAATTTACTTCCATTTCCATTAATGCAATATAAAAAAAACACTTTTGGGATCTTCCGAACTTACCATATTTTCAAAAGTTCATTATTTCATAGAAATTATAAAATGATTTTAATTGGTTAAGTAATTTATATATTTACTATTATATTTATATATTTATATTTATGGTTTTATTTTCGTATTAAATAACATAAATTTTAATTTTTACAAATTCGCTGATAGCAAAAACCGCTAATAACTATCTTGGGAAAAAAAACACGTTTAGTAAACGAGGCATTTTTACCAAGCCTCGTTCTGAACAAAATACCTCAACCAAAAACAGGGCAATTTAAAAAAAAAACTCATTTTGGAACTCCAGACAACGAGGAATTTTTTTTATCTCGTTTTGACAACGGTTTATAGTGTTATTGTTATTTTATTATTATTACCCCACTTTGAATGCATTGTTGATTAATTGAATATAGATGTAATTATATTTATGTACATGTATGTATTATATTGTAAACAGTGGATATATTTCTTTTGTCTATACAAATTTTGGAGAGAGGGATTATTTTGTTTATATAAAAAAAATGCAATATTTTTTCTAAACATTAAAATTGTTAATTGTAAAAGTAATTATGTATTTTGTTTTCACTTAAATTAATAAATGTTTAGAAAACACAGTGTTTTGATCTTGGTTTATAATATTTACCGAAGTCATTCCTGTACCAGGGTAAAATGGTTCCAGTTAACAAAGAGATGAAACTTGTAGACAAGACTAGCCAGACACAAAGACTGCTTACATATTTCAATGAAGATAACTGATTCAAAAACACAATAAAAATGTTTAAAAAATGAAATAGAATATAAATTGTGTAATGATTATAGCGCTCGTAGAAAACGATGGTCTGATGTCATACGCACATGATCCGGCATAGAGCATTATTGTAATATACCGGTAGGTGAAATATTGTAGAATTAATAAATTGTTGATTGTAGGGCAATTATTTCTTGAACTCCCGACATCGGTGTCGACACGGGAAAACCTGGATTTGCTTAACGTTGTGTATTAGGCGCACCCCTTCTAGAAAATAAAATATTTGGTAAAAAAAAGTGCACCGAAAAATATGGTAGGTGAAATATTGTAGAATTAATAAATAAGAGATGTAGCACCATTTTAATCAGACTTTTCCCTGAAAAAAGCATGCAGATGTTTCATTTTCTTGGAAAATGGTGGTGACCTACTTATTGTTTCTGATGACTTTGGTGAGGGTGTTTCTATCACATTAAATTGTCCAAAAATCCAATTGTATCTTTCCATTAATTTGACTACTTGTTGTTACATCTCAATTTATAAACTTTTGGGGGCATTATTTTTGGCCAATGTTGTTTGTCTTTATCAGCCAAACTTCTACCACAATTGCAACGTTATCAAACAGCATTTTTTGTCCTTCCATGTTACCAAGATTTTCCGTTTATATTCCTTTTTTATACACCCACATTGAAATGTGGTTGTATTTTGTCGTCGCCCCATCCGTCCGTCTGTCGGTCGATCGGTCTGGCGTCTACAGGCTAAAGTTAATATCCAATTGACTTTAAATTCATACACAGTGTTTATGGTCATCAAACGAAGAAGCCTATTGTTTTTCAGCGATTTCCGATAATAACCGCCAGAGTTATGGCCCTTGATCACTTCACAAAATCATGTGGATGCTCTAAATTTATACACAGTGTTTAAGGTCATGAGACGAAGAAGCCTAGTGATTTTCAACGATTTCCAATAATTAATGCCATAGTTATGGCCCTTGATCACCTCAGAAAATCTTGTGAATGCTCTAGAGGCCAAAGTTAATATCCCATTGACTTTAAATTTGTACACAGTGTTTAAGGTCACAGGACAAAAAATCCTATTGATTTTCAGCGAATTCCAATAATTACTGTCAGAGTTATCTCCCTTGATCACTTTGAAAAATCTTTTGTACATGTATATTGATTTTCAATGAATTTTGATAACTGAACAGCTAAATCCATGATTTTAAATGTTACGTATACTAAGATTTAGCATGGGGCAGAACTTTATAAAAACCAAACAAATTCTAATGATTTTCTGATAGTTGTTAATCTTAATCAGATTTCAGAGTATTATAAATGTTTCATTAAGAATATGCGACAACTCTTGTTGAATGCCTGGACGATTTAGCTGCTGTGGGCGTATGTTTCGTTGCCTGACAACCTATCTTTATCAAATGTGTTTGCTTAGATATAGAAATAATATCCAACGTATCGTAGGCCTTTATCGGCATGAATCAGGTGTGTGAAATTATCGCCATCTTTTCCTGAGATCTGTAGAAAATGTTCATTGTGTCCTGAATATTGATTGAATTGAAATCGACCAATTTACTTGAATACATGTAGGATAGCTGAGTAGCCAAGAATGTTAGGCTTCGTGCTCTAGCTGGTCGGTCACCACATTCCCATGTGTGAGCGTATGTGGTTTGGTTTGACTCTGGGCACCATGGTTTCCTCCCACAGGAATATACGAAGATAAAACAACTTGGCATGAACAACAAAATACTTCAGTTAAATAGAATTGTCATCTTTATGAAACTGACAGAATTATTCAGATTTCTGTGAAAGAATAACTGCGCAATAATTGTGTTATTTACTTCCATCATTTACTCAACCAAATTTGGCAATTTAAGATTGTGTCATGATTTTTTGTTGAGAGTTTTTGAGAATTGACAGAGTTATGTGGTGAGAACATGTGTAGCTTATTCAGAATATAGGCAAATAAATTGATTTCCTTATATTAAAAAATGTTTGAAAAGATAATCGATTAAATGAGGAAAGTAAAAACATAAGTGAAATCTAAATAACATCCACAGTTCTAACAGACAACCATGTGGCTTGTTTTGTTTAATTTATTGTCCTGGGTATAAATTATGGTTTTAAACCTCACAAATAAATGTTTTATGTTTGTGTGAGAACAGAGAATTTTGGAATAAAAATGTGGTTGTGTGGGGGGGGGGTCATAAATTTGGTGTCTTGGGTCATCTACATTTGTTTTACACTGACCACAAGTTGGAATGAGTTTTCTGTTCGGATGTCCATGCATAAGCACATGTTTTTATAAATAGCATATGAATAGTATATATACAGAGGAAAGAACAGGGCACAGGACCTCGACTTCTGACTCAAGTCACCATAGCACAGAGTCGTGTTGAGTCCATAGTATTGACAAATCCTGAGTCCTGTTCAAGTTGCCAGTTCATTAACTGTGTCAACAAATCATTGCGTATAAGATAAGGCAAGTTAGAGTTAAGTTATGTCCCTTCACTACAACTCCAGTACTTAGCTTTTTTCAAGTCACAAGTTGTTCATGACTTCTGAGTCAGGTCTCGAGTTGCGTTAAACGTGTCAGGTCTTTTATGCGTCAAACTTGAGTCCTGAGTATGACGAGTGGCGGTACTTTAGTTCAGATTTTTAATTATTTTTATGTTTTATTTTGTAGAGTTCTAGCAAGAGAACAACAGTTCCCGGTCTTGACCCAACAACAAAAGAGTGAGTTTTATATTTGATATCTTTAATCAGAATGATTCAAATATAAACCCTTTACTGTCGACGTATTTTCCCATTTTTCTTGATCCCCCAATCCATTCACTTGTGATGTGTTTAATTTGTTGTTTATTATTTGCAGTATCCGTGTATATTGACACTTGTCTGTGGCTTTGTCTTATGGGGTTAGTTTATGTGTGATGCAATCCCCCCGCTGGCCAACCTCAGGATTCAACTAACAATTGTAACATATTTTATATATGTAATTAAAACAAAATAAAACCAAGTACGAAAAATCCCAACCATTAGACAAAATTCTAAGTCCTAAAAAACGGTATAGGCAAAATATGGACAGTTTACCGTGTACAAAATACACGACAAATAGACCTTATGATACAGGGATGGTAATTTACAATTGTAAGTTATTGTAACATATTTTATCATACAGAGATGGTAATTTGAGTGATATTGAGAGAGCAGGAAGCTTACATGAGTTTTTACTGGATCTACACAAACAGTTTGGTGATATAACATCATTCTGGATGGGAAGGGAACTGGTGATTAGTATAGCTTCACCTGAACTCTTCAAACAACAACAAACCATCTTCGACAGACCTCGTAAGTTTTACTTGTACACCTATAAACTGTTTTATATAGTCTTGATACATTCATAACCAAGGAAGAAAAATCAAAAATGATCCATGAATGTTCTGGTTACTAAGGATAAGCCATGAAAACCAGCTAAAGTTACACAATGTGCCCTGGTTTATTTCCAGTTGTGTCGTAAGTTAAAACCGGTTTCTCTGTCTTTCCGTATATCCCTGACTCATATCTGGTACGGTTATGATGCAGCCATAACAGTTGGTGAGTTACTTCATCGTTGATCGACTTGAAGAAATGGCAAATTGCAAAGAAACAAATACATTCAAAGCCATCCATTCGTAATCATTTTTGTATTGCTTTTGATCGTAACTGCAATATCAACCTGAACCAAAGGTCATACATATATTCCAGTATGTCCTACGAATGGTTGAGAGCAAAAATGACCTTCACCTTCATTCTGTGAACAGTCTAACAGCTAGTTACTGTATACATAAAGGCATCTATATTCTAAACAATAGAGATTGGAATGACCAAGACCAGCTACAGTATATATATATATATATATATATATATATATATATATGTAATATATATGTAAATTTTTTATATATTTTATAGCAATGTTATTTAAACTATTTGAACCCTTATTTGGTAGTCAGTCCATAACATATGCTAACAGGGCAGAATGCAGACGCCGTCGTCATGACTACGACAAAAGTTTCAGCCATGATGAACTGAAGTGTTTCTGTGTTGACTTTGTACAGGTAATTGATGATAAAGAAAAGTTGATTGTCTGCTGGGACGTAATTCTGTATCCTTGGGGTAGCCACGTCTGTATTCCCACAGTAGCCACATTTGTATCTCTAGGGTAGCCATGTTTGTATAGGGTAGCCATGTTTGTATCTCTAGGGAAGCCATGTTTGTATCTCTAGGGTAGCCATGTTTGTATCTCTAGGGTAGCCGTGTTTGTAGTCTTGGTCACTCAGAACCCCCTACTCTTCAACACACGGAGGGTCTGGGTCGGTTCTCAATTTTTGATGAAAATTACTGGAGAATCTACCACAGAAAAAACCAAACATTTGGTTACGCATGGGCAATGGAACCTTTTGGCTAAAGTCTTGGTAAGTGCTAGATCTTATGAAGCCAGGCCGATTTTGCTAGATTCTATAAAGCGTGGTTGAAATATATCCCACAATTCACTTGGCACATCTATCATTAGAAACAAAATAGAGACGAGGAATAAGCAGCATGAATCGCGAAGAAGAATTGAGAAGATTGTGAGAAGCCATACATCTGATTCATGACAAGAGAAAATTACCATTTCAATTGAAACCTTTACAAACAAAATTTTAAAGAGTGTCATTGTTGACAAGCGAGCTGTTTTGATAGATTCAGTACGTGGTAGCTTAAAAGACTGGATAATCCAGACAATGAGCTATTTCCCGTCAAATTTTGAGGACCCATCCAGACTAATACTCGTAGAATATTTGTGTGGATGATAGAGACTACTGTGTTTGTATCTCTAGGGTAGCCATGTTTGTATCTCTAGGGTAGAAATGTTTGTATATCTTGGGTGGCCATGTTTGATAGAGAGAAAGTTAATGATTAATAAAATGGAATGATTTTAAAGGTCTCATCAACTTAATACTTGGATACCACCAAGGGATGTTGGGGGGTTTGGATGGCCGAATATGTAGCTTGTGCTCACTGTATGTGACAGGGAGTAGGGTCGTCTGCCCAACCTTTTGGGTTTTCTCCAGGTCCTCCGGTTTCCTCTTACTGCTAAAGACCCTTACGCGCAAACGAATTATTGAAATGAAATTGAACCATATGTTAGTCCTGAAATGACCAAGTTTGTGTCGAGTGGATGTTAAACTCCATTTCTTGCTCTCTTGATTACAGCATACGGTAATATTCATTTCTTGTTACGTGTGCAATGCAAGGTTGAGAATTTTCACCTACTTTTCATTGAAATCCATTTAAAGAAGGGTCTCTTATTTGCATGTATGTGGGGACTAGTATGGTACTTGCAGAACGGAAACAAGTGCAGTCAAGATACGATATGTATTGCGATTCAGGTGTAAGATACAATTCGTATAACGATTATCGTATCATTTAGGATCGACACCATCTGACATTCTTATAAAAACATTAGATGGATTCTGTTCTCCTTGTGCAACACACTTGGCAACTTCTCTGGGGATGCTGGACAATTTGTTCCTTAAATAAACAAGGGCAGACAATCAACTTAAACTGGCGTACTTTCCCTTCTTCACTTCTCCATTTCTATTTCGTATTTTAGCCTCATTATTTAAATTATTCGAACCACTTATTACAAGTCGGTCAATACAGTATGCAAATGGAAGTGAGGGTAGAAGCAGACGCCAAGATTATGATAAAAGTTTCAGTCATGATGAACTAAACACTTTCTATGATGACATGAATAAGGTTTGATATTATTTCCTTCAATTTGGGCGTTGTAGAAAAATCCACAATGAAAATTAAATATTGTTTTCAAGTTCTCACTCATGATGCACATTGCCATCCAGAAGATGTCAAGCCTATGTTATTACAGGCCCTGGACTGTATAGCGCAGTGGACGCTTATGGTTGCCCCCCCCCCCCTGGATCCATTGTTGTTTTGTGTATAATGCAATAGTCCTGCCCTTACTATTAGAGTTTTCCTCTAATATGTGACAAACAAAGACTTAAATCACAGCATTTCCCTCTTGTGCTTCGCAATACCCTCGCAGAATCCTGCTGGTAGAGGTAGGTACTGGTTGTTAAAAATGAATCTGTAAAATCGTTCCATCCTACGTTTGAATCCACAAATCGTTAATAGGAATGCTACATGAATCACTGAAATAGCTGGTCGAATGGTGTGTGCCATTGAGCCAACCAGATAGGTACGATTTCCCACCTACATGGCTAATGCAACCTCGTAGGTTTTATCTGGGTCCTTCGCGAAGGTTTCCTCCCTCATCCAATGAACCCTACACACAAGCGATTTATTGAAATGAAATTGAACTATATTTTAGTTCTGAAATGATCTAGTTTTGTGGAGTTGATGTTAAACCCCAATTTCAAACTCTCTGGAGGGCTGGTATTTGACTACCCGAGAATTTTATAATCCAAAGCTCTGAGACAATATTTTTCGTTCATTTATGTGCATACATGGTAGAGGATCAGAGTGGATTGAGGCTAAAATGGCAGCAATGCTTCACATGTTCATTTGTTCAATGTTGTTTGGATTAATGTCGGACAACAAAATATGCTCTGCATTCCCACTTGGTTACTTCTGTTTCAAACAAACCCATTCTGGTCTTTTTCTTCAGGTTGCGAATGATCTAACTAAAACTCTAGAGAGCAAGGTCAAGGATGAACATTTATCATTAAATCAGTACATGTTCGCCTTTGCTTTTAAAAGTGTGATGACGTCATTGATGGGAAAAGTTTTGATGGATGAAAAAGAAATCTTGGATTTTAAAAGTAATTATGATCATGTAAGTTAATTAACATTGTTATTAAGATATAAAATTCAACCATCTCCTGACTTTAGATGGAGTTCAAACTTATTGTATTTTATCAATCTGTTTAAAACACAGAGCTTATTTTTTTATTGTTCAAAATTTCGTTTTTACTACACTTGTACTAGGATCTGGAAAAGTTGTTATCAAGACATTAGCGCGCTAACCTCGAGGTATGAAGGGGAATTTGAGTCCAAAGTCAGTGCTATGTTGTTAGTGCTATTACATGTCCAATGTTGCAACTGTTGAATGTTACATGTAAATTGGACAAAGTCAAAAGTAAAAAATCCTGTAATACTGACAAATTACATCGTGTAAATTGACATTTACTTTTTGCCATTAAACATTTGACAAGACTTTTCCAATTTACCACAACACGCCAAACTCTATCTTCCCAGAACTTTAAACTTTGATCCCTGACATCTTCTCATTTGACACTCGCACTATGTATTGTAACCTTCAACATATGTCTTGTGTATCTTAACACAGAACAACTAATGAAATTAGCCAGTATGCAAATTAGTTCACACGACACCTATTTTTAAACACACGAGAAAAAAATAGTTTTCACGCACGGAATCAGTGATGGATATATTTTAACTACAATAGGAATATATAAATATATATTTCTATGATACACCAGTCTGTTTACTAATGAGGCAATGTCCAATCAGCACTGATCTCCGATAGCCTGACGTTTCTAATATGAACTTTATTTTACTTGTCATACTGTTTGCAAATAAATAATTGATTAGATTTGAGATCTTGTTTTCGTTTTTATCGTACCAGCGCAGTACAAATTTGTAGTTTTATATATTTTGACGTGTTAATAACACCGTGCAATTTCCAGTGTATGTCAATATTTAATGCACTGGACTGATTGGGGACTAGTTATGTTTTAATCATGTATTTAAATAAATAAAGAAGTATGTTTACGGTTAAAAAGCAGACACAACCTCATTTTTAGACCAAATCTCCCACACTGACACATTATTTTTTCTTCCTTTCCTATGAATATAGTTCCTATAAATCCGTCCTGGCACAACACAGTCCAAATCGGCCATACCGAAAACCCGGATGTCGGCAGTGTGATATTTTCGGCTTATGGGGATGTAAAGAAAGATTCCAAAAAGACTGGGGACGGTCATGTGGACACTAAAATGTAATCATTATTTAATTTTGTTTTAATTGCATTTCTTTAACAGTTCCGAGTTGTAGGCTTTGACCAAGTGTTTTACCGAAAAGTCTAAAAAAAAACTGCCGATAAATGCCGATAAATTCGTATTAATCAGTTTTTGATATCAACATTTATTCAATTCTCTTCTTTACCATAATTTTAAAGACCACATAAAATAATAATTTTTAATTGCATATATTGATAGCTAAGGGTTACTACATTCGTTTTACGTCAAGTTCACTCCAATCTGATTAAAATTAATTGAGATATTAACGTTTAAACATCAGACAGCCAAAAACGGTTTTCAAATTTTCAATTACAACCTTTATCCGGTTGATTGGCTGGTGACGTCACAGGCACTACACATAATCTATACAATGCATATAGTAACCAATGTTTATAAGCTCAATGAATTTAGTTTACTCATTTTATGTGCTCTTTAAGCATTTTTCTAAATAGAATTTCATTAATGGTGCACGAATGAATTTCTAAGGAGATTCAGTCTAAAAAAAATCAAAATTATTGAATTCCGTTACATATACACAACAATGTTTTCATTTAACCAATTTCTATTTGATTAGAAATCTTTGAGTGGCGGGTAGCCGTCCCAGATTTCTCTCAAGAAGTTACTAGTTTCGTTCATTTCGAACTCGTCAGATTATACGTCCGGAACATTACCGGAGTATATCTGCCAATCAGAAAGCAAGCGTTTGTTTTGCCTTCAGCCATTACACCGGAGTACAAAATACTCCATAAATTGCACAACAAATTCATACCGTTATACCGGAGTCAAAATTCTCCGGAATATGATTAACAAACTTAGGCGATTTTGATTAAATGTAGATCACTATAATCGTATTTATTCTGGTCCTTATACGCCTTATATAAAAAATATGAACACCCAAAGCGGAGTGAAAATTATTTTTACTTAACCGAAACGAAATTCAATCGTTTATATAACGGTTTGTGATCATACCTTTGTTCAATTTAGTAAGCACTCCCAAATCGTTTAAAATACTGATATGTAGAAATGTTACGATACAAATAATTGGGATTGCAATGGCTGAGCCCGACTGAGACATAAATGATATGTCACGTTGAGTAATTTTTGAATCTTTTTAGATCGAAAAGGATTCACACTTTAAAACGCTTGCATCGGATGGCTATATAGTTTTATAAGATTTAGTCCTGAAGGGTCCCCTATCTATCTTTATATTTATATCAATTTCTATTTGATTAGAGTATGAAGGAGTTCAATGAAGGTCACAGTGCGGGTCTGTAGCCACGGTGGCTTAGCCCCCCCCCCCCCCCAATAATTCGCCTACATTAATGATTTCTTAGGAGTGTTCTAAGCCCAACACATCCTCAGCCCCTCCGAAAAATTCTGTAGCCCCATCAAATTTTATGAGCTGGCTACGGGTCCGTCCAGTTGGAGTTAGGCTTAGCTGTATGACGGTCTCTTTTTGGTGCTGCCATCTTTTGCATTATTATGTTATGCTGTTTATTCATTATATTATACCCGGTAATACCCATCCATAGGCCTTTGTTCATTCTTCTCCTTTTATTTGTTGAGCTATATTTTGAATAATTTATACTTTCCAATCAGGGGCGGATCTAGGAATTTTGAAAAGTGTGGGCTCTGCAAAATGCGGGTACTGACCGCGGAGACGGGGCGCGCCGCTGAGCCATTCCAAGAGCTATTTGGTTGATATTTTCGTCTAAGTAAACGTTTGGAACGGACATATTTGGGTCTGAGAAAAGGCACTTTTAGCAGTAAAAAAGGGCATCTGGGTAGATGGAGTTAGGCTTGTTGTGAAATGTCTAATGTTAAATGTTTTATGACAAAAGGTAGATGTCAATTTTTTACTGTTGACTTTGTCTAATTAATAATTTGCAACATTAGTCATGTAATAGCACTAACAACATAGCATTGACTTTTGTGTCAAATCCCACCTATCGAGGTGCCTGTATTTGCCGAGAATGAGGAAGTTCATCAAAATTTTCTTTTGTGGTTCGCCCTTGTCAGTAGTGCAGAACGGAAAGCGTGGCGAGGAACAAAGTACGTATATTTATTCAGATCAAAAAACAGAGCTCCTGTGTACATATGGTGTGCATGTAAAAGATCGTTTGGCAGATAGAATACCATACCACACTGTATTATTTGATTTCACTTGTGTGTGTTTTGTTCAAATTTGAAATTGTCAGGTTTTTTTTGTTTGTTTTAAGGCTTGGTCTGAAATGGAACAAAGACTGGTTGATCCAAACATTCCAGATGATGATAGTCAGCGTGGGAAGGCCTTTAATAGAGGTAAACTATACATTATATAGATGCAAATGGCCATCATCCAATTGACTCTAGATTTATACACAGTGTTTTAGAACGTGATTTGAAGAATCCTATTGATTTTCAAGTAATTTCCAATAATTACTGCCAGAGTTATGACCTTGAAACATTTTGATTAATCTTGTGGACGCTGTAGAAATCAAATTCATACACATCGATTAATGTCATAGACAATAAAGCCGATTGATTTTGAATCGTTTAAGGTCAGTTAGTCAGATTTATGGCCTTAGATCTATTCGAAAAATTAGAAACAGCTAAATGTGCACATAGGGCAGAACTAGCTGGAGCCAAACAAATTCTAATTAGTTCTGATAACTACTTAATGAGTTGTTACTCTTAATCAGATTTTAGTACGAAGGACCCTTGTTGACTGCCCAGACAAATAAGCTAACCTTGAAGTATGTTTCGTTGCTTGGCAACCTATCTTTATGTATATATTTTCTTTTTAAAATCTGGTCATATACTGCTGACTTTATTTACAGACGTAAAATTTTCAACCATTCTGCGAAATAAACCAACAAATATAATCATGTTTTATAAAATATTTATATTGTTTTAGTTTTAAAGAATTTGAAAGAAAGTGTGAATAAAATAATAAGGTATAGAAAAAAACATGGCAGTAAATCCGAAGATTATCTGTTAATAGATAGAATTAAGGATCATACTGGAAATGACGACACTGTATATGCTGACATTCTCACTTATATTGTTGGGGGTTTCCATACCACCGGAAATCGTAAGTAGCCTAAGCTACCTTATGTTTATTTGCAATGATTGTGATTGTGTTGATATATTTGCTAGATCACAAGGGACAGAAAAGGGGTTTGATGTACAGTCAACACAAACTAGTCATTTCATGAATTCATGACTAACATATGGTTCCGTTTACTTCAATAATTCGCTTGTGCATGGAGGTCTTTAGCAGCTAGAGGAAACCGAAGGGTGCAAGAAACACCACCAGGATAGGGAGGCTACATGTACCCTACTCCTTGTCATGTACAAATGTGGGCTCAAAACCATGCCACTTTCCGAGGTGTATTGGTGAATATCAGGACAGTTTTGGTCGGGGGCTCAGCCGAGGCGGCCCACGACCAAACCTGTCCTGATATTCACCGATACACCGAGGAAAGGTGCTAATAAGTTACTTACATCACATTTCTATCGAGTATTGTGAAGCAAAATGTGAAAAATAGTATTTATTATCGAGTCGTTTCAACCGAAAAGTGACAAATAATTTCAGCTCTTTTATTTATCCCTTTCTGTGCCTCACGTTACATTTCATGGTAGTATTTACACGTGCGTCTTGTTGTTTAACCCCGAGCGTGAAACAGCCACGTGTTTGTTTAGACCACGTCGTCAAAACAATTTGTCTATGGCGTAGAGGAGTGCGATGATAATAAATGTAGTGTAAAGGAAATTCGAAACGTGGGTCGTTCGTGGCGCATAGTTCGTCCGTTGAAATTTAATTGTAATGAAATTTATAACTTTCTAGGTGTTTTTTTATATCCTGCTTATTTTCAAGGCTTGTGAAGTGTCTAGCAAGAGAATCACAATTAGTTAAAATAATTATTCAATATTCTCATTTATATGTTTTACATAATAAATCAAACCAAATTATGAAATAGATGCCAATTGATATGTGTAATAATTGTTTTTTTGTAATATGTTTTTATGTTGATTTTATGTCATTGCATATATTTTTGCGCTGCCATGTAGTTCCTACCGGTTTGTTTTGTTACTATGATTTTGATTAGTTGTCTCATGTACCTTAGCTTAGTGCAGTATGAAACAAGTAGTTATCATTGCGATCTCGGTCGGACTAAATGTCCGCTTCTTATTGCTTGATAAGTTTCTTAAACGGTGTGAAAGTATCCGTGTATCAGAAATGAACAGTACTCGTTTTAAAAAGTGTACTGTTCATTTCTGATACAAGGCTACTTTTACGCATGTATTGGAAATGAACAGGACAGTTTCATCAAAGGTTGCCATTGGCAACGAGTAGAAGTGGGACGTAAAAATTGTTGCATGAATGTTTGGTTGGGTCAAGTGTCATTGAGTCAAGTGTTGGTGGTTTCCAGCTCTTGTTGGTTTTCTTCAGGTTATCTATTTCTTTTTACTGTTAAAGATCTGACATCAATAATGTAATAATATATTAGTCCGGGAACGACATAGTCTGTTACTGAAATTGGTAGATGTTAGTGCCAGAATGACCTAGTTTCTCCCTCAAACTTGGTACTAAATTGAACTTTCAACACATTTATAATACTTTAGCTAGAATGTTTGTTTGCGTTAAAATCTGGTTGTGTTGAGTGGACATTGATGAAATAAAATGAAATGAGGTTTAATGTCCTATGGTTTTTCTCTAACTAGGCTTATGCAGGTCACAATTCCATGCAATATAATTTCAATTATTCTTCTCTAGTGAATGTCATTGCTTGGTAAATACATCATACTCCACGCATTGTTTCGTTTCATTAGAGCTAATCCCACTACTCACTGCTGTAAAGAGCGAACATTCTTGTTCTAAATTATGAGTGGTCAGTAGTCCCATTAACAACCAGTAACTGACAGCGTTACAAAGGCTTTACCTTTTAAACAAAGCGCAAAATTGGACCAAACATGTTTACATAACATTACGTCATGGCTCACGATTTTATTATGCCCAATTAACCAGTGAATAGCAGAAGAATATTGCAGTAAAACTAATTGCGTGACAAACGAGGCTATCGAATCGATTAAAATGTACTGTTTGGAAAAAAACATACTTTCACTCTTTTTAATGTCTTAAATCACTGTTTGGAAACGAACATACTTTCACTGTTTTTAATACCTTAAATCACTGTCCAAAGCTTTAGGGAAGACCCAGATTAAAAGAAGGACTGTCATGTTGCTCTACTCAAGTGATCGCTTGGATTGAACGGAAAGAATAGACACACTCCCGCAAAAGTTCAAGAATCAGAAGTTAATCCAGCAATGGCCAGAAAGGGATTTCTCAGGCCATTGCTTCAGGAATATGGGTAAAGAATAAAGAAGCCTGGTCGAAATGTTTCTCAATAATAAGCAGAAGGCCTGATTGTATTGCATAGAATTGTCACCTGTATATTCCCATTGAAGTAATTTATCTAACTGGGGTTATGCAGACATGGAGTGTACATTAAGCCATCCATACATTCTGTTTCTGGCACTTAGAAGAATTAAAACATTTAGCATCTCCTGGTGTTAACCTGAAATCCTTTCAAACATTGAATCAAAACATAAGACGAAAGAAATGGTGCTGCCTTGGTAAAACAACCCTATTTTAGTATTAACATGTGTTGTTGTTGATTTCTTTCCAGTATTAACTTGGGCGTTTTATTTTCTGGCCTCACATAAAGAAATTGAAAAGAAACTTGTAAAGGAAATAAAACAAGTTCTAGGTGATGATGATGTTGATCAGGGAAATTATACAAAATTAAAGTAAGTACCATAAAGTAACAATTTAAGTACATCTGTAAGTATCGAAAAAAACGAGAATTGAAGAACCTTAAAAACAACAATTAAAGTAAATACTGTGTTAAAACAACAGTTAAAGTAAGTATGGTTAAAACAACAATTAAAGTAAGTACCTTAAAACAACAATAAAAGTAAGTACAGTTAAAACAACAATTAAGATAAGTACTGTTAAAACAACAATCAATGTAAGAAAACCTACTTTGAAAACAGAAAAAAAATTGATAATAGTAAAACAAAAAATAAATTAGTACCGTAAAACCACAGTTAAAGTAAATACATTAAGTAAGTACCCTTTAAAAAAAAACCAATTACAGTATGTACTGTAAAACAACAATTAAAATAAAAAGGCCTACCTTAAAAACAATTAAAGTAAATACTTTAAAAACAACAATTTAAATAAGTACCGTAAAACTACAATTAAAGAGAGTACTGTATAACAACAGTTAAATTAAGAAAAGCCTACCTGTAAAACAACAAAAATTAAAGTAAACAAGTAAAATAAAGTAAAACCAAGAACATTTCTGTAAATCGATGATATCATAACATTAAGATGAATATCTGTATTCTCAATGAAAGTGACACTGTATCATTCAAATAGTATATATGAAACACCCAACTTGTCAGACAACTTCACTTAAACTGTAGTTTTTAATAATGATGTATGAGGATTAGTATAGTCTGATATTCTACTTCTAAATTTTATTAACATACTATGTTTCAATACTCATAGAGGTGTTGTTATCAACCAATGATTAGTTAACAAACATGTGGCGCAATATAAAAATCAACTCTATTGGAAGCCATTTAGCAGATAAAACAATAACAATTAATTGATTAAACAAGATGAAAGACGTGATACTGTATATAGTTTACAAACTAGAAACCATTTAGTAGATGAAAGCAATTAATTAAACATTTGAAAAATATAATATTTTGATAACAATAAGAACTGAAAGGTGTGGGGGAGAAAGCAACCATACACTAAACTTAGTGAAATCTATTTCTATATGTGTTAATAAAGATTAAGTATAATCTGAATGTACAGGGCTGGTAATAATCACCTAGTATGGTCTAAATGTGTTGGACTTGTGACCGGTTAGATGTAGTTGATCTTAAACTTATTCTGACCTCAGAGAACTTTCTCATCATTTTTAATATTAATTAATTCGAAAGGTGAACATATTCTGATATCGATCATTTTCATTATAGATATACAAGACAAGTGCTAGATGAAACATTACGTTGTGCCGTTGTTGCTCCCTGGGCTGCTCGTTTTCAAGATTTTGATTCGGAACTGGGTGGGCATAAAATACCCAAAAATGTAAGTTGAAGAATTTGCGTATAGTATCCAGCCATGTTGAAGACAAAAGTTGTTGATGGCGTACTAGGTTTTTACACATTAGTCACTATTTGGAATAATTTTACAAAACTCTGTACACACATAAAAAATGTACTGTAATGGTGTTATTTTTTTTTATTGAAACTGGTTGCTTTCAACTAATTTTCGGCATTGCGATTTTGCAAAATTTTGTATACATTTTGTCATACCTACTGACCTTATGTTTTTTTACTGTGCACAAATTTTCAAAACAAATTTCTCCTTTTTTCCACAGTAGGTTGTTAGATGCATTTTGATAAAGAACATGAATTATATCTCTTGATAAATAGCGGATTGAAATTATCTTTAACTTTATTAATGGAATATTTTATAATTTATTTATTACAGACACCAGTAATACATGCATTAGGTGTGATGTTACAGGATGAAAAATACTGGCCATTACCTAACAAGTAAGTTACATATACACACACCATGAATGAGTCGTATTACATGTGGTCGCCTGTCCAACCTCATGGGTTTTCTCCTTGTCCTCCAGTTTCTTCCCGAGGCTAAAGACGCGCAAGTGAATTATTGAAATAAAATAGAATCATGTGTTAGTCCCGAAATGGCACAGTTTGTGTCGAGTGGATGTTAAACCCCATCTCTCTCTCTCTCTCTAATACATGTGGGTTGTTGATCATAAGGTCTGTCATTGAGTCATGTATCATGGTTTTGACCCCATGCTTGTGTGTGACAAAGATTACCTACCTGAATATGGATTACCTACCTGAATATTTGGGTTTTCTCCAAATTCTCTGGTTTCTTTTTTGACATATTTGAAATGAATTTCTTTTTAATATTTCTGGGTTCTAGGTCCTTAATATGAGTCTTGGGATTATATCAAGGAGATGACCATGACCATATGTTAGTCTTTAAATTACCTCAAATCACATCAGTGTCTTTGTCTCTGCCGCGAAACTGTTAAAATTCTGTTGTAGACATTGGACAGAAGAATCAATATACTCACGACTAAAATGACTGAAACATGATTCCTGTGTCTGTAGCCTGCGATTATGTGGCATATTATGAAATGTAGTTGTACTCCATGTTTATTTAATTGAATCGTTTGTTTTCAGGTTTGACCCAGATCGTTTTAATGAAGAGAACATCAAAAACAGACCAAACCTTGTATTTTCACCGTTTGGGTTTGCTGGCAAACGAGTTTGTCCTGGAAATAAATTTGCATACATGGAGGCAACTATTTGTTTGGTTTCCCTTTTAAGGAAATTTGAGTTCATGCTAGTTGATGGTCAAGTAGTCCAGCCAAAGTATGGTTTGGTCAGTCATCCTGAAGACGATATTTGGGTTACATTATCCAAGCGGAAATAATTAAGAATCTCCTAGCATGTATTCATTTATTGGTGGTGCTGGCCTGTTTATGTTGACTACAGAGGATTGCAAATTAAGGATTGTGAATTGAATACATAAATTGAAAAACAAATGTAGATTTTATGGATTTAATTTGTAGATTTAATTATAGTTATGGATCATTATTTATCTCAAAGCTTATTATAGATAAAATTATGCAATTATAGATTTAAAAAATACATTTTGTATCTTTTTTACTTTACTAGTTTGCTTTGAATACTGTTATAATCCGCGTTTTATAGCTGTAAAATTTCATCCTCAGCTGGTCGCAGACTAGTAATTCTTTGCCTATTGACTTCTATTTAAAATCCATGCTATTTATTCGCCTATAATATTTTAATGATCAGTTCTATGGATTTCATTTTCATAACAACAAAGATCTGAATTATTTGATAAAATTTTGACCTTTAAGATATTTTTCTTCACATGGTCAAGGTAGTCTTTCGGTAGTCGTCTCCGTCCGTTCGTCCGCTTGTGGGCGCTCTAGAGGCTAAAGTTAATATCCGATTGACTTTAAAAAAATTTCACAGTGTTTAGGGTCATAAAACGAAGAAGCCTATAGTTTTTCAGCGATTTCCGATAATAACTACCAGAGTTATGGCCCTTGATCACTTCAAAAAATCTTGTGGACGCCCTAGAGACCAAAGTTAATATCCGATTGACTTTAAATTTATACACAGTGTCTAAGGTCATGAGACAAAGAAGCCAATTGATTTTCAGCGATTTCCGATAATTACTGCCAGAGTTATGGCCCTTGATCACTTCAAAAAATCTTGTGGATGCCCTAGAGGCCAAAGTTAATATCCGATTGACTTCAAATTTATACATAGTGTGTACAGTCATGAGGCGAAGATGTCTATTGATTTTCAGTGATTTTCAATAATTACTGCCAGAGTTATGGCTTTTGAACACTTCAAAAAATCCTGTGGTAGCTCTAGAGGCCAAAGTTAATATCTGATCAACTTCAAATTTACACACAGTGTTCAAGGTCATGAGACGAAGAAGCATATTCATTTTCAGCAATTTCAAATAATTACTGCCAGAGTTATCTCCCTTGATAAATTCAAAAAATCTTGTGACGCTATAGAGGCCAAACTTATCATCCGATTGACTTCAGATTGATACACAGAGTTTAAGGTGTTGAAACAAACAAGTATATTTGATTTTCAATGAATTTTGATAACTGAACAGCTAAATCCATGATATTAAATGTTTCATGTATATACTAATTGTTAGCGTGGTGTAAAACTTTATAAAAAGCAATCAAATTCTAATGATTTTCTGATAATTACATAATGAGTTGTTACTCTTAATCAGTTTTTACTGTATTACAAATGTTTCATTACCGAAAAAAGTAAAAATATGCAACAACCCTTGTTGACTGCCCGAATGATTTAGCTGCTGTGGGTGTATGTTTCGTTGCCTGGCAACCTATCTTTTCTAACTACTGTTTGTTTACTGTTTGATCCATCCGCCCGAGAATCATGAATATTCATGTCAATTTGCACACTAATGCGGTTCTAGACTAAAAGGTCAACAGGAAAGAAAGAGTATTACTTTAAGTAGATGGGCAACATAATCTAGGGGAAAAATTACTGATCTGATCTGTGATTACTAATCAGTATTATAGAACTTATGGAAACCCTTCACTCATTGGTTAACCCTTTGAGATCTTCATGGGCTTAATATATATGCATATTGTATGTTATTTTGATGGCTTGTTAATAAATTATGTAAATGTATGTCATATTGTCTGTTTGTGGATTGGTGATGGGTACCAATTGTTTTCTGTCATGATCAATGTACGTTTCAAATGCGTGGTGTTGAAGTAACTAAATCTCTATTCGTTAGCACCTAGAAATGGACACAAATGTGTCTCGAGGCATATAATCAGAGGTGGATTCAAGGGGCACCCCCATCCCACCCCCCCTCTAGTTTACGATAGTGCCCTTTTTAACTGCTGAATGTCCCTTTACACTCCGTTCTGAAATATCAGCCAAATAGACCTTGGAATGGCTACAGATGCATGGAAATGACGGATAATAATATTGGGGAAGCCCCCCCCCCTCCCTAAACACCCCTCTTAGTGGCGTGCCCCCCCTTTTCAAAATTCCTAGATCCACCCCTGATATACTGATATACACAATAATGGTGGTGGTGGGGGGATGTTTAAGAGATGCTGGTCTATTTGTGGAATTAATACTGAAATTTACCTGTTCTATGACTCTATCTGTACGTAATCAAATCAACCTGTCTGTCAGGGCATCTGGTGTAATGTATTGGGGTTCAAATTGTAATTAACATATTTAGAATTTATGTACATTACACATAGCGCGGGAAGAGGGGTTAAAGGTTATTTTTTATACGCCCACACTTTCATGTAGACAGGTAATGACGTCGCTCCTGTCTGTGAAGACGTCCGTCCGTCCACAATTTTTATCCGATTATAACGGTTTATCTCTCAAAGCTCTCAATCCTTACAATATTGGCATGTGGCCTCTGACTGATAGTAAGAGAAATCGCGTTTTTAGCTTTTGGGCCCTATTTCTATCCGATTTTGATGAAACCTGAAATGCATAGTTATAATCTCAATATTCGCGCATATCGGATTGTAACTTCCTGAATTATGGCCCCTGATTGGACCAAAAATCGTGTTTTTAGTTAGTGGTCCTAGAGGTCACAATTATAATTCGATTTAGAAGGAAAAAAAAAAAGAAAACGTTCTAATATATCACCGCTACACCATAACTTGAATTTCGTGAAAATCAGGTGAAAACTGCCGAGACAAAATGGCCGCCTCTCGTACTCAAATAGCGTTAAAAAATATCAATGTTGTCAACACTCAATATTATCCGATATAAAAATCGTTGGAACATATTATCACTGTTATACCGTAATTTTGTCTGAGTTTGAATTTCCTAAAAGTCGGACCAAAACTGCCGGACAAAATGCCCCCCCCCCCCCCTTGTACGCAAATATTGTATATCTGGTATATCAAGGTTGTGGACGTTAAATCTTTGCGGATCCAGGATTTTTATACGCCCACATTTTTATGTGGACGTATATTGTCGTCGCCCCTGTCCGTCCGTCCGTCCGTCCGTCCACATTTTTTTGTGAACAGTCTACAGGTCACAATTTTTATCCGATTTCAATGAAACTTAAAATATAGGTTTATCACCATAAGATCTCGGTTCCTTTCGATATTGGCATGTATCGGACTGTAACTTCATGGGTTATGGCCCCTGATTGTACGAAAAATCACGTTTTTTAGCTTGTGAACAGTGTAGAGGTCACAATTTTGAACCGATTTGGATGAAACTTGACATGTATGTTTATAACCCAAAGATCTTGGTTCCTTTCGATATTTGCGCCCATCGGATCGTAACTTCCTGAATTATGGCCCCTGATTGTCCGAAAAATCGCCCTTTTTAGCTTGTGGTCCCTCTGGAGGTCACAATTGTTATCTGATTTAAAAAATCGTTTGATTATATCACCGTTGCATGGTTATGAAGGTTGAGTTCGAATTTCGTGAAAATCGGAGCAAAATTGACGGACAAAATGGCCGCCTTTTGTACGCGAATAGTGTGAAAATATGTTATATCAAGGTTGTGGACCTTATAGAGGTCACAATTTTGAACCGATTTTGATGAAACTTGACATTTATGTTTATAACCCAAAGATATTGGTTCCTTTCGATATTTGCGCCCATCGGATTGTAACTTCCTGAATTATGGCCCCTGATTGTCCGAAAAATTGCCCTTTTTAGCTTGTGGTCCCTCTGGAGGTCAAAATTGTTATCGGATTTAAAAAACCGTTTGATTATATCACCGTTCCATGGTTATGAAGGTTGACTTCGAATTTCGTGAAAATCAGACAAAAATTGACGGACAAAATGGACGCCGTTTGTACGCGAATAGTGTGAAAATATGTTATATCAAGGTTGTGGACCTTATAGAGGTCACAATTTTGAACCAATTTGGATGAAACTTGACATGTATGTTTATAACCCAAAGATCTTGGTTCCTGTCGATATTTGCGCCCATCGGATGGTAACTTCCCGAATTATGGCCCCTGATTGTCCGAAAAATTGCCCTTTTTAGCTTGTGGTCCCTCTGGAGGTCAAAATTGTTATTGGATTTAAAAAACCGTTTGATTATATCACCGTTCCATGGTTATGAAGGTTGAATTCAAATTTCATGAAAATCGGACGAAAATTGACGGACAAAATGGCCGCCGTTTGTACGCAAATAGTGTGAAAATATGTTATATAAAGGTTGTGGACCTTATAGAGGTCACAATTTTGAACCGATTTTGATGAAACTTGACATGTATGTTTATAACCCAAAGATCTTGGTTCCTTTCGATATTTGCACCCATTGGATCATAACTTCTTGAATTATGTCCCAGGATTGTCTGAAAAATCGCTTTTGTTAGCTTTTGGTCCCTCTGGAGGTCAAAATTATTATCCGATTTAAAAAAACGTTTGACTATATCACCGTTATATGGTAATGAAGAGAGAGTTTGAATTACGTGAAAATCGGACTAGAATTGATGGACAAAATGGCCGTCGTTTGCACATGAATAGTGTGAAAATATGTTATATCAAGGTTGTGGACCCTATAGAGGTCACAATTTTGAACCGATTTTGATGAAACTTGACATGTATGTTTATATCCCAAAGATCTTGGTTCCTTTCGATATTTGCGCATATCGATTCGTAACTTTCTGAGTTATGGCCCCTGATTGTCCTAAAAATCGCCTTTTTAACTAATTGGAGGTCACAATTATTCTCCAATTTAAAAAAAAAAACAAACAAACTATGATTATATCACCGTTACACCTTAATGAAGGTCGAGTTTGAATTTCATGAAAATTGGGCCAAAAATTGCGGGACAAAATGGCTGCCGTTTGTAAGCGAATAGTTTAAAAATATGGTATATCAAGGTTGTTGGCAAGTAGAGAACACAATTTTAATCCGATTTTGATGAAACTTGAAATTCAGGTTTGAAACCCAAAGATCTTGGTTCCTGTCAATATTTGCGCATATCGAATTGTAACTTCATGAATTATGGCCCTTTATTGTAGGAAAAATCACTTTCTTTTTAGCTTGTTCTCTATCCATCTCTCGAAAATGTGGGCGTATCCTGCCTGGCAGCCGCTGGTTTTGCAAGGGGGGGGTCTAGGTTTGATAATTGCTTAACTAATTGCGCTCATCCGATTAACGGGGGGATTTTGGGGGCCCTCCCCCCCGACAAATTTGGTAAATTAGATTCAATTTGGTGCATTCTGACGTATTTCCGGAAGGTAAATTCCAAAATTACAGGTCTAAAAATCGCAAATAAAATCGCATAAAAAATTTTCAAGTCTGAGCAGGGGGGAGGGGGTCCGGACCCCCCTCCCCCCCCCATTCCCCTCTAGATCCGCACCTGCATCTAGAGGTCACAATTTTGAATTATGGCCCTTGAATGTACAAAAATACAAATATGTTTTTAGCTTTCGGTCCTTCTAGAGGTGATATTTATTATCCGATTTAAAAAGAAAAATGTGTGAATCTATCACCATTACACACTAAGATTTTGATTCCTTTTGATATAGCACATATCCGAAAGTTACTTCCTGATTACGGCTCCTGGTTGTTCGAAAAAATTCATTTTTAGTTTGCGAATTCTTTAGACATTTTTTCCCCGATTTTAAAAACCGTTTAAATATATCACTTTTCCACCATAATGCAAGTTGAAATCAAATTTCACGAAAATCGAAATGAAACTGCCCGACAAAATGGCCACTCTTTGTACGCAAATTGTATAAATGTGTATATGCAATATGAAATTTGTGGACCCTCACAATTTTATCCGATTTTGATAAAACTTCAAACATATCTTAATATCCCAAAAATCTCGGTCCCATTTGATATTTAAGCATTTCAGACCATAACTTTCCTGATTATTGCCCCTGATGGTTTAAAAAATCCCGTTTGTTTTTAGCTTGTTCTAAAAAAAAAATGTGAGGTTCTCTATTCATCTCTTGCAAAATGTGAGCGTATCCTATCTGACAGCCGCTGGTTATAAACTTATAACAATATTACCACTTTAAGTTATAAAGACTGACGAGGGATGACAAAGTCTTAATTACATAAAGACAAATCTACATGCCGCAATTAAAGGCAAACAGCAAAAGAGATATTGGTCCAGTAATGCATGAATTGTTCAGATCCCTCGATTCAAATATAATTCCATGTAGTTACCATATCCCTTTAGTATATGTTTAATATTGTTATTTTGGAAAATGTATAAGGGTAGAGTTTGATGTCTACTTTTGGCTTCACTGGTTTTCATAAAACCTTACTGGTGGTCTTAATCCGAGCGCCAGTTTGGTAGTTCCCAGTAAAAAAATATGGCGTGGTTGTTATTTCCAAGTGTGGACGCACAATACTGGATCTTTGGCGTAGTGCTAAATATTGGGAGAACGCACCCTAACCCTGCACCAAGCCTAACCCACAAATAACAGTTGGTATCAAAATATTTAGCACGACGTCGAAAATCCAGTATGCAGTGTGGATGGTTTCTTCGGTATTTGTTTGAGGATGTGGTCCCAAGCAACTTGTAAACCAGTGAATTTGTTAATGTGCGGTTAGATACGGATGTCTAAACCCATTCGGTAAACTGTTTTTTCTTATATAATACCTTTAGTATGTATATCGGTTGACTGTTATGAATTTCACTTTGTTTCATATATGGGATTGAGCTCACCGGTTATTCTAATAAACTTTGAACCTTGACTTTGTTTTGACATTTACCGCCCGAGGAGGGGTATGTCACAGCTAGAAAAACATAACCAGAAAATTTCGACCGATCACATTATAGCAGACGCTCATTTGAAAAAAAAACCTGAGAATTTATTCCCAATTAAAGTCGCAGACAGTGCTTTGTTATTGGAGTTTGGACGTAATTTGGAAGATACGTACAGAGTGTTATCGGGAATGGGACCAGAATATGTGACAGATTTAAACCATATTAATACAATCAGATCATTAAATAAAAAGTTGCCTTTACATATGAAAGCCAAATGGGTAGAAGTAGAGGGCAAAATCTTGGATAATGGTTCTCGCCCAAAATTTAATGATTTTATGCAATTTATAAAGAACCGTGCGAAGTTAGTTAACAACGAATACGGAGAATATTTAGTTTCTAATAATCACGTTTATTATAATGATAAACTGGAAGAAAGGAAGCCTTTGTTAAAACCCAAGGACACTGTTAGTAAGCAGAGTGCTACTAATGTGAAATGTTTACATTGTTCTACGTCACATGATATCTGGAATTGTGAAATCAACATCATGTTAAATTTGTCTTTGGGTGAGAGCAGACTTTGTATTAGCTGTTAAAGAGCTGGTCATGTTGCTAAAGTCTGTCATAAAACATTTGTTTGTCAAATTTAAAGGCTGCATGAGTAATCATAATACTACGAAAGACGGGTAGGGACATTCCAACTTTAGAGTTCCGACTTCGAACTTCCATCTTCCATGTTCTATGTTTCACTCTCCATTTTATCAGTAGCCATGTGTGTGTAAGATTGTGATAATAGCTTAAATAAAGCAAGTTTTTATCAATATTTATAGTTTATAAATACAGTTAGTACAGATATCTAATACTAATTGAATTATTTTTTCATTCGGAAGGGTGGCCGAATGGTTAGCGTGTGCGCTTTACCATTAGGTCTGTTATTGATTCAACTGGCTTGATTTCGATTCCTCGGTCGAACGTGACAGTTAGTAGGCTCGCCTATCCAGTAATACACAAGGTGCTGATTTTTCTGCCTTTAGGGAGGACATTACAACCGAAAACACTAACCTAAAGGAAGTCGCAAGTAACAGATCAATTACAGCCGCTACTGGGGCTGGTGTCCCTCGCGTTTCTTTAGGTGTTATACCAGTAAGACTAAAAATAGGCCAAGGAAAATTCTTTACGACTTACCTCGCACAGGCTCCTGCCAGTGACTTAAGTTTATGTGCTGAAAACAACTGGAAATCCACGAGAATGATGATACCAAAAAACTTACCTTGACTGGTGTGACCGGTTCAACGGAAATTTCCAGTCGAAATATTGATATTGTTGTTTCATCGTTAGACGGAATTGTATCGTATATACTAGATAATGTTAACACTGTTAAAAACTTACCTATCACTAAAAATTGTATCCCGATGACGGATGATCGATATCAAGAGTTATCCCCATTTAGATGAAATTTCATTGGGACACATCGATATACCTGAAGTAAGTTTAAAGTGCCAATCCCGATAACTTTTTCGGGAATAAAACTGCTTAATTTTGTTTTAAAATCCATAACCTAAGGCCCACCTACTAACCCGATATTTGTGATACGCTGGTAAATAACTTAAACCTGACAGTCTTCATCTGGAAATGGAGAACGTTTTATTATACAGTATCTGGATAAAACCAGACTTTTTTTCTATAAAAATAATATGTAGGTGATATTTACCTTTCGTTATGAAGTACAGGGCATGGGTCATTCACTGGATATAGACCTCTCAAGAAACATTAATCGATTATCACGTCACCCAATGAAAAAATTGACCCGAAATCTTAAAAGGGTTACGTGTCCGGATAAACAGTGTTGACGTTCACGTCCAAACGACTCAATATTTTGAGCTGAAATTTTGGGATAAGATAAATACACCATGCCACTATATTTTGGTCCATAAATTTCATAAATACTCGGACTTTAATTTTTGAGACTCTGTTCTTATCGGGATTGTCCCTTTAATAGTTGTATTAAAGGAGAATCCCAGTTTGTTTATTCCCCTTGAATCTCGCTCTTCAGGAAATGAAGAATCCAAGATGCCGGAAATCCAAGATGGCGCCCCAAATCGACTATTTTCATGACATTGAAAGGCATTTCTCAACGACTATGTCATTCTGAACATTATTTTGGCCCTGATAATGAATTTTGAAGCCATCTGGGTGAAGGTTACTAAATTGAGAATATTACAACTGGCCAACTTGCTTCAGAGTCTGTCATGTGGAACTGGAGATCCTGATAGGCATGTATGTGGTGCTATCATATCACTCATATGCTCCTGTATTCAGAAATATAGTTTGTCTCTAGATATAATTTGGCTTGGTGAAATAATTGCTCCAACCGCCTCTGATGAATTTTATGAGTGCAAAATTCATTATCGGGGCCAAAATGATATTCAAAATGTCAAAGATGATTTGGGGCGCCGTCTTGGATTTCAACCATCTAGGATTCTGACAATCTTATTTAAGATAGTAGGAATGGACTCTACATACCTGAAAAACATGTTTTATCATGCCAGGAGTAAAAATATGACATATAAAATTAATGACGTTATAGCTATGGGACAGAATCTTGAGGTCCGTCCGTCAATTTCACCCGTTTTGTGAGAGTAGAAATAAGAATTCTACACTCACTATAGGGGTATTACTAACTAGACGATTCACTGTAACTGTAAATATGATAGTGATGAGATCATGGTATCAGACGGAGGAGACGAAGAATAATGACATACCAGAATTGAGCGCTGTAGTTGCGAAAAAAAAATTAGATTATGTAACTGAGCTTTACATTTTGGGGGATTGGGCCTGAGGCGCTTACTTGGAGTGCTTACTTGGTCTCTAAAATGTCATTTACTGGTCTACTGGGAAAAGGTTTAGCAGAATTCTGATGGTCAGAAAATTTTTACAACATGAGTAAAATACGTACCAAGTAAAAATTCTTTAGATCAAAAGATCGTCTTAACATTTCATAATTTAAAGAAACTATTCTTCCGACTAATTTTATTCGTATGACAATCAATCAAAATCTTAGTAACAAATTCTCTCAATTTATTAGACCAACATACTCATAACAGGGAAAACTTCTTTTTCAAACCTGACAAGTTGACTAGGTTATTTTATTCTATACTGTTGTAATTTAGGTAAACGGATTCGCACAAAAATGTTGGCATTGTTTACCTCATTAATTCATTTCATCTGAGACCGACTGCAGTGAGCGCTTATTTTGAGACCGACTATGTTATTTGTATTTTTGTGTAGGTCCGCTCATCTCGTGGGTTTCCCCCGGCTCTCCGGTTTCCTCTAGTTACTATAATGTAACGATAACTATAGCTGGTTATGTGACGGAAGGCATCAGTAGTGGAACCATTTCTACGGTTTCCTCCAACAGCTGAAGACCCCTACGCGCAAGCGAATTATTGAAATAAAGTTTTACAAAACCATATGTTTGTCCGAAATTATTTAAAATCTGGGTTCAGATTTAGAGCATAATCAATTAAATCATTAATATCAAATTAACTATTGTGACTGCTGTTGTGACATTATACCATTGGGCATATGAGAGAGGGACTATTCTAGGTCGAGATTTTGGCTTGGCTTAAATATTCATACTTACCTGTGGAAACTAACACCCTGTGCTTCCGTCAAGGAATTTACGAGGATATAACACCCGATGCGAAAGCGTAAGATTGTAAGATTGTGGTCCGTTGACTGCAACAAGTAAGGGAGACAACTCACAATTAGTTACGGATACAGACCACCATTAATTTCTCCATTGGCTTCAATGTTAAAGGAGCTAAATCGCTAACATTTGAGGCCTAGAAATTGGCACAAGTGGGACGCGACGCATATAATACTGTAATATGAATGCATATAAACGGATTTACATTCAATGGTTTCCGTTTTTTACTCTAATTTCAGTCTTCAAACTGATGTCCACAATTACAAGAAGGATTTTGATGAATGTATCTTAGAAATTTGTGTCCGTTTAAATCGCTCATATTAAGGCGGAGTTTGGAATGTATTATTTGATGTTTTCTAGAGCCATTATCAAAATAGTTTGGAGGTAAAGTATCAGATTCGGAGAGATATGTTTTGACAGAACTAAGGGAGGGTAAATGTTTGGCCGTATCAGGTAGAGAATTCCAGAGTCTGACTGCAGAGGGAAAGAATGAGTTATAGAAGAGAGAAGTTCGACAATAGAATTCAGGGATATTGTTATTTCGAAGGTTATAAGAAATTGATCTAGATGGAATTAGAGCAGAGAGATAGTCTGGGGTTAAATTATTTAAAATTTTGTACATCAAAGTTAACTTATGTCGCCTACATCTCTCACGAAGGGTAACGAAACCTGTTTCACTATAAAGATCGGAATGGCTGGTTCCTTTTACAGGTAGAACATTAGTGTCTCTTACGTTTGGGTATGGCAGTTTATTTTACAAATTGTTTATATTTAATAAATACTGTTTATAAAAGGTAGTCAAACGACTCGTAATTTCAATTCTTATTATATACTATGTAATAAATCTTTGTTAATTTTATAACACGGTTTTTTTTTCCATTTTTACATGTATGTATATATGTATTGATTAAATGATGCATTATGATAATATCTTTTTCCATGTTTAAATATATGTATTTATTAAATTATGCCTTATATAAATGTAATATTGCATAATATGGCCCCTTGATAATGGAATGAAAACAATAACTGAAGCGGGGACATCTGTAATAACTGTCTGTTATTGCCACCGCCTGACGTTACCCAGGGGTTGAAATAGTTATTTATAGACTGCTAGCCATTTTATGTAATAATACAGTAGTTAATTACACATTATGATTAAAATATACACAATAAAAAACTTGTTTTTCTTATTTTAATTTCGTCGACTTGGAAATCATCTGCAACACAAAAGAAGGTGATTAATCTGCAGAGAAATCTGTTGTAAAGGGAGATAACTGCATATCCATTTCCATTCTCTGCGAATTGAATATTCGTCGCACTAATTAAACTAATGTTTTGCTATTTGACAATATTAAGTTGTTATTTGATGATAGTGGGTAGTATGTGATAAGTGTTTGATAGTATTGGGACAGTTTTTGCTTGTTTTAGGTGACACAGGGAGGCAAATGGAACATCCAGACATCGGTATATTTGAAGTACAATTCCCACGGTAAACTAATTATTTTTGAAAAAATTCAATTGATATACACATTTTGCAGTATTATGTTGTAGTATTGGGTAGTATGTGGTGTTATTGGGGTGGTATTGGGTAGTATTGGGTAAATCGTCCCACCCGGATATAACTACTAGTCGTAGTGAAAATAGCTATTTGAAATTTAGCTCATTGTGTAAAGAGTATTGTGAATCACACGTGATATTGTTGTACAGAACACCACCAACAAAGGACACGTGAATAGTTTAAAACTAGTTTTCTATTTTAAACCCACCTACAGAACAACACTAGTTATAACACTAATGTCTTATTTCATTTCGACTAGACTATTGCAATACTTTATTGTCTGCTACAAAATAAAACACTGTATGTGTATTGAAACGTTTAGCATGTTAGTAAAATTCAGACGTAGTAAATCCACACAAGTGTTTTGGTTTGTGAAATGTATTTATATATGTCTAATAGGGATTGACATCGACTTCAAAGGGTACAAATTTCACCGGCAAGAATTGTTTCAGGAACGCGACCACATTTCACCTGTTTAATCATCTCATCGTTGGTTTCACATAATTTAAGGCATTGAATTCAAATTACAGTTCACAGAATAGCACCTGTGTACCTCCAGGAACGTGTCCACGAACATTTACATCCAGGAACCTAAGATCAAAAAATAACTCTCGGCTGCTGTTACCAACTGCAGTTAAAAATCATTTTTTAATCTGACGGCTTAACATTGGAATAATTTGCCTACTCAACTTTAAAATCATCGCTGAAGACTTTCACAGGGTCAACATGTTACAATTAATTATTACCCGTGTCGTGTTTTTATATCTGATGTCCATCACATCACGTAAGTTCATTGTTTCCAAACTTGGGGTTACTGGAACTAATAGTCTAAAATCGTTAAACACCCTACTTATTCTTGCGAAATTGGGTACAGGTATTTTAATCCAAATAATATTATTCTAATATTCAAAAACACATTAGATCTAATATATTGGAAAGTTGTTGAAGACACCATTTATCTTTCACAGCATGTTATGGATGGTCTATATGTAAGCGACCAGATAATACCTTCCCACCTCCCCATAATTTTGACCTATTCAAGTGTGACGATGATTGTTGTGGCCCTAAAGGCAATGAATATTGTTGTGGTAATAGCTATAATGGTAATGGTTATAATGGTAACGATGGGGATATTGGGTAAGACACTAGGTTTATTACCAAATAGTAGAACACCAACACGTAGTAACATGATCTCCATTCATATTTTAGCTGCTGAAATTTATCGTCCGAATACCAACACTTTATACTGAATTCTATATGGCGATCACGGACTCTCTTTCCATACGGATCCCTATGTTGGGAAACACTACAGAGTCTAGGATCACGTGAATAATCTGGAAGATCAATTTCGCGCTAATTTATAATCTGCTTGGTCACATGCGGCCCTTCTTGCCCCTGTAGGCAGCTCCTGGTAGTTCCCGCCCGAAGTATTTCAAACATAAAAGTGCCCCAAAAGCCGTAGATGTTTCACCAGTGAACGGAAATCATCTGTGACTGCCTCGTGGAATTTAAATACAATTATCTGTGTTTTGAGTCACGTACAACTTAAATTTCGGATATTCTAATGATATTAAAGCCTAGAGCTTAACTACCAGATTTCACAAATGTGGCGAACAAAGTAAGTTAAACGGGTGTTATGGAAAAGAAAAACCTGCCTAATATAGCCAGAATAGCAGCTCTTTATAATCTTACCACTTGTCACTTTAAAGGTAACGGTATTCAAAATCAAACTAAAAGAACAAATTCCAAATTTCTTATTCAAAACATAGCGTAAATTTCTCCCCAAATGGTTAAATGGCGAACTTCACATTAATTAATTAGGGGTAATGGTATTCAAAGTCAACCATATTAATGACAAATTCCAATTTTCTTACTCATAACATGGATATAAAATTGTTTCGTTAACTTTTTTAAAAGTTAAAAGTCCACAGTTTTAAACCGGTATCCAAATGACAGTATTAAAAAGGCAACAGGAACAGGATTTCACCTTTCATTAATCTGTATTTATATTTTAAAACATTAAAATGAATGTATCCATCTTTCAGGTCTGATGATTCAAGTTCAAATTTTCCTTTTGTAATTGTTGGTATTGTTTTTGGTGTGATCTTAATGGTTATAGCCGGGTGTTGTTGTTGTGTTTGGTGTAAGTATCAACAAATGTATTTTACATGTGGAATCAGGGTTGCCAAGTGGGCAAGGTGCTGGCCCTATAAATAGTGGGTTGAACTTTGGGTATAAAAAAGGAGAGAAAGGGAGAGAGTAAAATATGGTTCAATTGTATAATTCACCTGCGCGTATAATTTTTCTTTAGCAGTGGGAGGACCCGGAGAAACCCATATTCCCTGTCACGTCCAACTGGCGAATCGAAACCTGCCAATTGACCCAGTGACAGACCTGGTGATACAACGCGCAAGCGCTAATCATTCGGCGATCCACTCCTCTGTCATAATTAGGAACCCAATTGGTATTCATAATATTGTTTTAGGTGTTTAGTGACATTCCGCAACCCTATGCAATACTTTTAGTTCCTCTCGTCCACTTTTAATGGGGTATCGTCTTTACCGTAGTACAAATAATTCTAAAGAAAGTGGGGGGTTGGGATGGCCTAGTAACCTGTGGCTTGCGGCTGTGGTTTCGATCCCTGGTTATGTGGCATGGAAATAGGAACGCCTTCTCAACCTCGTGGGTTTCCTCCGGGCACTCCGCTTTCCTCCCACTGCTAAAGACCCCTACGCACAAGCGAATTATTCAAATAAAATTAAACCATATGTTAGTCCCGAAATGACCTAGTTTGTGTCTCTGTCTCTCAAGAAAGAACACTGTGTAGAACACAAACACGTTTTATGAACAGTTCGTGGAGCTGATTGTTTATATTTTTTAAATCTGACCACGTGACTCACGGTGATCGATATGTTCTATTTATTGTATTATATTGCAGCGAAAAAGTCTACTACAACTGCTCCTTTAAGACAAAATACTAACGAACGACATGTCGCACCACTAAGGCGTATTCCAGGAAATACATCTAGCCAAGGAACTGACAGGGCGGTGCCAGTAAGAACCAGTCAAATTGCACATATTTCAGAAAATACACCACGTGCTGTCATAGGATCAGGACGTACGAATGGAATAGCTCATATATCAGGAAATAATGATACGTTTAAACAACCAACTGCACCATCGTTATTTTCAACTGACCCGCCACCATCTTACGAAAGTGTCATGGCGTCTTATCATTCTAACCAATCATCGAATAATTAAGGCGATGGTCTCTGTGATATTCTTCATCCAATGATGGCAGCTATTTTTTATGTTCTCTGAATGACACTCAACAAGGCCTTTCCTGTTTCAGTAACTGCCATGGAATTTCTGATCGTTACGAATGCAATACTGTCCTATGACAAACTGGTGATAATTTATTATGTGCGTATTTTTTTCCGAATGGAAGCTTGATACTTTATGTAGGGGTAATTGTTTCAAAAAGTCCCTCAGTGCTTTTGATTGCCAACAATTATGGCCCTATTTGGTTTTTCCTTAAATCCCCCTTTCCACCCTGTAATAAAACAAATGTAAAGTTTTCTGAAATCCCTTCTAAACTATCGCTCCAGTTATCTATCAATACTGGTGGGTGTCGTACACGAGGCAATGAATGCTTACTTGTTCGATACCTCCCGGCACCACTTTTTATTCAAGGAATTAAATTAGCTTACTCACTTTGGTCCTGTTATTGTTATTCTAGATTTTTGAAATATAATACAAAATATAAATCATTTGTGGACGCATAATGTTTCATTATTTTGAGAAAACGAATAATTAATCAACGTTTTTTTTATTATCTTATCTTTTTTTTATATCCATCTAATCTGCTACTTATGTATGATGTAATGAGTGCAGCTGTATTTTTGTGACTTGTAGAAAGAGCCTAGGACAATAAGTCGACATCTCGATGTTACGATAAGAATAACACGATACGACAGAATAAAGTATCGTATGATTGCGTCAATACTGTCATGATGTCGTGTTGTCGCGTTATCAAAAGGGCGAGATTTAACATGGCCACTATCAGCCACCATACATATCTATGTCGATTTCTGCAATTGATGTTGCTATACCTTTCCTCATAACCCGATTCCGAACTTTCCATTTTTCTCATAAATTATTATAGGTACGTTAACGTCGTCTTACTTCTTTCAAATGTTTATAATGTTCATGTCAAAAGATCATAATACGCTAATATCACAAATTCATTGTCGGGTACAAACCCTGTTTTCCAAAATTGTCAATGGTGGTGGGGGACCATAGGCAATCTGACTTTTCGGGAAGACGGGTAAAGTGAAAACAAAAAAATATTATTTCATCTGGTTGTCAAAATAAAATACCCGAAATCTAATAGAACACAAATTTTACCTCTCTTTTAACTGAATACCGCAAGTTTGTACTAAATTGACTATGGATTCAAACATTTCTGGAGCTACTCTTATACTTTGTTCCACATTTTTCGGGCATCGATTATTATTTGTGAATGTAGCTGCAACAGCCCGATTTGATTGTCGGAATTCAGGTCGGCATAGTGGGATTTCGGTTACAAAACGATTGGGTTAGAATAGCAGGAAAAAAAAAAATATGCGGCGGTTGTTTGGGATTCGGGTATAAGCCACCATATTCCTGAATCAATGTCCCAAGAAATCTCTTCCTGGCCATTGCTGGACACCAACATGACGGCCCTTCGTTTAATCTGAGGTCTCCCCTGAAACTTTGGACAGTGATTTTGGGGTTGGGATGGCCTAGTGGTCTAGAGTGCCGCGCTTCGACCTCTAGCTGGCCGGTCACCTCTGGCTTGCGGCTGTGGTTTCGAGCCCTGGTGTGAGCGTATGTGGCATGGAGATAGGGGCGCCTTCTCAACCTCGTGGGTTTCCTCCGGGCACTCCGGTTTCCTCCCACTGCTAAAGACCCCTACGCGCAAGCGAATTATTGAAATAAAAGTAAACCAAATGTTAGTCCCGAAATGACCTAGTTTGTGTTGAGTGGACGTTAAACCCCATTTCTCTCTCTCTCTCTCTTTGGACAATGATTTAAGGTATTGTATCCGTTTATATAGCCTTTTGTTACGCAATTACCTTTCTGAAACATTCTGCTATGCACTGGTTAATTGGGTATAATAAAATCGTGAGCCATGTCGTAACGTTATATACTATTCAAAAAAAGTAGGGGATATTTGATTTTTAAGTGTTATTAAAGTCACCTAATGAAACTGACGAAGAAACAAATGACAAAATGAAATGAAGTTCACATTCATCGATTTATTCCAAATGATCGTTAAACTAAGTAAGGCACAGACTGACCATTATAAGGGTAAATTGATACCCGGGGTTAAACAACAAAGTTACCACAGCATCACAACAAAGTCAGTAACGGGTAAATCCTCCTCTGTTTGCCAAACAAGCATTGATCCGACGTGGCATACTCCTAATGAGACGTCTAAGGTCATTTTGGTCCAGATTTTCCCATTCCTGTTGCAACGCAGCAGTAAGATCTTGGACATTGGCAGGACGTTGTTGACGTTGACGTAACCTCTGTCCAAGCATGTCCCAGACATGCTCGATGGGGGAGAGGTCGGAACTCAGTGCTGGCCAAGGTAATGTGGTGATTTTCTGTTGTTGGAGGTAACCTGTAACGATCCTGGCCCTTTCACATGATGCGTTGTCATCCTGGAAGATGAAACGGTGGCCATGACGTCGTGCGAACGGCACAACATGGACTGCCAAGATGTTGTCCCGGTAGTACTGGCCTGTAACACGCCCTGCAACAACATGTAAAGCCGTTCTTCCAGCAACAGTGATGCCTCCCCACACCGTAACAGAACCACCCCCAAATCGATCATGTCTGATGACTTTAACGTCTTGGAAGCGCTCGTTTCGACGAAGCCACACCCTCCTACGTCTGTCCAAAAAATCAACAGTGAACCTTGACTCATCTGAAAACATCACATTGCTCCAGCGTCGATTATCCCAGTGTTGACGATCCCTACACCAACGACGTCTTGCCTGAATGTGATGATCTCTCAAACAAGGGATCACGCGAGGACGTCGGGCGCGAAGGTGACCCCTATGCAGTCGATTCCGAATCGTCTGGCCACTCACTCTCACACCAGTGTCTGTTTGGAGACGAGCGCTGATCTGATTTGCTGTTATGACACGATTTCTCAAGGCCAAGGTACGGATAAATGGATCCTTGACTTGAGTTGTCGCCCTTGGTCGACCTGAGCGTGGTCTGTCCTGTACAGATTGTGTATCACGGTATCTGGACCATAGCCTGCTTATGACAGACTGAGAAACATTCATCGTCCGCGCCACAACCGCCTGTGTTGTGCCGATCTGTAGCATGCCAAGGGCACGTAACCTTTAATTTTGGGTAAGCCGACGCATATCAAAATTTGTTTTCTGGTCACTAAAACAATTAAAATGACTGTAACATTCAAAGTCAGAGTCGTGCAAATCTTGGGTTGGACCCCCATGATGATCCCAAGCATCACCTGCATTCCATGCGGTAGCTATTGGTGCGTTTCGGCGTCACATGTAACTGGAAATGTTTTTTCTGTTAGGTTCTGTAGTGACTTTTTTCGTAGTCATTTGCATATTTTAGTATTATGCCCCCCAAATCAAATATCCTCTACTCTTTTTGAATAGTATATATACATGTTACAAACAATTATTAAAACAAATTATGGATAATTGAAGTTTTGGCGAAAATGGTTTGTCATATATTAGTTGCTTCAAACCAGCAGATCGAACTTTCTAAAGGAAGAATCACGGGATTTCTAGTCTCTGAACTGTGACAGATAAAATTATCCGTTAAAATAACATGTTGCTGTCAACTGTCAACCTATTTGATAAAAGAAAACATCAGCTGACTAAAATCTTGTGGACTGCACTTTGACAAAATGGATGTAGCAGATTGGCTATAAGAATCAAGGTGGAATGAAATAACATGGGGTTTAACGTCCTACTCTTCTGCACCTAACCTGGGCTAATGGAAGACGAGGCCATTCATGTGCTATGAGGGGAATTTTGCCCGGGCAGCAGCGCAACGGCCTACTCTTATATCGAATTCCAACTGCCAAGTGACCTTCTACGTGCACGTCAATGTGTACTCGGGCCCTCTGTTTTTCGTCCTATCCGAACGACTAAACAGCCGTCTTTGTCAGACCCTCCGTTCTGCATCACTGACTAGGGGAAACCACGTCGGAAAATCGAGATGAACTTTCTCGGCCAATGCAAGGATGGAACACCCAACCTCCTGACCAGCGAGCCAGCGCCTTCAAATGGAGAGGAGAGAGAAGAGAGGGAGAGGAAGAGGGAGAGAGAGATGGCGCTTAACGTACACTCGACACAAACTAGGTCATATTTTGGGACCAACATATGGTTTAATTTTATTTCAATAATTCGCTTGCGCGTAGCGGTTTTTAGCAGTGAGAGGAAACTGGAGTGAGGTTAGACAGGCGACCCTACTCCTTGCCACGTACAATCGTGAATTTGACACCACGCCAGTTGACTCAATGGCACGCAGTATGCAGGCGCGGATCCAGACGGGGGGGGGGGGGGGTCCAGGGCGTTTGTACGCGAATACTGTTAAAAAATGGTATATCAAGGTTGTGGACCCTGTAGAGGTCACAATTTTAATTCGATTTTGATGAAACTTGAAATTCATGGTTATAACTCAAAGATCTTGGTTCCCTTCGATATTTGCGCATATCGGATCGTAACTTCCTGAATTATGGCCCCTGATTATACGCAAAATCGCCTTTTTTAGCTTGTGGTCCCTCTGGAGGTCACAATTATTATCCGATTGAAAAAAGCGTTTGATTATATTACCGTTACACCGTAAAGAAGGTTGAGTTCGAATTTCTCGAAAATCGGACCAAAATTGCCATACAAAATGACCACCGTTTGTACGCGAATACTGTTAAAAAATTGTATATCATGGTTGTGGACCCTGTAGAGGTCACAATTCTAATTCGATTTTGATGAAACTTGAAATGCATAGTTATAACCCAAAAATCTTGGTTTCTTTCGTTAATTGTGCATATCGGATCGTAACTTCCTGAATTATGGCCCCTGATTGGCCGAAAAATCGCCTATGGTCCATCTGGAGGTCACAATTATTATCCGATTTAAAAAAAATGGCCGCCGTTTGTACGCGAACAGTGTAAAAATATGGTATATCAAAGTTGTGGACCCTGTAGAGGTCACAATTTTAATTCGATTTTGATGAAACCTGAAATGCTTGTTTATAACCTAACGATCTTTATTCTTTTCGATATTTGCGCATATCAAATTGTAATTGTAAATGTATTATGGCCTTTGATGGTAGGAAAAATCACTTTCGGTATTGCTTGTTCTCTGTCTATCTCTCGAACAATTATTATCTGATTTAAAAAAAAAACAACAACTCTGATTATATTACTGTTGCACCGTAAGGAAGGTTGAGTTCGAATTTCGTGAAAATCGTACCGAAATTGCCGGACGAAATGGTCGCCGTTTGTACGCGAATTGTGTAAAAATATGGTATATCATGGTTGTGGACTCTCTACAGGTCACAATTCTTATCCGATTCGAATTTCATGAATATTAGACTGGAACTGACCAACAAAATGGCTGCTCCCAATACAGTAAGAAATACAGGACTTAATGATGTAGGAAAAATCACTTTCGGTATTGCGTGTTCCCTATCCATCTCTCAAAAATGTGGGCGTATCCTGCCTGGCAGTGCCAGCCTATCTTTATTATTTAGTAGAGCAGTGTGGGGTTTGGACCCCCCGAACCCTCCCTCTGGATCCGCACCTGAGTTGTTGCAGTTCAAACGATCATGTAATCAGATTGCAGTAATTTAATAACCCCACCCTCACCTCCATGCCTGTTAAAATATGACTGCATTTATATCAGTAACTAATAGTTTTCTTGCTAAAATTCCCGAATAAATCAACATCATACGGTTAATAATAGTCTGTAAACGATATTATAGGCCTACTGTACAACATTTCAAAAAACTCATATTTGGTATATTGGAATATTGAGTAGATATGAAACAAAACATGGCAGGTAAAAATGGGGTATTACAAAATATGTGGCTGATACAAAAGTAGCATGGGTTGATAGAATCCGGCCGGGTCCGAGATAACCGTACCACGCTCATCTTACTACGGCTTTGGTACCACGTGATGTTCAAGTCGAAGCTGAGATAACAGTGGCCTACAATTTGTCAATTTTTGAACTGTAACACCATTGATCCTATTATGGCCATGACAAAATTGATTAAAAGGTCCGCATAATTTGAAAAATTAGCTTTATATAATATAAAATCCCTACTATAATTAAATAGTAAGTGATACCGACGCAGCGTAGGCCTACCAACGTGGTAGCCCCTGTCACAGAATATAAGAGTGAAAAACATTTTTTTCTAACATGATAAGTTGACAAGTTTACTTTATAGGCCTACTATAGTTATGCGTGAAGTATGCAATTTAGGTGCACGAATTCACGCAAATGAAATACATTGGGATTTGTATCTTCTATTTGGAGAGAGAGAGAAATTCTTCTATTTGGGCATTGTTTGTTACCCCGTCGTCGTTTACTTTCCTGCGCTCAACTATTCGTTTGATGGGAAACAAACAGTTATTTATATTCCTGGTGTAAAGGACTGGTATGACATCATCTACCATATAATTGGTTATTATATTATGTGATTACTATTATTATTATATTCACTGTCCTGGGTGCTATAGTCTCTTTCAATATTTTAGTGGTGTGTTATAGTCTCTTTAAATTTTTGAGCTAATTTCCATCGTCCTGTATATCCAGTTAGTCTTTCATTTCCAGTGGTTATACCCAAATTACTTGGGTTTTTAGTTTAAAGAGGCTATTGTAAGATGGTGAGTAGTATTCCGTAACTTAGATACTGTCCTAACATCCTGTTTTCAGCTGGTCATTTTTTCCTCTGACTTCATCTTGGATGCAGCAATTTCTGTTTTAGCACCGATTTCACTAACCAAGGTAGGTTTATATTAATTGTTTAACTTGACTTAACATTATTAAATATGACAATTCCTTTTTAATTTAAATACTATTTGAATCTGGTATAAATTACAAATAAAATAATACGATAAAAATACAAAAGTAATATTTAAGTTATATTTCAAAATGTATGTCTAATTAATTGGTGTTTGTTTTATCTTTTAGTGTTTAGCTCTTTTGTAAATTTGTGGTTTTGCTGATTTTATAGTTTGTTTCCTTCATATACGAAGAGCAGCTTTTTCAAGGTAGGTTTCTTATAATCTTATATATTTCATTATTATATGTATTACGTATATAATAAGCCTAAATCTGTTATTACCTGTGATAGGCAATATATCGCTATTTTATAAAATATATTTATACCACATAGTGGTGGTGTTAAAACTTTTCTCCCTTTTGTACATAAACTTATTTCGTTCTTTTTATTATTTCAGTGTTATTTTGTATATAGGCTAACCCCGTCTTGTGTAAATAAACTGTTCCTGTTGTCTATCTCTTTATGGTTCCACCCATGACTTCGAAAGGGAGAAGTCAGTCCATCAATCTTGCTACATATTGTATCATCCAAAGATTTAAAACTTGCAGTTTAAAGGTATGTGTTACTACTAGTTTTAAATATGTATTTCATTGTGTAAATGGTTTTAGTTTTAAATGGCAGTCGTGTTGGCTTCTAAGGAAAGTGTGATTTAAAGTTGGGTTAATTTATTTTATTCTAAAAGGAGCGAAATAGTTTTAAAATTGGCAGTTTCAACATCCGAAAAATTGTCTATGTTATCCAGGGAATGAAGGAATGGGGTATGGTATTGGCATCGGGTAATTTATTTACATCCATCTTAATATCATAATTTCCCAGATGCAAAAAAAGTATAGGTCAAATTTATAAACAATCAGGTATTTCAACTTGTCCCAGAGTCTCTGGCTGGTTCATTAAAAACCTCTCCTTTTGGTAAGAATTTATTTTTATTAAGGTTAATTTGATTATACCGGTACCTGTATATTTCATACTGGTTAACAGTAGGTTGTCCCCCTTTGACGTATACACATTATGGATTAAAGGGACCATCCCGATTTTGAGTCTCAATGATAAAAGTCTGGGTAGGTATGAAATGTATGTGCCAAATTATAGAGGAATAGTGTTAATTACCTCGTCTCAAAATTTCAATTCAAAATACGAGTCGTTTGGACGTGAACATCAAAACTGCTTATCTGGAGGGATCTATAAAGCAAATGATCCATGTTCTGTACTTGATATCGAAAGGAAACTTTCACTCACCAGTCTCTATTTCCAGATGACGACTGGCAGGTTTTTGTTGTTGGCAAGCGCATCACATATATTGAGTTAGTTGCTCGGCCCTAAAGTAGAGGATTTTAAGGACTTTTATTCTCCAAAATATAATCGGGATTGACCCTTTAAGTATATTATAATGTATTGGAGACCGTGGAGGATGGATGGCCGAATGGTTAGCATGTGCACGCTGTATTGACCATTAAGCCTGTCATTGAGTCAACTGGCGTGGTTTGAAAATCATCACTTGTACGTGACACGGAATAGGGTCGGTTGTCCAACCTCCTGGGTTTTCTCCAGGCCACCCTGAATTCCACCCACTGCTAAAGAACCTTACGCGCTAGTGAATTATTGAAATAAAATTAAAGCATATGTTTGTCTCGAAATGACCTAGTTTGTGTCGAGTGGATGTTAAACCCCATTTCTCTGGATACATATTGTATGATTGAAAATAGTATTTAGAAGTTTTATTTGGGGATCAGGTAGCTAAGTGGGTAAGACGCTGGCTCGCTAGCCTGGAGGTCGGGTGTTCGATCCCTTAATTGGCCGAGAAAGTTCATCCAGATTTTCCTGCGTGGTTCCCCTTGTCAGGATGGAGGGCCTGACAAGGACAGCTGTCTAGTCATTCGGATGGGCCAAAAAACAAGGTCCTGTGTACACATTGGCGTGCACGTAAAAGATTCCTTGGCAGTTGGAATTCGATATAAGAGTAGGCCGTAGCGCCGCTGCCCGAGCAAAATTTCCCTCACAGCACACTGTATGGCATATGACCGTCTTCATTAGCCCAGGTTAGGAGCAAAAGAGTAGGACCTTAAACAACATTTCATTTCAATTATACATAATTGCATGTTGTTTAAATTACATTTGCATAATTTCAGGGAGTTTATTGAATAGTTTTTAATAAACTTATGTAAAGCAGAATCCATGTGTGGTTAATAAATCCGTATTTTGAGCCCCACAACATAGAGAGCAGGTGAAGTTCAGATTGCTTGAGGACTGTGCTGATGATATATCCGTTAGGTTTGTAAATGTTCTTAATTTTTATACGCCTACATTTTCATGTGTCGCCCCTGTTCGTCCGTCCGTCCGTCCATCCACAATTGTCACAATTTTTATCCGATTTCAATGAAACTTAAAATATCGGTTTATCACCCTAAGATCTCGGTTCCTTTCGATATTAGCATGTATCGGACTGTAACTTCATTGGTTATGGCCCCTGATTGTACGAAAAATCACGTTTTTTAGCTTGTGAACAGTGTAGAGGTCACAATTTTGAACCGATTTGGATGAAACTTGAAATGCATGTTTATAACCCAAAGATCTTGATTTGCGCCAATCGGATCGTAACTTCCTGAATTATCGCCCCTGACACTATAAACCTTTGTTCAGAATAAGGCTTGGTAAAAATGCCTCGTTTACTAAACGTGGTTTTTTCAAGATAGTTATTAGCAGTATTTCCTATCAGCGAATTTGTAAAAATTAAAATTTATGTTATTTAATACGAAAATAAAACCAGTCCAAACTATGATATTATAATCAGAGAAATAGACAAGACAAGAAAACACGCCATAGATGTAGGTGTAAAACAACATCAGCTACCTTGATTGAATTATTGGCCCAATTAGTTATAGGTGTTAAGAAACAACTGTGGTGTTGTGACAATTTATTGCGGACACTCTACAGGTCACAATTCTCATCCGATATTGACAAATCTTGAAATATAGGTTTATCTCCAAAAGATCTCTGTTCTGTTCGATATTGACATGCATCGGATCAAAACTTCATGGATTATCGCCCCCTGATTGGAAAAAAAAAATGACGTTATTAGCTTGTGAACACTGTGGGGGTCAAAATTTTAATCTGATTTTGATAAAACTTCTATTGCATGTTTATAACCCAAAGATCTTGGTTCATTCCGATATTCGCGCATATCAGTTTGTAATCTCCTGAATTATGGCCCTTGCTTGTACAAAAAAATCGCACTTTTAGTTTGTGGTCCCTCTAGAGCACATTTCTATCTGATTTAAGAAAACTTTTGAAAATATCACAATTACACGATAATGGTACTTGAGTTCGAATTTGTGCGTGGCAAGGAGTAGAGTTGCCTGTCCATCCTTGTGGGTTTTCTCCGCACCCTCCAGTTTCCTCCCTAAGCACAAGTGAATTATTGAAATAAAATAAAACTCTATGTGAGTCCTGAAATAAACTAGATTGTGTCGAGTGGAGGTTAAACCCCATTTTTCTGTCTCTCTCGAATTTCGTGAAATCTGTCTGTCCGACACTGTAAAAGTCACAATTTTTATCTGGAATTTTGTGAAATCAGTCTGTCCGACGTTTTAAAAGCTTCAACTTTTATCGAATTTCAACGAAAACTTGGAATAAGGTCAGAATTATTATACGATTTAAAAAAATGTTTGATTATGTCACCGTTACATGGTAATGAAGGTTGAGTTTGAATTTCGCGAAAATCGGACTAAAATTGACAGTTAAAATGCCGCCTTTGTACACGAATAGTGTAAAAATATGTATATATCAAGGTTGTGGACCCTATAGAGGTCACAATTATGATTTGATTTTGCTGAAACATGTTTGACCTAAAGAACTTGGTTCCTTTCGATACTTGTGCATATCGGATTGTAACTTCCTGAATTTATTTTAAAAAACGTTTGATTATATTACCGTTACACAGTAATGAAGGTTGAGGTCGAATATCGTAAAAATCAATCTAAAACTGCCAGACAAAATGGCTGCCACTAGTACGCGAATAGTGTAAAAATATGATATATGAAGGTTGTACAGGTCACAATTTTAATCCGATTTTGTTGAAGTTTGAAATAAAAGTTTATAACCCAAAGATCGTGGTTCCTTGTGATATTTGGGCACATTGGACCATAACTTCATGATTTATGGCCCCTGATTATACGGAAAATCAGGTCACAGTTATATTCCAAATTAAAAAAATGAAATGAAATGAAATGGGGTTTAACATCCTACTCTTTTGCACCTAACCTTGGCTAATGGATGACAGGCATACACCATACAGTGTGCTATGAGGGAAATTTTGCCCGGGCAGCGGCGCTATGGCCTACTCTTATATCAAATTCCAACTGCAAAGGGATCTTTTACGTGCACTCCAATGTGTACACGGGACCTCGGTTTATCATCCCAAATGAACAAATAGGTAGCTGTCCTTGTGAGGCCCTCCTTCTGCATCACTGACAAGGCGAAATCATGCCGGAAAATCGAGATGAACTTTCTCAACCAATGCAGGGATCGAACAGAATTAAAATATCCTATGGAGGTCACAATTTTAGTCTTGTAGTCTTTTATTTCCCTATCAGTACGGAGCGCTTTGTTTACAAGCAAATTCGAAGAAAACTTTAACAACAGAACATTATATTTTGTCTAAAACATTGTTTGCGTTTTATATAAAATAAATTCACAAGGGCACAACATTGATTTTTTTTATTTTAAAAAAAATGCACATTCTCATAATATGTCGGCTGAGGTAAGTCAGATTATATCATAACGTTGAATTTATCAATTTCTATATATAATTGAAAATAATAAATCCAAATGATACAGATAGAGTAGGGCATGGACTTCTATCAGTCATTGTTTGGAAAAAAATAAAATCATCTGATGAAAAAGAAAATGTAGAAGTTAATTTTTTAATTTTTTTTTTTTTTGTGGGGGCGGGGGGAATCGTATTTTTTCTTCATAGTCTACTGTAATTATGAAAACTGTATATTGTTTAATAAAAGCATTTCCCTGCCCGGGCCTATATCTTATTTTCCTGTATAAAACTACTATTGTTATAAGTCTATATCATAGTCCTTAAAAATACTACTTACATTGTAGACCTGATTCCCAGTCAAAATTTATTCTTTAAAAATATATAGGCCTTATAAATTACACCATTTTTTTCTCTTGCTTTTCTGCAATTTCACAGTTAATTTTAGTGGGAAACAAACTTATGTACTGTCCAGTTACTGTAAAACACTAAATTATTTTTGCGACATGAAATTATTGCGAGTTGGGGTGGTGAAACATTATTGCGAATTTCTATACTGGGGAAAAAATTATTGCGAATCAACATCAGTTGATTGGTGATCATTAGCAACAGTAAATAAACAACTATTGAGGATTATGGCTTTGAGTCTGTATTCAACAGATCAAAGAAAATTAAATACCTGTTATCAAACTCCATTTTTAAATAATTATTGTTAAATTTAATCCCTTGATTATTAACTCCAAGCTGACGAACGACTATAAAACACATGGCACTGTTGAGGAGCATGACAATATTACCGCCGCAAATAGTGAGATTATTGAAGTGTTAACTCTGACTAAATCATCGAAAGTTTCAATAACTGACTCTTTCTTAAGCGTTTTTTTCCAACCACTGGAGCCAGGTCTTATGACGTCATATGTGGATTGTGGGTCAGGATAAGGGCTGTGGCCTGCAGATTTCGTCACAGTCTCGAGATGTAGACAGGGCTAGCCCTAACCCTAATCCTGGGCCAAGCCTAACCCTTATCCTAACCCACAATCCACATATGACGTCATAACACCTGGCTCCAGTGGATGGAAAAAAAAGTTTACCAGCGTAATGAAGGGGGGATAATTTAATATGGCCGACATTTTAACAAATTTTCACGAAATTAATGTTAACATGAAATTATTGCGAGAGGGCCTCGCTCGCAATTGTCGCAATAATTTCATGCTCGCAACAATAATTTCATGTTTTACAGTAGTTTCTTGTGGTCACTATAATTAGGGGTGTGTGTTATTTAACAATTTTCTCTAAGCCGTACGACGCTTAAAATATGTCCATAATACAGAAAAAAATTTGACCCCCAACCCCCATGTACATACCCCCTGAAAATGGGGTACTGCAAATTGGCCAGTTTTTCGGCCATTTCACTACGAACAAGTTTGTTTAGGATGCCTTTCATAGATTCATATAGAGGTGTTTGTGGTCTGCGTGTCAGAATATGGCATTAAAAATTATCTGCAACAATCCAATATGTTGATAATTCAATACAGCGTCCAAAATGGCATCGGTAATATATATTTTGTGCTTTTCGACCAAACATGGTGTTGTAATATGTCGACTAATATGTTTTCAAGGTCGTAGAATCCGAATTTGAAGTGATTTCAATCATATAAGGAACCACTCACAACATATTGATCAAGTGTTGAAATATTCATCAATTCGAATACGGTTACTATCATTATTTTGCCAAAGAGAAACTTTATCGGACTGAATTCAAATTACTCGTTACATCTGCTCGGTAAACCTTCAAATTGGCCCCATAAACAGATGCTGGCAATTTTTTATGGCCCTTTAATAAACAGAAAATGTCACTTTGTTTAGGCACTAATAAGGCTGCACCCAAATGATTATTTCGCATTTTGTAAGGTAATACGATTGCTATTTCCTTGCTACAAAAGCATCTGTTACTCTTCGTTGGCTTTCTTTCTTTACAGCAGGAATTTCTTACCTAGCGAATGTACCAGCTGCTGCAAAAGCTTTTGTTTCTCTTCCACGTTTTTGTTACAGCAGGAATTTCATATTACTATATCCTCGAAAATACCAGAAGACTGGGATTTGATCAAGTCCTGGGAATTGGCTTTCACTTGCACAGTGGATGCTCATTTCAAATTTTTAGCGCCTCTTAGCTTGAGCTCATAGTTTATGAAACCCACTACATATTCCGAATCTAGATGGTGTATTTGGGCACCTTCTAGGATTTCTGAATCCATTCCTGACAGTAATATTGGATTCAAAGGGTCTGCATTTAGCTTTATTTCTCAGGAACGTTTTGATCAAACAAAGTACAGTCAAGATATATACGTGGGTCACTTTGCAGAAGACACACACTAAGAAGGTGTGATCAAGGTTCTCGCTTGATATTCCTGCTGTAATGGAAGCCTGAGACGATAAACAGATGCTTTTGTAGCAAGGAAATATAATCGTATTCCTTTACAAAATGCGAAATAATCATTTGATTATATCAAAGTAAGATAATATGATCGAGGTGCAGCGTTATCAGTACCTGAACAAGGTGACATTTTCTGTTTATTAAAGGACCATAAAAAGTTGACAGCATCTGTTTATGGGGCCAATTTGAAGGTCTACTTGTAAAGCAGATGTAATGATGTGTGATTTAAATTCAGTCCGATATAGTTTCACTTTGCCAAAATGATGATACTATGTAACAGTATTCGAATTGATGAATATTTCACGATATGTTAAATATGTTGTAAATGGTTCCTCCTTTGTTTGAAATCACTACAAATTCGGATTCTACGACCTCAAAAACATAGTCGACATATTACAACACTATGTTTGGTCGAAAAGCACAAAATGCATATTTGAGGCGCCATTTTGGTCGCCATATTGGATTGCCGCCATATTGGGTCATTTTCAATGTCATATAGAGACTCGCAGACCACAAAAACCTGCATAAGAACATGCCTAAGGTTTTCTAAACAAGCTTGTTAGTGGTGAAATGACAGAAAAACGGATATTTTGGCTCATTAAGGTTCAGAGACCATAAAAGAACAAATTTATTTGTAATAAAGAATAGAATTACATTATATAACTATATTTTATGGGGCTATATTTTATTAAGTTTTTATGCGCCCACATTTTCATGGCGACGTATATTGTAGTCGCCCCTGTCCGTCCGGACGTCCGTCCATAATTTGTTTGTGGACTCTCTACAGGTCACAATTCTTATCCGATTTTGACGAAACTTGACATATAGGTTTATCCCCATAAGATCTCGGCTGCTTTCAATATTGGCATGTATCGGATTGAAACTTCATGGATTATGGCTTCTGATTGTACGAAAAGTCATGTTTTTAGCTTGTGGACATTGTAGAGGTCACAATTTTATATCGATTTTGATGAAACTTGACATGTATGTTAATAATCCAACGATCTTGGTTCCTGTGGATATTTGCGCCCATCGGATTGTAAATTCCTGAATCATGGCCCCTGATTGTCTGAAAAATCACCCTTTTTAGCTTGTGGTCCCTCTGGAGGTCAAAATTATTATCCCATTTTAAAAAAAAACGTTTGATTATATCACTGTTACATGGTAATGAAGGTTGAGTTCAAATTTTGTGAAAATCAAACCAAAATTGACAAACAAAATGGCCGCCGTTTGTACGCGAATTGTGTGAAAATATGTTATATCAAGGTTGTGGACCCAATAGAGGTCACAAGTTTGAACCGATTTTTATGAAACTTGACATGTATGTTTATAACCCAAAGACCTTGGTTCCTTTCGATATTTGCACCAATTGGATCGTAACTTCCTGAATTATGGCCCCTGATTGTCCGAAAATTTGCCCTTTTTAGCTTGTGATCCCTCTGGAGGTCAAAATTATTGTCCGATTTATAAAAACATTGGATTAAATCACTGTTACGTGGTAATGAAGGCTGAGTTTGAATTTTGTGAAAATCAAACCAAAGTTGACGGACAAAATGGCCGACGTTTGTACGCGAATAGTATGAAAATATGTTATATCAAGGTTGTGGACCCTATAGAGGTCACAATTTTGAACCGATTTTGATGAAACTTGACATGTATGTTTATAACCCAAAGATCTTGGTTCCTTTCGATATTTGCGCCCATCGGATCGTAACTTCCTGAATTATAGCTCCTGATTGTACGAAAAAATCACCCTTATTAGCTTGTGGTCCCACTAGAGGTCAAAATTATTATCCGATTTAAAAAACCGTTACATGGTATTGAAGACAAAGGTAAAATTTCGTGAAAATCGGACCAAAATTGACAGACAAAATGGCCTCCGTTTGTACGCGATTAGTGTGAAAATATGTTATATCAAGGTTGTGGACCCTATATAGAGGTCACAATTTTGAACCAATTTTGATGAAACTTGACATGCGTGTTTATAACCCAAAGATCTTGGTTCCTTTCTTATTTGCGCCCATTGGATCGTAACTTCCTGAATTATGGCCCCTGATTGTGGTCCCTCTGGAGGTCCCATTTAAAAAACCGTTTGATTATATTACCGTTACATCGTAATGAAGGTTGAGGTCGAATTTTGTGAAAATCAGACCAAAATTGACTGAAAAAATGGCCGCCAATTGTATGCGAAAAGTGTAAAAATATGGTATATCAAGGTTGTGAACCCTGTAGAGGTCACAATCTTCATTCTATTTTGATGAAATTGAAACACATGTTTACAACTTTACAATCTTAGTTCCTTTCGATATTTGTGCATATCGGATTGTAACTTCCTGAATTATGGCCCATGATTGTACGAAAAAGTTAGCTTGTCGGCCCTCTGGGGTCAGCATTATTATCCCATTTAAAAAAACGTTTGATTATATCACTGTTACATCGTAATGAAGGTTGAGGTCGAATTTCGTGAAAATTGGACCAAAATTGACAGCTGGTCTTGCTAGGCCATCCATCCTTCATCACTAACAAGGGGAAACCACACCTGAAAATCTAGATTAACTTTGTCACCCAATGCAGGGATCAAACACCCAACCTCAAGGCTACCGAGCCAGCATTTTACCCACTTAGCAATGTGATCCCCAGTCAAATTTGAAGCCTACTGAAATGCACCTTTTTAACCCATTAATTCATTTCGATATTTGCACATATCAAATTCTAACTTAATGATGTAGGAAAAATCACTTTCGGTATTGCTTGTTCTCTATCCATCTCTCGAAAATGTGGGCGTATCCTGCCTGGCAGTGCCAGCCTATCTTTATGAAACCTGAAATGCATGTTTATAACCTAAAGATGTTGATTCTTTCCGATATTTGCGCATATCAAATTGTAACTTATGAATTATGGCCTTTGATTGTAGGAAAAATCACTTTCGGTATTGCTTGTTCTCTATATCTCAAACAATTATTATCCGATTTAATAAAAAAAACTCTGATTATATTACTGCTGCATCGTAAGGAAGTTCGAATTTCGAGAAAATCGTACCAAAATTGCCGGACGAAATGGTCGCCGTTTGTACGCGAATAGTGTAAAAATATGGTATATCATGGTTGTGGACTCTCTACAGGTCACAATTCTTGTCCGATTTTGATGAAAAGTCACATTTCTAGGTTGTGTACCGTCACACAATAATCATTGTCGGCTTCGAATTTCATGAATATCAGACTGGAACTGACCAACAAAATGGCTACTCCCATACAGGACTTAATGATGTAGGAAAAATCACTTTCGGTATTGCTTGTTCTCTATCCATCTCTCGAAAATGTGGGTGTATCCTGCCTGGCAGTGCCAGCCTATCTTCTAACAAAGATGAAAAAAACAACTTTAATTTGTTTTTTCCAGTTCAGTTTAAGCACACTTGCATCGATTGACCTCATGAGTTCGTGTTTGCACGTGTTTTTCATTAGAAACACTTTAAAATTTATTTGACTTACCAGAAAAAAAAATTTGTTTAAATTCATCAGTGTCAAGTTTTGAATTTGGCTGAGTTTGTGGTATAAATGAAATGAAATGGTGTTTAATGCCACGTCAGCACTAAACGGGATATATTGCGCAAAACAAACTAAATATAATCACAATACTACTACTACGTATTACATACATAAATAAAAACAAATATCACAGTAAAACATAAAATTAAAAATAAATAACTCCTAAAATGAAAAATACGGGTTACATTATATACAATTAAAATTTATAAAAAAATGTGTCTCTTTTAAAAAGTCTGGCAACTTTCCATAAAACCTCGGTTAGATATGTGGTATAGGATGATAATATTCCATATTTCTAGGATAATATTCTTAATTTATATAATGAAATCATTCAAATATATTTTTTTATGGAAATTAATTGAAAAACATACTACAAAATCCAGGCCGATTCGGTTCTATGTATCGTATCAGCATGCTTGTAGCTAGTGGGGGGCAAGGGAGGCAGCTGCCCCCCTTGGAAAATTTCGGTGCTCCCCATGGGCGGGGAAGGCGCCCTTTATCCATTGGGGAAAAATCGTCTCCCTCAATGAGCGCCAAATGACGCAATGCGAGACCAACATCTCCATAATAGGATGGGCGCCACATAAAATCGAGTGACAATATCATCATGGGCGCCCAACCAATGCCACTTGGTTTTATGGGCACCTCGCCAAATGATGAGGTTCCTCATAATAACCCACACGATTAACACCACAACAGAAGGGGCGCCCATAATGACTTGAATGGTGGGGCGTCTTAAAATGTTTGCCGCAAATACATAATGCTGAATCAGATTTGGTGGGCGCCCACAACTTGTTCAATGGGGATTCAAAAAAAAAAAATGATTTGTGAGGTGCCGCATTTCAGGGACGTGGAATATAAATGATTGATTGGAATTCAACTCGGCCATATAAGTTAGTCTATATCAGACCACCTATGTGTCTCGGGGACTGGAATAGCAAGAAAATGCATTTGAGGTCGTCAAATTTCCCACTGTAAGGCTAGACGTCTGTAAGGCTAACCCAAATCCCCGTACGCCAATGGAGAGCACTCTATAAACCCTTCCGCGTTGTGGGTACATCGGTGCCCCCAGAAGCCCCATCAGCGCCTCCGGAAGCCTTTGCCCCCTAACGATTTTGAGCTAGGTACGGGCCTGATAATGCGATGATTTTCTCTATTTCTAGGATGTATAGATAATATTCTTAATTTATGTAATAAAATTATTCAAATATTCTTGTTTCTATACGCCCACATTTTCATGCGGACGTATATTGTCGTCGCCCTTGTCCGTCCATCCACAATTGTTTGTGAACAGTCTACAGGTCACAATTTTTATCCGATTTCAATGAAACTTGAAATATAGGTGTATCACCCTAAGATCTCGGTTCCTGTCAATATTGGCATGTATCGGACTGTAACTTCATGGATTATGCCCCCTGAATGTACGAAAAATCACGTTTTTATACGCCCACATTTTCATGTGGACGTATTATGTTGTCGCCCCTGTCCGTCCGGACGTCCGTCCGTCCACAATTTGTTTGTGGACTCTCTACAGGTCATAATTCCTATCTGATTTTGACGAAACTTGAAATATAGGTTTATCCCCATAAGATCTCAGTTCCTTTCGATATTGGCATATATAGGATCAGAACTTCATGGATTATGGCCCCTGATTGTGTGAACCCTATAGAGGTCACAATTTTGAACCGATTGTGATGAAGCTTGACATGCATGTCTATAATCCCAAAATCTTGGTTCCTTACGATATTTGCGCCCATCAGATCGTAACTTCCTGAATTATTGCCCCTGATTGTCCGAAAAATCGCCCTTTTTAGCTTGTGGTCCCTCTGGAGGTCAAAATTATTATCCGATATAAAAAAACGTTTGATTATATCACAGTTACATGGTAATGAAGGTTGAGTTCAAATTTCGTGAAAATCGGACCAAAATTGACAAACAAAATGGCCGCCGTTTGTACGCGAATAGTGTGAAAATATGTTATATCAAGGTTGTGGAACCTATAGAGGTCACAATTTTGAACCGATTTTGATGAAACTTGACATGTATGTTTGTAACCCAAAGATCTTGGTTCCTTTCGGTATTTGCACCCATCGGATCGTAACTTCCAGAATTATGGCCCCTGATTGTCCGAAAAATTGCCCTTTTTAGCTTGTGGTCCCTCTGGAGGTCAAAATTATTATCCGATTTACAAAACTGTTTGATTATATCACCGTTACATGGTAATGAAGGCTGAGTTCGAATTTTGTGAAAATCAGACCAAAATTGACTGAAAAAATGGCCGCCAATTGTATGCGAAAAGTGTAAAAATATCGTATATCAAGGTTGTGAACCCTGTAGAGGTCACAATCTTCATTCTTCATTTTTATGTGGACGTATATTGTCGTCGCCCCTGTCCGTCCGGACGTCTGTCCGTCCACAATTTCTTTGTGGACTCTCTACAGGTCACAATTCTTATCTGATTTTGACGAAACTTGAAATATAGGTTTATTCCCAAAATTTCTCGGCTGCTTTCGATATTGGCATGTAACAGATCAAAAGGTCTTGGTTCCTTTCGATATTTGCGCCAATTGGAACGTAATTTCCTGAATTATGGCCCCAGATTGGCCGAAAAATTACCTTTCTTAGCTTCTGTTGCCTCTGGAGGTCACAATTGTTATCCGATTTTAAAAAAGGAAGGTTGAGTTCGAATTTCGGGATAATCGGACCAAAATTGCCATACAAAATGGCCGCCGTTTGTACGCAAATACTGTTAAAAAATGGTATATCAAGGTTGTGGACCCTGTAGAGGTCACAATTTTAATTCGATTTTGATGAAACTTGAAATTCATGGTTATAATCCAAAGATCTTGGTTCCTTTCGTTATTTGCGCATATCGAATCGTAACTTCCTGAATTATTTCCCCTGATTATACGCAAAATCGCCTTTTCTTAGCTTGTGGTCCCTCTGGAGGTCACAATTAGTATTCGATTGAAAAAAATGTTTGGTTATATTACCGTTAAACCGTAAGGAAGGTTGATTTCGAATTTCGGGAAAATTGGACCAAAATTGCCATACAAAATGGCCGCCGTTTGTACCCGAATACTGTTAAAAAATTGTATATCATGGTTGTGGACCCTGTAGAGGTCACAATTTTAATTCGATTTTGATGAAACTTGAAATGCATGGTTATAACCCAAAGATCTTGGTTCCTTTCGTTATTTGCACATATCTGATCGTAACTTCCTGAATTATGGCCCCTGATTGTCTGAAAATTCTTACAAATCTTAAAAAAAACGTTTGACTCTATCACCGTTACACCCTATGGAAGGTTGATTTCGAATTTCGAGAAAATCAGACCATAATTGCCAGAAAAAATGGCCGCCGTTTATACGAGAACAGTGTAAAAATATGGTATATCAAAGTTGTGGACCCTGTAGAGGTCACAATTTTAATTCGATTTTGATGAAACCTGAATTGCTTGTTTATAACCTAAAGATCTTTATTCTTTTCAATATTTGCGCGTTTCAAATTGTAACTTAATGAATTATGGCCTTTGATTGTAGGAAAAATCACTTTCGGTATTGCTTGTTCTCTGTCTATCTCTCGAACAATTATTATCTGATTTAAAAAAAAAGTCTGATTATATTACTGTTGCACCGTTTTAAAAAAAAAAAGAAAAAAAAAAAGTGTCTGAAAGAGGTAACTTGCCTTAAAAAAAGATGATGACGCCTATGAAATTAATTTAAGAATGGCATTTCAAATAATCCATTAGATTGCATACCAGTTCAATATCCAACACTCTTATTTTTTTTTAATTGTAAAATTTCTTTCTTCATGGGCCTTATCTATTTTTTATACGCCCACATGGAAATGTCGGTCCGTCATCCACAATTTCTTGTGAATGCTCTAGAGACTAAAGTTAATATCGGATTGACTTTAAATTTATACACAGTGTTTAAGGTCATGAAACGAAGAATCCTAGCGATTTTCAGCGAATTCCGATAATTACTGCTAGAGTTATCTCCCTTGATCACTTTGAAAAACTTGTTATGCTCTAGAGGCGAAACTTATCACCCAATTGACTTCAGATTGATACACAGAGTTTAAGGTCTTGAGACTGACAAGTATATTGATTTTCAATGAATTTTGACCTCTAAATCCATGATTTTAAATGTTTCATATACTAAACTTTAGCATTGGGGAAGAACTTTATAAAAACGAAACAAATTCTAATGATTTTCTGATTATTACTTAATGAGTTGTTACTCTTAATCAGATTTTAGTGTATTGTAAATGTTTCATTTCTGAAAAAAGTAATAATATGCCTGGACGATTTAGCTGCTGTGGGCGTATGTTTCGTTGCGTGTGCAATAATTTCAACCATGGCTGATCTAATCTATTTAATATAGCCAAATCTGATGTCATCTAGAGTTGATTATGGCCTGGATCAGTTAATATAATTATTTCATAGGCGTACAGGCTCGATGACAGTTTTGGCGATTGGGGGTAGAGCCCGAAATGCCCAAAATAATTCGGATGAAATAGTTCACAGCCGCATACGTGTTTTCCTGCTTTTCCAGCTCGTAGAATTAGTGTTTTTATAAGATAGCATGCGACTGGAACACTGGAACATATTAACTGCTCGACTTAACACCGATATTATGTTAGCTAATAAGCACAAAAAGTCTCCCAAAACCAAATCTTTATATAGAGTTAATGTAACACTATTAGTGATATCAGTTTTGTAAATAAAAAAAAAATATTTACATCAGGAACAAGAATATAAAAGTGGAACATAAATAAAACAGGAACATAACTCAAACAGGAACTAAACAATAACATCCTATGCTCAGATCCAGGATTTAAATTAACTATTATAGAGCAGATATGTGAAATACAACAGTAACTAAACAAACGAAAACGAAAATCAACTATGTCACACTGCAGCCTCCCCCTGGATCCGCGCCTAACATCAGGAATATAACAATAATATTAGCATGGTACATTAAGGCAACCATTCGGCCTGTCTGCCACGGCAGCCGCTGAACTCCATACGCCTGCCTTCGCTCTCCTCTACTCTTCTCCGCTCGTCTCAGGTTCTTATATACCTTCGTATAACATTCTATTTATTTTAATCAAGAGAATTGTCACTACATCTGGAAATCATTAACTAAATACTTACAAATATGTATTGGTCGTATATATATGTAGTGGACATTACAGTTTATATCGTAGACCAATAACGTGGGGTTCGAAGAAGTGGAGTTCAAATTTTTACATGTATAAATTGTAATCTTAATACGATACAAGTTATTGAGCACTTTGACATATTCAATAAATACTGTAACACTATTAGTATTGGTAACAGAATATCAGTTTTATAAAAATAAAATTTATTTATACATGGAACATAAATATAGAACAGCTACATAAATTAATCAGGAACATAAATTAAACAGGATATAAACTATACTAGCAAACAATAACATTAACACAGTTAGTAGAGAATTAATAAAACCATTTTCTTATCGTTTTCTCTTATCTCTTGACAGTCAGTTCTTTTTGAAATTATTTCTTTTTGGAGACATAACAGCTCACTGTCTCGTATAACAATACTTTGTCTTCGATTGAAAATCGACTGTGTGTAATCACTCTCTACTTCAGTCCAGTAAGGAAAACTTATGTGCCACTTACCTATTCTTCAAATCGTTGCTACGGATCAACCATATCAAAGATCTCTGCTGTCTTAAAATTATAGTTGGAATGTGTAAAACGTCAAATATCCCAAAAGTTTCTTGGGGTCCATACAAAGTCAGCCCTGCTTCTTTGCCTCTCTAAGAAAACCAGCGCCACTGTCTGTAAACCTGAAATTTTTTCGGACATTCCTAGTTTTGCTTCATTGTCGCCGAGTTGACATTAAAACATTTTGTCTGGATCCACTCAAAAATTTGTGCGACATTTTTTCGGGCATCGATTATCATTTGTTAATGCTGCTGCAACAGTCTGATTGAGTGCTTGGAATTCAGAATGGCATTTCGGTTTAAAAAACCATTGGATACTTTTGGAATTGCTTACATGGGCTAGAATAGCAGAGAATGCATTTGCGGTGGTTATAATTTCAAAATTTTCTCCAGGACGATTGGTTGTTTTTTTTTGAATTCGGGTCAGCCAGGTAGGCTATATTCGACTATATTCAAGTTGCCGTATTCACAACCCAGAATATCGGGAAAACGCGTTTGCTGCAGTTAAATTTTCAAAATGTTCTCCCAATGGTTCCGTTTTTGGTAGGCTGTAAACGATTGATTGGGATTCAGGTCAGCCACCTTAATTAGGCTACATTAGACCACTTTAAAACTGCTTTGTTCACAGGCTTAAAGGGCTAATTCCTATATTTTTTTAAGAATATAACTGCTTAATTTTGTATTAAAATCCCTTAAAATCCCCAACCAAAGGGCCGAACAACTAACTCAGTATTTGTGATACTTTTCAAACAACTTAAACCCGTCAGTCTTCTGGAAATTGAGACCGGTGTTCCAAACTGTATTACGCAGTGTCTACGTGAAGCAAGGCTTTCTTTTAAATAAAATTTATGTGAAGTTGAAATTTACCATTCACTATCAACTACAACACATGGGCCATTTGCTATATAGACCTCTCAGGGAACGGGAATCGATTATTAGGTCACCAACAAAAAATTGACCCGAAATCTTGAAAGGGTTAGGTGTCCGAATAAGCAGTTTTGACATTCACGTACAAATGACTCGATACATTGAGATGAAATTTTGAGACTAGGTCAACACACCATTCTCCTATATTTTTGCGTTTATATTTCATATGTACTCAGACTTTTATTTTTGAGACTCTCCCTTTAAATTGCAAGAAAACATAATTGCAGCAATCAAATATTCTGGTGACGTTCGCCGCCATCTTAACCTGTTCATGAAAGCTAGCATTGATAATTATTTTGATTTTGTTTTTTCTAAATTAAATGTTAAATAATAAATTTTAGTACACATTATTAGCGTGGATTAGGCCATGTCAGATTTGATATCTTCAGAAAAATAACTTGTATGTTACTGTTACTTTAAAAAAAAGAAATAATTTTGTAATAATCACATATATATTAACTTTAATCAGTAGAGAATATTGCGAAATAAATTTTAGTCCGTATTTCAATCACATAGCCTTCGTCGCCGTTTTATTTGTGCAATTTGAAATCCCTCAATTGAGGCGCAATTGTCCAAGGAACAGTCATGGCTAGTTTTATGTCAATGGTATATGATTTGAAGTAGCCTAAGACTTTTTTCGAAAAGCGCCGCTCACAAGCTCAAAAAGAACAGGATCTGTAGCCCCAAGGGGTCAGCTACTGGTCCTAAAATGATATTGCGTGTGTGCTACTTGAAAGTTTTTCATTTACATCACAGCTTATTTGGGAGAAAAACACAAAATATAGCTTTTAATTGTTAAATAGTTGGATTTTACCTATACAGTGGATATTTACATTTTACAGTTGCTATGGAAACCAAGAGAAATAACTTATAGCCTGTTTTGAAAATCGCCCAAGAAACAATTTCATAATGCCAATAAAATTAGCTTTCCAACCATACCAAATAACCTTTCTTTTACCATATGGACTTAAACCGTTAGCCTGCTACTCGTCTGCATCTAACCTGGGCTAATGGAAGACGGGCATACGCCATGCAGTGTGCTATAAGGGCAATTATGCCCGGGCAACGACACTACGGCCTACCGAATTCCAATTGCCAGGGGATCTTTTACGTGCACACCAATGTGTACACTGGACCTAGGTTTTTCGTTCCGAGCGACTAGACATCTATCCTTGTCAGGCCCTCCGTTCTGCATCACTGACAAGGGTAAACCACAACGGAAACCCTAAATTATGACCTCTGACTGTACGAAAAGTCATGTATAGAGACATAATTATAGGGATTAAGTTAATTCATTTTTGTTTGTTTGTTATTGTACATGTATGCACTTATTGCTATCGGTCATTTATGTTTGTTTTTCAGGACCCAGATTGATGGATGTAGAATGATGAACACAGATAGAAGAGGATGCAGGCAAGGGCAGTATGTTGATATGTCCGTTTGGTGGATTCGGTTTAAAAGGAGAGTACAGTATTTCTGATTGATTTTCTAGGGGGTTGTGACAGTCTGCAGGCTGAGTAGCCCTCAATTCTTGGGATAAGACCAACTGAACAATTCAGTTTAGTTCCATTTAGTTCAGTAGGGATTAAGTTAATTTGGCTCTAAATTCATTGAAGATTTGTTTTTTTTTTTGTATGCCCACATTTTCATGTGGACGTATATCATCGCCCAAGTTCGTCCGTCTGTGTGACTGTGTTTCCGTTCACATTTTGTTTGTGGACTCTACAGGTCATATTTTTTATTCGATTTTGACGAAACTTGTAATATAGGGTTATTTCCCCAAGTTTTCAAAATCTTTAGATATCTGCGCATTTACTTCCTGGGAATTCAAGATTTGCAGTTACAGGTTTATGTATGACCTATATACGTTTTCTCAATTCTTCATTAGTCCGTCTAATACGCACAGTAAAGGATATTGTGTTGACAAGTTGAAAGCACATTTTAAAATAGGGGTCCTTGGAAATAATGACTTTTAGTGGGGATTGAGGTGCAAGCTACTTGAGGGATCGAGTCTACTTGTTATGTCTAGGCCAGATAGATTAACATGTCATAACTTCATCAACCAATATAAACCGACTGAAGATGTTTCTATCTAACAGGATATTATTTGCCTTAGTTCTGGGTTCTGTTTTATTCTGGAGACCGGTTCTTTGTGTTATTGTTTGTAGAACAGAATTTTTGTAGGTTTTACAAGGGTGAAATGATGAGAGAGATAGTCCTCAAACATAATCAGTTTCTTCTCTAATCCCCATACACAACATAAACAAATATCCCTGATTTCTTGTACTTTGGTGGCTTCTAATGAGAATGGTTCTATATTATTATCTGCAGACTTACCATTACTTCTTAAAACAAGTACACAAACACATCCATACCTGTTTGGAACTTCTGTAATCAACTATTACAGACACTTGAACTCAATGTTTCTGGCATTGTTAATTTTACAGTATTGTGGCTGATTTACATCTATGAGATTTTCTAAGACCTCTATCTTTCTTCTACTGGGTTTTCTGGTGTGCACACCTCGTTTATTGGTCCTCGACGTGGCCCGTTATCATTGATGACTTGTGGTTGGCCACCCAGTTATCTATGGTGACTGGTAGTTGGCAGTCCATATTAAGCTATGGGCTTTTGATACAGAACAGAAGATTCACACATTGTGGCTGATTTACATGTATGGGATATACTAGAGACTTGTGTCTCACTTCAATTGGATTCTCTGGTGTGCAAACCTTGTTTATTGGTCCTCGACGTAGCCAGTTATCATTGATGACTTGTGGTTGGCCACCCAGTTATCTCTGGTGACTGGTAGTTGGCAGGCCATATTAAGCTATGGGCTTCTGATACAGAACAAAAGAAGATACACACATTAGGCAATGATATATATATAAGCAGTCTGCTTCATTTCTCTAGAATATAACATTTGGGGTTTTTTCATCTTGTAGTTTAAACTGATATTCTTACCAAAAATCAATCAAATCACTTGCCTATGATATAGATGTGCCCAGACCTATTAGCACTTGTTTCTTTACTGTAACATGTTCATTCAAATATTAATAGGCTTCTTGTGTAATTATGTTTTTACAATTATTATCTAGCTATGTATCGCCAACGATCATGAATTTATTTTTATACGCCCACATTTTCATGTGATTGTATATCATTGTCCGAACATCCGTTCACATTTATTTGTGGACACTGTAGGTCACAATTTTCATTCAGTTTTGACAAAACTTGAAATAGGGGTTGATATCTGAAAGATCTTGGTTGTTTGGTTTCTCTCAATATTGACATGTATTAGATCGTAACTACATGGATTATGGCCCCTGATTGTATTTTTGAAAATGACGTTTTTAACTTTTAGCGTCTCTTGGGATCAAAATTTGCGTTTGATTTTGATGAAATTTAAGATATATGTTATCATTACCCCCATAAAGCCCACAAAGATTGATATATACGGTATATTCACATGTTTAAATTGTTGTTGGTGTGTTGAATAGATTATATTATTTCTTAATCAATTATTTACTTAAAAATAAGAGATTATGATTTGTATTTCCCTAATTTTTATGCATATTTGATCCCTGGTGTGAGCGTATGTGGGCGCCAACCCACTGCTAAAGACCCCTACGCGCAAGCGAATTATTGAAATAAAATTGAAACCATATGTTAGTCCCAAAATGACCTAGTTTGTGTCGCATGGAAAATAAACCATTTTGTGAATATGAATAAGATCAAATGTGTGTTGAAATTTTTAGTTCACTGGCTAATGGTTTAATTTGACTTAATTGGTAATTTTGTTTGTTTTTCATTGCACATGTACTAATTGCTTTCGGCCACATAAGTTTGTTTTTCAGGACCCTGGTGGGTGGCTGCAGAATGGTGGATGCAGAATACAGAATGTTGGATACAGAACACAGAATGTTGGATACAGAACACAGAATGGTGGATACAGAATACAGAATGGTGGATACAGAACACAGAATGGTGGATACAGATGGAAGAGCACAGTGTTTGGTGGATTCAGTTTAAAAGGAGAGTGCTGTTTTTCTGATTGATTTCCTTGAGGGTGGCAGTAGGCTGCAGACTGGGCGGCTCTCATTTCATTCTGGGGAAGAGACCAGCTGAACAGTACAGTTCAGTTCCGTTGGGATTAAGTTAATTTTGCTTCCAATTGATTTTGTTTGATTTTCGTTGAACATGTACTAATTGCTTTTGGCCACATAAGTTTGTTTTTCAGGACCCCGGTGGGTGGCTGTAGAATGGTGAATACAGAATGGTGGATACAGAACACAGAATGGTGGATACAGATGGAAGAGCACAGTGTTTGGTGGATTCAGTTTAAAAGGAGAGTGCTGTTTTTCTGATTAATTTCCTTGAGGGTGGCAGTAGGCTGCAGACTGGGCGGCTCTCATTTCATTCTGGGAAAGAGACCAGCTGAACAGTACAGTTCAGTTCCGTTGGGATTAAGTTAATTTTGCTTCCAATTGATTTTGTTTGATTTTCATTGCACATGTACTAATTGCTTTCGGCCACATAAGTTTGTTTTTCAGGATACTGGTGGGTGGCTGCAGAATGGTGGATACAGAATACAGAATTGTGGATACAGAACACAGAATGGTGGATACATAATACAGAATGGTGGATACAGAACACAGAATGGTGGATACAGATGGAAGAGCACAGTGTTTGGTGGATTCAGTTTAAAAGGAGAGTGCTGTTTTTCTGATTGATTTCCTTGAGGGTGGCAGTAGGCTGCAGACTGGGCGGCTCTCATTTCATTCTGGAGAAGAGACCAGCTGAACAGTACAGTTCAGTTCCGTTGGGATTAAGTTAATTTTGCTTCCAATTGATTTTGTTTGATTTTCGTTGAACATGTACTAATTGCTTTTGGCCACATAAGTTTGTTTTTCAGGACCCCTGTGGGTGGCTGCAGAATGGTGAATACAGAATGGTGGATACAGAACACAGAATGGTGGATACAGATGGAAGAGGACAGTGTTTGGTGGATTCAGTTTAAAAGGAGAGTGCTGTTTTTCTGATTGATTTCCTTGAGGGTGGCAGTAGGCTGCAGACTGGGCGGCTCTCATTTCATTCTGGGGAAGAGACCAGCTGAACAGTACAGTTCAGTTCCGTTGGGATGAAGTTAATTTTGCTTCCAATTGATTTTGTTTGATTTTCATTGCACATGTACTAATTGCTTTCGGCCACATAAGTTTGTTTTACAGGACCCCGGTGGGTGGCTGCAGAATGGTGGATACAGAATACAGAATGGTGGATACAGAATACAGAATGGTGGATACAGAATACAGAATGGTGGATACAGAACACAGAATGGTGGATACAGGACAGAGAATGGTGGATAGAGATGGAAGATCATTAAGATATAAGAGGACAGTGTTTGGTGGATTCAGTTTAAAAGGAGAGTGCTGTTTTTCTGATTGATTTCCTTGAGGGTGGCAGTAGGCTGCAGACTGGGCGGCTCTCATTTCATTCTGGGGAAAAGACCAGCTGAACAGTACAGTTCAGTTCCGTTGGGATTAAGTTAATTTTGCTTCCAATTGATTTTGTTTGATTTTCGTTGAACATGTACTAATTGCTTTTGGCCACATAAGTTTGTTTTTCAGGACCCCGGTGGGTGACTGCAGAATGGTGAATACAGAATGGTGGATACAGAACACAGAATGGTGGATACAGATGGAAGAGGACAGTGTTTGGTGGATTCAGTTTAAAAGGAGAGTGCTGTTTTTCTGATTGATTTCCTTGAGGATGGCAGTAGGCTGCAGACTGGGCGGCTCTCATTTCATTCTGGGGAAGAGACCAGCTGAACAGTACAGTTCAGTTCCGTTGGGATGAAGTTAATTTTGCTTCCAATTGATTTTGTTTGATTTTCATTGCACATGTACTAATTGCTTTCGGCCACATAAGTTTGTTTTTCAGGACTCCGGTGGGTGGCTGCAGAAAGGTGGATACAGAATACAGAATGGTGGATACAGAACACAGAATGGTGGATACATAATACAGAATGGTGGATACAGAACACAGAATGGTGGATACAGATGGAAGAGCACAGTGTTTGGTGGATTCAGTTTAAAAGGAGAGTGCTGTTTTTCTGATTGATTTCCTTGAGGGTGGCAGTAGGCTGCAGACTGGGCGGCTCTCATTTCATTCTGGGGAAGAGACCAGCTGAACAGTACAGTTCAGTTCTGTTGGGATTAAGTTAATTTTGCTTCCAATTGATTTTGTTTGATTTTCGTTGAACATGTACTAATTGCTTTCGGCCACATAAGTTTGTTTTTCAGGACCCCGGTGGGTGGCTGCAGAATGGTGGATACAGAACACAGAATGGTGGATACAGATGGAAGAGGACAGTGTTTGGTGGATTCAGTTTAAAAGGAGAGTGCTGTTTTTTCTGATTGATTTCCTTGAGGGTGGCAGTAGGCTGCAGACTGGGCGGCTCTCATTTCATTCTGGGGAAGAGACCAGCTGAACAGTACAGTTCAGTTCCGTTGGGATTAAGTTAATTTTGCTTCCAATTGATTTTGTTTGATTTTCACTGCACATGTACTAATTGCTTTCGGCCACATAAGTTTGTTTTTCAGGACCCCGGTGGGTGGCTGCAGAATGGTGGATACAGAATACAGAATGGTGGATACAGAACACAGAATGGTGGATACATAATACAGAATGGTGGATACAGAACACAGAATGGTGGATACAGATGGAAGAGCACAGTGTTTGGTGGATTCAGTTTAAAAGGAGAGTGCTGTTTTTCTGATTGATTTCCTTGAGGGTGGCAGTAGGCTGCAGACTGGGCGGCTCTCATTTCATTCTGGGGAAGAGACCAGCTGAACAGTACAGTTCAGTTCCGTTGGGATTAAGTTAATTTTGCTTCCAATTGATTTTGTTTGATTTTCGTTGAACATGTTCTAATTGCTTTTGGCCACATAAGTTTGTTTTTCAGGACCCCGGTGGGTGGCTGCAGAATGGACAATACAGAATGGTGGATACAGAACACAGAATGGTGGATACAGATGGAAGAGGACAGTGTTTGGTGGATTCAGTTTAAAAGGAGAGTGCTGTTTTTCTGATTGATTTCCTTGAGGGTGGCAGTAGGCTGCAGACTGGGCGGCTCTCATTTCATTCTGGGGAAGAGACCAGCTGAACAGTATAGTTCAGTTCCGTTGGGATGAAGTTAATTTTGCTTCCAATTGATTTTGTTTGATTTTCGTTGAACATGTACTAATTGCTTTTGGCCACATAAGTTTGTTTTTCAGGACCCCGGTGGGTGGCTGTAGAATGGTGAATACAGAATGGTGGATACATCACACAGAATGGTGGATACAGATGGAAGAGGACAGTGTTTGGTGGATTCAGTTTTAAAGGAGAGTGCTGTTTTTCTGATTGATTTCCTTGAGGGTGGCAGTAGGCTGCAGACTGGGCGGCTCTCATTTCATTCTGGGGAAGAGACCAGCTGAACAGTACAGTTCAGTTCCGTTGGGATTAAGTTAATTTTGCTTCCAATTGATTTTGTTTGATTTTCATTGCACATGTACTAATTGCTTTCGGCCACATAAGTTTGTTTTTCAGGACTCCGGTGGGTGGCTGCAGAATGGTGGATACAGAATATAGAATGGTGGATACAGAACACAGAATGGTGGATACATAATACAGAATACAGAATGGTGGATACAGAACACAGAATGGTGGATACATAATACAGAATGGTGGATACAGAACACAGAATGGTGGATACAGATGGAAGAGCACAGTGTTTGGTGGATTCAGTTTAAAAGGAGAGTGCTGTTTTTCTGATTGATTTCCTTGAGGGTGGCAGTAGGCTGCAGACTGGGCGGCTCTCATTTCATTCTGGGGAAGAGACCAGCTGAACAGTACAGTTCAGTTCTGTTGGGATTAAGTTAATTTTGCTTCCAATTGATTTTGTTTGATTTTCGTTGCCCATGTACTAATTGCTTTCGGCCACATAAGTTTGTTTTTCAGGACCCCGGTGGGTGGCTGCAGAATGGTGAATACAGAATGGTGGATACAGAACACAGAATGGTGGATACAGAATACAGAATGGTGGATCCAGAACACAGAATGGTGGATACAGATGGAAGAGCACAGTGTTTGGTGGATTCAGTTTAAAAGGAGAGTGCTGTTTTTCTGCTTGATTTCCTTGAGGGTGGCAGTAGGCTGCAGACTGGGCGGCTCTCATTTCATTCTGGGGAAGAGACCAGCTGAACAGTACAGTTCAGTTCCGTCGGGATTAAGTTAATTTTGCTTCCAATTGATTTTGTTTGATTTTCGTTGAACATGTACTAATTGCTTTCGGCCACATAAGTTTGTTTTTCAGGACCCCGGTGGGTGGCTGCAGAATGGTGGATACAGAATATAGAATGGTGGATACAGAACACAGAATGGTGGATACATAATACAAAATGGTGGATACAGAACACAGAATGGTGGATACAGATGGAAGAGCATTCAGATATAAGAGGACAGTGTTTGGTGGATTCAGTTTAAAAGGAGAGTGCTGTTTTTCTGATTGATTTCCTTGAGGGTGGCAGTAGGCTGCAGACTGGGCGGCTCTCATTTCATTCTGGGGAAGAGACCAGCTGAACAGTACAGTTCAGTTCCGTTGGGATTAAGTTAATTTTGCTTCCAATTGATTTTGTTTGATTTTCGTTGAACATGTACTAATTGCTTTTGGCCACATAAGTTTGTTTTTCAGGACCCCGGTGGGTGGCTGCAGAATGGTGAATACAGAATGGTGGATACAGAACACAGAATGGTGGATACAGAATACAGAATGGTGGATACAGAACACAGAATGGTGGATACAGATGGAAGAGCACAGTGTTTGGTGGATTCAGTTTAAAAGGAGAGTGCTGTTTTTCTGCTTGATTTCCTTGAGGGTGGCAGTAGGCTGCAGACTGGGCGGCTCTCATTTCATTCTGGGGAAGAGACCAGCTGAACAGTACAGTTCAGTTCCGTCGGGATTAAGTTAATTTTGCTTCCAATTGATTTTGTTTGATTTTCGTTGAACATGTACTAATTGCTTTCGGCCACATAAGTTTGTTTTTCAGGACCCCGGTGGGTGGCTGCAGAATGGTGGATACAGAATATAGAATGGTGGATACAGAACACAGAATGGTGGATACATAATACAGAATGGTGGATACAGAACACAGAATGGTGGATACAGATGGAAGAGCATTCAGATATAAGAGGACAGTGTTTGGTGGATTCAGTTTAAAAGGAGAGTGCTGTTTTTCTGATTGATTTCCTTGAGGGTGGCAGTAGGCTGCAGACTGGGCGGCTCTTATTTCATTCTGGGGAAGAGACCAGCTGAACAGTACAGTTCAGTTCCGTTGGGATTAAGTTAATTTTGCTTCCAATTGATTTTGTTTGATTTTCGTTGAACATGTACTAATTGCTTTTGGCCACATAAGTTTGTTTTTCAGGACCCCGGTGGGTGGCTGCAGAATGGTGAATACAGAATGGTGGATACAGAACACAGAATGGTGGATACAGAATACAGAATGGTGGATACAGAACACAGAATGGTGGATACAGATGGAAGAGCACAGTGTTTGGTGGATTCAGTTTAAAAGGAGAGTGCTGTTTTTCTGCTTGATTTCCTTGAGGGTGGCAGTAGGCTGCAGACTGGGCGGCTCTCATTTCATTCTGGGGAAGAGACCAGCTGAACAGTACAGTTCAGTTCCGTCGGGATTAAGTTAATTTTGCTTCCAATTGATTTTGTTTGATTTTCGTTGAACATGTACTAATTGCTTTCGGCCACATAAGTTTGTTTTTCAGGACCCCGGTGGGTGGCTGCAGAATGGTGGATACAGAATGGTGGATACAGAACACAGAACGGTGGATACAGAATACAGAATGGTGGATACAGAACACAGAATGGTGGATATAGATGGAAGAGCACAGTGTTTGGTGGATTCAGTTTAAAAGGAGAGTGCTGTTTTTCTGATTGATTTCCTTGAGGGTGGCAGTAGGCTGCAGACTGGGCGGCTCTCATTTCATTCTGGGGAAGAGACCAGCTGAACAGTACAGTTCAGTTCCGTTGGGATTAAGTTAATTTTGCTTCCAATTGATTTTGTTTGATTTTCGTTGCACATGTACTAATTGCTTTCGGCCACATAAGTTTGTTTTTCAGTGGCTGCAGAATGGTGAATACAGAATGGTGGATACAGAACACAGAATGGTGGATACAGAATACAGAATGGTGGATACAGAACACAGAATGGTGGATACAGATGGAAGAGCACAGTGTTTGGTGGATTCAGTTTAAAAGGAGAGTGCTGTTTTTCTGCTTGATTTCCTTGAGGGTGGCAGTAGGCTGCAGACTGGGCGGCTCTCATTTTATTCTGGGGAACAGACCAGCTGAACAGTACAGTTCAGTTCCATTTAGTTCTTTGGGATTAAGTTAATTTTGCTTCCAATTGATTTTGTTTGATTTTTGCACATGTACTAATTGCTTTCGGCCACATAAGTTTGTTTTTCAGGACCCCGATGGGTGGGTGCAGAATGGTGGATACAGAATACAGAATGGTGGATACAGAATACAGAATGGTGGATACAGAACACAGAATGGTGGATACAGAATACAGAATGTTTTGCTGATTGATTTCCTGTGGACTACACCCATAGAAATGCATGATAAATGGGATTCCGTCGGAGTACAATGCTGGGGAGTTAATGGAAGGTCTAAAACTTAGATCAGAGAAGGTAGCTAAATTGACATTGTACAGTGATGAACAAATGGGAGATCTCAAACTTAGAGGCTATGGTGTGGCAGAGACCCATAGAAATGCGTGATAAATGGGATTCCCTCTGAGTACAATGCTGGGGAGTTAATGGAAGGCCTAAAATATAGATCAGAGAAGGTAGCCAAATTGACATTGTATAGTGATGAGCTAATGGGAGATCCCAAACTTAGAGGCTATGGTGTGGCAGAGACCCATAGAAATGTGTGATAAATGGGATGAGAAATGGGATTCCCTCTGAGTACAATGCTGCAGGGCTAATGGAAAATCGCTAACTTAGAGCCTATGGTGTGGAGGAGACCCATAGATTTAAGATTAGCGAAGGTAGCCAAACGAAAACCGGGACCCACCCGTCCTCTCCCGGTTCTCTTAAGGCAGTGAAGCGGTCGGAAGGCAAGGGGTCGTAAAGTTCGATCTCTCGTCCAGTAACCGCGCACTTTCGTACGATCCAAGACTCGATGGAGACCATGGAACTAGGCCGACCCCGGAATATGGTATGGAGACCCATAGATTTTAGATTGGAGAAGGTAGTCGACCGACTATCACGCAAACGAGAACGGGAGACCGTGAGGTTCTCTAAAGGCAGCGAAGCGGTCGGAAAGCGGGGGATTGTCAAGCCCGATCTCTCGTCCAGTAACCGCGCACTCTTTCGTACGATTCAAACCTCGATGGAGACCGTGGAACTAGGCCGACCCTTTGATGGTGCCTGCTGGTCACAGATCAGAGAAGGTAGCCAAATTGACATCGTACAGTGGCGAGGAGCTAATGGAAGATCTCAAGCTGACCCATAGATTTAAGATTAGAGAAGGTAACTAAATTGACATAGTCACATGCGTAGACATACATACCGGCGTAAAATCTGTCCGAAACTCGAGCATACGGAGAAGTTCTGCTCAGGCAAAGCCGCCTGTAGTTAAATATCTTGACGATTTTTCAATGTAGGATTAGAGTACCCAGAAATGAATAGCGTGTAACAACATTGTAAATTATTATAGGGGGAAGTCAAAGCTTTCACAAGGTATGCATTTCAAGGGACAAAATTTGAAGAATTTTCTGATTCGCCTACCTCATATGAATAATAAAAGTTTGTATTTCTTTGTCATAGCATCATAAAATTTTAGATTGTTATACAGGCCAAGACTGTAGTCTTTCACACAGAATTAACCAGTTTAGTTACTAACGTATATTGATATTTATATTACATATTTCAGACGATGGTGGCTATGGTAGTTGATCTTTGGGTAAGTAACATTTGTCTTTTGGTTCTATATCGGACTCATCTGACCTATGACACATGCCTAGTCCATTATTACTGACATTCGTAAATGTAGGAAAAGAGTTAACGCTAATATTAATTCATGTTTTATTTTCAGATAAAAGAGAAAAGGAGTTTATGGTATCATAGAGAGATCCACACATGTTATTTTTTTTATCTTAAACTGGGCCTATCTTTATATTCTAGCTTGTTGATGTTGTATAAGCTTGGCTTGTACACCAGATTCGTTTGTAAATATCATGTGAAGTTTTCCATGATGTATTATTAGGTTTTTTGGTTGAAAGTTGTAGACATGGGTAGTTATTAAATCGGGATATATTAATATGGCATCAACTAACTCCACATTTCGTTTAGGGAACTAATTTTTGGGTGTTTTTTTTTTTGCACGTTTTTCACCATTTTGCATTTGCCTGCTAAGTAAGGGGTGCTATATTTAATATATTCTGATATTTGGTTTATCTTTGATTTTTAATGCCTTTAACGAATATTGCAAATTTCTCCTGAGAGTCCAGTAAAGATAATCTTGCATAACATGTTTCTATGATAAACTTAGATGTATTGTTGATAGTGGGGTCTACCGATACAGGTGAGTTATGCATCACCATTGGTAGATTTTAATATTTTTTTGTATGACAATAGACAAAACTAAAACATGCTGTCTTTTTTATTAGTCCATAAACTCATTGTATTTTACACCATGATATTATTATTGTTTGATAAAAAAGAAAATAAAGGGACTTGGAAGATCTAACTAAACATAAATATATTTTTTCTTTAAAAATAGTAACGGCGTCGGTTAAAGTAGACATAAACTGAGATTAGATGCTGTCTGGGAATTTAGAATGTATAATACTTAATTATCTTCCTCTCATTTACAGGATCCTGGGGATATGTTTGTAAGAGACGTATGAAGACCGTAATAGTTGTGGATGAGCAGGACACACATCATATTAGACATGGAGATATTAATGTACAGGGCACAGGCATTGTACAGACAATTGTTATGCAGTTGGTGAGGTTAGCATTAATATTAATATTTTCATTAATACAAAATTTCAAATATTATTTATGTGTTTTATTTAAAACATAAAATGTTGTATAATATAATTGTTGTACATTTTACAGGACCACAACAATGTTAAGGCGGTGAATGATCACTATGATGATGATTACTGCGGGTATAGGAGAAGACAGACAGGGTAGTTATTAATACCAAACTTTAATTATTTCTAAATTATCCCTAAAATTTATAAATAATTCAAATTCTGTTCTTTGAATTAAGTATACATAGTAACTGTTGGGAAATTCTTGGAAATAGAAATTAAACCTTCAAATCTGACATTTCAACTGAACGAATCACTTGGTCACCATAGGGGAGAGAGAGGGAAATGGGGTTTAATGTCCACTCAACACAAACTAGGTCATTTTGGGACTAACATATGGTTTAATTTTATTTCAATAATTCGCTTGCGCGTAAGGGACTTTAGCAGTGGGAGGAAACCAGAGTGCCGGAGGAAACCCACGAGGTTGAGAAGACGCCCCTATCTCAATGCCACATACGCTCACACCAAGGATCGAAACCACAGCCGCAAGCCAGAGGTGACCGGCCAGCTAGAGGTCGAAGCCCGGCACTCTAGACCACTAGGCCATCCCAACCCCCGGTCACCATAGGTGTTCAGCAGTGGTTCTTAGGCGAATTTATTCTATCGGTTCACCTTCAACAAATCATACTTAAGCTGCAAGTTGTGATTTTCTAGTCGCAAAACAATACGGCATGTCGGTAGGAAACGTCCGTTTGTAAATTTTGAAAACATTTAAGATTTCCGGAATATTTATCGTGTTGTACTATGTCCTTTTTTCAAATGATATTATTCATGTGGACATTTTAATTGTCATTGTTTACCTTTTTTCCAGCAGTGATTTGGAAGGATGTCAAGCGGCAGTTTATGGTACCGGGAAGTCGACTGGGAAATGGAAGTTGAATAGGGAAATTCTAGATTAGCAATAACAGGTTTATGTGTGTATATATTTTCTAAATTTTCATGGGTCCATTGAATAGGTACAGTCAAGGGCATTCTGCTTACAAGTTTGAAACAATCAAAATCTATCAAATCACTTCTCTATGTAAAGGTGTTCCGAAGACCTGTTAGCTCATGTTTCTTTACTGTAAATTTTGATTCAGATATTGATGGGGTTCGTTTTCAATTTGGATTTAATTATTGTCTACATAAGCTTGTTATTGCCAAACTAGTATTTTTCTAATCAAGTCATCTACAGACGTCTTCTGTTTTAATTTTTCATTTATATTATATGCACGATTGTTTATTATTTTTTATTTATATTATATACATGATTATTTTTTATTTGTATTAAGTTTATTTACAATGTAAGGTCAGTATTGAGTAAATACTTCTGGTTGATCCGATCATTTTTGAAAATCCTACCACCTCCTTCCTAAATGGTAGTTAGGGTTAGGTAGCCGGCTTACAATACTGACCACTGATGTCAGAAACGCCTACAAAGATCAGGATGTTTAATTTTGGGTATCATAATATTTTCTATGGAGGTTAAGTCAACATTCAAAATTTTTCTTTATCTGTACATGGGACATAAAACTTTATGGGATTCTTAATGAGGTAAAATTACAATTCTTTCGAAACTTTTGAGCTAGCAAAGGGATTTATAGGGGTAAAGAGATGTTACCTTTTTATTTTTGTATAGTTTTCAAGACTCAAGGGTGGTTTTGATTAGTAATTATTTCTGTAATTCTTATATTACTCAAATAATTACCCTAGAATAATATCTTTAAAAACTGTAGGCTTTTCTGACAGAATATTTAATGTTTTTTGGAAACAATTATTCACATATAATGTGTATTATTGTGTTTGTCTTTGGTTAAGTTACGCTATTAGAACTGACCAGTTCAAATTGACAATTTTATCGAAACTTTCAAAAAACCAACATGATTTTTTGTTTTCATCTAAATAAGCTTGATTGTGCTAAACTAGTATTTTTCTATTGAAATTGTCTACAGATGTCTACTGTTATTATTTTTCATTTATATTATATACATGATCATGTTTATTATCTTTTATTTATATTATATGCATAATTATGTTTATTTAGAATGTAAGGTCAATAGTGAGTAAACACTTCCAGTTGATCAGAGCACATGGAAAATCGTACCTCCCCCTTCCTAAATGGGAGTTAGGGTTGGGTAGCCGCTCTCAGCACCGACCATTGCCTACAGCTGTCCACTGTTATACTTTTTCATTTATATTATATACATGATTGTTTATTTAGAATGTAAGGTCAGTAGTGAGTAAATACTTCTGGTGTATCCAACTTTTTTGAATCCAAGCACTTTTGAAAATCCTACCACCTCCTTCCTAAATGGTAGTTAAAGTTAGGAAGCCGGCTTTCAATACTGACCACTGATGTCAGAAACGCCTACAAAGATCAGAATGTTTAATTTTGGGTAACATAATTTATAAGGACGTTAGGTGAACATTCAAAATTTTTCATTGTTTTTACTTTGGACATTAAACTTCATGGGATTCTTAATGAGGTAAATTTACAATTCTTTCGAAACTTTCGACCGAGCAACGGGATTTATAGGGGTAAAGAGTTGTTACCTTTTCATATTTATATTGCTTTTGAGGGGAGGTTTTGATTAAGGTTAATTATTTCTGTAATTCTCTTATATTACTCAAATAATTACCTTAAAATATTATCTTTCAAGAATGTAGGCTTTTCTGACAGAATTCTTTTTTTTCTTTTTTTTTTGAAACAAAATATCCATCCAATACGCTATTATAAATAAACATTTCATTTAGTTTTTATGCACCCATATTTTCAGGCCAAAAGTTTAAATTTATATTTGTATATACTATAATATAATGATATCAGTCACTAGAGAATTTGAATGGGAACAAAATTGTTTAGACATTTTCGACATACAAACCTGATATGGTATGGGGGAGGGGAGATGTATTATGTCTGTCCGTTCATCATGCCATAGGTCCAAAATATAAATTTTCCCTTTTCTCTAAACTTGGAACATACTAGTTTATGGTAATTTGAATGCGCTCAATTTATTTCGAAATTTTCGACATACAAATAATATAAGGGGAAGGTGGTGGGGTTGAGATATTTATATTTTTTTCACGCAACCACATTTATTATTCTTTTATTTACCTTTACCCATATATTAAAAAAGATATTGTTTAATATGGGTCAACTGATAATTCATCAGTCGAAATAGATTATGTTATTTCTTAATCAGTTGTATTCTTATAGATTAGAGGTTTTGATTTATATTAGTATTTCAATATATCTGATGTTAAATTAGGCAAATTATTATCTTAAAGGACTGGTGTCTACACTTATTATTGGTCAGTTATATTATAAGCAGGATTATGTAGTTTACATTGTAAGGTCAGTATTGAGGGTTGGGTAGCCGGCTCTCAATACTGACCACTGATGTCAGAAACGCCTACAAAGATCAGAATGTTTAATTTTGGGTAACATAATTTATAAGGACGTTAGGTGAACATTCAAAATTTTTCATTGTTTTTACTTTGGACATTAAACTTCATGGGATTCTTAATGAGGTAAATTTACAATTCTTTCGAAACTTTCGACCGAGCAACGGGATTTATAGGGGTAAAGAGTTGTTACCTTTTTATATTTATATTGCTTTTGAGGGGAGGTTTTGATTAAGGTTAATTATTTCTGTAATTCTCTTATATTACTCAAATAATTACCTTAAAATATTATCTTTCAAGAATGTAGGCTTTTCTGACAGAATTCTTTTTTTTCTTTTTTTTTTGAAACAAAATATCCATCCAATACGCTATTATAAATAAACATTTCATTTAGTTTTTATGCACCCATATTTTCAGGCCAAAAGTTTAAATTTATATTTGTATATACTATAATATAATGATATCAGTCACTAGAGAATTTGAAGGGGAACAAAATTGTTTAGACATTTTCGACATACAAACCTGATATGGTATGGGGGAGGGGAGATGTATTATGTCTGTCCGTTCATCATGCCACAGGTCCAAAATATAAATTTTCCCTTTTCTCTAAACTTGGAACATACTAGTTTATGGTAATTTGAATGCGCTCAATTTATTTCGAAATTTTCGACATACAAATAATATAAGGGGAAGGTGGTGGGGTTGAGATATTTATATTTTTTTCACGCAACCACATTTATTATTCTTTTATTTACCTTTACCCATATATTAAAAAAGATATTGTTTAATGTGGGTCAACTGATAATTCATCAGTCGAAATAGATTATGTTATTTCTTAATCAGTTGTATTCTTATAGATTAGAGGTTTTGATTTATATTAGTATTTCAATATATCTGATGTTAAATTAGGCAAATTATTATCTTAAAGGACTGGTGTCTACACTTATTATTGGTCAGTTATATTATAAGCAGGATTATGTAGTTTACATTGTAAGGTCAGTATTGAGGGTTGGGTAGCCGGCTCTCAATACTGACCACTGATGTCAGAAACGCCTACAAAGATCAGAATGTTTAATTTTGGGTAACATAATTTATAAGGACGTTTTTCATTGTTTTTACTTTGAACATTAAACTTCATGGGATTCTTAATGAGGTCAAATTACAATTCTTTTGAAACTTTCGACCAAGCAACATGATTCGTTTGGTAAAGAGATGTTACCTTTTCATATTTGTATTGTTTTCGAGGGGAGGTTTTGATTAAGGTTAATTATTTCTGTAATTCTCTTATATTACTCAAATAATTACCTTAGATTAACATCTTTGAAGACTGTAGGCTTTTCTAAGGTCAAATAACAATTATATCAAAACTGGACAAACCGACATGATTTTGTGTTGGAGAAATGGAATGTTATGTCAGACGTATAAGATATTTTAATTTATATTTGTATATACTATAATATATGATATCAGTCACTAGAGATTGCCTACAAAGATTGACGGTTATGTTATTGTCAGTGTGTTACGGTAAAATAATACTTTATAAGGAAATAGAATGAGGTCGAAATTCGAATAATACATCTGTTGAATAGATTATATTATTTCTTAATCAATTATTTACTTATAGATAAGAGATTATGATTTGTATTTCCTCAATTATTATACATTATTTAGTTATTTTTATAGGCCCATATTAAACAATAATTTTATATTTTTATATGCCCATATTTTATGTTACAGAACAAAATTCTAAATTTGGCATTTTCCTAAACTTGGAATGTAAACCGTTATGGGAATTTGAATGGGATCAAAATTGTTTAGACATTTTCGACATACACACTTGAAGTGATATGGGTGTGGGGGGAGATGTATTATGGCTGTCCGTCCATCATGCTACAGGTCCAAATTTGAAATTTACTATTTTCCAAAATTTGGAACATACCCGTTTATGGTAATTTTAATGGGGTCAAAATAATTTCGGAATTTTCGACGTACAAGCATGTGGGGTGGTGGTGGGGTCGGGTTTTAGTAAGATTTTTGCCAGCAAGCACATTAAAATACCCTCGTATTATAAGATATTGTTTAATATGGGCCAACTTATATGTTTTTTAATCAGTTATATTTACTTATAGATGTAGTTATAAAATCGTATGAAATAAAAAAATTTACCATCGCTGTTTCAATTGAATCTAATCTGAATAATTCTAAATTTAGTGATTATGTCGATTTCATATATCCTGATGAGCTCGAAGTCAAAAACGCCACTGACAGTGACAATTACGCTTCCTACTTGGATCTGCGTCTCGAATTTGACAATTGCCATAAACTAAGTGTTAAATTGTATGATAAACGTGATGACTTTGACTTTCCGATTGTTAACTTTCCATTTATTAGTAGTAACATTCCAATATCACCAGCTTATGGAGTGATTGTGTCTCAGCTAATTCGTTACGCGAGAGCTTGTTCCTTTTATTCTGATTTTTTAATTAGATCGAGGCATTTGTCGTCTAAACTTCAACTACAAGGATACGTGCGCACTAAACTTATAAAAACCTTTAAAAAGTTTTATGGCCGTCACATTGACTTGATTAGTAAATATAATGTGTCTCTCTCAGCTATTATTCTAGATATATTTAATTGACACGTTTACTATTACTATCTCCCTAATTATGTTACTACATCGTTAAGACAGTTCATCACGTGCATTTTGCATACCGATAGTTCATTGGCCAAACATGCTATTATATTGAGATTTCGTCCAATAGTTTGGATGCAGCTATGGCGGGTGTGGCGCCAGGCAGGGTAAGCTTACTCTTCCGGACACCTGTTACCACTGTTTGTCGTGTATTTTCTACACGGGGAGCAGTCCATTTGCTGATTACACTATTTTGCCTAATAACGTTTTTAGGACTTCGAATTCTGTCTAATGGTTTGGATTGTTCGTACTTGGTTTTATTTTATTTGCAGTTAACAATATGGCTGCTGCTTAAATTAAGCTTTTGAAATCCATGCATTGGCAATTGACAATTATGGGAACGAAGCATTGGGCTTCGAGATAATAATTTCACAGATTACAATATTTGTTTAGCATTCAAAGCATTAGGCCTACACAATTTTAAACTTTCAGCTGCGAGTTATTCTCGTTTCTGTCCCACCTAAACAAGGCCCAATTTCTATATCTGTCAACGCCCTCCCTGCCAATTTCTATATCTGGCAACGCCCTCCCTGCCAATTTCTATATATGGCAACGCCCTCACTGCCAATTTCTATATCTGTCAAGGCCCTCACTGTCAATTTTGGAATGTATAGTTGAGGTTTTGCTATGCTAATGACTGATTACTCAGGAGAAGATCATGTCATCATAATCCACATATCTGTATGCAATAAACAGTGACTTGTCGTTTTAACCGTTCGTCCCACAATTAGGGAAAAGAAAGATACATTTATTTCGGACTATAAGCATCTTTTTTTTGGTGTGGGGGGGGTGGCCGGTAAAACGTTACCGTATGTAATAATATAGTTACGTTTCAAATAAATCCATAAAAGATGTATTGTTTAATGGTCGAGAGCGAGGCGTCTAGACAGTAATATATTCTAAAACAACATGAGGGCCGTACAGCCCGAACGTTTTTACAATTTATTACGAAATGTCATAAGCTCGAGAGCATTAAACATCTTAAAATATTGACACTCCGCAAGAGCTTTTACAGTCAAATACCAGTGGCGGATCCAGGAGTTTTTTGACAACCCCATGTTTTGTCTCAACGACCACGGAGCGATGGGTGCCACAGGCACACATCCGAGTGCCGTTTGCGCGAGCAGTAGAGAGGGGGGGGGGAACCGAACACAAATTGGCGACCTATTCGGCTAGCGAGCTATTCGACCGATCCAGCTGACGACATGTTCGTTGGCAACCTATTCAGAATTAAGACAACAGTCGCCCAAACTCATCTATTTTTATCACCCAATAAAATCCAACGTTACGTCTATCAAATGAAAGTAGAATAATATATTATTTTTTATCCATTCCTTTAGCTCAGAATAGAGGTGTAATTTCGCATTATCGTACAAAATTCTAGACATTCAACTAAATATACCCCGAAAGGTAATTAAATAGGCTTTCCAGATATTATTAGTAAAAGTTGGCACAGTCATATTAAAGGGGTGCACTCTCTTCCTAAACATGACCAATTTTTTAAAAAAATTTAAAGGCAAAAACTGTTAATATCCCGTGTCAAAATTAGGACCATCGTACAAAATTCTGATGATCCAACTAAATATATTCTAACAGGTAATTGAATAAGCTTTTCAAATGTCATTAGTAAAAGTTGGAACAATCATATTAAAGGGGTGCGCTCTCATCCTAAACGTCGCCAATTTTTTAACATTTTAAAGTGAAAGAACGGCAATATTCCAAGTCAACATTCGGACCATCGTACAAAATTCTGAGCATCCAGCTATATAAATTCGGAAAGGTAACAGAATAAGCTTTCCAAATATTATTAGTAAAAGTTGGCACAATCATATTAAAGGGGCACGCTCTCAAACTGAACATAGCCAACTTTTCAATATTCTATATGTAAAGATAGACCGGTATTTATTTCGAAGTTCAAATTCGAACCATCGTACAAAATTCTGAGCATCCAGCTATATATATTCTGAAAGGTAATTGGATAAGCTTTCCAAATATTATTAGTAAAAGTTGGCACAATCATATTAACTTAAAGGGGCGCGCTCTCAACCTGAATATAGCCAATTTTTCAATATTCTATATATAAAGATAGACCGATATTTTTTTTCGAAGTCCAAATTCGAACTTTTTAGTTTACTAATTTATTATTTGTACTTGATAGGGATAAGAGAATACTTGTCGAAACGTCGTGCTATATGTGTATAAACCAGTGATTGTTTTCCATATAAATTGTGTTGTGTTTTTTAATGTGCTCAATCACTAAATGCTACTCAAGGATTATATTTCAGAATATATATAGCTGGTTGCTCAGAATTTTGTACGATGGTCCGAATTTTGACTCGGAATATTACCATTCTTTCACTTTAAAGTGCCAATCCCGATAACTTTTTGGGGAATAAAACTGCTTCATTTGGTGTTAAAATCCTTTAAAATCCATAACCTAAGGCCCACCTACTAACCCGATATTTGTAATACGCTTGTAAATAACTTAAACCTGACAGTATTCATCTGGAAATGGAGAACGTTTTATTATACAGTATCTGGATAAAACCAGACTTTTTTCTATAAAAATAATATGTAGGTGAAATTTACCTTTTGTTATCAAGTACAGGGCATGGGTCATTCACTGTATAGACCTCTCAAGAAACATTAATCGATTATCAGGTCACCCATTGAAAAAATTGACCCGAAATCTTAAAAGGGTTACGTGTCCGGATAAGCAGTGTTGACGTTCACGCCCAAAGGACTCAATATTTTGAACTGAATTTTTGAGACAAGGTAAATACACCATGCCACTATATTTTGGTCCATAAATTTCATAAACACTCGGACTTTAATTTTTGAGACTCTGTTCTTATCGGGATTGTCCCTTTAAAATATTGAAAAATTGGCTATTTTCAGTTTGAGAGCGCGCCCCTTTAATATAATTGTGCCAACTTTTACTAATAATATTTGGAAAGCTTAGTCAATTACCTTTCAGAATATATATAGCTGGTTGCTCAGAATTTTGTACGATGGTGCGAATTTTGACTCGGAATATTACCATTCTTTCACTTTAAAATATTTAAAAAATGGCTATGTTCAGGTTGAGAGCGCTCCCCTTTAATATGATTGTGCCTACTTTTACTAATGACATTTGGAAAGCTTATTCAATACATACTTGTGGAAACTAACATCCTGTGCTTCCGTGGAATAAATATATATATGTGGATACCCGAAAGCGACAGATTGTGGTCCATTGATGCAACAAGTAAGGGAGCCAACTCACAATCAGTTACGGAGACAGACCACCATTAATTTCCCCATTGCCGTCAATGTTAATTCTGGCCTCTTCGGCCACCTCCAGGCTCCAACTCTTCCCCAAATTGTCGTTGGGCTGAATGCTTTTCACTACAGGGGAACAAATGGTCATGTCTTTGCACTAAAATATGTATGAGGTTCACCCCCACAATTTTGAGATACACAAACTTGAAGAAGCAAACTAAAAACATGTAACTAGTTGCCATGCATATCGCCGTTGCCAACCTGGTCAGCTTCCTTCATCATTCACAGATGGAGAACCGACGCACTATGGCAAAGCGTGGGACATTTAAAAAGAGAGAGAGAGAGAGTTTAGCGTCCACTCGACACTTACTAGGTCATTTCATGACCAACGTGTGGTTCGATTTATTTCAATTCGTTTGCGCATATGAGTCTTGAGCAGTGGTAGAAAACCGGAGGACACAGAGGAATTTATATTTTTTTTTATATGTTTTACCTTATTTAAAGAAGTTCCATCTGTGCCTTCATTTTTTAATCAAAATATGGGTCTTTTGTCTTTTAAAGTACAACTGATTTAGCTTTCTGCTGTTTTTCTTCCATATCCATATATCCGTCATGCTTATTTTTTTCTTGTGAGGTGAGTTTCGTGAAACTAAAAGTTTCTGATTTTATTCAAAATATCAATGATTTTGAGTAACGAAGCATGCCGCAAGTTTTAGTTTTCCTATCAAGACCTCATGGCTGAACTATTAAGCAACATGACATCATGCTCCTTGGTTGTGTGTAGTGCGGCCCCCCTGCAATTACTATTTAAGTTATATTATAAATAGGGGGGGGGGGGTTGCCGAATGGTTAGCGTGCGCGCGCTGTATTATACGACCTGCCATTGAGTCAACTGACGTGGTCTCGAATCCTCGGTTGTACGTGGCAAGGAGTGGGTTTTCTCCAGGTCCTCCAGTCACCCCCCCCCCCCACAGACACACACACACACACACCCACACACTGCTTAAGACCCCTACGCGCAAGCGAATTATTGAAATATAATTAAAACCCATATTTTAGTCCCGAAATGGCCTAGTTTGTGTCGAGTGGACGTTAAACCCCATTTCTCTCTATTTATATATTATAAATCGAATAAGTAATTCGGAAACACCAAAACGGATTCGTTAATACCATATAAAGTATTTATTTAACCATTTTAAAATATATACGCTATTCAAAGTCACACCTTTCTCCATCCTAGTATTATGATGCTGTTCCCACCATTGTTTGTTTACATGGGTGAGTTAACAATTAAAGCTACATTGGTTAACTCATAACTGTGTAATAACAATCATATTAGCCGAGCTTACACCCCTTCATTAAAATAGATCGGTCCATGTAAACTGAACGAGGGTAAAGGGGATAAGGTTTTCTATGAATATCATCTCGTGCGTGTGTACGCTGTTGGGGGATCAGCTATTTACCGTTAGCTACTGTTAGTAAATTCCAAACCTCAGTGACTCACGAACCGCTCGCGCGAGAGCTACGAGACTCCTGTTACTACTTTTATGGTAGTTTGGGCGCTCGCATCGTTGAATGAGCACAGCTGTCAAAAACACCCAACACCCCTCTACGCGCGATAATGGGCTTAACCTGACACACAAGTTGGCCATTTACTTTGGAGTAGAGAGAGGCTAGGAGTGATTTTGTTAAGTGATTTTTCTAAACTAGTTACAAAGATTATGGTGCTTTAGTTGGGATTTGAGTGTTTTTTTCTTTAGAAGGAGTTTTTATAATTTAGTTTTTTATTTGTTCTATTACTGTAAAGATGTCGTCAGTAAGTTTAAGTTTAGGATTTAGCTGTTTTAAAAGTTTTAAAGGAGTAAGAATGGGGTCGAGTTCCATTAGAACTATGGTTCTTCTGTGTGTTCTTGGAATATGGACGAACTTGGCATCGGGTTATAATGTTGACGTAGATTCACCTTTGATACATGCTGGAGAGACTGGAAGTATGTTTGGATACGCTGTTTCACAACATATAGACCAAGCGACAAGTTGGTACGTTACAAAAATTTTCTTTTTACCGTAAAAATAACTCCAATTTTATTAATTAACCCATTTGGGTCAATTACTTAGATTACTTACTTTTTATTCTCTCAAACACTTTAACCCTATTTCAAAGCCCCAATAACACTCTTGTTGTAACTGAATAATATGCCCCAATCTTCATTCTGGTCAACAAATCGTATTATTTTAGAATATTCCAATTAATAAATGGTGATATAAATTTCATCTTAACACACCTATTTTAAAAAATTGGAAAAATTCAACCAATTGATATGAAAAGTCTAACGTAAACCTTTTCAAATGTGACTTGGATTTTGAAATATTTTCGAACTCACTGGACAAGTAAAATAGGTTGTAATGGATAATTTACACAACAGGTAGGACACTTAAACATCTAGTACTTAGAATAAGGGTATTATTTATTTTCTGGATCTACCAAGCCATCAAGAATGTTATTGTCCCTTTAAATAGTCTTTTATTTCGTTTGGTTTATACCCTGACAAATGTTTATTTACAAGTTTGACGTAACAAATAGTAAGTGCACGGAATTCGCAATACACGATTACAAAAGACAAACACACGGACTGGACACAAAAATTACGACCATTACACGTAGACCCTATATGTATCAAAACCTATAATGTATGTTGTGTTATTTTTATTTCGTTTTATTCTAGTCCTTAAATGGCGTAATTTGTGTCGAGTACACGTGATAATTATGTACAGAATATCATTAAAAACGGTCATTTATTTAAACAACAATGAAGTTGCATAACATTCTTAAACCGAAACGTGTATTCGAATATATCCGGTTCATACATAAAACGTCAGAAAAATAAATTGATTAAGAAAGTTTTAGGGTTTGCCCAGAGCCAAGTTTATTAATTAGAAATTAAGGATAGATATAGTTTACTAATTAAGCTAGTATACTGTATCAAAAAAAATAATTCTCTCTAAATTTTATTTTTGCAAAGGTTTCGACAACTTTATTTATAGATAGTTTAACTCGCAGCGGTAGTTGGAGCGTATTAGATAAAGCAAATAAAAAAACCGTGTGTCTATAATTAACTTAATAATTAACGTCAGAATAATTTTTTTAGTAAAGGCGACAAATACCCTATGTTAGTCCCAAATTGACCTGGTTGTGTTGGGAGCAAGGATCCTTTACTTCATTCATTAAATAAGAAACATAATCGACACACTTTATGAATGACGTACTCACACACGTCCATTACTCTTTAAGCTATTCGATACTTCCAGGTTTCCTAGGTTCGACTCAAAACAGTCTCACACAAACAAACAACCCTTTAATAGGTGTAAAAGGAAGAAAGGGTTCGGTTGGCGTTTCCGTAGATCTACTTTTAATTTCTTTTAATAAACGCGGACCGGTTACGTAAATGATTTGAAATTTAATGGACTAAATAATAATTTCCCAGCATTGGATTCATGAAGAATGATTTATTGAATGAAAGAACAGGGAACTCCCATCCCTTACCTAAACTCGACGAATCATTCTCAACGTCCGTTTATATATAAATTCATTATTCATCGTGTTGTTGATGCAATGGCAACTCCTTTTCGTCTCGTCCCACCGGATATCTACAATATAAATTGAATAAAACCCTAGTGGTGGTTGTGAAATATAGGAACTCCTTGACATCTCATTTTAACCACAAACATCTACTCTGTGGCGATGATTGTGTGCATCTTATTATTAGTAACAATGAGTAATGCTGTACATGTGCATATTCATATAACTTTCTCTTCGAGAAATAAGTTGTAATATACAACTCTTACTGCTTTCTCGACGCGAAATGAGTTAAAATATACAACTTTTACACCTTTCTCTGTACGACATGAGTTAAAATGTATTATATTACAGCTTTGTCAACGCATGTTGAAATATAGGGTGTTAAGAAGGAATTTGACACAACACTCAATTCTTTATCAACAATTTAAAGATCATTTAGTCGACATGTATTGTCAATATTCAATAAAAGTATGACAGGCTTTCAATTGTCACATATAGGCCTACTATCAATAACGGTTATTAGGTCTACATCCATAATAAAAGGAGTGGTGATATCAGACCTTCTCGACAGAAAAAGTCATGCAATGGGGTTTAACGTCTTTATGCTTCACGAGAATACGTCATGCGATGTACTATGGGGAGAAATTATGTGCTCTCGACAGCGACGCTATGCCTATTCTTACATGTACATGTATTTAGATTTCCAACTGACCATGAGGGATCTTTCCACACGGTTTCCGGGGTTTCTTTCTTCCTTGCTCTGCCCTATGCCCTGTGTCATTTATAAGAGGAAACCAGTCTGCACAGGGATCGAACCCGGTACCTCCTGGATAACCAAGCAGCACCGATACTTACTGAAACACCACAGCGTCCACCGTGTTTCCTTTCTGTCTAGGCAGAGTAAGTATACCCTGTTCCGTAATTATGTCGTATCGTACGGTATGACATTACGATATTTGTTATTCATTCATAGATGCTTTATATCGTTTTATATTTACCTAAACATACCTATTGTATACATTCTAGAGTCAGTAAATACAAACAATATACTTCAAGTGTTTTCTCATTTAACTACACAGTGTAAACTCGGTGAATGATACACATAACCAACCCAGTGTAAACTCAATGAGAATTTGTAAGCTAAACGGCCCTTGAAAGTAGGACGTTAAACCCAATTTCATTTTGTAAGCGTACTGTCCCTTGAAAGCTGTACAAGTACTTTACATGTATACACGTATATAAACTTACAATCATGTCTAATGTATATATAGATGGTAGTTTTATTTGTACAAGAACCAGTGTTACGACTATTGCCGACCTTTATACGGTCCACCCATAAACTTTACGTTCACATATTTAAACAGTTTTATAAATGAACCTTCATTCATTGTATATTCTGGTCATCTTCAGATACAGGATAAAACGTGTTATATACATGTACGTGTCAACTTACGCGGTTTCAGAAAATACTCATTCGAATTCTGGATACCCTTTTTAGATCATAAGTCAAATGCCCTGGCTTCGATCTACACGTGTACGTGGTGAACATTAGATTCGACAACCAAACCCTCCGGAACCCTCCCACTGCTAAAAAAAACCTGGACTCAAGAAAATCATTGAAATAAAGTTATACCGAAATTATACCTATTTTGTGTCAAGTGGAATTAAACCCCATTTCCTTATATCTCTCTAATTCCAACCCCAGAACTTGTTTTAGAGCGACGACTATGTGAATTGGTTATACAGGTCACGTGAATGTGGAGTATAGGATATAATATATACAGTTACATCCATCAAACTTAACACGATCTTAAAATATAGGAATATAGAACAAGTATACATGTAACTTAAAACACAGTCATTTCAAACCAGTATATCTCGGTTTACTTCTTACATTTAATTACCATGTAATATAAACATACTACTTATACAATATCTAATATACAATATCTAATATACTATATACAATATCTAATATACTATATACAATATACTATATACAATATCTAATATACTATATACAATATCTAATAAAGTATATGCTATACATACAACATTTATATTTTGCAAAGTTTATAAATGATATTGTGCGTAAATATACTACAATATTTACATGTATGTATACCTCACTCACAGTCTATACTGTAATTAGTACGTATTTCACTCGGTGTATAAATGATATTATTTGTGATATTATATAATATTTAGAACATGTATATATCATATGGTACACAATATTTAGTTATATGCTCAACGTCATGTATAAATGATATTGTACGTGTATTTAGTTTTATGTTCGTGATATGTATAAATGATATTGTACGTATATTTTACATAGTTTATATTGAACTCATAGGCGACATTATGGGAATGCATTAGAAAATACGGAAACGTCACTACCCGGACAAAATTCTCCCCTCGCATTGCATTACATACGCAAGCATACTCAAAATAATAGCACTTTAGTCCCAAAATGTCCGAAGTATTGTATTGGCGATAAGTTCGCTCCCATTTCACTTCTTTATAAAACAGTTCAATATCCTCACTATGAAGTAGGTGGGCTGTTAACTTTAAAAGCTAACTGGAAACAATTGATGTAATCTATACCGCACATACTTGTAAGACAAGAGTCGAGGAAGTATGCATGGCGAGTGTATATAGTCGTATTTTGCCAACAGCCAGTTAGATTTTACAGCTGATACTATTATAGCCGTGGAAAATCTTCTATAAATATAATTAAATAATTTGGTTTAGGACGAGATATGATCATAATCGATCAATCATCGTATTGATCTACAACTAATCAATCAATTTAACATTTTATTGAATTGCTGATTTCCCCGTTTAGTTTAACAAGAGCCCCATGGGCTTTATCGCCACTTTGGTAACGTCTTGCATTAGAGCAGAACTTCGTCTGTTATCGGAAAGTCTCGACCATTTCCGTTTGGTTTCTGTTTGTAGGTCAATCATCATGGAACAAAAGCACTCCGTTTTGTTTCTATAGAAATCTAATTATAAGTAAAACTTGTTGTTCATATTCGTTTAGAACATACAACGGAATGAAATGTTGCTATATGATTGATTTGTAGAGCAATAACCAACAACGGGTTAGGCGATACTGTTGTTTTAGTTCAGCTCTGAACGTCGGTCTCATTACACTCACCCTGAACGTTCAGGGACTGGCCCATTCAATCAATGTCGAAAATAATTTGACCCCCAATTTTACTGGGCAACTTTTCACTGCTAAACGAAGGGTCTCACTCCGTGTGATCGCGTGTACAGTGTAAAGGAACATCTCAGTGAGAAAATTAGACCTTGCTCATTTCGCTAGAATCAGTATGAGCATCACAACACGCTGTGTCATGGTGGCGAAAGGGTAGTTTGATATCAGGGGACGTATTTTAAACAGCGTGTTGTTTCGCTCATACTGAGTCTAGCGAGGTAAGCAAGGTCTTATTTTGTCACTAAGATGTTCCTTTACATTGTACAGACGTCCACACGGATTGACACTCCGATGTTTCGCAGTGAAAAGTTGCCCAGTAAAATTGACTGGGGTTCAAATTATTTTCGACATTGATTGAATAGGCCAGTCCCTGAACGGCCAGGGTGAGTGTAATGAGATCGACGTTCAGAGCTGAACTACTGTTGTTTGAGACTATTTTGTTAGTCTAGCATCAAGTAATACATGTATATTGTCCGTGTTACATCAATACTCCCGGGATTTCTCATTCAATATGGATTACATGTATGGGTATGATGGGAAATTATAATATGGTGTTTAGACACAATCACGTGTAAATACGTCTGTCCACATTAAAACAATTGAACCCTATGGAAATCCCATGCTAGTTTGATGTGGGAAGTGATATAAGATATTTGCTGGTACTATATACTAGGGGACGTTCACAGTATTGATAACAATATTCACCCCTACACCAGGAGCTGTTCATACTACTGGTACCGATAGACGTCCATATACAAGGGGGTGTGAGGGGCGGATCCAGGGGGTGACTAAGGCGACTAGTCACCCCTCTCCTCACGGGTGTATAGCAATCCCGGGTCCTACAAGCTTCCACCGGGACATGCACGCATGGTCGTATATATATTGTATAGCACACGGTGCGCATCTTATCAGACACACAATCAGCATCTATGTTACTAGCGGCAGAAATTAGCTCCGTAAACCCCCCGGTCGGTGAGACAAAACATGGGGTTGTCACCACCCCCCACGCCCCCCCCCCCCTGAATGAGCCACTGGGTTTTCACAATACTGGTACCGATATATCTCCCTATACCATGGATTGTTCACAGTACTGGTACCGATATATCTCCCTATACCATGGGTTGTTAGCACTATTTATTGGTGTCGGTTGACGTCCTTGTGGTCGGGGGGGGGGGTTGTTCACACTACTGGTACCGATAGACTTCCCCATACTATGGATTGTTCACAGTACTGGTACCGGTAGACGACCTATAGATGTGTTCGGTACTGGTACCGGTATACGTCCCTATTCCAGGGGCTGTTCACACCACCGATAGACAGAAACTAGAACCGGTCCATAAATGAGAAAAAAATACAAGCTGAAAGGGTAAGTGTCTGTCTTTCAGAGAGCTATTTCAGCCATTCAGAAAGAAGAGTGCCTCGAAACATGATAAACAGGGCGCTAAATAGACGTATTCGTGTTAGGATATATATGTACGTTCATTGTAAACAGAAATATGTACGTGTACATGCCTTCAGTTGACTAGGTCTGATAGTTCAACTGTTCATATTGTATAATATCAGTGTGTACATCCCTATAATTCATAGCACAATATTCTAGGCCATATTTTAGTATAAGGTTTAGTAAATAAGGTCCTCGTTCTGTTAGTCACATGTCATATAATGTTGAGTGTGCAGGAAGAAGGCGAGATACCTTCAGATATAACATGAATAAGGTCCTCGTTCTGTTAGTCTCGTGTTATATAATATGAGTGTGAAGGACGAAGTTCAGATGTTGCCAGATATATTGATATAACATGTTCATCCGAAGTATGGTCGACTTTCACGTGCCATTTACCGCCAGACGCGTTACATTTTATAAACACGGATATTGTTAAAGAGGCAACGAGTCGGGTGGTGCACAAATATCTGAAAACCTACAATATATGTCTCAAATCACAGACCATCTGTACATTGTAACCTAATTAAAGGGTCTGATAGGGAAGGGAATAATTGTGATTAGAGACTTTTGGCAAGCGGAAATTTCTTGTCCGTATCGCGTATCCGTATCGATTTTGTGTGTGACGTCAACAATGCTTGTGTATTTCTCATACGTGATATGGCACACGGATACGGCAGCACGTATCGAACAGCTTGCATACGGAAAAGGTCCATATAACATCGTCGTCTTTTTACCATACTTTTTGCTACTATTAGACGCTGAAATGTGTTATAGTAGACACTTGACTAGTACTGAAGATTTTGGTAGATAACTGACATCATGCTGTAAATAGAACTAAGCTACCCAAGTTACCCATATGTACACGCCGCGAAAATCTGCCAAAACTCTAAAACTACCTTGACGCAACGTATCACGTGGCGATACGGATACGTGATACGGATGCGGAAAATTCCACTTGCCAAAAGTCTCTATTGTGTAAGTCCGTGTACGCTTAGACTGGTGGCCAGTCTTCTCCACACACCAAAAATTGGCCAGTCCTCTCAAAAAAAAAAAAAAACGAAAAAAAAACCCGTAATCTCTAGAGACTGGGCAAATAGAGCTTCATTCTCATCTAGTAGGTCAATCTGCATTATGCAGGTCGTGTGACGTCGTGCACGGGATTACTGCATTTGCACTGGCAAACTGGTGTAGGTGCGAGATGTTTGTTGTGGATAACAGTTATTTTTATTTAGTGATACTTTAACGATCTAAGAATTTTGTTGACGGACAATATCTGTCGAATGAACGGATACAACGAATGGGATGAGGTGAATGAACATAAATAATTACACACGACATCATTATAACAACTTAACGAAGCCAGTTCATACGTATCGGGACGAAGCCGAATGGCGACTGGAAACAAAAACGTGACATCAGCCCGCAGACGGTTTCAGCATGACTGCTTTGCACTCCATTCGAGACGCATGATTCATGAAGGTAAATATCGAACTTAATTTATCTTAGACATCACATTTACAAATTCGTGTCACGTGACTTGCTTGACAACTGTCAATCATTCCAAATAAGGAGACAACGTAAAACAGGATAAGCAACGCCCATTTTATTGTGAAGCTCGCAAATTGTCCAGTCTCTGGTGCTGGTTACAGGTTTACTCAATTTTTTTTTTTATACAAATGGAAACGAAAATTGGTTTACTAAAAATTACTACTTTTATATAAATCGAAATGTAAAATAAATAGAAGAGACTGGGCCAGTCTAGTGTAAGCTATGCATTGTCTTTAGGTCAAATGGACCTGTTATCGATGCAAATGTCGTGATAACCGAGTATGTTTTTTCTGGGTTTACCAGTCTCCTCCAATTTCTAATGATCACTTGTGAATTATTGAATATTTGTGGTGTATTTTTATTCTAATTTTACCGGTCTCTTTCACATTGTTATATTTACCACAGGTTACTCTCTCTCTCTCTCTCTCTCTCCCCCTCTCCCTCTCCCCCCCCCCCCCCTCTCCCTTTCTTTAATTCTTTCATACCCCCTTTAAATGAATTGGTTAGAAAATACGATTTCGGTATCTTTAAAACAAAAATATATTGTTTTACTGTCAGTAATTCTAACTAAATAACAGTCATGGTAAATGTACACAAGTATATAAGGTTACAGTTGGAGTGTGGCTAGCTTCTGATTCTCTCCCAACAGACTCCCATATTTATACCATGCCGTGACGTTTCAAATTTTATATCATCCAAGAACAATTCTGATCAATACATTGTATATGTTCTGGATATAGTAGGAGCTTCGTACAATACATCTGCCATGTATTATGGTCAATATACAGAACATGGATTACAGAAGTCTCGACAGATACAGAAATTTTAAAACATTATAAAATACATATAGTTACATGAAATTAAAACGAAGACTTGTGGGACACTGTTAAAATTTTCACATTGGTATAATCAATAAATTACATAAATAAGAATAAAACAAGAAAAATAAAACCAAATTACGAAATTAAGATATCGCATCACTCTCAAGCTCTTTTTCAATTCAAACATCTTAAAAATACAAGAGCCAAAAAAGGATAAAATCTGTTCATTTGTCATTAAAAATAAAGTCCGATAAATAGCCACCAACTTTCTTCTAGTAGTACTAAATTTTCACGTGTCTGAAAGGGACCCATCTAAAGAGTATACAACTATAATCGATGAAACTATAAAAATAACAGAAATCTCCCCAACCGGAATCGTTGGCGGGGAATTCCAGTTCACTTTAGAAGGAATTTATATGTTATTAATCCTCCGAATTCTCTTCTTATTTTACGGTTATCTTTTAATGGAAATAAAACTACCGGCAACCAGAAAATATCATTAAACATTTTAACAGACGAATTTGAAATAAACTGCGAGACGCCATGGGATACATTTAAACTTTGTAAAGTTGTATCGGCGTTCTGAATTAAATCAACGCAATCTAGAAACGGATTCGTTCGTGTGCCCATTCTTTCAAACAGACGCCCGTCCAGGGATGATTTCCATTTCAATATTCAAGAAAGTAGTTCCAAATGTCTGAAAGGAAAGTTATCAATTTGTATAATGTGATCTCTCCGGTTAATAGACCACTGCTATATTACAGGCATTTAGCAGATGCCGAAAGAATTTATATCCTTATAGAGTATGTTCTTGAGGAAAAGATAAAGTCTATCTGAAACTTCTGCAAGAAGTTTGCACGTGGAAGTTAGAACGGGTCAATAGTATGATGATTGCCATGACGGTTGCCTAACCACGTCAACGATTATTATTCCGCGGCTTTATAAAAACTAGCATTGTTGTTTCTACCGACAAACCACAATAAATCTTAGAGTAATTTCTTCTTTGATAAACCTTCAGGCTATATTGCCTGGCACTAAACCACTGTGGCTATTCATGACAGTAATTGTTGAGTTTAATAGAAAAGTTCATGAAACGATCGCTTTAATTAGTAGGGAAAAAACAGGTCCAATACTGAAACTTGGTAAAAGCATGAATCTGAATTTTTGGGATAATCATGGAATGGAAGTACATGACAGGCGACCCTGGCGCGGATCCAGAGGGGGGGGGGTCCAGGGGGTCCGGACCTTTTATGCGATTTTATTCGCGATTTAGACCTGTTATTTTGGAATTTACCTTCCGGAAATACGTCAGATTGAACCAAATTGATTCTAATTTACCAAATTATCGGTTGAGCGCAATTAGTTAAGCAATTATCAAACCTAGACCCCCCCCCCTGCAAAAAATCCTGGATCCGCACCTGCGACCCTATTCCTTGTCACGTACAACGAGAGAATCGAAACCACGCAAGTGTTTTAAATTAGCAGAGTTTTGGGTTATTTACAACCAATGAAGAAATTAGTTACAGGAAAATCTAAAAATTGACTTATTCAAAACAGAAATACCATTGGCATGTTATAAAATCACATTTTGAACCTAACTAGAACATTTAATCCTTATGTCGCTAGTAATATTCAAAAATAAAAATAAGAAGGATAGGTTGTGTGTGGGGAGGTTGGGGTGAGAATGGGGATGGGGGGGGGGTCCTGTAAAACAATTATATTTTCATATTCAGTAGACAAAATCAGCAAAAATCGAACAAGAAATAATTTCCAGCGTTGTTGATATTCCAAAAATATGTGTAGACAATTGCTGGCGTTAATTATCAGATACCTCGAGATATATACAGACATTAGTTTATTTTACTGACCCTCTTTGATCCATTTACATTACGTCATTCAACATGTTTAGGGTTTTTAATAAAAGGGTGTGAAAATGTTAAAAATATGGCGAGATTAACACAAGAAGATGTTGTTGAACAATGACAAGGACTAATGTTGAGATCAATTGATTGTTAATTAGTCCCATCAGTGACCATGTGTTATCAATCAACCGTCGAGTGTCAAAAACTTTAATCATCAAACTAAGACGTAGTTATGTCAATAAATGGGGGTTTAAACGTCATTATTACGTCAACTTTTTAATTAATAATATACTATCCAGACGTTTACCCATATCGGGTCATAATGGCGGAAGTTACGACTCGGGAGACTAGGTAAACTCCGTTACGTAAATATTTTTGGTGAGCCGGTTGAGTAGCTTGTCTGAAGATTCACACGATATCAAATTAAATTGTTTAACCCAGGCGCGGATCCAGAGGGGGGGGGGGGGGGGTCCAGACCCCCTTGCTTAGGCTTGAAAAATTTTTATGCGATTTTATTGGCGATTTTTAGACCTGTAAATTTGGAATTTACCTTCCGGAAATACGTCAGAATGCACCAAATTGAATCTAATTTACCAAATTTTTCTGCTTATTTTATTAACTTCGCAGCATTGATTGTATTTATTTTCAACCCGGTTGATGTTGAAACCTTTCCCCTGTTTTGTTTTGTGTAAACTATTATTATCATATGTTTTAAATTTTTATTTTACCTTGACTACGATGGATTTTCCTCTTGTTGTACAGTAAGAAAAACGCGGCACATTGCACGTGTTAAAATGATTTTTAGAACTTCGTATAAAATTATACCACATGTTAGTACAAAATGACATAATTTGTGTCAAGTGGACTTTAACACCCTGCCCCTCCACTCTCTCTCACTCCCCTCCCTCTCCCAAATTCAGAAAGGCACTGAAAACGATTGGTTTAATATTCGTCTATATGTAAATGTGTTCATGTGTTAAAAAGGTAAATGATCCATCATAAAATTGACACAATCATGACGATATCGACGCTAATTAGGATAGGTCAATCGTTAATTATATAAATTAAAAAAAAAATCAAACAAACAAATAAATAAAAAAATGACGCAGCAGATATTATTTCGGCCGTACATAAAGATGTGTGTCTGTTTATAAATACTGGGGTTGGGTTAGTGTTAGGTATATCAAAGTTATAATTCTCTGGAACGTATGCGTGTCGGGTTAGTTTTGGGTATATATTAAAGTAGGATCAAGTGGCTAAATGGGTAAGGCGCTGCCTCGCTAGCCTGGAGGTCGAGTGTTCCATCCCTGCATTGGCCGAGAAAGTTCATCTCGATTTTCCGGCGTGGTTTCCCCTTGTCAGTGATGCAGAATGGAGGGTCTGACAAGGACAGCTGTCTAGTCGTTCGGATGGAACGAAAAACCGAGGTCCCGTGTACACTTGTCCCATGTACACGTAAAAGATCCCTTGGCAGTTGGATTTCGATATAAGAGTAGGTCGTGGCACCGCTGCCCGGGCAAAATTTCCCTCATAGCACACTGTATGGCGTATGACCATCTTCCATTAGCCAAGGTTAGGTGCAAAAGGGCCGGGGCCTTATTCGCGAAATTTTAACTAAGATAAAACCAAAATTTTAGTAATATGATTGGATAATATTAGATTGATTTTAGTGCTTAGCCAATCAAAACTGAAGTATCCACTAAAATTTGGATTTTATCTTAAGTTAAGATTTCGTGAATCTGGGCCCAGGACGTTAAACCACATGTCATATATATTAAATCATAATTCTCTGGTACGTGTGTGGGTCGAGTTAGTATTAGGTGTACAGTGGAATCCGTATAAGAAGTAGGGGCGTGGTGAGGGCAATTATTGAAAAGAAATTCTGAGTAACAAAAAAGATTTTGGCACAAAAACCCTTTTACTGACCGCGGAGCTGTGGCCGGCGAAGCCGACCACCACGAGCGCCGAAGGCGCGAGCCCGCGGCGGGGGGTCCGGGGGGCCCTCCCCCGGGAAAATTTCGAAAATTAGAAGCCCAGAAACGCAATCTCCAGCAATCCGAGACAATTTGATTGTGATTTTGGCGCAAAAACTTTTTGGCGCATGAGTATGGCTACTCATGAACTCATTCTCACCACGCCCCTGATAAGAAGCCACTCCTATTAGGTGTACAGTAGAATCCGTATGAGCAGCCACTCCTATTCAGCGACATCTCCTTGTAAGCGTTCATAGTAAATTCTCCCCGTAAAAATCTTTATTCAACGGTCACTCTTCTAACGCGGCCAGTGGTCACTATTTTGTTAAAAAAATTTAACAAAATACCGCCCATTCAACGGCCATTGTCGTTCTTCGTAACACTCCCGCTAATCCCCGCTATATTAAAGGGACAATAACATTCTTGCTGGCTTGGCAGCTCCAGGAAATAAAAAATACCCTTATCTAAGTACTAGATGTTTAAGTGTCCTACCTGTTTTGTAAATTATCCATTACAACCTATTTTACTTGTCCGGAGGGTTCGAAAATATTTTAAAATCCAAGTCACATTTGCAAAGGTTTACGTTAGACTTTTCAAATCAATTGGTTGAATTTTTCCAATTTTTTTTTTCAATAGGTGTGTTAAGATGAAATTTATATCATCATTTAAATGGAATTTTGTAAAATAATACAATTTGTTAACTAGAATGAAGATTGAGACATATTATTCAGTAACAACAAGAGTGTTATTGGGGCTTTAAAGTTATAATTCTCTTGTACCTGCACGTGTCTAAACTATCTCTGTATAGGTCTTGTGTTAGGCCATTTTTGTTAGCGATATCAGCCGTGATGGAAGCTGTTGTTAAACCCATATTAATATCTGATTAGGTTTAGACCATTTCCAAGTTCTGATTCCCTAGTATATTGTATACGTGCGACTGGAACGTAATAAATTAAACCCATTAAATATATCACCGAAATAGAAACAGCCGTATCATGCCCACGTGTATATTAGAAGTTAGTATCGTAAGACATGATGTTTGCATTTCCCGTAGAGTTAAAATTCTAAGATAAAACAAGTGGGATTATTAGGGAATGAATGGTTTTAGTATAGTCATTGTCATTTTGACAAACGTTAATAATAGCCTTGTCATAATTAATAGAAATAGACGTGTGAACAGGAACCATGACATTTGTAGGCTATAGCGCCCTTTTAGAAAGCAGGATAGAAAATTACGATTTGGGAAATGAAATTAATTTTATTCCTGGATTAGAAATTAAAGACAGAAATAAAAGCGCGAATTTGAGGCTAGCTGAATAATTTATAGATGGGTACATTTTATAAAGTGGTGATTTCTTGTTTGCGAAGGCGCGGAGTTGCCTTACAACCCTCATTGGTTAGGATCAACTGGATGTTTATCCTATAAAATAGTCATACATGTATAACAATATAGGTTTTATTGTCAGCGTGTTGTTTTATAAAGTACTTACATATATATAGCCCTATTAAAGTATTACCATCAAACATTTATAGCCTCTATACATCATCATCCATGTTCAGTAATTAAATAATTAGACCAATTAATCAATAAAGGCTATTAAACTGTACGGATTAACACGTGCAATAAACTGAACAACCTGTAAAATACACCGAAAGATGCTCCGCCCCTGCGCACAAATTCTGCGATTTTCATAATCTATAAACATACTTTTATTGGAATAATTTCGTGTGAATGTAGCAATAACTGACCGCCATATATATACACGATATGATTGTGATTTAAGACAGGCGCGGATCCAGGATTTTTTGCAGGGGGGGGGGGGTCTAGGTTTGATAAAAGGCACTCAACCAATTAATGGGGGGTTTGGGGGCGCTCCCCCAGGAAAATTTGGTAAATTATATTCAATTTGGTGCATTCTGACGTATTTCCGGAAGGTAAATTCCAAAATTACAGGTCTAAAAGTCGCCAATAAAATCGCATGAAAAATTTTCAAGTCTGAGCAGGTGGGGGGGGGGGGTCCGGGCCCCCTGGACCCCCCCCTCTGGATCCGCGCCTGTAAGAGAGGTATTACATGGGGAAGGGAGGGGGAGATGCGCTGTCAAGGTAAACCCTCCTCCCAACGTCGTATTGCAGATGTAATTATAGAAATAAAATACCGTATGAGCCACAAGTCTGTTGTTTTGGTAATATAATTATACACCACACTCTATGGTGATCGTTGCATACACTGCATCTAGTTAATGCCACTCAACTCTGTTCTCACCTTTACGGTCGATGGTAGGCCCCACTGCGAAACTCAAAATTTTTTTTGGAGCGATTCTGGACAGGAGACCACAAGGATTAATTTCCTCTCGGGAGCCGTTTTGTTTATAGAATGGTTGTCTTTGAAGATTTGAAACAACTATATTCAGAATAAACAGCGTCGATTTTGTGTCCTAGAACACTACTAGAACAGCACCAGAACTGTACGAGAGCAATGATAGAACACTACTAGAACATAACTAAAACATTACTGGAACGTTGCTAGAACAGTACTAGAACACTACTGGAACGTTATTAGAACAAGTGGTACCCCTAGATACTGTTTAGCCCTAGATTACGAATAGTATCATTCACAAGACATAATATACTTATTCTTTCTAAAACACCTCCTCCCTCTCAATAACACATGTTAACGAAGAGTATCGTAAACAAGACAGGATATGCTTACTCATTCTAAAACACCTGATACCACTCTAACCCCAAGTAGTGATGGGTATCGTACACGATTTGTATCCATGTATTAATACATATTATTACAGATTACTAGATCTATCATCGTCAATAAATTAGTCAGCAAAGCGTGGACTGAAAGACTAATAACTCTATCCTTTATTGATAATTAGTATACGTAATGACCTAATTATCAGATTGAATTATGCAATATTCTGGTTGCTTTCTAACTATTGCATCGTCAGTATGTAAATATATATATATATATATATATATTAGGGGATAGATGTTTGTACGTGACAAGAGTAGGGTCACGTATGCGTAAGCGATATATTGAAATAAAATAGAACCATGTTAATCCCCATATTACCTACTTTGCGGAGAGAGAGAGGGAGAGAGGGTAGAGAGAGAGAGAGGGAGAGAGAGAGAAGAGAGAGAGAGAGAGAGAGAGCACATTGACTATATGAATCGTGTTTATGGATACACAAATCAGCCGATAAAGAATAGATACAACAGGCTGTGTAAATATCGTGTCATAGATGTAGATGAATATTGAGAAGAGTTGGCATCCATCGTCACGATTTCAATAAAAATATACGAGTATCATTATCCTTCAATTAATTTACTGATCAATGAAAATACTGGTCAGAAATTATCGATGACGTAATACACCATGGCAGCATGTAACTGGTGTTCCTAAATCTCAACAGGGTTTAATTAGGCGAAGAATGAAACCCAGAATGAAACCCAGTTTCCGGTATCTAGTTATAGTCTTCCAGACGTATGGGGGTGCCAATTCATCTCATACGTCATTTCAACCATACGAAGCCACTGAAACATGCTCCAATAATACAGATGGGGTTGATTTAGTGCTAACTGATGATAATCTCAACCATCAACATTTTTATATTACCAGCATATACGTGTAAATATAGATTCACCACGTTACATACAGGTATACCTAGGGAACAGTTTATACTATTCACCACAATACGTTTAAACATAGATACATGTAATATGTTATAGTAACCTCGTGTATCTTCGTTAACCAATCGCCCCATCACCCTCCTCTCCCTCGCACCACCTATATAATGTTATCATGTGATGACTAAATATAGTGTTGATATACCAACACTGGACCTATACTTACACTGTGACCTATAACCTATGACCTTTACTTACTTGACCTATCTATACACAAATACCAGTTATATAAATAGTTTTATTTACCCAACATCTACTGACCCCATTCCACATCTTCAACACAAACCAATACCAATACTTTAATTACATTGCGCATGCACCAACAGAAATAAATATTTTACCTGTTGGTTGTTTATATTTTGTACAATATTTGTTAATTATACTTTCAGGTTATTAGTGGGTGCCCCTAAAGGTATTACGTCACAACCGGGCGTAAACAGGGCCGGTTCTGTATTTAGGTGTAGAACAGATCGAATAGATTACTGTCAAGAAATACCCTTCGATTCTAAAGGTAAGAAATACCCTTCGATTCTAACGGTAAGAAATACCCTTCGAATTTAAAGGTAAGAAGTGCCCTTCAATTCTAAAGGTAAGAAATACCCTTCGATTCTAAAGGTAAGAAATACCCTTCGATATTAAAGGTGAGAAATACACTTCGATTCTAAAGGTAAGAAATACCCTTTTGAAGATTCTTAAGGTAAGAAATACCCTTTGATTCTAAAGGTAAGAAATACCCTTCGATTCTTTAGGTGAAAAATATTCCTCGATCCTAAAGGTAAGAAATAGGGGTCCCTATATTTGTTAAATGTAATATAATATCAATTCTAAAGGTAAGAAATACCCTTCGATTCTAAAGGTAAGAAATACCCTTCGATATTAAAGGTGAGAAATACACTTCGATTCTAAAGGTAAGAAATACCCTTTTGAAGATTCTTAAGGTAAGAAATACCCTTTGATTCTAAAGGTAAGAAATACCCTTCGATTCTTTAGGTGAAAAATATTCCTCGATCCTAAAGGTAAGAAATAGGGGTCCCTATATTTGTTAAATGTAATATAAGAAAGAATATGTTTAGCCATCTGTAGATTAAGTAGATAAAAAATAAAGACAGGTAAAACTGATTTAGGCGTCTGGCCCGACAATTAGTGTTTAATATAGCCGTTAGTCAGCGTTGTGGAATACGGACGGAAATGTATGATTCTACAATCTCCTAGAGAAAAAGATTAAAATTCCATTTATGCTACATAAGTGCCGTATTACGCACAGGCTAACGTTTTGCGGAAAATGAACTATTCGTCGTATTGACATTGGCTTATATTTTACCGGTTTCGTTATTCGTTTTATCTGAAACCTATCCCTTATATTTTAAATGCATTTAGATTGTTTGTCAATGTATTAAGAATATCTTTATTATGATGAAAACCACAACTTATTTCCTGTTGTAAATAATATTTTATCACAGCGGGAGATTATTTCATAGTTGTGTAAATAAAAGGTAATTGTGCTTCAATCCCCCAATTGGTTATTACAATGCAAGTTTGTCTTAGTCATTTCTGCAATCCCTTATTTATAGGTGATTTATCTGAGGGGATAAAGGATTTAGTCAATTCCTCAAAACGCATCGGAAGTTCTTTGTCTGTTACGACCCTGGCTGGAAGCGTACTTTGAGCCACACAAATATCAGAAATATCAGTCAACCAGGTGAATTTGCAGTCAGTTTTTGACGAAGTTTGCCTTTCGTTATTTGTCAAGTTCAAGGCCATCTCTCACACTCCAAGCTTGCCGTTAGTAGCAGGATGACCACGGCAGCTTCGACTGGGTAATTTTATAAGATTAAACGTGCTTTCTCCAAAGACAAAATAAACAACAGCAAATTGTATAAACACTGAAACAAATCTGGACAAGTGTTGAATTATATGTACCAGGGGATCTGACCCTGTTCCAAAAATTATAAACCCCTTTCTGGACCATTAATGTTTTTGAAGACATTATTGTGGTTGGTCCCCAGATTCTTGGGACCCTGTACAGTTCTTTTCACTTCTTTATAAATACAATTTATGGTGGACTAAAACCAACACCGGATTAACCATGGTGGTGGCCCTGGGGTCTGGAGCATGTGGGGGCCCCTGATCACCGACTGCGAGCGCTGAAGGCATGTAGCCCCGCAACGGGGGGTTGGGGGGTTCTCCCCGCATGAAATTGTCAGAAATTGGAGGCTGGAAACGTGACTTCCTGGCATTTCAGACACTTATGTCGGACCCATTTAGAAGTACCCCCCCCCCCCCAAAAAAATAAAATAAAATTCTGTCACAAAATTAGCGCATTCCGGCTGTATTTCAGTGGACCAATCTATGCGAGTGCTATGAGTGAGCAGATCTACATCAAAACTTAATTTTGGTTCGGTCCAATAGAAGACAATAAAAGACAATGTGTTACACCCATCACCCGATTACACCGAATTCTCGGATGTCGATCGCGACACACCATGGATTGAGGGACCCAAAGGGACTTTCGATGGAGGGCCCCCTGGAGCATCGGAGGGGCCCGTCACTAGGTAACCAGCCATTGGAGTCTTCGGTCCGACCATGCTCGAGGCGCGCAACTGAGATTTTTGTGCCTCATGTTGCCCCGTGGTTAATCCGACGTTGACTAAAACCTTGACAAAGCTAGTGTGTAAAAAATGCAATTAATCAGCAAGTTTAGGTATTTTGTATAATTGAAGGAATTTTGTATAATTATAAGTATTTTGTATAATGATAAGTATTTTGTATAATGATAGATATTTTGTATAATTGTATATATAAGTATTTTGTATAAATATAAGTATTTTGTATAAATATAAGTATTTTGTATAAATATAAGTATTTTGTATAATTAAATGTATTGTATAATGATAATTTTTTTGTATTATGATAACTATTTTTTGTATAATGATAAGTATTTTGTATAATGATAAGTATTTTGTATAATGATAAGTATTTTGTATAATTATAGGTAATAATATACGATGGGATGGGAGTAAATACGTAGATATAGAAGATAAATCAGATCAGTGGTTCGGCGCCACTGTACAAAGTTCAGGAGAAAATGGCATCATTGTGGTAAGTAGGAATCATCTTTCTCATATTCAACTCCAGGATTACCGATGTCATGGATCTGTTAAAGGAGGAGGGGGGTGTGTGCAAAAATTATAAACCCATAAGGCACAGACTGTCATTGCTTCCCCTTCATTTATATTAGCCTCTTCCATAAACACTGGATGATGAGAAATTCTTGTGACCGAACAAATAAATAAAGCACTGATATGTATTTGATATAGGTGATTTCAAATTTCTCTAATGATATGAAACATAGTTGATTGTGGCATCATTTAGAATCAGTATATTTTTAGACCATATTATATAGAAAAAACTATATTGGACAAACCCAGATTCATGATAAAAGATACAAACCACCTAGTTATTTATAGAAATACTTGAATTTCCAGTCTGTTAGCTTTCGGTACAAATATATTTCCTGTTTCACTTGCCACTTATATCATGTATTTTCCTCAGACTAAAGAAAACAGACGAGTTTTACTTTGCCCTAGTCGTATGCTGAAGACTTACTATAAACTATAGACTAAAGAAAACAGACAAGTTTTACTTTGCCCTGGTCGTACCCTGAAGACTTACTATAAACTAGGGGTGGTATTTTAAATATGTTCATGTCTTACCGAATTATCTGAACCTGACATATATGTATATATACTATTGTTAGACCAAGCACTATGAACAGAGATGAGGATATATATTTTAAATCAAGGAAACAATATATAAGAATTAATGTCTGGTCAACACAATGGTTTGGTCTAAGATATGACTATTTTTAGGGTCCCATGTGCAATGCCAGGGAGGAGAAATAGGGATGTTTCCACTCTTTATTCCATCTGTAAAACGTCCTGTTGATCCCCACCCATCCTCTCGCTAATTGACTTTACTTATGTTCATTTGTAAAGTGGATCTTCACTCTCTCTGTTGCATTCTTTTATCACTTGGAGAGTTGGTGCAAAAAATTGGAATGTTAAACCAGCCTGATTTCATTTTACTTGATAATTGTTGGTACCATCTCTACTATTATTGTCTTGTATCATTAGGCAAGTTAACAGATTTGAAAAGAGATCTCTTCATGTATCGTTTGTTTTGTCTGCATTTTGTCTTGCGATTTTCCTTTATTTTCAATCAGTAGGGACCACTGGTGGATTATGAATTCTTGTAACATCGGGTCTATGAAATAAAACAATATCAGATAAAGCAGACATATCCTTCCTCTTGCTACATATGGTGGTGATTGGTCTGGAATTGTTGGGTGTAACATAAAAAACATGGCAGTCTCATTTGGTGGACTTTAGGCGCGGTCGATCGTATATACGATATCACAATTTAACGAGCTCACCCAATATTCCATAAACATATTACTCCCTTTTGTACTTCAACAAAAATAAACTCCTTGAAAAATTACAAAACCATTTAAAAAGACAATGAAGTAGAATTGAAGTCGTTGTGTAACTGGGTTAGTGTGGAATAAGTATTAGAATAAAACTCCTTCATTAAAGCTTTGGGCATTACGTTTCAATCATATTTCCCCTTGTATCAAATGTAGACTAACTGTAAATACATACAGATTCCATAATATAAACATCATTTTCCTCCTAAAAGGTGACATAAAGCAGTGTTTATTCCATTGCTAAAACCCTTTACATTGTACATATCCACAAGCCATTATATAAGAGTAGAAATCTAGCATAATTAGTTGATTGATTATTAAACCCCATTTCTCTCTCTCTCTCTTTCCTTTAAAGGGACAATAACACTCTTGCTGGCTTGGTAGCTCCAGAAAATAAATAATAGCCTTATTCTAAGTGCTGGATGTTTTAGTGTCTTACCTGTTGTGTAAATTATCCATTACATCCTATTTTACTTTTCCAGAGGGTTCGAAAATATTTTAAAATCCAAGTCACATTTGAAAAGGTTTACGTTAGACTTTTTGTATTTTTCCAATTGGTTAAATTAGGTGTGTTAAAATGAAATTTATATCATCAATTAAAGGGACAATAACATTCTTGCTGGCTAAGTTGCTCCAGAAAATAAATAATACCCTTATCCTAAGTACTAGATGTTTAAGTGTCCTACCTGTTGTGTAAATTATACATTACAACCTATTTTACTTGTCCAGAGGGTTCGAAAACATTTTAACATCCAAGTCACATTTGAAAAGGTTTACGTTAGACTTTTCAAATCAATTGGTTGAATTTTTCCAATTTTTTAAAATAGGTGTGTTAAGATGAAATTTATATCATCATTTAATTGGAATATTCTAAAATAATACGATTTTTTGACCAGAATGAAGATTGGGACATATTATTCAGTTACAACAAGAGTGTTATTGGGGCTTTAATTGGAATATTGTAAAATAATACAATTTGTTGACCAGAATGAAGATTGGGACATATTATTCAGTTACAACAAGAGTGGTATTGGGGCTTTAAACAAGTCAAAGTTGTGTGTGTCAGTGGTAAGACATCAGACCTACATGGATATATTTTAAGGGTGCTATACACCACACTATAAATATACACTATTTAAACAAGATATCAGACCACACAGAAAATGTCCACCATTTCACAAGATACTGTAAATAAAAGTCATTTAACTATGCATTAATCAAATGGCAAATGTGACAAAATTTGAAAATAGTCCATTTACCTTGTGTGAAAATTTTGAATACCATATATCTGGTATTTCCCCTTTAATTGAGTAAGAAGGTTAAAGGAGGCTGGGTAGAATATATCTGGTATTTCCCCTTTAATTCAGTAAGAAGTTTGGGTGGAATATATCTGGACTTTCCTCTTTAATTGAGAAAGGAGGCTGGGTGGAATATATTTGGGTTTTCCCCTTTAATTGAGAAAAGAGGCTGGGTGGAATATATATGGGATTTCCCCTTTAATTGAGTAAGAAGTTAAAGGAGGCAGTGTAGAATATATCTGGGTCTTCCCCTTTAATTGAGTAAGGACGGTGGTTGGAAGATATCTGGTTTTTCCCCTGTAATTGAGTTAGAATTTTGGGTGGAATATATCTGGAATTTCCCCTTTAATGGGGTAAGAAGGCTGGGTGGAATATATTTGAAACAATGTGTTAAGCTACAAACACATCTCTATCAGTTCTTGAGGTAAACAAACAGAATTGTAAATATTGATTACCAAAATTAATTCAGTCTTGATACAGAAATTGTGTTGTTGATCTTGGTTCTATGAACATGTAGGACCAGCTACAGAAAATGACGAAAACTATTCTTCCTTAATCAGATTGATTCATGACATGAAGAGTAGAGTATCCAGTAAATACTTAGTTCATCAGCAATTTACATACCGGATCGATAGGGCCAAAAAACAGGACTCATGGCTGTTTGAGGTAGTCTAGGGACCAGTAGTTTTGGATATACCGGTATAAAATATCTAACTCTGATACTCAATGCAAGATGAGTACAAAACTGTTAGTTGTATTAACCAACTCAGAAACTTGTAGCCAGTATAAAAACTGGTTTTATGTTGTAAAAAAATGTGGACTTTTACCACTTGACAAATGTACAGCTACCAGTCGACCTTCATTTAAATCTCTCCTATCAAGTTTTACATGTTATGGGCGTTGATATATTTGTTGGGAATATTTATGATAGAAATCTGTGTTCTGTGTGTATGTTTGTAATTCCCATGTCAATAAGATCGTCTGTGTTAGAGAGAGAAACAGTTGCAACACTAATTTACTTGAGTGGATTAGTTTACTGGATTTCATATAAAGTTGCAACCTTCTCTATAACATGACAAAGTTTTTTTATACTGCAGACAACATCAACACTTTGATTTGAGTTAATGAAATGAAAGTTATTGGACGCCTTATCAATGTTTTTCTTAGATCCTTTTCCGGAATCTTATTCCCTGAGAGTTGTGTGATGCTTGTGAGTTAAGGCATGTGATTGTCAAGTAGAATGCCCTGGGGATCAGTGAAATAATTAATACAGATATACCATTGGTGGTTGCGAGGGGCTGTAGTATACGGATAAAGTCAGCGGTACATGTAGCTCATGTGTTGCTGGGGGTTTGGTCGTCCGAATTGTTAACAAGTGCTGTGGTTTCGATTCTCCACTGGTACCTGACAAGGTATTGGTCTCATTTTAAACCTTGTGGGTTTTCTCTCGGTCCTCCGGTTTCCACCATATGCGTGTGATTTATTATAATAAAAAATGAACCATGTCAGTCCCGAAGGGATCTATTTTCTGTCGAGTGGACATTAGACCCCATTTTTGCTCTCTCTCTCTCTCTCTCTCTCTCATGTGGGGCTGACAAGGAAAGGTTGCCCTAGGCATTCAAATGGAAGCAGTGTTGGTGTGCAAGTGAAGGAAGCTTAGACATTTGTAATTCAATGAATAGTAGGTGGAAATAATGCTGTCCTTCCTAGTTCATGTCACAACAGAACAATGCTTGTTTCAAAATCACCAAAATATTGTGTTGCACTGTGTTAGAGTCAAAATGAGGTATTGTAGCCTACGTTTTGTACAGGCTTCCCAGCTGTGTGGCCCTTTTCACAAAATGTACAGAATTCCTGTGTGGTCCTTTTCATAAAATGTACAGAAACCCAAACTTCAGAATATATTGACAACAATGCAAGGACATTCAACAATCTAGTTGGACGGATATATGATATTGTAAGAACTATAATATTGAAGTCACTGATCATATTATTGACTAAACAACAGGCTTACTTATTGTACATAATATAACCTGTCGGTGTTTGATCACTTCCTGTGTGTCATGTTCATATTTTACAGGAAGTACTAGACACCATATTGTATTACTCACTGTAACATGGTCGAAATATTTAACATGAAATTAAACACTTCCACTCAATTGTCCCACTGGACAGACCTAACACTGTGTTCATTCGGTATGGGCCTATTTCATGGGTCTATTTCGTATTGTATGGGCCTAATACTATAGGAAATACCGGAGGGACACATCAAACACAATATCAACTAACTAGGGAACAGCAAAAGAAAAACCAAATTATAGAAAAGGCAAAAAAGCTTTTTCCTGTGAGATTTTGATGGCGTATCGTTAGGGGGAAGTTTGAGTTTGAGGGATGGGGCGAGGGGGGGGGGGGGGGCAGTATAAAATATCCCAAATGTTTATTATTTGTAATGTTCTTGGTAGTTAGCTATCAACTAGATCTGGGTTTAACCTCCACTGGACACTCACCCCTGATAATACAGTGATAAGCATGATCTAACAGTTCTAACCTCTGACCTCCCACAGTTCTAACCTCTGACCTCACACAGTTCTTACCTCTGACCTCTCATATCATCTTTAATTAAACAATGATAACTGGAACTTGCTGGATATAAATCTATTCTCTGGTAACATGTAACAGGAAATGGGAATATCACTGTTTTACATAGAGAGAGAGAGAAATGGGGTTTAACGTCCATTCAACACAAACTAGGTCATTTCGGGACTAACATATGGTTTAATTTTATTTCAATAATTCGCATGCGCGTAGGGGTCTTTAGCAGTGGGAGGAAACCGGAGTGCCTGGAGGAAACCCACGAGGTTGAGAAGGCGCCCCTATCTCCATGCCACATACGCTCACACCAGGGCTCGAAACCACAGCCGCAAGCCAGAGGTGACCGGCCAGCTAGAGGTCGAAGCGCGGCACTCTAGTCCACTAGGCCATCCCAACCCCCCACTGTTTTACATCCATCTTAGATACAAAATCATCATTGTTACTGTAAAAATATGTTTTAAACCCTCAACTCAAAAGAAGGGTAAGAAACTCTTCTGGATTTTAAAATCTTGTTTTCCACCATCTGTGATATAAGCCTGGATTATCAGGACATGCCAGCTTACTCTTTCTATAACATCTGATGTCACTTCTTATAAAACCCATTGATGGGTGTCATGTAGGCAGAGTATGCTAGCTCATTCTGGGAACACATAATACCACTTATTAAAGGACTGAACACTGTCATGTAAGCTGAGTATGCAAGCTCTTTCTGGGAACATATAATACCACTTATTACAGGTGGTATCTTCTAGAAGCTGTCTTCCTGCTGTGTTGAATATAGAATTCCAAAAATGAACCAAAACCTGATTTCTATCATTGGTTACTGAGGACATAACACCAGGGGGCACTAGTGAAGATATGCTAAAATTTGTCATGTTCTTAATGTGTTATCATATTTTAAAACCTGAAGCAGAAATTTTTAGTCTGGTTTTAGAATGATGGTAGTTATTAGATTATGATAAGGCAACATTCCGAACATACATGACAAAATTTTTCAGACTGACAAGTTAACCATTCCTTCAGATTTCCTGCTGTATATGCTGTATGCTGTAAACTCTTATCAACATTGTGTAAAGTAGAGACATCAGGCATCATTGGAAGTTATTAGTTGTAAAACATCTGCCATATTTCCTTAAAGAGTCATATCAACTGCTTTATCATTCATAATCATTAACTATTTTGGTTGTCTGGCAGATTTTGTTGTTATTGGCATAAATTTTGTAGAATGTTGCCCTGCGGACCACATATGTGATCTATGCAATGCCATTTCAATCCAAAAATTGATCAATTCATACACTGGCAAAACCACTGAACTTTTACCAAGCTCTTTGATCATCTCAATCTGCTAAAGACACCTGCGCACATGGCTGTTCGCTGTTCCCGCTGTTGGATGGCCGAATGTCATTGACTCAGGTGGCATGGTTTCGATTCCTTGTGGGGGATGGGATGGCCGAGTGGTCTAGAGTGCCGCGCTTCGACCTCTAGCTGGCCGGTCACCTCTGGCTTGCGGCTGTGGTTTCGAGCCCTGGTGTGAGCGTATGTGGCATGGAGATAGGGGCGCCTTCTCAACCTCGTGGGTTTCCTCCGGGCACTCCGGTTTCCTCCCACTGCTAAAGACCCCTACGCGCAAGCGAATTATTGAAATAAAATTGAACCATATGTTAGTCCCGAAATGACCTAGTTTGTGTTGAGTGGACGTTAAACCCCATTTCTCTCTCTCTCTCGATTCCTTGCTTGTGTCTTTATGTGTGCCAACGAATTGTGCGAATAAAATTAAACCATACGTTAGTCTCTCTCTCTCTCTCTCTCTCTCTCTCTCTCTCTGACAGGGATGTAAAATGTTCCTTTTTTGTATCCAGATAGAATTTTTTTGCATTAATTGATACTACCGGTATATTTATTTATGACAATAAATGTAGCTTTTCGTACTTTGAAATCATCTGTTTAGAATTAAGGTTATCAGGAGAATAAGATTAAAGTAGGGTTGGCTTATTTAGAAATGCCAGTGGGAATTACACCTGTTTCCATATATTACCATATCATCTCTCTGTGTCTGTATTCGACATGTGTTTATAACTCAGGTATTCTCACCTGACCTACCTGCTTTACCTTAATTATAAACAATCATCTCACCTGAGACAACTAACACATATCAACTAGAATAATCTCAATCAACTTATAACGGATGGTGGTCATATTCATTAACACCAGTCAACGGATGGTGGTTATGCACCAGCCATAACGGATGGTAGTCCTACACATTTTCATAAGTCCTAACGAATGGTTGTCCTACACCAGCCATAACGGATGGTGGTTCTACACCAGTCATAACGGATGGTTGTCCTACACCAGCCATAACGGATGGTGGTTCTACACCAGTCATAACGGATGATGGTTCTACACCAGTCATAATGAATGGTTGTCCTACACCAGCCATAACGGATGGTTGTCCTACACCAGCCATAACGGATGGTGGTTCTACACCAGTCATAACGGATAGTGGTTCTACAGCAGCCATAATGGATGGTGGTTAAATACGTTTACACCAGTCATAACAGATAAGACAAAATAATGAGCTTCAGCCGTGTGCACATTAAAAACAACCTTGACAGTTGGGATACAAAAATAATCACTGAGGCTCTGCCCAGGCAAAATTTCCCTCGTAGCACACTAAATGGTGCATACCCTTCTAAGTATGCCGGGATGTTGGGATGGCCTAGTGGTCTAGAGTGCCACGCTTCGACCTCTAGCTGGCCGGTCACCTCTGGCTTGCGGCTGTGGTTTTGATCCCTGGTGTGAGAGTATGTGGCATGGAGATAGGGGCGCCTTCTCAACCTAGTGGGGTTCCTCCGGGCACTCCAGTTTCCTCCCACTGCTAAAGACCCCTAATAATGAAATTAAACCATATGTTAGTCCCGAAATGACCAAGTTTGTGTTGAGTGGACGTTAAACCCCATTTCTCTCTCTTTCTTCGTATGCCGGTCAGTTCAGAAAAACAGGAGGTAAACCGCATTTGATTTTTTTTAATTTCCCTCTCATGTTGGATTATTTATATTGATAATAATAATACTCAATTATCAGGTTTTATATAATACTATATTTAGATCCTCAAGTTAAACTTACCTTTTAACAACAGTTTAATATTATCTTATGAATGTATATTAAAGATGGGGTGAATAAACCAGTTTAAAAAAAACTGTCTTTGAGAAGGTTTATCTAAAGAGCTGGTTTATCTTGGTCATTTAATCTGTATGGGGTAGTATCAAAACGACCTACTAGTTATAAATGGTAGTAGCACATATTAAAATGGCTACCAGACATGGCCAGGTGCTGGGTTATTTATATGATCACCTTTTATCATTTTCATATCATCAACAAACTAAACCCATTTGATTAAACATTCCTTTTACCCTTACACAGCGACCTTTAACCCAAGTCTGAGAGATCACATCTTGACCTCTAACCCTTACTGGAGCCAGCTCACCCTGCAAGTCATTTATTAAGGAAGAAAGTGGTTAAAATAACCAGACTGTCAGTGGTCAGCTGTGAGAACCATTATGGGGGATTACAATAGCAAAAAAATAAAAAGTAACATATAAAAAAACCTAGGTATTTAAAGATACGTTATGGGAGATTAGATAACGAGTTGGCAGTTCTCACTACAATAGTTAAAAACTAGCTATGGTAAAGGCAATTTGCTGAAAAATTTCAGTCAAATTGATCCACTATGAACTAAGAACCAAGCGAATGAAGTTCCGCTTAGTCTCGGTCATCATTACTAAAGTCGGTAAGACAAAATCAGTGAATCGAACTTCAATCCGACAAAAATCTCATGCTAGCCTCGACATCAAGAGTTGATTAATGTCTAAATAAGTTAATTTATGGCTAATTAATAGTTTTTATAACAGTTCAGGCCTAAAGAAAGACCTACAATAGGCAGATTCTGCTCTTGCATAATGTATGTTGAAGGACAAACATGTTGCTCGCTTGTGTGCATTCTATTCCTTCTCATGTACAACTGTGGAATTGTATTAATGTTGGACCTTAAGTGATCTACACTGCCCCCCCCCTGGAACACACAACAGCCTGCCTAACCCACTGATTCTATATTATATACCACAGACCCTAGATCATACAGGAACCACCAGGGACACGCCTATATTCAAAGATAAGCCTACTTGAAGTTATCTTCACTCTTTTATTTTTGTATGAATTGTCAGTCCATATATGAATAGATTAATACCAGTAGTAATATGATATGGACAACCAAACTCACCACATGTTAGCAGTACTTTAAATAAACTAAAGTATAAAGTAAATAGGAAGCACACTTCTCAAACCAGCCATGACCAATTTAAATATCTTCTCTTGTCATGTTTAACTCATCATAATTCTCTAGTCTAACTACAGTTTCACATGGACTGTTGACCACAGTCAAATCAGCCATTAATATCTTTAGTTTCCTGGTTTACACTCTATTTATACTCTATCTTGGGGTTTCACTTTTCACTGTCAGTTTTTAGGGATCAGATCTAAAGAGACTGAAGTAAGGGCTCCAAGACTGATCAATGAATATGACTAAAATGGAGGCCCTTTTTTGTACCCAGATGAGATCAACTGATTTTAACTGCAGTTGATATGACTTCTATGATTTGGATTGTTCTCAGAAATAAGATTCCTATCAATAACAATGTTTTTAACTAGTCTTTATCAAGACACCTGTTACCACTGTTTGCGGTGTATTTTGTACACGGTGAACAGTCAATATGCTGATTACATTATTTTACCTGATTACACTATTTTGCCTATACCAGTGTTTTTTGGGGAATACTACCGGTGTAGACTGTCATTGATAGTCCATTGGCCAATCACGCTATTTTACCGAGATAGTTTGGATGCAGCTATGGCGGGTGTGGCGCCAGGCAGGGTAAGCTTACTCTTCCGGACACCTGTTACCACTGTTTGTCGTGTATTTTCTACACGGGGAGCAGTCTGTTTGCTGATTACACTATTTTGCCTCATAACGTTTTTGGGACTTCAAATTCTGTCTAATGGTTTCGATTGTTCGTACTTGGTTTTTTTTTTATTATAGCCCTTTGATCAGATGCTGAAGTTTAACGGATTTAAAAATCATGAGCAAGTTTTGACTAAGATTCAATATTTAAATCTTTGTTCAGTAATTAACTGTAATTGTATTCCATAGAAATGTGTTCTGTGTTTTTACACCTGCATTACCTAATACCACTGAAACAATTTTAGATTCTGTTGGGTTTGTTTTTTGATAACTTATCACAAATCTAATTTATGACCAGATATTTATAAGTAAATGGTATATTATTTTAGGGTATCGTTGGTAAATACATCCAGCATGTTTCATTAACAGAATATAAATATTTATATTAATAATATTTTTCATGGAGAAGTTATGGTTAATAAAATAAACACATGTTTGGAGTTGTTTAGGGTACAAAATGCAGTTTCATAAAAACATTAGTTACATGATTATTATGGACTGATAATCTAAACATATCACATGATTACCATGGACTGATAATCTACACATATCACATGATTAGCATGGACTGAATTTGTCCAGTCTCCATTAGCCAAGTCGAAGCAGAACAGCAGGACATACCCACTTCATTTCATTTTTGAGAAGGTCACAAATTTGAAACTCTTGTGAACGAAAGTTGGTTGAATTGGTATCAAATATAGTTAAAGATTTCTTTTACGTCAGTATTGATACTCGAATATAACTGATGACAGTTAAACATTAGGACCAGAAAGTCATTATCTGACTAAAATGTATCAGAAAACTGCTGGGATAGGTTCTGGATTCAAGAAGCCTTCCCAATCCTTATTTCTTTTGTTTTACTCACAAAAAGAATCAGTCATCTTTATTATTTTTATCTTGACTAACATGAATGATGCATGTATATATACTGGTTTCTGGCTTTATGCCTGGTTACCATAGAAACTGTAGACATTAATACTGATATGTTCCTGTTTAAAATGTATTCCTGTAAACAGATTTGGTTAGGGATAGATCTGCAGGTATAAACTTATTTGTTTACATTTAAAATAAACAAATAAACAGTAAACTTCTTTCATAAACAAACTTTGTTTATTCTTGTAAAAACTGTTTCAGATTAAGGTTGGATACTCTAGAGTCCTACTCATTAACTTTTTATTGGTGCCAAATTTATCAGACGCCAATGGGAGAGAGAGAGAGAGAAATGGGGTTTAACGTCCACTCATCACAAACTAGGTCATTTGAGACTAACATATGGTTTAATTTTTTATTTCAATAATTCGCTTGCGCGTAGGGGTCTTTAGCAGTGGGAGGAAATCGGAGTGTCAGGAGGAAACCCACGAGGTTGAGAAGGTGCCCCTATCTCCATGCCACATACGCTCACACCAGGGCTCGAAACCACAGCCGCAAGCCAGAGGTGACCGGCCAGCTAGAGTTCGAAGCGCGGCACTCTAGACCACTAGGCCATCCCAACCCCCTGGACGCCAATGGCAGCAAGTCGATGATTTGCTCAATAAAAAAAATCATGTCCTGTTTATTCCTCTAATGCTTTGCAATATTCACCCAGTGCCCCCCCCCCCCCCAACAGAGGAATAACTTCATCCATTCATCTCCATTAAAGTTAAAAACAATCAACTTGAAGGAAGCAAACACGTCATGCCATATATCAAGTGATCTCTATAAGATCTTACAACACAGCATGTTGATGATTCATTTGATAAAAGAAGTGGCTAGAACATAATATCTCCACTATATTATGTTATTTCTATTTTGAAACATAGTAAATAGGCTATCCTACACATGTAGGTACCATATGTTGAAGGTGATGGAACCTTTTAATCATTGTGTCAGAGTTGTTGATACAATAAACTAACAGAAGTAGAGTACAGGTAAACTACTCTAGAGGCTATAGTTTAAAACATTAGGAAAAATACAAATTATACTTTAATAACTGAATGCTAGATTTAAAATTATGCAAGAAAGCTTCAATAAAGTTGTGTCCCCCAACCCAATACCCCCCCGCCAAGCCCTCCAGATGCTCCCCCAACCCAACACCCGCCAACACACCCACCAAGCCCTCCAGATGCTCCCCCCTCCCCCCGAGGTCTGATGCAAAAGATCCTGTAGCAATTTTATTTGAAGAGTAATCGAAGAAAACACAATAATGATGTTAATCTCATGATGACCTCACTAATATCATACTACCCCATTTTCTTTCCTTTCCTCCAATAGTGGTTGTGTGGTTTCCTCCATCATGTTGGGTGGTCGTGTGGTCCAATGCATGAGCATTAGATCAGAAGGTCTATTATTGAGTCAAGTAAAATAGGTTTTCTCCCAGCCCTTCACTTCCCTCCCACTACAACAGCCACCTATGGGCAAGCGATTTATTGAGATGAATTTTACCGTATTAGTCCATTTGCCCACCCAGAGGCTCCAAATATCTACCCGGTAGATTACACAACACAGTCTATAATGTTTTATATTTTATTGCACTTAAATGCATTAATGTTATCAAACAGTAGCTCCATTCAATCTAACCTTTGTTTCAAAGTTTGAAGACATTTTAAAAAAAAGGGAGAGTAAAATCAGAGTTGTGTTCAAGTAGACAGAGGATATAAAAAGCTTCTGATGTTGTTTTTTTAATACCCTATATAAAAGAAAGTGATAAGAGCCTTCCGAATTGAATTAAGATATCTTCTGTGACACAAATACCAAGCAGTAAGAAAGATATTCAACCTTATTTATTTAACATTGGTTGTTTCTATGTAAACAGGGACATGTGTTTATGTAATCACAAGTAAGTTTGGCATTTAAAGAGTTGAGGACAACAGTAGCACATACTGTGACAATATTGTGATTATTTAGATAAGTGTATTTTCGTTTTATTCGTTTGCGGGACAACTTTGACCTTTTTGTTAAACGGTGAAATTGTTATATTTACATATTTTATTGTAATATTTATATAAATTATTGATTCTGTTGTATACAGAAATTAAGTCTACAGAAATGGTGTTAAACGTCCACATGACACAATCTAGGTCATTTCGGGACTAACACATGGTTCAATTGTGTTATGATAATTCACTTGAGCGTAGGGGTCTTTACGTGTGGGAGGAAACTGGAGGACCCGGGAAAAACCCAAGCAGGGAATCGAAACCACGCCACTTGACTCAATGACAGACCTTGACCTTGTAATTTAACATACAGACGTTAACCCAATCGGCCACCTAACACCACTTAAAATAAAAGATTAGTAACTAGTTAAAACAGAAAGTATTAAATGTTTGTTTGATTTCTTGGATAACAAAATACAATTTTACATGTGCTTGTAACATATTGTGATTTGATGTTCCTAATGGCTCAGAATTATGATTGTAGTTCTTCCATCAAGTGACATTTATGACCTAAATTGTGTGCATTAGACCATTTGATCACCCTGTTCCACTCTTAATTTCGAAGATCAAATAGAAATATATTATAAATGAGGAATTCAACTTTAATAGATTAAGATTGATGATAGTTGCAATAATCACCACCTCTCACATTATTTTATATAAAGACGTTTATTAATTCTCCAATATTCCACGCTTATTGGCTTTACTTGTTCATATTTTATAAATTAAGTGATAATGATATAGTCATGGCAACATCAATGAATACTAAATTGTTTATTTTATATAATTATCTTCCCTTCATTTTACGTTGCCTCTCTCTTTTTGATATTAGAAAATGAATTTTTTCTTAAAATTAATGATAAATTTTTTTTAATATCTGTAGACATTTCAATGGGATTCATTCATAGAGATAAACTTTAATTAAGATGCCATCACCATCATTGTGTCGGGATACCACAGTTTGGGGGGGGGGAGTTTTCACCAGACTTAAAACTTTAAAAAGTTTTGATAGACTCTATAGATTGTGATGACCCAACCTAAGCAGGCCCTTGATTTGTGGAACCTGAGTGTGGGAAGTGAGGTGTGGTGTCACAAACTTTAAATATAAAACAAGTTTTATAGGACCACATTGAAATATGTAGTTGTATATTGTCGTCACCCCCATCTGTCTAGACGTAGGTCCAGAGTTCACCTCTAGAGGCTGCAGTTAATGACGTTTAAGGTCATGAGACGAAGAAGTCTTGTGATTTTCAATGATTTTCGATAAATACTGCCAGAGATTGATACACAGAGTTTAAGACCTTGCGACAAACAAGTATATGGATTTTCAATGAATTTTAATAACTTTAATGGCTAAATCCATGGTATTAAATGTTTTGTTTACTAAACGTTATTTAATGTGTTGTTACTCTTAATCAGATTTTAGTTAAATATGTGACAGCTGTTGTTGACATCACGGACGACTTAGCTGCTGTGGGGTATGTTTCGTTGTCTGGCAACCTATCTTTGATTGATTATAACTCCATGGTGATGACCAACCAAAATCGAATTGTTAATTTGGGGTGCCACAGTGTGTGTGGTGTGTCACAAACTGTTCTCGTGCATTAATTCATTCCTGGATGATAATTCTATATATTTATTTTTCAGGCGTGTGCTCCACGATATACATATTTTTCTACAACATTTGATAAAAGAGAACCAGTTGGTACGTGTTTTGTGGCAAAGGCTTCCACGACAACGTATGAGGAATTTTCACCATGTAGAACAGGTAAGATGGATCAGACAAAATACAACTTGAACAGACGGACAAATCAATCTGTCAAAACTATCTCAGTGATATCTCAAAACAAACCAAAATATCTGATTATTTTGGGTGTCATAGTCTGTAATTGGTTAATTTAACCAAGACTTCATTGGGTAAAGGATAAAGTTTCTGACAACACACTACTTAGTTCCTTTAGCAACTGTCTCTGATCGGACTATGTCCGCTAGTTGTTGAGGATTCAAAAATATCCTTAGACCAGAGGTGGGGATGAACAGTATTTTCAAATTGCAGCTATGTAGCAAGCGGTGGGAACTGTCAGCGGACATAGTCCTTTCACAGACAGTACGTAAAGGAACAACACACTACCAGCAAATATGGTATATTTTTGACATCACGTTACTCAGCAGAAATGCTGAATTTTCTAACCAATATATATTTAATTTCCCACATTTACATTCATCATTGAGACAGATCTGGTTGGTGTTTTACCAGAGAACAGAAGCACAAACTATTTTATCATAGATCAACATTGAGTTGCTATAAATACATCCTATTATCATATCATCATATCCTATCAGGTTATTTATATTCATACCATGTCTACGTTTACATACAACAAGATGCATTATGTAAGATTTACATTAAGAGCAGATCAGTTTCGCTATAATACTTCAATAATAAATAATGAAAAAGGAATATATTGAAATTTTCAATCAAATTACTTTATTCTGAGCAAAAGTTTTGACTATTGAAGATAGACTCAATAGTGAAATACCATTGCTATGGTGATAAACACAGATAGGATTATCCAGGATGTTAATTATCTATTTAATATCTCAGCCATCCGAGGTCCTATAAATATGATGATCTTGTGAATGAATGTCTAATAGATAATTTACATAACATTTGAAGCTGAAAAAAAGCCCTGTGATTGACAGGTTTAGATTTGACATAATGCATCTTAAATAGAAAGCTGTTCATTGGCTGAATGCTAAATCAATACCACAGATTTTAGCATTCAGCCATTAAAAACTCTACATTGTAGAAATATTAGATTTTCGGGAAAAAGGCACGTTTCAAAAACTGGATAACATTAATAACACTTATATAAAATTGTTTAGGATATGTATTGATATTTACAGAAACCTCAGTTCAATTCAATAATATCGTTTAATCTTATCATTCAGATTTCATAAAAACTCATTTCTGATTCATTTTAAAAATCATATGAATGAAACGTTTTGACTGTTAATAACACCAATACCGAATTGTTTGAAAGAGTTAGTTTTCTAATTTAATTGTCATGATAAGATAATTTGGATACTAAAATTCTTGTCAATTAACTGCTGTGCTAATAATAATAAAACCGTTTTTGACAACAGAATTGACTGTTACAGCATGTGATCCTCGAAGGATAATTAAAAAACCCAATAACTTTGATTTGGTACTATTGTTGATTTAACAATCTTGCGAATTGGACCATAAATAACAGAACATAATCGACATAAACCATTACACTAGACTTAATTGCATCATGAATATCAAGTAATTCAGTGTTTTAAGGCTGACCTGACTATCGAGAATATTTGATCTAATGTTGTAATATTTTCACAGCCATTCTGACCATCTGTCCATTCAAGTATTGTACGAATTCAACCGTCTGTATTTATATTGTATCGAAATGTTGTTGTCATCCAGGCATGTGGTTCTTTCTTTCATGAAGTAAATTAAAATAGAAATGTTTAATAAGATAAAAGTTTTTGTGTGAACTTGCTAATAAATAAGAGGTGGTATCTAGTGTTCTAGGAAAAATAAAACATACCATGTCTTATTGTGCAATACGCTCTGAATCTTGTGCTGCATTTTTTCTCACAAACAACAGTTTACCCACTTTTGATAACTGTGACAGGATGTTACAAATATCTTCGAGTGAAATTATTTATAGAATAGTTTGATGGTCAGAATCTGTGAAATAAAAATCAGAAAGTTGTCGAAACATCAGAAGATTTAATGTTGCGTTGACATATAATAATAGAAAATTAAAAAAAAACCCATCATATCAAATACTTATAATAATAACTGCACTCAAAACTTTGGTCTACCAGTAGTAATTAAACATTACATATGCATAAATTAATACATACAAGTAGCCATTTTAAATAAAAACCATGGAATGTGACATCATATAGTTATAATATACCCTGTGATAAACCATGGTATCTGACGTCATATAGATATAATAAACCCTATAATAAACCATGGTATGTGACATCATACCCTGTAATAAACCATGATATATGACATCATACCCTGTAATAAACCATGATATATGACATCATACCCTGTAATAAACCATGATATGTGACATCATACCCTGTAATAAACCATGGTATGTGACATCATACCCTGTAATAAACCATGATATGTGACATCATACCCTATAATAAACCATGATATGTGACATCATACCCTGTAATAAACCATGGTATGTGACATCATACCCTGTAATAAACCATGATATGTGACATCATACCCTGTAATAAACCATGATATGTGACATCATACCCTGTAATAAACCATGATATGTGACCTCATACCCTGTAATAAACCATGATATATGATATCATATAGATATAATATAATCATGTAATAAACAAAGCACTGCACAAATTATACTTATGATATAGATATAGTTATATACATTTACAGTAATGGCTTTCAGAAACATTGGCAAATAAAATTATTTTTAATTGAGATTTAAGTGTTAATAATTTGTAGTTAATATTTTGCAATTCACTTGTTTAGATATTGACGGTATCAATCTGAACATATTTCGGGGTTATATTTTAAATCTCTAGAGAATTATCATGTACAATAGAAAAACTGGTAATTTATCGTTAATTAAACCTGAACATCATCAAAGGAATTGAAAATTGCAAATTTCAAAATTCATATTAGAATAAAAATGTTTGATTATTTGTCATAAAATACCAAATTGAGATTACAATATACAGAGGGGGGGATCCAGGAATTTAAGGAAATTTGTCACTGGACATTGCATGATGCCACAATTGTCTCAAAATAATTACGTAGGCCTACATGCACACTGAGCTATTTAAAGGGAGAAATTAAACACCCCTTTTGACATGAATTTTTATAACGAATCAATAGGATTACAATGTTATTCAATGTCATTGATGCAAATTATAAAGCATTAATTGTGATATCACACTTGTCTATATCGTTATCTCATGCTTTATATGCTAATCCCAGTCCACTATCACATGATAATGGACACTACCCTGGCTCTTTTCTCATAAAAAGGGTTGTTTTAGAATATTTTTATGTTGGGGTTTGGACTCCCCTGTCCCTTTCTCTGGGTCCACCCTTGATATAGTAAATATATAAAATCTCCAGTATTTTACAAAAAATGTTTGTTTACATAACAAAGTGGATTTGGATACTGTTAAACTAAACAAAAACACTCCTCCATCAATTTGAAAATATTGGTACATTAATTTTCATATTGAGATATATGTGTTTTGGCAATTGAATATTGCCATATAAAGAATTGTTTTGACAGCCGTACTATAAACTGTATATTTCTATATATCATTGTATTTACTGGTTGCCGTGTGTTACCAAGGGTGTGTAGTATTTTACCACCGAGTGACCTATATTTTATATTTGACATATTTGAATACAATCTGTTTTTGATTCAGAATTTCTTTGTAGGTCCCCTCATCACTTGGTACTTTTAACTGGAAACAATGTTGCAATGTATATATAAATGTTTGTTATCACCATAGTAACATATTGTTGCTATAGTGACATTGTTACCTTGATACCCTAGTGATATATGAATACAATGCAGAGTAACCATAGTGATTTATTGTTACTATGGCATAGAAATATTACTATAGTGCCCCCACTCCCATTTATCCCTAATGAACCTATACCAACAGTATAGTTTTAGTTTGAGTAATGGAATATTAGATGCATTGTAGGATGATGCTAAAAGCCAAGTATTTAGAAATAGTTTTGTAGAAAAACCAATGGTAAGAATTATACAATAGATATAGAATTGGTTCCGATGGTATAAAACATCTTTTAAAAACCCTAAACTTTTTTCTTTTCCATAGAAATTGATATTTATTTTGATTTGAAGATATTGTTAGATTATCATTGGTTTAAAATAAAAAAAAAGTCTTAGAAAACTTTTGCTGATGCTTGTAGATATTTGCCCATTCTTAACATAAAACATAGACTTAATTCTAGAATTAGATTAGCTTAAAATATAGGATAATTACATGTAATCCCTCACAAACATTGGCAATATCCAATAAAATGGCCGAAGATATTTCCTTATCAAAAACAGATTGAATATAATATTATTACATTTAAAAACTATTTAGTAAGATATGGCTTTAATGCTTTTTGGTCTTTATTGCATGTTTTTTTTTTTAAATTGAATTTGAAATGAAAATTTCACTTGTTTATGTTTTTTTTATATGTTCTGTGTTGTTCTTGTCAAATTTTGTTAAGTGTGCACCATATTTCCATTTGTCTATTTTTATAATCTTTGGCCTTTTCTTTCAAAATTGATTTATCGTTATATTTACGTTAATATTTTTTAAAAAATGTGTTGTCTTCTTTTTTTAAAAAAATTTATTTTTATATATTTTCATGTATATACAGACCAAATTGCATGCTTTATTCTATGCCTAGACTACTGAAGACTGTTGGAATATTTGCATATCAAAATCGGTGCACAGGGAACTAGTGGTTTGTAATACTAATAAATGAATGGGGTGGGTGATTGGGATGTCTAGAGATTTAAATCATTAGGTCTATCATTGCATCAAGTGACATGGTGCCAGACTTGAACCTCTAACCTCATGGGTTTTTCCAGTATTCTCTCACTACTAAAGATGGTAAGCGCTAGTGAAATAGTGAAATAGAATCGTTCAGTGCATGTTTTAGTCATGAATGACCTAATTGGTTGAGTGGATGTTAAACCGCATATCTCTCTGTTCGGTAATTACAAAAACGATGATGAAATGAAACTTTCACAAGATTCAACATTCTCTGTCGAAAAGATAAACAGACCAATGCCATATATAAGCTTTATGTAAAATATTTTTAATGTGATAGAATTGAAGCCAAGAGATTTTGGTTTGATAAGAATAATGAATATTGTCTGAAGAATGCACGATTAGGATTGCGAATACTTTTCCAACAGTCTTTTTTTAGTATTAATTTTTGTAATGATATATTTATTTATTCTTTGTATAAATCACATCTTATTTGTTTTATTTTAACGATGTGTCGTGTGTGTATTTTGCTACCCACTAACTTTCACCTCATTTTGCATGGGTTTTATATATAGCTGTAGACCGAAGCTGGGTTTCCGACCAATATCATAAACAAGGTTACTGTCAGGCTGGCATGTCCGCATCATTCGCTGCAGTAAGTCTTCTTTCATCTCATTTCTTGCTGCAGAACTATCATCCCTTTCCAGATGGAGTCTAGTTGCAAACAAAAATGGAGGACAAGGTTGTAAATATGAGAACAATATATTTTTTATATTTTTAGTTGAAAATAATATAATATAAAAACAAAAAAAAAATCATGGAATTTGGTCAGTATTTTAGTCAAATAAGGAAAAACAAAATTTCTTCCAAATTAAATGTTACATCAATTAGAACCAGAAATACTTTGTTGCCAGTGTCATGACAAAAGGAAAATCAGAAGTTGTTTTCATGGTGTATAGATAACAATATAAACACGCCTATAAAAACACATGCTAGTGCCTAGTTTGCGTCTAACAAGGATTTCTCTACCTCCATTTTGGTTGCTACCTGAGACCGTCTGTTAATGAATGATTGTCTTGTAGTATATATATAAATATGTTTTACGTAGATGGGGGTTTGTTGTAGTTGCGTCTTGCTAGTAGCTCTTGTTTTCCTTTTAGCTGTTTTGATTAATTTTTTTACGGTATTTGGTGTATATCCCTGCACTATCCCCCTTTCTCTTCTACTGGAGGAAGAAAAGCTGTGAATGTTTCACCATCATTGATAATCAAATAATTTAGAATTCAAAAGTATTTAATTCAAGAATTCAAAAATATCTTTTAAAGTAGAATTGATCATCACTCAATTTGATATCATAACTTTTCATATTGATAAATTGTAATTCTTGTGAAATCTGTTGATGGTGAAGCATATCACATGGCGTACAGATCCGACGATCTGTAACAGAGACCTTGTTACGGTACGCAAATATTTATAAACATTTTGTAGCGGTAGACAGTCGACTACGATATCGAGACCAGTTTGATCGACAAGGGTATTGTCAAGTTGGACTTGCCGCATCAATTACAAATGTAAGTTTTATTCAGAAATTATATTCCTGAAAAAAGTCCACAATAATCCCATGATAAATTAAAGAAAATAATGATGATCGATAAGGGGGGATAAAAAATTAAAAATGTGTTTTAGATTGATTGCATTAATTTTGAATAAGAACTAAGTTTTTGAAAAAAATCTTTTTTAATTGGTAAGATGAAGAAGCTGTCCACGACTAAATGTGGTTGATGATATCAATTTAGTAATAAAACAAAAAAAAGATTTGAAATTTGAGAGGATGTTAAAAGGGTTTAGAGTTAAGTTATGAAAGAGGGGATAAACAATCTAGAACTATAGGATCTGAGCATGATGTCATCCATGTCATCTTGAAATTGTGCCGTCATATCAAAAATAGAAGTGTGAATCAATGTGCAATTGTCCAGAAGAACAGCCATGCACTGTTTCATGTCAATCGTACTTAAAATGGCATAGTGTTAGACTTTTATCAAGGTACATCACCCCAAGCATTAAAACAAGATGGCTTACTGGTCCAAAAAGGAAAAAAGATTTATAGATATTTACCTGATTCCATAATATACCTGTCATAGATCATAAACCTATATCATCGTGTTCTATAGTCAGGTGTGTGCTGGTTTTCGCAGTAGATTAGATATTTAGTTTTTGGTTTGAATTTTTTGATATTTATTTTATTTATTTTCCGTTATTTTTTTATTTGATTAGATTTGTTTCATGTTTTCATGGTATTGGTTTTTAAAAACGGTTTTGATGTCATTGGTGATGGTTTATCAACTACTTATTTCTGTTTTTTTTTTATCAATTTTTTTTTTATGTGGCGTGGTTTTGTGGTCAAATTGTCTTTAAGTGTCGATTTCCATGAATTTTGTGATTTCAGATGATAGTAAAAATTTGTTTTGTATGAAAGTGTGTCTGTAACATGAAATCTGAATTACTGCTAGCCGCCATTTTGAAATGGTTTGACTGTTATGGTTTGACTTTTGGATGAATGCACACTACCCAAATAGTGTGATCAGCAGCAAATGAAATTATGCGTTTAGAATTTTGTATATATTGAGGAAAATATCTGTTTAAGTGTGTTTTATTTTAGTCAACATTTTGCATGAAATTTGTATAAACCAGTAAATGTTTAAAAAAAAGATTTTTTTTTTCTAAATTGCACAAAAACACAAAACAAATTTTACAAATTAACACAGCTTTTGTTGAAAATATAATTTTTCATTTAAACTAGAAAAATTGGACTAAATACTAAAATAATGCCTTTCACAATAATAGCGACATTCACTATTAGGCTGGTATCAGCAGGGTTCTTAATGAATCCTAACCGTTTTATAGTGAAGACGTTGTTATAGTGCTGTGTATTGCCACTACAATGACAATATGATGCTTATTGCGATTCTGATATTGCAATACATTATTCTGATTCAGGTGCTACGATACGATTCATATGATACATAACAAGATCAATATATACCAAGAAAACAACAATCTTTAGTCTTGTCTGTGCCATAGAAATATAACTGTTTTATATCACAATTTTTATTTTATTTAAACAATATTTTATTCATTTAAATTTACAAAATTTATATAATGAATATAGCATACGATAACAAGCTTTATCAGCTTATATAAAATCGCTTCCTATATCACAATAATGATGTGGATCAAAATAACCATCAAAACAAAAATTTAAGAATATTTGTTTACCTTTGGATAATGTGTGATGTGGATTATTAAGAGTGATAGGTGACAAAAGAAACCATAAAATAGAATCGTGATACATCGATAAAGTTCTCATGAAGTTTGCGGACCCTTTTGGATTGTAAATTTATGTCGTTAATAAATTTGTAAGATTGCCACAAGTTAAAATTGAGGCGAGGATCAGGGGCCTCCAGTCCCTAGTCCTTCGCTCTCTTAATAGCACAGGTATAGACATTGGATCTGAAATAATACTGCGTTACATAGTGACACCCTATAGTGTATGTGTTAATATGTAAAATATGTATCTAATTAAAACTCATTACAGTTCATCATCCAGTATACAAAACATGTCATCATTAAAACTACATAATCATCCCTCAAAACTCGTACAGATCACGGAACAACTTGTCACAGTATATTTATTTTAATCGTTTCATCAGTAATTAGTAGCAATATTTTTTCTGTTTCAGATTGATTATTATGCACATCTTTTATTTAATTAACACATGTTGTTTCATTTGATGTATTTTTAATAGTCTAATCTCAATTCATTCACCATCAATCAGTATTCCTAGATACATGTGTTATTGTAGAATATTGCATGAACCTGATCACAAGACTTGACGCAATCCTCAATTTATCACACACTTGAAAAACAACAGCTTTAAATTTTCGTTTTCCTCTGATGAAAATCGTGAACATTTTCCCTTAAGCATCCCCCGATTCATTTTAACCTCAGATCTATCCCCTCTCTCTCTCTCTCTCTCTCTCTCTCTCTCTCTCTCTCTATCTCTCAGTATTTCTTCATTATTACTGATCCATTAATTTATAGATTTTAGGAAATGGAATCCCTAATCTTTACTTAAAAAAACAAACAAATTTACTACCTTCCCAATTGGTGAATCTATAATCGGGGTAATTTTTCCCTGTATGATTATATCAATAAGTGTTTTAACGTTTGGTGCTCTCCTTCAAAATTGTTCTCAGTGGGTTTATTATTCAATTGATTCGCTGCCATTTTTTTCTACAATGATTATTCTATGATTATCAAATGGAACTTTAACGACCCCTAAAGTTTAAACAACACAATAACCAGGCATAACAACCATTCGTAATAGATGGCTTGAAGAACACTAATGACTATAATGATCCTCATCTAGGAATATTGACTGGATAATCGATCTATAGAGTTGTCTTCAAGACACTTTAATCTTTACTCTGAAGCCACAGAGACTGGAATCGAGCGTCAAACCAATTAATCTGTCTACTGAAGGCTTAACTTACAAAAATATCTACGACAATTTAGTTCTCCTTTTTTATGTTCCATATTTTTAGATTAATCTTGACAGACAAATGCTATGTCTCCGTTTTATATAATACTCCCTTACATTTAAACAAGACTGGATGTCGCTATCTGAACTGGTCTGGTAGAGAGGTATTATAATGTCCCACTCTGATCTAGCTCTGTCTATCAACAACAGCCATCTTCTCTCCAACACACCCACTTTCTTTTCAAATACCCCCTTAAAACAATTTGACCTTTGGTTCCACACCACTGTGTTCTCCATCCACCCTGTTGCACACCCACTGTGTTCTCCATCCAGCCTGTTCCACACCTACTGTGTTCTCTATCTACCCTATTCCACACCCACTGTGTTCTCCAGCCACCATGTTGCACATCCACTGTGTTCTCATCCACTCTGGTCCACACCCACTCTGGTCCACACCCACTGGTTCCACACCCACTGTGTTCTTCATCCACCTTGTTCCACTCCCCTTCTGTATGACACCCACTCAAATTATGTAGCAACCACCTTGTTGCAATCAATACATACATACATACATATTACATACATACATATATACATACATACAGCAGCAGGAGCAATGCTGGTATTGTTTTATATTCATACTATAGTCATTTTGATCATGGCCTAGAAGATAAAGACAATAAGTCTTAAATACATACCTGGGGAAACCAGGATTCCAATCTGTGTATCTGTTAGATGTAGTTGATGTAAATGTTACATGTTTTGTAATTGTTTTTGTTTGTATGTTGCTACATGAAGCTTCATTAACATCAGCTTTATTATAATACATCATAAATTACACATCCACAGGGACCAGTAACACAAGAAATACTGGAATTAAGTTACATATACTTACCACTAAATAACTGCAGTGTTTCTGGCTTGTTTGAAAATAACAGAGGCACAAGGATATTTTTTTTTTACATGGTGTCTTTTATACCTCTACACTGTTGTCCCTTGCCTATGTTTTCAGCCTTGCCTCTCAGTTTTCTTTCAGTGCTGCACCATCTTGGATTTCTCCTCAGTCAACTAATATGTCAGCTCTATTCCTAGGTAGTTATGATGAGATTGTCATCTTGAGATTGTAGAAAAACTTCAAAAAGAATTAAAACCTGTTTGATTTGGGAGCCTGAGTTGTCTACAGTCAATGTTTTAGGCCAATTATTGAGTCCTATTATTTGACCAAGGAAAAAACCAAAACAGATGGCTGCATTTATCATAATCTTCATTTGAAGGTCAAAGCTTTCTTCAAAAAATAAAAAAAGAAGATTAATTCTGCATCTATGTGCAACATGTTTCAATGCAAGCTTCTATTTAGAACGTATTGTTAGTTCCAAAATCTAGGTATTTTATTTTAGAAAACAATATGAATTTGATGAATATTGTAATGTAAATGTTAGATTTTAGAATTGATGTACATTTAGTTTTATAAGAAAAACAAAACTAAAGCTTCATTCGGCGATACTGTGAAATCTGCTCATATTGAAGACCTGTTTATAATTATCAAAAAATACACAATTAATTGTGCTGTGTAAAACACTTGGGAAATGATGAGTAGATAAGTAGGGTCATTGAATGTCCCATGAACAACATCTCATGGAACTTAGTTCATTCCATATGCCAGTCCCATTCAACAAACTGTTATAGTGTGGAACATGGCCTAGTGGTGCTTTTAGTTATAAGATCTGTCATGAAGTCACATGACATCGTATCACTATTAAGCTTAAGACAAGGTCAAATGCCTTTTCCCCCCCCCCGTTGGTTTTTTCCCCATTGCTTAAGACCTCTACAACACAAGCAAATTATTAGAATAGACATGTTAGCCCCCAAAGTACCTAGTTTGTGCTGAGTGTACATAAACTCTCTTTCTGTCTCCCTACCTCTCTGTCACTCGCTCCCTCACTCAGTCTGAATGAATGAAATTTATTCTGCAAGCCATGTGCACTTTTATCTTTATGAACAGGTTTCACAGCATATAATTTAGTAAAAAGCTTGCGTTGAATATTACAAATCTTTATGTTTAAGATTCATTTCTGTGTATTAGATCCAACGATGTTACATGTCCATTTTAACTATTAAAAGCAAAAGAAAACACAAACATGAAGTTTTTATCTATAAATACTTATCCAAATCGGGAGTTACACGTTGGGTTGAATGGAATATTAACTTGTTGTAAGGACTTACTGGTAATGTAAATCAAATAACCGATCTCATGTGAATAATGGACATGTAACATTTGAATTATTTTATTTATTTTGTTTGTTTTGTATGTTTATTTTCATCAATATTGACCTTGACCTTACAGCGGCCTGGGGTTATCATAGACAAGGTTTTTGTCAAGCAGGTTTTGCCGCCTCTCTTACGCAAGTGAGTTACAATACCCCGACAGGTGCTGTGCTGCTGCTGTGCTTTTGCTGTGCTTTTTTTGATTGCTTACTCCCACATTGCCTGTTCTGGCCAGTGTGATATGTGTAGCTGGTATATGTATATGTAGTCATGTAGCAAATAGAAACTCAGTGTTGTATACTGTAGAAAACAATTTTCAGAAACCTGCTGTCTCTGTTTTATCCTTTAAATGAAAATGTCAAAAAAGTGATTAACTTCTGGTCGTCATAAAATCCTTAGCAAACTACACTTTTCTGAAGAAAAAAATATCAGGCAAAACTGGTTAATTCCATTCCGTATTTTCCAAGTTAAACATGTCAGAGCCACTGAAATCTGGGTCTCTGTTTGAAGCCAGTGAGATTATCTACTGTTGATATTTGGGTTTTTCTTTTCTTTATGAAAATGTTAAATAACCACCAATGTGAGTAGATATTGCCATGCATTGAGTCAGTAAAAATTGATATTGTCTGATAAGTGGCTTTAATAGAAGTCTATACTTCTTTCATTTATTGGTAGGAAAGCGAGTACGCATTGTTTCTGGAAAAAGTTTTTAAAGTAGAATGTATGTACTAGTATGTAATATGTATGTTATGATGATTTATAGTTGCATGGTAAGCACATAGATATTTACCAGGTAAATTTTACTTTATTGAGAAAATATGAGAATCATGACGATACATTGTTTAGAAAGTTATGTGAAGTGGAGGCCAGGTATTTTAGGATTTTAGGGGTTTGATAGAAAACAATGTTTAATTATCAAACAGTTTATATTTATCTGTTTTGGTGAGATTTGTTCAATAATGTTGTGAAGAACATACAATAATAGAGTATTTATTGGCTAGGGTTAGGGTAATTTAGGGTAGTTTAATCCTGTTTGTTGTTTGGAAAAAGATTCATAGACTGCTCCTTGTGAGGGAATATAAATTAGAGAATGATTTGGAGAATTTATTATTATTATTTCTAAATTAACAAAAAGACAACTTAATGCAATTTCTGTACATACTATTTGTGAAGAGCTATGTCATATGTTATGATTTGGTTGATGTCTGTTTGAAAAGTTAAAAAAGGCAATTCTTAATGCTTTGGTCTTTCCTACGTCTAGTTCTGAAAAGACATAGGCCATTACTTAAACCAAATGGATTTTGAAATCAGAAAATTTACCCATTATAACTTGTGTTAAGGCATTGCAACCTGCAGGCAAGGATAAAAGTAAAGGGAAAGTAAATGAGTTTTATGGTTGTAGAAAATAGTTTGATAGGTTGATTACTGATAGTTTTTATTTTGACAACCAACTGATAATCACTGTGTGGTGTGATCTCTGCACTTATTAAAATGATTCACCAATAATGATTATACAATTATTTTATCACCACAGAGTTTGTGTTTTTCTGCACATTTTGTTTTTTTTTATTCTTAATTTTATGAGTTATATTTGTTGTTTTATTTTTTTTGTAAAATTCAATTGATTTAAGACTAGAAAGTATTTATTTCTTTGATTTTATGAGTTATTTGTTGTTATATTTATTTATAAAAGAAACCCTTTATTTTGTTTATTATGAAATCATTAGTTGATATTGTTTTAAGTAGATTTATTTTGCAATTAAAAAATTGTTGCAGCTTCACTTAGTGATGTTGTCGATACATTTACGTCATATTAATACAGAATTAAAATGTTTGCTCCTCAAAATATCCTGTCTCCATGATGAATTAGTTGTTTCAATGCAATTATTTATATAGAAGGTGGCATATACATAAATAATTCAAATAAAAAAAAAATAGCCATATTCATATCTGGAATGATTGAATATATAATTAAAAATATAAATCTATTTCCCCCCTGAAATGGATTGCAATTTATAACGCTTAATCCAGCAATACTTCTCCCTTAATGCATATTCATTCAATAGATTTGAACTATATTTCCTAACATAGAAATCTATCCAAGCTTAGATGGATAACAAATTATTATGCTTTATCCAACAATACCTTACTGATAGCACAGTTTAAGGACATTGTCATGTTTGGTGTACGAGTTAGCAGTTTCAGAATGTAAAAAGAGCTTTAAATTTCCAGCTATCCCAAGACCATGCCCATTGATATATATCATATTTCCAAATAGCTACGTTCCCAAGTATATTCAGTATAATATGGCAGAATTAGAAAGACATTGGTAAACTATATATTAGCTAGTATGAATATGAAATATAAAGCTTTTAGATATAAATTATTTAATATTCAGGGCATAAGTTGGTGAAATGATACAGACTGTATAATATATACAAATGAATTTTATTATATGATTAGTTTTATAGTAGTACTATAAATGGTATTAGGAGTTTTGTATAATCCAATTGTGTATAATAATTTATTTTTATTGGGCAGGGTGAGAGATGTGGAATTATTATATAATGATATATATATATATTACATTCCATATTCTATCCAATTTAAAAAAAAAGCCTTTTTGACAACCACAAAAATTTAAAACTGAAAAAGTGATATAGAGATGAAAGTACTGAATCAAGGCAAAACAATACCAAAGTTTGTCCTCTTTCATTTATATTGAAAATTACTTTTTGATAAAAACAAAAATATAAGCAGAATAACTTGATTAGTAGAGATGAAAGTGTGTTGAAAATTTTGTTTTAATAACATCAAAAATATAAAGCGAATAAATTGGTAAGAGATTGAAACACAAGTTTATATGGAAAACAATAAATGAGTTTATTTCTCACTATGTTCTTGAGAACAACACAAGGAACTTGTTGAAATGTAGAGTGAAATCAAATCGGTGATTGTTTTCCATATAGATTTGTGTTTTAATATTATATGTTCAATTACTAAACGCTGTATAATAATATGTAATATAAACGGAAGAGATGAAATAATGAAATCTTAAGTAAAAATAAAACTGGTCTGTTTTCTACCAAGTTATAATTGATTATGATCCTGGTCATAATTTATAAAATGGCAGACACATGTGGTGATGAAAATTATGTTTTTGATTAAGTAATGATTAATGGCGGAACGAAATTATTGTATAATAAAACATTGTCTTGTTCAACCAGTCGGCTCCGTGTCCAGAACTAATAATTGAATGATCTTGTAGTGGAGACAAAGAAATTCAAAATCCTGTTGGTAAAGTGAAATAGAAATAAGGATATGTATAATGAAGGCAACAATATACCGTTGGAGAAGAATATACATACTCTACCCTCTTGTACATGATACCTGATTCTGTCAGTTATTTTAGAATACCACCACACCCACCCCTTATTTGACCACACAAGTACTGTAAAAATAAAGTAGAACATTTTTTTTTACCTAGGTGCCCCCAATTGCCTCAACAGGGCAGTTTGACTACCTGTTTTAAGTAGCCTTTGTTAAAAAATGTTTATTTGAGCCGACTAGTAGAACAAGAGTACATTGTTATGTTACTAGTACAATGTAATTATTATACGACCTAATTATTTTAATCAACACTTGTAAACCATCCATTGATAGCTATTTAATTAACCAAATACTCTGTTCTGTATTAAAGGAACCACAGTAGGCCCTAGTCCAAGAAATAAAATAAACACCTTTTGGAAATGTCCTGAAAGTAATACTTTCGAGTTTTTATATACAAAAAAATAGTTCAATTGTGATATTGGTAGGATTGTAAACTTTTCCCTGAATTTCTTGCAAAAAATGACTGGTTTTCATCTCTATATTTTTCTATTAAAGAAAGTCTTAATAAATTAATTCCAAGTGAAGAATAAGTAGGTAAAAAAACAGTAGGATAAATAGGGGTTTAAATAGGGGTTTACAAGAATTGCATGGATTTAGATTTTATTTCTGTATAGGCCTACATGTAAATTTTATTATATGAACATATTAATGGTCTTTTCAACTGGATTATTTTAGAATGGAGAAAAACTGATGATTACTGCAGTTGGAAGTTATTACTGGCAGGGTAGGTATTGAATATTTATATTTATTTTGATTCTATTTATTTATTGACATCGTAGGTATTAGAATATTAAAATATTTTTAAAACCATGTTTTGATTATACGCCCACCTGCCACCTATATCCTACTTGAAACTGCAAATCTCCACAGTTAACAGTGTAATGTTCCAAGACTCAACCTGTTTAACCTAAAAGGAGGATCAACCTGTTCAGAATAGGTGCCCGAAAAACAGGTGGTGATCTGGGATTTTCAAACTGGGTTAATTATTTGCCGGACATTTGCGTTCATACAGCAGAGTTACGCTAGCTATTCATCAGTTTGAATCAGCTTAATTAAGTATCTGAATGGCATACAAATGGTTAATTCCAATGGTCTCAGACCACACTTCTACCAGGAAGGTTATTATCTACTTCTGTGGTCTATATAAGTCATGAAAACTAAAGGAGAAAGCTGTGTGGTTACTCTGACCTTTGTATCATGTGAGGTCATATGATATATCTACATCATGATGAAAGTGGTCTATTAATAGATGCTTGTATTATCAACATGTGGTCTGGTGTAGGACATGGTACCATGATCAGGAAAACCTTGCTAACCAGCTAAAAATAGATTCTATCTAATATTACATCTTGTTATACAGATGTTGATAAGATGTGAAATAATATGGTAGAATTAGGCTACTAGAACACCCGGACAGTAGCACTACTAGAACACACAGTAAAACTACTAGAACATCTGGATATTAGCATTACCAGAACACCCGGACTTATTAGCTCTACTAGAACGTCCGTACAGTAGCACTACAGATCACCCGGACAGTAGCACTACTAGAATATCTGGACATTACTAGGTCACTGGGGCAGTAGCACTACAAGAACACTTTAACATTAGTGCTACTAGAACACCCGGGCATTAGCACTACTAGAACACTTGAACATCAGTGCTATTTAAATACTCTGACAGAACACCTGCACATCAGTGCTACTTAAGCACCTGGACAGCAGCACTGCTAGAACTGCCAGATATCGGTGCTACTAGAATACCCAGACAGCAGCGCTACTTCTAGAATACCTCTACAATGATGCTACTGGAACAACTGAACAACATCAGTAGCACGACAGCTTTCTCTTATTTTGGTTTCCAACAGTCACAGGATCTGTATCATGCTGCCATTAGTATACGAGGGACATCAGGTTTTCTCAACTCATCTGACTAGAGGTGCTTTTTCTCGCCAGGTCCTCCACAGGTGACCAATGACAAGGCCCCAGGGGAAACTATACTGAAAAATTCTGAGGAACTTTCTCATCCAGCACTGGGATTGAGTCCAAGAATCCTGCTCAGTGAATCAACGCCATACTCAATAGCATACTCAACGTGACACCATATTTAAAAGATTTGAATCCCACGAAACGCTGGCGGAAAAAGTTTGCAGAGATTTTCAATCATAGTTCTCCCTTGTCAGTGGACCTGGCAATGGTAAAGGTCTTTCTGATATGATAAAAAAAATACAAGGTCCTGTGTACAAATTGGCGTGCATCTAAAAGAACCCTTGACAGTTGAAATTCGATATAAGAGTAGGCCATAGTCAGTTGTCCAGTCAAAATATCCCTCATAGCACACTGTATGGTGTGGCGTGATGTTTGCCCATCTTCATTAGCCAGGCCGAGCAGAACAGTAGGATGTTAAACCATTTTGTATTGTATTTGGGTTTATGAAGTAAACTTGATAAATAAACCCCCTACAATTAGTTGTAATTGACTATAATATTAGTTTATCTGTATTTTATGTATTGGGTTTTACTATCTGTGTTTTATAGGTCAGTTATATAATTATAAGATAGATGAACCTGAGAATGTTGTGAAAACGAGTGAAGGTCCAGCAACTGATGATGACAGTTATATGGGTGAGTTGCATGTTACATGTACATTACACACCTTCATCCATATCAATTTGTGTCATTTGTTATAGAAAAAAAAAACCATGTTGTGGTTTTGTTTTAAGTATCTGAATAGAAATTACAGTAGATCAAATTGTTGATGCGTACTCGAGATATTACAAGATGTCCACACGCGTAATAATGAACATTTATTAAAGAAGGATATGGACATACACCTTGCATGGTTTCTTTGATTAGACCTAGTGGGGTTGGGATGGCCTAGTGGTCTAGAGTGTCGCGCTTCGACCTCTAGCTGGCCGGTCACCTCTGGCTTGCGGCTATGGCTTCGAGCCCTGGTGTGAGGGTATGTGGCATTGAGATAGGGGCACCTTCTCAACCTTGTGGGTTTCCTCCGGGCACTCCGGTTTCCTCCCACTGCTAAAGACCCCTACGCGCAAATGAATTATTGAAATAAAATTAAACCATATGTTAGTCCCAAAATGACCAAGTTTGTGTTGAGTGGACGTTAAACCTCATTTCTCTCTCTCTCTCTCTCTTGATTAGAATAATCCCACTGTAGAGAGAGGGAGTTTGATAGCTGAATGGTCAGCATGTGCATGCTGTATCATAAGGTTTGTCATCCAATCAACTGGCGCGATTTGATTCCCTGGGGTTGGTCGTCTGTCCAACCTTGTGGGTTTTCTCTGGGTCCTTCACTGCTAAAGACCCATGCAAATTATTGAAATAAAGTTGAACCATTATGTTAGTCTGGAAATGACTTAGTTTGTGTCGAGTGGATATTAAACACCATTTCTCTCTCTCTCTCCACTATAGAGAAATTTCATGGGTCGTTTCATGAGGAAGTAGGATTTGGTTGGGATTGGCAACACTCCCTTGAATGTGTCATAGATGTTGGATAAACCTATTACATAAATATATGTTACTATTAAGTATAATTTTAAAATATTCCATTAAGGTAAAATTCTGAATATTGGCCTTATGTAAACAGTAAGGAGGCCTACCAATCACTAAAAATATCTAATATTGGCCTTATATCTAACCTTAAAGTCTTAATATTGGCCTTATGAAAATATAGCAGTACTATACAACATATAATTCTTAATATTTGAGTTGTGGAAAAGCCCAAGTACTAACTGAAGGTAATATTAATTAGATAACCTGTTTATACTGGCCCTATGAAAATTGAGTATAATGTATGCTTTCCAAATAGTAACAGATTGGAATTTTCATGAAAATAATTTCAGAGAATTCAATTAGAATAAACAAACAAAAATCCTAAATATAGACGAGAGGAAACTATGACACCAGCATGGGTGGGGGTGGGGTGAGTGGTCACATGATCTGACATGCACTTTAGATCAAAAGGTCTCTCATTGAGTTAAAATCATATTGTACCATATATTAGTCCCGAAGTGACATAGTTGGTGTTTAGTGAGCTTTAGACCTCACACCCTCCACCTCCCTCACTCTCTCTCTCCTGCACCTCTTCATCTCTCTCGATCCCTGATGTGAGCGTATGTGGCTTTCTCAACTTCGTGGGTTTCCTCCGGGCACTCTGGTTTCCTTCCACTGTTAAAGACCCCTACGCGCAAGTGAATTATTGATATAAAATTAAACCATATGTTAGTCTCGAAATGACATAGTTTGTGTGAGTGGACATAAAACCCCATCTCTCTCTCTCTCTCCTCTCTCTCTCCAGCATATCATCCTGTATCAAAATTTAGTCAATTATAAATGACTAGAATTAGGTTCCAGTCAGTCTGTTCTTGACCTCTAGACCAGGGGGAAGAGGTTAGTTGACCATTAAACTATGAAAGAGGTGTATTTGATAAAATTAAGATAGTATTTTGACCTGTGACCCTGGTGGAACCTGGTTGTGATAAAATAAAGTAGCAGATGTGTGAGATTTGAATGGACTACCAGTCAGCTACTGGATTAAATGGTAGTTCTCATACATTTATGGTAATTCTTGGATTGGTTCGCTAGTGTTTTAGTTGATCTTGCTGTGTTTAAAATAACCACCCCTCACCCGGACAACTGCACTGGATCTTCTCACCCAATGAAAATAGCCAAACTATTTATGTGTTATATATATGGACATCACTCTCAAAAGTTAGCTTTCTATTTTTTTTGCCCCTTTGTTGAAGATAAGGTACTGGTGTATAAAACCAAAATAACTGAATATTTACAACTGCCCCGCCCCTCCTCTCATGTGTGGAATATACAGCTGGTAGATTGAAAGTTTAGAGCAACTTGTGAGATTAAATCAATAACAACATACTGGCAAGATAGATTACCAGTTCTTCCACAACATCATAGAAAAACACAATCGATATAAAACACAACATAAATATATCCTCACAATAAAGGTAATCTTCCTCGAACATGGATTGGAGTGGTACAAGCGTGGTGTAAATCCCAAGCTTGTACGTGACAAGAAGTAGGGTCTACAGCCCAATCTCTAGGATTTTATCTGGTTCACTGCTAAATGCCCCTTAAACCCCTTTCGCTTTCTCATTCATAACACTAACAACATATATGCCTATAAAATTGGTCCATATGTTAGTCCTGAAATGACCTAGTCTGTGTTGAGTGGACTTTGAACCCCATCTCGCTTTCTCTAATATTGATTTATCTTAGTCATTAAATTTTAAAGAACCTTAGGGGTTTGTAGAGCCTGGTGTCTCCCTTGTTAGGAGTAGAATCCTTGTGTCTAGTCATTCGGATGGGACAAATAACTGATACCAAGCTTTGTGCACATTAGCTTACACATAAAAGAAGCCTTAACAGTTGACATTGGATGATAAGACGATGGAATTGGTGCTGTCTGGGCAAAATGTATCTCATAGCATTGCACACAGTCGACATGATGAGTATCATAGCAAGATTTAAAACTTCAGAAATAAGTCATAGTAAGCCCTTAATCTATACATAGGCCAAAACTTTACATAGGCCTAATCCATACATAGGCCAAAATTAATGTTGAAAAATATGAATTCATATTTATTTAGAACATAGATTTAATCAAACCGCTAATAAAGGCCCATAACTTATATAATATTCTGAAATATATGATATAATCAAATAATTCCTTTCATATATGATCTCATATTTCATAGATATGATGTACAACAATAAGACAAGATGTCGGCAGCTTTTATCCACCATGTCAAATCAATACTTTATAAAAGATGAACTTTTTAAAAAAAGAGGAGAAATTTGAATAATAATAGATATTTTGACGAGGTCTGATTCACAGTGTGGTAACAGCTATTAATAAACCCGTTGAAATCTTTTAAAGCAATCTGACTCAAAAATAAAAATTTCTAGCTGAAAGCAACAGATGTGAAGAGTTTATTTGGTATGTTCATGGCTGGCTTATTGTTTTAAGGCAAGTAGGGAGTTCAACTATGAGACAAAGGAGTTTGAGTAAAAATAAAAAAAAATTCATTTTCCTTTTGTTAAGAAATATTAAATAGAATATATGGACTTTTTAGTGCATCATTTACAAAACAAAGGGGCTTTTGTAAATGAATAGGGGAGCTTTGTCTTCTTTCAGGGGTTGTTTATCTATGATATTTTAACATCATTAAATGTATTGAGGAACTTTGTTGTTAGAAATAGTGATTTGAGAGCAGGGGGGATCTAGGAATTTTGAAACTGTGGAGACAGGGCATGCCGCTGAGAGGGAAGGGGGGGCCCCCCTGCCGAGAAAATTATCCGTCATTTCCTTGCATCTGTAGCCATTCCAAGAGCTATGTGGCTGATATTTTCGTCTAAGTAAACGTTCGGAACGGACATGTTTGGGTCTCAGAAAAGGTACTATCACCAGTAAAAAAGTGCACTGTCGAAAATTAGGGGGGGGCACGCATCACTTGCGCCCCCCATTGAATCCGCTTTTGGAGAGGATTAGCTTAATGGGTAGTGGATTATAGATCATGATTTTAGATTATAGTTAATTACGAACAGCTGAAGAGAATAAAACATGCTCCTCCATATTTCTTTTATTGCAGAAGATTTTTTTTTATTGAGGGACGGATAGGCTTTGTGATATATGATCAACTTGTCTGATATAATCTTAATATATCCTTTTGTTGTATTTGTCAGGGGGTTGGTTGGTTGCATGCGCTTTAGATCTTAGGATCAGTCATGAGTCAAGGGTAGTGTTATACACAAGCAAATTATTGAAATTAAATTGAAACAGGTGTTAGTCTCAAACTGACCTAGTTTGTTATGTCTGTTTTTGGCTGTGCTTTATCTAAAGAATAAAAGTCGATTAGAAATGCAGAAATTAATATATTATTAACATTTTCAAAGAATTTGTTTTTTTAAGTCTAAGTTTTCTAAACTTTATTTGTATCAAAAGGATTTTTCGCAATTTTCTGTAGAAAATAATATTTGGTTATTATTGTTTGAATGTGGTTGATCTGTTATTGCTTCTTCTAGAAATGATTTCTCCCCTGAGATAGAAACTAAAAACCATATTTTCATTAATATAGTCTTTCGATATTTTTGATTAACGGATGCAAGGCGACTAAATCCCATTGGTCTATTGATTATTACAAGAAACAAATAATATTTATAAATCAAATAATCGTGTAATACAAAATTATTTGATTGTTATACTTGAGTTTACATGGTTCGTTAAAGATATATGTAACTAGTTCTGACTAAAAAGATATGTTGCAGATTGTAAATGCCCATCTTATTTGTTGTCTAAAATGGCTGTAAAATAATATGAAATGATTTATGACTATGTTTTTCGTATCAAGGGGGTGAATAAGACTTATATGTCTATGTTTAATGCGGACAGACAATTCTGCCTACTTTCCATTGAATTCCATGTTAAGTGCTCTGTTTACATGGTAGGAAATAGGTGGTAAGTTAAAGTTACGTCCCATCAACCCAACCAAATAACGAGGTAACAATATGGAAAAAAATCTCTAGGTACGTTATGATTGATTTGATATGGCTAATAGTCAACATTGAGTGGTTTTACAGATTATATGTTAAAAACCCAACACAATTTATATGGAAAACAATCACTGGCTTAAACACATATATTGATAACAATATAATAACTCTTGTCCAAACGTCATGCTACAACGTCATGCTATGTATATAAACCGGTGATTTTGTCATGTTTTTTTTAATATGTATTAATAAAAGTTTTGTATCTGTCTCAGAATAAATGGAGATTATAATGTGTCTGTGAAAGATATGATCTGAATATCACATTAATTTATACCAGGAATATGAATAAACTGGTTAGTGAAATATATATAATAATCAAAAGTGATACAGAAATTCTAGAAATAATAGTCAGAGAAATTAGTTACAATATTCCACAATAACTGATTTCTGTACATGTTAATCGAAATAAAGAAAAGGAGTATTGACAACTTGGCACACATTAAGACTTTGATATATATATATAGGTACAATATAATGTTTATGACATCAACTTCAGGTCAGTTTTCTTTCATATGCAAAATTAGGTTTACATTTGCTTCATTTCAGATTTCCAATCCCCACAGAATAATGATTGTCGCTTTCAATTAGTGAATTAGTCACTTATCCCTTTAATATAAAATTATCAACAGTTTCGATTAGTCACTGTCTCTTTTAATGAAAATATCAATTTTTTCAATTGGACGCTGCCTCTTTTAATAAGAAATTATCAGTACCGATAGTTTCAATTGGTCACTGTCCGTTTTAATAGAAGAAATCTCCATGGAAATAGTTTGCGACCTCTTAAAACGAAATTAAAACAACCAAATGATCTCTTAAAACTAATCATATTGTAATCAATGTCCGGTTTTATTAAACCAACAGATATCACCCGTTATAATTAATCCTGTTAATATTTACACTTGTAACAGTCGTATAAACCAACCTTGCATACATGATCAATAAATTCCCTCGTAAAGATTGCCGAGATAAGTTCAGATATCATAAGATAGAAAACTAACAAGACGTGGCAGGAACAATCGTTCAACCCGTACAGATTTGAAGAAATTCTTTCTAAGTCTAATCCTAAAGATTTGATACTTTCTAATCATATATATTATTCTAAATTTGTATTCTTCTAAGGAAATGAAATGGGGTTTAACATTTTACTGTTTTGCTCTGAACTGTGCTAACGAAGACGGGCACACGCCATACTGTGTGCTAATCGACATTTTGCCTGGGCAGCGGCACTAGGGTTTACTCTTGTATCAAATTCAAACTGTCAAGGGATCTTTACATGGACACATGACCTCCGTTTTTCCGTCCAATCAAAACAACTAGACTGCTGTGCTCGTCAGGCTTTCCATCCGAGGGAACCACATCAGAAATTCTTCTATGGGTAATATCATTTTAGAAGCTGATCATTCAACTCGTGGAATGGATTGAAAATGAAATCAAAGACTGTTTTATGTGAACATGTATTGGGATCGAAACAACCCCATGGGCAACTTGACTCAATAAGAGACCTTATGATCTAAAGCTCACACATTGAGACACTCACATTGAGACACTCCACATTGAGACACTCGCATATACATGTAATATTTATAATATATACATGTAATATACATAGGGTTATAATTTATTCCCAGAAGATTTCTCGGATATAAAGATTATATAGATGTCTGGAGCACGTCAAAGCTGGATAACAGTTTGTATTATTTACATAGATCCAAACTGTTAAATACTGAAAAACTGAAAGCCGATTATGTGCTATCATATTACATGCCGGTAGATTCCTTTCTCCGATCCTAGTCTAATAAATTGTCCATGTAGAGACAGGTGTTGTGTACAAGGCAGTGTATACTTACATTTTCTAGAACACCTGATAACACTTATGTAGACTCAAGTTATTTATTATATAAAACTAATAAAGTGTTTTATATCAGCTTTATTGTAAAACTTTACTAGAGAGGGATATCTACAAGTATACTTTTGAACAAATAATTTATATTCTTAAAACAAAAACACTAATTATGCTTTGAGAATTTTGGGAAGTGTGTAGTCTGCTTCTATTTAATAAACTTGAAAATGTCTATACAAGATGTTAAACCTAGTAGAAGTGCATTACAAAATAATACTGGTATACTGCATGTCTAAATATTGCCACCATTCAGTGCCTTCATGGCTATACTCCTTCATATTTAGAGGAACTTGTTAATCCTTACCAGTCAATACGAGCTTTGTAATCCTAATCTCCAACATAATATTACAATATTATCCTGGAAACTGAAAAAATTGGAAATTTCAGCAGCATTAAAGTGGAATGCCTTGCCATATGCCTTGCCATTAACTTTAAAATTTGGTCCAACATTTTCAATATTTAAATCTAAATTAAAGACATTCCTGTTTTCTAAATGTTAAAAAAAAAAACTTTAATGTAACTTGAATGAACTTTGTGTGCACTTACAGCGCAGTGGACCCTTACGGCTGGCCCCCGGATCCATTCACTTGATTTGATGTTTGGTTTGTTTTTTTTCAATGCTGGTTTTTCTGTCTTGTCCGCCGGTTAATCTTGTAGATTTTTGTTATGCGTGTAGTGCATTCCTCCTGCACTTACTATTTGAGCAGAATTTATTGTTTGGAGTTTAGCGCTTTGTAAGAACCCTATTATTAAGTAGATATTCCACTGTGAGAAAGAAAGGCTTGCACTCAATCAACCAATCAAAGTCGATACCCTGTGTTGAAATATATTTATTTTTCTATCAGTGTCTAATCATTCGATACATCACCAGATTTATTTCAGAAAAATCAATGACTTTAATCAGTTTAAAAGGATGTTTTTTTTTTCATGTTTGACAATTGTTAACAGGTTATAATCAAAATGATCAGCAAAAAAAAACTTTTATAATTTCTCCATTTTCACAGAAAAATCAATTTCTGGTTTAATGTAACATGTGATCTAATGTGAGTGGAATGAAACGTCTGTTCCGTGATCGTTCAATAACATGTTGTGTCATCCATGTGCTTAACTTTTCTCATTCTACTTTACAATCTTTAAATGGTTGACTTTCTTGCCATGATGATGACAATATATGTCCACACTGAAATTTGAATCCTAATACAAATAGAGAGAAAGATATCCTAACTTTGATGGGATTTAAGTCATAATAAACTGAATAGGGTAACACCAGTAGTACCATCCGTTCTTCACAATAATTTAAAAATCCCTGCACAACATATTAAAACCAAGTAATTACTACTTGCTTTTAGTCTTATTTGGTTTTAGTCTGTTGTGCAGGGATTTTTACTTTTATCTCTTTGAATAATAAACACAGTTTTAAGCCCCCTAAATAATCCCTAAATGTTGGGGGAGGGGGTAGAATTTTTAATTTATTTAAAAGGATATGAAAAGGGTGCAAAGGCGAGCACAGCCCCTACACACTGCTTCCATTATCTGCTAAACCATGAATATGCATCTACCCTTCCCTGTGGATAATTGGGCGTATATGATTTGTTGTCTGGCAACCCTGTCTTTATATTTTAGATTGTATTGCCAAGATTAAATTCTGTTTCTTTTACAGGTTATTCAAGCAGTGTCGGTGATTTCGATGGCGATGATATTGATGGTAAATATTACTAGTTACAAATTCTAACAACTGATATCGATAAAGAAATGGGGATAGATATTTACATAACTTCTGTAATGCTTCCCTCATGAAAATACTCTTTGAAAATTCTCAGAAAACTTCCAATATGATTTCCATCATTTAAACAGTAGTTACAAAATGTATAGAAAACATTTAATATTAGTTGAAAAAATATAAACATAGCCTTGTTGATGTAAGGCTAATAAAAGGTAAATATGTGAACTGCTCCCACAAAACGAGGCTCTTGATCATTTTTTAGGAAAATAGAATTCCCAGCATATTTGGATAGTCCACAGCCTAAGCTTTCCAAAATGCAATTCTTTTTAAATTTGTCATATCTCTGGAGTTGATTTTGTCTCATTCATATCAACAAGAAGGCGTACAGTTTATGCTGTTGTGCCAGTAGTACAAAATGAAGTTATGCAACAGACACCTGGTTTCGTGGGAACGGGTCAGATATACATGTAATAGGCCTACCTGGTTTCGTTGGAGTGGGTCAGATATAATAGGCCTACATATCTTATTTTATATTTCAGATTTTATTGTTGGTATTCCTAAAGCAGAACAGCATCTCGGAAAAGTAAGTTTGATTTTTGATTTGTAACATTTTCTTAAATGAATGTAACAATACAATAAAATCTTATGTAGAGATTTGGTGGTAGAGGGAGGGGGGGGTGAGGAAAATTTAGATGAAGCTAATAATCAAGAAGTTTATAATATAAACTTCTTGATTATTGATAATTTTAACTTTATATCTAATCAAATTAAAAGATGAACCTGACTTTATATAGTTTAAGCATTCTGAGTGAGCAGTTCTTTAAACAGATATTGGGGATTAGGGTGCTGTAGAAATCTTAGCCCAGACACAATATACTGTATGTTGCAGTGAATATATTTTAGAGATATTTACTGGTATTTTAAATCAATTAACGATCAATTTGAAAATAAGGAAGCTAGACTCATTATTCTCTGAAAGATTCGGGGAAGAGAGAGAGAGAGAGAGAGAGAGAGAGAGAGAGGGAGGGAGGGAGAGAGAGAGATTTAATGTCGACTGGACACAAACTAGGTCATTTTGGGAAGAACATACAGTTCAATTCTATTCAGTTATTTGCTAAAATTACATCTTTCTTATTTCAGGTGGCCATGTTTACACAGAATTTTACAAACATCGCAAACATCACTGGCGAGCAGGTAATGTTTTTTTTTTCTTTAATTGCTCTATGGTACTAACCCTTTATATGCAGTCTGCTTACTCTGTGTGACAAGTACAAGTAGACTTGTTTACTGATATTTGTATCATTTTAATATAATACTAGAACACTTTTTATGGACACAATCACTTGGTTTATTGTACTGCAAAAATATGGAATGCTTCACGAATTTGCTCCAAGAATGACACGCACATTCGTGAAGCGTTCCATATTTTTGCAGTACAATAAACCAAGTGATTGTATCCATAATAAGTGTTCTAGTATTATATCACAAATCAATTGCTAAATGCCTCTCAAAGAATATATCATTTTAAATGTGGGTGGTCTCATCACCCCTATATATTCTCCCTTTTGGTAAGTTATAATATAATTGACTTGAAATTTATACACAGTGTTTATGAGAGGCAGATGACTGATAAAATACTGTCAGAGTTATTGCCCTTGTTGGTGTATTGTGTCAACGGTGAAACACGAAATTGGTTGTCTATTGATGTAGAATATTCAACTAAGACAAATTTCTTTGCCCTTTCGAATTTTTTAGCACATAATTTGATGAACATGTAATTTGTACTGATTAGTTTTATTTGTTTCTGATTGTAGGTTGGATCGTTTTTTGGGTATGCCTTGGCAGTAACAGATTTAGATGGTGATGAGTAAGTTGTTTTAAATAATTTCAATATTGTATGATACAACTTCCCTCTCGTCTTCATTAGCAGTTTTAATTAACAATATTAGTTTTAAATTTACGTGATGATGTCACCATTAATATATACTGTACATTTCCATCCGTACAATCATATATGTATTTAAATATATGTTCCCCAAATCCCATTCAGATATCCTGAATAAAATTTTGTTTATAAAAAAAAAAGCTCCAGTTGGTGTAGAATAGTCAAACGTTAAACCCATTTCATTTTAACCTTCCACCAACGATCACTTTCTGTAAACATTTTTATTGTGTAAAATAAGATAGTGCAGGTTGGTCTTCATCAACCATAAGGACACAGCTCACCAAATGTGTCTACCTCGTCAACCATGAACGAAAATTTGGAACGAGAATTAACGTTAAAGTCAATGGGGAAATCTTTAGTGATCTGTGGCTAATCCTTCAAAACAGGGGAGAGAATTCATTCTCGTAAAGATTTTCAGAACTTCTTTTTAGCCATGGCACATAATTAGTAGATCAAGAGGATAATATATGTGCGGTCCATGATGACACAAATTGTATGGCTTATGATATTGTGATGTAAGTTTTAAGAATCGTGGTATTCAAAATGTTTGATTGTCCAGCACTAGTGAGATTACATTACGAATAATTGGGAAAGGGAATGACAATCTTTCCTTAAAAGGGTAATAGGCTGAGCTGGCCGTTAAATCTGCAGAATAAACTACATCTCTGTTCAACTTAAAATCTGTTTTGTACTTCAGTTGAGTAGGGATTTTTGTACTACCGTTGAACAGATTATGATGTATTGTAGTTTGAGTTGTGTATATCTGTTTGTATTATTAGATGATAGTTGGAGCGGTATATAATATTGTGTATTTGTTTGTATTTTTAGATTAGATGATGTAATAGTTGGAGCTCCGTTTTACAGTGATTATTCGTCTTCCACTGTTTACGACACGGGGCGTGTTTATATCTACTATCAACAAACTACTAAGGTAAATAATAATAGCGTCATGATCATTTATGTGAAAGAATCTGTGACAGTATGTGGTAAATCTGTAGCTGTCAATTCTCCTTAATTGCATCGCACACAAATATAGGCTAGTGGTCTATAAATTGTCCTGACATTGACAGCACAAAGTCATTCAGTTGAAACGAAGAAGAATCCTTGACTGATGCAATTCGATTACTGTTCAGGTGAAACTTCCCTTCATAGTACATTGTATGGGGTATGCCCGTCTTACCCAGAACAGTAGGACGATTAACCCCCATTTCATTGATTGATTCCTTCCAAGTCACCAGACCCAACAAAGGGAGATAACAACATGTTTAATTCCCTGTCTTTCAAAGTCAATCAATGATTTAACTTTAGTTCATTTTCTGAAATATAAAGATCCCCGTTCAATAGCATCACAAATAGACTGTAGGTAGTTGAGAAGATTTATTGGCACAATCAAGTGACAAAGGGTATTTCAACCTGAAACGTTGTGCCAATAAATCTTCTCAACTACCTACAGTCTATTTGTGATGTTGTTGCACGGGGATCTTTATATTTCTCTTTATTACTACAGTTTTAAGGGAGTGTTCGCCGTACACTGTGTCTTCCTCTATTTTAGTTCATTTTCTTTATTTTCAGAAAAAGTTCAAAGAAAATAGGAAAGACATTTTAGAAGGAGCTGACAGTAAATCACGATTTGGTTCAGCTTTATCAAAATTAGGTGATATTAACTATGATGGATACAAAGGTAAGTAACTCTAATTACAAACGAAACAACTATTTGACTCTTGCTGTGATACTTGTCTGATTGTTTCGTTTAAATTCTCTCAGTTACACAAAAATGATAATTTAGAGTGAAATAGTGATGATAAGAAAATATCTCCATGACAGCAATCCTGAAAATTAGAAACATATGTGACTTACGTGCAAATGAAATGAATTGGTGTTTTATGTCCTACTGACCGTGCTAATGAAGACCAGCAAAGGCAATATTGTGTGCTAAGGGGGAAAATGAAATTTTACATTGACATGGCTTCTTTTATTTAATCTTCAATCTGTACTCGGTACCTGCTTTTTTTTTTTGTCCATTCCGAAAAACTAGCTAGAGACTTCCTTGAATGACCCCCTGCCCTACTGCACTACTGACAAGAGGAAACTGAGCTGGGAAAGCATGTGAATCTTTCTCGGCCTACACAGAGCATGAACGAAGGACCTCCTGGTCTACTTACCAAACCGACATGGTTCCAGACATACATGGAGGTAGGCATCGAGTCAGATAGTTGGATTCGATGGATGTTCATATCAATCAAAGAAGACGTCTTGTAATCTTTATTTATATCGTTTGTAGATCTGGGTGTTGGAGCACCGTATGCTGGTGATGAGGGACGAGGCGCCATCTATATTTATCATGGTTCCATCAAAGGAATTATTACACAAGTTTCTCAGGTAAGCAACTGGCATAATATAATTAATATGAAATACCTGATTATGATTAGAAAATGAAATGTCTTATTATTTATAGGGAATGCTATTAGTAGGCCAGTTGGGTAGGTTCAGCAATTTCGGACAGTAAATGGGACCCAAAAATTGAGTCCACAATGGCCGCTTTATATAAATGAGTATTTTGGGTAATACTAACCCTAACCCTTATCCAAGTTCAGTCTTCTAAAAAGGGTTAAGGTTAGGGTTTGTATTACCTCAACAGACTCATTGATGGGAATGAAATCGGCAGCCATTGGATATCATTGTAAAGAGAAGTAACTCTGTTTAGAAAAAAAATAGTATGGTCTTTGAATATTGATAATACATGCATAAATTAAGATTTTTATTTAAGTTTTATTCTTACCCTAGTTGAGTTTATAAAGATATATTTTGTTTTGGTATTCAGGTAGTCCATGCAAAAGATATTACAACTGGGTTATCTACCTTTGGTTATTCTTTATCAGGTGGTTGGGATCAAGATGGCAATTCATATCCAGGTTAGTTCCTCTACTTAAACAACAAATAATCATCTCTAATCGCTACTTCTACTGGATATAGTATGAGACTAAATAATCTAACAAAATTATTACTTGATAATATGTGATATTACTGGATAGTATGTGACTAAGTGACAATGGGGATGTTCGATTTACAGTCCAAAACGTACCGAATTGGCAGAATTGCAATTGAGTGACGTGTCACAGTTCTGCCAGTCCCGACAGGGGAGGTGAAGTGAGTAGAATCGAGACGTATTCCAAGTAAAAAATATGTTTCAGCTGTCATGATTGGTTCAGATACTTTTATGCAGTCGGCATATGCGTTGTACTCTGAAATTCTTCTTTTTACTCGATGGAACTGTGAATCGAGCATCCCCTAAGTGTGAGCTGGTCCCTCAAAACCAGGCACTTGGTCACTTTTATAAAGAATAGAGCTGGCACCATATTTGAATAGTCCAAAGCCTAAGCTATCCAAAAATGCAATTCTTTTTAGATTTGTTGTATCATCTGGAGTTGAGTTCGACTCATTCACAGCTACAAGACGCCTTTAAGTTTATGAATTGTGTCCGTGGTACCAAATAAAGTTGTGCGATAAGCGCCTGGTGTCGTGTGTCGATAAGCGCCTGGTGTCGTGTGTCGATAAGCATCTGGTGTCGTGGAAGGGGATCATATATGATGCCTGCGGAAAATCGTTTGATATATTATGGAACTAAGATTGATGATGTTGAATTTTAGATAAGCTATAAATGTAATGTTATATTTCAGATTTGTTGGTAGGAGCGTATGCGTCAGATAAAGCTATATTTTTAAGAACAAGACCTGTTGTCCGAGTTGTTGCTAGTTTAAAGATTGAACCGGAGATGATTAATCTAGAAAAGCGATCGTGTAGTTTAGTCGACGATACAAGAGTTGCCTGGTAAGTAATTATCAATGTATTAATCGTGTAGTTTAGTCGACGATACAAGTGTTGCCTGGTAAGTAATTATCGATATAGTCATTGTGTAGTTGCCTGGTATGTTATTATCGATATAGTAATCGTGTAGTTTTGTCAATGATACAAGAGTTGCCTGGTATGTAATTATCGATATAGTCAACATGTCAAATAGAATTTGTCAGTAAGTATCCATTAGCAGTTGAATTATAGTTCAGCAGTCATGACCAAGTTTTGGTAGTCGTCAATAAAACATTTATTTTTTTTATCTTTACCCTACATTGTAATCTAATCAACATTCGATCATCGGCTGGGAAGAGTTATATCAGGCAGTCGTACATACCTCTAATCCAACCAGACTCTCTCTCTCTCTCTCTCTCTCTCTCTCTCTCTCTCTCTCTCTCTCTCTTGCTCTCTCTTTATTGTGTATATTGTGTCAATGTTGATGTGTCTATGTCGAGTAGGCCTATATTGGTTTTTTTTGTTGAGTATATTGTGTCTATATTGAGTATATCTTGTCTATTACAGTTTGAACATCTATACTTGTCTAGAATATAATGGTATCGGAGTTCCTAATGAATTATGTAAGTATATGACTGGATGGGCGGGATGGGGTGGGGTGGGCTGTTATCTGTACCACATGGTATCCTTGCACTTTTAGATAATAAATGTATTCAAGGGCAGACTTCTATTTATTACCCCATCTGCAGGACTAGACACACTGTTTACATGTCTCTTGTTCGACCTACAGATAGTAATGTTTATTCTGATTGTTAGTAAATTTTATTTTGTATTATGGTTGTTAGAAACTTGGAGATTTGTTACCTGTGCATGTAACTAATATAATATGGAACTTACAACATATTGGAGAAGTGATATCAAATATTCTTAACATAATACCCTGCCATGTGCACATTTATTTATGTAACTAAAAATGATTTTCTGTTATATTTTGTTCAGATTTTGATATAGAGTGGAATTTAGATACCCTACAGAAGAACAAAACTCTAGAAGAACAGAGAGCTTATTATTTGTTGTCAGGGCTCGTTACTAGGCAAAATAAAACAATTAAACTAACCAAGCAAGATACCTGGTGTGATCCTACATTTGCTTATGTCAAGGTCCGTACCATTATACGTTTATTCCTTCAATGTCACGACAAATACACATGTATTCGTTCTAGAGACAGAGAACTTAAGAAAATCCTGTAACATGATTCACATTTTCGGAATTCATGAAGATTTTTACAAAAGTTTCTGACAATTCTGTACTATATTTCTGACTTTTCTCTCCCCGAGAAGGTAATCTATAATTCCCAGTTGTACTGAATCTTAAAATGGATTCTCTCTCAAATTGACTATTTTCTGGGGCCTGTTCAAATATTGACACTTACAGTTCGTCCATTAATTAGAATATGGATTTGTAAATAGATGACAATACCCCAATTTATATTATATTCTCTGGTCTATTCCATTTAAAACTACTGGAGGGAGAATGGGTTGGGAATGACAGTTTTAGTTTTACTAGACAACCTCAGCCACAATATCATTTTAGAACAGCCCTGAATGTTTCTCATTTATTACAGAATGAACCTAGAGACAAGTTGACACCAATTGCTGTTGATTTTAAATTTAAACTTAACGAACAACCGAAGAGAGATACACGTGAACTGGTGCCGATCCTGGATCAGTATATACCACAGCAAGTCAGACATCAGGTATGTGAACAGACTTTCATGATTGTATTTTTTCTATTATGTTTAGTCTTTAATGAAATTCAAATATTTAACCAGGATATTAGAAACTGGGGTATTCCTGCTTAACGGAACCCCTAGAAACTGGGTCTACCTGCTTAACAGAAACCCTAGAAACTGGGGTATTCCTGCTTAACAGAAACCCTAGAAACTGGGATAATCAGACTTAACCAGGACCCTAGCAGCTGGGGGTAATAATGTGTAGTAAAACATTGTGGTAAAAGATTGTTATATTTTTATATTTTAGGCACAGATATTAAAACACTGTGGTAAAGATAATGTTTGTATACCAAATCTAGTTGTCAACTCATTCAGGTAATATTTCTCACATGAGTTATCTCCCTTTATAAGCTCACAGTCAGAAATAAATACGACTAAACATATAGATAAACTAAACTAACTCGAAACGTTGTGCTATATGTGTATAAACCAGTGATTGTTTTCCAGATAAATTGTGCTATGTTTTTTACATTCAGATTAGCTCCTAGTTGAACTGAATCTTAAAATGGATTCTTTCTCAAGTTGACTATTTTCTGGAGCCTGTTCAAATATTGACACTTACAGTTTGTCCATTAGTAGTTACCTAGTAAGATAAACAACAGGATTGAGAATTAAATTTTATCCTCGGGATTAAAACTTTTCAATTAAATGAAATGATTATTTTTTTCTTGTGTATTTTGCAGAGTTTCAGCTGCCCATATTATTGGTAGTGATTCAGAATTAGAGATATTGGTTATGGTAGAAAATCGTGGTGAGAATGCCTTCAACTCACAATTATGGGTTACACTTCCTCATGGTGTGTCTTATAGAAATATTCATGGAATACAAGCCGTAAGTTATTCTGGGAATTAAACTCAAAGTTCTTTGTAGAAATGTGTGATATACAAAACCAATAAGTAAAAAAATCCTTTTATAACTTCTATTAGCTTGAGAACTAAGATATAGTGTCTTCAATTGAAATGGAATGGAGAGAGAGAAACAAATGGAGTTTAACATCCACTCGATACAAACTAGGTGATGGAGAAACTCTACTCCATGTCAGTTAGAAGTAGGGAGTGAAAACCAGGCCACTTTACTCAATGACATCCCGTATGATTTTATATCTACACACGTGCAACCATTCAAACACCCAACCCACCACCACGAATAGTTACCAGTTTAACACAGTGCTTAAATTTATGGGAGGATTTTAAATATCCCCACTTAACAGATAGACGAAACAGATTTTAATTTGAGATGGGAGGTGATTTATTTCAACTTATAATCTGTTCTGTACTTTTGTTACGTGAGGTGTTTTGAAATATCTTTTCTTGTCTACTGTCTGTTTAATCAGGATGTCAATAATGTAGGATGAAAGGTCTGATAATAACAGCTGTCTAGTTATTCAGATGACGTGCACATAAAGGATCCCTTGGCAGTTAGAATTTGATATGAGAATAGGCCGTAGTGCCGCTGCTCAGGCAAAATTTACCTCATAGCACACTGTATGGCCGGGATATGCCCGTCTTCATTAGCCCAGGTTAGGAGTAGAACAGTAGAAAGTTAAAACCTATTTCATTTCAATTCTACTGTCTGTACCTTGATCCAGCAGCTACACAGATCTATCAGCCTGTCCAGCCTCCTCTACTCTTTAAAGAAATGTTGACAGTCCACCTGATACTTTTTTTATATTAATTGTATTATATTATTCTAATAAAATGTTTTTATTGTAATTGTAGGTTGTACCAGTTAGTTGTGGATCAGAAACGATTGAAGATGAAATTTTAGTTATTTGTGATCTTGGTAATCCGTTACCGAGTCAAGCCAAGGTAAAAAAAATATTTTATGATTTTATGTTTGAAGTTCACACTGACATAACAGTATTAGTCATGTCAGTGACACTGGCCAGGGTTACTTAGTTAGTACCTTCATCACTGAGCCATGTTGAAAGTAGTATTTTTTATTTACTGTTTATGGAGAACTTAGTTTTCTATTAAAGTGATATCAGAGGGTTGGATCACAGAATGGTAAGCTTGTACATGTTTATCATAAGGTCTATCGTTGAGTCAACTAGTGACGTTTAGATGCCCAGGTTGTATGCGAGAAGGAATAGGGTCGTTTTTTCCAGATCCTCCATTTTTTATCCTACTGCTAAAGACCCCTACATGCAAGCGAATTATTGAAATGACATGAAACCATGTTCGTCCTGTAATCACCTAGTTTGTGTCAAATGGAGTTAAACCCTCTCTCTCTCTCTCTGTCTGTCTGTCTCTCTCTCTCTCTCTCTCTCTCTGTCTCTCAGTGACATCAAGTGTTAATGGAGAACTTGAATTTCTATTGAATTTACATAAAGCGCTTTTGTTTTGTAGACAAATTTTACCCTCCGAGTGTCACCAAAAGAAGTCAATGGATCAATGGATCAACTTGTCTTTGCTTTAAATGTTAACAGGTTGGCAGAAAATATATTTTTTTATCATTTTTGGGGTTGCATGGAAAGGGGGTCAAATGTCTTGTTGAAACCGTACCTTAATTATTTCTGTAGTTACGTGTGTCATGTTTGATAGGAGAATTTTGTCTGGATAATTTTCTGAGGGATAATTTTCTGGTCATCCTCATCTTCTCAGTAGTTGATATGGCATCCATGATCACAGAAAACAGGAATGACATCATCCACCGATCTGTTAATAAACTTACTTGGATCTTGTGTATAACACAGCAGACATGTGGGTTGAATATTCTACTGTGCTATGAGTCAGTGTGATTTAGATATAGGTCTACATGAATATCTGACCAGTTGTACAGTGGAAGGTTGTGTAAGGGTTCAAAAGAGGGGCTTTTGGCTCTATGATGTCAGACATTGATTAGTCAATCAACATTGATGTTTCTAGTGGTTTTCCCAGAGTTCTGTGCACAGCAAGAACTTGCTGTAACAGACCATTTAATTGGCTAATCCCTTACATTGATCAGGTTATTATATAACATCTCTTCCAGATCCTAGTGTAGTAATGACAGGTAAAACAACATTTTGAACTATAAAAAACGAAACATAATAGGATCTGTGTTTTATTCAGATTTTGCTTAGGCAGTGTTGCTGTGGCCTACTCGTATCAAATTCCAACTGCAAGGGTTCTTTTCAAAACACTATTATGTACATTGGATCTCGTTTTCTTGTCCCATCAGAACAACTAGATCATATATCACTGCCACCATTAATTTCCATGTTTTTTTTATTTTGTAGTTCTAATGCAGAGAATTTTTCAGATACTGTCAATAATTTTGCCAGTGTTTCTATTCCTGTGACTGCGTCTGCAGATATTCAACTTTATGGGTAGGTTTTACACAGGTTAATTTACTCTGGTTGCCTTCCACAATCATATTTATCAAACAAATCAAAATACTTGTTCCACAAAAAGAATGCATCAAGGTGACTAAAGCTATTCACCAAAGTTTGTTTTTTGCTTTAAAAAAATCTAAGATATCTTAAATTTTTCAAAGAAATCTAATCAACTGATAGGGTATGCGTTGTCTTCTATAGTAGAATACGTACTTGTGATGCTCAATTCACAGTCCAAAATATCCGTAATTGACACAGAATTCAGTCCTGTCACAGTTCTGTCACAGTTCTGAGGTGGTGTGAGTAGAATCGTTTCAGCTGCATGGTTGATAGAGATATTTATTTAACATATTTCCGCATGCCTTGTAGCCCGAAATAAATCTTTATACGCGATTGTCACTATTTTTGGGATTTAGTGAATTCAATTCTGGAATATTCAATGGAGTACCCCCACTGTATTACACCTATTTATGGGATTTGGTTTGTTTGCAGAAAATCTACGCCTGAACTGATTATATTTAACGCTACTGAAGCCAAAAAATATGCCAGAGAAAATAGACGACCTACAATTGAACATTTATTTGAGGTAAGGTTTTTGTAAGTCATTTAGTACGTATTATAATTTCTTACTATGGTCATTGACATTCAAACCTACTCTGATGACCCACTGATTGAGCCCTATTAATCGGAAATACGACAGGAACTCCAGGATAATAAATATGTCAGTCCTGGTTTTTGTAAAGATTACAAAAAGAAAACATATTTACATTTACAGAATGTGGTCAAAAGTTGCAAATTGTTTATGCATTTCAGTTACGTAATCTAGGACCTAGTGCTACTAAGACAACAGAATTAAATATTTACTGGCCGAGTCATAATGATGATGGTACCCTATTGTTACGATTAGCTCGGCAACCAGTGATACAGAAAGGAGAGGGAAATTGTTTTACTTTCTTTTTATCACCTTCTAATTATTCTGTAAGTTTCACATCTTTTTTAAAATAAAAACTAAGAAAACTGGGAGTATGTGCAGAAGCTGGAACCAAAATGTCTAATAATTGATAAAAGTATTTTTAATGAGCATTCATTAGATTCCTGAAAACCATTAAAAATTCTGATATTTGGTTTTTTTTTGCAATGTCTATTTTCTGTCCTGTACGCAGGTTTGTCTTGTAGATTTTTGTTTTGTGTGTAGTGCGGTCTTCCTGCACTTACCATTAGGGTCTATAGAAAAAGACCTTACCTGTTCAGATAGGTAGTGCCATTGGAATTTCAAACATGAGTAGAGAGTTCTGCTGCTGTGTCTACCATAGATAGAAATCATAATGATATGTTAGTCTCAAAATGAACTGTGTAATTAATGTCCACGCTTTAAACCCTATATCACTATACATGTATAACATAAACCTCATTCTGACATTTTACATAGTCAATTACAGATATAAACCTTATAAACCACATTTGGTTATATATGATAGCCAAGTACAGATATTATAAACCCCATTCAGTTATAATATAACATAGCCAAGTGCAGATATTATTGATATATGTGTCAAAATAATGAAAAATATCAATTCTACATTTCAGTCATTCCAATACGATGATAATTTAAACAAAAATCGTGATGTTGATGTTATTTTACAAGAATCCAGAAGCAGAAGTAAACGAGAAGACGCCGCCAGAGAAGTTGTAAGTTGTATCACCAGCTACATTCACCATGACGATTATACAGGAACTCTGATATTGTATATATGCATTCCTGAAATTTATTAAAATTCGTAGATTTCTTACTTTTGATTTAAAATAAATTTATCAACTTTGTTTGATTTTATATGTTGCTGTGAGATGACGATCTGTCTAGGTTAAAAATTGTTATCTCTATGGATACCATAACCCCAGGGCAACATCCTCACCATCAATAGATTGCAATGGAAACCATCTAACCATGTTCTAATGTTTCACAATTTCAGAAATGTACGAATCGTTGGTGTTTGGTCATACGATGTATTGTTGGACAGATGGAGTCCAACGATAATTTTCTAGTGAAAATAACTGGACAGCTTTATACAGATGCATTAATCAGTGTAAGTTTACTTTCACAATTCTAGAAAATGAATATGAAGAGTTGTTCTTTAGTCATAGATGCTCACCTGGGAAATAAACATTAATGTTTAATTATATATCAGGGCCATAATGGTTGAGTAGTGTAACACAAGCACTTTAGATCAGAAAGTCTATCATTGAGTTACATGGCGTGGCTTCGAAACTTGTATGGTTGTCGGCCTAACCTGTCATTGGACCTGTGGTTCCCCTATGTACAGTTACTGAAATTGTACCATATTAATTTGTTGTTTTGTTTTTGTAGTCTGGTTCAGCAGAAACGTTAATGTTAACATCAAGAGCCACAGCAAAAGTAACATCTGTGCCGTACGAACTCACCAATTTAGATATAAGTTTATTTAGTGAAGCGACTAGAGAGGTAGGATTTAATTCCTTATTTATATTTTGTAATTATTCAATGTTAATTGTATTTTTAGTTCCTAATCAAATTTTTTCTTTGAATGACATAATTCCTAAGAAGTCCAATAATTATTGGGGTAAAAAGTTTTCTTCAGATGATTAAATGGTGATATTAGAAATGAGTGAAGACAGTCTAATGACAAGTAGTGTTTTGTACAAGCAATAGGGCTGACATAGACCCTAATAAAAACATAATTATAGGGCAATCGGACTACCAGTATTATGTAAATACAGATATAGGTTATTATTTTATTTTGTTGGGAATATTAATATAATCATGTTCTAAGATTAAAATTACATAAAAGTTAACATTCAATTTTGTCTGTAAGAAGTACAGAAGTCACACTTCCTACATGGAAATGTTGATTTTAAACAATGTTTACATTATTTACAGGTCAGTACAGCAGTAAATCCTGATAATTTAGTACCAAGACAGCGACCAATAGAAATCTGGATTATTGCTGTATCTATATCAGCTGGTTTATTAGTCTTATTGTTAATTATTATATTACTGTGGTGGGTAAGTAACTTTACTTCTACTTTCACTTGATAGATATTGTTACACCTACATCAGTTGGGTACTGCCGACAACATTTACCGAACTATCACAAATAAACAGTGGCTGCTCTTTTTACTGACTATATTGGTATGATTCAGGAGTGGCTGATTGAATGTTCAGGAGTGGCTGATTGAAAGTTCAGGACTCCCAGATCCATCCTATGACAATCAAATAAATACAGAAAATATTCATGTCCAGACAAAATATTTGTTGTTTAGATGACCTGCACATCAACTTTCTGCCCTCGTATCTTGAGCTGCTGTCTCCACTGACTGACTCACAGGTTGGGTGACCGAAGGTCATTGAGTGAATATGTTAAATAATCAATTTGAGTTGTACAGGCATGGTTTGAATTGTGAGAAATTTTATATTTTAAGAAAAATGGAAATCATGGATTGATTCTTTAAAACTGTATTTTTTATGATTTCAGTGTGGATTCTTCAAACGCCGAAAGCCGGAAGATGAAGGCTACATGATGGCTAACGGTAAACACGATATTGATGATAAACAGTGGGAATAAATTCATAACCACCAAATTCCTAATCATGTGACATTTCAAACCGTCCAATTAAAAACTGTGGTTACCTGTTCCAATAACGAAGACAAATGATGGAGATATGTCGTTATAAATTATTTAAATATGGAGTTGCATGTTAGCTTTAAACTTTCTCAGTTACAGAAACAAAAAAATCACGAATTTTTGTACATTTTATTTTTGTTCGTCTGTCTCTGTTATGTTTATGATTTATTTATATTAAGTTACGGTTTTTAAATTGAAATCCAAACAAAAACTATAGCGGCTGGATATTCTAGTCAAAGGTAGTCTTGATTTAAGTTTAAGAAAGCTTAATGAAATCAAGTATAAAGTCACTGTTAAGTTTTTGCCACTTGGAAATAAATATCCAATTAAAGGTATCCAACTCCAGACTTCTTTATGGTATATGATTCCTGTAAGAACGTGATTACTGATGTATGATTTCATGGTATTACACTGGGCCTGAGAAACAATTTATTTTATTTATGTTGCCTAAATATCACATCTTTTGAAAGAGAGTAGAAAGTACAATTGTACCCTTACAATAAATATTAATTTCAACTGTAACCTTACAATTGTAGGCTAAATTTAAAATCAATATTCATTTAAAAAATCTCAGGAGAGAAGTAGGAATCTCGAACATTCCACAGAATCTGTGGCTCACCGTTATACATCCATAACATTCAGTGTCCTACCTTCAAAATGCGAGTTATTTCCCCATCTATTCCTCGCAAGAAAACACTTATCATTTAATCTTGAATGTGGTATTGTATGTTTTGTCCCATGATTTGTAGAAAAAGGGAATCAAGGAATTATGTGAGAACATGCTGGAATGTTTTCCTTGAGTAGATGAAAATGTTTAGATGTTTCTTTCATGGATTTGGATAATGTGAAATATCAGATTTTGAATTTCGTTTGCATTCATGAAATTTGGGTATTTGATACTTTGCTCATTTTGTTTCTAGAAAGGAAAGAAAAAGCAAAAACACCTGCCCCTGAAAATTCTGCCCCTGAAAAACCTGCCCCTGAAAAGTTTTAGTAAGTTTTGGAAAATCCTGATTTTTGGTTTTGGGGAATATTGTTCTAATCGTATAAATTTATTAGAATTTGATTAACAAAAGTTGTGGATTTTTATTCTGATTTTTTATGTTATTGATTCTAATTAACAAACTTATGTTGGTATTTTGGGAGAAATATAACTAGAATTTTAATTTATCAATTTTAGTCTCAATATTGTACTTTTATGATTTTAAGCACATTTTGGTATTATGTTATTTTTTATTAACTTTTTAAACATTAATTTTTCTCTGTTATTTAATATTTATGGTTTACGGTTTATTTGGATTATTTAAGAAAACTTTTTTTTGATTTGAAGAGATTCTTAAGAATTTGTAAGTTTATTTGAATGGGCGAGATATTTTTACCTATTGCCGCAGATCAGCGACTGGTGATTTCACAATTGTCCGTCTGTAACCTGTCAACGATAATGGATAAACTTGTTTATGACAATGAACTTTCTGAAATATTTTCATATAAATTATTCTTTTAAACATACATTTTCTTATTCATATTCCATATATATATTTGTGTGAGTAATTTTACAAATCCTTTGTGTAGCATTGCTATGGACATTATTTGACTGCCGTACCATAATAATATGCATAATATTAAATTTGTTTTGAATTTAAACTTTTTAGTCATAATATCATAGTTTTATATGTTAAATATTCTGTATAGTACATGTATTTCTCTTCCATATTACAATGATAAAGGCAGGGCTACGTTACGTTGAAATCCATGACATGCTTATTCATTTATTTACGCATCTTAATAGGAGCAGTAATATCTCAAGGTCAAGGTCAACAAAACTATTAAACAAATGTCAGTGTGGCACAATCAGAAGTTATTATGGATCGGTTTTATCATCTCATGTGAAGTCGAACATAAAAGGGAAACAAACTTTACAGTTACTCTTGGAGAGAATATTCCACAACATTTGAGTTCGATTTGCCTGAATGACATCAAGTGTGAATTTAGGAGCAGAAAGTTAAAGACATTTTACTAAAACAAATAGTTAGTTTGTTGTGAAACAAATTGGATTTTATTAAAAAACTATATGAGGTCTTTCAATGAAAGAATGGAGTGCGTATAATACAGATCTTGTTGCTGGGTGCTTGTGTTTCATCGCAGCTTTGACAGGCGCGATATAAACTAATAGATCAACTTTATAAGCAGGACCCAGACCACAAAACATAGATTTTGTGTAGACTAGAGTTTTTTTTTATACTTGAGCAAAAATTTGGTTGAGCTAATAGATAATTGTGTGATCATGGGTTTTTTATTCATATGAAGAATTAATGTAGGCCTACAATGTGCTTTCTGTTCATGATGAAATAGGCCTACAAGGCGCTTAGTGTTCCAATAGGCCTACAGGTCTACAAGGTGCTTGGTGTACAGAAAGGAATGTGTTGGCGTTCAGTTAGGCCTACAAGGTGCTAATTAAGAATTAAGTGTTCAAATTGTATATGCTGCTCATCTGTTCCATTTGAATATAAAAAGACTGATTTGTGTAGAGCACAAACATGTCCCAATATTATAAATAATAATAATATATTCTAATTGCTTAGTTTATTTTATATATAAAATAATCACTTTTCTATGCAAATTGTTGAATGAGATGTAGATGTATTATTATATGATTCAGATATTAGGTTTTATTAAAATAGTAAGATTTGGTTGGTGTAGAAGTAACAATTATGGTTGAGATTTAATTTTAACCCTTTGAACTCCTGGGGCTGTGATTCACAAAAAATTAAGTTATGTTATTTTAGTAAGCATTCATTTCCCAGTGTACAAAATTTGAAGTTTCGGCCAATGAATTGTCTGGATTATTAAGTCCAGTATAGGTCTACAATATTGCCTGTACTTTAAACATAGAGAAAAGTTTGAATTTATCAGTAAAATGGAGATAGGGGGGTTCAAAAGGTTAACATTAAGAAGATTTGATATTATATATTATTTTATGTTATAGTTATTTATTTTAAGTTGTGTATCATATTATTTTTAGCTGTAAGATCTATTCATGAAGACATGGTCCAGGAAAAGATTCTTTCCAAGTAAGGTTATGTTAAAGATGTACCAACTCTGTAGTTCAAAGTTCAGTATCTAGATAATAAGAAACTCATGAGAAGATCTTACAGCTGAGTCTTAATCCAAAATTTCTGTCTTCATATCTTGATATTTGGAAAAATATTGAGTGATTACCATGGAGATTGCCATGCTTACCATAAAGATTGTCTAAAGTACCATGGCGATTACCATTGGGATTACCATGACATATAACTACCCATGGCGATTACCATTGGGATTACCATGACATATAAACCCATTGTAAAGTCTCCATTAGAGAAAATTGCAATATAAAATGGGAATACAGATTATGACAGAAGTTTTAGGATTATTGAATTATAAATACAGTGGAATTCATTTAATTAATAATCTGTTAATGAATATTTTTTTCTTTTAATCCAAATATAATTTATTCGTTCTGATCTATTGTCTGTAATGGACATTTACCTACCCATGGATCCTCTCAGTAAAATACCAGTTGATCCGTCAAAAGCAGTGTCATTTAGGTTAAAACCCATTTCCATTCAACCTTCTAAAAAAATTAAATGAAATGGGAGACTTAACATGCTTCATCTCTGTTCCATCTGGGTTAATGAGAATGACAATAGGTCAAACATCATCTGGGTTAATGAGGATGACAATAGGTCAAACATCATCTGGGTTAATGAGGATGACAATAAGCCAAACAGTGTGCCACGCCCTGCTCTCATTTAGAATTCCAACCATGGCCTTTAGACACATCCGTACAACTACATGCTGTTCCTAGTGAGGGGTAAGGTTCATTTATTCAATCCATTAAAACATAGAAAGCATCCATGTTATCTTTGAAAATTATTCGCAATTAAATTAAGTGTGTTTCACTGTATAAAATATAGATATAATGTATATATGTATCATATAACTACCTAGCTCTATTAATGCTTGTACAATAATAATAATAATATCTTATGTGTATTCAAATTTCGTACAACTTTTTATATTAAAAATCTCAATTTTTCTCTATTTTTTAAGGACTTAATAATGTTGTTTTACTGTGTCCGAAAATAGATAAAGATTGATCAAATTCTTAATTTTTTTAAAAAGTTAGAAATATATATCTATGGAGCAATAATGTTGACGTGTGTATGTTTTTTATGCTTTTTTTTAGGTTTACAAATGTCCATGACATTGATGAAATGTTATTGTTTTATGTTTTTGCCTTCATTAAAATCCAAACATCTTCATATTTATCATAATATTTTTATATGTAAAAGTTTGAACATCTTTTAATGGACTCTGGACTGAATGGTCAACTCAAACTTGTATTTTAATCATTCAAATCTTTGTATAAATATTTATGTTAAGATTATTTAAAATTCATCAATTATTTTGAGGTATATTTATTTAATCTGAAATGAATCAAAGTTTTACTTCAAAAATCTTTCGTAGCCTGAAGAATGAGTTGATCAATAAGGCCTGTTGTTCTTAGAAGAAAATTTTCTTCCATTTTCATTCAATATTTCAATGTAAAATATTATAACTTAAAGGTTAGATTTTTATGTAATTTTATATGAATACTAATAATATAATGGTGCATATATACATATATATATATTATAATAATACATAGGTTTTTTCTAACAATAAGCAATAAGCTTGGCATTCAGGTATTAATAAATAATTCTATTCTCAAAGTTTTTAGAACCACAGAAATATCAAACCACATAAACTAGGGTCAATATTAAGCTCCTCAAGGCAACTATGAGAATTGAGACAGGAGAGTTCCTGGTGCTCTAAGTAGTAGATGAGATATTTTCTTGATGTTTGAAGCACTAAATGCAATCTGGTCTGAGTGTATGAAGCACTAAGTGTAATCTGATCTGAGTCAGTGAGTTTGTATAGACGTTATTTTGTTTTGGTGTCTGTATATCATGTGTTAATATTTCTGTAAAGTTCTCAATGTTTAGTCTAGTCAAATTAATGATTTGTTTTATGAAGTTTTTGTAATTAAACAGGGATCTAGATACTAAAGAAATAATGTTACCTATGAATTAATTCTATTTCCAATACCAAATATCTATATTATAATAAAACCTGTCTTCCTTCTTCTATTGTTAAAATACTGAGTTTTTTTTATTTTGTCTTCCCACTTTGTTAGTTTATGTGTCAAAAAGAACATTACAAATGAAGATAAGTTTATGTGTCAAAAAGAACATTACAAATGAAGATACACCTTCATCAATTTATCTTGATATGACTTATTAAACACCCTAAAAAATATGAGTGTAACAAAGGGTATTATATGTGTAAATCAAACAATAGCTTAGCCTGGAAATAAACCAACTGTCACAGACAGAAACACATCCATCTGTACCAGGAACATTTCCTTTGGTGTCGGTCAATTGGCCTGGCACTGACTTTCGTCTTCTCTGTTTTGATTGGTTTTATTTTTGGGGGAATATTTTTAATCGTATCTTGGACAAATTTAAAACGGCTAGACAGAAGTTTATTTCCAGGCGAATGCTGGATAGAGACTCGTATTTTGTTACTATGGAGATTAATCGTGTAGATGCAGGTAGATCTCAAACTATTTCTATTGTTGTGATGTGTAGATAATAATAAACAATGTAAAATATCACTAATAAAATATTTCTTTTATAAGTACACAATATATCCTTATATATTTGTAAAAACTAAAATGTGAATTTGGATATTGGCCATATCTTTACCATACCCCACCTCTCTTAACCCCTACTAGAATGTCTATGGGGACAAATAGCATAGTGATACGAATACGGGCGATATGAATGAGGGTTAGTACAACACAGATTATATTAATGGGGGTTAGTATGATATCAATGAGGGTTAGTACAACACAGATTATATTAATGGGGGTGAGTATGATATCAATGAGGGTTCGTACAACACAGAGAATAACAATGAGGGTGCTACAATACAGATTATATCAATATTGTGCGGGGGGGGGGGTAGTACAACACAGGGGATGTGATATCAATGGGGTGGGGGTGGGGGGTAGTACAATAATATCAACCAATCACCAGATTTTCGGCATTTGCAGCGATAAAGCTTTATGCCAATAAGGTTCAATGACAATACCGTAGTGTTACGTGGAAATATAAGGAAAGGCGCATTAGCGTCCTTTAATATACCGGGTAAATAAAGAAATACATAGACCATGCAGTGTGCTAAGAGGTATATTTTGCCCCAGCAGTGACGCTGCAGCGTACTTTATTTCGAATTCGAACGGTCAAGGGTTTTTTTTTTTTTACAAGAGATCACGGTTTCCGTATATCCGAACGACTAAAACGCTGACCCTTGCCAGGCCAACCCTTCTACACCATTGACAAAGGGAACCATTCAGAAAAAAACCCAAGAAAAGTTCAGGAGCTAAGTGGAAACATCTAGATAACAAACTTCAGTATATCTGCAACATTCTCGTAGCTAGAAAACATCCAGATAAGCGAGCCAGCGCCTATACTGGGAGAATTCGCTTATCCGTATGAGTTTTTAGCAGTAGATGGACTCGGAGAAAGCCAATAAGGTTAGGAGAGACAGAGAGAGAAATGGGGTTTAACGTCCACTCGACACAAACTAGGTCATTTTGGGACTAACATATGGTTTCATTTTATTTCAATAATTCGCTTGCGCATAGGGGTCTTTAGCAGTGGGAGGAAACCTGAGGGCCCGGAGGAAACCCACGAGGTTGAGAAGGCGCCCCTATCTCCATACGCTCACACCAGGGATCGAAACCACAGACGCAAGCCTGAGGTGACCGGCCAGGTAGAGGTCGAAGCGCGGCACTCTAGACCACCAGGCCATCCCAACCCCCCGAATAAGGTTAGGTAGTCGAAACCATATCGCCTGACTCAATGACAGATCTTATGATCTAAAACGCAGTCCTTAGTAAGACAATTCACCACCCGACACCCTTTCAATATTTATAACTAAATCAATGTAAAGGATTCTACTTACTGTCCATTGTAAGGCAAAATGTGTATTTCTCTTTACTGGCTTCTTACTGCATGCACGTACTTCTACCATAAATTAAAGGGACAATAACACTCTTGCTGGCTTGGTAGCTCCAGAAAATAAATAATAGCCTTACTCTTAGTACTAGATGTTTCAGTGTCTTACCTGTTGTGTAAATTATCCATTACATCCTATTTTACTTTTCCAGAGGGTTCAAAAATATTTTAAAATCCAAGTCACATTTGAAAAGGTTTACGTTAGACTTTTCAAATCAATAAGTTGAATTTTTCCAATTTTTTAAATTAGGTGTGTTAAAATGAAATTTATATCATCAAGTAATTGGAATATTGTAAAATAATACAATTTGTTGATCAGAATGAAGATTGGGACATATTATTCAGTTACAACAAGAGTGGTATTGGGGCTTTAACCGACCTTTGATAGATAAAACACTGCTTATGAAAAATATTAATAACCTTGCGTATGTTGATATTAAAAACCCTTTCATGATAGAAGTAATTTCATTAGGTTTTTATTTTAGCTAAAAACTAATTTTATACTCTCTTTAAGAAATTCTCATTTGATTAATTTTGTTTTAAGTTCATTAAGATAAATTTTTATTAAGACATTCCGTACTTTGTGATATACCATGGATTTCCCATCATCATTAATTTACGTTAAAATCAACAGTTAGAGTTATTAAAGGCAGGCACCAAACGAATGTTTTACGCTATTTTACTTGGCACCAGACCGTGGAATGGGTGCCAGGTAGTAACACGGTAAAAAATGGCTAATCTATTTACCACACTCTTGTTTCAAACATCTTCCAAATAGTGAAGCATATAACTGTATATATGATATCAAAGGAATCGTTCAACTGTGTAGGGGCCGGGAAAAATCCCACGATCTAAGCGGAGACCTATGCAACTTTTAGTGTTTGGGTCCAGATTTGAATCAATGTTACAGGGGCAATTCGCGATCCCTTATTTCTTATTTAACTACTGATTGGTTGACGAGTTTAACGTGTTCTTACTATTGATTGATTGACGAGTTTACTGTCTAACTACTGATTGGTTAAAGCTACAATAGCATATTTTTAAATTATGTTTTTAAAATTTATTAAATAAAGCCTTAAAATAGATGGTATCTATAAAGTCCTACCTTGTTAAAGAATAAATTGGCAAAAGTATCATTTTCAACTTCAAATTCAAACGTTTGAAGATAGATATTGCATGGGGGGGGGGCAATAGAGAAAAAATGAAGGTAATTGTGTTATTTTTTCTTGTGTTAATGAGTTATAAGAGAGGGAAATGATGCCTATGATCGTATAATAGGGAGTTGACAACCTATTGAGCAAAAGACATAGAAATAATTATGTTTTGACTTTCTTTGAAAATATGAAATTATCGCTTTGGTTAAGGAGTTTAATATATTCTAATTACAGATTGATTGACTAACTTGTGTTTATTTGGGTGTTTGTTTTTGTAACTATAATATTTTTACCGTGTAGCATGTATAGCGATTGCAGCAGCTTGAGATTTGTATAAGTTTTGTTTCCCACGCTGCTCACCTTACACGTGTAAAAGTTGTTGATAATATCTAATACCTATTTCTTCCCGTCTCTCTAATCATCATCATACCTGGTTTATCTGGCACAACTACAATATATATAATATATACACACTTACCTTCTTTAAAGATGGCCCAAGAGAGAGAAAGAGAGGGAGAGAGAGAGAGAGAGAGAGAGAGAGAGAGAGGGAGAGAGAGAGAGAGAGGGAGGGTTTAACGTCTATTCGACACAACTAGGTCATTTCGGGACTAACCGGAAAGAAACACCGAGTTCCACGCACCCGTCTACAAATCGGTGTTATGCGTTGACGAATCGTTGTACTCCATTCCAATGTTTCTGTAAAGATATTTTTCTAGTATTATTTATCATACGTTCAATTACGAATACAGTGTACGGGGCAGGATATACCCACCTATTAAAAACATCCGATAACACTTGTCATTTAAGCGGGAATTTTCTATAGTTTACAATGTGTTTAATGGTTGAGGGAGCCGCGGTGGCTATGTGGGTAAGATGCCGACTTGTTGGCCTGGAGGTCGTGGGTGCGCCTGGCCAAGAAATAGATTCCCTTGTCAGTGCGGGCGGAGGGTCTGGCAAGGACAGCTATCTATTCGTTTGGATTGCCAGAAAAAGCAGTCGGAGCAAAACATTAGGACATTAAACCCCTTTTCATTTCTCTTAATAGGCGAGAAGTGGTATAAAGTGTTTCGGAAAGCATCAAAATACACGGTTTCGTAACCAACACTCTAAAATGTTATTTCGTTTTCATATAAAGAGTAAACATAGCCTGCCTCGTGTCCAACACCCGACATGAACTAGAGTAATGGGTTGGAAGATGGTGATCCGACCTGGGGGATAGGGTCTAGCTTCAAATTTTAGAATAACCAAGGGGTCTCTCACCAATGTGTGGTTTTAATCACCAAAACTTGTGTCAATTAATTGCCATATTGATAGATTATGTGAGATTCAATATTTTCTTAATTACTACGTTAAAATATAAAAGATATAACCAATGTGAGATGCAATATCTTCTTAATTACTGCGTTAAAAGTTTTACGTCCAAAAATAAAGTAAATTGTGAGACAGATAGGACGAAAAATAGGATGATCTTTCCTGTAGCTTTAATTTCAGATTTCTAAGCCACCAAATACCAGATTCTGTTTTTTTGACCCAAGTTCAAATTCTTAATTCCACACGTATCCTTTCTACCACCGACTTGGCCCTGTAACAATTTTTCACCATTTTTCATACAAGAGATATATTATTATAGATAGTATAAATCTGACGAGTTATCGTGTGTTGAATTTTCACCTGTTACCTAATGTTTTCAATTTCTTTTTAATATTGTAATGAAACCAAGAGATAGAAATGGTGTTTAAGGTACAATGAACATACCTACATGAGTAAAATCAAAACACATGCCGAGACAACCCCTTGACCAACATCATTATACATGTACTCTTATATTTCTCACTTCTCATCTCCCTCTCCCCTACCCCATTACAGTTATCAAAGAAAGGGTTATAGACCGTGTTACATGCACGATACCCATTACTGTTAGCCAAGGGGAAAAGACGGATGGGGTGCAGAAGCAAAGGTCAACTTGAGACCACTAGTCGGATTGTGTTTATACATAAAACAAGTTGGTTTCGTGTGCACGTAAAATAGGGGATCCTCTTGGCAGTTGGAAATCGACAAAATTCTGAACAAAGTGTCGCTGTATGCGCAAGATTTCCATATATTACATTCTGCTTGGCCTATTATCGTTTTCGTTAGCCCGGATGTTGCAGAAATGCAGGATGTTAAACCCCATTTTATTTGCCGAGAAAGCGGTGTTATAACCCGTATACTATTAGTGGAATAATAACCCGTATACTATTAGTGGAATAATAACCCGTATACTATTAGTGAAATAATAACCTGTATACTATTAGTGAAATAATAACCTGTATACTATTAGTGGAATAATAAACCCGTATACTATTAGTGAAATAATAACCCGTATACTATTAATAACCCGTATACTATTAGTGAAATAATAACCCGTATACTATTAATGAAATAATAACCTGTATACTATTAGTGAAATAATAACCTGTATACTATTAGTGAAATAATAACCTGTATACTATTAGTGGAATAATAACCTGTATACTATTAGTGGAATAATAACCTGTATACTATTAGTGGAATAATAACCTGTATACTATTAGTGAAAAAATAACCTGTAAACTATTAGTGAAATAATAACCTGTATACTATTAGTGAAATAATAACCTGTATACTATTAGTGAAATAATAACCTGTAAACCATCAGTGGAATAATAACCTGTAAACTATTAGTGAAATAATAACCCGTATACTATTAGTGGAATAATAACCCGTATACTATTAGTGGAATAATAACCTGTAAACTATTAGTGAAATAATATTAGTTCGTGTAATTGGCATCATGCTAATTTATTTTAAATCCCGACAAAAAACTCTGGGAAAAAAAGAATTTCGCTATCTGTCAAAATAATAGACTATACGATTATTGTTAATATAATTTACTACTTGGCTCGACCACCAAAACATTTAAATTCTTTACATTATCTTTTGAAGTGAATTGAGGAAAATAACATACTTAAATATTTGAGATTTGGAAATTCATGGGTGGTTTGAACGTTTGCTATATTATACTCAAACGTTTTTGACGTATTAATTTATGTCAGTTCGAGGAAAAAATCTTCTCGTGCAAATATTATGATAAGATCCTGATTGCATTTTATAATACATTAACCCCTGGTCTAGGCGAGGGTTCAATGAATCTTCAATAGTACACTTTAATCTACCTGCGTGTATTCATATATGGATGCCACGGTGGATTTAACGCGTTGGATTAATTGAATATGATTAAACCACATGATCCTTTCGATTATTGTTTAGTTTTTATTACTTGATTAAAATTCAGTTCTCCATGAATATGAGTACGGTTAACCCACTGTCATTTAACTTTGACGAATTCACACATTGTTCTTTTCTATCTTCTTTTTCTTTTTATTTCAATTACGAAACAATTGGAACCATCATTTGTCCAAAAAAGTCATGAAAATCAGATAATGAACGTAATAACGTGTCAAAAAGAATACAACTATTGCTTTTGTAAATATATTTAGTATTTTGGCAACAGTTTACCATGTCTTACCATAAAACCTCCAAATAACACCTGAGTTTTGATAATGAAACTGTCGTTATTATTTATACATATATTTTTCTTTTTTTTTTACTTTAAAAAAAAAAAATTGTATGATTAATGCTGTCTACATGAAGTAGTATTATCTGGTGTAGCATCTACTCACATAAAACATGGTGCAGAACACAGATGGCATAATCTTGTTACAGAACATAACACAGCAAATATCAAATACAGTCGAGTACGGATATAACGACAGATGGTAGAATAAAAGGACCACCAGCGTTAGTAATTTATTGAAACGTGTTATTGACCATAAAGCCCATTACCTATGCAAATCATGGGTCCGATCGCAGGTTTGTACGTAAATAATTCTGCCCATCAGTTTAGTAAATGGTGAGAGATGGGCGCGGCCGTTTATATTTCATAAGATCACCCGGTTTGTGTTGAGTGGATATTAAAGCGCATTGCAAACCAACCAGGGTGTTTCTTTAAACTAATCATGGCGAATCTCCACCTAGACAATAAACATTATGTGACGTTTATAATCCAACTGGCTGTATTATAAAGCTTTTAGTGTTAATAGTTTACCACGATGATTATCCAGAATCTAATATAAATGAGCGACGTTATATCCGAACTGTACTGTATTATAAAACCTTCAGTGTGAATGATCTGCCAGGAAGATTATCTTAAATCTAAGGTAAATAGGCGACGTTATAAACGAATGGGATTTAAAAAACATAATAGGCTATACATAATCTAGCACCAGGAGGATATATAATCTATGAACCGAGTACATGTGAACTATATGATAAACTTGTCAGTGTGAATGATCTACATCCAGATAATCTGTAAAAACAAGGGACGCTTCTCTACCAATCATCGCCTCTCACTAGGTGAAATAAAATGGAGTTTAAAGGTAAAATAATCTAAGCACATTTTGTTTTACTTTCACATTTTCTGTTCCAAAGAAGAACTTTTTCCCGGCAGTGGCGTTTCAGCGTATGTTTTTTTTCAATCCTAATTAAAAAGGTAGTTTTATAGCACATTTCTAATTCATGCATATGAGTATATAGGACACGCTGTAAAGAAACCGGACTATATCGATATGCAAGTTCAAGCCGTTACATATAGGTCTATACAAATACAAATAAATTGTATAAAATAAGTGCGAGTCTTTTGTAGTATGCTCGTGTTATTCGCTATGGGTTGTATAATAAATAACCAGGTTACATGTGGCGTGATCTCAGAGTTCGAATTGTTAAACGCCAAACGTTAAAGGTGGATGTAAATACAGTGGGTATTTAAAGAATATAAAAAGAGTGACTTTATATCCGAACAAGACTGTAACAGATCTGTGGCATATTAGGGTGACGTTATATGCGACCTAGACTAGATTTGTGGTAAATTAGCAGGCCCGTATCCAGGTAATCACCAGAGTGCCGCGTGCATTAGTGGTTTGGTGTAGTCCCCAGATTTTTCGCCGCGGCCTCATTCTGAAAGCAATTGTATACGTTGCAACCTTAGGAATTGCGTGTGCAGAGACATTTCGAAAATCATGTTATTATCATCTATTAAAGAGCAGATATGTGAACTACAACAGTAATAAAGCAAACGAAAATAAATGAAATTCAATTATGTCACTGCTCCCCTCCCTGGATCCGCGCCTGATTGGATTAGTGGTTTGGTGGCGTTATATCAGAACTAGGGCATATTCGTTGTAAATAAGAATAACGTATATCGGAACCAGAATATATAGGATGACGTTATATCCGAACTAGACTGTACTTGTGAGTGTTACTGATCTGCCATTAAATTTATCTATGATCTAAGGTAAATAGGTGTTGGTTGATTCATCATAGCTGGCACTTACCGTAATATTAGTACACTTCAACATCTTCTCTTTCATTCCGCTCTGTAAAACAACGATTCCACAATCTCTTTCAACTGGCTAGAAAATAAAAACTGTAAATTTCGATTAACTTTGGTGTGTTCATTGTTTTGCCCGATGGAAAAGTTTAGAGAATATTATGTCCGCACATTAATGCGTTGCTGAACAGTTTAGACTAAATGATATGAGGTTTAACATCCTACTTTTTTTTTTGCACAACCTTCGGTTAAAGCCCCAATAACACTCTTGTTGCAACTGAAAAATATGTCCAAATCTTCATTCTGGTCAACAAATCGTATTATTTTAGAATATTCCAATTAAATGATGATATAAATTTCATCTTAACACACCTAATTTAAAAAATTGGAAAAATTCAACCAATTGATTTGAAAAGTCTAACGTAAACCTTTTCAAATGTGACTTGGATTTTAAAATATTTTCGAACCCTCTGGACAAATAAAATAGGTTGTAATGGATAATTTACACAACAGGTAGGACATTTAAACATCTAGTACTTAGAATAAAGGTATTATTTATTTTCTGGAGCTACCAAGCCAGCAAGAATGTTATTGTCCCTTTAATATAGACGGCTACAGCAGAGAGTAAAAAATACCCGGGCAATTGCTCTACTGAAATAACCAGTTTTCCTTATTGTTACAACATATAAAATCTTTTCAAACCATAAAGATCATGTTCCTTTAAGATCTTAATTTGGAAATTGAAAGAATTACAGACATCTCAATGTTTATGCTGTTAAAATAAAAAGAAGCAGGACTTCTCAGCATCGCTGCGTGAATCAAACGATACTTGTAAAACTGAAGCCCCGAAATCTAATTAAGTTTAATTCAAGAGTGACAAAATATTACACAAGAAAACTCTAAAAATAAAAACTAAATTAGTTTTATTGAAAGAGGAAATTATTTCAGTGGGTAGGAAGTCTAGTCTAGATGGTGTTTAATAATATTTGTCTAGTCTTAAAAATATCTGACAACTGCACTGTCATCGCTAAATAATTACATATTAAATCATTCTTGGCTTTAAATTTAAAGGCACAGCAGGTATTTCACATATATCTCAAAGGCGTATAATAATAATCCTTGATGGAAAATGGTCTGGGCCCTGTTTCTCGAAATCTTAACTAAAGATAAAATCCAAATTTTAGTAGATACTTCAATTTTGATTGGATAAGCACTAAAATCAATCTAATATTATCAAACCAAATTACTAAAATTTGGATTTATCTTAGTCCAAATTTCGTGAAACAGGCCCTTGATCTTTACGAAATGATAGCAGGATTGTTGTATTTTTCCCCATACCGGAGGCATAACTATCTGACTAGGCTTTTCATGTCGTAGGCCCAACTATACATCTTGTCTGTATAGGGTTCTCCATACTTTATGCCTAGATAGTTAGACAGTTGTCGTTCTTGGTGTTTAACGCCCATTTCAACCGAGGTTTATATCCCAGACAAATTGTCATATTTGATTTTTATTATGTTAGCGCACGTACGGGAGTCCTGTTGGTCGAAACCGGAATACCCGCGTAGTTGAGAAACCATCCCTGCTACCAAGCCACGCGATATTCTCCTCACCAGGGATTGAAACCTCAATCGCAAGGCAGATGTGACGGGCCCGCTAGAGCTCTGAACCACCAGCCCACTCCCCATGCTTTAGGCCTTATTAGCTACAAATAGCTACAGGTGTGATGTACGTGAGCGGTTTAATCTAGGCTTTCCGCCGATAACAATGCGATTGGATAATTCAAATTACTGTCACCACCTGTTTATATTTATAGTTTTGTTTTTCATAGTACTTTTTAAAAGAAAGACAAGATTTTAATGGACTTGTTTATAATTAAGACTCTTATAAAGGAATGTTGGAAATTATTTAAACACAGTCGGAAACTACTTATAAATGTACTGAATTAACTGTCTGAAAAAACCTGTCTAAAGGTGAGAGTTTTAAAACAGATTAAGATCCATATCCATAAATCAAAGCAGCAATATATGAAGATGTACTTGACAGTTTATCAAAATATGTCGACATCAAATTATAAACGAACTGAATTGACTCTGTGGGAGAACTAATTGAATAGTTGGATGCTATTTATAATGTTTTCTGTTTAAAATTAAAACATCAGCCATTATTGGCATCGTTCTCTCACTCATTAACCATCATCTTCATTTTTGGCTTACTACACGAATGAAAGGTCTCCTTAGTTCAAATACATTATGGGGAAATTTAACATTTAACAGTTCACATAAAACTATTAACTATTGATATGTTGAATAATTCGAGCATACTGGGAACAGTATCGGCGCATAAGTTGCAATAAACCAGGTGAATGAAGTCGATACACATTAAGAACTGGTGCCGACATTTTTAATTAATGCACCAAGGAAGGAGTGGTTTGCACCTGAAGGGAAACCCATGACACAGGAGTATTCAATACTCATACCCATAAAACGTAAACATCACGTATTATACTGATACACACCAAACAACAAAGATTCTACTAATGCTGTTTCTTAAACATACATTATGCAAGAGCTAAATCTGCCTATTGCTGGTCTTTCTTTAGGCCTGAATGTTATATAAATTATTAATTACACATTTTGTCTGGATACGTAAATTTTGGCATTTAACTGTAGATTGTACATGCATTATAAGCACACCAGTTTAGGGTTCCAATTCATTTACATAAATGTCAAACATAATAGCTTGTATTCTTTCAATAATTTATTGTCATAATTGTTGTCCACAAAACTATAAACTTTTCGAAAGCCTCCCTGTTTAAATTGAAACTTAATTAAAGAAAGAACTACATGTTCCGGTCAAGAATCACAAATTGTAGTTCTACAAACAAGACCGTCTTCATTTACTAAACTTGTATTTTTTGTATTTTCACCGGATGTAACTGCAATAAATCCAAACATATAAACAATGGAAACAGTTCTAAAAGGTTGTATATGTCACTCATGACCAAATAGCTTTTTTTTTAAACATATAATATGATCACTAAACACATTGAGGGGCTTCTCTATGCAAAATTTCAGAACTTTAAGGTCGTAGTTTCCACAAAAACAACAGCTTTTTTTTAAAAAAAAAAATATTATTATTTTAATTGTGTTTCTAAGATTGGAAAACTAAATCCGACATATTTTGAGACTTAACACCATTCAGAACTATGACATCGATTTGTAGTTTTAAATTTAGAGTTCAGTGATCTATTGGTAGTGATGTTATAATGTAAAGGATATAACCAGTGTGATATATTGGTAGTAATGTTATAATATAAAGGATATAACCAGTGTGATATATTGGTAGTAATGTTATAATATAAAGGATATAACAAATTATCATGATGTGTGATTACAGATGATAAGATAATATCTACCTATAATAATTGACTACTGGAATCATAATAATTTAGTATGGTGGGAGGTCTGCAAACAACACTCACTGACTCCACGTAAACTTATACTGATGGCTTCTTCATAAAATTAAAGTATAGACCCCACTGTCTACGTATACCATTGTAGGGACTGGCGAGGGGCTAGATTAATGGCTCCGAGTACATAAATTAAAATATTTGGATCTTTCTGAGGTACCAGCTGGGTGGATGACTGAATGGTCTAACACATATGCGCTAGATCATCGATGGGTAACATATCATGTAATTGTGTTGACTAATAAGCAAATTTCTACCCATCTTTTAAGTGTGTTAACTTCCCTTTTAATATCCATCATGCCAGAGTGTTAACCACCCTTTACGTATCCATCACGTCATTTTAAGCATGTATCATGTAAGTATTTTCACTCACCTTTAAGAATCCATAATTAAAGTGTGTTGGGTTGGGTGGCGGACTTGTTAATGCGTGTTCGTTGCATCATGCGGTCTTGTACCATAACAGGCCCGGGACTGTAAAGCGCAGTGGACGCTTACCGCTGGCCCCCGGATCCATTCACTTGATTTGATATTTGTTTATTTGTTTTTAGCAATGTCTGGGTTTTTTGTTTGTCTTGTCTGCAGGTTAACCTTGTAGATTTTTGGTTTGCGTGTAGTCCGGTCCTCCTGCACTTACTACTATTGGGCCAAAAGGTATGGTTTCGAATCCCTGTTTGTACACGGCAAGGTGTAGGGTCAGCTTCTAACCTCGTGCAATAGTGTGTTAATTACCCTTTAGGTATCCATCATGTAAATGTTGTCCACTCCCCTTTAATTGTCTATCATATAAGTATGTTAACTACCCTTTAAGTAATCACCATGTAAGTGTGTTCAGTCCCCTTTAACTATGCATCATTTGAGGTGGGCCACGTGTAACATATCACATGTTTATATATGTATATATTTATAATGTGATTATTGCACGTACGTATATAATTGTTAAAAGGCTTTTGTCAGCCAATTATATACAGTGGTAGTTTATGCCCTGTACACAACAATATTTATAGATGTAAAGCTGCGAGAAGAACAGCTGAAAGTAAAGGAAACAAGATAAAATTGTAATGTTTTGTTTAATTCTGAAATCTTGAATTTATAAATTATTTGTACAACATTTATCTGTAGATACTCATTGTAACATCCTACAGAGAAACTCAAATACGAATTAACAAGATTTTAGATTAAAATGACGAGAATTCTTTGATTTATATGAACAAGTATGAAAGTGTAATATGAATCAGGACGGCGTACGGCAGCGATACGCAATTGTCCAATGATCATGAAGCCTACCAAGTTTCATGTTTACCATACCTGTCGCACCCGGGTCAGAATTCCTAGTCAAATAATAAATGTATCGTTTCAGCTAACTGATTTGCTTTTTGAAGGGGTCAATATCTGTCTACATTTAAGGTCCACGGATAAAGACCGTGTTGAGCTATTAACGATTTAATTTCAACTGTCGACAGTTTCAGATAACATTTGCCATTCTCCCAAAAATATTTAATTGCATATAGCTGTCCAAATTGGTAACGTAGATTGTGTAATGTCCTAGTTAAAGTGTCGTGGATTCGATTCACATGTTTATATCAAAGGTCAAACTTATCTTCCATATAGACCAGACCAATAGGGGAGAGTGAATAAAGATTGACTCTGGAAATTAAATTACAAAAACAAATTGGCTTTGGCATTACAATTTATCTGAAAACTTCGACGTGTTGTAACACAGCATATCTGAATCTGCTATAGGTCGCACATGATTAGTTTTTTTATCCTTTTACAATTTGACATCAATAATAAGTACAAACCCCACATCATGTGTCAGTGAATGATAATATACTGATTCTATATGTATTATATCACTTTGTTCTGGCAGGTTTCTTAAGGTATATAGGTGTCAGATATCGTCGTTGGTGGTCCTTAGATCTTTAGATCATCAAACCATTGTGTCATCCTCTCATCTTGAGGATACCATCAAGATCTAATGTCGCGGTGTGTGGCCTTAACAACCACACAGCAATTATTATAGCAGTATTACAGGTGCTTTTATCTAAAAGACATAAATGTTATAGCCACTTGGTGCGAAATTTGAAGTTCAAAACAAAGCCGGAATTCGCCAATTAAAACTCTACCAAATTGGAATGTGATTACTAAGGTGGTTGGTATATTCATTACGTTTATGATGCAAAAGTTTTATTAGATTAGAACATGAATTAAGCATCACTTGGTATTTATGTTTAAATTCTCCAGTTAGTAATAATGAACGGATATTCATTACAGAAAGAAATGGGGTTTAACGTCCACTCAACACAAACTAGGTCATTTCGGGACTAAATATTCATTACAACAACCTCTTCAGCTTGAGAAAGTAGGGTTAGAATTGGTGGAGAAATTATAATTGATGAAACTTAATCACATGTATGATTTGAGTGTTGGGGCAGTAGAGAGAATGATACCTCAACCAGGATATGAAGCCGACAAATAAAGCTAATATCTTACTGCCTCCGTTTTTATTGACCCAGTAAGTGCAGAAGAGTAGGATGTTAAACACTCGGGACTTTCTCGGCCAATACTGGGATCACATCCCAGATCTCGTGGTAGTCAGCCAGCCTCACATCGACAGAGATGCAAGTAGGACGAGACAATATGAAGGATTATAAGTTAACGAAGGTTTACATCTCTTCTGTTCTCGCCCATCTCAGTTTCTTTCTATTTTATCCTCACCATTATTTTCCTTTTTTCATCAGGAAAAACAATTACGTAATGTGTTTATGGTGGCATTTAGTTATAAAAGAAATACATTTTTTGTCAAAGGCTGTGTCCGACACTCCCTCATTTCAAGATAAATACTAGAAGAGATGTCTGCTATAAAAACACGAGGTAAAGACTTAAAGGTAACTCGATGAGGTAAACATCTGTTGCTAGAATTAACGGGATTGTCAAAGGCTGTTAAACTATAAAAATAACATAATCAACAATCTGTACAGAGACACGAAAACGCCTTATTTCTTTCAGCAGGTAGAGGGATGGTATCGTTTAAGAAAACAAAGTCAGGTATAGGCGGTCGAACCACTTTATGATGTAGGAAGAGGGGCCGGTTGGAGGGTGCCGGTGGAAGTAGTACCGCATTCATATATTTATGGCGGAAATTGACTTAAATTCCCACTGTAGGGATTCGGTTGGTATTTTATGGAGATTTGTACGCGATGAGTTTCAGCGGATATTTTGGGGAAATTATGTTACTGGTCTTGCAATCGATTTTGAGATCTGTCCATGTGGTCCATTATTTACCTGAAAATCCGTTTGGATTAATGCTTTGAGTGTATCTTTATCGGGATAGGGGCTGACACAGGTATTTCGGCTGTTTCCCAATCTCCCATTCATATATATCTAATAAAATATCCCTTAAGAATGGTAGACATAATATAGTGATGTTTGGATGAAACGAGACAACCCTTTTAACGTTTTTTTCTGTAACCAACCACCGTGATCTCTGTATATTTGTAATAAGTTGGGCCAACATCCCCCCTTTCACCTCACGTTTACACGAAAAAACGAATACATAAAACATATTTAAACAATCCTAAATAATAATATGGGTACTGTGTTTTGTGCATTGTATGTCTACAGTCGCTACAGAAACCATACTTTCAATGCAGTAGACCAATAGTGCCGCTCCCCAAAAAGTGTTGTCACCTTCCGATCAGCTATTATAGTTTTATTACTGTTATTGACGCCGGTATTTCGATTACTTAACTAATTTAAGAATTCATATCCTACATGTTTGAAGTTTTGACCAATTTGTATAACAAACTATATTGCGCGTAAAATACTATACTTGATGTACAACAATTCTCCCGTAATTTGAAAAAACCTAGTAAGTTAAATTTTGGTGAAAATTAAGTTAGACCCATATTTGGACTAAGTACAAATGTATATAATAATACTGTTTTTTCTCCTTCACCGAAAGGGTTTCTAATTATCTTAATCTAAAAAGACGAAATCAAATTGGTTATATATCCAGTAGCTTAACAAAACAGTTTTCCTTTGTTTATTCAACTCTACATTCAACAGTGTTACTAGGTTTTTCCAGATTACGGGAGAATTGTTATATGTAAAATACTATTATTCTTGTTGTATAGTATTTGTTAGTAACTGGGTGATACAATGTGTATATTGGTGTATAAAAATTGTTTTAGGGGGACCAACCCGATATATATATATTTATAAGATACGTTTATCAACAATAAAGGAGTGATATACGTTTTGAATCATCTAACCTTTAACAAATCATATATCTACAATCTACAACACATGTCGCCGGTTTTATTTTCACTTTAAAATATATTCCTGGTAATATCACGAATTATTTTTATATTTTCTGATATACTCTATTATCTTTAGGTCTATTTATAGCTACCCAGGTCAGTTGGGGTCACCGTCAAATAATGCGATACTCTATGATATCATCGGATAAACGCATGGTCATTAGTAACACCTGGAAATTGATTCCATTGTCTTAAAATATACAGCACAGTGCCTTATTCTCCCCGAGATGATTTTATTATTTCAAGAGAGATTAGCCGATATACGCTTTGGATATCTTCCGGGTTATAGATAATATCCTATTTACCTTAATTTTACAATTACAGCGATTAGACGGAATCTAAAATTGCAACGGATTGGCAGACGTATCGATAAGATATAGACGTGTAAATATTCAATGTGGTTCGTAGTAGTATAGTCCAAGCGCTACCTGTCTGACCAGATAAGTTAGTAATATAGTCCAGGAGCTACCTGTTCGGTCAGATAAACTACTTGTATAGTCCAAGACGTGTCGCTGTTCCAAAAAACTATTAACAAGATTTGTCAAAGACGTGTTGCTGGTAAAATAAACTATTCATAGTATAGCCCAACTGTACAGGTTGCTGGTCAGATAGGCTAATAGTAGTGGTAATAATATAGCCCCATAGTTATATGTTGCTGATCAGATAAGCTACTAATCCTGAAGTTACCTTCTTTTGATTCATTTCACTGATAATGCTAAATAAAATACACCAATAAACGCTAAAAACAACCCGAGAAGCCGACGCAATCCATTAAAACCAGATAGGGTTTAACGTCCACATGACACAGACTAGATCATTTCGGGACTAACATATGATTTAATTTTATTTCAATAATTCGATTGCGCGTAGGAGTCTTTAGCAATGAGAGGAAACCGAAGCACCCGGAGAAAACCCATGAGGCTGGACATGCGACCCTACTCCTTGTCACGTGCAACGGGGGATTCGAAATAACGCCAGTTGGCTCAATGACAGGATTTATGATACAGCACGCACGTGCTAAACATTCGGCCTTCCACCCCCGGGTTTTGATTAGAAGGTTGAACTAGAGTGGACCAATCACAATAAGGCTATTATCAATCAAGAAGAGATGTAGGTTATGATAGATTCTGACCAACGTTCACACTCCAGCAAGTTTAACGCTTTTATATTAGGTTCGGACCCTTTAATTAGCCCCCTAAAATAGAGATATGACAATAACCTTTAATTGTGTGTATCCTTCTATTTATATCGTTAGATGGAGATGTAGATCCCCGATATAGAAATGTCATGAATTATAAACATATAACATGTTTTATCACAGGGTATAATATTTCATGGTTTAAAGTCAACAGTTTACACATGTTCTCTCAAATACCATGAAAATAGCCTGATAAAAACTCCATTTAAACGGAAAGCAGGATGACTAGCTAATATTCATTAACCCTATTCCAAGGTGTCAAAAGTTAAGTATAAAAAACAAAAAAATACTTATCCCCTTCCCCACTAGCAGCAGCACCAAATAAGCAACAGTACCAACAGCAGTACACACAGTACCAAACTGATTCAATGACAACAACGTATCGTAATTCTCAGAACATCTTCCACAATAGCGGCAACAAAACAAAACACAGCATCTTCAGTAACAAGATCACCATCATCATCACCAGTCACGGCAGATTCATCAGCCGCAGCAAGCAGCAACGACATCACAGCTACGTCGTCGTCAACAAAGAAACAATATCATAACCATGTCGCTGCTGATTACTGGATGGGTCTGCCCCTCTATCTCCTCCCTACAAACACACTTACATAGACTCTTTAACTAATATCATTTATATTTGATAACTGCTGTTGTACTTTTATTGTATATTGACTTTCTATAATGGTCCAGTTAAAATACGTCACTGAACAATCAATTATTTCATGTATAATAAAGAAATATTCAAAAAATTTTCCGCATGGTCTGGAATTTATTTATTTCTGCACTTAACGATTTATTATTCCACGAATAGAATAAAACATGGCCCCATGGTAACTAAATAAACTACATGTATTCCCTGGATACTAGTCTGTGTAGATTTATTTAATATGCAAGTTATTAATATAAATGGTGCACCAGGCGATGGTATAAAAGGGCGTGGGTGAAAATACAATAAAGGGAGATTGTAGTGTTTTGGACCAGGAACTCATCTAGTGGTTGTGTTTTTGGGCCAGGAACAAATCTGGTTATTGTGGTTGTTCTTCTTGCTGCTGTTGTTCTTCTTGTTGTTCTGGGGCGACTGTCTTCTACGAAATCACAGGCTCTACCAATTTACATATGATCCACATGAAACTTGCGTCAGACTTAGATTGGCTGATTATAAGACGTCTTAGATGGCTGTGATGATGTCATACTCAGTTCCAGCTTGTATTTATTTCAGTGGGTCCACGATAACTAAGATGGAACGTTTCGTTCAAACAACACAAATAAATTATTTACCGGGGCCTTGTCCAATATCAGATGGCATCGAAATAATCAATGTCCACCTTGTTTTGTGGGCTTTTTTTTTAATTTGAACAATTCTGCACCTATGTACTATCGAACACCGTGATTAGCGCCTGACTGTGCTTAGATTAACTCTTCTTAGACATGTTAGGGTCTTTGAAATACTTTTTTGATTCTTATCGTCTGGTAGCAAGCTTGTGATGATGATCGGAATTGGGAATTGGATGATGGTCAGTATTGGGAAAACGAGTGTGCACTATAGATCATCAGGTATATCACTACGTCAAGTGGTAGGACATCCCCATTGCATGCAGAATCAAATGACTAGTTCCTCTTTAAATCTAACGTCTGTTTGAAAATAAAAACTAAGCGTGGGAGAAGAGGTAAGATGTGTTTTCTCAGCGTGTTTTTGTTGTTGTATTTTCTGTTAGAAGTATTAGTGTCTAAAGATCATTAGTATATATATACAGCTATATGTATAGGTTTGAGAGAACCTCGAGATATATACACTCACGGTATATACACTGTAAAATATCATCTGTTCTGTTTAATATTCATCCTTTCTTCCTGTTTGTTTGGAGACATATATCCCAGTCTGATTGAAAATAAAATAAAATAGTGTTTTAACGTCCTACTGTTCTACCGAACTGGACTAATAAAGACGGGCATACACCATATAGTTTGCTATGGCCTACTCTTGTATTGATATCCAACTGCCAAGGGATCTCTTTCATGCCTGCCAATGTATACACGGGACCTGAACAACTAGACAGCTGTCCTTGTCAGACCGTCCATCTTGCATCACTGACAAGGGAGGTCGACGCCGGAAAATCTGGATGCACTTTCTCGGCCAATGCATGGATCGAATACCCGACCGCCAGGCTAGCGAGCCAGCGTCTTACCCACATAGCCACCGTTACCCCCTCTCTCTTTCTCTCTCTCTCTCCGCCGTATATTATTTATACGACCACTTATGTTAGAGACTGATTACCTTTGGGCGTAGTTCATTATATAAACAACCATCTCAGACATCATATAAATAATTTATACATATACAGGTATTTTATTTTGTGTTAAATTACCCCAAGCAATTAAACTGTTTCAGGCATCTTAAGTTGTGATGATCACATTTATTTTAACATAAACACCGTAAAAAGTCACGTCCGTTCCAAATATTAAAGCTGCGACGAAACAGCTTAAACTGGAATTTGGTTTAACGTCCAAACTACAAACGAAACCAAGTAGAGAAATTTACGGAACACCATTTAAAACCAGTCTTACGGAACACCATTTAAAACCAGTCTTAGATTTTCTTCACACATGTTATATATTATGTATTCATGATAGTGGTGCAGGTACAACGTAAAGACATTCGGGTGGGACGAAAAACCTAGGTCACGTGAACACATCTGCGTGCATTAAGACATCCCTAGACAGTTGGAATTCGATAAGAGTATAGGCCATAGTTCACTATTTACAACGATAGGAAGAATTGAAAATTCAACGATCTCGATCTGTGCTGTACCCTGTGTAACAGAGTTGCTATCTTAAATGGTGCAGGGGCATCGTATAGATGTTTGGATGGGACCAAAAACCTACGTCCCGTGTACCGATCTGGGTGCACGTAAGACATCCTCTGTAACAAGGACGCAATCTTAATTTCTGTGAATTAACCCGTGAGATATTAGATATTTTCCGAAAAATGCATATCACTCATCGCGATATCATTACATTAATCCGCTTCATATGAACATTATATTAATCTGCTTTTCATGAACGAACACAGATAGTATATTATTAAATTATTTCGTGTGAATATCCCTTTAAAACTGGTTCCACTGCATTAACTGCTTACTCATCAAGATGTTCTCTTCGCTTGCCATAATTTTGGTGCCATATATCTTGGCGTTGAACACCAGGTATATATAACGGTATAGGAGCGTGGGAAAGTTCTGCAACCATACCGATAATACCCGACTCACCTGTACAATATGTAACTTACAAACACCGTTAAAACTCTTTATCTTATACACAGCGCGCGTGCAATTAGATCTATATAGCTCGCGCAGCTAGACACGTGTTCTTGTTATTACTTACAGTACACTGTAAACATGATAGTGTTGTACAATGTTCGGTATTCGTGTCCGTATTTTAGTATTCGTATTTCAGCATCGGTATGTTTTCACAAATATTTCACGGAATACTTTTGAATTGGACTTCTGGTTATAATCACGCCAGCAATCCTTGGTGAAATTCTTTCCAGACACTAAATGGTGTAATGGGGCAACTTTTTGAACTGACAGCAGCACTGGCACTACTCATGGAGGAATTTTAATGTGTTGTATATTCAAATGGAAACAAACACACAACAAGGTAACCTGGCACCACGCAAACCGAGCGATAAAAAATTAATCTGAATAAATTTATATTAATTTCAACACATGGTAAATCTAAGTACAGCAGTAGGAATATTGAACAAGTACGGCCATATTAACATAGCTGTACTTTTTACCTGCCAAAGCAACATAGTCGGTGCCAATAAACCCCGAGTGTATTACATGGTGATATGGAAACTACAATCTGTAGAATATTTATTTGTATGGGTATGAAACTGGAGTAGTATATACTATAATTAAGGTACTAGGTCAGATCAGAATTTATAGTTGATCAGTGCTCACTTATCTCACAATTCGTAGATGTATAAATTATTTATATTATGTCTGAGAGAGAGAGAGAGAGAGGGGGGGGGGGAGAGAGAGAGAAAGGGAGAGAGAGAGAGGGAGGAAATTCACCCCAGTTTATGTATTATTCAACTTTGTGCATGATAGAGGGCGCAATACGGAACAACAATAACCGATTTTAAATTAAAGAAAGACACCAAAATACTTATTTAACGACAAGCGCTGGTTATAGTATATTCATATAAAGGCTGGATGAAGAATAGTATCCCATTACTCTGCTTTAAAGACGGTGGTAATATTAACTGCGTAGAGAATGAAAGGGTCTGTCAGCCAAACACACATTGATCTTTTAAAAAAGCCAAAGGATGAATATTAAACAGAACAGATGATATTTTACAGTGTATATACCATGAGTGTATATATCTCGAGATTCTTTCAAACCTATACATATAGCTGTATATATATACTAATGATCTTTAGACACTAATACTTCTAACAGGAAATACAACAACAAAAACATCGCCGCGCTTCTTTTTTTTTTCTTTTCGAACAAAAGTTAGAATTCATCATAATTAAGTAGTTAACGCGTGAAACTTACAATAATTCCATAAACGAGCTTCATGACAACAAGCTAAAAACAATTGTTCATTATATAATTAATGACCGGAAACTGTTACTTAGATATCATCGCCTGCGGTTGATTTTAGCTACACAATTATATGTACTGATACTGTAAATCTGTCTTTAACATACCGCTTGTTGTGCTGTATATCTAACTGACCCGTCTTTGTACTGTATATCTAACTGACCCGTATTTAATATACCGTTTGTTGTACTATATATCTCACTAACCAATCTTTAATATACCGTAAGTAATATGTACTTGTACTATAATTATATCTAACTGACCCGTCTATAATATACTTCCAACCTCGTGGGTTTTCTCCGGGTACTCCGGTTTCCTCCCACTGCTAAAGACCCCTACGCTCAAGCGAATTACTGAAATAAAATTAAACCATATGTTAGTCTCAAAGTGACCTAGTTTGTGTCGAGTGGACGTTAAACCTTGTTTATCTCTCTCCAGTGTCGTGGAGTAATGGTGGAGATCGTATCAGTTCTTATCATATCTCAGTCATAGAAATCGTGTTGATCGTAGAAAAGTTTTGAACGGTTCAAATACTCTCTACGATCAACACGATTCCTTGACAATTGTGATCATCGATTGACATCGCATTCGATCATAACACAGCGTGACAGATGATTTAATTATCGTGTATCCAAATGATGGTGGTAGGGGTCGGCCTTAGACAAGATAATGACAAAGGTCTGGAAAGATGCACTGAGGTCTCTGTAGAAGTTCGGGAAACAATCAAGGCTATGGTCAGTCTGATCTAATCATAACTCACATGACATCGCGTCCTAATGCAAAAGAGTTAATCGGTTCCTGGTGATTGTATCGAAACGTATCCGAACGAATCTACACGAACCAGATCGCGAACTCAACACGGACAGTCCTATCGTAACGTGTCTGATCTATCTGAATGGGAGACCAGATGGTGGCAGATCGTGTCACCTCGTTTCAATAACGGCCAATGACAGTGGGAATCTAAGCAAAATTGACCCATCTATAATGTGTCATTCGTTACTTTCTGTTTTTTTAGGAAGTGGGGGGGGGGGGGGGGGGGTATAGTCCAATTGCCAAACACCGTTTTTAGCCTTAACCTGGAAATATAGTAAATCTAATGTTTTTTGATGGATTATATATCTTCAGTGTGTGTAGATTAAGAATCCGGATGATACCACCCATGGCACCCTTGGGGAAATTTAAATATTCAAGATGGCCGCCATGATTAGACATTTTCTGGTTATTTAGTGGGGTAAAATATGTGACATATTCTTTCGGACCACGGGTTGAAGAGGGATCTTATAAGAATTTGGCCCACTGAATACAATGAGCATGTGTATTCCCCTTAAAGGTAAACTCTTTAAATCCTTGTTGTCACCCCCAACACCTCCCCTCTCTCTCTCTCTCTCTCTCTCTCTCTCTTTCCGTGTTTATATTATAGAGAAGGCCTAGACCTTGTTATTATATCGTGTCAGTTTGTAATATATTTATATTTATGATGTATTAATATCAACTATAGACGACTATATACCTACAATGTACCTACAATAAACCCAGTATTGTGTCTGTCTACTAACATAATTAGTCTACTATATATTATAAGTAGGTCACCGATATTAACTTAATATCATTTTATATAACTTTAGAAAAAATACATCCACCATATGTTGTTAAAGCTATTTAATGAACAAATTAATATAAGTCGATTTAGTGGAAGTTAAACGGGCGACAGATTTTATCTAGGAACCATCCCCGTACGAATATTACTTCAACTCAATTAAAATGAAGGAAATATTTCCCGAAAACGCTTCATCGACGCCCTTTCGATTGATATAAAGCAGATTTAGTTAAAGAATGCACTAGTATGTTGTTGAGCATCCTGCAACCAGATCCATATAAATATACCGCCCATTGTTACCATCTAAATTAATGTTTAATGGAACAATGATGTTCCGCAATGTGAGTGAGAGTGAAATGGGGTTTAAGGTCCACTTGACACAACATAGGTCATTTTGGCACTAACATATGGTTAAATTTATTTCAATAATTCGCTTGCGCGTAGGGGAATTCGCAGAGGGAGGAAACCGGCGGACCCGGTGAAAACCCACGAGGTTGGACAAGTGACCTTACTCCTTGTCAAGTACAACCGGGGATTCACAACTACGGCAGTTGACTCAATGACAGGCTTTATAATACAGCAGACACCTACTAACCACCCCCCACCCCCGTTCCGCAATGTACATGTGGGCGGCAGTCATGGTGGCTAAGTGGGTAATACGATGGCTCGCTAGCCTGGAGGTCGGGTTTTCATCCGAGAAAGTTCATCCTGATTTACCGGCTTAGTAATGACAGCTGTCTTAGTCGTTCGGAGGTCCCGTGCTCAATAAAAGATCTGTTGACAATTGGAATTCAATATTAGAGTAGGCCGTAGTCCCCCATAGCCGACTGTATGGCGTATGCCCGTCTTCATTATTAGCCAAGTTCGGAACAGAACAGTAGGATGTTAAACTCCATTTTATTTCATTTCACTTCCAATGTACATGTTTATAGGTGTTTGCTTTGTCGGCAATGTAAGCAGGGGTTAGTTTCGTATTAAAGTTAGGCAATTTGGGGGGTCACATTTTGGACTACTCATTTTGTTGGTAAACAGACGTGTTGTTCTTCTACTCAGGGTGCACGATCTTCGATAAAACTCAAGGCTCACATATTTAACAACGATCGACATGAAAGGTGGTATGGTATGTCGTACATGTCATATAGAATGCCAAAGACCAATTGTCACCGAGATCGGTTGTGAGAGGGGAAGTTGGGAGATGGGGTCTTGTGTCCACTTTAAAGCGGGAATTTCATATTTTCTAAGAAAATCAAAACATAATTATTTCGATGTCTTTTGCTCAAAAGGTTGTCAACTCACTATTATACAACCATGGGCATTATTTCACAGGCATAAAAATCAGTGACACTGGAAATAATAACACAATTACCGCCCTTGTTTTTCCATTCACCCCCATGGAATGGCTATCTTCAAACGTTTGAATTTGAAGTTGAAGATGATATTTTTGCCAATTTCTCAACTGGCAATAGTGAATTATAGGTTTAATAGGATTATTTTTTAACAAGGTAGGACTGTTTATATATACAATCTGTTTTAGGACTTTATTTTAATACATTTGAAAAATATAACTTTAAGATATGAAAATGCAACTTTAAAGTAAAGTACAGCTATGATATTACGTCATTAGAAGCTATATTGTGAAAATAGTAGGCTATAGTATAACAGTGTATGTGAGCTGTGATGCGATCAATATTTACCGGGCCAGTTGAAGATATAAATACATGCTTATTCATCGCTTGTATTTCTCTATTGATCATAGTCCAGATAACACATCCTCGATATACCGGCCGGTTTCACTCTCCTCAAATAAAGCCGCATAGTTTCAGGTCAGAGCCAGGACGTGCAAGGTTCGATTCCAGTATTGGCCGAGAAACGTCACCTTCAACGCCTTGTCAGCACCACACAATTGTTCGGTCGTGTCGTAAAAATGGTCTCCACTCGTGGACTTGGAGCTCTCAACAAGTTTGAACCTTGCAATTAAGACCCTTTCTATACGAACTGTTCCCAAGTTACATTTAGTCTCATGCTCATGCAAGTCATAATGTTGTTAGTATAAGTACAGCCGATTTGTCTTTCGCCAAATGTCTAAATTTGCTCAACCGAAACCATTCGCAGACGCCATTCCTCATTGTCAAGCACATCACAGCTTGGGATCGACAACAAATCACTTAACTCAATTACAGACGTTATGCACAAACCTAACCCTAACCCAGACCCATCCCCAAACACCACCACCCACATCCGCATCCACACATGTAAAGAGCCATAAGATTCTGGCCAAATATCGAACTTCGATTGACTTTATAATGTCTTCAGGATCAACAACCATCAAAGGCCAAACATCAATAAATAAATTGTCGATTGGAAATCTTCAGACAATACATACCATTTGTTGTCATGACCCCTGGACATTGATGGGTATTAAATAATGGTAGTCGGTTGTCTTTGTCGCTTACCGTCATATTCTGATGAATAATGATAAAGACGCGACGGAATAAACCTCGATGTTACGATTGGATTAATGATTAGCCAATGGATACACGGTGTTATCTGTAAACGTGAATGTGTTATGTCACCATACTCGTTTATTTCAGACAGTTTAATGATCATTAGTTGGATAACATGAAGACTGTAATGATCATGTAATAAAAATGTCTGACCAGACCAGATCTCACTCGTAAATTTGTATGATGGTCACTACAGAATTCATAACATACAATGACCACAGATCGCACCAACTTAGATTGTTACCACTGACCATTATTGGTCTGGACAAAAATCTGTAATTGTCTATACAAGGTCAAAGGTCATACGAATATGGTCGAAAAGAAATAAATTACGAACTTCACCTATAGTTGGAAATATGAAGAACACATTGTGAACTGGTGGAATGAGACCACATTTCCTATAAATCACTTTTCAAACTTTATATGCGAACAGCCAGTCAGACAGTTACCGTGTACGCACTTCCCGCTACTTTGATCAAACGAATATATATATTTCTTGTAGTCGAAATAAAATGGGGTTTAACGCGATAATGAAGACGGTCATGCGCGATCCGGTGTGCTATGAGGGAAATTTCTGCCGGGACAAAAGGCCAACGGTTTACTCTTATTTTGAAACAACTTATTATTCCAATTCGAACGACTAGACGCTGTTCGTTGTCATACCCTCCGTTTCGCCACACTGCCAAGGTGCAAACCACGTTTAGTGTTGGTGATGTAGGGCGAACAACCTGCGTCTGGTCGTTCGTTGGTGAGCACTTGGCAGTTGGACTGTGAAATAACAGTAGGCATAATTAGATCAAAACACACTGCATGACCCGTGCCCCTCTCTCTTCATTAGCCCTATCGGTGCCTGAAATTAGGACGTTAAAGCCCATTTTTATAATTGCCGTGTACCTACTGCCATAGATATATATAGAGATAAAGACAATCTTGGTTTCATAGATGACAGGTATATTATGGCAGAGTCAGATTATACATTTACCTCCGCCAACAATACAAACATTTGTCTAATTTCTGGGATCTGCCAGCAGACGTCTTGGCCGGGATACCGAAATATGAGTATGTTCAGTTTATTCAGGTTTGCATGTATATCATTCGGTTGGCAAGGATGAATGTCGTTCAGTTCGAATAAGACAGAATAAAGTATCGAGTCCGGAGGGCAATCATATTTAAGGTCCATAAAAAAAGGATTTTAATAGTACGTGGACTAGATGAAGATGGCCACACTGATCCCGCAGTGAATATTTGCTTGACCGCTACAATCACTGATAAGGATGACATCGACGCGACTTAATGAGTCCCCCGTATTAACTTTTTTCCTCCCACAAAATGAATTCTAAAACATTTTTTTGAAGCATAATAAAAATAAATAAAGACGTTTGAAGTATCTGTAGTTAAAAATATTTCCTATTTTGAGTAAATGGGTATTAAAATGAGTAAAAAGCATCACTTTGTCCGAAGCAGTTACGTGTTATGTAAACAATGCACGAGCCATTGAGCCAATGGCTGACGTCGTGTGAAGTTAATGCACGTGTTCAAGACAGTCATCTGTGACAGAGATATTTCGTAAATAAGTAATTCTCTGTGAAACAGATTGGAAGATGGCCCGCTAAAGTAAATGACGTTGCCATGGCTAACAATAAGCATACGCTGCCTCGAATGAAACTGAAAAGTGCGTATTATGTATAATACTTTGGTGATTCTTTAAGGTACAATAGGTTGTTATAGGAAATTATCTTTGTCTAAAATAGACGGACCAATATGTTGTTGTAGTAAATTATAGTTTTAAATAAAGACGAGATAAAAGCAGTTAAAATTAAAATGTACTAGTTCCGATAAAAAAAAAAAAAGCCTATGAAAGTTTTGACAATCGGATATTCATTCTACTCTACTCAATTGGTGAATTATTTTATATCGATCTTGTCTTGATAGTAAGTTCGGGAGAAGACGTGCAATATTCACAGACATTGCAGGCAATAAAAAAACTTATATATCAACTCACCCCAATTAATTTTTGGACCAGCCGTGAGCATCCACTCTGTGCTCTACGGGTCTGGTCCTTTTGTGATACAGTCTTCGATTAAAAATATATATATATATATATATATATATATATATATATGAATAGGGCGATAATCCGGATACAACTGTAAAAACCCCTAAAATGGTTAATTTTTAGGACATAAAATAAATATGTGACGAAACGGGCAGCGTGAAGTTAAATCGTGTTTCGTTTTAGTTATTGCTGAATAACGAATAGAACGCGTTTCCTTTTTCATGTTTTGAATAATGAATAATTGGACAGAGCGTGTTTCGTTATCCGGGATTAGAAAGGGTATCATTTATTCTTAGAAATTTCATATAATTATTGTCCATGCGTCAAGTAAACTTGATTTTATTTAAAAATTTAATTGACTTATACGAAGGATGCCTCGGCGAAATTTGAATCCCCAATAACGAAACACTTTCTGTCTCGTTATTCGTTATTCAAGCAAAATAGATTGTTCTATGACAAATTGAAAACAATGACATGAATATCTTATACAGATCGTATTTGTTTTCCACACTTATCAATGCATTTAAAATAAAGACATCTTATTCTGGAAATAAACAGGTTTTTTTTATTGTTACGTAATACCGAGTATTTTTTTTCTATATTCCGAAATAAAGATTATGTTCAATTTCATTTGTAATTTCCTAGAATAAATAATTTCATTGGTAACAAATTCTTTATTTTGCAACAAATTCTTTAATTTACAACAATTCTTTCATTTGCAACAAATTCTTTTATTTGCAACAAATTCTTTCCGCAACAAATTCTTTCCGCAACAAATTCTTTCCGCAATAAATTCTTTCATTTGCAACAGATTCTTTTATTTGCAACAAATTCTTTCCTGTTTGTTTAATTTGAAACACACGAAAAGATCGTTCTTCGCTTTTTTTTTAACATCCGTCTTCAATAGCCTAGTCGATACAGAACAACAGGACTTTAAACCCCAATTCATTTATTTTGCGCTATGAACCAATAACATATAAATTTGTCTTTCCAGATACCAGAAGTATGTGATGATAATTCATTATTTATATATTTCTGTGCATTAGGAATGAAGAACTAATACTATTTTATATTTCTGTCCATTATGAAGGTGATATTGTTTATTTATTTATATGCATTAGGAATGAAGACGAGGTATTACTCATTGTTTTTCATTAGTATGGAAGAAGTAATATTATTAGTGTACATTAGGAATGAAGAAGTACTATAGGGTTTTTTCTGTGCATCAGGAAGGGGCGGAGAAGTAAAATTTGTTTATTGTACATTAGGAATCAAGAAATGACATAAGTAACTTATTTCTGTGCATTGGGAATAAAGAAGTAATATTAGTTATTTATCATGTGTATTTAGAATAAAGAACTAGTATCATACATCTGTTTAAGGACATTAGGAAGTGATATTTGTTTTATTTTTGTGCATTGGCATTAGAGATAAAGAAGGGATATCGTTTTTTTCATATTTTGGTACATTCGGAGAGAGAGAGAGAGAGAGAGAGAGAGAGAGAGAGAGAGGGGGGTGACGTCCACTCGACAAAACTTGGTCGTTTTGGGACTAACATATGGTTTCAATATTTTATTTCAAATATTCGCTTGCGCGTAGGTGTCTTTAGGAGTGGGAGGACATTAGGAATGAAGAAGTAATATTAATTATGTCTTTATTTGCTTTAGGAATGATGAATTTTTATATTGTATTAATTTCAGTGCATTAAGAATGAAATGTGATATTCCTATTTTTTTCTTATTTTTTTTTTTTTTTTGTTCTGTGCATTATTAATGAAAATGTGACGGTTAAACTCAGTACGTACTTATTATTAATTGATAAAATTGTATTTTAACTTCAATGCGGGTATTTTGTATTTGAATATGTTAAGATTAAGACGCATTTGTTTCTCTGCTCCACGAACTGTATAATATGTGGTACTTTATATTTGTATGTGTTTATATTTTTTTTTTATTTTTAGAAATCTAGATGCCTTTGTTTTGTATTTTTGCGTGTTAATATATTTCTGTTTATTATTAGAACTATACATCCATTTGAATATGTAAAAATTTAGTCTTAGAACTGGAAATGCGAGTGTCTTATATTGAAATATCCTTGGAATAAAAAGGTATTTATCTTGTTAAGGAATATAAATCCTTTGTAATGTAAATGCTATATTTCCTTTAATATAAATATATTTTGTATGTGTTAATACTGAAATAGAAATACTTTATATTTGTCTAATATTTGCATGTGTTTATAATGAAGAAATGGAAATAGTTTATATTTTTAAATATTTATATGTGTGTTAAGAATGAAAGAGTAATAGTATACCTCTTTGCATACAGTATAGGTAGTGTGTAAGTCAGATGAATCATCCGTAGCAATGACTCATGCCACTAGCTCTAGTCCTATAACACTCTCGCTTGTACAAACTTCCTAACAGCCCACCGCTCTCCCCGGGCTTGCTTACAAGTCTTACCATCAACGATGCTAGGATAATATAGCTGAAACTTTATGTTCACCGTGTTGAATTGGCTAAGGTAGGATAGTGAATTCACGGGTACAGGATGCCAGCACTGACTCGAAGAACCAGGTAGAGTGTTATTTTAGTTTTACGTGTGGTGGCAATGTGTGCAGCTCGCTACAGAAGCGAAGCGCGAGACCGTGGGAATGAAAGAAGAGTGTGTTTGCCGATTACACGTAACGTCTATTAGAACTATACAGGAATATTGTGATATTGTTAGTTATATTGCATCAAGGTTTAGCAATGTTTTATGTCAATATATAAGCTATAATAACCCACATGTAAGTAAATATTGTTATTTTCATATATCTACAATTCATTGATTTTAATATGTTTACTCGTTCCGTTTTCATTGCTTACGTCACCCAGTACTCGTCTCCACACGTATTTATATATATGTATATGTGTAAGCAATGACACTGACGTGGGGTGCGGGTGTTTTTCGCCGTTAGATTATCAGTACGGATCAAGAATTAAAAAAATTAGCCTTGCATAGGGTATCTGGCTCGAAATGACCCTTGTGTCCTTGCATCAACAGTGAAAAGGGGACATATTTTTGTCCTCGTCCGTCGTGAATCTCGCGCTAATGCTATTTTTATGTGAGTATATGGATTCATTTGACATAAACAACATTATGATAAAATTATAAATTGTATATGCCATATATAAAAATTATAAATAGAACTGATTTTGAGGCACATTTGATACAGGTCCATCTAACCCGGTCCGAGAATTATAACTATTAACTAGAACTTTGTAAGAGATCCTTGACGAAAGTGCAGGATGCCGGGTTTTAAGATTACAGGGAATATAAATACATTACACGTCTGAAAATGGTTCCATAAAATCATAACCTGGGGGTGAATTATACGTTGGCTCGCTAACCTGGGGGTTCGATCCCGGTGTTGGCCGAGAAAGTTTATCGGGGTTTTCCTGTGTGGTTCCCCCTTAGTGGAGGACTGAGGGCCCGGCAAGGGACGATAGATGGTCGTTCGGATGGCCCCAAAAACACGGACCCCGTTGAACACATATACGTGCACGTAAAAGATACCTTGACAGTTGGAATTTGAAATAAGAGTAGGTCGTAGTACCGCCGTCCATAGCACATTGTTTGACCTATGCAGGCGCGGATCCAGAGGGGGGGTCCAGGGGGTCCGGACCCCCCCCCCCCTGCTCAGGCCTGAAAATTTTTTTATGCGATTTTATTGGTGATTTAGACCTGTAATTTTGGAATTTACCTTCCGGAAATACGTCAGAATGAACCAAATTAAATCTAATTTACCAAATTAATCGGTTGAGCGCAATTAGTTAAGCAATTATCAAACCTAGACCCCCCCCCCCCTGCAAAAAATCCTGGCTCCGCGCCTGCCTATGTCCGTCTTCATCCGTCCTGTCGGGAAAGAACAATAGGACGTTAAACCCCATTTAGTTTCATTTGTCAAAACTAATCAGCTCAAAACGACATTCCATTTTTTTAACCGACAATCTTTATCCTGTAAGAAGCAACGCACTCATTTGGGAACTAAATGGCCAATATTAGTAGCGGGCGAAATCCTAGAGGTATGGTTTAGTATAGAATATTGGTATGGTTTATCCCTCCACCCAACAAAAAAAGTTTTAGTTTAGAATAGTAAGGTGCTGTGGTTTGGTGATGACTGGGGCCATCTCCTTGTGGTTATACACCCACAAATATAGGTGTAGCATTCACAAATGCAAGAAAGTAAGACATTTAAAATACGTAAATCCGACGAAATATTCAAATGAAGGACTGCTTGCACAATTTTCAAATTTCAAAAGCATGATTTTCATTTCGCTGTTTGACCGAATGATCTACTTGAATTGCCCCCCCCCCTCTGCACGCCACTAATATACAGTTTAGAACAATTAAAATCATTTTGATCCGGAATCTATTGATTCCACTCCGCCATCTTAGGGGGTGGGTTGGCCGAATGGTTAACACATGCGCGCTGTATGAGAATACCTGTCATTGAGTAAATTGGTGTGGTTTCAAATCTTCCGTTGTACCTGACAAGGAGTGGGGCCGCCTGTCCAACCTCGTGAGTTTTCTCCGGGCCATCTGGTTTCCTCCCACTTCTAAAGACTCCTACGTGCAAGCGAATTATTGAAATAAAATTTTAAAAATGACCTAGTTTGTCTCGAGTGGACGTTTAGCCCATTTCTGTCTCGCGCCGCCATCTTTATCCCGCTTAGACAAACATAGTAATACATATTAAGCTGTCTTTTCCGTACAAATCATCCCGTTCTACGTCGTATACCAAGAAGTTAAAATATGGCCTATTAGACGTGATATTAGAAATATATGCGACATGTGAACGATTTGTTTTAGTGTTTCACCAAATTTGATTGAATAATATTAGCTTGATTTTAGTGCTTAGCCCAACAGATTTGAAGTATCAACTAAAATTTGGATTTTATCTTTAGATAAAGGGACTATCCCGTTTTAAACAACGTCTCAAAAATAAAAGTCCGAGTATATGTATTTAAGCGCCAAAATATCGAAAACGTATCACAAATACTGTGTTAGTGTCCTTTGGTAGAGGATTTAACATCATCTCTACACAAACTAGGCCATATCGGGACTAACATTTAATTCAAGTTTATTTCAATAATTCGCTTACGCTTAGGGGACTTAGCAATCGGGGGAGAACCAACGAGAAACCCTACGAGGCTGGAAGGTGACCCGACTCCTTGTCAACTACAACCGGGGATTAGACACCAAGCCAGTCGAATCAGTGACAGACCATATGATGCAACGCGCACGCACTAACCATTCGACCATCGACCCGCGTGAATAGAGCAATTGGGCTTGGATACACAAAGATGTCATATGTAAAAGCTAAATCTGTTTTTAGGCTTAAAATATAAACTATGAATTCGGCATTTATACACACGACACGCCCATAAACAATTCTCTAGAACATCAAAAGGCCTTGGTATTGTATGAATCAAAACACCGTCGCCATTTCATAATTTACGTTAAAGTCGATAATAGAGACTTTGTTTATTATCGCTTATTCTAGTCAAAACTTCGAACACTCGAAACGTAGCTCAGAATTACAGAATATAGTCATATGAATGAAATATTCACATGTTCATCTTTCATTGTCTATTATCTACATTATATCTAAAGATTCTTTCAAGTTATTTTATGGTCATCCAAACATTTCGACAAAAATAAACATATCTTATGGACATATTTCAAACTTTATTTATGGTAATTGCATGCATATGTTTCTGCTTAATTTCCATGAATTGAATAACTAGGAATTCTGCCAATTGAATTATCATATCAATTAATTGTTTACTTTGAATGCAACAGGTTGGTAAAACAGATCGGATTGAAAGTAACCTGAGGTCAATCCACAAACCAATTTACTGAGTTTCTGCATGTTTTAACATTTCATTGGTCTATTTACAAAACTTTACAATCATACAAATCGTGTTTAAAGCGGCGGGAATTATCAGCAAACATGAATTACCTCTAGGTATTATTGGCTATGACTCGGCGGGAATCATCAGTAAGGCCTCATTAACTACATACTATTGACCATGAACTGACTATGACGTCGTCAGAGCTATCTTGGAATTGTGATATATCAAAAACCATGCAGCATACCATGTCAGGGGTGGATCCAGAGGGGGGTTTGGGGGGTCCAAACCCCACCCTGCTCAGCTACATAAAAAAAAGAAATAATACCATGTATCAATGAAATTACATCACAAAGTGATCGTACATCATTACAAAAATGATTTCTCTGTTTAAAAAGCTCAATTTGTATGTATGCCTATGTAAATTAGCGACGATGATGACAGATTTCCTTAACTGAAACCTGGTAAACCCCCTGCTGCAAAAATTCTTGGATCCGCCCCTGCATGTGTGATGAATTGGCGAAGCCTTGGGGCCTATGCTCGGTTGAAAAACACCCCGAACAGATCAAATAACCCCTGTCCTCTTTACTTAAAACTGTTTATATTAACCTCCTGTGTACTTGATTTAAACGGATCGGACAAAAGTTACCAAAACCTACAAAATAGTCTCGTCTAAGCATTTGTACTTCACTGTGACTATTGTTAAGGTCATCTAATAAAAGTCTGCCGAAGAGACCATACAACCACAAAGTGCTCCGATCACTTGAAACTCTTTACCACAAAGGGTAAAGCTGTAATTCAGTATTATCCAGAGTCTTGGACATTCATATTTATAGTGGGTGCTGTTGTTTTACCGTGAAAATATGGGCTCCTAATATCAAATATTTAAGACACGGCGAATTATGTTAGAACCCGTACACGCCGAGTGCGCTATGAACAAGGCTAAACGTCAGTGCGTAAGTAAAATGCCAAACAAAACCGTAATTCCGATGTAGACTGGACTAACCAGGCACAAGCAACTGCCATTTTATTGCTAGCGTATTTGGCGACTAATTATAAATAATACTAAAAGTTTAAAACAATGAATGTAAATCAGTTTACATACACGCATATTACATTAACACAATGTATGTGTTTTTAGACCTCGGGTCGTCTATATTCGGTTTTCATATTTTCAAAGAAAGTCAAAACATAATTATTTCTATGTCTTTTGCCCAAAAGGTTGTCAACTCACTATTATACGATCATGGGCAATATTTCATAGGCATAAAAATCCCTGACACAGGAAAAAATAACACAATAACTTGAATTACCCCCCCCCCCCCCTTGTTTTCCCATTCCCCTCCATGCAATGGCGATCTTGAAGTTGAAGATGATATTTTTGCCAATTTCTCAACTGACAATTAGTGAATTATAGGATTAATAGGATTATTCTTTAACAAGGTAGGACTGTTTATAGATACAATATATTTCAGGGCTTTATTTTAAATTTAATATATTTAAAAATATATCTTGTTGTTTTAAAATAAACTCTTTTCGACTTTCTTGTATTTTGGGCCTACTAGCAGCCATTTGGGTTTAGTCACGCGCTGTATAGCTGTCACAAATAATGAAAAATGGTATGGCCACTTTAAAAAGCTATATACATGTACATCGAGAAATAAGAAAGTTGTTCCAAAAACTAGTACAGGGTGCAGCTGTCACTGCTATAATATAATACAGTAGTATGTAATTAAGTGGTATATAGGATAGGCTCGAGCCAGGACTAACATGTCGATATAGGCTACGGTTTTCAGTATCCAGGGCAGTATCTATCGGGATACAGGGGGTACATTGCACCACAAGGAAAATGCCCCTCCATCCAAAAAAATTACATAATTTGACAATCGTTCAATTATAAAATAACATACTTGATTATGATCACGCAGCCAGTCGGTTTTAAGGGCGCCCCCACGCCCTGATCCAAACTTGTTATATCAATTACGTGGAGGTTATGGGGCCCCAACTCTCTGTTGCACCACCACTTTTACAATTTTACATACGGCCCTGCAATACCCCAGATATTTTCGTTTGGGAGTTAGTGGATGTCAACGTCAGCTTGTTACGTGAGTGTCATCACAGACAAACGTTTCCAAAGAGGTTCACAAGAAGAATAAGTCGTGCTTGGGAAGCTAGTCTAGCGTAGGTCATTTGTAGTCCCCATTCCCTCAGTCCTGCTGTCTGAACTAGGCAGTGTCTGGCGAAACCTATCAGTGATCGACGGCTGTGCACGAAACCCAGAAACGTTTGGAGATGCCCGGGACCAGTCCCTTGATTATAAGCCCTCGATATTCGAGTATAAGGCCTAGTACTTACAGATATGAGAAAGCGAATACTGTTTGAATATGTGAAAATAGATGAAATAATTAAATTAACTAGGACAGCTTGCACAACAAAGTTTACAGCAATAATTTCAAATATCAACTTTTTAAATTCCACACAACGCACAAAAAACATTCCAACTGAAATGTTTAACACTTGACGAAAACCCACTATATTTAAGTTTAATAAAATTGAACTGTGAGGGTGAAATATTTGATATTAAAAACTTACTACAAGATCTATCCATCGACATCATAAACTATTTACCTTTTTATTTAAGCCTTAGATATGAGATTATTTATTATTGGATATGCCCAAATTCATTTCAGGACAGAAACAAACTTGTAAATGAAGGTAGCTAAGTTTACTTTAAGGGGATCAAATAAAATAAAGTGGAATGCTGAAACTGGCAACTGTCCCGCTCTATATAATGGGCTTTTTAAAAATTAATAAAGTCTGTCATTGAGTAAAGTGACATGATTTCGACCCCAGGCTTGGCCGTCGCGAGGAGAATAACCGCCTGTCAAACCAGGTCCCAAGTTCACAAAGCATTCTCAGACTTAAGTTGAGAATTTACTCAACCTTGAATCACTGTTTATAAGAAATATCGTTGATACAGAAACACAAAACGTTGCATATAGTTTCTTATTGGGGCATTTGATGCATTAAAACAACAAATGTTTTATAAAGGGTTATATTATTATTTTAGTTACAATAAAGCGAACAATTTTGAGTAAATTCTTGGATTAAGTCTGAGAATGCTTTGTGAACTCGGGGCCCGGTGTGCATTCTCTGGGCTCTGGTTTCCTCACCAAACCATAAATGCCTTTATTTTCCAACCAACCCTTTTACTCAGTAATCCTTCGGCTTCACCTAATTACTACAGCACTACAAAGGATGGGAATAAGAGTGAAAGCTTTGCTTAGAAACCATCAACCGTGGATACAAGAACAGAAATGGATATAGGTGACCATTAAAGCTTAACGTCAGTTTAGTTACAGACATATAAACACTAAGTCTGTACTTGTATATTTTTTATTCTTGAAGTGGCATTTAATAACTGGGCAGATAAATAAACCATAAACATACTCATGGAAAACAACGACTGATTGATTTAGACGAAGAGTATCCTCTCAACGTTATCAAGCTAATACTCTTACTAAATAAATCAGTAGCTGTTTTCCCATCAGTATGTTTTATAGTATGTATAAATTTATATTTGTTGAATTAATTCTGAGTTTATGAAATATGGGGGGTGGGATTTAGATTTTTGAAATATAGTTTTATCTTGTATTTTGCAGGCACTGGGGGATTCAAAGAGAAGAATCAGTCCATTACTTGTAAACTTGAGAATGGCTTTGACGTCTTCTGCTAATAGGAGTGATGACAACGACAAGAATCTAAACGTGTTATCAGCAAGCAATTCAGCTGCCAAGAAGAGAAAGAGAGTGTTGGGTACAAACGGACATATTGGAACACCTACTTCCGGTCTCAGTTCGGATGTCAACACTTTCAATCCTGGTGTATACAAGAAGTACGTTTCCCATAGATTCAGGGACGAAGCGTCCGAAAATCTTGATAATTCATTTAATCTTGATACAGTTGAAATGAAGGGTTTGGCTTTTTTGCCCGATAGTTCAGTAATTGTGGATAGCAATATCATCTCGTCTAACGACCTTGGCGATAGTACTTGGCATGATAGTTCAATTGTGAAGCATTTGCAATTATTGAGAAATAGACATTGTTTTAATAACAAAGAAGTTACTCGGTTAGACGACTCTGTTGATGTGTTATTAGAAAGTGATGATTTAGGCTTTTCACAGCAAAATATCGTCGATTGGTCAATGAAACTATTAGAAAGAGAATTACTGATTTTGTCTACGGAAAATAACAACAAAAATGTAAGGTTTTGTGATATTAATGGCAATGACTCAGGAATATCAAATGTGACTGGAGTTAGTTTTAGAATGGACAATAAGAAACTCACAGATCGTGCTGAGGAATCTCCTGGCCAGGGCCTTGGGGAATCGGTTCCCAAGAGGCTTCGAACAGAACGACAAGAAGAAACTACCCGAAGTCTTCTAATCATAGGTTCATCTGTGGCTTCAGAAAGACGACCTCAAGATGAGGAGGAAGGTTCCACGTCTTTATCGGAGTCTCCCACAAAGCCACAAGCAATGGCTCGTGAGGCAGTTAGTGGGTCTAAGATTTCAACTTCACGCTCTACCTCCAGTTCAACTTCGTCAGCATCTTCCGACGTATCTTCAAAACAATTAATCGAAACCTCACAACCAACAAGTGAACTCAGGTCCCAAGAAGCTGCTCCAACAACCGAAAAAGATTTAATTAACGTAACTATATCAATGAAATCCTGTGGAATTATCGAGACGAAACAAGCCTCGTCACAAGTTTCTTCAATTCTTATGGGACCAGTTACTTCACATGCGCATATTGATACGGCTGTTACTGTGACAACCTCTCGACCAACTCAATCTGATCTCTGCACAGCAACTACATCACGTGACACTAATACGGATAATCTATTGGATAGAGAATGTGTTCTATATTCAAGTAGTCTTCCCAGTAATCCGCAAGACATCTCTCCAATAGACCGAGGTGTTCTTGACCCCCTTGCCCAAATTCTCTCCCAGGGCGATGACAGGGTAAGTTTTATTAGATATATGTATATATATGTAAGAGATGAAAGAAAATTATATTATTTTTAAGGACTTTAAGTGTAATAATGTAATATTTGGGAAACTGTGTGACCGAATTTTGTTCCTATCCACAAATCAAAGTTTACTTATTTTGCTTGAGCTCGGCAATTCGTCTATGCAATATATATTAGCGCAAGAAGGTTATTGGGCGGTGGCCCACAAGTGTCACGTAAATATTATTTCAAATGACGTAAATCAATATGGCACGTGAATACAATTGTATTATTATATGTTTTATATTCTTTGTACGAGGGGAGGGGTTAATATATAGGCCTTGCTTGTCCCTGCTCCCTTTTGATAAATTTGAAATACAATATTATTTACAAAGCGAAAAGAAAGTACATTGATTTGATATGAGTCACGGAAATATAATTAAATATGACATATTTTACTAAAACGTAATGTTAGACGATTTTATAAAAAGTAATTGTAATTGAATATGACATAATAACACTTTATTTATGTGCATTGCTTATATTTTCAGCATTTTATTCCCATAGATGATGAAACAGTTGCAGACTCTGGGACGTCACAGCATAATAACTGACTTATTTTTATCAAATCTTTGAAGAACAATCATATAATTTATGATGTGTAATGATACTAAACCAAATCTAGGGTGCCTCTTTCCTGGTGTAGGACCTAACACTCACAAATGTTAGAAATGTTAAACCAGATACAATAATAATAATAAAAAAAATCTTTAAATTAAATTGCACAGAATGTTAAACGGTTTTAATGGCTATAATTTCAAATTAAAAAACAAAAAAATAAAACAACCCGAAACAATTGATTTTTTGATTTTAATATCGATTTTCGATTCGATTCCACCTTGAATTGGGTGCCTGGCACTATCGCCCCCTCTGCCGTCACCCCGCCTTCAGGTTACTGAGATGTGTTATGTAAGAGCTAACTCTAGTCTTCTAGTCTTTATTTTGACTTTAAATTTATTATAAATTAATATTTAGACATTTATTCACATAACAAGCCTATAATCAACCCCGTGGATCATCGGGTGACGGAGATTTCAAAGGATTAAAACACGGTCGCCATTTAATTTAAAAATAGCAAATAAGAAGGACAGTTGTTACGATAATATAACCAATCTATCCAACATCTTGTCAAAACTTCTCCCACCATATTGTGTTGGTTGTGAAAGAGACTGGTCTGAGGCATCACGAAATAGACAAATGGGTAAGGCATTTATAATGTATTTATCTTCTGTAGCTCGATAGCAGATAATTCAAGGGAGGTAACTGGCAAATAGTTTACTGTTTGTCAAGATCAGGAAAGATGGTGTAGTGGTCTAGAGTGCCGCGCTTCGACCTCTAGCTGGCCGGTCACCTCTGGCTTGCGTCTGTGGTTTCGATCCCTGGTGTGAGAGTATTTGGCATGTAGATAGGAGCGCCTTCTCAACCTCGTTGGTTTCCTCCGGGCACTCGGATTTCCTCCAACTGCTAAAGATCCTACGCGCAAGCGAATTATTGAAATAAAATTGAAACCATATGTTAGTCCCAAAATGACCTAGTTTGTGTCGAGTGGACGATAAACCCCATTTCTCTCTCTTTCTCTCTCTCTCTCGCTCTCTCTCTCTCTCTCTCACGATGGAGATGTATTATCCAGGAATTAAATCTTTCGTTAGGCCACAAATGTTATAGAAATCATTAATTAAATATATACTTACATGTCATGCCTATAATCAACTCTCTACAACTTGGACGGTTTTAATTTTCAACAGATTTAAATATGATTGGCAGTTAATGATTTTATTTGAAAATAGATAACCGAGACTTTGTTTATTATCGTTACAGCGGTAGCAATAACAACCGAGGCTACACTTTTCTGCAAACAACGATAACTCCGCTCAAAATGAAATAAGTTGATAGAAATTTTCAACATATTCTCTTTTCAATATTTATTTCTTAAATATTATATCGAGAACTGTGAGCTCTGTATATAAATTTACATAGTGCATCTTTAAAATGGGGGTGTATGCCATTAGTATCTGGCATACTATATTATTGGAAGCAGAAGTTCATATAGACTGTGTTAAATCAATCTGATTCAAACACAGATCCAATTTCGTTTCGTTTTTTATAGTTCAAAATTTCGTTTTTACTTATCTTTACTACTCTTTGATCTGGAGGACTAGTTATTTAAGTCGTGTTTTGTCTGAAAGGAGGGATCAGCCAATCAAATGGTCTGTCGAATCGACGGTTTGACCTTTTCATGCATGGAACTGTGGGTAAGTATTACCAGCGGAGAGAAATCAAAACAAAACAAAAGTAGATTTTAAAAAGCATGGCGGTCGCTAATTGGTTAATCGAATGACTGACGTTATCGGGTCAAATGTCCCGTGCTTGATACCTGACGTCATAGAACGTGAGCTCCCACTATAACTTGCCTACATGAGTGTAGGCCATCGAAAGTATAAAAAAAAAACGAAACGAAATATAGATCTATATTTTAATTAGATTGGTGTTAAATTGTCCGTATTGGTGTACTGGGTTGCGTGTTGTGGAGAATTGTGAGACAAATTATCAGTCCACAGTAAATACGAGCTTGTCCCTGGTTAATTAGTGATTATAAGTAAATGACTTGTGATTGACTGAAATAAATAACAATGAAAAAAAAAGATAAATGAAATGAAATTGTAATAAAATCATAATCTTAATTAAATTTAGAATATGTTAATTTTTGAATTTACAGTATTTAGAACACCGCAAGCACGTTTCATTTTCGGTATATTTGATGATTATCGGCTTTAAAATCGATTTATTTCAACAATTTTTAGAACCCTGTTAGTTTTAATCCATTATATATAATGGATTATCAACTTTAGTCATAGAACAGAATCAATAACCAAATGGCAGTATTTAATGAAGTGCAATTTAAAAATGTCAAACTTGTATATAGGAATTTATAAATGTTAGGATTATATAAAATTTAATCGCTTCAGGTGTTGTATTTTATATTACATGAATATATTGAGTGTTATTGTTTTTTTTTTTAAATATACAATTCGTTTGTCATGCCCATTGGAATTATATCATTTATTATATCATTACCTACATCATCACAATTGACTCGTGCCAAATATGGTTGGCCATAAACATTCTTGGTACCCGGTGTAATTATCAATTAAAAGGTTGTAATTTAAACAGACAAACTATGGCGTCAGTTTACTGGTCTGAAGAAACATAACCTTTTGGAGATATCAATTCCATAATTGATACTTGTATATTCGACCATTTTAAAGAGAGATTTTTATATTTTCTGTTATAAATTAAACGGTTTGTATGAATACGTAATTTATTGAAATCTAAGCCAGTGCATGTTTTATTTAATTTTCACTCAGCTTATATTGATTAGAATATATTATTATTTGATTTAAGAAGCAATCGTGATGATAGCAATTCTTAAAACAAAACTGTGGTTTTATAAAGCTTTAGTTAGACAGATTATTTTGTTCCTCTTATTTTGTGGGTACAATCTGGCTTTATTGTACACATATGCCGGGACTACGATTAAAAGTGGTTAGCGCACATCGTTACTAAAGTGAGTTCACGTAGTGGGATAGAAGGTGGTTGTCGCACCCTATATCCCAAAGGGCATGGTGACTGCCTAATACAAATTCAACCAAGGTCACATTACCGTATTTTATCGTTAAACATGATATTAAACAAAACCTTCGGAATGTCATCAATTAATTGCTAGTGTAATATATCACGTTTTTCATTGTTTTCCAAATGATCTCTGGGTTCAGAAGAATTAAATTGTTTTTCATTTTTCTTTTATTACATAGAAGTGCGATTTTAAGACATGGGCGATTTCTTTTAAACTTAACGCTGGTCGTTTTTTAAAAGGGTTTTTGCTGCCTCGTGAATTTTTATATTGATATTGTGATATTATATACTTTAAGAAATGATTATTAGATTAGTATATCTTTCTTTTAATTCTCCCGAATTAAATGAATTAGCTTTTGAAACAGACATGACAACAAGAACCATGTTATCTAGTCGGGTCATTTGATTATTTTGTTTTAGGATTTATTGCAATCAACAATTTTGTTGTGCAATATTTCATCTAGCTTATATTGGGTTTCGATTTGAGTTTTGTTCAATAGTGTCTATAATATGTGATAAATGAAACAAATGTGATATTTTAAGAAAGTAAATGGTAGTTAATTAGTTAAATAAATGATATAGTATTTACTAAAATTCAATAATATGTGATACGAATAGAATCTTTATAAAATTTTGAATTTACATTTGTGTTTTTTTTTTAAATTACAAATGAATGCACATGTAGAAAGTGGACATTGTTCGTTCATAACGTTAACAACACTGATTGTCTTACATTGGTTTTGTATATATTATTTGTTTTAAAATATAAAGCATCAATTTAATATTGAGCTTTTTTTTTTAATTTACACATAAAAGATGATTTGCATCGTGTTTTTATTAGCTTGATATGCTAAACTTTTATTGAAGATTTAATGTAAATAATGGCATATATCCTCGTATCGCCCTTTATGAAATTCGTTATATCCTCTGATGTTTCCCTAATTGTTAATGTTTTGGTGTATAATGTATATACGTTACAGATATTATTGACCGCTTGCCAAATGTTTATATATTATAGTATTATATATATGTTTATCTAGTTCGAATATAAATATATATGTGAAGTATTATGTTTATCGTAACATCTCCTAATGAATCAATGTTACACAGTTTTAACTTGTGTGTTTAACAACTACAATTCACAGCTATTGCTATCAACAATTGTAACTATGTCGTTCCTCCCCATTCCCTTTTAGTTATTTTTGACGGTTTAAAAACCCGAAATCCAAAACTAAAACGCTTATTATGTCCAAGACCCCGGACTCCACCCCCACGACACCCCGACCACGAACACCGGGGGCCCTACACAAAATAACACTTACAAAAGGAGTAACTCCACTCATTTGAAAATAAATGAAAAATAACTTGTCATAAAATGCAGGTTGATTTGATTCACTGTCTGTTTGTGCTATATGTTAATCCGATAATTAAGTGTCGAGAATTAGCCTTGTTATTTTAACCCCCAGTCTTAGGTTCAAAATGTTAAATCGGCATATATTGTATGTATTCTTAAAGGCCCGGCGTGGCATTTGCATTTTCGATAAAATATCAAATTTGTCACAAAATCAAAATGTCCACTCTAGATAATCTCCCGGATTCAATTCAATCGGATTTAAGCTACACCCATCAGATTTCTCCGCCGCCAAAATATGATGGCGTCTTGTTACAGATCGATGAAATTTCAATTTATCATAACTTTTCAAATTCTGAACGGAATTGCACTATACCGACATGCCTATTACACGTGACACTTCCACAATATTGTAGTTTGCAACGAATCGTACAGAGCAAAATGCCTCATCGGACCTTTGAAGAAGAAAGTCTTCCTTTTACAGCAACATTGTTTAAAAAACAAAGTATTATATTTTAGTCAAAAAGTCTGTTATAACCAATTTATTTTAGTCACGAAGTCCGCTATAACTAATATATTTTAGTCGTAAGATGATAAACAATTAGTAAGTGAAACGAGACGGTTTATCTCCCTTCTCCTTATATCTGACTATTGTTGTGTTGAATCTGATACAAGACCAGCTGGTGATATTTAAACATTATATACGACTATTGTTGAATTGAATCTAATACGGTATTTGTTTATTGTTTTTTGTTTTGTGGAGATTTAGAAATTTTACTGGTAATAAACGATCAAACATTAATGCTTGTTCTTCATCAATCCGAAAATATAGTATTTCATTATTTTGGTCAGGTGTAACGCAAAGATGGTAATGTCAGGTCAAACACAGAGATCTTCACCGTACAATTAAATAATCCATTCTTTGACATGATTTATCAATTTGGAGATGTTATAATTTAATTGTATGTAAATTAGATATTACGAATATAAGGAAAATCTGTTGATTGGTGTCTGAGAAAAGACTTCAATTTGCCTGTGCACAACTCTTTCCTATTACATATTGCTATTTTATATATTATTATGCTGTATATGTTAAACGTTAATTAAAAAAAACCTTTATTTAAATAAAATACATTATGTAAGAGCTAAACATGCGCCTGAAATAATTTCTAAATTATTAATTTGACATTAATTAACTTATCAAGACCATAATCAACTGTCGATGTCAACGCTAGCCTGCAATATTTACCGGATTAGGATCCGGTTCGCTGCCACACGTTCATTCATGATTTAATCATGAAATGGATAATGGCGACTATGTTTTTATCGCACCGACCGCCTTAAGTAATGGTGGTCGTGGCTAGACCGGGAATCGCAAATAAGAGTGCATCAATTTAACTGAAATTGTCAGCAAATTGCCTTTACATTATCTTTTTATTTTTCAAAATTTTCTTGGGGATCCCCCCACACTACTAGTTGAAGCTCGTGCTTAACTTTGGACTTTGCCCCAGCCTTGCCCCCCCCCCCAACCACCGACGGCTGGCGCCGCCACTGCTCTCGGCCAATAAAGAATCCAATCCAGGCCCAAATACACAAAACAACAAGCCAACAGTGAGGCTGATGTCACCCGCCGAAATCCCATAATAAATAGACAACACATATTAATTAATCGCACATTTATTTTTTTCAAACATATCGAGCAATCAAACTGTACACGAAGTGTCATCCAAAAGTGTTTTATAAAGAAAAATGCTAAAACCGAGGAGAAAAATGAAAATGTACCCTAGTTAAAGGCAGGGAAAAGGACCCCCACGCTTGACAAAAGGGCCCCTCTGGCCAAGGGAAAGGACCCTCGTGTCCGAGTCAATCGTTTCTATACACTGTTACTGTCGAATCCATTACTGAATGAGAATGTAGTCATTGTATTGGCATAAAAATCATCAATCAAGATAAACCTAAGTTATCTTGTCTCAAAGTATCAACCAATCAAATTGCTTATCTCTGCCTACATTAAGCAGAAAATGCTCATCTTAGAACTCCATCAAGGCATTGACCAAGCATACACACCAAGTTTGTTTGAACATTTTAACTCAATTAGAAGGAGAGTTATTGTGTTAAAGTCTCGGCAAATCAAATTGTTTATCGCTCTGCTTACCCTGAGCAGAAAAAGCTCATTATCGACCTTAGTCAAGGCATTACTGTAATAAAACTATACACCAAGTTTCATCACTCTCACTTATAATCAGAACTAAAGTTATCGTGTCTCAAAGCATCAACCAATGAAAATGCTTTTCTCTGCTTACCCTAAGCGGAAACTGCTCATCTTCGAACTCCATCAAGGCATTGACCTAATAAGCATATACACCAAGTTTGAACATTTTAACTCAATTAGAAGGAGAGTTATTGTGTTCCAAAGTCTCGACCAATCAAATTGCGTATCGCTCTGCTTACCCTGAGCAGAAAATGCTCATTATCGAACTTTGTCATATATTACTGTAATGAAACTATACACCAAGTTTCATCACTCTCACTTAATTAGAACTAAAGTTATCGTGTCCCAAAGCATCAACCGATCAAATTGTTTCTCTCGTCTTACCCTAAGCGGAAAATGCTCATCTTCGAACTCCATCAAGACAGTGACCTAATAAACACATACACCAAGTTTGAACAGTCTAGATCAATTAGGAAGAAAGTTATTGTGTCTCAAAAATTGTGACGGACAGGTGGACAGACAGACAGACAGACGGACGGACGAACCCATTTTAATAGTCCCCCAAATTTCTTCGAAAGCCGGGGGACAATAAAAGACTCTCAGTGGTGTATTTGAACGCAAGGAGCCTTAACTGCAGAATTAACTACATCACTAAGCGAAACGCGAGTCTATAGCTTTACCAAACTACAATCTTCTTGTCATGAAAGATAAAAATAATCAGTCAGGTGACTATTTCTACTTATAATTCCATATCATTCAAAAATAGCAATGATTCAGAAAATAAAACCATTGAATCAATTTGAATAGAGAGTAACTCTAATAATAACAAGTTTCTATTGTTAAGTATTGCAGACGTCCAATTAATATCACCCAAAAGATTTTAAATTCGTTTCAAAAAGTCATTACTGATCCTACTGACAAATGCATACTATTGACTTGCATATAATAACAACTAATTTTATTCACGGTGCAAACAAGTTATCAGACCTGACTATTAGCAAATAAACCAACCCATTATAGAAAAACTAAACAAAATTCCCTGGCAGACTCGATTATAATCCGTTCAACTCGATGCTCAGTTGCATACGATGTTCTAGATAATGTATGTTGTGATAATGTATGCTATCACATACTGTTCCTTAAAGGGACAATAACACTCTTGCTGGCTTGGCACCTCCAGAAAATAAATAATAGCCATATTCTAAGTACTAGATGTTTAAGTTTCCTACCTGTTGTGTAAATTATCCATTGCAACCTATTTTACTTGTCCAGAGGGTTCGAAAATATTTTAAATCAAAGTCACATTTGAAAAGGTTTACGTTAGACTTTTCAAATCAATTAGTTGAATTTTTCCAATTTTTTAATTTAGGTGTGTTAAGATGAAATTTATATTATTAATTAATTGGGATGTTGTAAAATAATACAATTTGTTGACCAGAATGAAGATCGGGACATATTATTCAGTTACAACAAGAGTGTTATTGGGGCTTTAAGAAAACTACGAACATGCAAAATTTGATGGTATACGCACAGAAACATCAGATACTAACTGGTACAATCTTAACCATCATCTGATATTGCTGTATCCTATGTTCAATTCACTAGTAAACTAATTAATATTGCAAAATATAATACACCAAATAAAGTTGTAACAAATACAAACTTCTATCTGATTAAAATACACATCCATATTTCGTTTATGAAGATCTGATCAGTTGTACTGGAAGGTCACGCCAGGGATCGTAGGAGCGGTTTTTGACCTATGATGTCAGACTTTGATTAATTAATCAGCGTTGACGTTTCGAGAGGTAACCAAAGGTTCCGTGAATCGCAAGCCAAGAAGTCGCCGATTCAGATGGTTCCATTGGCTAATCTCCCACGCTACCCAGAACGCCAGTAATATAGCAAATCCCCCATCAAAAATGGTGGAATGACAAGACACGGACTGCATCTGCAAAAACAATATAGTTGGCGACAGACCACGACTGTTATTCAAACTACCGCATTATTTAGAAAGCACGCTACTATCCGACACAAATAGCTGCCAATGAAAATAGGTAATTAGCCCAATGAAAATAGGTAATTAGCTACGCCTGAACCGTTCTAATCTACTTGGTATCCAGAGTTGAATATGGTCTTGTCATGTTAATTAATGTTTAATTAATAATTTAGATAACATTTCAGGCCTAAAAAAAGACCAGCAATAGGCAGATTTAGCTCTTGAATAGTGCCTGTTTAATAAAAGAAACACACAAAGTTGAGGCCTATTTAATCTTTCATACTATACAAATTTCAATAATTTACCAAAAAAACCTTCAAAATTAGTAATTTCGACGTTTTTCGAATGTAAGTAAAATCGGATATAATGAATTTCAAGCTATCATCTGTCCCGTTGCTTATCTGATGTCTTAGGGTCAAAAGCCGCTCGTTTGACTCCTGATGAGAAATCCCTCTATAACTTGTAAGATTTTCATGTGGTGTAGTCCATCAAAGGTATAAAAAACAAACGAAATATACTCATACAAAAAAGAAACGCAACGTTACATTTCGTCGTCAGTATATCCTCGCTCTACTATCGCCTTGTTGCAACAGGAACGGCGACACGTCGCTGAACCAAACTGCTCTCCAGTGTTGCTGTGGCCATATCCACAGTGTCCTAGTCCATTAAAGTTAGATTTCATGGTGTCGGCGTATTTCAAAACAGAAGCTCTAACGGGGACGTCGGTCTCCTTATTCGGTTTCACGTAGGCGTTTGCCTACTGTCTGGTACGATATTCTACGCCGTCCGGGAATTGCTGCTGCAGTAGAGGTCGCTGGTGAAAACCATTTACGCCAATGCTGTAACCGGAAGTGACGATCCAGGACAAGTGGGACCAAACTTGTTTGGCCTGAGCTAGGGCGTTGACGTGTTGAACTTCGCTGTCGGTACCTATCCCAAAGGCGAGGAATGGAACTAAGGGAAACAGTCAGCAGCCTGGCTACATCTGTCTTGGATTCACCTGCTTGTAATCCACCAATAGCGTTGTTGTGTTGGTCTTCGTCCAGATGTGGCATCACTTCGGTCTTTGAGTGTTTACATGTGCAACTGATTTGGAAACCGAGAACCCCGGGATTTTAAAGATCTTAGATTTAGGTTCTGCGCGAAAAGCTCGCGAAGTTGTTAAATTCATGTTTCTTGGTGCAGTCAAGCGATAAAAAATTTCGACAAAAAGGATGACCAGTCACAATTAGTGACTCTACCTTTAATATCAATAATGAATTTCTTTTATCCTTACATAATGGCATTAAAAACAAGTAATATTTACCAAAACAAAGACCTCGTTCAAATAAAAAAATGATGAAAAATGGGTTGTGCGTTTCTTTTTTTTTTTGAAGAGTATATATTTGTGCATTTTAGTCCGATTTGGGAAACACAAAGGATGATTACACGGGGTCCCTAAAATGTAATCATGTGGTCTATTTTGAATCATGTGTTTCTGAATCATAACAAACATTCGCAACCCCTCCATGTACACATTTAAAAGTAGTTTTAAGAAGCTCGTGTGTCATCGCGATATTCTATTGGACGCTATATCACTCGTGGTCGAGTTTTTGTATGGTGGGTGGAGTCGCCTGTATTATTAGAGGAACAATATTACATAAGATATTGTTTGAAACTCATATGACTGGGTAAATAGGTCACATATTGAGTAATATTTAATCAAGAGCAAACTATTTTGTATTGCCAAACTGTACAGTAAACAGAATTGTCACGTCACATGACCGCCAACCTTGACATGATATATCCCAGCTTTTCACCTATGCAAATTTTCGTTCATTGTGTAAATATATCACCTGTGTTACTCTGTTCAAACACGCTGTGGTCTATAATTTATATGCGAGGGGTGGGGGGTAATACTTACGCAATATCCTTATATTGTAACATTGTAAATCGTATTTAATCGTCGGTAATAAATACAAACTCCTTCAATCATATACATATAACAGCACGTCAAACAGACAGATTTACGACTGTCCTAGAAACGGTACGAAACCAAATATGCTTTGTCAATGGGAAAATTGTTTTTTTATAATAAAATCGATCTTAATGTCCACTCGACACAAACTAGGTCATTTCGAGACTAACATATTTTTAAATTTTATTTCAATAATTCACATGCGCGTAGGGGTCTTTAGCAGTGGGAGGAAACCGAAGTACATGGAGAAAACCAATGAGATTGGACAGGCGACCCTACTCCTTGTCAGGTACAACCGGGGATTTGAAATCACTCAATGCCAGGCCGCATGTTACAGCGCGCACGCTAACTATTGCCCCCCCCCCTCCGGTATCTTATTAAAAATAACAATATACACCAAAGGTACCAATAACAATTAAAAAGGAAAGATTGAAATATAAAGAACATTACAGTAAAATAGAAAAAAACTAAGATAATGATAAAACTCATTAATGTGTCAGGTGTCAACTTCTCTGTCATTAGATTAGTAGCTTAACGTCTAATTAATGGTGTATTCCCACGAAGGCGCAGTTACAGAGCTTAACAAAAATTAATCCGTCCCGCGAAGGCGCAGATATCGACTTGTCAGCTTTCGTTTGAAGAGAGACATGCTGTTATTTGGACCCAATTAACGGCGTTTAAGATTTTATAAATTTATGTTCACTCTGAATTTTATTCACCAATTGGCCATTAATGATTAAATTGATGCATAAGATTTTATGAATTTATGTTCACTCTGGATTTTATTCACCAATTGGCAACTAATTCTTAGAATGATGAATACGATTTTATGAATTTATGTTCAAAATAAAACGTGAACTTAAACTACCCGATAATTTAAGGCATACCATTGGTGGTGAACCATTTTTCCAATCGATGATGGTGCCAATGATAGGATTCTTGGTATTGTTACCCCACCAATTTGAGATATCTTTGCCAGTCAGATACTGAAATACATTTTTTTGACACGGTATCTTCTAAGTAACCCCCGGGATATTTTACCAACTCTATACAATACACGGCAACAATAATGGCCAACTTTTTCCCATGGCATTAAAATTTTTTTTCTTCCTGCCAGATAAACGCCTGACGAATGTTCCTCCTTATGTTCTTATTTCTATTAATTTTTGTTATAGTATAGTTATGTTTTTATTTCTTATTTGATGAAATTTGTTATAGTATAGTTATGTTTTTATTTCAAATTTGACGAAATTGAATTATTTTTTGTTCTAATATATTTATGTTTTTATTTCTTACGCCAGAAATGATGTAAAATGCTGGTAAATTAGTCACATTGGGGATTATGAAAGTGTAAATTCTTATCATAACAATCTATAACACCATTGTTACGTTTTTAATCCATGTGAATCCCCAGGAGCTGAATTCCCGCGAAGTCGTCGAAAACGACCTTCTTTAATCCGTTACGGTCAATAACTGCGCCTTCGTGGGAATAAACCCAATTAATAACCAAGGATTAATAAAAAACAAAAGGAATTAGGGTGTGGACAATTAAAGGCTTATACAACTTAGATACGTTCAAACACTAATTAAATAATACAATGTAAAGAAATGTACTATCGGGCTGTGACCATCATTGCCAATAAATATTATTCCTCTTAGATTTGTCTTTGATAATAGAAATGCTTAAATGAATGAATGGATAATGAACCAATTAAATATTGAAAGAATGAAATACAAACACTTCACACTTGTATCACCATTATAATATGACTCACAAAGGCTTAAATAGGTATAGCAAATATAGCAAATGAAATTTACCCATTGCGGTCGCCTGATTCGAAGTCCAAACATGTCCCAATAAAAACACCTCATATGTATTATGAGGCGTGGGTTAGGGTGGAACATATTGACTCGAGTCTTATTTTAAACATATTCATATTATCACATGATTGAATTCTGAGGGTATATATATAACTTTTTAAACATATTCATATTATCACATGATTGAATCCCAGGTGTATATATATAACTTTTTATACGTACTCATATTATTACATGATTGTATCCTGGAGGTGTATATAGTACTGTTGGTTTACTCGATTAAATGGCTAATTGCGGTATTGGATGGTGAGTATATTTTATTCTGTGGTACTTATTGAAACATACATTATGCAATAGCTAAATCTGCCCATTACGGGTCTTTCTTTAGGCCTGAAATGTTTTCTTAATTATTAGAAATTAATTAACTTATCCAGCCCATAATCAACTCTCCATACCATCGGATTTTTCCGATATTAAGTAGATTAGAACATTTCAGCCATATTTCGGTAAAAGCTAAATTATAGCGCACGTCTTGCCAAAAATTCAAAGGTTAATATCTTCGCTCACAATAGCGTAATTTGAATGAAATATTTTCAAATTATCCAGTTTACACTATTTATTTTCGAACTATTATAACAAGTATGGCTAGTACTTTATCTAAATCTTACATAATCTATCTTCAAACAAACAGAGAGAAAACACAACACAACTGAGTGTTTCTTATTTCATTTCATACTTACTATAACTAATTTACTGCCCAGCAATATAAATAATCACTTGAAAAGCAAACATTAGGACAACACATGCCCAGTAGTATACAATGCAATTGCATTATTAGAACGAAACACAAACCTAAAAAAGTATATAAAAACAAAATGAAACTGATTGGTGGGATCGGGTTGTGCGGAACAAAAAGTTTTCGTTAAACAAAATTGAACGGTGTGTTGGCGAGTAAAGGTAATCATGCAGTATAAGGGAGGGATTTGGCGCATTGTTAGAGAGTAGGATTTGTGACCCAATGGTTGCAGGTTCGAGACCCGAATTGTGCGTCGAGTTCTTGTGTCCTTGAATAAGACACTTTATCCCTGTATTCCAGTCTACCCAGCTGTAAATGGGTACCGGTAGGATGGTGTATGTATTACACAAAAGACTGTTGCGCTCATGTTGGGGCTCTTTCTGAGAGTTCAGGGGTAAAGGGAGGTAATCAGGCTTTACCTGTATCCTAGAGACCGGGATAATGATTGTGTAGCGCTTTGAGCATGAACTTGGTTTATGGATATTGCGCATTGTAAATGTACTCATTATTATTAGTATAAATATAATTTGTTCTCGATCGTCAGGATGGACAGGAAACGCACTTCCTATCCTTTACTGAACCGCCAGGTAGCGCGACTCCCTAGCGCATGATGGTCATCGGAGGAGTTGTCTCCAGGCTCACCGTCGGCCACTGCTTTCGGACATGGCAGTGATGTGTGTGCGTCCGACTAACCATCTGGGTACCAGCCGTCAGCGGTCGGAGAGGACGGCTAAGGAGGGTCAGTCGCGGAGAGAGATATGTGGTAGAGACGACGGCCCGTGGAATTCATGGTGGAGTATGATTCGCCACTGAACCCTTTCGGCTGTCCTTCTCGTCGCCGTCGTTGAGCCGCTAGTTTGAGGGGACGGATGGTCTATATTCTTATTTAAAGGGTCGATCTCGGCTATATTTTGGAGAATAGGACTGCTTAATTTTGCGTTAGAAACCCTTAAAATCTTTCAACTTTGGACCGAGCAACTAATTCAATATCGGTTTCTCGGATAATAATGATGTTGATAATCATGTAACCCTCGTGTATGTTTCTATACCTGTAAACCTATTGGTATAATCATATTATTTTTTTGTCAGTTTCTTGGTCATACTTGGTGTGACCTGTATACAGGGATTCGGTACCTATAGAGATAAAATACCAAATGGTAATAGAGTACCCCATCCTTGTAAACCCAACTATATCTGGAATGGCGTTGGTCACCAAAAGTCAGTTGGAGATGGATACAGAAACCAGTTTGGTAAAGATTTCGCAGACGCTAGACATGTAAGTATTTGAGGTTCTCTCTTTGTAAATTCGAAAGTCATCAGTGTCAATAAAATTGATTAGTAATGCTAGGGTCGCACTATGGAACTGGAACTGGAATGGTATGTTTAACGTCCGCTTCCACTAATGTGATATCGCAGACTAGAAATAGGAGAGCCGAAGCTGCTACCTGTTGTTAGAATATGATTTTGTAATCTTTCCATTTTCGGCCATAAGCCATGGATTAGGTTTAGTGGGAAGGTCTTCCCTTTATTTACTAATAAAAACTTATTATCTTGGATTGGTAGATGTCTTCTTTCTAGGTATAGTCTTTAGGTGCCAGACCCGTCTTATCATGGTCTCCCCATACTCAACTAACCCGATCTGTATACTATGTTTGGAATTTTGTGTTTAGGTGCCAAGCCCGTCTTATCGTGACTTCCCCTTACTCCACCATCCCATTATGTATATATAGCGGAGTAGTGTTTAGATGCCGAGTCCGTCTGATCGTGACCCTCCCTTACTCCACTATCCTGCTAGTTTGGTAAATCTCCCATATGTAGTTTAGTGTTTAGATACCGAGCCCGTCTGACCGTGACTCCCTCTTACTTCACTATTCTACTTAATCCAACTGTGCTCATTAAATCGTTGATAAGTTCGAAGATTTGTAGCTTGACCTCTGGTCTCGGAAAGAGTAGGTTCTTAGTGTTGAGTGGTATGTTGTTGGCCTCCATCAGTTCCACTAATTCCCTTCTCTCCTCCTTGTATACTTCGCAGTTTACCAGGACATGGTTGGTGGTACATTCTTCTCCGCACTCACAGACGATGACTTGGTGTTTGTGGTCTCGCAGCCGCTCTTTCACCCTTAGTTTCGATATAAGTTTGCATATATCTCTTCTAGGGTGATTGAACGCTGTCTTTGTGTAGATCTTGTCATCCAGTCGGAATCTGTATGTGTCAAGTTCAACGAGTTTTAATTCCCAGTTTGAATTGACCTGTCTTCTGACCATACTGTAGATTTCCGAAGTGCTGTAGTCTATGGCGCGGAATGGTCCTGTGTCCATGAGACCTTCGTTGGCGAGTCGATCTGCCTCTTCGTTTCCTCTAATGTTCACATGTGATGGAATCCACACGAGCTCTAGTTTACTTCCCTTATCTAGGACCCTCTGGTACAGCTGTCTGATTTCCAGTATGACTTCTGGTCTTGAGTCCGAGTTGTCATTCTGGATTGAAATCAGACTGCTCAGAGAGTCGCTTGGAATGACGAACTTGCCCGTCTTTTGATGGGAGATCCATGATATAGCGTCACTGATGGCCACGATCTCTGCTGTGTACACCGAACAGTTATTGGGCAGTTTCCTGCTTATTCCCTGTTCCCCGTTTGGCAGGTATATTCCAAACGAGCTGGTGCCCCTTTCAGGATTGCGTGAGCCGTCCGTGTAAACATGTTCCCAGTCATCAGACGGCCAGTTGTCCTCCATGTGTGTTAGGGATATTGCCCGTGCAGCAATTGGGTTGTTTTTCTTATCGGTTGTTTGTAGTAGGTCTAGATTCACTCGAGGTATCGGGAGTGTCCAAGGGGCGACAACTGGTGGGTCGTGTTCATTTATCACGAGCTCCTCCAATCGTAGTTCCTTGACTGTTTCTCTGATGCCCTGTCCGAAGCTTTTCTTTCTAGGATCCCTTACATATCTTGTCTTCTTTAGGCTGACGAAGGTTGGTGATCTATCGCCTAATTGCGAGATCTTAGCCCAGTATCTCGTCGCTAGTTCTTTTCTTCTTAGAGATAGGGGCAACTCTCCAACTTCCTGTAGTAATGCTTCTCTCTTAGTCCCAAGCCCTACACCAGTCGCAATACACAGAGCTTTGTATTGGATTGTATCGAGCTTGCTTAAGAGTGTTGGCGTGCAATTCATGAAGGCCAAAGAGCCGTAGTCTAATACAGAGCGTATAAGAGCACGATACACCATCATTAGTGTTACTCTGTTGGCTCCCCACGAGCTGCCCGTTATTTTTCTCATTAAGTTAAGGATTTTAGAGCATTTATCTACAGTCCAGTCGATGTGCGGTTTCCAGGTCAGCCTTCGATCAAAGATTACGCCAAGGAACTTGGTTTGGTCTTTGAATTCGATGGTTTTCCCGTTCATACACAGAGTCATTCTGCTAATCCCACTATCCCTGCTCACAAGCATGCCGACCGTTTTCTTCTCTGAGACCTTAAATCCCCAGTCGTTTGCCCATGCCATGAAGTTATTTAAGGCCTTCTGCAATTTCGTTTGTAGTTCGCAGAATCTCTTCCCTTTCCTCCATATTGTGCTGTCGTCAGCAAATTTTGCTAACTCAGTTCTGGCGTCGAGGTAGGATGATTTCTGTATGTCGTTGATCATTATGTTGAAGAGAGTGGGACTGATGACCGACCCCTGAGGCGTGCCATTTTCCAATGTTTGCTCGGCACTCAGGAATTTGCCAACATTCACCTGTATTCTTCTATCACTCAGAAAGCTTTTGATCCACCGAAACATTATGCCCGTTATACCGATACGTCCTAGCTTGAAGAGCAACCCATCCAACCAAACTAAATCGAAGGCCTTGGTTAGATCTACGAACACGGCACACAACAGGTTCCCCGAAAGGAGAGCCTGAGACATGACTTGCTGTAGTCGCACCAAGTGGTCCATTGTTGATCGTCCCTTCCTGAACCCGCTTTGATTTTCGTCGATTAGTCGGTTACTCTCCAGATAGAATTGTAGTCGGGTGTTAACCATTGTCTCCAAGGTTTTGCATAGTGTGGATGTCAAGCTTACTGGACGATAGGATTCTGGCTTTGTTCTCTCTTTTCCTGGTTTCAGTAGAGGGATGACGTTGGCTTTCCGCCATTCTTTAGGTACCTCTCCTGTCAGCCAGGATGTGTTGAAGAAGTTTAGTAGTATCGTTTTGGCATTCCCAGGTAGATGTTTCAGCATTGAGTACTTTACTTCGTCCTCACCGGCCGCACTGTCCTTCTTGAGGGAAAGAGCTTTATTTAACTCTTCCTCAGAGAAGGGCAGGTTGATTGGTTCAGCATCTTCATTAGGCTTAATTACTAATGAGGGGTGCTGTGAGTAGAAGATTTCCTTTCTCTTTTGGAACTCTGGTGATTGGTTTTCGTCCCTGCTGGCGTCTGCGAATGCTTTTGCTAACAGGTCTGCCTTTTCATTGCCGTTTGTAACGTACTCATCTCCATTTTCAAGGTTTGGTATGTTGAATGATCTGCTTTTTCCGTTCATTGCGTTTAGTTTCTTCCAGACGACACCTGTTTGCGTATTTTTATTCAACGCATTACAGAATGTCATCCAGTGCCCACTTTGCGCCTTCTGGATGGTGTCTCTTGCAGCATATTTCAACTTCAGGTAGTTTTGGTGGTTGACTTCGTTGTAGTTGCGATTCCGGAGGCGGAGTGCCTTCTTTCGTTGGTCAACTGCCTTCTGACATTCAGGGGACCACCAAGGTTTTCTAGTCCTTGGTTTCTTACCAGACGTCTTGGGAATCGAGTCGTTTGCTGCACCTATGATAGCACTCGTGATGTTGGCAGAGTACACGTCTATGTTGGTGTCAATGATGTCTTCTTCCTTCCAACCGAGGCAGCCTACACGGAAGTTGGCCCAATCGGCTTCTTTCATTTTCCAATTGGGTCTTCCGTTATAGGCTTCCTTGATTGTTTCGGCTTGGATGCAGAATTCTATCACCAGATGGTCAGCGCCTAGTGTTTCGTCTTCGTGTACTTGCCAGTCGCAGCGGTTTGCCAGACCAAGCGTACAGAATGTAAGATCCAGGTGTGAAGGTGGGGCATTTCCTCCAACAAATGTTGGGTTCTCATCATTCAGTACGCATAGGTCGTTCCCTTCTATTATTGAGCATAGGCTAGTCCCCCTGCAGTCATTCCTCGGTGATCCCCACAGAGCGTGCTTAGCGTTGAAATCACCGCAAAGCACAGATTCGCCCCGTGGAAGTTCGTCGAGAAGTGACTGGAAGTCATCTGGTTTTATTGTGACTCCTGGGGATGCATAGACATTCACTATTGTCAAATTTGTTTTATTGCTCAATGTGATGGCTATGCCCATTGCTTCTAGAGGGCACTCCACGTCAAATGAGACAGAAGTATAATTTATGTTATCACTGACGTAGATGGCAAGACCGCCACCATTAGTCGTGCTGCCCGGCCTGTCCCTTCTCTGTCAAGTGTAACCGGGTAGGTGGATGTCGTTCTTTGTTGGTAGTAGTTTCGTCTCCTGGAAACATAGCACATCTTTTGGGTGGTGTTTAAGGTATTTTCTCAGTTCAGCACATCTGGAGGACAGTCCATTGACATTAAGTTGTAGAACTTTAACCTGCCCTGCCATGATGACTGTCTGGAGAGGTGCGAGTCGATGCTTAGGATCTATTGATCTACGGGTGTCTCGCTTTCCATAGGTGGTGCCACACTTGTGCTTGCCTCCGGAGCCAATACCGGTATGCTGCTGGGGATATCCCCAGCGCTAAAGTGGCGCACACGAGTGATCCTCCTTCGGATTGCGAGATTGACCTGAGGACCAAGTTTCTCCTCTTCATCTACCTCATCCCTTGACCTTTTTGGTGTCTTTGATGCTGATATGAAGTTTCCCAGTTCTTCCGCGTTTATGAAGTAGTTCCCCAGTCTGTTGAATATGCTTGTTAGTTTTGTTTTGGGGTCTTCTTTGGAGATTGCCATCTGAATCAGGTCTTGCATGAAGTCCATGAAGCTGTTCTCCGATTTAAATTTTGGGGTAAAACTTGCTTCATGGGCCTTCTGCTTCGCTTCTTCAGGTTTGGCGACTTTCTTTTTCTCTTTCTTTTCTTTTCTTATAGGGGTTGGTTCGGCATCCGGTGTCGAGATAGTCGGTGCTGGAGCTTGTTTTGGCTCCACCGCCGGCTTTCTGACAACTTTTGCTTCACTCTCCTTTTTCTTCAGTTGTAGTGTTGCCTCCCTAAAGGTGAGTTTTTCTTTACTCTGCAGGCGCAGTGCTGCTTTCGTTGTTTGGATTCTTGGGCACTGGGGGGAGTTGGCCGTGTGGCTGCCCTTGCAATTTGAACAGTTATATTTACCGCCCACCTTACACTCAGCCATCGCGTGTCCTCCCCCACACTGGGAGCATACGGTTTTTCCTTTGCAGTACTTTTCCGTATGACCCAGTTTTTGGCACTTGGCGCACTGTCGCACCCTCTGGACATAGGGATGTGTCCGCCTGTTAAGATATACAATTTTTATGGCCTCGGGTGCTGTACCTTTCCTGAAGGTCAGGGCAACGCTTCCCTGGTCCTTCCCTTCAGCCACTCTAAACCTATATACCTCAATGACGTCATACTCCCTATCCTTCCGATCGTCCATTATTTCTTCCCCAGTATAATCGGCCGGTATCCCATGAACAACCACCTTGTCTGTTAACAAGGTGGTCGGTTCGGCTACCGTCACGGTCATACCGAGTAAGACGTCCTGGACCAGTGCCTTGTCCATGTCGTTCTTACTTTTTAGGGCAAGTCTGACATGTCCAGTCACCGTTATCTTGATGTCGGGTATGTTGCTGACACCCCACTTAGTCCTTAATTCTTTCCCCACTGCCGTCAGTTTGGCCCCTTGGAAGGACTTGCCTTCAAGGGGTTTGACCAGCACGACGTGGGACTGCTCCTCTCTCCTTTTTGTTGCAGGGAAGAACTTCGGTGCAGGTCGCACTATCACGAAATCGTGGTTTTAATCGTTGTGATGCTATCAGGTTTGATCAAGTTTAGTGCCAGTCGTAGCAGTCGTGTTAATCCTATCAAAACGTATCCGTGTGTATTAATTAGCAATTACCTAATCTTGGACTCAATGATGTATGACCTACTGAGATTTTAATAGACATTTTGGAAACCCGTGCGGGTCGAGTAGGAGAGAAATAGAGCGAAAATGGGATATAACGTCCACTCAACACATTATAACATTTTGGGACTAACACGGTCCAATTTGATTCAATAACTATCTTGCGCGTAGAGGTCTTTAGCACCGAGAGGAAACCGGAGAAAAACCCACACGGTTGGACCTCACTCCTTGTAATGTAGAAGCTGGAAATCAAAACCACTCCACTTGACTCAGTGGGAGATTTTAATAAAAAATATTTAATAAATATTATATAGCTGTGACAACCTGAAATTAACATCTTAAAAACAATGTAGCATATAACAGAGCCCATCCTACTTCACAGCATTACAATGAAGTTTTTTTTTTTTTTTTTGGAAGGACGATTTACACAATACCACCCAATGCTAATTAAATACTAACCAATGCTAATTAAATACTACCAAATGCTAATTAGATACTACAAAATGCTAATTAAATACCAAGTGCTAATTAGATACTAAATGTTAATTAAATAGTAACCAATGCTAGTTAAATACTACCACATACTGTCAGGGAGATTTGAAATTGGGATGTGGCCAAGGTGGCCAAGAAAAAGCTTTAGCGTATTCTGTAAAGGAAACTTGCCTATAAACATCCAAAGAAAAAAGATTTAAATTTTAAATATTTTTTAATGTAGCAAAGCTAGCGAATATTATATTCTCAATTACCATGGGTATATTGAAAGCATACATTAAAATACATATCAACACATAAAACTGACTCCTTTCTAAAATATAGATTCCTAATTTTATGGGTCGTTAAATGCAAATTTAACCAAATTAACTTTTCAATCCTATCTGTGTAATGGTCAGGTGTAGCAAAACATAACCAAATGCTGAATAAATGCACCCTCGCCTCGTCGAGATTAGGCTTCCCATGCTACTTGAATTGCATAAAAAATTGTACGGCAAATGTGACTGTCAATGTTTTCCTATTCCAGTTGTCTCCCTTGATCATCTACAACTTACAAGGCTAAGTCATTTGTTAAGCCATTTGTTAGATGAATAACAAAACGTTTGTTGATTAAAGATATTTTATTTATTCATTGTTTAGCCGTTCCATGTTTTGTCCATATCATTTCAAAAATACCTGCTTTTGTATTACGTAAACAGCCATTGCTGGTTAAGGGTAAAGGTAGGATTGACATCATGAAGATGCACATTTTCTTTTAAATAAAAAGAAGAGTCTTTATCTGCAAAACTACTACCTAGGGCATCGTGTTTGTTTCAAACGAATCGATTATTTGTCATCAGTCAGTGTACTTAAGAGTTTCATTTTCTTTCTTATTTTTTAGACATGGACGGGAGAATTGTGTGAAAAAGATTCTGATGGTGATGGTAAAACAAACGGTTACGAATTGGGTGATCCAAGTTGTTCTTGGGTTGAAGGCCAGCCATCACCAGAAAGTACAACACTGTCGCACCCAGGTAACTATAACACACAAACACTATTTATGGATTACTGGTTATTAACATGCAACGTTTCGACAACGACACTCTCGTCTGTATCAAGCAAATCATTAAAACAGTACAGGTAACTGTAGTCACCCGCTCCCTGCGAGTCCTCAAGTTAACTTGTCGATTAAGAGAAATTGGCGACGACTTCCAAAGTAAGAACACGTTATTTTGCTAGTCTAGCAATTTAAGAACTAATGTTTCAAAAGCTGTACTGAAGAAATACATAGGTTTATAGTATTAAAAAATGTTTACAATTTTCGAACTATCAAAGCGTTTGAGGATTCTTTTACGAGTACCTGTTCACATCTGTGTGGGGGGTGGGGGGTCATCACAATGGCCCCAAACACCTACAAAAGACCGCAGGTACTGAAATTTCCCTAAGCATTCCTACCGACTACCCGTTCCCCCATTCTTCAGTCTTTCAGACAGATTGTTTACGACTTCATGTCTGTGAAGAGCTGAGTGAATATTTGAAACATTTGTTATATGTCCAATTGTTAGAGGTGTAGAAACAAATAAATTTTATTTATATCATATCTGCCGTAATTATAGGAGTTTGTGAGCCATGGAATGATCCAAAATGCCAACACCAACTCACATGGATGTCTGAAGCTTGCAAATCTGATGAATTTAATTGCAGTGCATTAAATGATGTTGGTAAGTATACGAGAGTATACAAATTAATCTATCCAAACAAACCTATTATATCTGAATTGATTTAATTCATTTAGTACAGTAGATATGTAGGGCTTTGTTTTGGAGATGGGAGAAATTTCGATAACATTATTGTTATTGTCCAAATAAATCGTCAATAAACCCATTGAAGTATATGGAAACGTTCTATTTTTAAATAGCTTATATAACGCAATCTACGTTTATCATTTTTTCCACCCTCCCACCATATTATTTGCAGGTCGTCACAGATTATTATCCAGATCTGTTTGGTCCAACTGGTTGCTTATGTTAGATTTTTCTGTCGTTCACGTCGTGGACCACTTTCGATTAGTCCACTTTGACATTTGTATTACTATACTGAAAGGATCTAAATCGATCGCTAATGTTTCGGACGTAGAAATTGACACAAATGGGTCGCAATGCCTATAATAATGTAACATCAATGTATAAAAACTGATTTACATTCAATGGCTTTACTATAATATATAATCAGTTACAAATGGCGTTGGAACGCTTTATGGTACACGATTTAGTAAAACGTTTATTTTGTCCTAAATATTGGATATTAGACGCCCATCTTTTCCCGGTAAGAAAACAACATCAATGTTGAATTAAATTCACAAATAATTCGTGTTTTCCTGTTTTAGAGACTTAGCTACTTTAATATTACTATTATTCTTTTTACAGGGTTAAAGAACATGACGTTGAAATTCCCATCTACACCCGTACCCGTACAAGAAACAACGTATATCTGTATGGAGTTTGAATTAGATAATACTGGAGACTTTCATATAGTAGCTACTGAACCTATTGTTGACAATGTCAATGTTATGCACCATGCTGTTATATTTGGTTGTTCAAGCGGTAAGTCGTGTTACATCCTCAGAATAAAACATTTGGCTTCAATGGCATGCGTTTATGTATATGTGATTGCAGAATCTCTTTAAGACTACGATATTGGAATCTTCCATAAATAAAAAATATCAGTCTAAAATGGTTAAATTCTGTTCACAAAGACGTGATCAATTAAAGAATGCTCAACATTCGACATCCTCTGCCACGACATAAAAGGGATATTGTGAAAAGCCAGCCAACATTTTTATTTTTGCTATAATCGTTCGATCGGTCTCTTTTCAATCCTAATGGGTTGCAAGCAGTTGATATTTTTAATTCAGTTTCTTAATTAAATGTTAATTAATCAGTTGGAGTAGATTTTCGCTGGGACAAAATCTTGTTGCACCCAAAATTGCAGTTGCAAAAATCTACCCTTGTGTAACTTGAAAAAAAAACCTCATGAAGACAATGTGTTCCTTCTTCAGATACTCATGACATTAGATCAACACCTCATCAATGTGGAATGGTAGCCAGTAGAGAGTGTGGACAGATATTGAGTATCTGGACTCTTGGGAGTCCAGGTGAATGCTTACATGAGAAAGTCGGTATTAGAATTGGAAGTAATGGAATTAAACGCGTTGCTCTACAGGTCAGTTAATTAACTATTCGTAGTATTTTTTGTACACCATCAATATTCCGACCACCTCCCTATTAGTTAGTATCCAGTCTCAATCCTTGCTGTTGTTTTCGGAAAGCTTTCAGGTATGTGAACATTTTCGGATAGTTTTTCGTCGATTCTTGGACGATTTGCAACTTTTCTCACTATGTACGCATAAATCATTAACTCTGCATTGTGAGTGCATCAAATAAGCCTGTAGAGATGGACCCGGTGACTTAGGTGTTCCGAGAGAATGACGGCGTGCTCTACGTTCACACAACGGACGCTAGCCCGGCCCCACAAAGACATCCCCCACTGCACCTGCTCAGCGACATGCATCACAGTGTTCCAATCTTCAAGCGCTCCAGTGAGAGGAAGTCGAGTCATCAATCATTAACCTGCCCATCCTGTTTGATGCAGTATTGTTATTCTACGAATTTGTTAGTCTGGAATCGGAGATTTAACTGCTTCGACAACAGTATTCACTTCATCATAATAACATCTCTCATGCAACCACTGATCAATCGTAAGAAAGAGGGGCATTTTTGGAAACGGGCATGTCGATTTCCAAGTATAATATTCTCGTAATCAGGAAGATATTTTTAGCTCCTATTTCGCTCGGTTTTCAAGATAATTTTCTTATACTATCACGCAGGCCTCCTTTCTGGAATTATGTTAATTAGGAGAAGGCTAACTAAAGGATTTATTACTTTAGATATTCATGTTGTGACAAATTAGTCGATATAATTCGTAAAACTTTTTATTGCAATTTGTCCTGGTGACTGGACTAATAATTGACAGCGTCTTAGCCACGTGATCTCTATTACGGATAGAAGATACATCCTCGTTGCATACGGAAAATAGGTGATATCATATGTGACGTCATGCAAGATACCAATCATTCTAGACAATTCCACCGACCATTTAATTTCCATTCGAAGGAAAGACCCCAATCAGTATAGTCGGGTGTCACGAGTTAGACATATCCTTGCGGCAAGTCAGCTAGTCTGGCATTTTAAATCAATTAACGATCAATTTGAAAATATGGAAACTGGCCTGATTGCATGTAACATTTGGCGGCGATGTATATATGTACATATATACAGCTGTGTTATTCTATTGGTTTATATGTAATATTCTAGTTTCACTGGAACAACCCTACCTTGAAAACAGATTACGTCGATTCATCTGCGATGATTGTACATTATACAAGTAACAAGAGGGAGAATGATGCTGGTGTATGGACTGTTGGTTCCGAGTTGTTTGTTGTTCCACCACGAACCCGGAATACACAAGTAACTGGGGACTGCCCTAGTAGCTGTACAAGCTCCATGCTAACTGATAAAATTTATGTCGTTACTGCATTCAACCACATGCACTATATAGGTGAGTAAGATACTCGAGTTAAATATTTCGAATTTATTTTGAATGATGAAAAATGTAGTCACATTTTATGTGAACAAATTAGAAAATATCCATTGACCGTGACTAAAGAAAAAGGCGAATTCCGCCACGTGTAGACCCCCCCCCCCTCACACACAGCATCTTTTGGTTTAGTAAGATTTACATTCCCAACGATCACGAAGTAAGCAAGAATAGATAGTAAATGTTAATAAAATACCAGCTGAGTTGCCTAATTGTTTGGGTGTCTGAGTCTTTAAAATAAACTAATTGGAATGCAATTTTGAATACAATCATTGTACATTATGTATTTTCCAATATTATAACGTGAACGGCGGTCAACTCTTTATCTATTACTTACACAATGCCCCTTTATATTAATTAACTTTATTTTCAGGGGCTCAACAAAAGATAGAGCTTTTTCGTAACGGAACTAAAGTAACAGACATTACTAACGATGAGAAATATAATTATGACAGTCCTGTTGTTCATGAGTAAGTATCCAGACATAATTAGCTTCTTGCTTTCAAACACATTGTTCACATACGCGTAGGCGTTGTGGGTGGGGGGCAATCGTACATTTATATTGTTGTGTAATTTAAGTACTGTTTAATGGTCAAGTCATTAAGTAATATATTGTAACAACATGAGGGAAGTAGGCCTGAATGTTTTTAAAATATATTACTCTATGTCGTTTTAAACATCTTAAAATACTGACACTTCGCTCGAACTTTTACAGTCAAATACGTCACACTAGTCCAATATTTCACTGGTATAAATAAAGTACTATTGGCAAGTTGCCCATTGGTACGCCAACATCAAAGGGTGACGCTAACATCAAAGGGTGACGACACATGACACCCATTGTGTATTTTAATTTGTAGAAAATCGTTAATGTTTCATTCATTCTGAAAATTCGGGTGACAAAGAAAATTGAGGCAAATACCATCAGCCCCTCCCCCCCACTGCGATTGACCCCATATACCTATGATTTCTCTCATTTAAGACCTTCACATGTATATGTATTTATTTTATACATGTGACAAATATTTAATCGAAATCCATCGGCCGAAGGAGATCTGGCGAAGATCTATCACGTGCATGCCTATTTTTACGGCGAACCTCTTGTCTGTAAACCATCTGAATGAGTATTACCATTGAACTAAACGTTGCGCTGGCGTTCGACCCCAGACTAACTACTTTTGAATCCACTTCCCTGGAATTGTAGTAAATAATTTTTTTCACTACTTGCCTTACTAACCGTTGATAAATAATAAAGAGGCATAAAATGGATTTACGAGGACATGACGACAGACTACACCCTAAAACAGCAAAGCTCATTCCAGTTTCATCTAAACAGAGTTATCTCCCCTGCATCATTCCCCGTAAAGCCCATTTAACGCTCTTGCATAAATGTCACCTTTTCAATATTCTATCTTATTCAGATTTACTACACCTATTGAAGTTCAGCCTGGTGATGTTATCACTACAACGTGTGGTTTTAACTCCTTGGATAGAGATGCTGTCACTAATTGGGGAGACGCTACAAGTGATGAAATGTGTTATGGGTTCATGACCTATTATCCAAAGGAAAATGTTAACAAATTATTCTGCAATGCCTTTAGAAGCATTCCATATTGCGCAGTTGTGGATGGCAACTTTTTCGAGGGCTGTGAGTTATCCAAGTATTTCGATGATGAAGGACCAGGACTGGAAAAGAAGCAATTTGCTCTGGACCTAAATGATACATGTTTTAGCTCGTGTACAACAGAATGTTTCCGTTTATTGGATAATAACCCGTGCATGAAAGGCCAACCCAGGGCATATATTGATTATTACTATAGTTATTCAGACACAGACAGAGAAATTAAACGAATGTATTCTCAATGCGATTTAACCCCCACTACAACACCCAATACAGATGGTGCTGCGTCCAATGCCATGACCTTTTATTTATCGGTATTGCCAATTGTGCTGACAGCATGTTTAATTAGATTTTAATTTTGTTTTGCTGTACCTCAAATGTTTGAGATATTGAGATAAAATTGATATACTTCATAGGTTTTAAAACCGATGATAATTTTGTATTTTTTGTTTAAATTGACAATCTTCCACAGATCTCGGTACCTTTCGATGGCATGTAGTGGATCATGACCTCCTGGATTATGGCCCCTGCAGGCGCGGATCCAGGATTTTTTGAAGGGGGGGCGGGGTCTAGGTTTGATAATTGCGGTGGGCGTCAGCGCCGAAGGCGCTCAAGTTGAGAGACTCAACCAATTAACTGGGTAAATTAGGTAAATTAGATTCAATTTGGTTCATTCTGACGTATTTACCAAAATTACAGGTCTAAAAATCGCCAATAAAATCGCATAAAATTTTCTCAAGCCTGAGCGGGGGCGGGTGGGGGGGAGTCCGGACCTCATGGACCCACCCACCCTGGATCCGCGCCTGTGATGGTACGAAAAAATCACGTTTTTTGCTTGTAGATATTTTACAGGTTCCATTTCCATTGGATGAAACCCGTTTGTAATTCAAAGATCTTGGTTCTGTTCGATATTGGAATGTATCCGACCAGTGGCGGATTAAGTTCTACCAAGGCCTGAGGCGGCAGTTTCTGGAGGGCCTATTCATAGGCGTACGGGGGAATTTTTGACTGAGGGGCGGTGGTGGTTGGTGCCCAAAAAATATAGTTAGGTTCTTAGTATGTTACACAATAATAATCATAGGCATACGGACTCAATGACAGTTAGGTGGGCAGAACCCAAATTGCCCGAAAAATTTTCGGGTTTACAGACGCATCCCCCCCTCCCCCTCAAGAAAATTTTGGAATATTGACGGCTGTTTTCCTTCTATTTCAACCCTTGAAAAAAGCAACTTCAAAGTGATCAAATTTAGCTTAATTAGGGTAACTTCAATTTGGTCAAATACAGTCCACCTGCTGACCCGAATTCTAAAAGCAATCAATCGTCGCGGAGTATGGGGGCCTCACCCTCCGGAGAAAAATTTGAAAATTTAACCACCGCAAATGCGTTTTCTGCTATTCTAGCCCTTGTCAGTAACTCCAAAAGTATCCAAGGTTTTGTAACCGAAATCCCACTCCGAATTCCAACCAACCAACCAGACTGTTGTAGCTGCATTTACAAATACTAATCGATGCCCGAAAACTGTTGCACAAAGTAGAATGGCTCCAGACAAACTGTTTTAATCCATAGTCGACTCAGTACAAATTCGTGGTTATCAATAAAAAGAAAAGTAAAATTAGTGTTTTAGGGCTCAAGGACAGTTAGGGAAGCAAACTAAACAGAAATTCAGGTTTACAGACGCCTGTTTTTTTTCGATAGACGAAGACGCGGAGTTGACCTTGATAGACCTCCCAAGAAAATTTTGGAATATTTGACGAAACGCGTTTTACTGCTATTCCAGTCCGTAAAATTAGTGTTTTATTAGATTTCCTGCAAGGTAGGTGAATTTTTTTTTTCACGCTTTATCTGCCTGCCCAAAAAGTCAGCTTGCCCGAAAGTTAGGGGGTCAATGTTGATTTAAATTGACAAATTATTCGTGTTTTCAATGTTGAAGATTTTGGATGATATTGAGTTAGGGACTTAGCTACTTTAATATTATTAATACTAAATATAGGTTCACGTACCAGGCCTGTAGGATGGAAACGAAGTGTGCAGATTCTTTTACAAAGCTAACGGACCGAGTACCGACCATATTTCCGATCCGAATGCTGCTAAGGGTGTCTGTGTTTTTATTTAACCAAATCACGTATATATGAATAAATATGCATTTTAAGTGATTCTAAGGAGTTTTTACCAAATAAAAAAAAGTTCAATTTTTATTTGAAGGCCCATGACAGGTTCTACAATATCTCTTTTGCGATGAATAAGTTCTTGATTTCTAAATCATCAATAAAAAAGAACTAAATTTTATTTACTTGTAATATACACAACTAAAAACAGTTGTTTATGTAACTGTAACTCGTGGCTTACTGTACTGCAAACAAAAGAGGGTCCGAGTCATAAGATTTCTATTTAATTGCCTAACTATAGACACTCTGAATTTAAATTCGCTGTTAAATTGGACACATTCAAGAACACAATATTTTTTTATAGAACTTTTACAAAGTACAATTGTGTGCCCAAATTTTCCCAGCATTTGCTGCATAAAATGGGGTGGCGGCCGCCCCCCCCCCCCAGCCCCCCCCCCAGCTCGTACGCCTATGGGCCTATTTAAAAAGGCGTGGGTCTAATTAATTTCGTGTCAGGGCCTATGTTGACTCCGGTTGGGCCTTAACCCCACCCCCTAACATTCATTGTACATTGAATATTTTTTTATAGAACTTTTACAAAGTACAATTGTGTGCCCAAATTTTCCCAGCATTTGCTGCATAAAATGGGGTGGCGGCCGCCCCCCCCCAGCCCCCCCCCAGCTCGTACGCCTATGGGCCTATTTAAAAAGGCGTGGGTCTAATTAATTTCGTGTCAGGGCCTATGTTGACTCCGGTTGGGCCTTAACCCCACCCCCTAACATTCATTGTATATGCGTTTTTAATCGTATCAGACAAGCCTAAAAAAATTTTTTTTTACAAAATCTTTTGGCCTGGGTCTGCAGCCTCATCAGCCTCACTGATAATCCGCTACTGTATCCGACCATTACTTCAAGTATTATGGCCCCTGATTGTACGAAAAATCACGTTTTTATCTTGTAGACACTCTAGACGTCTCATTTCCTTTCGATATAATTGGCATGTATCGGACCATAATTTCATGGAATATGGCCCTTTAGTTTACGCAAAATCACGTTTTTAACTTGTGGACACCTGGACGTATTTTGTTTTTTATTACCGTAAACATAAAAGTACTTTATCTACTCGTATCATCTGCAGTTTGATAGGAGCACGCTTATTGTAAGATATCGTGAACTTGTGAATTTTTATTTATTTTTGGAGATCAGTGATTACCAGAATGTAAACTGCCACTCAGGTTGCGTCCATTTAATTGAGATTACCAGTGGTAGAAGGGAAGCAACTCGAATTAATGGCACTTTCAACATCCTTTCTGTCGTGGATGCTGACTGTATTTTGTGAAACAGAAGATTAGTCGGAACACGTGAATCTCATCTGCCATCTTGAAATCAATTTAAGATAGAAAACAAGCTCATTTGTTGATAAGATGTCAAGATGTTAGAATGTAGATGATGTACTGATTTTCTGAATTATGAGTTTTCCTAGTAGAATATGGTCACGTTAAAGGACAATATTGGTGCCAGTCATTATCACATATGTGATAGAACTGATTAAACACTTCCCAAATATGATATTAACACAGAGATCATCGCTACCATTGAGGAGTAATAAAGGATTCATGCATCGGAAGTGGAGGCAGACCACCATTAATTTCCCCATTGACTTCAATGTTAATTCTGGACTCTTTGCCCACCTCCAACTTATCCCCAAATTTTCGTTGGGCGAAATGCTTTTCACTATAGACAGAAGAACACATGACCATGTCTTTGCACTAAAATTTTTATGAGATTGACCACCAAAAATTTGGGATACACGAACTTGAAGAAGCATACTCAAAACATGTATCTAGTTGCCGTACATATCACCGTAGCCAACCTCATAACGCCGTTATCCTTCCGCCTCAAAATCATGAATATTTACCAAAACCTAGCAGAAAATATTAATTCAAACCCTCTTAGTCCATTCTAGGCCAAAAAATCAACAAAAATGGGCATGCAAAAGGGGAGAATAGAAACAGAGAGAGAACTGCTATAAATAGACGAACTACAATTTGTGGGTACCGAGATGTAAAATTTAATGGTGGTCTGCCTCCAAGTGACGAACGCCAAAGGAAAACACGAGTTATTCCTCTATATAACTAGCTGAAGGGACTAGTGATAACAGATATATGGGCGAATATCTGCTCACTAATAATTCCCTCGAAGACCTTAAGTTGCCGTGTGACACTGTGAGAGAATATCTTACAATTCATAAAAAGAATTGACTGCCACTAGATAAAGGAACAGGAAAGAAAAACAGATTAAAAGTCCGTACATTACTATGTTTTTATAAGGTAGGGGAGACCGGGGCACATTGAACCACCATGGATATATCCTTTATAAATAATACTATACAACCCAACACTGTACAGAAATGAGATAACTTCTTAGACCCATTTCTCCATCAATAAGTCACATACTGTCAATTATTTTCTTAGGCAGTGAATTTTTTCAAAAAAGCGCTTAAAAGTGAAAAAGTTTCCATACATGTTAACTTCTTAGCCTAGGACATTCTTGTACTAAAGTTCATATATGTCTAATCTATACAATCCAGATAAACCGGGGTTTGATCCATATAAGGGGGCATATTGATTTTTTAAAAAATTTTGATCATGAAATAAAGAGATCTTCTAATAAAAACATTTGATATGAAATGAGGACAAACATGTATGTGAACAAAGTGGTTCAATATGCCCCGGTCTCCCCTATAGAATGAATAAAAACAAGGGGCTGTACGGAGTATTTCTATTTTTCCCGTGTTCTCTTATCTTATGACACTTAATTACTTTACTGTATCGTCAGATAACCTCTTGCCGTCCCATATAACAACTTTTTGTCTTCGAAGGAATTATTAGTGAGCGGAAATTCGGCCGTGTATCTGCCATCACTCGTCACTTCAGTCATTCACATAGAGAGATAACTCGTGTTTTCCTTTGGCGTTCGTCACTTCCGATTCATGAATCCTTTATTACTCCTCTGTGGTAGCGATGATCTCTGTGTTAATATTGTATTTGGGAAGTGCTTAATCAGTTCTATCACATATGTGATAATGACTGGCACCAATATTGTCCTTTAATTCCTGACCATGCTCCTATGGCTGCCACCGGAAGTATGTTTATCTTAATCAAATGGTAATTACATATAACATGTGTTAATTAGAAAAGCCTTAAAAGTAATTCCTGTTCCATAAACATAACCCATAATTGCTTGTAGCCCATGAGAACCCTTCTATATATTGAATCCATATCTGGTTGTATGAGAGACATTGGGGGGGGGGGGGTCACTAGTCCTCCGCTATAAGAAATGCTATGAATCTGATTACCACTTCATCTAACCCTAATCCAACCTTAATCCTAATAATAGATATTGGTGGATTATTGACCCATATCCCTGACCCAACCCGTAACCTAATAATAGAAATTGCAGGACTAATTAACACGCGGGACTAGCGAAGCTCGCTCGGCAAATCTCGACGGGTTCGGAAACCTACATCTAGTCTCTGGTGTATTACAGTAAGTGATATGAACCTACGCCCATACATTTGCGATGCGGCTGCCGGTATCTTTAACAGGAAAACTTGACGCCATTACAAACAAATGAGACACCATGGGTACAGCCATCTTTCATCTGTGACCTTTAAAGAAATATGGCGGAATTCGTCATACAGCCGAGACTAGTTTTAGGTGCCGGAATCTGCCGATGTTTGCCGAGTGTAGCGAACCCGCGAACATTCCCCGATCTTTTAATGCGTTGACTGAGTAAATTGTTTTATATAAACGGGTACAAAAGCAACGCTTCCCAAAGAAACTCGGTTTAGATGTTGTTTTGTTACTTTGGGTGAAAGAAAATATAAATATAATATTTTGACAAATTGATATCAGTAAAAAAATGAGATATGAAAACTAGCTACTGGAGACAATATAACCTGAACAGTTAACGGAAGTGTCGTTGACAGTCATTGACAATTATTAAGATATCGGAAGTGACCCGGAAGACGAACCTACTCGAGACAAGGTCAACTCATTTGATTAATGTTTAAATTGTTTACTCAATTCACGACTCTGCTGGACATTATTCATGTTTTAATTAAAAAATAAATCTAAACAGACATATCCTTTTGTCATTATTATTGAACTCTAGGATCGATGAAATACAATTGGCACAATCAATCGACTTGATCAGATACGTTGAATTTTAAAGTGGGCCGGTCAGTTATTTTGATGGTGTCCTAAATCTCGAGTGTTGTCACTGGGCTGGGCTGTTATATCCCCGATTGCCAGATGATAAAGATGATAACGTAGATGTCCAGTCTTGTCTGGGGCAGGTCTGTGATAGAGTTGGTTTCCTACATTCCAAGTTTTGTCTTGGGTTGGTCTGTAATAGAGATGCTGTCTTGTTGATGATATCTTGTTGCAGATTCTCAGTTTTGCTTTCATCTTCACATTCAGATTTAGGATCTGTATTTTAATGAGATTGGATTTATTTTTACATTGTTTGAATTAAATTTGGCTTATTTCATGGGCCTGAACGTTCCGAATAAACGGAATTGGAATCGAGTGACACGGAATAAACCCCTTTCACAGTTTTATCAGCCCCACCCAACCGAGGTAGTATCAGAAGCATTTTGGCGTGAATATGTTTCACATGTCGTTATGGGATTAATCTGATTAAAAAATACAAATCCTATTTCGTTTCGTTTTCATATTTCAAAATTACGTTTTACTTGTCTTAGTGTAGGCCATCGAAATTACAAAAACCGAAACGATTCTAATTAGGCTGTTTTTACACCCCATATTTCAATGTGGGCTTATTGTAAGACGTCACGCCGGCTATATAATGGTGCGATAGTGTGAAACACTGTGATGGTCATTTCAGCATCTTAACGCGAAACCCTTGTGCACATAGAAACTAAAGAATTCTACGAATTATTTGAATAACATTGAACCACACGTGGTAGTCCCTAAATAATCTCTCTCTCCCTCTCTCTCTCGCTCTCTCTCTCTCTCTCTCTTCTAATTTTCAGATATTAAATCACTTTGGTTGATGACTTTTTGGGACACACAGATTAGACCGTTGCGCAGCAGTCCGATGGGAATTGCCTGCATACCACACTTCATGGGGTGTGTCCATCTGTAATAACCAAGTTGGTGCATAAAAGTAAACGTTAAGCCCCGTTTGGTTTCTCACATATTGTTATCGTCACCTCCTCGGGGAGGTAATGGTGTTTTAGTCTGCACATGTGACGAGAATAAATGAGCGTAACGGATACGGTTCAATACACCTAGATTCTTTTGTTATCTTCATCTTCTCAGTTTGGTTCAATAGTGATTTAGTCTGCATATTTAACGAGAATATTTAAGCAGAGCGGATACGGTAGAATGAAGCAAGATCCGACAAATGTCGTTACCTTTACCAACATCCGCTATTACGTGGTGATAACACTTCGCCGGAGTTAAAAAAAACCCCATGTTCCTGAAGCAATGGCGCGAGAAACACCTCTGGCCATTGCTGGCTTCTGATACTTGAGCTTTTGAGGGATAGTGTGTCTATTCTTCCGTTCAATCAAATCTATCCCAAGTAAGGCAACCCTTCGTTTAAACTTTGGACATTGATTTAAGGTATGTTGATCTCCAAACAGCATGGTTTATATTGTATCGTTTTGATAGGCTTATTTTTAAACATATTTGGTCCAATAAGGAGCCCTGTTTAAAGCGTAATGATATTGAGAACGGGTCGCCTTGTTACGTTCTATGTGGAGGAAATCCTGTGCATCAAGATTCTACTACAATACGTAAAGGATGGGGGTGGTTGCTTACTCGCCTGGCTGTTCCGTTCTCAATTATCCTATAAGTAAATTAGTCTCTAAATCAGATGAGGTTAGTCAACATGTATATTTATTTCTAGAGTGAATATCTACACTGCACTCTCCTTGAGTTTATATACATATTGGTAACCAGGTCTGATTTAGAGCGTCCTAATATTAACCCATTAAAGTTCCAATTTCATATTTTCTAAGAAAATCAAAACATAATTATTTCTATGTCTTTTGCTCAAAAGGTTGTCAACTCACTATTATACGATCACGGGCAAAATTTTTGGGGGATTACAAAGGGTGACACATGCTAATTGAGGAAATAGTTACTCAATTACCTCCCTTGTTTTCCCATTCCTCTGCATGGACGACCATCTTCAAACGTTTGAATTTGAAGTTGAAAATGATATTTTTGCCAATTTCTCAACTGGCAATAGTGAATTATAGGATTAATAGGATTATTCTTTAACAAGGTAGGACTGTTTATAGGTTCAATCTATTTTTGGGCTTTATTTTAATACATTTTAAAAATATAACTTAAAAAAATGCTATTGGAGCTTTAAACAATTAGAACAATAGATTTAATTATAAGAATATAGTTTGAATGAGCTTAAATTATCTAGACGTTTTGGTAATTAAAACAATAAGATTATTTTACAATTAATCTATCAAGATTAAGAGTTGCTTAACGTCTATAAAAAAAGTGTAATAATAATGATATATTAATTCAGTATCTTATTATAGTAAGAACGACCAGGTGATATCTAAATCTTACTTTTTTTACAAAAAGAATATGCATTAAGTATTTTTATAATAGAAATTTTATGTTGACAAATGGGACTGAAACCAAGAAAATGTTTCATCTGTCGACATAGACCTAAAGGTCCGTCTGCAATCTATGTTTTTCTGACAGATTTATTTTAATGCATAATGGATTAGTGGTGTACATGTAATATTGTATAACCAGAAACCTGTTTTACTAGACATTAAACGAAACCTGTTTTACTACAGATTATATGAAATGACTGCAGCTTAATGTCGTAATCTTCTATGTCTAAGATTAGATTGGGTATATATGCCACCAATTTATGATTCGTCAGTGAAATAATTCGCGGACAGTGTTTTAGTCGTACGATACGGGGTTGTACAAAGTTATTTCATTAACACGGACCGCCATGTGTTGTTGTTGTTAGAATTATTCACGGTGGCTCGGTTTTAGAATTCTGGGATAATTTCGACACAAAACAAGTCATCCATGATCAGACACAATCACTCGACAGTTAATTAGCTCGATATTTGACACAAATACGTAATATATCTTGTCGGTTCATTAATGATAAAGGGGGAGGGGGGCAATTAAAGAAAGACAAACCTGAACTATTGAAAGTGGACATTTTAAAGGGGGTGTTATATTCCCACGTCGTATCCTTATTAACAAAACAATGGTTTCCAGGTCAGAAATTACCCTCTCATAAAACAATTGTTCCCGGGTCAGAAATGACCCATCTCACATACATACCAAACCGATCATATTACTCTCCTAAAATCACGACAGTAGAGTACATTCTATTCAATTGAGGTTTGTTGACTGGAGAGGATATAATTATATATATTTATTTGTAACGGATGTTCAGTCGTCCATGTCTTGTCATTACACATATAGTTTATAAATATCCTCGAGCCGGATCAGTGGAGGCGAGTTTATTTTGTATTCGTTACTCTTCATTTCTTTGCCAACTCACGATAAGAGCGTACTTTATGTATTCATGGATTTCTAATTTTCACAGCAGAATTTGAACAAATCTTAAACAAACCACAAGGTATGAATTTAATTTTATGTTTACATTATATTTAGTACGACCATATCTATCTCCTCGTAGTCTTTGGCTAAGAACGAGACTGGTTTTTAGTTCGATTAACGTTCATAAATCACAAAACATTTGATTATAATGTGGTTGGTGTGGGGTGGGGTGTGGGGGTGTGCATGTTTATTTATTGTTTCGTGTGTGTGCGTGTGTTTATCATGGAATGTACGTATCTATCAGTTACTCCTGATGTTACGTCAAATTGTTAAAAGTCTCACGGTAATCGAATACCCCATGTGACTCATTCCATTAGCGGGTTGGATGTGGTCATAGCGGCTAGAAACCATAACGGTCAAAATCCATTTTGGTCAAAACAGTCAACACGACCAAAAAACATTAATTTATTACATAGCCTGGATAAAAATATCAGTTGAGTCACATTCATTTGATAAACATTATAAGTTCAAGCAGATCAAAATAATGACTAATCATTCCAAAACAATGAAAATGCTTATCGCCAGCTCAGACCATTCCGGCTGGGGTGAGTACTAGGGTTTACCGGTTCTAGATATTCAAGTGATTGGCTCATCCACACTCCATTAATGATTCTTTAAAGTTTGTATTAGATTTAGATCAAGAGGCTGTCGTGCTTGCTATAACAGTTCACAAATAGACAATACAACATATTATATATGTATTTAAATATTTATTCAAATTATTTTATTTGTAGTTTAGACAAAATGTTTTTATTCATTGTGTATTATCGTAACCACGGTACTGGTATATTCGGGAAATAAGCCTCGCTTTCCCATTTTGAATTAAATCATTAAATGACCGACCAGTTATTTCATTTTTTTAAAATTTTTTTTCGTTTAGGGCCGTCATATTCGTAACAAGTTACCCATACAGCCCCCACATCCCCGAACCCTACGCATACTTGGAATATTCACATAGCTCGATCCGTCATTATACGCGTTATGAATCCTATGTAAACTACAATATTGTGTAATCTTAGATCTCTAATTGTTCAATCCCGTTAAGAATTTACAAAAACGTTATAAATTTACCCTCTAACAAGACGACGCCTTCTTTCTTTCTTTTTTTTTTGAGGGGGGGTTGGTGGGGTGGGAGGGTGGTGGTATAGCGGAGAAACCTGATGGATCTAGTTTATTCCAATTGAATGGAACCCGGAAGATTATTTAAATTTAGCGTTGGTATTTAGATTTTGTAACGTTAAATAATTAATCTGAGTACATATTTAGCCGTCAGAAATTTAATATTTTAGCGAAAATTTAAATGACATATTGAACCAATACAGGAAAGCCAATGGCGGTTATTAGGATTAAAACACGTGATTACAGATTGGCCTTAATATCAAAACTCCATGCACGAGCTGTCTGATTTATATAATGTTTAATGGTGTCGCGTTCATAATCGTAAAATTTATTTAAATCTTTCAAAATGAAACAAAACTTACAGGTACTCTGACAGGCAAATATGTTCTTTTCTTTACTTTCTGATTGCAAATCGCGGATAATGATTATGACAGACTAATAATAAGAGATCATTGTAATGGAGATGACAAAACAAGAAACCTTTGAAAAAAAAAATTTATATTAGAAAAATGGTTCCTTCGACTTTTTTCTTTTTCAATATCAACCATATTTGCAATAATTTAATTTCAGTACAACAACATAAAGATGTTTTTATATGAGATAGGTATAAGATTAGTATAAAATATCCTCTCGTGTAATTTGAATTAAAAGGTGGATAAGAAAGGTTGTATCCTTGCACATTTAGAACATTATTGCACCAAGACAATTGTTAGCTAATTGAATTTCCCCAACACAATGCGAAGTGATGCAAAGTGTTTCAGAAATAATAAGCACGCTATCCGCCATAATAACTAATTGAACCAAGATTCTTCAAATAATAAAATATAAGAGGAAATTAAATGCCAATCTTAACGGTTGGATGGTTTTAACCTAATAAAGTTCCCTTCGGGGTGTGATAGATGATAACGTATTGTATAAATATTTTCCTTATCACCCACCATGCGTAATTGATGATTCGTATAGACTAAAACCCCGAGTTCATATTAAAATTAGTCGGTTAATAAGACAGTTTTCACGAATAGGCACAAAGCAGACAATCGGGTATAAAGTACACATCCGGGAAATTAAAGTATAAAAGACCGCTAATTCGTGGGAGAGTGAAATTTATGATACACACTAGTGGTGCGATAAAACGTTTGGGAAATATTAGCCCCTTTTATGGGATTACGTACATACCTATAATGAGTGTGGGTGGGGCGTGATTAGAATGGTCTAAGGCGTTAGCTTTAGACCATATGGTCTGTCATTGGGTCAAGTAACACTGTTTCATTCAAACGGTGGGTTGATCGGAAGTACGTCACACGTAGGTTTAAACTTCTTGGTAATGTAATAAACTCACAAATGGATTATGAAATTGACCCTCAAGATTTTGTCTATATCTAATTACAGTTGAATAAAGTTTGTCCTTAAGAATGATATCTGAGTGTGATTTACTATTGATAGCTTACCACCATGGTGACGTTTTACTCGCAGCATCAGTCGTTTTATCAAATAACAAAATAACAACTTAGCCCGCAGACTATTTATTATGGAAGCCTACTTCTGCCATTTCATAATCTCGACTTGGGTAGATTTGTGTGGACTTACGTACATTGCGCTGGTGATGATAGTCAGTGAACATGCGTACGACGTCAAGAAGTCGATGGTTAGAACGCGACAAGTCGGGATGCGAGAATGTGATGATCTTTAAAGGCGAGAAAGTGAGAAGTCAAGAGCGAAAAACTCGAGATTATGAAATGGCCTGAAAAGGCTTGCATAATTTATAGTGTTGGCAATATCATCTCGATGGAAGTGGACGTTAACTAAATGTAAAACAAGGAAAATCCAGATGAACTTTCCATTAAGAGTAAGAAACAGGAGCTAATGGATGTCTTGTAGAATGAGTTGGATGTGACTATAGAATTTGGTGATGGGGCATTCGAGTTCTGTTAGAAATGGTTCCACTACTGATGCTTTCCGTTTTGCTCCAGCCCCGGCTACAAACTGCAGCTAGAGTTCTACATACGCTGCTGGGGCATAAGATCTACAAGAAGAATGTTGCCAATGGCCAGGGACAAAGCTCATCCCGGAGCTAAAAAAAAAAAACTTTCTCACCCGAATCAATAACCTGTGCAATAAAAGATACATTCTAAACCGTGAATCCTGTATCCTATTACCACCATTCATCTTATTGGTTGAACATATCTGTTGTAAAACGAGTTAATATTTAGATTTCAGTTAAATCAACGGTGATAACGATTCTCTTTTAGATATATTCTTTGATATACGATAATTGTATATGAATGGATTTTACCTAGTCATCCCACCCCGAGATTACCTACTAGGAAGAGTTTATTAATTGTTAACAGCAAAATGAATTCACTCGTTGCGCTTTGTTTGGTACAACCCGCCATGTTATTTACGATTTATAGTAAATGTATAAGACATGCCTAAATATATATTTGCTCAATTATTTGTGTTTGTATGTACAATACGAGTGTTTATTTATACATGTGTGGTTATTTACCCATATATGGTTATGTATCTTCAGGGATGTATATTCATATTGTTATGTATTTTTGTGTTCATTTATGGTTATTCGTGTTGGTGTATGTGGTTATTTGTGTGGTCATTTGTATCTTTGTATGTGGTTATGTGTGGTGTTGTATGTGGTTATTTGTTTTGTATGTGGTTATTTGTGTGGTTGTGTGTGGTTATTTGTGTGTTTATGAGTGGGACTATGTGTGTTTTTGTGTGTCGTTATTTGTGTGCTGATTTATTATCAAGTATCTACATGTTTATTTATTTATATTTTTGTGTGGTTCTGTATTTATTTATTAATTTGTCTGTGTTTATTTTAGGATGTGGAGAATTGTGATATGGTTAAGTGTGGCGATATGCAACGTGTCATGCGTAGTAACACCTCCAGGTAAACGTCATTTAAATGCATTAACAACGCCCATAATAACTCACTCGATCAGAGAGGAATCCCCAGTTTGAACACTGCGATCAGAGGGGAATCCCCCGTTTGAACACTACGATAAGGGGGTGGGGACTAATCTAACATCAATTGTCAACGAATATTGAAAAGTGTAAACATTAAAGCAAACCGTCAACAAATAGGACAAATTTGGAGAAAAAAAGTGACAAGTTTTATTGAACATTACCTTCTATCCACAAATATCACGTGATTAAATTTTCACAGTTCCTATGTCATACTATTGTCAACAAATCACAGTCGAGTGAGTTCTATTAAAATATTTTCTCATTTCTCTTGCCCATGTCGCAAATATTTCATTCATATAACCTCTTCTGTTTCCCATATAGTTATTTCTGTTCTACAGGAGACCCTACATGTGAAGATGGGTGGGTAAGGACATCACCGCGAGGTCCGTGTGTTCTCATTGGTTCCTCATCAACGATGGAAGAAGCCCGAAAATATTGTCACCAAAACCATGCTAAAATTTTGTCTAATTTGTACGTCGACGAAGTTTATAAGTTTTTATATGAAAACGGTAAGTATGACGTCTTCTTCCCAGGGTCAAGGTAACACGAATCTACAGCGGTATTTTTAAATTGTTTAGTTGGTTGTATTGAGAACATCAGTGATTTCGAATCACCCTAATTTACCAGGGTCAACAATGACACTACAGCTCAATTTTGGGGTAATGAAATAGGCCTACACAGTCGTCATGGGGATACTCGATTGAACGGTCCGGAATTAAGGTCTCTCAATTCCAAAAATAGTGTCAATCAAGTGAAAAGGAGAATTTCGAAGTACAACGCACGTGCCGACTGCATAAAATATACCTCAACCAATCACGACAGCCGAAAAATGTTTATTAGGTGAAATACGTCACAATTCTACTCACATCACCTCAGCTGTTGGTACTGGAAAAACTGTGACATGGCTAGGCCGAAAACTCACTGGATCAATTCGACTGAAATTTTCAGCTAATTCCATTTACATTATCTGACTGTTAACTATTATAGTGAGAACTACCAGATCTTTATCTAATGTATCTTTACTAATAATGTTCCAGGTATAAGAAGCGGTTGGAGTGCTGAGTTTGTTAAAGATGGCAGACTGGTTAAACAAGATATCAAGGATATGGAAACGTATTACTTGAATGAGGTTAACGAGGGGTAAATACTCTATAACAATTTGTATACGTCGCGATGTTTAAGTGGTGTGGGATGTTCTGGAATTATTGATACGTCCGATCCACTACATGACAAACATGTACTCGTGTTTAGGAATATTGTGATTTAAAATGAGCCACATGACCTGTCTAATCAGGTGTTTTCCGGGGCCGTCTGTCTAACCTCGCGGATTAACCCTTGCCACTGTTAAAGACCACCACACACTTGAGTAATATTGAAAAAAAACATTAACCGTATGTTAGTCCAAAAATGACCTAATTTGGGTAAAGAGGACCAGGGGCGTACATAACGATTTCGTTTTGGGGGTGGGGGTGTGTGCTTAGCCAAAATGAGACCGACTGATGCACATACCCCCCCCCCCCCCGCCCCCAGTGCGAGTGACGCAATCAGGAGCCGAGCACCAGGTGTGAGTTTTCTAGGGATATGGGGATTGGGGTGGGGTAGGGGTGGTTTCAAATCTAGGGCGCCATCAACAATCCAACCCCACAATGAAAGTAAACAAAATACTGGCTATAACATTAAGCGTCCCGGTAGAACATAGATAGTATTGTAGAATTGTATAGTTGTCTCGTCGGAAAGCAGTTTTATTTAAATTCACATAGTTTATGTCATATTAAAGATTGTGCCTATAACACTGAGTAATTTGAGAAAATTGATTCAATATCCTGCCGTTTGAGATCATTGTTGCGAGAAATTCTTGTGGACGAGTGATGGGCCAGAAATGCCAGTCAATGGGACAGAATCTCCAGATGTGTTTTGCAAGAGTTGATATTGATATAACATCTGTACAATCTGTCGCCCCACGCCCCAGTGGTACTACAAACTGGGCAGTTCACTATAATCGTGAATATGATAGTGTCGAGACAGTATAAGACAACTGAGGAGTAGAAGAATGATTTTAAAATGGAATCGCGCGTCGCAGGCGCGAAAAAATTTCAGATATGTAACCGAGTAGAAGAATGATGTTATTTCAGATATGTAACAGAGCTTTTAAATTTTTTGGACTGGGCTTGAAAATTTGAATCAATGTCATGGCAAATGGAACCAAATTCTCGTTAACGAGAGGATAAGAAATGGGACAGAATCTTGAGGCTTATCTGTCAATTTCGCCTGTTTTGTGATTGTTTGTTTATCTCATTAATTCATTTAGTCGGTGGCCGACTGCGTTGAGTTCTTTTTTTGAGACCGACTATTTTTTGCCATGGTAGAAAACATTTCATAGAACAACATACTCACAACAGAATAAGAGTGGCAAGCAGAATTGGTTATTTTATACTATATTTTTGTGTGACGTATTCAATTTAGGCACATGGATTCAAGCAAATACATAGTATTTGGGATCTATTCTGGCATTGTTTTTGAGACCGACTGCAGCGACTGCACTTATTTTTTTACCGACTATTTTTCTCCCTGGGTAAAATTTTGTTGTTAGACCAACATACTCACAACAGAAAAAGAGTGACATATGCAAATTAGGCTCATGAATTCACGCAAATACGTAGTATTTGGAATCTATTCTGGCATTGTGTTTGAGATCGACTGCAATGACCGCACTTATGAGACTGACTATTTTTCTCCCTGGGTGAAATTGTTGTTAGACTAACATACCCGCAACAGAATGAGAGTGAAACACAACATCTTTTCAAGCATGATAAGTTGACAAGGTTATTTTACACTAAAGTTTTGCGTGAGTAGCGTGACGTATACCGTGAGCACTTTTGATATCGACTGCATCTATTTCGCGACCGACTGTACTGATTTTGCGACCGATTATTTATATACAAAAGTTTTGCGTGAGTAGCGTGACGTATACAGTGAGTACTTATTTTGATACCGACTACTCCTATTTTGCGACCGACTGGACTGATTTTGCGACCGACTATGTTTTTTAATGGGGGGGGGGGGGTACATTTACGCCCCTGAACAGGACGTTAACTCTCTCCCCCCCCCCTCTCTCTCTCTCTCTGTGTGTCTAAAACACATGTAGGCCTCTGACTTATTTCAGCAACTTGTTGGTCCTGAAATTGCGTTGCGTATGTATCGAAGATGTAATATAACCATATTCTCTTACTTTCAGTGTACTTATAGAAATCAATCCAAACTCAGGATGCACGGAATATAATATATCTTATGTGACTACTATAACACCAAACCAGCAGCAGACTGAAGGCTCGGGTTCCATGCCCAATGTGATCGAGCCTGATATTCAAACCACTCCTACGGTGGAATATGAATTGACAGATTGTTCCAAGAAGCAACCATTTGTTTGTTCTCGTCAGATTAATAGTTTTTCAGAGATCCCATTTGAGACAAGAGAGCCATCTGGTGGTTTGGAGACAGACAGTAAGTATATTTGATGCTAGTGCAATGTTTATAAATGATAACTATGTGTTTTACTTGATATTCGATGATCGCTAAACCTGACTAGAATTGGTCATGCTTATTTTGCAACCTAGATCGCTTGTCTGCGAGTAACACCCCTTGTAGTAGACATCGTGGATCGCAATTTCTCGGTTACGTACTTGTTGCAGACAACGTAAGCGAAAATCTCTCGGTAACATACTAATTGTTGCAGACAACGGGGGCGAAAATCTCTCGGTAACATATCGGTAGTAGACACCGCGGGCGGCATTCTCGCAGCACTCGGCAAACCTCGGCAGATTCCGTAACCTCCGTAACCTACATCTCACTCGGCAAACCTCGGAAGATTTCGGGAATCTAAACTCGGCTGTATGATGAATTCCGCCATATTGGAACTACTTTAAAGGTCTCGGATGAAACATGGCTGCGCCCATTCCAAACACAAGTTGGCGACCTATTTGGCTAGCGACCTATTCGACCGATCCAGCTGTAAGATAATAACGAAATTACACTTCTATTCTGAGCTGAAGGAATGGATAAAAAATAATATATTCTACTTTCATTTGATAGACATAACGTTGGATTTTATTGGTTGATAAATAGAGACTGTTGTCTTTACTCTAAATAGGTTTCCAACGAACAGGTTGCAGCTCGATCGGTCGAATAGGTCGCTAGCCGAATAGGTTCCCAATTTGTGTAATAGCGTCAAGTTTTCCTGTTAAAGTAAACCGGTAGCCGCATCGCAAATGTATGGGCGTAGGTACATATCACTTACTGTCATACATCCGAGACTAGATGTAGTTTACGTAGTTTACGGAATCTGTCGAGATTAGCCGAGTGACCTACATCTAACCCCGGCTGTATGACGAATTCCGCCATATTGGAACTACTTTACAGGACCAGGATGAAACATGGCTGCGCCCGACACAAATTGGCGACCTATTTGGTTAGCGACCTATTCGACCGATCCAGCTGTAAGATAATGACGAAATTACACTTCTATTCTGAGCTAAAGGAATTGATAAAAAACAATATATTCTACCTTCATTTGATAGACAAAATATTGGATTTTATTGGTTGATAAATAGATGAGTAACGGCGACTGTTGTCTTTATTCTAAATAGGTTTCCAACGAACAGGTTGCGGCTCGATCGGCCGAATAGGTCGCTAGCCGAATAGGTTCCCAATTTGTGTAATAGCGTCAAGTTGTCCTGTTTAAGTAAACCGGTAGCCGCATCGCAAATGTATGGGCGTAGGTACATATCACTTACTGTCATACAGCCGAGACGAGATGTAGTTTACGGAATCTGTCGAGATTTGCCGAGTGATTCTCGCAGTAACGTACCTGCAACATTTGACGCAAAATAGTTGTTAAAGTAATCTTCCTTGGCTGCGTGTACGATTACCGTGAAATATTACAGCACCTTAGCTGTCGTTACTGGCAGAACTGGGACATGGCTAGGCCGAAAATTCACTCGCTAGATGCCTGATCTCTGAATGTTATGTAAGAGGACGTGTGAAGTTTTTCCAATATTTCTTCTGTTTTTGGATCTGAGTAAATTTTATATGGTAGATTGACTTGAAGTCGACCAATTGCAGTAAGATTATTAATCAACGCGTCCAAAAACGAAATCCCTTTTCAAGGCTGAATATCGAGAGATGTTGCGATTTCTCTAAGGTTGAGCGGACGTAACACCCAACGAACGAACGAAAGACATGTTGGTGGCTGTCAGTGTACGGGCCCAAGTAAGCTTTTGTCCTCAACATGTCTTTAGAAGTTAATGGAGTGATCATCGGAAGAAGCAGAATGGCATATTTTGAATAGACAGGAAGTTAACGAACCAAGAGCTCCAGTTCTGCTCTTTCACATTAAGTTTATTCTGTACAATTCTCCATTTTCTAACTTGTGTCGTATTTTTCAGTTTCAATTTGTCCTAATGGATGGTTAGGGGCATATACCCATGATTTCTGCTACAGACTCTTCACTAATGCTACAACTGGACCAAATGCTGATCAATCGTGTTTAGATGAGGAAGGTGACCTTATGAAAGTTGAAACAACAGCAGAATTAAATTGGTCAACTATGATACTGAATAGTCCGATGTATGCCAGAGGTATTTAACCAGTATTTTATATCAACGAGAAAATAGTATGTCGCGATGTCAAACCTGCACTACTGCAGATTGTCGTGCCCTTCTCGTAAAATGAACTTAAAAAAACAATTGTCCGGGTCTTTTTGCACACAGGCTTGAAATTTCTGAAGGAAAGAAGGTTTCTGTATGGGACTTTGGGGGTATTTCGTCATTAGGTGTAAAAATCCTCCCAGTGATTTGTGTATACTACGTAGAGTGTTAGGTTACAAAGATGCTAGTCGTGATTGTACTAACGCCCTTGTGCTGGTCATACTTTGAAATTTATACCATCAGGTGGCCTGCATATTTTGGTCTGTAGTTATTGTCATACTGTTTAATGGCAAAATGCTACGATGAATGCTTTACTTAAAGTTGATGCACACTTTGTTCCGAATAGGTCCGGGTTTTGCGCCAGATTAACATAATCAATTTTACTATCACAATCTAAGTAATATATTTCATTCCAATTTATATATAACCTAGTTTATATATAGAACAATCTAGGTTAAATATAATTACAATCTAGTTACAATCTAGTTTATGTATTAATACCTGGTTTATATAGAACAATCTAGGTTATATATGACAATCTAGGTTATATAGAACAGTCTAGGTTATACATTACAATCTAGTTTCAAAGATGTGGTCGCTAACAAGGCTCTAGATTTCTACCAATCATAAACTGAACGCCATAGAAAACGCATTACTTAGTTTTTCGTATAAGAAAATGATCCTGTAAACATATCTTATTTATTTTGCTTCTTATTGTGAACAATATTCAAATGGGAACACATCAATAACAACACATTTGTACACTTGTGGATGTTTAATCTGTAATCAACGGTACAAAGTCAGAGGGGTCAAAACCAAAAGTACGACACAGATGTCAGTAGCACGTGTATCCTCCACTGGCTCTTACGCACGCTGTGCAGCAACGTAACATGGCATTAACCATCTGTGTCGTAATTTTGGTTTTGACCCCTCTGATTCTGTACCGTTAAGGCACAATACCACTCTTGTTGTAACTGAATAATATGTCCTAATCTTTATTCTGGTCAAAAAATTGTATTATTTTACAATGTTTCAATTAATTAATGATACAAATTTCATCTTAGCACATCTAATTAAAAAAAAAATGGAAACATTCAACTAAATGAATTGAAAAGCCAAACGTAAACCTTTTAAAATGTGACTTAGATTTTAAAATATTTTGGAATCCTCTGGACAAGTAAAATAGGATGTAATGGATAATTTACACAACAGGTAGGACACTTAAACATCTAGTACTTAGAATAAGGCTATTATTATTTTCTGGGGCAAGAGTGTTATTGTCCCTTTAAACATTTTGTTTTACAACTTAGATAAGATGGGTGATCTAGTGTGGATAAAAACAACAGATGGACAGGACGGCTGTCGGGCTTTATTGACGACTTCAAACCAAACAATTGACTGGGATTGTGAGAAACAGCTAGGATACATTTGTTCCCGTTCAGTAAATTATCCAGGTATGTTCTATATCTAGAATTACTTCAAGTGGCATTATACTAAGTAATACAATGCCTCTTTTCAAGACCAAACAGGCTCCCCAAATAACGTGAGAACATTAACTTATTTAAGGCCATCCCTAATCTAGTCACAGACTCCTCCCCAGTTCCATCCTCATGTTTCCACCGGTAAAACCTATGTAATATCATACTACTGTGTCACTTTCTTTTTATGGATTTGTAAATTTGTAAATATCTTTTATGCTATATATTTGTGTGTTTTAAGGTATTCCCAGGGGTCAACCGAGGCTAAGTAATAACACAATAAAGTCAGCTACTCTTACAGTCATTCGACCTGGTCTAAGGGAGATAAGTGTACCAGAGGACGTGCTTTTAGGAATATCTAAGGAGGGACAACTGCGTTTACAGTGTTCACTACCTGGTCTGATTAGTCAACTGCAGAAACTGACTTGGGTTAAGGACGGGGCATATTTAGATTCGTTCAGTTCTAAAAACACCGTCGACCTGAGAATATATTATGGTGAGTTTCGAGAGAGGTATTCAGATGAGTTCCGGGAAGGGGATTCAGTATATTATGCTGTAGGATATTACTGGTGTGAGGCTGTCGACTTGAAGACGAATGAAATAAAACGATCTAGTAAAGTTCACATCAATGTATTAAGTAAGTATTTATATGTCAGAATATTATCAGGATTAAACATACATTATGCAAGAGCTAAATCTGCCAATTGCAGGTCTTCCTTTCGTTTTTCAGTGTTATCTAAATTATTAATTAGACATTAATAAACTTATCCAGACTACAATCAACTGTCGAGGTCAAGCTTGCTTGAGATTTTTACTGGATTTGGATCCGATTTGCTGCTCAACTTTTATTCATGAAGTGAATAATCGAGACTGTTTTTTTTGGTCGTAATTTACACCCCCCCACACACACACACCAACTTGTAATCGATAAATAGACGGTTTTTAATCGATAAATAGACCGTAATCGATAAATAGACGAGATTATTGAAGTAACCTCAGATTGTGATAATTGTGTTGTTAAAACCAGTAATTCTTGTCACGTGAGAGAGAGAAATGGGGTTTAACGTCCACTCGACACAAACTAGGTCATTTCGGGACTAACATATGGTTTAATTTTATTTCAATAATTCGCTTGTGCGTAGGGGTCTTCAGCAGTGGGAGGAAATCGGAGTACCCGGCGAAAACCCACGCGGTTGGACAGGCGACCCTATTCCTTGCCACGTACAACCGGGGATTTGAAACCACGCCAGTTGACAAGAGCGGTATTGAAACCAGGTAACTTGTTTCAATGACATTATATGATCTAGACCATTTGACATGGTAACCTTCCTACTAAACAACTATGCGCCATATACCAATTAGTGAAAATAAATTTGCTGTGTTTTCTGTGTGAACTTATCATTCTACTGGTTGTTTTCAGATATTAAAATCTACACTGGCTCGGTACAAGTAAATCCTAAATATATAGATAAATCGAGTGCTTATAGATACAATGTTTTACGAGAGTGGTCGCCGCTGGTCAGCCGAATCAACAGGGCCTTAAACAATATGAATGAAGGAGTTAACATTACAATAAGTCGTTTCAGGTACAGTATAACAAAAACCTGTTGATATCGCCAGTCCAAGCGAGAAAACTCTATAATTATCCCTGTTAAAAGTTGAAGAAATATCATGTGATTTCAGTCCAGATCAACACCCCGGTGACTAGTTACTAACAATACTTTGTATATTAACCAAGATTAGATAAAGCGCTGCCCGTTCTCACTATATAAGATTAAAAAACTAGATAATGTAAAGGGAATATGCTCTAAAATATAAAGACGATAGAGCGCTGTAAACCCGACATATTCATTGGATAATTTAGATAGACAGCCACAGAGATGTTATATTGCATGTAGCTGTTGCTTACTTACAGAAAATAACAGATTGCAGAAAATCAGGGAATATAATTATTTATTGTACACTTAGAGATGTTAATGAAACTTTAGGATAAATATTAAGCGCCCATATTGATATCTGAATTAATTATGATATAGACCTAGTTTGTAATTTAGGCGCCTGTGGGAGACAAGGATTCGAATCTAGAATCGTATCGAAGCGGAAAGTATTTTAGATGCTTTGGATATGGTTAATTATCAAAACCACACATCTTTGCGGAATGGTGTACGTTATCTTACAGACTTCCATCTCTCCATCTCCCTAGTGCCCCGTCTCCCCATCTCCCCATCTCCCCAGAGCCCCGTCGAAGAGCAGAGACTTGAATTTGTAATTTGATATAATTGGAGGCAAGGATTCAAATCTAGAGGCGTAGCAAAGTGGAAACATTTAAGTGCCCCTCAGATCTGGCTGAAATCAGATGTCGATCCGGTCACAACTGGAATGGGAAAATTAAAAGTAACACGACCATACTTCCTTTCAAATTATGGTTTGTCGTGACTGGATGATTGTGACTAGATATATTTATATTAACAGATCCAATGGTCGCTATGTGGACTTTCAAATGTTTTATCATCCAGTAAACAACCTAGATGACCCTAAAGACGAGGATAACATTTTACAAGACGCCAGAGATCAACTTTTACGGCGAATGCAGTCGATTGACGAGCCATTATTCGTTGCGGGTGAAAAGGCGTTGGTTAAGTTTTCCCGAACAGGTATGTGTGTGCTGAACCGCTATGGTTTGGATTTATGTTTGGGTTATATCTACACCAGGGCCCACGGTAGCACAGTGGCTCGCTGACCAGGAAGGTTCGGGCTCACTTCCGGTGTTGATTCAAATGTGAAGGTTTACAAACAGTGCCTTCTGTTTTCATTCCATCTATAACAGGCCCGAAGAAACTTCTCTTTGATAGCAGTCTAAAATAAAAAAAAAACAATTTGTCGAAATAACTGTTTAAGATTAATGTCAAATGTAAATTCTAAAATAACTTTAAAGTTCCATTAACAAATTGATCAATCTTTACTACCTTTATCATAACATGAAACGTTCCATAGATTTTATACCTCCACTTTTAAATGTCATTCAAGTATAATCTGCTTAAATCATATATATCAGAAATAAGCATTGTTGTAAGAGTCAATCAATAATGAATTAAAAATCAGTGATATTACTCTGTTTTATTAGCGAAGGACCCATCAGAATTATAAGAATTAATGAACTGTTAGTAACAATAGCCTGTTTATTGTTTTGTTAGATATTTGTCCACAGAAGACTATAATCAGTAATTATACTGGTGTCAACGTGGAATACAGAATACCAGAAACACTTCACGGACAGACATGGGAAACGGATGAAAAGTGTGTAGTGGGTAAGTTACAGATTATACCTTCAGTCTTACTGGGTATTTATACAATCTGGGCAGTCGAGTAAGGAACGCGTGGTTATTCAGGTCAGGTTATAGGCCTCTGTTGATACAAGAGTACAGCCTCTGAATTAAAATATAGACCCATTTCAACATCTTGTTTATCATTTAACACGAATTGACAATTCATTATGAGTAATTTCCAATGGTGCGACAAATCACATCAAATCGAATACGATAGTAAAATATGGATTAGGAATCGAGCCCGGCGTCATCGCCGCTATCTTGTAATTGTAACGTCATAACACAACATCCAAGTTTCTTGTCGATCGTACTTGAATTCCGGAGCTTTAATCATTATTCGAAGAGCGCCGCCGCCATGACGAAAATTGTAAAACATCGGTTTAAAACATTGTAAATATTTTTTGAGAAACAGTGCATTGTATGTTATGCATCACAAAAATGAATGGGTTATAGACGTTACTATTTATAGTGGTTACCGTTTTCTGAGATTATTTCCGGATTATCGCCCTTATTGTTAAAGTTGTTTGACGTTCTAGCCGATGGCGTCAACTGACAGAAACGACCTCCGTCAAGAGCTATCTCATTATTTCTTTAATTTTGAATGTAGCCTGCATCGTTACAGGCCCGGGACTATATGGCACAGTGGACGCTTACGACTGGCTCCCGGATCCATTCCCTTGTTTTGATATTTGTTGTTTGTTTGTGTCTCCTTGTCGGGAGGTTTATCTTCACGATGTTGTTTTGCGTGTAGTGTTGTTCTCGTACACGTGCTTTTAACAGAAATGTCAAATTTGGCATGAATATATGTTTATATTTTCAGATGGCGCTCCTATCGTCGTAATAAAATGTTTTGGTCAAAGAAAATATGGCGCCTACTGGAGTAAGATGACCTTTAATGAAAATTGTAATTTTCAAGAATCATTGACGTCAGACGTTACGACCAATCTGTCAATAATAGCTCAGGTAAAGTATTATATTGTTTGTACTTAGATTGAGATAACAAAGTTTCGTGTCTCTAGATATAGATCAATTATAGTATGTCTCACTTAAAGATCATTGTCATTTGAGTCGTTTACATAGCTTAAACATTTCCAGTTGGTATTCTGTAGAACGTGTGGTATCACTTGTTAACTGGTGCACATGGCTGTACGTTGTAGATCACCTGCTACCACCACGCACCTGTTGTACACTGACGCACGTGGTTGTACGTTCTAGAACACCCACTACCACCACGCACCTGTTGTACACTGACACACGTGGTTGTACGTTGTAGAAAATCCGCTACCACCACGCACCTGTTGTACGCTGACGCACATGGTTGTACGTTGTAGAACACCTGCTACCACCACGCACCTGTTGTACACTGACGGACATGATTGTACGTTGTAGAACACCCGCTACCGCCCGGCACCTGTTGTTCACTGACGCACATGACCGTAAGCTCTACACTCGTTACAGCTTCTTATCCGATATCACTAAACATCCACGTTCCCTTGGTTGTACCTTCCAGAACACATGAACCACGTTTCATCTGATACTACTCACTATGCATGGTCGCATCACTGTTCTTTTTAGACCACCCGATACCCTTTCATGTCTGTTTAGAACACGTGATGCCACCTCCCACTTATGTAGGATATAATTATAGTATGGTGTTAGTCTGTAGGAGTTGTTATATTTTACAAATTTCAGAGTAACTTTACAGATAATGTCGAGAAAAATCTTGTAAAAGTCGAAGAAATGACCTCTGTGCCGGATGAATTGACGCCATTGGATGTTATTTACACCACGACTATACTAGATGGTATTTCTAAAACAGATAATATTACACAACAGGTGAGTTCATATCTCACATAATACATACAGTACATTGCTTTCAATGAAAATAAAATAAACTATGAATATTTTGTGCAAAAACAACTTTTTTTGTCATTTTTAGAAGTGAATAATTACCACATCATATTATGCTTGAAGATTCTAAATGTTATTCAAACGATATTAAAACAAATCGACGCTGCCTCCATTTTGAATCGAATGAAAATCCTAATCCCGTGTGTATATTGGTAGGCCTAGACCGGTAAAATTCCCTCGGTATAATTTAAACACAATAAAATAATTTGACGATATATTGAAGTATATATCATTCTTATGACTGTTTGTAACAATACACAATGTAATCTGAATATTGTTATGTTTTTGAATCACCCCCCATCTCATGTTAAAGACACTTTTCTTGCACTTCAAACTTTATTTATTTTATCTGGGGACAGTGGGTATAGATTATGCTTATGTATGTTATACATCTCAAGTCGCTAGAAACTAAGTGTTTTCATTTTTTCACAAAATAGTGGATAAATTATTGAATGTAATGTTAACACAGATTTTACTGTATATTTAATGTTATTTTTCTTCAGGACGTCACTAATTTCATCAACATTATCAATAATATACAAAATTCTAAAGAAGAAGTTGTAAGAGAAGCAAATGAGAAAGTCAACATTTCAAACAAGTAAATGAAAATAAGAATATATTTAAAATAGAAATAAAATGAAACGAGGCTCTGCATATTTTAAATAGATTATGATGTTTTTAAGAGCCGTGGTGTTGGACGAGAAAATTCCTCGAGGTTTTGTCTGATATTTTAGATTTTACAATCATCTAATCATTCCACAATATATTACTTTGACCAATGGAACACATGTAATAAAAAGATACCAAAATTATCATCCTAGACTATATAGTATAGTATGGGGCTTAATTGAAATGACGACCGCCCTAGAGGCCATCTTGAATTTCCCAAAACGCTCATGGTAGACCCAAGTTCACCCGCCAGATTCTAAAAGAGGACACCCTGGGCTTCTTAAATTAAGCATAAAAATGGTAGACAATTTCCATATCCACTCGAAATATTTGGTAATAGATTAAAGGGACAATAACACCCTTGCTGGCTTGGCAGCTCCAGAAAATAAATAATAGCCTTATTCTAAGTACTGGATGTTTAAGTGTCCTACCTGTTGTGTAAATTATCCATTACGACCTATTTTACTTGTCCAGAGGGTTCGAAAATATTTTAAATCAAAGTCACATTTGAAAAGGTTTACGATAGACTTTTCAAATCAATTAGTTGAATTTTTCCAATTTTTTAAATTAGGTGTGTTAAGATGAAATGTATATCATCAATTAATTGGAATATTGTAAAATAATACAATTTGTTGACCAGAATGAAGATTGTGACATATTATTCAGTTACAACAAGAGTGTTATTGGGGCTTTAAACATATTAATCAGTCTCGTTCCTCGTCGAAATTGAATGATAGTGGCTCGCACCAGGTTAATCCAGTCTACATCGGAAGTTCGGGTGCCATTTCATCGGGACGCCGCATTACAAATCGCGCTTGAGAGCATAAAGAACACGCCGGTGTGTACTGGTTTAAAATTATTTTTCTCTCATTCTTGTACATTTGACATCAGGGGCCATTATAAAGATATTTATATTGTTTGGAATAGAGAGTTAACCCAACATAATGCTAGAATTAAATCTGTTTATAGTATAAATAGACATTTATTAACTTATCAAGACCATAATCAAACCGCGATGCCATCGTTAACTTGCGATATTTAGTAGATTTGATTACGTTTTGTGATGGCTGATTTAATATAAAAATGGATAATCGAGACTTTGTTTATTTTCGTATGAACGGTAATAATGACGATCGAGGCTAGCCAAAAATTGAATGGCTAATATCTCGACTTAGAGTGGGACAATTTGATTGGAATTTTCAGCATATTCTCTTTTCATTATTTATTTTAACTATTGTAGCGAGAACTGTCACCTGCTGCTGCCCTTTATTTAGTATTTGTCATTTTGAAGACTGTGGATATTGTATGTATATAACTACCAATACTTGTGTTCTTCTTGTATTTCAGACTAATTGCTAGCTTACGTGAAATAATACTTGTGTTTCTCTTGTTTTACAGATTGATCGCTAGCTTGGATGAACTCGAGCTAAGAATTCCAACAGATGATGACGTCGATGGTCGTTTTAGATTAGTAACCAATCAAACTGTAGTAGAAGTGTGGAATCTGGCCAAACTGAAACGAAATCCTATAATTGGTCTGTCAGTAAATGGCGAGGATTCGGATCCAGTGGCGATATTTGAAAACAATGATCTATCGTCACTGTACGAAGAAATTGAACTCGTTTACAAAACAACGGATGTTGGGATTCTGTTAAATAAGCAATTTGTTAGAAGTACAATAGAAGGTAAGATAACTCCTGTTATTGTTAAAACAGTAGAACTCCCGTAATCTGGAAAAACCTAGTAACACTGTTGAATGTAGTTTTGAGTAAACAAAGGAAAACTGTTTTGTTAAGCTACTGAATATATAACCAATTTTATTTTGTCTTTTTAGATTAAGATAATTAAAAGCCCCTTCGGTGAAGGAGAAAAAACTATTATTATATACATGTGTACTAAGTCCATTTATGGGTCTAACTCAATTTTCACCAAAATTTGACTTGCTAGGTTTTTCCAGATTACGGGAGAGAAGGAAGGACATCTCCACCTATTGATGTGGTTGCTGTGGACCATCCGTGGGATATTGTGAGCAATTTTTGATTGAGACCGGAAGTACTTCATGGGTTATTTTTTTTTATCAAACGGGTGACCATGTTGTAGAGTGTCGACCATTAAGCAATATTTTTTACTATTGAGACCTGCATTGATTCATCGGTTTTATTCACAATGTTATTTTTATCTTGTTTATTTATTCCAGAGAAGGATACAACTGATATACGACTATCTATGCATATATTAAAAAGCAATAATCTGTTTATCAATGCTAATAACGGTACCGTTAATAGTAAAGTTATATCAGCCACTTTAACTATAGATAGAAAACCTGTTGTAGATTTAAATGGTTCATTCGTCACAACAGTGTTCTTTCCACAACAAGTAAGTTTATTTTATTATTAATATAATCTATAAAATCACATATATAGCGCACCCTTTCGATAAAAACATGTTCCTATACCCCGTACAATATAGTAACAATAACAACAAAAACGAATATGAATATGAAAAAGAAAATCCCCCAAATGTAATACCCTAAATTTAAGAATCTGTAATTAAAGAAACTTTATAAAGCTGAATAAATAAAAACCTGCAACACTGAATCTATAATAATTAAAACGACTGTATTATAAAATATAAAAACCTCTATATAGTTGTAAAAATAGAAGAAGTAGAAATATTGATTCATGTATGCTTCTGATCATTTATTCCGGCATTACCATAAGCTTATGCAACTCATCCTATAAAAAAGAGTACAGTTCATAATTTCTTGTTATGTGAAGTATTATCATTTGTTTTAGAAACGAACAAGTATACACCAAACAATTTACTATAATCGTCGATGCCTATGCGAATTTTAACCTGTAATATTGAAACCAACACGATTCTATTTCTTGTTTTGTTTAAGGTCTTACAAGATGAATATAGAGAGAAATACAGTCGCTGTGTATTTTGGGATTTTAGTTTGAACAATTCTCGAGGTGGTTGGTCGAATGAAGGTTGTCGTTATGCGAACACAACAGAAGGTCGAGACGTTTGTGTTTGTGATCATTTAACAAACTTTGCTGTTCTTTTGGTAAGAATTTTAAACGGTGTGTTTTGTTGTATAACTGGTTAGAAAGGTGAAGGATTTATGATTACATGGTAAACATCCAGGGCAATGCCCAGTAAAACTACTGATACGTGATATGCTTCGAAAAGAATAATGGTCGGGAAAAACACAAAAAAAACCCTAAGAATTATAATTGGCATGCTTTTTGCTTGGAAAATTGGCGACATTAAAATTTTGATTTGACCTTACAATTCAAGGATGGCATCGCCGGTTTTTTAAAAACCATTTGAATCTATGTCACAATCCCTTAAATATATATTTTTAACTCATTAATTCACATATTATTGGACTTTCTTTCAGGATTATTATGGTCAAGATTATTTGGTACCGGAGAGTCATCAGCTGGCGCTAACTATTATCACCTATATTGGATTAATCCTTTCTATCATTGGATTAGGATTAACAGTTTTAACCTTTCTCTTCTTTAAGTAGGTGTATTTTATCAAACTGGTATGCAGTTGTAAACATAATGCAAATTGCAGTTAAATGTCTCATATGCCTTCTTTGTTGTTACATTGCACTTACTGACTTTAAAAAATACTTAATAATCAAGCGCCACAATATATTCAAGATCTGCCAACTCCATAAGAATCCAGAAGTTTAAAATCAAAAAACAGACCGTTATTAGTGATTCCTGCAGTGAAACGCCAACAAACAAAACGATTTTTACACTCTAATCTATTTAAGTAAATTGTACATGGATATAAAACAATAGACAACGCTATTCTATAATGAAACAACACCAGGCGAAACTGTTTGATTGGTGTGTGTGTCGCGGGATGGGGGGGGGGGTAAATTAAACATACCCAGTGTTGTTGCAATGCCGAGAAATTGTTGCTGAAGTTTGTTTTTTTTTGGTAGGGGGGGGGGTGCCTTTCAATGGCCCTCATTTGACAAATTATTGATAGTATCATGACCATTCTTACACTTTTTTCCAGAAAACTACGAGAAGGTCGACCACAACAAATCATGTTTAATTTAGCATTAGCCATGTTGTTTTCGTGGATTGTATTTTTGACGGGAATTAAGCAGACTGGGGACCACGTTGGTTGTATTGTTGTTGCCGTCTTGTTACATTATTTCATCATGGCGTCTTTCATGTGGATGTTAATGGAAGGCATATTACAATATTTTATGTTTGTGAAAGTTCTGGGAACCTATGTTAGATATTTTATGCTTAAAGCGACAATTCCAGCCTGGGGTAAGAAATATACTCAATCAACTATATATCTTTGTTGACCAAACTTGAATATGGAATTTAACAACCATTCATAAAGTTGCATAACTTGTCATGTACCATACACAATTTGTGAACCGATCTCCCAAAACAGAAGCCCCTAAATTATTTGCTTGATAACGATACCCTGTATGTGTCAATAAGTAATAGGCTATATCCATACAAGTGTGTTTATTTTTAGTGAAATCTATGTCTATAGTTCAAAACATTAGAAATAATTTGTGTAATTATTGAAGATGCTGCGGATAGGACTGACTATATTTCTATTTTGTAGGTTTACCAGTTATACCAGTAGTCATCATGTTAGCTATTGATGTAGAACTGTATAATGGTGGAGAAACATAGTAAGTATTCATATTGAAGTAGAGTAATGATAACGTAATTCCAGTGTGCTTCACAGCTATGACAATATTCATAAACATCAACTTTTTCACAACTCTGAACACCATTAATATATGTTAATGTTGATGAAACTTTAAATCAATTTTGGTTTGTAAATTTAATGGGGTTGAATCAGCACGAACCGGGAAATTGTCAAGGAAAATGGGTACACGGGACCTTTAGGTTTTGTCCCACTCGAACGACACTTTCGTTATTTGGAAAACACCTTGTGTCTTGATGTAATACTTGTGAATTACCTCCCCTTATGTTTCAGTTGTTGGATGGGACTACAAGGAATGTATTATGGTTTTGCTCTACCTCTTGGTTTGATTATACTAGCTAATATTATCATCTATATCTTGGTCACGCGCAGTATCTGTAGCAGAAAAAATCTCAACAAAACCGGCCTCCAACACTCAGTTACTAACGTCAGAGCCTCATTCTGTTGTTTTATTATTTTAGGTGAGTTGAAATTGAGCAAATATCAAAAACAAAGCTAAATGTTATATGGTTAAAATTAAAAACATGGTCAAATAGTATTTCGTTTTTGGGGGTAATATCAAAAACAAAGCTAAACGGAAGTGTTATTTGGTTTTATTTTAAAAAATGTTGTATCAATTCGAATAACGAAAGGGATTTTGAGTTTAATTATCCTGCATGTATATACTTCACCTGACATTGTTTCTATACAAGGTGTTATAAAATATTATTTTCACTTCACCGGATATTGTCGAGCAACCTTTTGGTTTAGAATATTTATTCTCTCTTGTTCTAATCTGTAGACTATGTGTTTCTGTAACGGCCAGGTTCTGTAATAACTAATAAGTCTGTAATGGTTCATCGACCTTCTAATTACTGAAACTTATATCTTACAAATAGAAATAATTCAATGTACACCTACATGACCTAATGACTTCCTACTGATGTACATTAGCCTTTATACAGTGTATATTCTAATTATATATAGGATATTTGTCGTTTTGTCGTGAATAACATATTTTATTTCATCGATAAGCAATTTTACAATCATTTTAGGTAAAACAAAATGGACTACTTTGCTAGCCAGTGGAATAACACTTTTATTTCACTGATAAAACGCGGTATTCCACTACTAATCATAAAATAAATATGGATAAGCTCAAGTGTTGACATCAAAACATATACTATACAGGATTATCATTAGAGACATTGTTAAAACATAAATAATCAATAATGGATTCATTTTCTTCTATTCCGATTAGTATTAACCATGACAAATTAAATACAATCTAAAACTGACTGGTTACTATGCCTGGTCAGACATTTTACTATCGTCCATCTGTGATGCTAAAGCAACATGGGGCTGATGCTCTTAATGGAATTAATTAATTTATTTTACTCTGGGGCAATAAATAAATTGTCTCAAAACCTTAAAATACTTTTAAGTGAAGACGAACTTCTCCAGATCTGCCGATTTTAAAAAAAGTGTTGGTGTATTTTACCAACGGAGTTTCTACATTCAGACTACTCCCATTGAACAACAATGTCAACTGTAGTATTGAGTAAAATGTCGTTCGTCCGATGGGCTTCACGTCAGCCTTCGCCGGGACTGATATCGTAGATAAGTTTCTCTATTCATATGTGTCTGTTATATTTTAGGATTAACCTGGGTTTTTGGATTTCTGGCAATATCAGATGCTCGTCTGGTGTTTCAATATATCTTCACAGTACTCAACTCACTCCAGGGTTTCCTTATATTTATCTTATTCACGGCTAGAGATAAGAAAGTCAGAGATTATTGGAAACAACTTTGCTGCTGCTGCTGCAAACCCAGGAGAACAACATCAAAAATTTCAAAGACCACCAGTTCCAGTAATTCATATAAGGATGATTTCAATTTTACTGATATCAGAAAAAAGACCTCAATTACCAACAGCGATATTTAACAGATAAAACAGATTATAAAATCAAATCCACTCGGAGTAGTGAAATGATTCACGTGAAATATTAATAAATCCATGAATTCAATTGTTTTTTTTCTCTTGATCCATGATTTCAATGTAATTATCACACCGATCGATGAATTCATTCAAATGTATCATAACAATCTATTTGTTCAATATAATTAACACATCGATCCACGAATTTGGTATTTATGTATCATCACAATTCATATATTCAGTATATGCATCCTCACAATTGTAGATGAAAATAATCAATATGTTTATCATCACATTCCATGAGATTTGTGAGGGTTGGATGGCCGAATTAATTGCACGTGCGTGCTGTATCATAAAATCTGTCATTGAATCAAATAGCGTAGTTTCGATTCCCCGGTTGTACGTGGCAGGGAATAGGGTCGCCAGTCCAGCCTCGTGGGTTTTCTCCGAGTCCTCCGGTTTCCTCCCACTGCTAAAGTCCCCTACCCGCAAGGGAATTTTTGAAATAAAATTGATTCAGGTGTTAGTCCCGAAATGGCCTTGTTTGTGTTGAGTTGACGTTACCCCCTCCCCATCTCCCCTCTCTCCCTCTCTCTCGCCCATGAGTATTTTATCACGTGCCAAGATTAGGCTATGGTTTATCGTAGGATTCTATCAATTATATCACCACAGAAAGATGAGAATAACAATGTGGTTAATAACCTGGATTAGGAATCAAAATGTAAATTTATGTCACCGTTATTTAACTTGATCAATGTATTTATATGTTTTTCTGTTGTTTTTTGTAAATAAAATGTATTATTTTATATCCGTGTATTGGTTTTACATTAGAAGTACATTGCATATAAGAATACCGCAAACAGCAACTGGTGCTCTCCCAAACGCCTTTTGCTTTGTTTATTTATTGTCATTATATTTTATTCAGTGGGTGTTTAATATCCCAAGTGATCCCAGTAAATCTGGACCCCGAGCTCCAGCACTCCTCGTCGCAGCACTCCCCGTGTCCAAACCCCGAGCCCCAACACTCCTCGTGTCCCCACCCGAGCTCCAGCACTCCTCGGGTCTCCACCCCGAGTCTCAGCACTCCTTGTGACCCCACCACATCTCTTATAGTCCTTATTAATGCTAGATTTCTACTGCTGAAGGAGTTGGCTAATCTTGTCTCTCTAAGAAAAGAACAAACAATTAACCTATAGAAAGTGATGGTCGGTTTTAAGCCATTCAAATTGTTTGTTTGTTCAAACTGGATAGGACACTTGTGTCCATAAAGGTGGTGGGAACATCGGTGACCAATGGACTATAATACTGTTACATCGCGTAAGAAGAAAATTGGAAGACCCAAGGGTGAGAAACCACCTGATGTGAAGGTGATTGCTTGTGTTATTTTGTTTTCAATGTTAAATAAATACATTTATTGTAAGAACACATCACGATTGAAGCTGTTGTAGCAGAAGATGTCCACCCTTTCCACATTGGAGCGAATATCCAACTCAATTATATGTCGGAGCGAGTATTCAACCCTGCTATATTATGACGGGGCGAGTAACCGAACAACTCACACACCTATTAGCGAATATCCCTATTACACCTCACACACCGGAGCGAATACACCTCTTACACCTCACACAACGGGTCGAGTATCCTAACCTATTACACCTCACACACCAGGTCGGGTACCCCAGCCTCTAGCCTCTTACACCTCACACACCCAGTCGACTACACCAACCTATTACACCTCACACATCGGGTCGAGTACCCCAGCCTCTTACACCTCACACATCGGGTCGAGTAACCCAACCTATTACACCTCACACACCAGGTCGAATACCTCAACCTCTTACACCTCACACATCGGGTCGAGTACCCCAACCTCTAAAACCTCACACACCAGGTCAAGTACCCGAATCTGTTATATAGACGTGTGCTTTGCTCTAAAACGCGAAAAAGAAGGTTTGTTGACATCATTTGTGGACGAAGGTGGCAGTATTCAACTTCTGCTGTCGACTGTTACAGTATTTGACATCGTTATTTATGTTGACTATCATAGAATTTAATATAGCTACTGTAAAGTCAAAGCTCGAGGACATACCGTATTTAGCAGTCATGCTGATTGTTTGAATTCATCAAGCAATTCTGACAAAGTGTCAATAACATAGATGATTGGTAATCAATTTACCAATATACCAATTCGACAATTGATATTTTTTCCGTGTAAAACTAATCAGTAACTATGAGCACTGGGTACCTTATCATAATAATTATAATGTCCATCAATCATTGTCATGGATACAGGTCTTTGATTGATGGGTTGAATTCATCTGCAGTTCTCAAAATGCATCATATCACGTTCTCTTATACGTATATTTATAGTAGAGCTTATGTAAAATTATGTTGACCCCGTTGGCCCTTTATTCAGATGTTTTAATCGAATAATAATGTTAGTTCCAGTGGTTATATATTATGCCAATTTTTCAATATTTTAAAGTGAAAAAACGGTGTTTCACTTTAAAATATTGAAAAATTGGCTATGTTCAGGTTGAGAGCGCACCCCTTTAATATGATTCTGCCAACTTTTACTATTAATATTTGGAAAGCTTATCCAATTACCTTTCAGAATATATATAGCTGGATGGTCAGAATTTTGTACGATGGTCCAAATTCGGACTTCGAAAAAATTTCCGGTCTATCTTTACATATAGAATATTGAAAAATTGGCTATGTTCAGGTTGAGAGCACACCCTTTTAATATGATTGTGCCTACTTTTACTAATAATATTTAGAAAGCTTATCGAATTACCATTCAGAAAATATATAGCTGGATGCTCAGAATTTTGTACGATGGTCCGAATTTCGACTCGGAATATTACCGTTCTTTCATTTTAAAATATTGAAATATTGGCTATGTTCAGGTTGAGAGCGCGGCCCTTTAATATGACTGTGCCAACATTTACTAATAATATTTAGAAAGCTTATTCAATTACCTTTCAGAATATATATAGCTGGTTGCTAAGAACTTTGTATGATGGTCCGAATTTCGACTCGAAATATTACTGTTCTTTCACTTTAAAATATTGAAAAATTGGCTATGTTCATGTTGAGAGCGCACCCCTTTAATATGATTGTGCCAACTTTTACTAATAATATTTGGAAAGCTTATTCAATTACCTTTTAGAATATATTTAGCTGGATCATCAGAATTTTGTACGATGGTCCGAATTTTGACACGAGATATTAACAGTTTTTCCCTTTAAAATTTTAAAAAAATTGGTCATGTTTAGGAAGAGAGTGCACCCCTTTAATATGAATGTGCCAATTTTTACTGATAATACTTAGAAAGCCTATTTAATTACCTTTCGGAATATATTTAGTTGCATGTCTAGAATTTTGTACGATAATGCGAAATTACATCTCTATTCTGAGCTAAAGGAATTGATAAAAATAATATATTATTCTACTTTCATTTGATAGACGTAACGTTGGATTTTATTGGTTGTTAAACATAGATGAGTTTGGGCGACTGTTGTCTTAATTCTGAATAGGTTGCCAACGAACAGGTTGACAGCTGGATCGGTCGAATAGCTCGCTAGCCGAATAGGTCGCCAAGTTGTGTTCGGTGACCTTGACATTGACCGAAATAAAGATAATTCAGTGGAGAAACGTAAGTAATGACAACGAGATATGTCATCTAATGCTTATGGTAGATGTTTCAGATTGTAAAATCAATTGTGCATAAGAGGTAATATGTATTTTGTATTAGAGGTTTCTTGTATTTTGTCTTTTGCAATAGACGTATGAGGTATTTTGTATTAGAGGTTTCTTGTATTTTGTTTTTTGCATTAGACGTTTTAGGTATTTGGTATGGCATTATGTTACACGTGTATTTTGAATTAGACATTTCTACATAGCATTAGGTTTTTGCCGCTTTCCCCCCGCCATAGTGCCCGCTGTATCATAAAGTCTGTCATTGAGTCAACTGCCATGGTTTCAATTCCCCACTTGTACATGACAAAGAGTAGGGTCACCTGTCCAACCTCGTGGGTCTTCTCCGACTCCGACGTTTTCCTCTCACTGGTAAAGACCCCTACGCGCAAGTGAATTATTGGAGTAAAATTGAGCCATGTGTTAGTCCCGAAATTACATAGTTTATGTCGAGTGGACGTTTATTTAGCTTACTCTATTCCTCTCGTTGAATTGATCACAATAAATTATATAAATTGGTTATTGTTGTGCTATTTACAAAATGGGTGTGTCAACGTTACATTGTTGACATTGATGGGTTATAGCTACAGGTTGTGCTGAACCTAGTATACGTGTATTCAACCTTCACAATACTGTAGTTTGTAAGGGCTACAATTCCTAAAAAAAAGACTTTTAACATACGAAAATGATAATATTTTCAATTAGAAGGCTATACGTCACGGTAATATTAAAGGGAGAATTTGGTTTTTCTATGTCTTTTGCTCAACAGGGTGTCAACTTAGTATTGTACGATCACAGGCATTATTTACCACACTTAAAATCTTTCACACCAGAAATAATAACACAATTACCCCCCTTGGTTTTTCTACCACCCCCCACTCCATGCAATAGCTATCTTCAAGCGTTTGAATTTGAAGTTGAAAATTAAATTTCTTTCAATTTCTCAACTAGCAATATGATTAATAGGATTTAAACAAGGCGTGACTGTTTGTAATACCATTTATAATTTTGATGGTTTAAAAATACCAAATTGTAGCTATAAATATACAATAAATAATTATGTTATGATTTTTTTTCAAAGACGACCATGCTGCAGTAAATCCAAATGATTGCATTTATTTTATAAGCTGCTGGACCTTTATAAAGATTACTGCCATAAGTGCAGGACGACGGGCATTGCAAGGAAAAGGCGTCTAGCCGTTTGGATGGTACGAAAAACCGACGTACAGTTGCAATTCAAATTAACAGTTGGTCATAATGCGTCTATCCGGTGGAATTACGCCCCAAAGCACACTGTATGGCGTATGACCTTCTTCAGAACAACAGGGCGATAAACCCCGTTTTATTTATTACAATGGTTCGATGGTGGGATTAGATATATTGTTCAATAAAATATTTAAATGCACTGACTACAACAGACATGGTCATCAAGTGAATATGTAAATTATTTTAAACCATTGTTTACTAAAAAGAACTACTCTCCAATATTGCCATAGATCACGTCTCCCATACCTCACGTCTTCCATACCTCATATCTCCCATACCTCACGTCTCCCATACTTCATGTCTCCATAGCCTCACGTCTCGCATACCTCATGTCTCCCATACCTCACGCCTCCCATAACTCACGTCTCCCATGCCTCGCGTCTCGCATACCTCACATCTCCCATACCTCACGTCACCCAAACCCCATGTCTCCCATATCTCACGTCTCCCATACCTCATGTCTCTCCAATACCTCACATCTCCCATACCTCACGTCTCCCATACCTCACCTCTCCCATACCTCACGTCTCCCATACTTCATGTCTCCCATGCCTCACGTCTCGCATATCTCACATCTCCCATACCTCACGTCTCCCATAACTCACGTCTCCCATGCCTCACGTCTCGCATACCTCACGTCTTCCATACCTCATATCTCCCATACCTCACGTCTCCCATACTTCATGTCTCCATAGCCTCACGTCTCGCATACCTCATGTCTCCCATACCTCACGCCTCCCATAACTCACGTCTCCCATGCCTCGCGTCTCGCATACCTCACATCTCCCATACCTCACGTCACCCAAACCCCATGTCTCCCATATCTCACGTCTCCCATACCTCATGTCTCTCCAATACCTCACATCTCCCATACCTCACGTCTCCCATACCTCACCTCTCCCATACCTCACGTCTCCCATACTTCATGTCTCCCATGCCTCACGTCTCGCATATCTCACATCTCCCATACCTCACGTCTCCCATAACTCACGTCTCCCATGCCTCACGTCTCGCATACCTCACGTCTCCCATACCTCACATCTCCCATACCTCACGTCTCCCATACCTCACCTCTCCCATACCTCACGTCTCCCATACCTCACGTCTCCCATGCCTCACGTCTCGCATATCTCATGTCTCCCATACCTCACGCCTCCCATAACTCACGTCTCCCATGCCTCGCGTCTCGCATACCTCACATCTCCCATACCTCACGTCACCCAAACCCCATGTCTCCCATATCTCACGTCTCCCATACCTCATGTCTCTCCAATACCTCACATCTCCCATACCTCACGTCTCCCATACCTCACCTCTCCCATACCTCACGTCTCCCATACTTCATGTCTCCCATGCCTCACGTCTCGCATATCTCACATCTCCCATACCTCACGTCTCCCATAACTCACGTCTCCCATGCCTCACGTCTCGCATACCTCACGTCTCCCATACCTCACATCTCCCATACCTCACGTCTCCCATACCTCACCTCTCCCATACCTCACGTCTCCCATACCTCACGTCTCCCATGCCTCACGTCTCGCATATCTCATGTCTCCCATACCTCACGTCTCCCATACCTCACGTCTCCCATGCCTCACGTCTCGCATATCTCATGTCTCCCATACCTCACATCTCCCATAACTCACGTCTCCCATACTCCCATACAAATAATTTGACAAAATAGGATCAAAAACTTATAAGTTTCAAATTGTTTAACGAGATCACCAACATATTTATCATGTTTGAGAGTTTATTTTGGAATTTTAGTTTATCAGTAAATGTCTCGTGATCAATCAAATTAAAATAAAAGCTTTGTCACACCACGCTACTTTATCAACTGGTTGCAAAAATAATCTCATTACCGGGTATATATAGACAGTACAGTATAAACATATATATACATTATTAATATCTGAAAACGTCTATAGACGGCAGACAGCTACTTATAATATAATTTAATGTATGTCAGAATGAATTTATATATATATTTTGTGGCAGTTGTATTTACCTATATTTTACATTATTAATATCTGAAGACGCCCATAGAAGACAGATAGCTTATATGTAATGTATGCCAAAATTGAAGTAAAGTGAAGAATTTTTTACCTGGACGTATTTTTTTTATTCATGTATATGAAGACGCCCATAGAAGGCAGATAGCTAGCTTATATAATTTAATGTATGTCAGAATGAAGTAAAGTGGAGAATTTTTTACCTGGACGTATTTTTCTATTCTTTTATGCATTATCTACCGTAAACAAAGATATACATGTATATATATTGTAAAAAGTTCTGGAAAGTCTGAAGAGGTTCCGAGAGGTTGTTATATATTAAAGTAGATAAAGTGCAAGTACTTCTTTGTTTACGGTAGATAATGCATAAAAAATAGAAAATATTGTACGACAGAGTGAAAAATATGTCGATAAAGATGCGAATTGGACGCGTCATCTACAGATTTTAGCGATTCGGTTACGAATAAGCCAAAACCTTTACGAATATATATATATGAAAAGTTGAAGATAGCTACTCTTAGGTATTGAATACACAAAAATATAAAAGTTTTTGAAAAAAGAACTACATTATTTGTCGATTACTATACTAGTACTTTCGCTTATTTTATTAAGCTCTTCAGATAATCAACATATTGATAGAATATCAAATCAGACAACAATAACTAGGCCTCATTGTATGTAATGAAATTACTACAATTTTGCATTTAAAGCTGGCCGATATTTGTCACTAAAATATGCCTCTTTGGCTTCTAACAAATCATTATTGTTGTTATTTAGCTTATATATTGGAAAAACGCTAAATTTGCAACCACCACAAATATCTATATGTCCACTATTGTGGGATCATCCTATATTGTGGATTGAAAATATGGTGTCGATGGAGGTTCATCCTTGTCTTTAGCATACTTATAGTTTTTCCGATGTACCGTCTATTACAGCCAGAACAAACAATCACATATGACATAACTGGTTTTACAGTTCATGGGTTGCTTAATATGGAAAAGTTTATTATCGGTGATCTGGATTGAGGAGCCAGTAATTATTATTTTACATGTTTTATAATTTATTTCTCCACATTCACTTACCACCGGTGTATCTGAACTAGAATCAAATTGAGAAGATATTAATAATTTCGCAAGATTACGTGGCTGTCTAAAGCTGTTAATGATCTTAGTTTTAGACAAAATTTTCGACATAACTTCGCTATTCTTAAGAATATGTAAATTGTTATTTATTAAGGACATTCCATCTTCTTGTGGGGGGGGGGGGGGTAAATGTTGTGACTAAAGCAACATTTAGATTTTCGCATGCTTGGTGTGTTTTTGGTAGTCTTAATTTTGTCTAAATTTAAGGTCCGAGTCGTTGCATCAACTATGAGACCTAGTGGATATTCTTGTTTCAATAAGAATGTTTTTAATTCCTCTAGTCGCTTAATTTTGACAACTGGGTTAGAAACAATGGTACACACTCTCCTAGCAAAATCAAATGGAATGTTACGTTTGGTATGAGAAAGATGGCAATAGTGAAAGTTTAGATATTGGCGGGTATCTGTTTGTTTGTAAAACAGATCCGTTTCAATCACTCCCTTTGGTGAAAGATTTATGGTTACGTCCAAAAAGTTTAATGATGTTGGGCTAAACTCTATAGTGAATTTGATATTATTGTCCAACTCATTCAATGTTTTATGTAATTTGGAGATAACTGTCATATCTGTTTTAAGTATTGTTACGCAGCCATCCGGGAAGCGAAACCATAATCTTTTTATCATATTACTAAATTCTCTATCAAACTCAATAGCAACCCTCTCATACCAAATCTCTTCTAAATATCCTAAAGTTAAACTGGCATAGGTGGGGCCAACTTTAGTACCCATGGCCACACCTTTCATTTGTGAATAATAATTATTGTTGAAATAAAAATATATTATTAGACACAACTAAGTCCAAAGCTTCCAGGATGAATGATTTGGTAAAGCGTTCTAATGGTAATTCTGGATACGTATCAATCCAATATCCAATCGCTTTCAATCCTACATTTTTATCTATGTTGTTGTAGAGGTTGACCACGTAGATGATGAAGGAAATCTATGTCATCCCGAAGGAAGCTTTTGACTTTTAGAATGATATCAATAAAGTTACTTAAACGTTGAGTACTGCTTGTTGGCCCCCCTACAATTGGCCTAAAGGTTAAATCACGCGGATTGTGAATATTAATAACTTCGCCCTTTGTAATTTTAACAGCTTCTTGGATAGCCTTGCTTTTATGGATTTTGGGGAGTCCATAAAAATAAGCAGTGGAAGGCTGAAATTTACACAAGTAATCTATTTCTTCAGTGTGAAAAATGTTTGTATGTGCACCAATAAAGTTTTGAATTTTTCGTAGAATTATATCGTTGGCTTTTAGTGAAGATTCTGCGTAATATTCTTTGTTAGAAAGCATTTTTGACATGTTCTCTTGGTAAAATGAAGTATCCATAACCATTATAGCACCGCCCTAGCTTGTCAGCCTTTATTATAATAATATCAGAGGTATTTTTCAAGGCATTTAAAGCTTCTCCTTGCTCCTTATTAAGGTTTGATTTAAATGGTTTATTTTGAACTTGGTGGGTTGATATCGTGGTTATGAATCTATCAAGAAAAACATCCTGTCCAGCACGTGGTGTAAATGTTGATTTGTTCCGCACTAGATATTCTGGTTCTGGTAGTCTTCATTCATCTAAGTTGAGGTCGTCTTTATGAAAATGATGTTCTAGTCTCAATGTTCTACAAAATTGTGACAGCTCTGACTTTAAAGTACATGTGTCACTTTGTGGTGTAGGGGTGAACTTTAGGCCTTTATGGAGCAATGAAATATCGTTGTTGTTTAACGTGACACTACTTAAATTGACGATAGTTGGATCATTTTTATCTTTGTCTAGTATTTGCATCGAGTTTTCATTCTCCGGCCTCCATCTAAAAAATGATCATAGTCTACCTCTCTCGTTTTGGGATAGTTTGAACAAAGAAAACCTATGCAGCGAAGATCACCTCAGCACAATGGTTATAACAAAGAATATAATGATTGGACTGAGGTCATACGTCCACGTCGGTATGAAGAACAAAATTATCTTTCTGAGCGACAGGAAAGGGGCCAGAGACGTTCAATGTCACGAATTTCGATTAATTTCGATTCGGCATCATTCGGGGTGATTCGTGTCATTCGATGCCCACTCAAAAGCGGGACATTATAACGGAGATAATCGAAGCTTATTCGTAGTCGAGTCAATTTCGCGAATTTTAGGGAGCTACGAATGAGCATGAATCGAACAGGGCGATACGAAAGGGTTACGACGAGTTTATAATACATCAACATTCCGAAATTCATAGACTGGCCACGAAACTTTTCGACAATTATTGAATAAAGTACGATCACGTAATCATCTGTGTCGGTACAGAAAATACTATAATTCTGATTATTTATGGATTTTTGTCAAGGACATCGGTGGCAATAGAGGTCAAAATAGAAACTTTTTACTACGTTGAACAATGAACAATGTATGATCTGTCTGAAGGTGATAAAAATTATTTATCTTCTAGTCAAATATAAAAAAACCCATAATTCAAACATAATATTATTTCTTTCAACAATCAATCCATCAAAATCTCGTATTTTTTTAAAACTGTCATTAAACGGCATACGACATGTTTTTAATCACAGTTTTGATGAGTAACACAAACTAGGCCATTTCGGGACTAACATATGGTCCAATGTTATTTCAATACTTCGATTGTGTGTAGGGTTTTCTTAGCAGTGTGTGAAAACCGCTGAAACCGGTGGCACGGTCGAAGACCTCCATAGCATGTACATTGAAACATGGAATTGAAACTCCGACGCTTGACTCTGTGAAAGACCTGATGATGTAACGCCTACTGGTTTCTATGAACCACGGTTTTAGTCTCATCCGAACAACTACACACTTTTCCTTGCGGGCTATCCACCCAGTCTCACTGGCAAGGGGTGCCAGACTGAAACATTCCGAAGATAAATGAGCCATCGTCGTAGTAACTGGGTCACCATACCCCCCCCCCCCCCCCCCCACCCCGACTCCCCGCTGACAGTTTTAAAATTGAATTGTACTGAACTGGGGAAATCAATAGGGCTCATTCTAGCATTGTCCCAATGTGTCAAATCAAGTTTTTTTTTTTAAAAAAAATCTCCATCACGTTCACAAGGTTTTTGTGAAAGGGGATAACATCGGAACGGAATCTCATAGATCGCGGAATATCGATCGGGTTTGACCCTTCGTGACCTCAATGGTACACACCACATTTGCAATAAATCCAGTAAAGACTGGAGCTTCTAATCGCATTCAAAAGATTGCTACACATAAAATTTGAAATACCTATAAATCAGTAAAAACTGTAGCCAATATTGCATTCGAACGGTTTTCCGCTATGGCAACATAACTCTGGAACGAAAGGTCACGGAACGCTGATTATCAATAAGGTTCACCCCCCTTATTACCATAATGCTGCCATCTAAGTTTGAAAACAATCTGTTAAAAACTACAGTCTTCATGGCGTTCATTCTGGTCATAAGGTCCGATGCACACCATATCAAACTCATCAGAAATATTTTGCTTCTTTTCACATATTGAAGATTCATCTAAATCGGACTAAATTTGTTGTATCTAGAAGTTCCACAAACCGATTTCACAAGTTGCATAACAGGCACGTGGGCATAATTCCAGAGGTCACAAACTATAGCTCATCCAAATTCTTTTAGCCCTTGGCACAATTCTATCTGTATCAGAATTATATTGTAGCCTCTGGGGTATATTTATTATAAGCTTTGTTTTGTTTGCATAAAGGGGTCGGGGGGGGGGGATGTGACTGAAACTCATAGCCTGATTTTCACGTAATTTGAACTCAAACGTGACTGGGGTGACGGCATAATACGTTCTCGTGAAAATGTGGGCATGTATCCATAATGGTAGCGATCGATTCTGTCCCATCAGGGGGTGCGGTATGAAAATGATCTAAGGCCTATTCGATTATAAGGTCTAGAATTGAGTTAAGCAGTGTTGACCCGAAAACCGCTTATGATTCCTACGCATACACGAATTATTGAAATAGAACTGAATCATATCCTAGTCCTCGAAAAATCTCTCTCTCTCTCTCTCTCTCCTCTCCCATCTTCTCTCTCTCTCTCTCTCTCTCTTTGTCCAATGAACGAACAAAGTAAGGCCACTCTGATTGGTGATTGGTTGAGTGGTTGTCAAACAACCTATTATTATTGTCTTGTTTTTTTTGTTTAATGTTAAAGTGTGAGCGTCACTTTAATGGGTTTTTTTTTTTATTTTATTGACAATTGTATATAAAGAAGATATGAGCTATGAATTTCACAAGGTGAAGGAGCAGCTTCAGTGGAATTTGTCTGCGAACTCACATTTTGTGGAGGCGGACATTAAACAACGGTAAGCATACATATATAAAATTCGTCCAATTTGTAAATGTAAATTCGATACACTATGTTAAAATGCCTTCTGATTGTAAAGTATAAAGCGAGAACCTATGAAACGCCTCAACCATCCAATTACTCACTGATTACAACTGACAAGACCGTCTTTCTTTCTCTCATTTGTTGGCCAACCAAGAAATGTCATACAAAATGCATAACATTATGCGTATTCTACACACTATTTCCAAAATATAAGTAATTTCATGTTTCATGGGGAAAAAAATGAAAAAAGATAAGTAGGGTGATTCTTGTAAAGATTTCAATAATCCGGCGTTTAAATTTTGGATATCATTTAAATCTTTGATTTTCTTTTGTAGAATATTATGCATATCCATAACATATCTTTACTTGTCCGTCATATCCTCCAATCATTTGAACGCCACTCACAATAAAAAAAAAACAAAAAAAACGCCTTTATCGGTGATTAGTAGCCCCATTTTTGTCCAAATTTCATTTGTCCATAATTTTGTACATATTGTTTATGACTTCTTTTTTATATTTGTGAATGTGGTGTGCATAATAATACAAAATCGGATATCAAAGTTCCTTCATTTTATTATAACGGTCACCGGAAACCTCAAATTATTCATTGTAAATTACGACTTCGATGCTCTGACCTGCTGGGCCACAAATTCCTAAGACATGTTAGCCGACAACCCTGCTTGCGTCTGCGGTCATATATTTGAAGATCCCGACCATAACCTTCTGCAATGTTCCTTATATTCAAATGCACGAACAGAAACCATAGACAAGGTACAGCATGTTTTTAAAAATATAAACTGTCTTTTATATGGTTCCACAACCTACAGTCTTGATATTAACACTAATATTTTTAATCAGGGCCATAAATTTATAGATATGTCAAACAGATTTTAATTTCGACCATATAATATTTTATCCTCTATTTTATGTATAACTTTGGCTAGCCTGGATAATGTTGCATATTACTATTAAAACATCTTACTATGCTTGTAAATGTTTTACCTATTTTATTATATATATTAATATGTATGTGTTTCCCATTAAAACTATGTATATACACCCATCTTGCACTAATAATACATGTATACACAATATTTAGGGAGCGGGGTTTTAACAATGGCTAAAGCCCGGTCCATACCGTTACGACTACACCGGTCGCGTCTTTACTTCACTTGCCTTCGACGGTACCACTCCACACAGGCCCGATTCTCACAGATTATGCGTCATGAGTTACGTCACTTCCCTCTAGCGTGTGATTTCAAAAAGTAAACCGGAAGCATAAAAGTGACATTATATTTTCCAAGATGCCGCTGAAGTTGACTGTTCGTAAAAAGAAATGTGCTGCACATGACCTGCACAGTCACATGACTAAATGCTACTCTTTGATTGGCTAAACAACAGTAAGACAATTGATCGTGTTGTGTGAATGTCCACACAAACACAATGGGCTACGACTGCATCCAACTGCATCCGACTACGATTGAACATGCTCAGTCGGGCCGACGCGACGGAAATCGATTGAATCTGGTCGTGGGACTGTCCACACTGCACTGATTATCTGAGACAAGACGTTGCGTTGGGTAGAGTCTGGGCAAGTCGTAGCGGTATGGCCCGAGCTTAAAGCCAGGCTGACACTTGCACGATTCCGTGGCACGCATTGGCACGACCCGAGTCGGCACCACACCGTCCGATTTACGCAAACTTGTCGTGCCAATGCGGGAAGTGCGTAAACAATGCGCAAACAATGCGCAAACTATGCGTGAACTCGTCGTGCCAGTTCGTGTCAATGTGGACACTGATGGGCACGACAAAATCGTGGCCAAACGTCGTGCAAGTGTCAGCCTGGCTTTAGCCTGTTCCCCAATCCCATTCATACAACCTGAATAAAAATATTGTTTTTTTTTAAAAAAAAACCTAATAATACCATACTAAGGCTGTGTGTCTACAGTTAGCTCTCCTTGAGAACAGACACGAAGCAAGCTGACCGACATCTTAAATCCAAAATCGACGATTTTAGTCCAAAACATTAAGTAATCTTCAAGAATTTTTAGAAATATTTTTTCTGCTTCCAATTGATGGAATTGAAGGGGTTCATCTTAGGCTCTGTGTATGTACCAGAAGTGAAACGGTGTTAAAGCACAGTAGAAAAGAATAAACTATTTTTTGGACATGGCGGCCATTCAGGATCGAGATAGATGGATCTCTGAGTGCAGAACGGTGTAAAATATATATATCTAAACCATATCTTTCGGTGCCCCTAACAAAAGAAATGTCCTGGCCAGTATTAACCATATTCCTGAAGCAATGGCCCGAGAAATCCCTCTCTGGTCATTGACTGGATTAGCTTCTGATTCTTGACCTTATGCGGGAGTATGTCTATTCTTCCCGTTCAGTCAAAGCTATCACTTGAGTACAGTAACATGGCAGTCCTTCGTTTAATCTGTGTCTTCCCTAAAACTTTGGACAATGATTTAAGGTATTAAAAACGGTGAAAGTATGTTTGTTTCCAAACAGTATTGTTTACATTGCATTCAACTTGATAGCCTCGTTTGTCACGGAATTAGTTTTGCTGAAGTATTCTGCTAATTTGTAAACATATTTGGTCCAATATTGGCACTCGTTTTAAATGTAAAGCTTTTGTAGAGCATCTAGTCATTGGTTGATAGCCGGACTACTGACCAATCAAAATTTAAAACAACAATCAATATCCACTCATTACAGGAGTGAGTAGTGGGAGCCTTCCTTTAAAGTAAACACAGTGACATTTACGTCCTAGTACTCTGCAACAACCGATAACCGGGAAATGTTGCTTCGGCCTTCTCTTCGAATTTCGGTTTTTACGTACACGTCTACATGTACATGGGACCGTGGTTTGTCGTCCCATCCGATCGACTAGGCATTGTTCCTTATCCGTCAAACACCAATATCCGACCATCACTCAGCGATTATTAATAGCCATTTAACCGTATTATCTATGTTATTCTAATGAAACGGGGTTTAACGTCCTACTGAGGGGATATCTGTCCCGGGCACCGACACTATGGTTTACTCTTGTATCGAATTCCATCTGCCAAGGAACATCGGTTTTTCGTCCCATCCGAACAACTAGACAACTATAGCCAGGTTTTCCGTCCCGAAACACTGACAAGGTGAAACCACGCCGGAAAATCCCGATGAACTTTCTCAGTCAATGATGGGTGGAACGCGCGACCTTCAAGCTAGCGACTCAGCGCCTTACTCACTTAGTCAGATTTATCTCTTGCATAATGCATAATAATAATAATGTATACATTTGTAGAGCGCCAAATCCACCCTAAAGCATGCTCAAAGTGCAGTGAGACAATGGTTATATACACAATGAACAGAAAGTCTAATTCTCATAGCATTCTCGAAATAAGTAAGTCTTCAGTTGTGATTTGAAAATAGTCAAAGTTTCACTGTTTCGAATTTTCAATGGCAAACCATTCCACAATTTAGGAGCAACTACACTAAAGCTTCTGTCACCAAAATGTTTCAGTTTTGAGTGTGGAACGACTAGCGTATTCTGGAAGCAAGATCGCAAGGACCGGCTTGGTTGATATACTGTTAGTAGTTCTGATAAATAGCTAGGTGCAAGATTTCGTAGACATTGGTATGTGAGGCACAGAACCTTAAAGAGCTGAAATTGGGAGCCAATGTAAGGATTTTAGAATAGGTGTTATATGAGATGATGTTTTGGTTCGTGATATGATTCTGGCTGATGTATTCTGCAATTTATGTAATTTGTAGAGACGTGAATGATTTATCCCAGACATCAAACTGTTACAATAATCTAATCTTGACAGAACTAGTGACTGTACTAGAGAGTTGGTGGTATCAATCGTGATGAGAATGCATGTTTAAACTTTGTTTTGCTTTCTTTCAGATCACGATGGGTGTTTTAGGAATTTGCTCCCTGACCATCATATGTTTTGTATATGTTAGCAGGGCATTTCCTAATATTTTTCCAACGGGTCCTACACCTGTAAACAATGCCCCTCCGACTGCACAAGCCAATCCGATTACTCAAGTTGGTTTGTTTTCGTCCACTGCTACAGTCTCCACTACTCAAACTACTGTACCTCCCCCAGTCTCCACTACTCAAACTACTGTACCTCCCCCAGTCTCCACTACTCAAACTACTGTACCACCGCCAGTCCCCACCATTCAAACTACTGAACCACCGCCAGTCACACCAGCAGGACCACTACCTCGTCCATCGTCCATCGTGAACGCAGCCGGTGCACGGACATTCCCTCGATTGCTGTGCTATGCTGGTGGAGACTCATGTTTTTCCTATGACATAAATACTAAAACTGGTAAGCAGTATTTTTGAAATGGTTGCTAAGCCGATATTAAAGATGCATTATATAGGAGCTAAATCTAGCCATCATAGATCTTTTATGGCGTAAAATGTTATATCAGTTATTATATTGACATTTACTTACATGACGAGCCCTACACTCTGTGCCACGGACTGACTGCGATATTAGAATACCCTGTCATGTATATATTAACTTTTAAATGCAGTACCGAGACGTTTTTTATTATGCTACTGGACAATCGAATCTATTCAGGATAAATCTTGTTAAAATTTCAAACCTTCATAACTTCGCTCCGACTAAAGTAATTTATATTATATTATCTTAACTTATCTTAACATCTATTCTATTTTATTCTATTAGGACCAGGTTGTTGGTATGCTATTGATGAACCGAGAAACAGATGTTGTGATGAGGGTGGATCTTTCCAGTCTCCTATCAATCTGCCTGCATCTGGAATGCTTCCTGTCATTGATAAAAACTCCTTTCTATATTACGATGTTGAAGAAAATGCGGGTTTAACAGGAAGGCTAGAAAATACTGGTACTTAATTTTTCTTTGTTTTATTCTTCTGTATTTATGTAATTTGAATTGTCCTTTAGTTGGCCTCTACGTTCAAGTTACTTGTAAGGTCGGTCATGATGTTAATAAGCGCCGTGGTTCGATCGAATGCTTCTGCGTGACAAAGCGCGGGATGGACTTCCACAACCTCATGGGGTTTTCCCGGTCCTCTGATTTACTCCTACTTCTAAAGATCCCTACGCGCAAGCGCTTTATTTATTTAAGATTCTACCATATATTAGTCCGTAGTTTGTGTCGAATGGATGTATTTTAACGGCCCTAAAGCGATAAATTGGCCTATCATATATTAAACTATTATTTATACATTTAATCACGCCAAACATATAATCAACTCGCCAAATCAAAAGATGGCCGAGATTTTAAGGGATTAGTACAACTGCGCCTTCTCAAAATTAAACAATAATAAACAGTCTGCGCAACATCTTGTCACGACTTCAAACTATCATAACTTCTGACATAATAAAATAATTTGAATGTAGTGTTGAATATATTCATTCATATTTGAACTATTAAAGCAAGAACGGTCAGCTCTTTATATAAATCTTACATAATGCTTTAGTTTTGGCATTAATCTGGGTGTTGAGGTGGTTATATAAACGTTGGACATTATCTATACGAACCACAATAAGACCAACATATCGTGTTACTATATTTACCCAGTGTATAAATAGTATTTTACACACGGAGAACTTTGAAAACAGATCTCTGTCACTAATGGCCACCACATCTAACAAATAGTATACTACTTTGTAATGTTGTTCTACTCAAAAACGGAATAAATATTTCTCAAAATCGGTGAAATATACTTTCCGACTAACAAATAAAATTTCTGTCAACCGATCTGGTGTTTGATCTCTAGAATCTTCGACTGCTAAATAACCCTATGTGTGTGCAGGCGAATTATTGAAATATCAATCGAAATGACTGGTGATGGTGACATCAAAGAATTCGCGTACTATTTTAAAGGTGTGACTATTTATAGCCTGATTAGCTATGACAAATAGAAGTGGTTGATGATGTGATATTCAAATATTTTTTTTTGTCTTTCGTCACTTGCAATACGTCATCCCCATGTTTTATTATTTTCAGGAGTTTCTTCTAAATGGATACCCGAGGAATTTACGGCGATACTAAAAGGGGCTGGTGATCCCACAAAGGTGTACGTCTTGGACAATATCAAAATCCATTTTGGCGCTGCTGGTGGGCGTCAGACAGAACATGTAATAGATGGCCAACCAGCAATGCTCTATCATGGCGAGGTATGGTTTCATTTAATATATAGTATGGGAAGGAGTAGTAATTACCTATTTAAGATCACAAATCGTTAATCTTCTGTGATTTACTCATAGCATCATCCTCACGTCATACCTGCGTCACAACAAGTAGTTTCTAATCGCGAGTTGCTGTAAAAGACAAGGCAAATATGACTGTGGTAGCGCATGCGTCACATCTTAAAGCAGCGTAATGCGTTATTCGTCGTATTATATCTTTCGCTGGCGTTACTATTGTGTCACCCAACTATAGACAAACATCTAGTGCTAACTTCGTGTCACCCAGGGCACACAGAACTACTAAAATATCCACGCTAGGTGGCGTAAATCGGTAAGCAGAAAGTGACGTATGTCAGACAGGACTATGACGTAACATTGCGTTAGTGGTTACAGGGAAGTTTGGATGGCCTAGTGGTCTATAGTGCTGCGCTTCGACCTCTAACTGGTCTGTCTTGTCCGCATGTTAATCTTGTAGATTTTTGTTTTTGCGTGTAGTGCGGTCCTCCTGCACTTACTATTCGAGTTGTGATTTCGATCCTTGGTGTGAGCGTATGTGTCTAGAAACAGGGGCGCCTTCACAACCTCGTTGGTTTAATCCGAGTACTCCAGTTTTTCTCCCACAGAAAAGACCATTGTTTGTGGTTGGAGTGGGAGGGGCTATAGCGTACATTATTATTATTATTATTAAACATTTATATAGCGCTAGCTTCACCAACGGTGTTCAGAAGCGCTGAACATTTAATCAAACAAGGACCCTGTTTATTCACAATACTAGATTTATCTCATAAAGTTTTAAATCAATTTAGATGAATAGATATGGAGATCCCCTTTTTCAATCTGTGTTGTAAATATAGGACCTTAAAGTGACAATTCCATATTTTCTAAGAGAGTCAAAACATAATTATTTCTACGTCTTTTGCTCAATAGGTTGTCAACTCACTATTATACGACCATAGGCATTATTTCACAGGGATTAAAATCGCTGACACAGAAAATAATAACACAATTACCTCCCCTGTTTCCCCATTCCTCTCCGTACAATAGCGATCTTCAAACGTTTGAATTTGAAGTTGAAAATGATATTTTTGCTAATTTCTCAACTGGCAACAGTGAATTATAGGATTAATAGGATTATTCTTTAACGAGGTAAGCCTGTTTATAGATACCATCTATTTTAAGGCTTTATTTTAATATATTTTTAAAATATAACTAAAAAATATGAAATTGCCGTTTTAATAAATACAGCCCTGCAAACAAACTTCAAGCAAAAATATATTATACAGAAATCTTTAACTTGAACACAAGATCTTCTGTTGTCAAATTTTTCTACAATCAGAAGAATAATAAAATCTTTGACGAGACCATGTCCCTTGCCAGGCCCTGCAGAATAAAACATATAAATGTTCAACTGTGACACAAGATCTCATCATCTAGTCGAATGATATCAATAATAAAATTATTTTATTAGTCAAAAACAAAACAAAATGTGTCCCTTGCCCTGCCCTCCAGAAGATGATATTTATTTTTGCGGAAGTCACCGGGTTAAATATTGAATATTAACCTTTCAAACTTGGTTCAGATCCGAAGTCTTGTTTCATACATATTGCGCATAGTGGTCTTTTGCAGTGGGAGGGACCCGAAGAAAACCCACGAGGTTGGCCAAGCAACCCCACTCCTTGTCATGTACAACTGGGGAATCGAAAACCACGCTAGTTGACTCAATGACAGACCTCATGATACATGTGTGTGGGTGTGTGTGTGTGAGTGTGTGCTGGGAGAGAGAGACAGGTAGGAGAGTGTATTGGTGTGTATGACACGTGTTGAAATGTCTTGACATGTGTGAGTAAACCAGTTATAACAACAGGTGGTGTTTTTTTTTAATAATAATTTATACTTTAAATTTATTAACAGTTACAAATAGTACATTTTAATCAAGCTTATGGAAATTTAGCTACAGCCAGTCAGTTCGCGGATGGTGTAATTATAATATCTTTGATGCTATCGGTAGGTTTCTAACATTTCTTACTTCCAGTTTGTTTTAGATGGCCTAGTTAAACCTATAAAGACTGGGGAATTTCACAACCTAGTTCACCCGTAAATGCTGGGGAATTTCACAACGTAATTGCCCCTATAAAGGTCACAGCCTAGTTGACCCTGTAAATGCGGGGGAATTTTACAGCCTAGTTGACCCTGTAAATGCGAGGGAATTCACAGCCTCGTTCACATTGTAAAGGCGGGAGAATTTCACCGTCTAGTTGACCCTGTAAATGCGCAGACATTTCACAGTGTACTTGACCCGAAATAATGAAACCTTTAACGGAAATGGCCACGAGGCAATAATAAAATGAAATTGTCGGTCATCTTGAGTCGAATATTAATATATAGAATGCAACGATATTACTATACGTTATTATACGATACCCTTTAAAGATATCTCTTGTCTACAATACGTCACATGTCAACTAAATATAGATACGTCATATGTCAACAAAGTATATTTATAAGCGATTCATGGCTATATTATGTGCATTATGTTGCTATAGTTACGTGGGTCTATTTTATAACCTAGAGTCAAGAAGGGGAAGAGAATGAAGGCCTAAAAGAAGTCATAGAGAAAGTAGCAGACGTGAGCATGTTCTCACTGCCTGGTGAGTTTCTGGTCGTAAATCTTAAGACGACAAATCCCTAAAATTATTAGCTTTAGTAAAAGTTGAAATTACTGTGGTAATGGAATAACGCTCTATATATGATATGGTTACAGTTCTAATTAGGTTAAATTTATTTGGCGTTTTTTTCGTTTTGACGTTGTGGCTTACCATAGGTTGTGACCTAATATATGGTGTTCAGGCCGTAGTAGTATCTGGCAGTTTAAGAAGACTCCCATGTTCTGACCACCAGCCAAATAACGGAATGGCGCCACCCGCACTTGGTGAATACGAAACGCCAACATGTGATCTGATCACGGGCCTCAAAGATCGTTTGTGAAATGAATGATGTCATCGCCTAAAGAAAACCTTCACGAAAAGACATTAAAGATATTTTATGGGAGATTAGATAACGAATTGGCAATTCTCACTATAATAGTTCAGTGATTGAAATTTCCGCCTAGCCTCGGACATCATTGCTAAAGTCAGTACGATAAAGGGCATAGTCTCGATTATCCATTTCGTGATTAAATCATGAATGAAAGATGAGGAGCGAAAAGGATGCTAACCCAGTAAATATCGTTGGGTAGCGATGACATCGGGAGTTGATTATGGTCTGGATAAGTTAATTAATGTCTAATTAATAGTTTTTATATCATTTCAGGCCTAAAGAAAGACCTACAATAGGCAGATTTAGCTCTTGCACAATGCATGTTTAAACAACATTTACTCATTGTAAAAATACCTGTTTAATATCACCTTTATTTTTTTAGGAGTTGATTGTAAGGTTAGTCCGGCCGACCAATTTACAGCCATGTTGTCTGCAACCGTGACTTGTCCAGTTACCAAAACTAATTTTACGTTTCCGGATTATCTTAATCTACACACACGTGGAAATGTATCCCTGGGTATGTTGCTATGGTTTTAATTGCACCCCCCGGTATGTTGCAATGTTTTTAATTGTATCCCCCCCTGGTATGTTGCAATGTTTTAATTGTACGCGCAGATGGTAACTAGTACACGGCCACGGTGGCTCAATGGTTAAGATCCGGGATTCGATCCCGGTATTGACTAGGACAATTCCCGAGATCTGTGGTGCAGGAAAGGGGCGTGGCAAGGAACGTTGTCTAGTTGCTTGCGCACCAACAGACGTGCGGTAGTTAAAGGGTGGGTAAACGATGAAATAACATTCATAAATATTTTATACATTAACAATTATTTAATTTTCTACCATGATTTTATATTTTTCTTATAGATAATTCGGATGAATCGCAAATAATTTATTTGGTCTTCTATCTTGGCCAAAAATTTCGTAAATCAAGATGACAAGGACATCTTACACTTCTTGCTTTGTTTAAAAACTTTATTAATTATCAACTGTTCTCCGTGCGCTCTTGTGGTTGTGATTGGGGTGGTAGTAGGAAAACAATTTACTATTTGTTGACAAATAATTATACAGCTGTTAACAATTTCAGCCATGTCGCCATTAACTGGTGTTAAAGTCTACCCTAATGTAATGCTACCCAAGGATCCAGAATTTTACAGCTACCAAGGCAGTTTAACTACACCGCCATGTTCCGAGGCTGTTACTTGGCTTGTTGCTCTACAACCTATACGTGTCAAACCAGAAATTGTAAGTAAATATAGTTTAATTATTTTAAGAGTGAAATGGATCGACATAAATCCTCATTTTTCTTATGTCGACATTCTATTCTAGAAATCTGAAGAGGTGATGATTCACTGAATAATACCCTGGCTTGCTAGCATGGTGGGTCACAGGTTTGCCCCGTTATTGGCAGAGATAGCTCGTCAGGGGTATCCGGCATGGATTCCCGATGTATGTGGTGCAGGATCTGACAAGGATGAAATACTTAGGTGTCGCGTACACAGAAACTAACCTTTGACGGCTAGAATTGTGGCCCGTAATATCCCTCGTAATACATTGGCCCCGTCGGTGCTGATTTGGGAGAGGTAGGATGGGTCGGTGTGTGTGTGTTGGGGGGGGGGACGCAAGGGGTATTTGGGATATTCGATTGAACATCGCGCTATGCAACTGATTATTTTTTGTCTCTTCCATGTTTACTCTGAATAAAATATTGTTTAAACTTTTTCAGGTAGAGCAATTAGGAATGCTTGAATCACGACAAAAAATGACTCCCATCAGGACACATGGTAATCTGAGACCTTTACAAACGAGAACCGCACAGCATGATGTCACAATGGTCAAATATAAACAATTCTAATAACATTAGATTCTCAGTTCATGTTCAATATAAAAATAAAAACGGCAACATGGTGTAGTATCATTTATTTCATTATACACACTGGGTAACTCAACCACTTAGATATATTCATTATGTAAGATATAAATGTAGAGATAGTCACCTCACTGTAATAGTTCCAAAAATATAGGCTACCTCATTCTGGGTGAAGGCAGGTTTAGGTCTTACATTTAATTCATCTTTCAAAAGTGACATTAGATGATAATTTATACCAAAATAACTCAAATGAGTAATAACAGCCGTATAAATTTCTAACAGGGATGTTTATCGATATATTAGCTCACAACATTTCTTGGAATTCTTTCTTTCGCGATTGTTGACGTGTCGTTGTTTTGGTTCTCATGAAGTGTAGAAACTAAAGAAAACATTTTTGACGTAATGAGAACATCTGACGTAATAAGGCAACGTAATGTCGTTGATATTAGCACATAGATTCGACATGGCGTTTTTTTACTTCCGTTATGGCTGATCAATATTAATCATGTGCTGCTCGTGAATTATGATTGTTGGTCGACCGAACCAGTTGAAATCTTCAGTCCTTTAGTCGTTCGCTCACTAAATTATACTGTTTATTTAGTGAGTGAATTTTATTATTTATTTAGAGAGTTAATTATATAATTGATTATGTCTGGATGGAAATGACTACAAATACTGTATAAATAAAGATCAGTCTACAATCGTTGTTGAGGAATCAGTTTCAAAACTACTGGGAAAAGGGGTGGGGGGGGTCTAAAGGTCCGTCATTGAGACACGTCGTGTAGTTACAATACTACTGCAATTGTTGTTGAGGAATCAATTTCAAAACTACTGGGAAAAGGGGTGGGGGGGGGGGTCTAAAGGTCCGTCATTGAGTCACGTCGTGTAGTTTCAAAACTACTGGGGAAAGAGGGGGTATCTAAAGGTCTGCCATTCGGTCAAGTTGCGTAGGCCTAGTTCCGGTCCAATAGGCCTACCTCCTGTATAATATCGTGGGTTTTGGCAGGCTCCTCCGGTTTCCTCCTACAACCAGAGACTCCCCCCCCCCTCCCTCGCACGCGAATTATTGAAACATAAAAAGTTCCTATATGCAACTATATGGTAGTTTCAGGACACCAGAAATATATTGAAGATTAATAATTCTAAAGGAAGCTTTAGAATGATATTCCTGTCGAGTCGTTAACACGTGCTTGTTGCGTCATCGGGTCTGTGGTGTGGTTTCGATTCCACTGTCCAACCTCGTTTTTCCTTGTCATCCGGTTTCCTCGCACAGTTGAAGACCTCGTGTTTGACTTATTTCGGTCTAATTAGTAAAATAATATGTACCTGATCAGACATAATAATTGTGTGGCAATGATATTTGCTGTCAGCTGATAGTGAAAAAATATCAGTCAGTCAGTAGTTAATTGATAGTTGAATAACTAACCGGACGTGGGATGTGGGTGTGGCCTAACTCTCTTTTTGTAGAACGTAATCAGTAGCCATGTTTGTTCTACCGATTGAAAACAAGTAAATGAGGAAAGGTGATATAGGCTATATATGTCCCCAGATCCTTTTTTATCCATCTGAAATAAAATATTACTTACTGATCCTTTTTCTTCCACTGTCTACCTTATGGGGTACCATAAGTGTTCGGGTCTCTTCTTTTTACGGCTTATATGTGACACTATCGGTAGTTATCAACCTCCAGAAAACGACCAGTGACACAATCCTGTGTCGCGGTACCAAAAAGACATAGATGTGACACTACGGTGTTTTTAAATTGATCAATTATAAATCAACTCTGATTTATACGTCGTGTATACAACTTAAATGATCAATATTAACTCTGTGTTGGTTTATACATGTAATTAAGTTTATATACTCAGCCAAATTCAAAACTTGGCACTGATGAATTTCAACAATTTTTTTTTCTGGTAAGTCAAATAAATTTTAAAGTGTTTCTAACGCCTTTAATTTCATAAAATTGTAAAGTCACGTGAATCACGTGACTTTTGAGCATATAAAGATGAAAAACCTGAAAAACACGTGCATAGACAAACTCGTGACGTCAATCGATGCAAGTGTGCTTAAACTGAACACGCACACGTAACTTGAACTGGAAAAACAAATTAAAATTGTTATTTTTTCATCTTTGTTAGAAAATGCCTCGCCTTTCAAATGTAGAACGTCTACGTGCTATAGGTGGGCTCTATGCCGGTCAGTCTGTGGTCACTGTTGCAAGAGCCTTTAATTGTTCACGCCAGACAATAATTAATCTTAGAATGAGAGTGCTTCAAACTGGAACTATTGCCGACCGCTCAAGGGGGTAAGCGTTTTTTGTCCATCCACCGGAGCCAGGTGTTATGACGCCATATGTGGATTGGGGGTTAGGATAAGGCTTAGGTTTGGCCCAGGGTTAGGGTTAGGGCTAGCCCTGTCTACATCTTGAGACTGACGAAATCTGCAGGCCACAGCCCTTATCCTAACCCACAATCCACATATGACGTCATAACAGCTGGCTCCAGTGGCGACGTCTTCCTGAGGTAGTGTTTACTAATGTTCTGAGATCCATGAGAAGACGTTGTGTGGCATTGCGAGACGCTAGAGGAGGCCACGACCGTTATTAAACACTTTATTCTGATTGTTCTCCAAGTCTGTGAAATTTATTTTGGGGGGGTACTGTGACATCACGAACGTTATCAATGTCAAGGACTTTGGGCGAGACGTATTCTTGCTTTCTGTTGCCTTAAACCAAATATTAAAAATCTAGTCCCAAAAATCCCGATTGTCAAGTTTTTAATTTGGCTGAGTATATTTATATGAAATACAGGAAACTACAACATCTATGATAGTATGTTATCAGTTATTGTAATATCTACAATCTAAATTTAATAAGCCTAGAAATCAGATCTATCCCGGCCTCAAAGCCGAGGCAATGTTGTCCTCCAAGGAACACTGAATTATCTCTGAAGGAAAATTTAACCCCGCTCTAGATGCGCCGTAAGGGCACCGGTTTACGCGAACGTTATTCTATTTGTGTACCAGATGACTGGACCTCAGTAAACTACTTCCAGAAAGCCCAGTTCTCGTTGTCATTTATTTGTTTAACCGCTTTAATATATTAAACAGAGGGCATTTCATAGAGCTAAACTAACCCCTATATTACATATACAGCACCACCAGGACAGGGGTCGTATTCTCGACTACCAGGTGTTACGCTTATGATACGCTTATGTTTATCCATCAAAGGGTTAATGACCAACAAATTTCTTAAAGCAAGTGATGATAACCATTGGATTAAATCAATAACTAGAAACAACATATCACTTCTGTGGATCGTGACGTCCAGCCCACAGTGTAACATCGCATTAGTTACAAGATATTTTATTTTCCGGTATGGTTTCCCCTTGTCAGTGATGCAGGACGGAGGGCCTGACAAGGACAGCTGTCTAGTCGGATGGGACGAAAAACCGAGGTCCCGCGTACACATTGGCGTGCACGTAAAGGATCTCTTGGCAGTTGGAATTCGATATAAGAGGAGGCCGTTGCGCCGCTACCCGGGCAAACGATACTTTTCCTTTGCACTTTTCCTTTGCTGCTCCATTTCTTTGAAATTCTCTCCCTCAACATTTTGAGCAGTTCGATTCAGCGGCTTTTTAAAAACGTATATTAGACACCCATCTTAGGCTTTAATGCTGTTTATAGATTTAGTATTTTTTCTAGAATACACATAATCCTTTTCTAATTTTATTACATTGCCAGCTGATCTTTAAAATTTATATTCATGTCACCCTTTTCTGGAAGTAATTATATATAAGCATTAAGTTACTTATTACTGAATCCAATTTATTCATATATTACCTCTATGATTGTCTATAAGAATTCTAAATGACTATTTTTTAAATCATATGACTCGGACAAAAGGCTATTAAAAGAGTGGCACGTAACTACAAGGGAAACACAAAAACTGAACGAATAAACAAAATAATTTACTCAAGTCATAAACATAATAATTTATATTTTGAAAACAATCTTTCTCAAAATGATTTATATTTAATTCTCTTCACTACCCTACCGGCTATATTCTGGATAGGTCTCAGATTACCATACTTGGCAACAAGTTCATTTCCCATTCGTGATTCAACTGTTCGCAAAGCTTCCACCTGAAAAAAAACAAAATACATAAAGTTCTGGTAACATTAATTGAATAACCAACCTACGTTCAGGTAACACTAGCTGAATAATACACCTACGTTCTGGTAACACTAAATGAATAATCAACCTACAGTCTGGTAACACTAACTGAATAATACACCTAAGTTCTGGTAACACTAACTGAATAATAAACCTACGGGCTGGTAACACTAACTGAAAAACCAACCCAAGTTCTGATAACACCAACTAAGTAATCAATCTCTAAGAGAACCTTTGATGTATGCGCATGATGTTTAGCTAAACATATTGCTTCCAGTTGTCTGGAAGTACAAAAAACATGACATCATCGGTATTGCCCCACTGACCAATGCTTCTTAAGGGGTATTTTATTCACAAAACGTGGGGGTAATTTCACCCATGACTTCATTACTTATAAAACAACAAAATATCCTGGACCAATAGCAGATCTACATAAATGTACAGACAAGTCAACATGCGATAAAGCGAGAATTTCATACTTTCTAAGAAAGTCGAAACAAAATAATACTATGTATTTTGCTCAATAGGTTTCCACATCACTATTAAACGATCATAGGCATTATTTCCCACACTTAATAGTCTCTCATTCCGGATATAATAACACAATCACTTCCTTGTTTGTCTGTTCCCCCCACCCCATGCAATAGCTATCTTCAAACGTTTGAATTTAAAGTTGAAAATGATATTTTTTGCCAATTTTTCAACTGGCAATCGTGAATTATAGGATTGATAGGATTATTCCTTAACAAGGTAGGACTGTTTATAGATACCATTTATTTTAAGGCTTTATTTCAAAACATTTTTAAAAATATAACTTAAAAATATGAAATTGTAACTTTAAATTGAAGAACTTACAATATCCCATTTAATAAGTGCTGGATGTTCAGCTACCATCCAATAAACAGACTCGGAACATGGCGGTGTTGTTAAACTGCCAGTGTAGTTATAAAACTCTGGATTCTTGGGTAACATAATATTAGGGTACACTTTAACGTCTTCTACAGAGTTGCCTGAAATTGATAACGACTAAATTATCGATCCTGACGTAATATCTCCCCTGATTGGGTTGCATTAAGACTAGTTATTAGGGATGCTGGATGCGCCGTCCCGACTACGGAGGCGGGGTGAGTAGAATCAGTCAGTCCCGACTGGATAAGTAAATATCTCAACCAACGATGCCCATAAACATATTGGTTTAATTACGTCACAATTCTACTCACACCAGCTCCACTGATGGTTATAGCAGAACTGTGACAGTCGATTACAATTCTACATATCAATTCGAGTGGTTCTGGACGGACAATGGGCACCCCCTTTGTGTCCTGACCCAGATACATAATCGCTAGTCTTAATCCATTAACTAAAAGTTTCTTCTTTCAATAGCCTGTTCACTTTTCTTCCCTTTTCCCGTCCAGAATCCCGTAGAAGAGCGGTCTGTTCTGGCATTTTATTGACTTTCCGGTTTAGAATCCCGTAGAAGAGCGGTTTGTAGTGACGTTTTCTGCCAGGTTTTAGTAATTATTTATGGTTTTTAGAGGCGGAAGGCTTTTGGTAGATTTAAAAAAAAAAAACAATCATACAACATACCACATTTTTTGGATCCTCGGGAATGCAAATTACAATACGATGGGAATTTATTTCCAGTGTCTGTTGCATAACATTGGTCTCCTCTCGTCTCTCGCACACCCAGGATATTGTAGAACTTGATCCTGATGCTCTCCATCAGACAAACGGTCCCTACAACATGACAATTGTGTTAATGAATTCTTCATACTCCACACAGTATGTTAAGAGGTGAGGGGGCTGTACGGCAACGGGGTTGTTGTCTTTTTTTTCGTCGAATTATTTGAACGTCAACATGTATATGGGTCATCGGTTGTCCACCCCATTCAGATGACCGGGCTATATTCTCAGGCAATACGAGGATGGAACTTCCTGGCTTTGGGAGTTGCCACAACTCTTGACCATTACGGGTATGGAACTTCCTGGCGCAGCTAAAACAGTAGTATTAGAATCGTGCAGCCATCATGGGACAGGGGGCCCCACAGAATTCCTGCTTTGTTAAGTTAATTCAAAATATTTAATCCAAAAATTAATTGAGAACTTTCAATTAGTTTTCGTTGTTTTGTCTTCTCTTACTGGTACCTGCTTGTCGCAATAAATAATGTATAAAACCTCAGAAAAACTCTATATGAGATGAGAGTGCTACGGCCAACTCTCATATCAAAATCAAGTCAGGATATCTTTTACTCCCTCGAAAATTAAAACACCCTGTGTGTGATTTTAGAGCTATAGAATCACTTGAAAACTACAATTACTGTGTAAGATGAATATCTAATAGGAATATCAGTCCAAAAATCTATTTAATATTCCCGAAGCTGATCCTTATCTAACAAGACGACCGCCATCTTTATTTCCTTTGAACAACGTCGATCGGTCGGGTTTTAAATATCCGATTGAATTTAAGCCGACCGATTATCTTGCGTTTGTATTATGATTTTGTTTTCTTAATTAAATGTCAAATAATTAGTATCGATTTTCTTCCGTTTGTATTATGATTTTGTTTTCTTAATTAAATGTTAAATAATTAGTACTGATTATCTTGCGTTTGTATTATGATTTTGTTTTCTTAATTAAATGGATAATCGAGACTATGAGTTTTGTCGTATCACTTTAGTAATGATGATCGAACATACGCGAACTTTCAATCGGTTAATTCTCGGTTCATAGTGGATCAATTTGACTGAATTTTGTACCAAATTGCCTTTACAATATCTAGTTTTTAACTATTATAGTGAGAACTGCCAACTCCTTATCCAATCTCCCATAATGTATCTTTAAAGCAGAACCAAATATCCAAGCCATTAGGTAATTTTCTTTTCTCAAACATTTCAAACGTCTCGTTCACTTACCAGAGTTGTCAAAATCCTTAATTGATGAAATTTTTTCTATAAATTCTTTAAAGCCCTCATTCTGTTCTCCTTCATAAACCTGGATATAACAAGTTTATGTACATATATACACGGTGGTAGCACTGTTACACTGATACTGTTCACTTAAAAACATAGGCCGTTTTACTAATAGAAATGCTTTGTATATATTGAAAATGATTATAAACTATGCAATAGTCATTAATTAGTAGGAATGTAATTAGCTAAAAATATATACCAATTCTTTCGTGAAATCGTAACTAATACAAATGCTCCTTACTACTGATTATAGAAATCTAACCAACAGTGAGCTATAACATACAATAATCGAAGTTTCAGTGTTTTACATTTAATTGTAACATGCTTAAGGGTGAATCTTGCGTTTTGATTGGTTAATTAGACACTGTTTATTGGACAATAACACCCCTCTGATTTAGAAAGATCACTGCGTATTAATATTATGCGTACTACTTAAATGGCGATAACCACAATGGAGACAATCAATTTTGATCTTGGTACATGAGATGAAATACTTGGAGATATGTCCGAACATGAACTTAAAACACCAACCCCCTTGGCAGGTATCAGCTACAAACAACAAAATATACAATAATCTAATACAAAAAAAACACATTTTGGTTTAAAAAATACTTTTAAAAAAATGAAGTGAGAATTTTTTTTTTTGTGTCTATACTCATACTGCTACTATAGCAACCAAACGATAAACGAGCCAAATCCAACGAGAGCAGCCTGTTATCCTGTTACGTCATGGCGTCTCATTACGTCAAAATTGATTTTTTTGATTTTTACGTCATTAAAACCGATTTGCAGTTAGACGAATTTTAAAGTTTACACAATAAAAATAAGTCCTTTTAAAATCGAGAAAAATAGCATGTTACAATGTCGATAAACACCTCCTGTTTCGCATTTAGAGGGGTGTTATTGTCCAATAGACATGTCCTGAGATTTTACATTAGAACCCGCGACGCTAACGCGTCTTGGGTCCTAATGATCTCAGGACATGTCTATTGGACAATAACACCCCTCTAAATGCGAAACAGGAGGTGTTTATCTCCTAAGTGACAATTGAACATTACCTTTGCAAAAATAACGTCACAAATTTTCATTTTGTTATTTTTTCATACAATTTGATTAAATTACAGATCTATATTTCGTTTCATTTTTTTATTTATTTATTTTTTTTTTTTTGTACACTGTTGATGGCCTACGAACGGGTTTCCGGTCCTATCACGTCAGACATTTGATTAACCAATCAGCGTTGATGTTTCTTAACTGACCGTTTCATTGGTTAATCTCTCACATCATCCAGAATGGGGGTTTATAGCAACTCTTGCAGACCCTAGTGTAGTAATGACAAGTAAAACAAAATTTTTAACCATTTAAAATGAAACGAAATAGAGTCTGTGTTTTAATGAAACGAAACGAAATAGGATCTGTGTTTTGTCAAGATTAAAAACCTTACAGTGTAGGCAAATGTCACCCACAACTGTCACCCAGACGGAGCAGATTTGTCTGCCCTTCTGGAATATTTTTTAAATTATCATGAAACAAAAGTCAACTTACTGATAATGGAATGGCGATGATAACCACTCCATCCGGGTACTGACTGGCTTCGGCTACGCTGGAGAAACTTTGATGATAATGCACTACATGCGCCTGTTAACAATACAGAAAAACAAAACATAAGATGTTAGGCAACGCATGTCTTTAACAAGGGCGATAACCCTGTATATATTTATTGCGTTCGCATTTATTTGTTGTTGTTTATCGACTTTCAAAGATACATACATAGCGTATGGCACACTCAATGTTAAGGGGGTGAGGCAGAATTTAGATTTACGGACGTCTAGAGACCCCCCCCTCCCCATTCAAAGATAGTTTGAGTTTGGAAATTTGACGACCGAAATAAACGCGTTTCCCAGTCCGTAAATACTGCAACTTCAATGTGGACCAATATAGCCTGCCTTTGGTGGCTGACCTGAATCGCAAACAACCAATCAATCGTCGAGGGCTATAAGCGCTTTGCGCTCCGCGAGAAAATTTTGAAATTTGAAAATTTAACCGCTGCAAATGCGTTTTTCTGCATTCTAGCCCGTGGGTAAAGTAAGCAACTTCAAAGTTTCCAATCGTTTTGCAACCGACATCTCACTCTACGAGGTCTTGAATTCCAACCATCCAAACAGACTGTTGCACCTGCATTCACAAATAATAATCTATGCACGACAATGCCACACAAAGGAGAGTGTCTCCACTACGGCCTAATCAAGGGACCTTTAACGTGCACGCCAATGTGTACACGGGACCTCGGTTTTCCATCCCATCCGAATGACTAGACAGCTGCATCGATCGCTGATAAGGGGGAAACCACGCTTGAAACAATCACTAGTTTTATTATAAAATTGCCACGCTGTGCTTGGTAACGATAAGGGAATACTTGCCGAAACTACGTGTCTTTAGAATAAAACCAATGATGGAGATGGTCTTCCCATAAAAAATGTGTTCTGTTAATTGTTCTAATGATCAGAAGCTATATCTATACTGCCTAGACCTACATGTCATATGTACATAATCGGTGTACAGAAATAAGCCCATTTGGTCAGTCTAAGAAAATGGCGATTGAGGCGTGAAGTAAGGTAGAGTTTACATAGCCACACGATAGATTGATTTAAGTCATACTGTAAATAGTCAAACCTCAATCTTCCCACATATCAATTACTTCAATGAAATATGACACAATACCTCAGCATCATAACTCTTTCCGTCGAATAAGTGTTCAGACTGGCGTTGTCCGTAAGATGGACCAAAATGAAGGCTAATACTATCCAAGATGTAACCATACTGTGAGTTTTTTCGAACACCTCTGAGTATCGCAGTTCTTCCCTCGGGTTGCCATTTGGGATAAATGCCTGCAAATAACAATATTGTATCAATCCGATAATCCTAGATACTATTTCATTCGCTCATTAAAGAAGGATTATGTAAGAGCAAAATCGGTCTATTGCAGGTCTTTATACTGCCTTCAATTGTTATATGAATTATTATTTTCGACATTAACTGACATGACAATCCTAGACCATCAGATGGTAGGAATTGAAATGGATTAGAACGCCATTGATGATAAAATAGATAATTATGTCTCAAGGGTCCATTACCATGGCTACAATAAAAAAAATCTTGCCGGACAATAACATCACTGCTGGCTAAGAGTCGCAGTGACATTATCATTCACGCCCCCCCCCCCCCAGCAGCATGCTTCTCTCAGTCCTGTATACCATGTTCCCTTATCCTCAGCAAATTCTAACCAAATAATCTTACAGCCAGAATATATATGTAGCAATAATAGCCCGTAACACCACTGCCCCTGGAAAACTTTCTCCCAGTCCTATATACGATAATTTAACCAAATAATCTTACAGCTAGAATATACATGTAGCAATTGCTCGTGGAAAACTTTCCCCGCACTTGTTCGTCCTTGTGGGTAACGTTCGCTTCAAATGAAAGCTATATTGCAAAGAACTTTTTCGGTTGTAATAAATAATGTTGTATAGATTTGAGGTGTTCCGGTCCAACACGGAGAAGGGTGGCGTCCTTTAAAACTTTGCGAGGAGTAATATAGCAGTGAAAAACGCCGGGCATTATGCATTAAATGTTCTGATGCGTAAATTTCTGATAAGAATAGCGTTGTCTGGGTTTCCATTGCTACCATTCTTATGATAACATACAAAGCCTCCATAATCCATATGTAAATTAAATTATAAAATAGCGATCGTGTTTAAATCTATAAATCATGATAGTCAGGTAATCTAGAGAGTCGATTATGAGCTTGTTATTTGAATACTTGTCAAATCTAAAATCTATATAACACTTGAGACAAAGAGAAAGGTCTACAATATATATATTTAGCTCTTGTCAAAGTGATTTTTAACACAGCAAATGTATAGCGCCTGTATCTTTACTTTACACTCTACAGTGCTGGGAAACTGAAGGGCCCGGGGAAAACCCAAGGGGTTGGGCAAGTTGGACAGGTTACCCTGCGTACAAGATTGATTTAATGTCAGATAGTATGACCTGAAGTGCACGTATGTGAGAGACCACACGACAACAACCAGTCATATGTAACAGATAATCATTGTTTTTTGATGTAAACAGAATTCAACATACCATTATTTTCCATCCTTCCCGATAAAGCTTCTTGATGAGGCATGTCATAGAATAGATGAGAATCCATGTCTTCTACCTGGTCAAAATAAGGCAGATTGATAGGAGACTGGAAAGATCCACCCTCATCACAACATCGGTTTCTCGGTTCATCGATAGCATACCAACAAGCTGGTCCTAATAGAATAGAATAGAATAGAATAGAATTAGAATAGAATTAGAAATAGAAATAGAATAGAATAGAATAGAATAGAATTAGAATTAGAATAGAATAGAATAGAATAGAATAGAATAGAATAGAATAGAATTAGAATAGAATAGAATAGTTTAAAACATCATGATTATTTTCTATTTCTACTTAAAAATAGATTGCAAAGAAAGTATTTTTAGGTTAGTTATTTCCCAAAAATATATGTCAAATTTGGTAAATATGGAAAGTAGAGACGCCCAATCTTACAAGACAAATAAAATCGTTACTCAGTTTGCAATACAAGACCTTACCCGTTTATTCAACAGAAACCGTTATTCGATAATTTAAACGGTACTCGGTATACAATACACGACGTTACTTGGTTATTCAATAAACGACGTTACTTGGTTATTCAACTGAAGACGTTACTTGGTTATTCATTAGAAGGCGATTATGCACTACAATACAAAATTATATACAATAAGACCATTCAAAATATCCAGAATGGAAAATGTGTCTTACCATTAGTAGCACGTCTGTCATAGGAAAAACACGAGTCTCCACCAGCATAGCACAACAATCGTCCTCCTGATCCTGGACGACTGGGTTGTCTTGATGGACGAACTAATGGTGGAAGAGAGCTTCTCGGTGGAAGAACTCGGTTGATAAGGGTTTCTAAATTGGACTGGTTACTAGGGTCTCTGGTGGCAATCGCTAATAGTTCTGTTACATCTTGATTTCGCCTTGGTTGGGTGGAGTCATATTGGTTCGTACCAGTATACTGTGGGTCTTTGGAGCTTCGATGTTGGTCCACACGAGATCGATAAGAGCTACCCTGGTTGGAGGAAATGCGGCCAATATGTCTCGTGTTGGGATCACTTCGTGTACGAGAAGGATCATGGATGTTCCTTCTTGAAGACCTCGTGGGATCAGTTTGTGTACGTGAAGGATCAACACCAGTATTCCTCCTGGAAGACCTCGTGGGATCAGTTGGAGTACGTATAGGATCAACACCAGTATTCCTCCTGGAAGACCTCGTGGGATCAGTTGGAGTACGTATAGGATCAACACCAGTATTCCTTCTGGAAGACCTCGTTGGATCAGTTGGAGTACGTATAGGGTCGACACCAGTATTCCTCCTGGAAGACCTCGTTGGATCAGTTGGAGTACGTATAGGGTCGACACCAGTATTCCTCCTGGAAGACCTCGTGGGATCAGTTGGAGTACGTATAGGATCAACACCAGTATTCCTTCTGGAAGACCTCGTTGGATCAGTTGGAGTACGTATAGGGTCGACACCAGTATTCCTCCTGGAAGACCTCGTTGGATCACTTGGAGTACGTATAGGGTCGACACCAGTATTCCTCCTGGAAGACCTCGTTGGATCATTTGGAGTTCGTATAGGGTCAGCGCCAGTATTCCTTCTGGAAGACCTCGAGGGATCACTTGTGGTACGTGTTGTATCAACGCCAGTATTTTTCGTTGAAGACCTCGTTGGATCAGTTAGAGTACGTGTAGGGTCAACGCCAGTATTTCTCGTTGAAGATCCAGCAGGGTCCGTAGGATTACGAGATGCGGTACTGGTATGCTTGGAAGTACGTGCGGGATCAGCCTTAGTGCGTACGGGATCACGGGGTGTGCGAGAAGGATCAACCGAACCAGTTTGGCCTGAACGTGGCGCTTTAGGCTGTGTAGCAACAGCTACTTTAACCAGATTTATAAGGCTTGCCATATCGGCTGTGGGTGGAAATGCCTGGTTAACAGATACAAAGCACATGATGGCCAGGAAGCAAATTCCTAAAACACCCATCGTCATCTGAAAAACAAAATCCTACTACTTTTAAAAAAAAATCTACACTGTTTGTTTATACACAAATTAACGTAGAAATTGGTCTACAGAACTCTAATACGGATAAAAAACAAAAAGGTTCAAAGTAAATAATGTGAATGTGAATTACGATAAAATCCAAATTTTAGTAATTTGATTGGATAATATTAGATTGATTTTAGTGCTTATCCAATCAAAATTGAAGTATCTACTAACATTTGGATTTTATCTTTAGTTAAGATTTCGAGAAACAGGGCCGTTACAATAATTCTTCAACGCATCATCCAGTTGTTCTACATCTTACCTCACTATGTTACCGAGCTAGTGATCAGACCCCTGTGTTTTTATATCCTACTCACTCACTAAATAATCGAGTATTGGTCCATGTGTCACCGGTTTGTTTGGGATGCGACACCTGTCCGAGAAAGCCTCGGATTGCAAATCATAAACATTGCCTCTATATTTCGCAACAAGTCCAAAACAAAGACACTGAAACTTCTTTCTTTTTTGAAATAATGATCTGATAATTATATGCTTACCGTGGTAAGTCCGCCGCCACAAAAAGTGAGTTCGCAGACGATTTCCACTGAACCTGTTCCGTCACCGTTTGAAAAAGTCAGCTTAAGATTTTCTTTATATATTCCTTTATATATCATATTAAAGTGACTATCACACTTTTATAACAATTTGGAATTTTTAGCAAAAATAACTAGGTAAATCGACGGAAATGCGCATTGGTGCTCGTTTGAAGGGTGGGGTTCGGATAGGGGGCAGGGGTTTGCTCGAATGTTGTTGATTCTATGGGTTCATATGTAGTTCAAAAGTGGGGTGCGAGGGGTGTTATTATATCTACTTGTCCAACTGAAGGTTGAAATGGTGGTGTGCGGGGGTTATTGTTAGATCAATTGGCCCATCTGTAGTTTGAAGGTTTGGATATATAGCTGGCATTGTTATTATATCTATTGGCTCGTCTGTAGTTTCAAGGGTTGGGTGCGGGGGTTGTTATTCGATATATTGGCTCATTTGTGGTTTGAGGGTTGGGGTGCGAGGGTTATTGTTAGATCTATTGGCTCATCTGTTTGCGTAAATAACCCCTTAAAGAGTAACCAGGCCAAATTGCACCTCTAACACACTACATGGCAGGTGCCCGTCTCCATTATACCGGTCATTACATGGCAGGTGCCCATCTCCATTATAACGGTCAGTACGTTAAACCCCATTTCATTTCACTATAGGTCTTATAAATCGTGCCTTTAAATGAAATGAAATGGGGTTTAAGGTCTTACTATTGAGCCCCGACTCTCGAATGTGCTAATGATGACGGACAGACGCCGTGTGTAGTTTTCTATGCGGGAAATTTGTCCAGACAGTAGCGCCATAGACTAGTTGTATTTTCAATTCCATCTGTCAACAGTTAAATTACGAGCACGCTAATGTGTACAAGACATGCAACTTTGGTTTTTCATCCCATCCGAATGGCAACTCCTTGTCTCTTGCCAGCCCCACCCCTCTTCTACATCAGAAGCACGTCGGAAAATTCCCATAAACTTTTGCCAAAGTGGGAACCGAACTGACGTGGCTGCCATGTATATTTTAGAACAAGCAATTTAAGACGTGTTGGTTTTTCCTTTTACATTTTAAAATATATGTCATAGACTGCTTAATGTTCTTGTTGTTTAATTAAAGAGTACCAGGTTTTCATTTTTTTGAATAAAAAAAATCCATATATTATCTTAGATTGCTTCAAATCGTGAGTAATTTTTATTTATGAATCTAAATAAAATCATTTATTGTTTTTAACTAGAACATTTATTGTCACCGCCATTTTACAGGATGATGTTTATGGGGTTTATTTCATATCTCTGTTAATACTGTACCATGCACTGATAACAATCAACTGGACATAAAATAAATCAAAACAGTCATTTTAGACGTACACAGAGAGTGCAAAGGAGGTGACGGTCATCGCCCATCCATTTGGGGGGGGGGGGCATTCAATGCAAGAATGAAATTAAATGAAACTTTTTTTGAATATAAATTATGGAATTATTGCTGTTAATCTTGTTGCATAAGCTGTCCTACTAAATTTAAGTAAAACATATAGCTTATCTGATGGCTCGGAAATTCATGGATGGTGGTTCCGGGCGACACCTTCTAGTAACAATAGGCACTAGATAACACACACCGGAACTGATTAGTCAATTATTCCAAAATTTTCTTGGTGGTCCATACATGGTTAGCTCCGCTTCTTCGTCTCTCGAAGAAGACAGGCGCCGCTGTCGGTAAACCCGAAATATTTTCGGGCATTTCTGGTTCTACCCCCAAACTGTCACCGAACGATACACTGTTAGAAATTTATGTAAAATTACAGAAGTTCAAGTAGTTTTTATACCCTAATTGTCAGTATATTCTCCACAATTTAGTAGTTTTACCAAGTGTGGCGTATTTTTACGGAGCTTCGTGTATGTTTACAGAGTTCCGTGTATGTTTACCGAGTTCGTGTATGTGTACCGAGTTTCGTGTATTTTTACCGAGTTTTGTGTATGTTTATCGAGTTTCGTGTATGTTTACCGAGTTTCGTGTATGTTTACCTAGTTCGTGTATGTGTACCGAGTTTCGTGTATGTTTATCGAGTTTAGTGTGCGTTAACCGACTTTCGTGTCTTTTTGTTTTTGATGAAATCAAAGAAAATTCAGAATCGGCAAAAATACATTCTTGCAAATGTAATATTTACAAACCGAACCGGAAATCAATAAGCAAGCATGTAATCTTACAGATCTTACGTTTATTCACATTTTTGTACGGTAAATTGACTTTTAGGTAATAAATATAATAGTTAAAAACTAGATAAGGTAATGTGAATATGCTGAAAATCTGTTAAATTGCTCCACCCTGAATCCAGATATTAGCGATTGAATCGTAGACCTAGCCTCGGTCATCAGTATTTAAAGTCCGTGCGATAAAAAAACCAACATATGTCTTGATTGTTCCATTTTTGAATTTAATCACCAATGAGCGTTGATTCCTAGATCCGACTCCAATCCAGTGAAAATCCGACACAAAAGATGGCATTAAGAATTGATTTTGGTCGTTCCATGTTAATAAATGTAAAATTCATAGTTTATATAAAATATCAGGCTTAAAGAAAGACCAGCAATAGGCAGATTTACCTCTTGCAGAATGTATATTTATCTTATTGTCCCTTATTAGCATGCAACATGCAAGGTTTTACGCTTACTCACATTATTTTGTAAACTGTCACGTTAGGAACGTGAGTACAATTACAGCAATTAAACTATTTATTTTTACCATAAAATCTTCGGAATATTTACCCAAATGATGTGTATTTACCAAGTTTCATTCTTCCTTGCAATAAACGTGGATGAAAACAAAGGCACATTAAAACCCGGTAAAAATACATGCTTACATATTATGTAGTATTTCAATATTGAAATTAAAATAGCAAAGCAAGAAGGTAATTTTACACGTTTATTCATTTGTTTTTGTATATTTACATATTGGTAAATTTTATTTTAGTATTCCATAGCAACGAACCTATCTTCTAATAGTATTAATTTTAATTTATCAACCATAATATGGACAATCACATTTTGTGAAATTTGGTATACTGCATACTATGTATATCTAATTTCCTTTATTTATCCGATCCATAACGTGTATTATTTTTCACCGTACAATGATCAGATTGTAAGTATGTTCATAAAAGTATAAAAAAAAATAGTCATATAACCTCGATACGCAACAACAAGCGACAAGCGAAGTTTTAATTGCCTTTTATTCAGTTGAGGGTTTTTTTTTCTTACGGGAGAAATTGTTAATAGCCCAAAAGAAGGGGGAGGGGCAATGTGTTTTTTTTAACATTTGTCTGTAATTCTTCAGTTATTGCTTTCAGGTAAATTTACAATTGGAAGTTAAAAAACAAACTTACTGTAACCGTTCATTTACTGTGTTGCGTTGAATTTATAGTTCAAAGTAAAAATACAAACTTACTATAACTGTTCATTTACTGTGTTGCGGTGAATTTACAGTTCAAAGTTAAAAAACAAACTCACAGTAATTTTCCATTTACCGTTTTCAGGTAAAGCTACACACAAAGTCAAATTACAGAAACTCTGTAATTTTACAACTGAATGTTTATTTACAGTAATTTCACAGGCAACTTTAGCTGCCAATGCTTTTCATGTAAATTTACCAGATTTTTTTCTAACACTGTAATAAAACACTAATTTTACTTTTCTTTTAATTGAATACCACGAATTTGTTCTGAGTTGACTATGGATTAAAACATTTTGTCTGGAGGTATTCTACTTTTCTAACACTGTAATAAAACACTATTTTACTTTTCTTTTAATTGAATACCACGAATTTGTACTGAGTTGACTATGGATTAAAACATTTTGTCTGGAGGTATTCTACTTTGCGCGACATTTTTCGAGTATTGTTTATTATTTGTGAATGCAGCTGCAACGGTCTGATTGGATGGGTGGAATTCAGAGTGGGATTTCGGTTACGAAAACATTGGACACTTTTGGGGCTGCTTACACGGGCTAGAATAGCAGAAAACGCATTTGCAGTGGTTAAATGTTCAAAATTTTCTCGGGGAGGGTGAGGTCCGTATCTCGCGACGATTGATTGGTTGTTTGGAATTTGGGTCTGCCTTGCTGTATGCATTGGCTGGAATAGCAGGAAAACGCGTTTGCGATAGTCAAATTTTCAAAATTTTCTTCCAACGGCCCCGTAATCATGGACTGTAAACGATTGATCTGTTGATTGGAATTCGAGTCAGCCACCTGACTAGACCACTTTGAAGTTACTTTGTTCATGGGCTGAAATATATAGTAGGAAAATGCGTTTGCAGCCGTCGAATATTCCAATATTTCCTCGGGGGTCCATACAAGCTAAGCTCTGGAGAGTTGATTAACACCGGCGCCGCTGTCTGTAAACCCAACTTATTGTTTTCGGGCATTTCGGGTTCTGCCTCTCTAACTGTCATCGAGGCCGTACGCCTATGTTATTGGTCAATTTAAATCAACATTGATGTTGCTATCTTACCGTGAAAAGATGGGCTTCTGATATCCAATATTTAATACACAATGACGTAGATGCTGTTGGTGTATGTTTCGTTTCCTGGGAATTGTAAGAGTCTTGTATAAGCATAATAAGTTTATTTAGTTTGTGTTCATGAAAATGACATCTGGCCCAGTCACCCATTAATTATATCTTAAAGAGCACATAAAATGCCATATAAACGTGATATGTTCTTGAAGCAGGTGTTTATTATAAACAATTAAAACGCATTTCACACATTTCTGATTACAATTATTAAACTCTTACATGCTCTTAATACGTTTCATGCTACTGGTCTATAACCCGGTGGGTCTACTGGCCTTTAACCTGTTAGGTCTGCTGGCCTTTTGTCGGGTGTGTCTATTGACCTTTCGACTGTCTGTTTTGGTTTCCCCAAGCGTTGTTGTCTCTGAATTTGGAGGTGGGGTGGGGTTGCCCCAGTCATACGACACTAATCAGATTAGATATGATACATCTTTAGTTCATGTAAACCTTCAAGCCTGACTTAATTGCTAACCTTATGCTATAAAACATTCGGTTATTTACTCATATCCAAGGGAATTTATCAAACTGTATAACGCCACGGATGCTAAAAATAACGTCACATGTAAGGTTTACTATCAAACAATCCATTTGAAACAATCTGCAATGATTTGAGGATTTGATTTACTGGAGAAAAAAATGAAGCTGATCAGATTGGGCTGTTACCAGCAAAGGATTTATTTCAAAGCTATACTGGACTACCAAGCTCCTATTGGAAAGCAACAATGGACGTTCAAAGCTATGTACTTGCCAACAATTCGTTTTAGATTGACATGGAATAGTTAACGCCATAATATTATAGACATGCATGTTTTATTGTCAACGTATTAAACACGTCATCTAGAGAAGGTTATCACGATTAACAAGGCTTTTATTGTTTTCTTACATAAATAAATGTCAGACCTTGTACCATCTTATCATCGTCAAGGGCTTCTACAGGTCATTAATTACTCACAACTTTATTCCTATCGCATCCTTCCATGTTGTGCATTAATACCATATATAGTCAAGAAAAATTATGTAAGATTTAGATTAAGAGATGGACGTACTTGGTATAATAGTTCAAAAATAGGTGATAAAAAATGTCTAAATTCTGAGTAAAGTTTCGAGAAAAATTCCTTAAATATTTTCGATTGTCAAGTACTATTTTCGCGATCATAAATAGTTTCGATTGTCAAGTACTATTTTCGCGATCATAAATGTGTTTCAATCGGCAGTCACCCTTATCAAAAGACAATATCGGTGTCAGTCATTATATATTATGCGATAGAAACCTTGATTACGCATCTATCGTAGTAATGATCTCTGTATTAAAATTATATTTTCAATGTGTTAAACGAGTTCTATCAAATATGTGATAATGACTGACACCAATATCGTCCTAATCAGTCTAATAATGCGAGATCTAGAGAGTTGACTATGAGCTTGCATTGTGAATAAATGAATAAATGATTAAATACTAAGTGGACATAGTGGGCTGATTTAATTCGTACATAATGTTTGCTCCATACAAGGCCCTCACATGGTGTGTGTATGGGGGAGGAGGGGGCCTGAGGGGGCATAAGCCCGCGGGCGACACGTCTTGGGGGGAGGGGGGGGGCAAATTACTAGTGCATACCAAAAATATGCAAACGGACTCCTATGGATATTTATGGACGCCGCATTGGCAGCTGAGATAACAAATCACTGGCCTTCGTTTCCCTTAAATCTGTGTATATTACACTCCCATTCCTTGTTTACAAATAACAGGGGTTTAATTTTAGTAATAAATTATTTTTATTCCTTCAACAGATAATTCAGAGTAAATATGAAATTATACATTTTCTTCTTTTAAACAACCAATCGCCATTACGTTGTCATGGTAATAACATGTGAAGAGCACGTCAGATTGTCATAATCTGCTCACTCCTGAAGTATAATATTCAAAAAGTTGTACAATGATGCGAACTGTTACAAGTTCCATCTGGACATCAAAGTCAACTAAGAGAGAGAGAGAGAGAGAGAGAGAGATGGTTTAATGTCCACTCGAAATAAACTAGGTCATTTCGGGACAAACATATGGTTCAATATTATTTCAATAATTTGCTTGGGCGCAGGGTTATTTAGCAGTGTGACATAAAAGTCATTTCGGGACTAAAATACGGTTCCGTATTATTTCAATAATTCACTTGGGCGTAGGGGTCTTTAGCAGTGGGAAGAAACTGAAGAAGCCAGAGAAGCCCTACAAGGTTGGATAGACGACCTTACTCATTGGCACGTACATCCGGGGAATCGAAGCCACGCCAGTTCATTCAATAGCAGACCTAATGATACAATGCGTTGTTGAAAAGAAATGAAATGATGTTTTATTTCTAATTTTTTCCACCAAAAGATGCGTACACTCAATGTAAGGGGACAATTTTACCCGAATAGTAGTGTTTCCACCGGGATCGAATCTGGGAGCAACTAGTTCGTGAGTCAGTGCAACAGTCACCTTGCAACCGTGGCTTCCATGTCTATAAGCACAAAATTACAAGTTAGTGCAATATAATATTGACCCGTATACTTGAGACAATGGCTGGGGTTCCAGAGGTAACGTATTTTGGTACCTATTAGCATCGTTCCTGACGTAATAGGTAGACCGCCTATTGAACCACGGCCAGGCGGTCTAGTAATAGGTAGACCCGAACCACAGCCAAACTCTCTATTAATAGATAAACCTGGATTACAGTCAGACTCCCGAGTTAAACTGGTAAACTCTATAATTGACAGAGCTGTGTATATTCAAACTCAAATGAAAACCATAAACCTTACCATTATGTTTTATTTAATAGTTATTAGATTGTTGTTGTTGTTGGTAGTTGTTGTTGGTGTTGTCTTGGTTACCATAGTTTCCTCCTTGGCCTTGGTTTTGACCTTGGAACTGACCGTTGGCCATGTTATCAAATTGTGCCTCGAATGTAGCAGAGAATCCTTGTTGGGCTGCTAATGTCTTGACCTAATAAAGAACGAGTGACATCAAATTTAAATTCTTTTCACGCCTCATTAGAATTATTATGTAAGCTGCGATGAATACCACTGTACCTCAATTAAGATATATTTCCATATGAAGGATTTGTATCGATTACCTTGTGGGGTTTAAAGGAATTTCATATAATTCATACAAATGGTTCCAGTTTTTAAAAGAGTGTAGGGCCGTCGTATAAAGCCTAGTGGATTGTACAAAATTAGAATGACCTATCTAGAGTAATTGTATTCTACAGAGGTGTTGTGTTTATTTTGAATGTGACTAATATCAGGCGCGGATCCAGAGGGGGGGTCCGGACCCCCCCTCCCCCCTGCTCAGGCTTGAAAATGTTTTTATGCGATTTTATTGGCGATTTAGACCTGTAATTTTGGAATTTACCTTCCGGAAATACGTCAGAATGAACCAAATTGAATCTAATTTACCAAATTAATCGGTTGAGCGTAATTAGTTAAGCAATTATCAAACCTAGACCCCCCCCCCCCCTGCAAAAAATCCTGGATCCGCGCCTGCTAATATCGTTACAACAGTACTTTACACATCACAAACCTTTTCAACGTAGAATTTGGATGAATCACAGATTGTGTTGACAAGGCCTCTCATAAACCATCTTTTAGCCTCTTCCGGTGATCGTGGAATGGGAATAACTCCACCTTCGCCAAACAGCTGGGTGTCATCAACGTTGTTTACGTTGTTGTCATAGTTCGTCTGTTGTCCGCCATTGCCAGCTCCAAATCTACAAACATAATCCAATAATAGTCCTTATTATGAATTTAATATAAAGCTTATCCATACCTATTGGAAGTTTCTTGAACAGTTATGTCTCAAGCAAAGTTTTAAAGATTATGTACGCGTCTGTGAAATGGCTTTATTTTACGTCCGCTTCCATCAAGATGATTTTGCAGACAAATTTGTGTATGGCTTGGGCTGATTCAATATGGTCTGGTAAATGGTTCCATAAGACAGCAACATTAAAAGGAATACATGTACTGGGTAGCATTTGAGATGAGACTGTATAATATGCATGGGTTTAATGTTCGCAAGGGTTTTTAGCTCAATCTAGTTTTGAAGTTATCATTTTAAATAATATGGAAGTGTTTGTATCATTTAAAAATCGACAAGGGCTGCACATCAAGACTTGTGCCGCGAAACCTGCATTGCAAAATTTTGATAGAGACAAATGAAAGCTGAACTTACAGCCTAAAGGCCATCTATGTCTTTTGTTCAGTCCTTTTCAAATGAAGAAATTATGGTTTAAACTAGTCCTAGACCACAAATATTCATATAATATGACCGTCTATCTAAAGTCGTTTCAAGGTCATTGTTAGTTTGTTCGTGATTTACCTCCTGTTGCCTTGTTCCTGTCCAGAAAAGTATCGGTGAAGATCAACAATGGCGTCTCGGCATTTACAGAACTGCATCACGTTGTAGACCATGTTAAAGACATATTCTCGTCGTTTCTCGTCAACTTGACCGATCAGGGAATTAAATTCTGCCTGGAAATAAATAACAAAAAAATCCAAACGTAAAGGCGATTTATGGGATATCAAAAAAAAAACAATAAATAACAAAAAGTGAAATTTGAATGGCAGCTGTGTGATTTGTGTCAGCAGATAAAAGTGCTTTCTACCACATAAAGTCAAAACAAAATGTACGATGTTTCAGTCAAATTACTGGTCTATGACTAGCGGATGAATCTGAATCTCATATTCATCCGCCTACTCATCAACAAAATGGTCAATAATTTGTATTGTAATATGTAGGCCAGACCGAACTGAACATAACAAGGTGTGTTAACGGGGCTTAAAGCAGTTTTTTGCTTTATTTATTGTCGCTAGAAACTCGTTATATCTTCCTGTGATATGTTTTTAGCCAAGATAACCACCTGGTAACCGACTCTATCTGTCTTGTAACCCCCTCCATATCCCTAATACCCGGTTTTATCTCCCTGGTAACCAACTCTATCTCCCTGGTGACCGATTATATCTCCCTGGTAACCGACTCCATCTCACTATTAACTGACTCGATATCCTTGTAACCGACAATCTCCATTGTAGCCGGCTATATCTCCTTAATAACCGACTTTATCGCCCTAATAACCAAATATATCTCCTTAATAACCGACTCTTTCATGGTTAGATAGTATACCAATACGGACTCTGTAAACGTTTAACATTAGTCTTCCTATACTCATTTGTGATGACTCTTACAAAACACAATTAGTCAGCGAATTTATGAACCTTTTTCTTCGCAAAATGTCTTGCATTCTCCGTATCCTTACTATGAAAGACGAAACCAGTAAAACGAGATAACTAAATTAAAGTTAGGTTTTATTTGATTCTAAAAAGATTTATAAATCTTTACATCGTTTAAATGTAGTTCTTATTATGCTTATTGTCGCCATATCCAATAACAGATTTATAATCTATGAAATCTAAACCATTAAAATAAATATAGAGAGATCTAATGGTGTGCTTAACTATTGGAAGTGCATGGATAGCCACATGTTATTTCCGATAAAGTTGAAGGGAATTTCTCAAATAAATCAATTAACGATTCTTAATTTAACATAAAATTTAAGAGAATCTCGCCAATAAAGTGATCAATAACAATGGTATTTATAATTGATCACATCCAGTTAAAGTGATCAATAACAATGGTATTTCTAATTAATCACATCCAATTACAGGCTATCTGATTTTAATACAGATCTATATTTCGTTTGGTTTCAGTAAAACGAAATTTTGAACTATAAAAACGAAACGAAACAGGATCTGTGTTAGAATCAGATTGCATTAAAGGGGATTTTGCCAATAAAGCGATTCTCAATAATTGTATTCATAGGAAGTAAATCGACCTCCAAGATAATCTCGGGTATGATATACCTTCTTTTCACGTTTCTCGACATATTCGTTGATTTTACTGTATTTTCTGAATTCTTTAATTCTTTGGCGATCTTCTTCTTCCTCCGCCTCGTGTTTCAAATAATCTTCGAATTTATCATTTTTTTCTTCAATGGATTTTCTGTATTTGATGTAGTTGTATCTTTCTTTATCAGCTTCGGCAGCCTAGAAAAAAAAAAAAATTTACATATTAAATTTCTAACTCAGAGAAGAACACGACGGCGGAGTAGAATCCTAAATGCAATTAAGCCATGTAGGGTACTGTGAGGAAAAAGTAGGCTCCTTTGCATTCTAACATCCAGAGGATCGTTTACGACTTACTCACCAACGAGTGGTCGAAACCTCCGTGTTTCGTCCCACTAGACGCTACCCCCAACCCCCTCTCTTTACATTCCCTGACAATAGAAAACTATGCTTGTGGAAAATCCCTTAACCAACAGGCGCGGATCCATGTGTGGGGTGTGGCAGGCCCAGTGACATAGTTGATTTTCATTTTCGTTTGCTTTGTTACTGCTGTATAGACATGATTTTCACATTGTCTCCGCCCAAACAATCCAAGGTTGCAACGTATTACTCTTTTCTCCAATGTGTGACCCCTCCCTCCCCCGTCGACAAAATCCTGGATCCGGGCCTGCTTGTACTCAATCATAATGCAACATATTGAATGTCGACTACCGGGAGAGCTCAACAGACCACTAACTTCTATGGGAATGTTAGAAACAGTTGACATAGTAACATTTTTATTTCGTTTCTTTTGTTCTTATAACAGAATGTTACCTTCCAACAATTTTATGTATCTGAATAACATGTTTAATAGAGAGGTGGGGGTAACGTCCAATCGACACAAACTAAGTCATTTCGGGACTAAATTGTGGTTCAATTCTATTTAGCTGTGGGAGGAAACCGGGGTTCCGGAGAAAACCCACGAGGTTGGACAGGCGACTCTACTGGTTATCACTTACAATCGAAATCACGCCTATTGACTGACTCAATGACAGACCTTATTATACAGTGCGCACGAGCTAGCCATTCGGCCATCGAACCCCCATAGGTTTGATAGATGTTAAATATACTTTAAAGCGAGAATTTCATATCTTCTAAGAAAGTCAAAACATAATTATGTATAAGACTTTTGTTCAATAGGTTGTTTCATACGCCCCATGCAATAGATATCTTCAAACTTTTGAATTTGAAGTTGCAAATGATACTTTTGCCAATTTCTCAACTGGCACTAGTGAATAATAGGCATAGGCGTACCGGGAAATTTTTGACTTGGGGGGGGGGGGGGGTTGGTGCCCCAAAAATGTAGTTAGGTTCTTAGTATGTTCTTAGTTGTTTATGTAACTGTAACTCGTGGTTTACTGTACTCAATACAATACAATAGAGGGTTTATGGCTTAAGATTTCTATTTAATTGCCTAACTATAGACACTCTGAATTTAAATTCGCTGTTAAATTGGACACATTCAAAAACACAATGTATTTGTTTATACAACTTTTACAAAGTACAATTATGTGCCCAAATTTTCCAGCATTTGGTGCCCAAAATGGGGGGGGGGGGCGGTAGGACTGTTTTAGATACCACCTATTTTAAGGGTTTATTTTAATATATTTTAAAAATATAACCTAAAAATATGAAATTCTCGCTTTACAGATGAAAATCTTTGGTAGAGTGATATGTCCTGTCTAGAAATATATTCCTTCAATACGTTTACGTTTCCAGGGTGACGTCCCTATAATAATTCACCAATAGAAATAATTGGCAGATTTTAAGATCTTTGTAAAATTGATATAGATGGATCCGATTACAAATTTGATTCCAAAATACAAAATTTAATTGGTAATTTTGATACTTACTTTAAATTGTCTATAATCATCGTCTTTACGAGCGAGTTCATTTAGGAAATTATATTTAAGATATCCACCATTCACTGGGACTGGAGCGTATGGAGATACAAACAGGGGAGCAGCAGGTCTGGCTTTATAGGTCTGGAGGGCGTTGTAATATCTTAAATAGTTAAAAAAAAAAAAAAAAATGGAATTCAACATATTCAGGTCGTTTACACAGTTCAGTATAATCAGAATTAAATATGGGGATCTGAAATGGAAAAGATTTGAAATTTTCGACAATAAATTTCAATAATGCTGAATAGAGGTTGGTTTGTTTTTTTTTGCATAAAACAAGGAAATAGTATTTTTATTTACTGTTCTTCTTTGGGGTTTTTTTGCTTTGTTTTTTTTTTTTGTTCCGGTTTGCATTTTTGTTGTCAAATCACCAGATATTTTTGTTCATGCAAATCATTATAGATATTTTAGAATAAGTGATATAAATCTAATTTTATCACAACCCACAGTTCACTTCCCGTAAATTGAGGTGTTAACAACCTGCATAATGAAGACACTGTGTTCTATGCAGGTATTTCCACCCGGAATCCCGACGTACTTTCTCCAGTCTTAGTGGAACCCATGGCCTACAACCCACTACGGCATCATGGTTCCCGTCCACGACAGTTTGTAGATGTCTGTGACAGAAATATCGAAATCGGTATTTGTCATTTCAATTTGTTGTAAAATGAAATGGGGTTTGACTGAGCTAATGAAGACGGGCATACGCCATGCAGTGCGCGGTAAGTGAAATTTTGCCCTGGCAGCGCCACTGTGGTCTATTCTTATATCTAATTTCAACTGCCAAGAGATCTTTTACATGTATGCTAATGTATATACGGGGCCTCGGTTTTTCGTCCCATCCGAATGATTAGACAGCTGTAGTTGCCAGGCCCTCGGGAAATCTGGATGAACTTTCTTAGCCAATGCAGGGATCGAACACGCGATTTTTAGGCCAGCGCGCCAGCGTCTTACCGGCTTAGTCACAATTGACTGTGGAATAATATTCTAGGTTTTACCTGAAATTCAGATTTCAATCGCTAAAAAAACCTGAAGAAGACGGTGTCCTTTAGGGGAAAGGAAACATAAAACAATTTTTAGCATCGTGTGGAGTATATTTAGGCCAACAAATTTCAACTTATATAAATCATAAGAAAAGTGAGGTTTATGGCTGTAATTGTTTTTATTAATAAAAGCTGTGACGATATTTAACTAATAAACGTGGATTAAAGGTATCTTTATAAGTTTATATATTTCTTTGTTTTGTGATTTAAAGGTAATTTATCGGTTTAACTTGACGTGGACGGGCCATAATGCACATCAAGATATCGTTATCGTAAAAATAATTTTATCATAATTCGTAAATAAATTGTTTCAAATTTTTAATTCTAGCAACATCAAATATCGTCAAATAAATTCGCATAATTTGCAAATAAATTATGTCAAACCTTTGATTTTAACAACTTCAAATGTAACACATGACACAATTATATGGAATACAAGTTAGTTTAAAGTTTTATATCTGGCGACGTCTCGTCTTTATCAAACATCGTATTAAAGCTTAGATGGACGTTTAATGGTCGTATCTCTGTGATGAAGACAAATAAAATGAAATAAGGTTTAACGTCCTACTGTTCTACTCCCAACTGGGCTAATGATGGCGGACATGCGCCATACAGCGTGCTATGAGGAAATTTTGCCCGGGCAGTGGCATTACAACCTATAAGGGGGGTTGGGATGGCCTAGTGGTCTAGAGTGCTGCGCTTCGACCTCTAGCTGGTCGGTCACCTTTGGCTTGCGGCTGTGGTTTCGAGCCCTGGTGTGAGCGTATGTGGCATGGAGATAGGGGCGCCTTCTCAACCTCGTGGGTTTCCTCCGGGCACTCCGGTTTCCTCCCACTGCTAAAGACCCCTACGCGCAAGCGAATTATTGAAATAAAATTAAACCATATATTAGTCCCGAAATGACTTAGTTTGTGTTGAGTGGACGTTAAACCCTATTTCTCTCCCTCTCTCTCACGACCTATAAGCTTACTGTTACTTCGAATTCCAACTGTCCATGCCAATAGGAACACGGTGTCCTGGAGCCGCGCGAATTAAACTGTTCACTCGCTAACATGGACGTCTTATGTTCGATCACGGTGTTCATCGGACTTTTCCCGCGTGGTTACCCTTTCTCAGTGGTTGGACGGGACGAAACACCGAGGTCTTGTGTATATATATTAGCATGCACTTATGAGAACTCTTGGCAGTTGGAATTCGAAGTAAACTATTAGGTTGTAATGGCGCTGTCCGGGCTAAATGTATCTCATACAACATCACATGACGTATGTCCGTCTTCTTTAGACCAATCGGTCGTTAAACCCAGGAACGAAACGATGAACAGGGATACAATGTCTTCTGTCTTTGTGTTTTTCATTAAACCAAATGTTAAGGATTTAATGTTGAATGCACTTCTTTGTACGATCGCGAGTGGCTTTTTTATAGAAAACAAGAAGATAGCCCGAACTAATCCCGGGGGGTTTCCCTTGTCCAAAGTAATCCTGGGGTACCCCCTTGCCCGACATAATCCTGGGGTACCCCTGGCCCGAAGTAATTCTGGAGTTGTCCTTGCCCGAAGCAACCCGAAATTGCCCGAATAACAACTTGATCGTGACGAATTTATTTTTTGTAAAGGCAAATCAAAAACATACCTGTTGGGATAAGCATCTACAGCACTGGCATATCCGGGTCCGTAGCCGTGTTTCACAGCCAAACCAGCGGCTGGAGAGGGATAGGCGTATCTGTAACCAGGTGCTGCGTAGCCGTAGCCGTAAGCTGGGGCTGCATAGCCCTGACCATAAGCAGGGGCGGCATAACCACGACCATAAGCGGGAGCTGCAGCATAACCGTAACCTTTGCTGAATGTGGCATCATCGGATTTAATGAAAGCTTTGGCTTTGGATAGTAAAAGAGAACCGGCAAAACGATGTCGGTGGGCAGCTACAGGCGCAGCAGGAACTACGACGCGTGGTTCGTAATACCCATATCCCATAGCCTGGCTGATGACAGCACAGCTGAGACATAAAAATAAAAGTTGCCGGTCCATATCTCCGTTCTGAAATTAAAACAAATATAGTATATATATTTCATTTTAACAAAGTTAATTTGTATCTTTGGGTGTCAAATGCCATGACGATTACATAAATAAGCATTTGAAAAATAATTCCGCTTACTCAATAAAAATAATAAAAATAATTCCGCTTACTCAATAAAAATAATAAAAATAATTCCGCTTACTCAATAAAAATAATTCCGCTTACTCAATAAAAATAATTCCGCTTACTCAAAAAAAATAATTCCGCTTACTCAATAAAAATAACGCATAGAATGGACTAATCAGTTGTAAACGATTGTCGTTCAATTTGTTCACTGTATAATATCATATTATGTACATTAATATGTGCTCTTAGACTCATTTTAGTCCATATTAAGGTCGACAAAAATAGAGCTATTCGTCCTTTAAAGAACCAAAATAATCAGAATATTAAATCAGTATTAAAATATAATAATATTCAGTTTCTTCATCTTTAAAACAGATTTGAATATTTTGTGTACATTCAAACTACCCCCCTCCCCTCCCCCAAACTTAAAAACCCAATAAATTCCATAGAATTGTCCAAAACTTAAAGTATGTGTGTGTTATGATACGAAAATAAAATCCGCGTTAAAATCTACTTCAATTGATTATTTAATATTTAATTAAGAAAACATGAAAATAAAAATATCAATCAGAGATAATAACCTCCTGGTATTTGTTTTATACAGTTTGAAGAGGTTGCCGAATATAGAGAAATTTCAATTTATCAGTTAAACATGCATTATGCAAGAGCTAGATCTGCTAAGTGCAGGTCTTTCTTTATTCCTGGGATGTTATTATACTCCGCGCAGTGTTTCGTTTGATTAGAGGTAATCCCACTACTCAAATTTTGATGGGTCAGTAGTCCGACTACCAACCAATGACTAGCTGCTCTACAAAAGCTTTACAATATGTTTGAATAACGTTACGTGATGGCTCAAGATTTTAACATGCCCATTTAACCCATGCATAGCAGAATACCGCATTAAAACTATGAAATGTAAACAATACGAACATACTTTCACCGTTTTTAATATCAAAGTTTTAGGGAAGACTCAGATTAAACGAAGGACTGTCGCTGTACTTAAGTGATAGCTTTGATTGAACGGGAAGAATAGACATGCTCCCGCAAAAGTTCAAGAATAAGAAGCTAATCCAGCAATGGCCGATGTTATATGAATTATTAATCAGATATTTTAATTAACTTAGGCAGACCATATTATAATAGCCTGCGGTATTTGCTACATTTAAATCTGATCTGGTATTCAGAACTCATTGATATTAAATCAAAAACTGAATAATCGAGACAATATTTTATCGTACCGACTTTGGTAATGAAGATCAAGGCATAGGCCTCAAATTCAATGCTAAATTCACGGTTCACAGTGGATCAGTTATATTGAAAATTTCAGCATATTATCCATTTTACATTATATAGTTTTTCACTATTAAAGTGCGAACCCAGTTCTTTATCAAACCCACCATAATGTATCTAATTGAATGATCAACGAAAGAAAATTTTGAATGAGTTACAAAAACACGACAGTATACTGAACAGAATTGGAAATTTTATTGACTGACATTCCCTTTAGGGATTCGAATTTCACAATATTGTAGTTTACAAGAGGATTAAAGGGCCAATCCCGATAACTTTTTAGGGAATAAAACTACTTAATTTTGTGTTAAAATCCCTTAAAAACCCATAACCTAAGGCCAACCAACTAATCCGTCATTCGTGATACGGTTGTAAATAACTTAAACCTGACAGTTTTCATCTGGAAATGGAGACCGTTGTATTATACAGTATCTGGATAAAACCAGACTTTTTTTGTATAAAAATATGTAGGTGAAATTTACTTTTTGTTATCAAGTACAGTACATTGGTCATTCACTGTATAGACCTCTCAAGAAACGGGAATCGATTATAAGGTCACTCAATGAAAAAATTGACCCGAAATCTTAAAAGGGTTACGTGTCCGGATAAGCAGTGTTGACGTTCACGTCCAAACGACTCAATATTTTGAGTTGAAATTTTGAGACACAGTTAATAAACCATGTCTCTATATTTTGGTCCATAAATTGTATAAATACTCAGAATTTAATTTTTTAGACCCTGTTCTTATCGGAATTGTCCCTTTAACAAATCCCAATAAATGATGTTCGGAGAATTTAACAAAAATACACATTTCTTTGCTTAAAAAACTAATATTACAAATTAGAATAAAGTACTTACTTGGAACAATTGTTTACCGGTAAAAGGAGAAAAGCTGTGGAATCTGAAGATCAACTGGACGGTTGAGATCTATTTATACCTTTTACTGGTGGACAAATTTACAGCAACTTTTAATTACGAGGTTCCACATAATCATGGCACGTGGGTGACACATGCGACAAAGAGCACGCGCTTCGTTTTTGAGAGTTTAAAGTCGATATTGGGGAATTCGCTAGTAAGATGACAGTCGTTAACAATATACACCAAAAGATTAACAGTCTATACGGAAGGATTAACGTTCCGAGGGATGTAAGACATGGTTATTTAACTGTATATATCGAGAGATTACTTCGTATCCAGATGTAAGTCATGCATACTTGAGCGCGTGACAATAAATGAACACAAGAGGGCACCTGTCGGCCCTCCCCGTGGTAATCGGACATCATATAAACTTTAGCTAACAGTGGAACGTGACGAGAAAAAAGAGAAACGGGTTGACTTATTCATTAAGAAAAGGTGATGATAGTTGACTTGGCTAATTGGTGGAGGTCTCGGGTTAATAGCCTTTATGACCTAAGGCAGAGGTTCTCAACCTTGGGACACATAAAAATAAAAAAAAATAGCTAAATATATAAGAAAAAAAATTTGAAATTTGCAAAATAAAAACATAGCAAGTCATACACAACATAAAATCGTAGACACAGACTAGTCATAGACACATCGACTGACTCAAAACCAAATAAAGAAAAAAAAAACACCTATGAAATTACCAGAAGACTCCAATGAATACTCAATTAGGACGTTAAACCCCATTTCTCTCTCTTTCTCTGTTCAAGAAACAGTTGGTTTGAACACTGTTTTATTTAGTGGTATTTAGCGATTGAGCACATTAAAAAACACAACACAGTTATATGGAAAACAGTCACGTGCTTGATAACGATAAGAGAATACTTGTTGAAACGTCGTGCTACGCCTATAAACCAGTTATTGCTTATCCATTCAACTGTGTTGTGTTTTTTAATGCTTTATTTACTATGATAACCGATATGGTGGATCTAAAAACAAGCCGAGGCGTGTATAAATTCATCTTCTTGTAAATTATACATTCCAATAACATTGCTAAAACCTACAAATTTCAAAGGTACATATCTTAGATTTTTACAAATAAATAAGCAAGTCAGTACATAAATAGATAAATCATCTTCGTGGTTATGCATCATGATTATTTAACACTAAATAAGAAAGAGTTAGTACACGCAGTTTAAGAAAGAGTACGCCTATCTCAAAATAACAGTAAAATCATGATTGATAACCATTTTAATTATTTATATATATATATATATATGTCACGGTGTTCTCTTTAAACAGTTGTTCATGCATAAACATAAATAAATTATAGATCCGGATATAACCTTTTTACTCGCATTAATATTCTTTTAAAGACATTAATAATTAACTGTAACGCATACTTATATATTTGACCGGCGTCGAATAGCGCCTTCTTCTATTACGTATTTAGCGTCCGGACAGAATTTCCCGTCTAGCACACTATATACACATGCCGGTCTTCAGCTGTTGCAGTAAAATTGACTATTTGATTAACTTTGTGGGATAAAAACACGCCATACTGTTAAAACCGCATTATCCCCGTATATTTAACATATTTTGAGATATCACCCATGTTGAGATATCACTCATTTTGAGATATTACCCTTGTTGAGATACCACTCTTTTTGAGATATTACCCATGTTGAGATATCACTCGTTTTGAGATATAACCCATGCTGAGATATCCCCTATGTTAAGATATCCCCTATGTTGAGATATCACTCATTTTGTGCAATCTAAGAGTTCTATTTCGAGATTTTTCAGCCCGGTTTTCTCTTGTCTAGCCGTTTGGGTGATACTTAAAACCGAGATCTCAGGTAAACTACTGGCTTCAAGTTAAACATCCCTTATAGGTTTTGGAAAATCGACGTATGAGTTTCTTTTGGTCCCACTGCCAGGCCAAAATGTTCCTCCAGCATCCTCATACCTCAGACTTAAGTTGAGAATTTACTCAACTTTCAATCACTGTTTAAAAGAAATACCTTTGATCCAGAAACACGAAACTTTGCAAATAGTTTCCTATTAGGGTATTTGATACATTAAAACAACTAAAGTTTTGTAAGAGCTATATTTTAGTTACAATTTTGAGTAAATTCTTGACTTAAGTCTGAGAATGCTTAGTGAACTTGGGGCCTGGACGTTTTCGTGGTTACAAGCACGCACGACTCCTCCAGACTGGGTTATCGTCCTTTAAGGTTTCGTCAGCGAGAGGAAATAAAACTAACTGTATTTAAAGAAAGAATCACGTGTGTTGATGAAGTGGGAGAGATGATAATCTGTCATTGTTTGATATCAAAAGTAACATACTGGCGATAAACAACGGGATAAAAAGATCTGTCTGAGGGATTAACGCATGTCATCAGTTTGCTTACTTGCTAATGGCGGCGGTTTAAGTCGATTAGCTTCACACAAGAAGTGTATAAAAAATAACTGTTCAAAAAATAATTTCACAAAAGGAAAGACTCGGTAGTCCGAATTAGTTCCAAGCCACCTAAGTGTGTCAGTGTGAATCTGTCAGCTTGGGCAAGAAGACATTTATTTTTTTTAATTTTTAAATGTGGAGAGAAGCTAATTGTAAGCCGGCGTCTACAATGGTCGCTTTATATTACCCTTTTTTAGAAGACTGGGCGTGGATATAATTTACACCCCCCCCCCCACACACACACACCCTCGGGGTTAGGGTTAGTATCCTCCAAAATACTCATTTACATAAAGCAGCCGTTGTGGACTCCAGATATTACCGAACCGCCCTACAATTGATACTTTTTAACCCCCGTCCGTATTTTCATATATATTTGCATGTAAATTGAGGTTTTTTAAATACGTGTAGGCTACATACAACTATAAATAAGTATATGCATATTATTGTATGTCTGTCTGTGTTAATTGAGGTCGTGCAGGCCCGGTTCCAGGTTTCTGTCGTGGGGGGGGGGGGGGGGCACACATTGGAGCAAAGAGTATTATGTTGTAACCTTGGATTGTTTGGGCGGAGACAATGCGTAAATCATGTTTATATCATCTATTAAAGAGCAGATATGTGAACTACAACAGTAACAAAGCAAACGAAAGTGAAAATCAACTATGTCACGCCCCCCCCCCCCGGATTCGCGCCTGTCGTTAGCATAAAATGTAAATATAATAAATAAAATTGGGTTTAACGTCATAATTTACTGCATAAAATGGATCGACTAATGACAGATAACGTATTCAAAAGAGAAATGTTGCACACTAACCATAGCCGTGCTACGGTCGACTTTTATTTTAATTTCAAGGGGATGGGATGCAAAGAGTATTGGGTTGCTGGTCCCGTAGGCTTTGTTGGGTCCTCCGGTTTGCTCTCCAACTGCTAAAGAACCTTACGTGCAGGGGAATTTTTGGATTAAAATTGAACCCCATTATGTTAGTCCCGAAATGGCCTTGTTTATGTCGAGTGGACGTTAAACACCCCAACTCTCTCTCTCTTCTGATTTCCAACAGTAAAGGGATTTCTAAGTACTGACTCCCGTTAGCTAGAATGTAAAACAGATGTTGTTATTCCACGGTGCAGTTACTCCTTTCATCTACATGATCATGATGCTGACTACAGGGGCGGATCTAGGAATTTTGAAAGGGGTGGGGGGCGCCGCAAAATGAGGACACTGACCGCGGAGACGGGGCACGCCGCTGAGAGGGGGTGGGGCCCCAAGAAAATTATCCGTCATTTCCTTGCCTCTCTAGCCAATTCAAGAGCTATATATTTGGCTGATATTTTCGTCTAAACGTTCGGAAATCGTAGAAAAAGAGCCTCAAAATCGAGCAAAATAGCTGGTTGAAAGGCACTTTCAGTAGTAAAAAAGGGGCACTGTCGAAAATTAAGGGGGGGGGGCTTACACCCCCCATTGAATCCGCCTCTGGACTATTAACTCCTTGTGACATCATCAGATTTCAATATAGAGATATAAACTTCCATAGGCCTACATGAAAAACTTAACGAAACATTTTATAGCTGTTTTAAGATTAAGCAATACAATTTATCGTGAAATGTGCATTGTGCAATGTTTAGAATGCGCTGTGTTTGTTTACTTTGTATAACTTTTCAAAGTTAATAGTAAGTGCAAGGGGACTGCACAACGCATAATTTACATAAAAACACAATAAACAGAGAGAGAGAGAGAATGGGGTTTAACGTCCACTCAACACAAACTAGGTCATTTCAGGACAGACATGGTTTTAATTTTTATTTCAATAATTCGCTTGCGCGTAGGGGTCTTTAGTACAGCAGTGGGAGGAAACCAGAGTGCCCGGAGGAAACCCACGAGGTTGAGAAGGTGCCCCTATCTCCATGCCACATACGCTCACACCAGGGCTCGAAACCACAGCCGCAAGCCAGAGGTGACTGGCCAGCTAGAGGTCGAAGCGCGGCCCTCTAGACCACTAAGCCCCCCCCCCTCCCCCACAATAAACAGGCATCACAAACAAACGAACATATCAAATTAAGTGAATGGATTCTGGGATTAGCCGTAAGCGTCCAGTTTGATGTACATTCCGGGGCCTGTTATGATACAGGCTTCACTAAAAATGAAAAATAAAATGTTTTACAAAAAAGACCTAATTCAATAGACTCGAATGAATCTTTATTAGGTTAAGACACATTTTACTGGACATGACACTCTTTCTCGTTGTTACCAACGTTAATAACAAGTCTACTCAACCAAAATGTTAAATTATCCGACATATGCCCCAATCTGTAATATTGTCCATTTATCTCCGCAACACAAATCCGCAGACTACAGCCCAACATTCCAGTCATGTTAGTTATACTTCGCGATGCATGACAAGGGAGATAACACTTGTTTTTTTTTTGTTTTTTTTTTGCAAATTTAATATCCTTTCTGAGCTGACGCTTTAATATTGAAACACATCGGATTGTTTCCGAATCGTCAAATCGACCCCAAAATTGTTTGTGGTACCCTATAATTACAGTGAAAATTAATTCTCATAATACAACAGAGTATGCAAATGACAGCCATACAAATTTTGATCTATGGGATTGAGATCTTCTGATGCGGTGATTCTCAATCAGTGTGCCGCAGCTACACTCGGCAAACCTCGGCAGATTCCTTAACCTACATCATACTAGATGTAGTTTACGGAATCTGTCGAGATTTGCCGAGTGCCGCAGCTAAATAATTGCACCAACGGCGTACGTAGACTGGAATAATCTGACGCTACAAATTGGCGTTCGATTTAGATTGCTGGCTTTTTTCGCCGAACAAATTGATTTGAGTAAAAACGGAAACCATTGAATGCAAATCAGTTTATATAGGCCTACATTCATATTACATGCGTCTATGGTTGCGACCCACTTGCGTCAATTTCTCGTTCCCAAATGTTATTTATAGCTCCTTTAATATCAATTGAAGAAAGTGTGGGCACAAACGAACAACTAGGAGTAGGAGAACATATTTCCCAAACTTTTTTTTTCCACTTTCAAAATCATTGGACTAATCTACGACTTTAATTTCTTATGTATTTTTATTTACAGGTAATTTATTATTATTTATTAATATTTTTCTCAGTCCTCGTTGAGTTGCGTTTTTTCTGCTTCAATTTAATGAAATAAAAAGTTTACCAAAACTTGGTTTTTGAATGCCTAAGACATGTGAGACGGAGTAGAACCGCATTACAAAACAGTATACTAATGTTTGGATACGACAGTCATTTAGGGCTGAGATCCATTCGCAAAGTATGAAATAAAAAAAATAGACGGGTCTCTCACTCTACTGAATGGTAACAGTGCCGACATGGCGCGAAACTTATTTGCTTTCATTTGAAAAACCAAATTACTCCCGTATAATGCGCGAACTATTTACACTACAAATGAAAACAAACTGTTAAAACGTTTCAGTGAATCAAATGAACTTATCAATTTGTTGTCTATGTACAGAAACAACATACAGATGAATTTAGTGTATTTAATATTGGTGTTATCTACTAAAATTCTCAGAAGTTTTGACAGCTTTGCCTGCCTTCGTCACTTGAAAGATTACAATAGATTGGTTAACGTTATAACTATATGACGTCATGATATGCAATGTGGCCAATCAAAACTAGCGTTAGATATTTCGCCGGCTGAAATGCGGTATCAGATTTTCACTACCAACTGTATTCCTCCGCCGTCCCACATGGGCCGACTGACCTCGCTAAGTGCCATAAAGGAAGTCATTATTTCATGCTTTTGACTGTTTAAGAAAGCCAATCTGAAGGTCAGAAAATAAAAGACATAATGGATATGTCAAATCTGAGTACGGTCTTAGAAAAGACCATCTCGCCAGGTAATAATAATGGATTTTAGATGGCCACACTTTGTTTGAAAAATTCGACATGCCGTCAATGACTCGCACTCCACACTCCCCAACCCCACTACTGATAAGACAAGTTCGGGTCTGTTTGAACGAATGATATCATTGATCAACTGTTATGTAATAATTTTCATTGTTCTGCAGATAATCAAGAACTCGAAGCCGCTCAACAATTCCTTGGCCAAGCAGCACAGGAGAATTTGGTAAGTAATTTTGAATACGAAGAAACCAAAATGGCGGTTTATAAAAGCATGCGTGTTATTTTTTTTTAATTTTAAAAGTGAAGAACTAATTCATTTATTCATGTGATAACGAAAGTGACAGACGTGGATATTTTACTTAAGAATAAATTATACTTGAATTCTGATTTTTGATGGTCGGCCTGTCATAACTGTTTGTAGACTCTAGAGTCGAATCTCTTAATCTATGGTATGAATTCAAATCCTTTCAACCACAGCCAAAAAAGGCTAGGCCTGAAAACAAAACCAATTTGTTATTACTTCGTACTAGACACTTAAAAAGAGGTACATCTTACTCTGACCCTTGTCATGAGAAGGGGGTTTGGAGCTTCATAATTTTATCCTCAAAACAATCTTTTCAATGGAAGTGGTTACTGTGTCTGACAACATTTTCATATGATAACGAAAGACATTAATTAATAAACATACACTATTCCATGGTTGGTGTAGTGCATGCACTGTCCGTGTGTACAGTACGGTAGTCAAAATTCAATCTGTCATTTAAAGGTTCATACTAATCCAACAAGTTCTTAAAGATATTTTGATGTAGTAACATCCGAACGGTGGCTTTTATTTCAACCGGTGGGCAAGTGGTTACTCTGTGTCTGACAACATTTTCATACGATAACGAAAGACATTAATTAATAACATACACTATGCCATGGTTGGTGTAGTGCATGCACTGTCTGTGTGTAAAGTACGGTAGTCAGAATTTAATCTGTCATTTGAAGGTTCATACTAATCCAACAAGTTCTTAAAGATATTTTGATGTAGTAACATACGAACGGTGGCTTTTATTTCAACCGGTGAGATTAGCTATTTTTTTTTTCTCAAGCAGACATTTTCAGTTTGATTAATAATTAGTTGCCAGCTAATTTAGCCAAAATATGAATTAAGTACTGTTACCGTACTTAAAGCCAACGAATTTTACAACTACATGTAGCTTTCTACAACTTGCTCGAGAAATAACTTTAAAGGAAATATCACTGACAAAAAATCAAACAGCTAGTCAAAGAATCTGGATCAAGGTTCAGCTCATGAGTAGTACACATAAATAGCTTAGATAAGAAGAGTGTGAAGTACTTACTTAGGGAATAACCAATCAGTTAATTAATTAGTACTCCGTCACAGCCTTCCTTTGTAAAACAGTATTTAAATTTCTTGGTTGGCTGTGTTGATTAGTTGACACCATCTTAAGATTTTCAGAATATTTTGTTCATGCAAAGCATTAATCATTAAAGTAGCTATACCCAACATCTTGGGTTTTTTTTTAGTTTTCATCAGCTTTTAAGACATTTCTTTACAAAGCTGATGGTGGTTGGTTTCATTTCCTTCAGCTTAAGTTTCTGAGGGAAGACAAAATAAATTGGTAGTTAGCACAGTTGTCTGAAACCTTTTTCTTACAAACCAAGAAAATGCTAAATACTAATCTTGGTGGTTTGTTTCATTACAAAACATAATTTCCTTTTATTACAGCCAAAATTACTACAAGAACTATCACAGATCTTGAAGAATGGTGGAAACGGTGCAGTCGCAAGAACTCAAGCTGGTCTACAACTTAAGAATTTCCTTTATTCAAAAGACGCTGCTACAAAAACAGTGTATCAACAGAGATGGCTGGCACTACCAGAAGAAACCAGGAATGTTGTCAAAGAAAATGTAAGGCTTTAGTGCGTGTTCATAAGTAGGCAGAAACTGTTATGGGCATGGGCTCGTTAAATCAAGTTTTGGTGAGAAAATTCATCAGCGGTTCCCACGTTGTCAATGGGATATGACAGGGCTTGGCATGAAACTGTGGATTGTTATCCACATGGTATGATACACTGAGGTCACTTGGTCATGTAAATAATCGACAGTTGGAATTTGAAAGGTCGTATTGTTTAAAAGGAAATCAAAAACCTAGGAATAATGATTTTACTTTGTTGATTTTACACATTGTTTTATTTTCAGATTTTAGCTACGTTAGGAACAGAAACTGTCCGACCAAGTTCAGCAGCACAGTGTGTAGCTAATGTAGCATGTGCAGAACTTCCGCATAATTTATGCCCAAACTTGATAGCACATTTGACTGGTAACATCACAAACCCTGACAGTACGGAGATGATGAGAGAAGCCACGCTAGAAACAATTGGTTATATCTGTCAAGATATTGTAAGTTAAATTTGTTTTCTTTAAATCTGTCAGGTTTTTTTATAATCTCCCTTACTTTTTGAATTCAGACAGGGAAATTATTTCACTAGTGTTCACATTGCAAGACAACAACTGGATTAAATTGTACTGACAGAGAAACTACACATTAGTTCCAGGATTGGGATAAAAAATGAAATTGCATAGATGTAATCAATCAAGGCAGATGTATAATATCTTCTTGATATTTGTCAATCCACAAAGGACAGGTTTGGCATATATTCTGATGAAACCGAAGCCTTGGGCTTACAGCACTCCAGCTCTAAAGAGACAGGATTCTTGACTAGAATATTCTGTCTTGCGAAACATGACGTGCACAGAGAAGAACCCGTATGATTTTTTTGGCCGTTTTCCACTTGTAAGGGGTAGTACCTGCAGGGATTGAACTTTACTTGAAAACACACAAGCAAAATTTTGCTTGTTGATTTCAAATGTACAAGCAAAATAGGATTCTGAAGAAATTCAAGGGGCAATTTTTTCTTTAATGAAAATACTTAAGTTACGTTATACATTGGAGTGTACACATATTCCTTACAATTTCATTTAAAAAACTAATAAATGGCAAATAAAACACAACAATTTAACAAACACCAAAACCTGTCCTCAACTCACAAAGTTTTATGAAATGTCAATGCTTTCAGTTTATCATTTTTAAATGTAATTAAATATGTATTCATTGAAACTTTCTTGTCAATATTATTTCTAGTCAATAATATTTTTGCAGAAGTTGTTCATTACAATTTAACATTTTATGATGGAGGCACCCCCCCCCCTTTATATTTCTGCTTTATTAGAATTTATTTCAATCTGAAAATGAATGATCCTTTGGAAAATCAAAGTATCGGTATAAACAATTTGTCAAGATGTATAGAAATTGAACAGAAACAGGGATAACGCCAGTAAGTAACTGGTTGAAAAGTGAGCGAGAAGTCACGTGACGTCGTAAACAGACCTCCTTATCAGCATTTGCAAACATCGTGGAATTAATACTCATGAGTTTATAACAGTATTTATTCATCATTAAACAATAAAATAGTGTAAATAACATCAAATATTTTAAATATCTTCCAGAAAAATCAAAACTGCGATATCGCGGCACGTTTTTGTTTTTTTTGTCGCGTGAAAGTGAAGCCATTCGCCAATAACGTATATTTTTGACCGACCAGATGTCGGAATTTGTTTGAGGAAAGATAACGACAATAATGAAAGGACAGATAGTCGAAGGGCCCCGATACTATAGTCAAACACTAAAAAAGGTGAATTAGGATATTTGTGTATTATTTTTATTGAACAGTGTAAACTCTTAGCCAAGAAAATTGAAGATTTTTACCACAATAAAAACGATCATTTCGGCAAAAAACTAATGAACTCCGAATGTCTGACGAAGAATTCTGAATACGTCACGCATGCGCAGAAGCCACAATACGTTGAATATAGACATCGATTTGTTTACATTTTGCTAGGATGGAAAATAATAATAGAATTTCCGTTTTTGGTCCTAATCATTGTCTTGATTTTGCGTAAAAGAAATCTTGTTATTCAGTAACAATTGCCAACAAGCGAAAAAATGTTACACGCAATTTTTTTCGTGTGACATATTTTGTAACACGCAGTCTACAAAATCAACACGCATTTTGCGTGTTTGCGTCCGTCAAATTCGATCCCTGAGTACCTGTGACTGTCAAAAAGTAAAATGTTGCCCTGTCATTTGGACAACTCACCTGTGGGATGTCAAAAAAAAAAAAAGTATTATCTTGTCATTTGGAAGGGTTGAAAACCCTACTGCTCACCTGTGTACATATTGGCGTGTATGTAAAAGAACCTGCAACATTTTCAAATGAAAGATTCACGGTCTATAGTTGACCGACATTCTAATTCTTATATTAGATGAGTTTGGTCGCCAACACTAAACAAGGTTTATAAATATTTATTCTGTGCCAATTTTATTTAAATATGGCATGCTTATTTAGTTAGTGTGTATAAGATGAAGAAGGGATTGGGACTCAATTACAAAACATTACTTGAATATGGCGGTCATTCAGGACAGGTCAAGCACTGTAGATAGTTTTTTGTGTGTAGAAAAATTTTTTGAATCATATTTTTTTTATGATCTAGATTTAATTGTTTCTATATTTTAATTCTAGGATCCTGATCTGTTACAAAGTCAATCTAATGTTATATTAACGGCTATAGTCCATGGTATGAAGAAAGAAGAATCAAGGTAGATAACTCTTGTTTCCACTTCAAATAATACAGTAATTGTTCTGTTATTTATGGTCAAGTTTGCATAGTATTATTAAAAAGCATTTTCCAGTCGGTCGTGCAAGGAAAATCATCAACTTATTCAAATGCAGCCCCATCTTGTTGGAATTCAATGAAGTATAGCTAGAAATGGCTTTGTCTAGGCAAATTGTCCCTAGTATTATAATTATGCAAAAAAAAACAACCAGTTTTCCCCTCATATTTTCAAGTGGAATATTATTCTCTCATTTCTATTCAGAGGTTGCTGATTGGTTTTTAACGCTTCTGTCACTGAGCTTCACTTCTCTGATTTGTCTAATATTGTGAATAAAGCAGATTATATTATGTTTCAGTAATCACGTCCGCCTAGCAGCTACCACAGCCTTGTTAAACTCCCTGGAATTTACACGAGCTAATTTCGATAAAGAAGTAAGTTTGGTTTGCTAGCGGTATACGGTATCTGGGAAAACCTAGGTAGTATAAGTTCATGACATAATTCTTCTTGTATGTCCTACAAAGATGTATATTCTTCTGACTGAAGACCAGACCATTCATGTCTGTATTATGAAAATATGGTTCTTTTTCATCTACCCCCACCTAAGTTCTTAGAATATATTGCAGACCAAAAACAATCAACTCGCCAATTCTTATTCAAGGTTATAATTATCCAACATTTTATTGAAGCAGAATTTGACAATTCAAAAAAGAAACAAAATGATAGCATTTACGGTTGAACATGTCATGTAAACTGCAGAAACTAGAAATGATTTCAGTTTTCATGAATTTATGTTCTGAAAAGTCTTTGGAACCTAAAGTTTTAGAGTCGAAAAGAGAAATAATCTGTGTCTCCACAATATATGATATTTGATTGAGAACTACGTCAAACAGCTATGACTCACAATTTCGTCAGTGCTAGAAACATTATCTTGATTTGTACAGAATGAAAAAAAGGAAACAAATTTTGAATAAATTTTATTTATTTCAGAATGAACGCCATTTTATAATGCAAGTTGTATGTGAAGCCACCCAATCAACAGATACACGAGTTAGAGTTGCTGCCCTTCAATGTTTGGTGAAAATTATGTCATTGTATTATATTTATATGGAACATTATATGGGCCCAGCCTTATTCGCTGTAAGTATATTTGTGTAGGCCCAGCCTTATTGGCTGTACGTATGGTGCTGTATTGGCTGTATGTATTGTACACAGGCCTTATTGGCTGTACGTATTGTAGTAGGCCTGTTTCATGAGTATTTCACTGGCTCATTAAGCTCGATTACGTCCCATATTGATCCTTGAGATTTTAAGTGTTGGAACCTGGTAATAAAAGTCCCAGATGAAACTACCCATAACTAGGATTCCTTTGACCGACCCAAACTGCCAGAGTCCTATGGATAACTGTGTAGTGTGCTGGGATCTCGTATACGGTCCAAGCTAGTATTTAGAGCAGTGTTACGCAGTCAAAGAAACAGCATGAAATATTCCCATTCTCTAATTTTCTTCAAGGAACGGGAGTTGTCAATAGTTTAATTAGTATGGAACAAGGGCAGTCTGTACCTGGCATGGTAACGATTCCCTGGTATCTGGTAAGATATAGGGATGCCCGTCCAACCTCATCATGGGGGGGGGGGGTCACAGTGGCTAAGCGCTGGTTAGCTAGCATGGATGTCGGGTGTTCGATCCCTGCATTGGCTGAGAAAGCTCATCTTGATTTTCCGCCGTGATTTCTCCTTGTCAGTAGTGAAGAAGGAGGGCCTGACAAGGACAGCTGTCTAGTCGTTAGAATGAAATGAAAAACCTGAGGGCCCATGTACACATTGGAGTGCACGTAAAAGATCCCTTGGCAGTTTGAATTCGATGTAAGAGTAGGCCGAGCGCCGTCGCCCGGGCAAAATTTCCCCCATAGCACACTGTATGGCATATGCCCGTCTTCCATTAGCCCAGATTAGGTGCAAAAGGGTAGGACATTAAACCCCATTTCATTTCCAACCTGCTGGAGTTTCTTCAGGTCATCCGGTATCCTCCAGACCTATTGCTTCAGCGAATTATTAAAATAAAATTAACAATATGTTAATCACGAACGAACTGACCTGGTTTATGTTGAGTTAAAGTTAATCCCCATTTTTATCTTAATCTTCATAGAACACCCTGATATCACTTCATTATAATTACATGTAGTATATATATTGTGTTTTGTAGATAACAATGGAAGCTATGAAATGTGATGTAGATGAAATAGCACTGCAGGGTTTTGAGTTTTGGTCAACTGTCTGTGATGAAGAAGTGGATTTAGCTATAGAATTATCAGAAGTAAGAATTGTATCAATTACCAGAACTTGCTGTGAAGTTAATGTCACTTATGAACACATAACTTCTAAAAGAAAATTTATGACACAAAAGTCTCCATTTTACATACCGGACGTTGACTAGTTAGTTGAAATTGTTAGTAATTAGGTTGTAGTCATCAATTAGCTGTTACACCCTTGTTTATGTGTTTAGACCGTAACGGTTGAATGGTGTTCACTTCTATCCCTGCTGTCTAAGCCACAAACCTTGTAGTACCCTTCATGGCATATGCCTTGTCTTCCTTACCCCAGTTGATGCAGAAAATAATGCCAATTTCATTTGATTTCTAACCTAGGCACAACGTCGAATGAAAATAAAACCAAAATAATAACATGTAAATTTCGTATTTTACAGGCTGCAGAACAAGGAAAACCCCCTGAAAATACGAGTCGTTTCTATGCTAAAGGAGCTTTACAGTATTTAATCCCTATTCTATTGACCGCGCTCACAAAACAGGTAGGGGAGGTAATGCACATTATGTTTATTTACTAACGTGAACTCTTTATTTCTTGTATAGTGCAGAGTTACCCCACTTGATGACCATTCTAAAATAATTCTTAATTTTGAAAAACAGATTTCGATTAAAATACAATTGTGCTGAAAAACCAGGAAACCAGTAGAAATATCATATCCTCTCCAAGGGTTTTTCTGTCTCTGCTTTGACATATGAGTAGTGAAGGTAATTTTCTACAGAAATGTGTAGTCATTCAGATAGTTTAAAAATAATATAGTACCTCTGTATTATACAATTTATTTTCACCAAATGGCTTTGATTTAAAATAAGATGTTGAATTAGTTTAATTTGATGTCAACAAGTTGAGTTGCTCTGTTCACTTATTTCAAACTTATTTTTTAACAAAACATTTTGTTCAAATTCAACGTTGTCACCATCTGTGGATGTAAATTATAAAGTTTTTACATATCCTATGGATACATCAAATTTCACAAAATCAACATCGTTGTCAAAGGGGTCTGGTCTGTTTCAATCAGTTAATTTGAGCAATTTATTATTGTCTTAAAAGTGCCATTGAAGATCCACCTCTTCAAATAAGAAGTGAATCTCCTGATTGACTGACATTTATTTGAAAGTTACTTTATTGCTTTTTCAACAGTAATGTTGCACTATTTGTTTTGGAATCTCAGTAAATATGGTCGTGGCTGTCTGTTTGGGTTTTTTTTTTTCGGTTTCTTTCTGAAAAGAGTATTTTGCATTGTTTTTTTATTTCTATACCTGTGACAGTTTCATATCGAAAAATTACCTAGCTCTACCCGTCTAGTAAATTGCCCCCCTCCCCCAACAACTTGCATGGCGTATGTACATCTTCGTTACCATATGAACAGTAGGACGTTAAACCCCATTTCATTTCCCCAGTTGATGCAGCAAAGTAGACGTTAAAAAAAACCCACGCTATTTCATTTCTATTAGTTTTTAACACTTTTGTTTTTAACACTTTTTATTTTGTTGCATTTCATATTTAACATTCACTTCACGGTACATTTATTTTGTACATTTATTTTATGGCAAGCACTTTTATTTAGATGATCTTCCATTGCTAGATTTGATACTAAAGTAGGAAACCATAAATACCTTACTGTTATTAAGGCACGGATTTTGCTGGCAAATTATATTTAAGACTGCTACCTTAATCTAACAAAATATTTTCGGTCATCTCATCAGTCATATTTCTAGGGAAAGATGACTCGATTTTGATGGTAAAAAAAAAAAATAATAATTTAACATAGATGTATCAAGTGCCGTTAGCGATTGTCAAAAAGGTTTCCCATGATTACATACTTTTAAAATAACCAAGTCGGGTGTTCATTTTCATTATCAAGAAACCTTGGTTACAGGAAATATGAATCAGAATAATTTGTGTGGCCTAAGAGTAGAATTTGTCACTAATAAAATGTGTGCCTATCTGTTCATTGGAAGAAAGACAAACTACAGTTTACTATACTGCTGATATTTGTAGTTGAAAAAACACTTCTTCAGTATTCTAAAAAATTTCACTTGGTGTAAACACTGAGTTAGTTCTAGGTACATAAACATGTATCCCAAGTGCTCAATCATCTCTTTATTCATCGGTTGTCAGGGTAGCTCCTAAAAGGGGCTTATAAGTGCACCTCCTGTTGGATGGAACGCAAAACCTAGATTCATATGTGTACAAATTAAGGTACTCATAATAGAATCATCTGTTGTGGGAATTCAAAGATAAATAGATCTGTTTAATGGCTAATTGTCTTGTAAAGTTTATAACCAATGATGAGATTTATAAAGTTGTAGTGATTGTCTATGAGCTACGTCGATGATCTACTGAGGTTATGTTGATGATACAGTTAGCCTATAAACCTGAAACACTATGAGAATGTTATACAATAATGCTGGTAATTATTCTGATGTACTTAGTAACATGAAATAACCTTATGTTAGTCCCGAAATTACCTTGTTTGTGTTGAGTGGACATTGAACATCATTTCTCTAGCTCACTGCAGGATTGATTTTCATTAACTTCTGTGTATAAAACAGGGGCGTAAAAATATTTTTTAATCCACTAGCCCCGGGCTAGTAGTCTACTGTCAGACACTAGCCCGCCATCCAGTTCCACTAGTCCATAGTTGGACAAGGTACAAACTTTAAACGTCAATAATGACAATAATGTACACTGCAGATTGTCACCCATTTGACCACATTAAATGTATTCTTTCTAACTGAACTGTATTCCATATTATACGGAGTATATAAATCGATGTGGAGTATACAATTTTTCCGGGCCTCCATCCATATGACGACTGTTTTTCAACTCCCCCGCATATCAAGTTACCGCAAGGGATAGCCTACTGTTCCCGATCTAATACTGTGCCGAGGTACGCCAACAGAAAGTGGCCTAAGGATATAAATGAAGGACTAATTTGATTAATATTGCAAGTTTTGTTCTTGGTTATTTGAACTAGTTTTCATTACAATATATCCGATAAATAGCAGACAACGCAGGTTGTTACGTATTTCTACGATATAAATAAAAACTAAAGTAGACATCTCCCATCATGCATTGTAGTCTAGATTATCACTAGGGGTGGGCGATATAACCGGTATACCGGTGTATTGCGATTCAAACTTGCCAATACATCATATCGTGATACACGGCCAAGAACCGGTTCAGTCAATACGATCGGCAACTTCCGTAATAATCATCGGAATATTCCGTGAGATTGTCAATTCTATTGAAAACTTGAGAATTTCCTTTCCTTGGCGGTAGTGAATCAACTCGCGGACCCTTCGTACTTGGCAACGGCATTAGCGAACCCAAGCGAGAAATCAATCAACTTATTTCTATTGTTTCTAATTCATTAATTAATGGTGAATGGGTAATATAAGTAATAGGTCAGAGGTGAAAATTCACACCGTGCCGATCACTTTGGCGCTATTCCAATATTTTCACGCTGTCACTTACGGCTAATAATTATGTGATATTGAGAGTGAAATAGAATCAGATTTTATAATTTACTGCCAGGCATATTGTGGAATATGATAATGTCGAAGAAATCAACTATTTATTATTTTTTTTGACGTTATGATTCGAAGAATGCGTCTACTCGAGCCGAGATCAACCGTGTCGCTGCCATCTTGGATACGTTCGATCAAACAGATGATAACAAAACTTACGGCTAATAATTCTAGACTTTTGAAAGCTAAATTGAATCAAAACTTTTAGGATTTAATACAAGCTAAATTAAGGGAAATTACACTGTCGAAGCTTTCAATGAAGCAAAGAAAACGACAATTCCCGTCATAAATCCAAAGAAAGGCAGAAATGTTAAATGCCGTAGGCGATGAAGTAACCGTTATTTGGGTGATGTTTCTTTTTAAAAGTTATATTTATAGCTGCCAACATAAAGTACTATATTTTTGTTTTATTTTTTAAAAAAAAATCGTTAGGGATACTTTTTCACGTTATTTTGCCAATATGATAGAGAAAAGTCATAATTGGCTTTTCAATATAATTTATAGTAATATAAATGCTAGTTTGAACAATTGAATTTTATATCATTGGGAAAAACACGACAATGTTTACATTTTTATGTATAGAAAATATTTTTTTAGTTATTTTCAATTTTGTAGAGGGTATTGGGATTAACAATAATCCTCTTATTGGCTTTGTGAGATGGGCCATGCTGATGGGCTTAGGGGCAGGGTAGCTAATCTTTTAATTGGCTCAGGGCGTTTAATGTTGAATGTTGCATTATGCAATAAATGTAAGGCAGAAGTGAGGTAAATAAAAACATGTCTTTTGTGGATGTCTTGTTCTTGTAGTTGACTAGTTGTACAATAGAGGAATTGCATGTTCAAAGACCTTCACATGAGTTTCAGTGTTGCTATGAGATACATGTAAGGCTGTACTTTTGCAATAAATCTGGAGTTAGCACTTTCACAATATATTGCAATATGTATTGCAATACGACAAATCGTATCGCAATATATCGCAATACGATTTTTTTGGCAATACCCACCCCTAATTATCACATGACTTTAAATTGCGAGAGGTGGGAAGTGCTTCTTACATCCCCCATCATGCATTGTAGTCTAGATTATCACATGACTTTAGATTGTATTGACTGAGATCTATATTTAGCCCCACTATAAGTAGAAGAGGTACAACCTTCCCGTGTTCACTGTACAGAAAAACTATAGTTTCCATTGGTTTGGAGAAATAAAAGTGCAGTATTTCACATCTCATTTAACTAGTTTAAATCACAGAAAAAATGAGCAATGAAAGGGCACTAGCCCAGGACTAGTACGACTAAATAGGTCACTAGCCCGTCGGTTATTTTTGGTAGTCCCGGGCGTTGGGCTAGTGGATTTTTACGCCCCTGGTATAAAATATTTGTTGTTACTAAGGAAGAATTGTGTTTTGCTATTTTTAGGAAGAATTTGACAGTGATGATGAATGGAATCCGTGTAAAGCTGCTGGTGTTTGTTTGATGTTGATGGCCACGTGTTGTGAAGATGATATTGTCGGCCATGTTTTACCGTTTGTACAAGAAAATATACGGAATCAAGATTGGCGATATAGAGATGCAGCTGTCATGTCACTTGGTAATGTATACACATTCTATAAAATAAAAGTATTTATAGGGTAGTTATTTCCAACGATAGTATTTATAGGGTAGTTATTTCTAACGATAGTATTTATAGGGTAGTTATTAAGTGTTATGGTTTCGCCCGTCGTCGTAGGTGTTGTAGGACAAGAGGGCCTGGTAAGGACACCATCATGTTGTACAGATGAGACTAAAAACCAGGGGCCTAACGTAAATGTCCCTTGATGTTAGCATTCAAAAATAGGGGAAGGCCCTTTGCTTTTGTCAAGGCCAGATTTCCTTCAATATGGCATGTGTCCATTTAAACCCTGTATCTCCCGTAATCTGGAAAAATGTAGTAACACTGTTGAATGTAGATTTGAGAAAACAAAAGGAAACTGTTTTGTTTCAGAATTAAGCTACTGAATATAAAACAAATTTTATTTTGTCTTTTTAGGTGAAAATAATTAGAAGCCTTTGTATTGAAGTAGAAAAAAACCTATTATTATATACAAAGGTCTAACTCAATTTTCCCCAAAATTTGACTTGCTAGGTTTTTCCAGATTGTGGGAGATTAGATTTCATTTCCATTTCGAAAAAAATTAGATAACCAATGATGAGATTTATTTAGTTGTAGTGATTGTCTATGAGCTACGTCGATGATCTACTGAGGTTGTGATGATAGGTCGGGGACTGGACAGCGCAGTGGATGCCTTACAACTGGCCCTCGGATTCATTCATCAATGTTTGTTGTTTAAATTCATTGATATGCATTGTCAGTGGGTTTGTCGTTTGTAATTGTTTGTGTGTGGTACAGTTAGGGTTGCAAAATTGCGGGAATTTGGTGTCTATAATTGAAACCTGTGTTGCTATTAATGAGTTGCAAGTGACAGTAATATTTTAATAACTAAACATATTATCTGATATGTTTTATATATACTAAAATCTAATATCTAATAATGAGATTGTTCTGTTAAATTGTTCATACACAGGTTACGCACTCTATTATTAATGCTCCAAATTAGGTAACTCTGCCATTTAATCATTATCTTCGAAAACATTATCTACATCATTATCGGTGGATAAAAGGGAGATTTCAGGTTCAAATGAATCCTCATGAATATCTGAAATTTCTGTGCTGGAACGATCGTTGTCAGCTTCGAAGAGTTTCAAATTTTTTTGTATACCTTTGAGAGCAGAATTTACATAAATTTATCTCTTTAGTTTTACCATTTCGAAACACAACTAACATGGTTAAATAACTTTTCATCGTTTATATAGATGAAAGTAAGAGAAAAAGGAAATTCCAGTGAATAATTATAATTTAGTATTTTTCAGTTCTAAAAATAGATTTGAAAATTCCCCAAAATTGCCAACACTGAAAATTCACGGAAAGTTTCCCACCGTTTACAGCCCTAGGTACAGTCATCCTGCACTTACTATTACACAACTGGCTAGATTTTAAAAAAAATGTCTGGTATATAATTCTGTTTTTATTGTGACAGGTTCTATAATAGAAGGACCCGACCCAGCAAAATTAAAACCGCTAATGGAACAAGCTATGCCCATGTTGATAGAACTAATGAAAGATCAGAGTGTTGTGGTTCGAGACACGACAGCCTGGATGTTCGGTCGTGTTTGTGAGATTTTACCTGATGCTGTGATCAATGAACAATTCCTTAGTCATCTACTCCACGCTTTACTTGAGGGGTTAGATGGAGAACCAAGAGTAGCTAGTAATGTCTGCTGGGTGAGTCAAGTTTGCTGTGTTCCTTAGGCTGACCTTAAAAATATCTTTGTTTCACCAAACCCGACCCACAATCAAGAAAAAGGGTCGGTAGGACAGATTTTTTTTAAAGTCAAATTTGAAGAGCCAATTTGACAGCTTGATTCTTTATTGGGTGGAAACACTTGTCGTAGGCAAAAAAAAGTATTATAGTACTTGTGTCTTTTGTTAATTAGAAGTTGGTGATTGTTTTACCATGCCGCGAATTTGATTTTGTTGATACCAGGTATTCTTGTCGTTACTCGTCAATATGTAATTGAATTGTTTTTCAGGCCTTTTCAAGTTTAGCAGAAGCTGCGTACGAAGCAGCAGAAACTAATGCAGAAGAAGGTCATCCTGAAACTTATTGTCTTTCAACATATTTCGAATCAATCGTTGGTAAACTTTTACAGACTACAGACAGGTCAGTTGCAATCCTGAAGGCTTGATTGAATGTTCCATACTCTGTGGGAGGTCTGGTAGTTTGCTCTTTGTGTTACCCGAGGAAGTTCCTTTGTATTTTCCTGGCAAGGACAGTGTCCGGTTATTTGTATGGTACGCAAAACTGAAAGTTTCCGTCGACCCATTGGTGTGCACATAAAGACGCCTTGACAGTTGGAATTCGAAATAATAGTATGGAAAAAGCACGTCTTCATTAACCCAGTCTTTGACATTGACCCTTGTTTCCTTTCCATACAACAATCTAATACAGCGGTCAGTTTACAATATCTCAAATCTAGAATTTTATTGGTCACGACTCAAACCCGGTGTTGTCAGAGTTGCTTTTGTTTTTTCCAGCCTATGAGGGCCTGGCAAGGAGCAATTTCTTAGTCATTTGCTTTTGTATGAAATACTCACATCCATATATACTATAATGCATGGCTTATTCTGTCTCTTATTTTGAGAACTGATTGGTTCTGAAAGTAAGACGTTAAGCTTTTATTTCATTGTAGACCTGATGGAAATCAACATAATTTAAGAAATGCAGCATACGAGGCTCTAATGGAAATGGTTAAAAATAGCCCGAAAGTAAGAAATTTGATTATTTCATGTCCATCATTCAATCTGGCTAAATAATCCGACTATATCTGGCTACAGTTTTATTCATTATGCAACCGATTTTGTTTCAGAGTAGGCATTTGTCAATTACATCAGACACAATTTTCGTCAGTACCAGACATTTTGTAGTATGTAATTAGAATAAAAGCACTGATAAAACAGCAAATCTATGCTGAAAGAATACAGGCACCAGAGGCACCTTTGCCTGACTAGGTCTGAATTTGTGCCTGTTAAAATCTGTGACTGGTGCTTTATTTCAAGGCTTTCAGGCCTGTCATTGCGACTTTTACAATATATTCATGTATTATTAAAACTAATTTGAGATTATGAAAAGTGTTAATAGTATGTTTTATTTGATTGCAGGATTGTTATGTTATTGTACAGAGTACTACTATGATAGTTTTAGAAAGATTACAGAAAGTTTTAGCAATGGAATCGGCTGTCCAATCAAGTAATGATAGAAATCAGTTTAATGATTTACAGTCCTTACTATGTGCCACGTTACAGGTAAATTAATCCTTACTATGTGCCACATTACAGGTAAATTAATCCTTACTATGTGCCACGTTACAGGTAAATTAATCCTTACTATGTGCCACGTTACAGGTAAATTAATCCTTACTATGTGCCACATTATGGGTAAATTAGTCTTTACTTGGTGCCACGTAGCAGGTAAATTGTCAGTCTAATATCACATTCTAACAGCTGGCCCTGCTTTGAAAGGATTATTCTTTGTCTGATTGTAATACTGTTCCCATTCCCTCTTCAATCATATACATTTGTAGTAATATCAAGAACCTTATCTTGTTAATATGCCATTTCATTCATGAAATAGAGATTCAAAATATTGTTCTGTTGAGAGAAATGATATGACCAGTTGTAAAAATATAACCAATGATGAGATTTATTTAGTTGTAGTGATTATCTATGAGCTACGTCGATGATCTACTGAGGTTATGTTTATGATTCAGTAGAATTCACATACTGTGCTGTAGAAAATAGGAGTACATTTGGGTGATTAACAGAGGAATGTAAAGTTTTGATGATTTTTATACGCCCACATTTTTATGTGGACGTATATTGTCGTCGCCCCTGTCCGTCCGTCCACATTTTTTTGTGAACAGTCTACAGGTCACAATTTTTATCCGATTTCAATTAAACTTAAAATATAGGTTTATCACCATAAGATCTCGGTTCCTTTCGATATTGGCATGTATCGGACTGTAACTTCATGGGTTATGGCCCCTGATTGTACGAAAAATCACGTTTTTATACGCCCACATTTTCATGTGGACGTATTATGTCGTCGCCCCTGTCCGTCCGTCCACAATTTGTTTGTGGACTCTCTACAGGTCACAATTCTTATCCGATTTTGACGAAACTTGAAATATAGGTTTATCCCCAAAAGATCTCGGTTCCTTTCGATATTGGCATGTATCGGATCAAAACTTCATGGATTATGGCCCCTGATTGTACGAAAAATCACGTTTTTAGCTTGTGGACCCTATAGAGGTCACAATTTTGAACCGATTTTGATGAAACTTGACATGCATGTTTGTAACCCAAAGATCTTGGTTCCTTTCGATATTTGCGGCTATCGGAATGTAATTTCCTGAATTATGGCCCCTGATTGTCCGAAAAATCACCCTTTTTAGCTTGTGGTCCCTCTGGAGGTCACAATTATTATTCGATTTAAAAAACCGTTCGATTATATCACCGTTACACCCTAAGGAAGGTTGAGTTCGAATTTCGGGAAAATCGGACGAAAATTGCCATACAAAATGGCCGCTGTTAGTACGCGAATACTGTTAAAAAATGGTATATCAAGGTTGTGGACCCTGTGGAGGTCACAATTTTGATTCGATTTTGATGAAACTTGAAATTCATGGTTATAACCCAAAGATCTCGCTTCCTTTCGATATTTGCGCATATCGGATCGTAACTTCCTGAATTATGGCCCCTGATTATACGCAAAATCGCCTTTTTTTTAGCTTGGAGGTCACAATTATTATTCGATTTAAAAAAACGTTTGATTATATCACCGTTACACCCTAAGGAAGGTTGAGTTCGAATTTCGGGAAAATCGGACGAAAATTGCCATACAAAATGGCCGCCGTTTGTACGCGAATACTGTTAAAAAATGGTATATCAAGGTTGTGGACCCTGTGGAGGTCACAATTTTGATTCGATTGTGATGAAACTTGAAATTCAAGGTTATAACCCAAAGATCTTGCTTCTTTTCGATATTTGCGCATATCGGATCGTAACTTCCTGAATTATGGCCCCTGATTATACGCAAAATCGCCTTTTTTTTTAGGCTTGGAGGTCACAATTATTATCCGATTTAAAAAAACGTTTGATTATATTACCGTTACACCGTAAGGAAGGTTGAGTTCTGATTATATTACCGTTACACAGTAAGGAAGGTTGAGTTCGAATTTCGGGAAAATCAGACCAAAATTGCCATACAAAATGGCCACCGTTTGTACGTGAATACTGTTCAAAAATGGTATATCAAGGTTGTGGACCCTGTAAAGGTCACAATTTTAATTCGATTTTGATGAAACTTGAAATGCATGGTTATAACCCAAAGATCTTGGTTCCTTTCGGTATTTGCGCATATCGGATCGTAACTTCCTGAATTATTCGAATTTCGTGAAAATGGTACCAAAATTGCCGGACGAAATGGTCGCCGTTTGTACGCGAATAGTGTAAAGATATGGTATATCATGGTTGTTGACTCTGTACAGGTCACAATTCTTATCCGATTTTGACGAAAAGTCACATTTCTAGGTTGTGTACCGTCACACCATAATCATTGTCGACTTCGAATTTCATGAATATCAGACTGGAACCGACTAACAAAATGGCTGCTCCCAATACAGTATGAAATACAGGACTTAATGATGTAGGAAAAATCACTTTCCGTATTGTTTGTTCTCTATCCATCTCTCGAAAATGTGGGCGTATCCTGCCTGGCAGTGCCAGCCTATCTTTTAGCTTGTGAACAGCGTAGAGGTCACAATTTTGAACCGATTTGGATGAAACTTGACATGGTTGTTTATAACCCAAAGATCTTGGTTCCTTTAGATATTTGCGCCCATCGGATCGTAACTTCCTGAATTATGGCCCCTGATTGTCCAAAAAATCGCCCTTTTTAACTTGTGGTCCCTCTGGAGGTCACAATTGTTATCCGATTTAAAAAATCGTTTGATTATATCACCGTTGCATGGTTATGAAGGTTGAGTTCGAATTTCGTGAAAATCGGACCAAAATTGACGGACAAAATGGCCGCCGTTTGTACACGAATAGTGTGAAAATATGTTATATCAAGGTTGTGGACCTTATAGAGGTCACAATTTTGAACCGATTTTGATGAAACTTGACATGTATGTTTATAACCCAAAGATCTTGGTTCCTTTCGATATTTGCGCCCATCGGATCGTAACTTCCTGAATTATGGCCCCTGATTGTCTGAAAAATTGCCCTTTTTAGCTTGTGGTCCCTCTGGAGTTCAAAATTGTTATCGGATTTAAAAAAACGTTTGATTATATCACCGTTCCATGGTTATGAAGGTTGAGTTCGAATTTCGTGAAAATTGGACCAAAATTGACGGACAAAATGCCCGCCGTTTGTAAGTGAATAGTGTGAAAATATGTTATATCAAGGTTGTGGACCTTATAGAGGTCACAGTTTTGAACCAATTTTGATGAAACTTGACATGTATGTTTATAACCCAAAGATCTTGGTTCCTTTCGATATTTGCGCCCATCGGATCGTAACTTCCTGAATTATGGCCCCTGATTGTCCGAAAAATTGCCCTTTTTAGCTTGTGGTCACTCTGGAGGTCAAAATTGTTATCGGATTTAAAAAAACGTTTGATTATATCACCGTTCCATGGTTATGAAGGTTGAGTTTGAATTTGGGAAAATCGGACCAAAATTGACGGACAAAATGGCCGCCGTTTGTATGCGAATAGTGTGAAAATATGTTATATCAAGGTTGTGGACCTTAGAGAGGTCACAATTTTGAACCGATTTTGATGAAACTTGACATGTATGTTTATAACCCAAAGATCTTGGTTCCTTTCGATATTTGCACCCATTGGATCATAACTTCCTGAATTATGTCCCCGGATTGTCAAAAAAATCGCTTTTGTTAGCTTTTGGTTCCTCTGGAGGTCAAAATTATTATCCGATTTAAAAAAAAGTTTGACTATATCACCGTTACATGGTAATGAAGAGAGAGTTTGAATTACGTGAAAATCGGACTAGAATTGACAGACAAAATGGCCGTCGTTTGTACACGAATAGTGTGAAAACATGTTATATCAAGGTTGTGGACCCTATAGAGGTCACAATTTTGAACCGATTTTGATGACACTTGACATGTTGGTTCCTTTCGATATTTGTGCCCATCGGGTCATTACTTCCTGAATTATGTCCCCTGATTGTACGAAAAATCACCCTTCAAAATTATTATCTGATTTAAAAAAAAACGTTTGATTATAAAAACCAAACAAATTCTAATGATTTTCTGATAATTCCTTAATATGCGACAACTCTTGTTGACTGCCCGGACGATTTGGCTGCTGTGTGGGCGTATGTTTCGTTGCCTGGCAACCTATTTTATTTGTTATAGAGCGTATTACGTAAAGTAACACCTGAAGATGCTCCACAGATCTCAGATCCTATAATGGCTGCGTTACTACAGATGTTAAGTACAGGTGGAAAGACAGGTGGGGTACAAGAAGATGCTATTTTAGCAGTTTCCATTCTTATAGAAGGTGAGTTGACGAGGAAACAGGGGAGGGGATGGGGAGGACGAGACATGTTATTTGGTGGGAGGGGGTCAAGGCCTTTAAGTGTCATGGTACTGATCCAGGCGCGTGTGCGTAGGAATAGGATGACATGCCCAAACTTGTGTTTAATCTTGCTGTACAAATAAATTGTATCATATGTTAGTCCCTAAATGTTGAGTGGGACAGACGTTCAACACCAGACCATGTTTGTTGGAGTGGAAAAATTCAACTTCCTCTAAATATCGTACTTTTAAAACTGTTGAATGGAATTTGAATAATTCTGTCCAATTTGACAAGGTATTTAAAATCTCAGCTGGACTTTTATCAATAAGATTTTTTTATTTCAGTTATGGGAGAAGGCTTTGAGAAATATGTGGAAGCATTTAAACCTTTCCTTGCCGTGGGTCTTCAGAATTACGCTGAATATCAGGTAGCTATTGCTTCTAAACAAACACAACCAGGATCTTGAGTATGACCTCAACTCAGCCATCTTGGAATTGGTGATGCCCTATCACAAATCTAAGTCTGTCAATCATTGCACAATTGTCCAAGGGACAAGACTATGAAGTTTCATGTTGATAGTACTTGAATTAATGGGGCCTTGAGCTTTTCTCAAACTGTGGCGAATCGAAGAACAAGAAGATGAGTAGCATCATAGTATTGTATTATAGGATGTATCTTACTATATTATGGGATGTATTTTACCATATTAGGATGTTTTGGTTATTTTCAGGTTTGTTTAGCATCTGTTGGTGTTGTTGGTGATTTAAGTCGAGCTTTAGGTTTAAAAATATTACCACTATGTGATGATTTAATGAGAGCTCTCTTAGTTAATTTAGGTGTAAGTATTTATATCTTTATAGCCATTGATATATACTTCAAAGAGTTGGAGATCATAAGTGGTATGATATTGATTCCCAGCTTGTCTATGATGAGGAGGAAGGTCGATTGTCCAATCTCATAAGTTTCTCGCCTAGAAAGAATAGGAAATGATCTAAGTATATTTTCAATGAGATGTTCCAACCTCCAACATTTGTTCAAGAACGATAGTTATCTGCCCTTTCTCCTGCTCTGTCCACTGTTAATTAATAGAGAATCTAAATTCCATCTGTTAGTTAGGTTTCTTGTAATATGCTGTAAATGGTATGCACGAGATAAACTCTGTAGGACACTGGTTTATAGACTAAAATGTCCCGGGGCTAGAATCTCGATGTTGGGATGAAATTGAAAGAAAAGTAAGGGTTAGAATTGAAAGAAGTGTACATGGAAAGTCCACTGTAAGGGTTTAATTATTCTCAAATGGAAATGGATCTTACAGTATGGTAGACATGCGCCATCCCATATTTTGTGTTCTTACAAATGAATATTGTTTTAAAGAACATTATCACTTTTACTAGACAGATCTCTAGTGTTAGAAGCCTGTTTTAAATTCTATTTTAAACTATTTCAGAATGAAAGTGTACATCGTGCTGTTAAACCCCAGATTTTATCTGTTTTTGGAGATATAGCTCTGGCCATCGGACCAAACTTTAAATCTTATTTAGAAGTTGTACTCAGTACCTTACAACAAGCTTCTCAAGCACAAGTAGATAAGGTAAGGTATGGTACCAGGGTGTTCCATTTAGGTAAGGTATGGTACCAGGGTGTTCCACTTACTCTCATTGCGTCATTTTACCAAAATAAGAATTCCTTAAGAACTACAATATTGTTAAAAGATGTATATCTTATTGGCCAAAAAATGGTTCAGTTCAATTCTGTTGAGTATTTACAGAGATGTCATCTATCCTGCTTGCTACGTAATAAACCCCACACCATTTTGTTGTAGCGGAACAGAATTGAAAAGCCTATTTTAAATCCAATTGAATGACACTCAGGAAGTTATATTTGCGTTGATTGCTTATATGAACTGGAGAAAATGAACTGTGGGGCACAATGATATTATTATTTCAGACTATTTGATTATTAAAAGGTGATTATTAAATGATATTATTTCAGACTGACTATGATATGATTGATTATTTAAATGAGCTACGAGAAGGATGTTTAGAAGCGTATACGGGTATAGTTCAAGGGTTAAAGGGCGACGGTGAACAGAATAATCGTAAGTTGTTAGTTTATCACACTAAGAGAAGGTTTTCATCAGGTGCTAGAGAACGATTTTATCTGGCGCAAGGAGAACGATTTTATCAGGCGCTAGGAGAATGATTTTATCAGGCACTAGGAGAACGATTTTATCAGGCGCAAGGAGAACGGTTTTATCAGGCGCTAGGAGAGAGAGTTAAGTGCTAGAGATTTTAAGGTCATCCGAAAGATTTTATCAGGCTCTAAGAGAGAATTAATTGCTAGGAGAGATTATAAGGCCATCCAAATGTCACTGAACAAAGCTCTGTCCTTCTGTTCATTTTGTTTCTGAACACTCTTTATGACACAATTTTTATCCAATTTTGATGGAACTTTTAATATTGGTTTATATCCCAAAGATCTTGGCTCCTTTCCATGTTGACATGTATCGGCCTGTAACTTCCGTTCATTATAGACCCTGAGTGTACGAAAAATCAAGTTTTAAGTTTGTGGACTCTGAAGAGTCAGCAATTGTCATCTGATTTTACAAACTGTTTCTTATATCACCATTACACCTTTATGACGGTCGATTTGGAATTTCACGAAAAACGTGTTGAAACAGTGTAGTACTACTGCTACTCTTAGGACTTCTTCTTTGTTGTGTTCTTGTGGTCATAAAAACAATACCACAGTATTTAAGCTATAAAAACTTTATTGCCAAGCTGGATGACTTCGCAGGTCCCTTGTTCTCAACAGATATCGGCTGCTTGAATATCTGGGTGAGTTTCTACTGGGGCTTGGTGTACACTCGAATTTATACCCCCATCCCTGCACGTCCAAGATTTAGCCTTGACGTTAATTTCCATTTCCAATGCGTAATAACCTCCTAAATTTCACACAAATAAAGCAGGTGATGACACCATATTATGTCTACTAACCATAGGTCCAATAACGGGAAGAACGTGATGGACACTTTTGTCACAGGTTATGATTTTACCAAAACATCACTGACTTTTTATGTATAGCTTATATTTCATGTTTACTAGGTACGTGGGATTTTAATGTTATAGACAGAGAATTTAATAATTTTCCAAAGACACAATATGGTCTTAAAGACCATAGTCTTACAACAGCCCATGGCATGGCCGCTCCCCGTACGCAAATAGATGTCACAATTTTTAACCACTTCTGATGAAACTTAACATATGTTTACAACCCAAAGATATGGTTTCCTTTTAATATCAAGTGTGTCGGACAGTAACATCCTGGATTATGGACCCTGATGGTACGAAAAATCACTTTTATAAGCTTGTTCTGTCCATTCTATATTTTCTGATCCTATGTATTTGGGTTGGTTTACGATAAATACATTTTTAGCTGGGCCTAATAACTTCCAAGTTATTTCCTGTTATTACAAAATGTTTTTGGCACCTTGAAAGTTTTAATCTAAATGAGTTGTCACGGTCATGTACGACTGCACTACACAAACAAAACCAATAGGACAATCCTTCGGACAGGACACAAACTGCAGACATTGCAAGCAATTTACAGCAAATATGAAATCCTGTGAATAAATCGAGGAAGTAGGTGTACAGTGCGGGCCTGTTTGTACAACCTAGATGCCGGTGGTGGTATGTTTGATGCCTGACACTCTGCGTTACTTATATTTCAGCTGATATAACCCTGTTATTGCCACATGTACCTCACATGGTATCCTTTGTTGAACATATTTCTGTAGATGAAGATAAAAGTGACAGTAACGTATCGGCTTGCTGTGGTCTTATAGGGTAAATATTTACATCTTTCTACACATCTCGGAAGGGGGGGGGGCTGGTTGGATTTCTTCATGCTTAACCTCTTGGGGGCTGGGTGGATATCTTAACGCATAACCTCTTGCAGGTTGGGTGGGCATCTTCGTGCATAACTTCTTGGGGGTTGGTTGCACAATCTCTTGGGGGGCCTAGGTGGACATCTTCCTGCACAACCTCTTGGCGGGCGGATGGGCATCTTCCTGCTCAACCTCTGGGGTGTTTAGTGGATATCATCCTACACAGCATGGTAATGGGTAGATTTCAAAATTGTTCATTTTCCTTCTATTTTGGATATTATGATCTTATATTTTTTTGGCAAGGTAATATAATCTTTGTTGATATTTCAATAAATTATGTTTGCATTGAGCTTTACCATGTGAATAGAGAATTTACTATATTATACCGTGTACTTGTAGCGATATTTGTGCAGCTTTTGGACCCCAAGTATTAGGAATGGTGGAAAAGGACTCTATACAAAATTTACTGACTATTGGACGAAGATCTAAAACTCATAAAACAAAAACATTAGCTAACTGGGCTACCAAGGAAATACGCAAGATGAAAGCTACTTCATGGTAAGTACTTGCTTTCAATTAATACTACTTTCAGTTTATAGCGTACTAACAGTATATTGATACAAGACTTGTAACAACATGACTTGACAAAATTCTAAGTTTACAACCCAACAGAAACTATTTTAATGGATTCATCCATACATCCATTCATCATTGTCTTTTGAATCCCATAACTCTTTAGTTTCAAGTTCAAACTGAGTTAAATGATCATTTTCTATTGCTGATGATGGAACTTCTAGGATTTAACACAAAACTATTAGCCAGAGTTGACCCATCAGCTAGAGCTCGAAGCATGACACTCTGGTCCCTGTTTCACGAAAACTTAACTAAAGATAAAATCGAAATTTTAGTAGATACTTCAATTTTGATTAGCTAAGCACTAAAATCAATCTAATATTATCCAATCAAATTACTAAAATCTCGATGTTATCTTAGTTAAAATTTCGTGAAACAGGCCCCTGGAGCACTAGATCATTTATTGTAGCGGAATTAGGAACATGAACATCAGCCTCACTGTTAGGTGGTTGGTTCTAATTGATTTATCCCAACTGTAGTTTGTGCAAGTCGTTATCCTGAAATGACCTTGTGTGTGTTTTAGATCATAAGGTCTGTCCTTGAGTCCACTGCCATGGTTTTGATTCACACTTATAAAGAGATCGCAAAGAGTGTTGTTGCCTCTGGTTTCCTCCCACTGCTAAAGAGACCCCTACCAGCAAGCGAATTGATGAGAAAAAAAACTGAACCATCGTAGTTGCTTCCCTTTGATTCATTATTTTCTTTGGTTGTTTCAGATATTCGAATTGAAGATTGGTCATCGCCGAAAAGTGATGAAACAAAACTTGTAATTCGACTGACTTGTCATCTGCGAATCAAGTTGGTCCTCGTGCGTGAGAGAAAGTTGAGTGGAAGGAGGGAGAAAGTGGGAGTGATTCAGTTTGCAGTGTCAAACCGGGGTCAAACAGGGGTTAAAGTTCACAGAACCTCTGGACCCTGACTTCCGAGAACTACATCTCTTCCTGAAAGAATTCTGTGGAATTCTTCCTCGAGTTAAAACAAAATGTCCGTCGTCTTTCGTGAAGTTATAGACCAGTAAAGACAACAAGTTATCCAGTGAATTGTGATAGACATTTGTATCCAGTGACATGCATGTTATGGTCATGTCATCTTTCATTTCAAGTGAGGTCGTGCCATTGACGTCATCTTGACAATCAGTTATATAAATATAATATGCAGATTATGATTTCTTCTATGCAGTAATCAAAAATCAAATTCACATACAGGTGTTATCAAAGTTTCGAAATTTACAATATACAAACTCATACATTGAAATAAATTTTCAAAAACTTGGCTATAGCAGTTATGCTAATTCTTCAATATTCAAACTGAATTTGACCACTGCACCTGCAAAGTGTCATAATCTGAAAACAGAACAGTAAATTAATTTTTAATAAAGATTTTCATTGACTTTGTAAAGTAGTTATATTTGGTTGTTTTTCTTTTTTTGTTACATATGTTGTGTTGTTGCAGTATTTAAAATGCTCAAAACAATTAGCTTTTTGTTAAAAACTTTAAAATAGTGCTAACTATAGAACTGAATCCTGCTTCTAAAATGGCTTGTGCAGTTTCTGTAAATCCACTGCTGTTACGATTTTCAATAAATACATCTTCTCTTTCATCTACTCTTAAAATCTTTATCTATCTTTTTACAAACTATTATTCTCATAATTTGAAACAAAGGCACAAAAATCTTCTTTTTTTCTATCCTAATTTTGTTCATCTTTTGATTTGTTTTAATGTGTATCATATTATTATGTTATATTTAATACAAGCATGGAAATAATTATTCAGATAAACACTCAAAAGCTGTAGGATGTGTTTTAATGTTCCTAATAAATTATAGCAAGGGTAAAACACTTCGTCCAATTCATGAACGTACTCGGATTACGGTGTTTAAATTATTAATTCTTGTCGACATTGAGTGAATGAAAGAGCCCTGATATCTATATTGAGTGTTTTATTTGCTACAGGCATGAGGAATTATTTCCAGACTTGTTAATAATATGTTAGGTTTTTGTGCAATTTGTAAAAAATCTTTGTCATCTGTTCTCCTTTATCATCTTTATCTGTATTAGATCACTTGTCTATCCATAATTGATTGATTATCTATATGAGATCAATCATTTATCTATCCATATTTGATCAATATACAAGATAAATATATGTAAATATAATTGACCAAATATGGATGGATGATTGACCAAATATGGATTGATAATTGACTAAATAACCACATTTGATCGATCATCTATCAATCTCTATATTTTTGTCTGTCGTCTGTGATATGTTATAAAATATAATGAACTATATTCCCGGCCTTCTATCAGATATTATATATAACAGAAACAAAACACATTGTAAATCTAACTCTTATTAATAAAAATAATAATAAAAAAACACTGCAGAATGTTTATACTAGTCTTATCTTGTTTATTTGCCTAGTATATAGCCAGTCAGGTGTCCAAGGCAGAGGATGTCATGTAGTCTTTAAGTGATGTACTTTATATTTCCCACTTGTACAGGACAAGGCTTGTCTTTTCATACTTTCAGGTTTTCCCTGGGTCCTCCAGTTTTCTCCGGGCCCGGTTAGTACTTGGATGGGTGACCGCCTGGGAACACCGGGTGCTGTAGACGCCTTTAGGGTGGGTTGGGATGGCCTAGTGGTCTAGAGTGCCGCGCTTCGACCTCTAGCTTGTGGTTTCGAGCCATGGTGTGAGCGTATGTGGCATGGAGATAGGGACGCCTTCTCAACCTCGTGGGTTTCCTCCCACTGTTAAAGACCCCTACGCACAAGCAAACTATTGAAATAAAATTCAACCATGTTGGTTCCGGGATGACCTGGTTTGTGTTGAGTGGATGTTAAACCCCATTTCTCTCTCTCTTGTCAATCATTCTCCATCAATTTATAATCAGGGCAGAAACTAATAAAACCCTAGCCTGTTTGCTCACTACACCTATTATTTTAGCGTTTTCCGAGATTCTATCCGGATTATCGCCCTTATTTTTGAAATTGTTTGACGTTCTAACATCTGACGTCAACTGGCAGACTATCGCCATTGAAGAGACGACCATTGTCAAGATCGGTCGCATTATTTCTAACATCTGACGTCAACTGGCAGACTATCGCCATTGAAGAGACGACCATTGTCAAGATCGGTGGCATTATTTCTGTTACCTTTTTTTTTTTTTTTTTTCAAATCATTTTTAGTGAAGCCTGTACCATAACAGGCCCGGGACTGTACAGCGCAGTGGACGCTTACGGCTGGCCCCCGGATCCATTCACTTGATTTGATATTTTCCGCAGGTTATTTTATAGGTTTTTGTTTTTCGTGTAGTGCGGTCCTCCTGCACTTACTAATAGAAGGGGTCTGTAACAAACTTAATGTATAGTATGTGGTACAGATCTGGGCTGTGCGTTCTTCCCTCTTAAAATACAGATGTGTCATCCCTTTGATGTTGGCATACCATTATTTCAAATAATGGTACCGGCAATGTGCAAAGCATACATTATACATGCTAGTTGAAATATTGTATCCGAATGACATATTTCATGAAAATGCACATATCATGAAAATGCACGTGCTGGATAGTGTCTGTATTTTAAGTTGATTCATGGTCTTGTGCAATACATTGTTATATATTACTTAATGTCTCACACTTGACTATTAAACTACACATAAAACTAATTTATAATACAAATGTCTGCAGTCATATTTAAATTCTAGATATAATGAAGAAATGTTGCATCTCTGGTTTAAACAGATATCCCCCTCCCATATGAATTGAAATCGCAACTGCCAAGGGATCTTTGTGTACACAGGACCATTCAAATGACTTAACAGCTGTCCTGGTCAGACTCTCTGTCCTGCACCACTGACAAAGGAAAACGACTGGGATGTGACCTAGCATCTTACTCACTCAGCCACGATGGCTCTCTTCAGTAAAGAATTTACACATTTTTCAATCACTGTTTATGATAAATACCTTTGATCTGGAAACACAAGCTTGCACATAATATTCACATATTTATTACATTAAAACTGAGAAAGTTTTCTAAAGGGCTATATTTTAAGTGAAAAGCTAGATTGCCAGGCAGTGAAACATATGCCCACAGCTGCTAATTCGCACCAGTGGTCATTATGGGTTGTAGCATTATCTATTCTTTTGAAGTTAAAATAGCATTATGCAAGAGCAAAATCTGCTTATTACAGGTCTTTCTTTAAGCCTGAAATGTTACCTAAATAATCAATTAGACATTAATTAACATATCCAGACCATAATAAACTTTTGATGTCAAGGCTAGGCTTTGATGTTGGCGGATTAAATTCATATATGCTGCTTAATGGCCATTGATAATTAAATCAATCAAGTGGATAATCGAGACTATGCTGTTTATATAAATGATTGAGTAATGATGACTGAGGCTATGTGAATATTTCAAACGCTTTTTTCTCAGCTAATAGTGGACCAATTTGTCTGAAATTTTCAGCAAATTACATTTACACTATCTAGTTTTTAACTATTATAGTGAGAACTGCCATGTCTTTATCTTATCTCCCATAATGTAACTTTAATTGGGGGCATTCACAAAAAAAATTCATACATATCTGATAACATTTGTCATTTGAGCATTCACATGGGTCAGCAGTGTGAAACAGGGTCATTACTCTAGAGGTAATTATTGGAAATTGCTGAAATTCAAAAGGCTTCTTCATTTGACTAATTTAAATCTAGCAAAAAAATTTTCAGAAAATTTTCCTCTAATGCGTGTTGAAATTGTTAATTCTCAGTTTCTCTAATCAAATGATGCAAATAAATTTCAAACTAATCGGATGATAACCTTAAGCATTCACAAAGTGAAATTAAATAGGCTTCTTCATCTGACTGATGTTATCAATATACCAGTTTCAAAACAATCAGATGATAAATGTGGACAACAGATGGACAGGGGCCACGCCGCCACGGCAATATGCAACCACATATCATGTGAGCGTATCAAAATGGCGAATAACAGAGATGTGATTTCCACATGAAATTGTGGGCATATAAAATCACAAGACAAAGAAAACAATTTATACTGATATATCAACTCCATTTAATATAGTTTCAAGGTTTTCACTTTTACAGCTTGTCACATCCAAACTGTATTATTCATCACAGTCCAGATTTAAAATTCCATTTTCATATCTACAATAAAGAAAATACAAATATCCATTTTAATATGAGAACCAGGAAGAGCTACAGTAGCACAATGAGCAACGCACTGGTTCACTAACTAGTACGTCGAGGCCGCCCGGGTTCAATCCCTGTTATTTGCTGAGAAAGTATCAGCTTAGTTTTTCAAATGTTACCATAATAATCCGACATACCATGTCCAGACTGGTGCCCTTGACAGTCGAAAAATTTCTTGCAGCATATAACAGCATGGTGTATGTTCATATTTAACTCGATGAAGGATAATGGGACATTAAACATCACTTCATTACCAGAGGTCCACATACAGTTACCAACTCGGAACATTTAGTCTTTTATCAACCCTTATCAATTCTGAATTATTTTATATAAAGCTATTTAAACAGTAATCAATTTCAATGAAGCGAGCATACCCTACATGTTACCAGCAAATCTAAACACAGAATTTAACATAGAAGACAATAACTTACCACTCTGCTCTAGTAATTTGCCTTTCCAAGATTCTTCTAAATTCTTTAAAAACTTTTCAAAAACTTCAATAGAAGCTGCCAAAGATGTCTTCTTAAAATCTGTTTATAAGCAAAATAAAATATATCTATAAAATATTGAAAGATAGGTTGCCAGGCAATGAAACATACGCCCAGCAGCTAAATCGTCCGGGCAGTCAACAAGGGTTGTCACATATTTTTACTTTTTTCGGTAATGAAACATTTGTAATACACTAAATTATGATTAAAGTTGGTTTCCCGGGTACAAACTGGGTGATTTGATAATATATTAGGACTAAAAACATATTCAAACTAATTAATTTATCATAATTTTGCTTCAAATCCTTCTCAAAACACTGTCATTGCCAAGTATATCCAGCTATGAAAATCGATCAAAAGAGGCCACGTTTGCGTCAGGGGATTACCCTTCTCTGTCCTTATGGCAACCGCGGGCGGAGACGGGTGAGAATTCATTGCATACACAAGATGTTGTTGTCTCTAATCACTGTTTATTACAAATATCGAATCCTAATTAAATTCTCGGATTATCCACTACCTGCATCTTTTTCCGTGATTTTTATCTCAGAAAGTGTTGTAGGTCTAACTCTTTATAGTGTTTATCAACATGTACACAAAGCGCCCAATGTGCTTGTGCAGCCTTCAACGTCACGCGTGGGTACAGCCCTAATCGACGGGCTGTCGATTAGGGGGAACCCTTACATTTTTGTCCTGTATACGCTCAATGAGTGTTTTTCAGGGAATCCAATATTTTTCTAGTAAGACTGGATATCTCTGCTTTCCATATATATCAAAATTGCCATACTTTAATTGGCAATAACCACCCGATAAATACTTTGCTGGGAACCCATCTTTAAGAGTAACAACTCATGTAATTATCAGAAAATCATTATAATTTGTTTGCTTTTGCCCCACGCTAAAAATTAGTAGATGAAACATTTAATATCATGGATTTAGCTGTTAAGTTATCAAAATACTTGTTCGTTTCAACACCTTAAACTCTGTGTATCAATTTGAAGTCAATCAGATGATAAGTTTGGCCTCTTAGCATCATAATATTTTTTGAAGTGATCAAGAGAGATAACTCTGGCAGTAATTATTTAAGATCGCTGAAAATCAATAGGCTTCTTCGTCTTATGACCTCAAACACTGTGCTTAATTTAAAGTCAATCGGATATTAACTTTGGCCTCTAGAGCATCCACAAGATTTTTTGAAGTGATCAAGGGTCATAACTCTGGTAGTTATTATCGGAAATTGCTGAAAAACAATAGGCTTCTTCGTCTCATGTCCTTAAACACTGTGTATAAATTTAAAGTCAATCGGATATTAACTTTAGCCTCTAGAGCGTCCACAAGCAATTGTGGATGCCAGACCGACGGGTGGATCGACAGACGGACAGGGCGACGACAATATATGACCACATTTTAGTGTGTTCACTTGGCGATTCATTTCTTCAACAGACCGGAATTATGACGAAATGCGTTCAAAAGAAGTCTGCATCACCCAGTCCCTTTATAAACCTATCATTACTCGATATGTGCCTAGGAACTGGGTGATCAAGCCTCGCTCCACAGCGGCCTTGCTTCGTAGGCTCTATCACCGTAATAGCATCAGTACATGGAAAAACAAGACCAACTGCTAATAGAGTAAAACTATAAGAATTAGATAACTTTATTTAGATATAAAAATATGTACCTTTAACTTTCTTGGTAGTATCTGTTATTTCACAATTATCTATTTCATCTAATAATTGGCTGTAAAATACATTAAATCTTGATAAATAATGAATTATAAATTTGTATGCAGTTACCGACAAGGCTAAGGTCATTATTGGAGGGATTGTTAATCCCTTGGTAACAACAATATGGTCCATAAGTAGTCCAATTCTACTGAAAACTTAGTCAAGATTCAGCATTCACTGCAGATGAATCTATTTATGTAAGATTTAAATAGAAAGCTTGCCGTTCTTCAGTTCTAATATAGATAATGCCAAATGAATATATTGAAATTTCATTCAAATTATTTCATTCTGAGTCACGGTACTGGTATATTCGAGACTTAGACTTGTTCCTCCATTTTTAAATTAAATCTTTAAATCACTGAACCATTCTAATCTTGTTAAAGTTTTAAGCATCTGATCGCATCCAGATTTGATTATGGTTTTATGTTAATAAATGTCTAATAATTATTAGTTTATGTAACATTTAAGGCCTAAAAAAGAGACTTAAAATAGGCAGATTTAGCTATTAAATAATGTATGTTTAATGCGCTTGAATCCAAACCATTTGTAAAGATATATGTTTATACACCAACTGACCTGATTGTCGGAACTGTAAAGGGATTAAAACTATCAACTTTACTAACATCAAATGGTACACAAACACGACCTGAAATATTCACATCATTTATGGGTTAACTATTCATCATTATAATTTTGTTACAAGAATGAGCATAAATCATAAGAAGTCATATAGTGTCATGTTTTAAGCTGATGGGGAGTCACTGTGATTCAGTGAGGATGGCTTCGACTCACTATCAGTGTGGGGAGACAACTCACAAGTTCAGAGTAACAATCAACAACCCACCAGTTTCAGAGTAACTGACAAGCCACCAGTTTCAGAGTAACTGACAATCCACTTGTTTCAGAGTAACTGACAATCCACTTGTTTCAGAGTAACTGACAACCCACCAGTTTCAGAGTAACTGATAACCCACTTATACTAAACTATCGATTGACAACCCACTAGTTTCAGAGTAACTGATAACCCACCAGTTTCAGAGTAACTGATAACCCATCTGATTTAAGCTAATGATTGACAACCCACCTGTTTTAATCTACCTGTTCTAAGCTAATGATTGACAACCCACCTGTTCTAAGCTAACGATTCACAACTCACCTGTTTTTGGGTGAACACAGAAAGGTGATTTGAGTAAATGATTAACACCTTTACTGACATTAACATCTAATCTAGGATAACACAACTGTACCATTATTTCTTCCATTGTCATCTTCATCTTCTTGTACTGGAATATCAACCACATATACGCATTATACCATATCTATGTTGTATTCTTATATCATCATTGTTTCTTTCATTTTGCTGTCCAATTTACCTGTCTCATCCACTGCTAGCCTTTAAGTCAGAGTCTGATCAATTCTTTAAAGGGACAATAACATTCTTGCTGGCTTGGTAGCTCCAGAAAATAAATAATACCCTTATCCTAAGTACTAGATGTTTAAGTGTCCTACCTGTTGTGTAAATAATCCATTACAACATATTTTACTTGTCCAGAGGGTTCGAAAATATTTTAAAATCCAAGTCACATTTGAAAAGGTTTACGTTAGACTTTTCAAATCAATTGGTTGAATTTTTCCAATTTTTTAAAATAGGTGTGTTAAGATGAAATTTATATCATCATTTAATTGGAATATTGTAAAATAATACGATTTGTTGACCAGAATGAAGATTGGGACATATTATTCAGTTACAACAAGAGTGTTATTGGCGCTTTAAATGACATCTAGAAGCACGGATCACTATTCATAATAAAACACAACACAAGGTATATACTTTACTTCTCTATACTTTAATAACTTGAAAACGAGACCTGTATGTGTTACGAAACGTCGTTATTAAATTATAGAGAAGTAGTTATATCCATATATACCTTGTGTTGTGTTTTATTATGAAGAGTCTGATCAGTCAATATGTTATCCACCATTAAATATGCTCAATTTTTACTATTTAACATTTAATTTAAAACAAAAATATTAAAGTTAGTTAATCACTTGGCTTTAAATGGATTAAAAGGAGGTCCATAAAGACTGTACACTTGTTGTATAGGTCCAGTTTACATGACCTGCAGAGGATGCTCAATGTTATGGAAATTTCAATTATCATATATTTGTGAATCCTGAACATTTTTTTATCTATTTTTAAAATGAAATTTCCTTTACAGATTTAACTGTCACAATATTGTATTTTACAAGTTACTCAAAATCCTTCAAATAACAGTCAGTGGTTTTAAATTTCTACAATAATACAGTAGATCTTCATATCATCTCACCTCCTTGGCATTATTCAGCTGTTCTCGTAAAATTGTCAATCTTGTTGAAGAATTTGTTCCAAGACTGTCAAATAATCCATTGATCTGTTTCCGAACATGTGTCAAAGGTCAAGGAATTAGAAAATACTTCAAATGGTTTCAGAACCAGAGGTAAATATTACAAGATTTCTTTTTTAACAAAGAATAGAATAATTTGTTGAATAATGTTTATTTACATATAAAAATTATAAAATTATTAACATGTAAAAGCAATTGTGGACACCACATCGTTGACAACATATGACAACATTTTAATGCTGGGTTTAGAAAGGGGAATATTTCCCAAATGTTGTATCAAACAGGTGTGAGTCATCGGCTAATGTGTTACAAGAAATATTAATGAAAGCACTTGTGAAATGTAGTGAGTGAGAGAAATGGGGTATAATGTCAACTCAACACAAACTAGGCCACTTTAGGACTAAAATATGGTATAATTTTACGTCAATAATTCACTTGCGCGAAGGGTTCTTTATTTGTGGGATAAAACCGGAGAACGAGGTTGGAAAGGCGACACCTCTCCTTCTCACGTACAAGCGAGGAATGAAAACCACGCCAAATGACTCAACGACAGACCAAAACCTTATGATACAGACGACATGTGCAGACAGACCAATCGGTCATCCCCCATGAACTGTAGTAAAAAGTCAAGTAAAATTAAATAGCTTTGAGTAGTAGTCAAAAATAGGGATTAAAGACATTACAAATGTGTGAAATAAAAGTGTATTAATTACTATGAAACAGAAAATACTGAATACAAAGAAGAAATCAGCTGTAGTCTTGATATAACAGTTTGTCCTGAAAAAACATCACTTATCGACACTTTGACTGAAACATTTTCCTTTAATGCTAAGAGGGTAATACAAGAAAATGGAAGAGTTTCTGTTTTTTTAAAAAAAAACTAATTATCGAAAAAAAAATATAAATGTGTGATTTTGATGTTAAAATAATATAAATGTGTGATTTTGATGTTAAGATAATATAAATGAGTGATTTTGATGTTAAAAGGATATCTTCTATAGGTATAAGAGCTAAAACTTTATCCCACTGTTCAGGTGAATCGAGGAAATCTTGTTTCTTTACGGAATATTTATCAAAATATCCTTCAATTATATTTAACGCTCGTCTGAAAAAACAAGAACAACATTCTCAGGTAACCCTTTTAGAACGCCCATATAGCCCCAAGTTGTGCTTCTTAAACGTCCATAAACATCCCTAACTGCCCCAAACAGTCTTAACTTGGGCTTCCTAGACCACCTCAAACCACCCTAAGTTAAGCTTCTAACTCAACCGAAAAAATATCATCCAATGAAATAAAATAGAGAAATGGGGTTTAACGTCCACTCGACACAAACTGGGTCATTTTGAGACTAACATGGTTTCAATTTTATTTCAATAATTTGATTGCGCGTAGGGGTCTTTAGCAGTGGGAGGAAACCCACGAGGTTGAGAAGACGCCCATATCTCCATGCTGCATACGCTCACACCAGGAATCGAAACCACAGCCGCAAGTCAGAGGTGACCAGCCAACTAGAGGTCGAAGTGCGGCACTCTAGACCACTAGGCCATCCCACCACCCCTGTCTGCACTAAATAAAGAAATGAAAGTAGACATACACACTGCAGTGCACAATAGGGGTAATGATGTAACACTACGGTCTACTCTTACTTTAATTTACAATTGTTTGTTGATGTGATACAAATGTTGTTTTTTTTTTTATCCCATCCAAACAACTGTGCCATTTTCCTTGCCAGGCCCTTGATCCTGAACTCCCAATAAATGGAAATAAGAATAGAAAATTCTGTGGCTACCAATAGAGATAGACAGACGGGGCTTAACGTCTACTCAATTTTGGGACTAACAAATGTAAAATTTAATCCTCAATTTGCTTGTGCATTAGTGGTCTTTAGCAGTGGGAGGCAACCAGAGGATGTAGAAAAAAAAACCCCAGGGAGATGAGACAGAGAAGATATTGTAATACAAACAAACCTGATAGACGGATGTAATGTTTCATCAAGACTGACTTTCTTCGTTTGATTTTCACCTCCCTAGCAAAAAAACTAAATAATAAGAAAAATCTACCTCTGTCGTCCGCTGTACATTCAACTACAAAGATACCCCAAAATTTTGTAAAATATTTGATTCAAATTGCAGTATTTTGAAAATTTAAATTACTTTTTAAGTGAAGAAAAGTAACAGTTTTTATTTCATCTTGTAGTTCTTGCACCATATTGGGTCTCATCTCCCCTCGTGGTTCTAGCACCATACAGGGTGTTGTCACCCCTCATGACTCTATACCAGGTCTACCATCCCTCCTCCCCCTTCTGGTTCTAGCATACTTCAATAATTACACATGTCTTCAGCTGTAGGCAAAACAAGAGAAAACATACTAGGTTGGACAGACGATCCAACACCTTGTGAACCGATAAGTGCATGCGTAAGACCATTTTGGCTGAGGATCTAGTATAGAATCATTGTTTATCCTTACTCTAACAAGACTCAGATATTCAGCAATGGCCGTTCTTCCTGTTTGTGATAATTTTCTAGCCTCTTCATCACAGACCCAACAATGGACACCACGACGACCAGAATACACCCAGAGAATATGTTTAAAACCGAAATCATCTGAAAAACAGGAAATACAAACATGACATCAATTTCTACCTTCTTCAGTAAAGAACAACTACTCCAGTTCAAAATCCTAATGCGATAATCAATGTTGGTCCTACCACATCGCAATTAGCCATGACACGCTACGACTGTCTAAGATCAGCTATGGTACCAATGAAATGTTAAACCTTTACGACAGGCTACAATAACTTGGCAAAAACCTCATACACTATGCTTTTTGTTCTATTGCTGGCTATCATGGAACTGTAAAGGGAAAGAATCATTGTAAACATCACAGTCGATGAGGTCAGAAAATCGTAGTGTTTATTTTCTAGGGTTGTGTCTGCAAATGATTGGGAAAAGAAATGAAATGGGTTTTAATTAAAATATCATATTATATTTTTTTCTATCCTATATAATCATAACGAATCATAACAAAAATCACATGACAGTTGATATTTCCTATGATTATGTATACAATGCATGAGCTCATAATGACACCACTCGATTCCATTACAGACATTAACATCTCATGTCATCTTCCACAATATCAGTGCTAATGAAGTCATACTGTGGTATTAGCACGTACCAATAAATCATTTATACAAAAACTATCAGTCTGTATTAGACAAGGCTTTCATCCTCTTGTTGACTTATAAAATCTCTCACAATTTTCCAGAGTAGTTTCCCCTTGTGAGTGGGGCAGGATGCAGGGCCTGCACATAAATGAACCCTCTACCGTTGTAATTTGATGTCGATACCTGGAGCACTGCTGTCTGGGATAACTAGCCTTAATAGCACACTACATGGCATGTTCAATTGCTCAGTTGGACATTAAACTGCATTTTATTTTGGACCGGATACAAGCCTTGCTTTAGAAAATGTCCCGTTGCTGTCCTAAACAACATTGGCCTGTATCTTACATGGGTCAGGGTACACAAGTTAAAAGGCGAACTTACCTACGAGAGCGGCGTGTATAATTTTACAAGCTATCTTCATTAATGGCCAACATTTCTCACAAATATCAGCTCCTCTAAATAATGAAAGAAAACAATCAGGTTTATTATTCAACAACAACAATATTTTTGGTATGTTATTTTCTTGGACAGATGTTTAATGTAAATAATTCTTTGAAGCAAATTAAGAGAAACGTGATATATTTTAGAGATTTTAGGGCAGATCTTAAAAACAAATAATTTACGTTCAAACAGAGGTTTATTTCACAAATTTGTAAGCAAAGAATTGAGTCACAAGTTCTTTCTGTATTAATTCAATTGATAATTGTTATCTCCCTTTGTAAAACAACAACTTACGAGCAACATTTTCGAACATCATCGTAATCTGTCATATCAATATCAAAAACTAGTTCTTTTTCCTGGGCCTGGAAAGCCGATGCTTTTATAGTTTTACGTTCTTTCGGCTGCAACAGAAAGTATGTACATGTATATTGTTGTTGTAGTTGGTATAAAGTAAACATACGGTTGTTGATCTACGTATAATGTATTACATACTCCACTAAACTTTAATCTACTAGGTCATTCAACTGTGAGCAATATCTGCATTATCTTGTAAAATACACAAAAAATAGTCTTTCTGTAAATCTCATAAAAGTAGGGAGAGAGAGAAATGGGGTTTAACGTCCAATCAACACAAACTAGGTCATTTCGGGACTAACAATGGTTTAATTTTATTTCAATAAATAGCAGTGGGAGGAAACCGAAGGACCCAGCGAAAACCCAAGAGATTGGACAGGCTCATAAAAGTCAGGGCTTCAGCCAGAAAAACCATGAAGGGGGTAAAATTTATTTGGTCGCCGATTTACTGGGCGGTCTGGGGGTAAGCCCCGCCCTCAAAAATTTTTTCTCCGCGAACACTGTAAATCCGTTTTCCGTGCTTCTCAGACAAGAATATTACTTGAAAACATTACTCAGCTGACTGAAGGGGAGTATGCACACCCCCCCCCTTCTTCAAATGAAGGGACGGCGGCTACATTTATTATATCAAAAATGCAATGCCGGTCGTTTTTTTGTTCACAGAAATCTACAAGACAAACTTTATCACATCCAATTTAAAATCATTGAATATACTGATCTGATTCAGCTGTTTATATCACTATGACAACCACACCCTGTCTTACTCACAATAACCTACCTTATATGAGAATACAGCACCAATATCTATTTTATATGGACAATGTTTTTGTATTTCTTTTTCCAGATCTGATTGGTCAACAAAAGATTGGTAGCGAATGTAAACATCATCTTTTAACGTAAAGGAGAATTCTCTGTTGAGAAAATATGTCTTCGGTACTGAAACACATTAAAAAGTATGATGAGTAGGCAGAAATTTCCCCCATAGCACATTAGCACATTGCACCTTCCTGTAACAGATTGGTGTCAGAATAGTGTGTCTCAAAATGGCAAGTACTATAGTTTCACCTGGCAAAGTATGATGCAGATCAGAGAGTACTGGTCTTCAATAAGCAAAACTATCAAAATTTTTCCTCACAACAAAAATTGATTATTGTTATTTAGTTTAATTTATTACATTTCTGCCACACCCCACTATAATTAAACATCTACCTGACTGAAAATAATAAGATTTTCCGGGCATTTTAAAACACAATAACAGGTCAGATATCTTACTCTTCACGTCATGAATGCGGGTCTAAATATATGTTGTGTATAAATTTAAAAGCCAATGAAAATAGGGAATCTTTACTATTCCATCGTGAAATGAAATTTAATGTCCTACTCCGACTGGGCTAGTGAGGACAGGCATACACCAAACAGTATCGAATTCCAAATGCCAAGGGATCTTTTATATGCATGCCAATGTGCACACAGAAACTTGATTTTTGATCTCATCCAAAAGACTAGGCAGCTGTCCTTGTCAGGCACTCCATCCTGCATCACTGACGAGGGGATATCACGCCAGAACATTTGGATGACCCTTCTCGGCAAATGCAGGGATCGAACACCTGACCGAAGGCTAGCGAGCCAGCGTCTTACCTACGTACATGTAGCAGGTGCATAAATGAATTAAGATTAATAATGTGCCTATGGCCATGACATGGACGGATTAGAGTACGGTGCCGTAAAATTATGAATGTCTTCCAAGATTAACTTTACACAACTGACAATATTTGCAAACCTGCTAAGTTAAAATAGAATAATATTAATATACTTTTAAGATTGTATTGTGTAATAATAAGAAATTAAGTTTTCTGCGTGAATCAACGACATTCTTTCATTTCAAAGTTTCATTTCATTATTTTTGGATGATCTTCACTTTCATTTCAAATTCAATCAATGCGATTATAATACTCACCACCCCCATAATGTAACCATCTAAAATATGGTCCGTAAGGAAACAATCTTTTATAATACACTGGCAATAGATCGGGCAGCGAGGCCGGGTCATAATTATGCTTTTCTGACATTTTATACTACAGTACAGTTCTTGTTTTGTGTTATGTCTGTCATTCAATCTCCCGCCAAATTTTTGTCAACATTTAATGTCGTAAATATTTTGGGTGTAATAATTTTATCTACTTTAAATTTCAATATGTGAATTTAGTCGCGAATAAGCTATGTTTGTATAATACAAAATTATATCTAGTCAAATTTTGGGTTTACGACTTTAATTGGTTTATAAATCCAGTCTACCGGATCCATCGGACCAAGACTTGATATCCTAGACTATGTTTATTTCCGTTAATGGACGCATGCAGATGATTTTTTTATTCCCTGACCGAAAATAATAAGTTTTGTGGAAACATGGGAAGATCAATACATGCTGACGAGGCGATACAGGATTATGTCGAAGAATTGATTAAATCCGGCCAATGGTATATTGGTCTTATTCTTGGACAGGTAATAGTAATAGTAAAGGAAAACAAAAATAAAACTTTAATTTAAAAATGATATGAGAAGCACCTCCACGTCTTTTCAAAATGAAACAACATATGGCCAACATGGGTCTTTAGCTCTGTGAGTAATCCTGGTGAAGGGAGAAAAACCCATAAGATGGGACAGGGGACCCTACTACTTGTCACGTACAAGCAGAGGATTGAAACCACAGCAATCGACTCAATGTCAGATCTTATAATCTAATTCGCAAGCCATATGGCATGGTGGAGACAGTTTGAATTTTTCATTATGATTAATTGTGCTGTATGATTGTATTTTATGTTACATGGTGGAGACAGTAGTTTGAATTTTTCATTATGATTAATTGTGTATATTATGTTACAGTTAACGAACCCGAGGGACTATATTTTACGTTTGGCGCGAACTCCTGATCCAGTGGAAGATGAAGCTAGTGAGGAGGAAGATCTGGAGGATATCGTACCTAAGAAAAAACCGAAGAAGAAAGGATCGCGCCGACCTAAAACATTAGATGAGATGGATGATAGTTGGGTTGCTACACATGCTAAACAGGTACAGTATATATTATTAGGGAAAGACGTGTGGTGTCTCCTTGGGTATAACCAGGTCTCGGGTTGACTGATATTATTCGTCTGGATTTTCCGGCGTGATTTTCACTTTCGTCATGGTGTAGAGCAGAGGGCTTGACCAGGAACAGTGTATTGTCATTTGGATTGGACAAAAAAAAAAAAACAGCCCGTAAAAGAGTGTTTTTAACCTAATGGGATTTCTTCTGGTGCTTTGGTTTTGTTCCACTGGTAAAGACCCCAAAAGTGTATTATTGAAATAATAACATGCCACGTTAGTTGTGAATTGTTCTAGTCTCATTCTCAGTTGCTATACCCTTGCATCAAATGGAAAGCACTATTAAGAGAGAGGACTGAAGTTTAACATTAACTCTACACAAACTAGGTCATTTTGAGACTGGCATAGGTTAAATTTTATTTCAATAATTCGCTTGGGTCTTTAGCAGTTGGAAGAAACCGGTGGACCCAGAGAAAATCCACAAGGTTGGTCAGAGTAGGGTATCTTCAGCAGTCGGCAGAATCTGAGAACCCGGAGAAAACCCACAAGGTTTGTCATGCAACCCTACTCCTTGTCAAGTACAAGTTCAGGATTGAAACCATGTCACTTGACTCAGTGACAGATTTTATGATCTGTCCCCACCCTTGCCATCAGCCACCCAACCCTGGAAGTAAGACACCTGTCACTGACAATGTCAGGCACAGATTCAGACTTTGTCAGGCATAAAACCTCTGGTGTCTGGCACTTTGTCTAGCACTGATTTGTCTTATTTATATTGATATTATTAAATACATGTCCGGCACTCAGTTACTGTTTCATTAGTGCCTGACATTTTGTTAGATACATCTAAAACCATTGTTTCCAGACCTGCACCCCACCCCTCTATACCAGAATCAGTGTCAGACCTTGTCATCGAAAGCATTTGGTCATCTACCACCTCACACCATTAAGAAGTATAATGATGTTCAGATTCTGGGTATAAGAGTTTTTATTTACTTTATGTATCATTTTTACTGTTAGGTGATACGTATGCTACCTGGTGGATTAGAGGTTGCCGGTGTTTTTATTTTATCTCCACCAAATATATCACAGAAAGTTACAGAGAAACTCAGACAGGTAATTATATACAGTGGAATACAGTTGACAAATACATATCCAAAATGTACAGAATTCTCATTAAGACAGTTTGAATAACTTGAAAACAGCCGAAATACGAGAATAATCCAGTCAAGTCAGGTCATTTTTAGAGAGACTATTATAACAGGCGTGAACAACCACAGCGATTATTAGAAAATTCAACAATTCAGAGTGAAAGAATTATTTATGGAAATTGTCTTGTTCTATGTCCAGAGTTTCTTCGGCTGGGTTCGCCCTCTTCAGTGGTGCAGTACAAAACAGAGGGCCTAGCTGGGGACAACATATAGTCGTTTGGATGCGACAGAAAACCAATGGCCCAGTTTCACATTGGTATGAACGTAAAGAACGATTGACAGTTGGAATTCGAAATACGAGTAGGCCGTAGTGCCGCTGTCCAGGCAAAATTCCCCTTCTAGCATGCTGTAGGGCATATGTCCATCTTCATTAGGCCAGTTGGATGTTAAACCTCATTCATTTATATTTCATGGGTTTTTTTATCATCAATGTGTTATGTAGCTTTGAGAACATCCATATCAGAATGGAACAACATTCCTGCACCTTCAGGTTGGGATGGCCTAGTGGTCTAGAGTGTCGCGCTTCGACCTTTAGCTGGCCGGTCACCTCGGGCTTGCGGCTGTGGTTTCGAGCCCTGGTGTGAGGGTATGTGGCATGGAGATAGGGGCACCTTCTCAACCTCGTAGGTTTCCTCCGGGCACTCCGGTTTCCTCCCACTGCTAAAGACCCCTACGCGCATGCAAATTATTGAAATAAAATTAAACCATATGTTAGTCCCGAAATGACCTAGTTTGTGTTGAGTGGACGTTAAACCCCATTTCTCTCTCTCTCTCTCCTGTACCTTCAATGGGCTTTAGATGGATAACTGGATTGGAGATGGATGGAACCAATATCAATATTACTCACCACATGTTAGTCTCAGAAAAAGCTATGCTGTTATATATTATTTAATATTGTATAAATACAGGTTTTCTTATACTGTATTAATAAACCATGTGTTAGTCTCAGATTATAATTGTAGGTTGTTTATGCTGTACACAGATCTATAAATAAACCAGGTTTGTTACCCGCTGGTGAGATTACAGACAGAATAACTCTACACATCTGTTCTCTTACTAGAAAGTATCCTTTTGAAAACCTTCGAAAGATCGAAAATATTAGTTAATAGCCTTGATTAAAGTCTGTATGTCTTATGAGAAATTGAAGAATGCGCTGCAAACTACAATATGGTGGAAGATGAACCTGTAATAGGAATATCTGTCAAATAATAGTTTAATTCTATTCAGATTGAATAGAACAAATTATAGACACACGACATGCTGTTACATGGTCCATGTGTAATGATTCTGTAGCAGTTATATCTTTTAAGGAAAAACCCAGATCTGCTTTGCATCATGTTTAAGGCACACTCCTTCTAGAAATGTAAATAACTGGATAGAAAACTCTATGAATGTATTTTATATCTTTAACTGTTTAATAGATTAACTTGTAGAACTTATGATGTGGAAGATAACAATGTACGTTCATTTTTTCTATAATTAATTTGTTACCTAAAAACTCTTTACATATTAGATTAATTATCACATATAAAAATTGATATAACTAGATATTCAAAAATCCCTGCTCAACAGCGCTACAGAATCTGACCTTAGGTTGAAATTAGGGCTGGACGATATTTGAAAATTTCAATATTGCGATATTTTTTCAAAATTCCTCAATATATTGTCAGTATTGCGATATTTTGGTGCACCAAGCAAGTGTTGTCGAAAAGCCTTAGAAAAGGGGGTACTTATCCTCTCCAACAGCAATGAGGCACCCCTTGAGTTTATTACCTTACTGGTTGTTTTAATTAATCATCCTGCATCATACTAAATATATATTTTATTTAACTAAAACCATGTCATGTTCCGTTCAGAGTTCAGAAAAACATTTGATCATATTACAACCAATTAGGCGTACTTCTTCAGAAACAAAACACTTTTTATTTTATAATCAGCACATGTATATGAACACAAAAGAGAATAATGAAATTAATTTTGTTACAATATAACATTTATCAATCATTCATCCACACTACAGTTATTTTCAGTTTTGTATCACCAAACAATTATACAAAAAATTGAACAAAACACGACTGCAGTTGAAGGGTTTTAAAATAAAATTAAATTCTACTTTCAATTAAAATTAAATTATTTTAAAGGTTTTTTTTTTTTAAAAAAAAACAAAAAAAAAAAAAACATTTACAGTTTTGTAATGCACTGGAGTAAACCCCCAGTTTACGAACCACGCTTGTTAATCTTAGATTTTAAAATGAAATAACACAAGACGTGATAAATTATAACTTCTTCAAAATATTATAACCCGAGAAGAGAGCGTACAAATTACTTGTGTTTTCATTCTTGGTAGCTACGTTTCTTCTACACAATCTACATATAATTTTATTTTGACCAGTATCGTTTAAGTCAATCCGAAGTAGGCCCTAGTGCCGAATCTGGCTTGTACAGTTTCTCTTCGGCTTCGGGACTCTGAAGTTGTCCCTTCAACTTCCAACTTCAACTACGTCGTCTGCCATTTTGTAAATCTACCGATAGATATAGACATCGACGACCAGCCGCAACTTTACAAATTAAAATTGAACATTGATAATCAAGACTAAATAAATGCCGTAAATAGCATCGGTTTTTCCGAGGTTTTTTATTTTCACTTTCGACTTTTTTTGTTGTCTCGATGTACCAGCCACGAGATCTCATTGTATACTGTGTGACTGGACATCGACTGGTCCGGATTTACCCGATAAATATGTAGTTATTCGGGGGTTTTTAAAGCAAGTTCGGGACTGAATTAAGAGAATATTGCAGTGCATACCGCGGTATATGGCGTCAAACGATATATTTGAATATTGCGGTTTTTTTGAGGGTCTTAAAATTACCGTCAATATAATTTCCAAACCGCGATATATTGATTTATCGAAATTACCGTCCAGCCCTAGTTGAAATGAGAGGTGGTTTATTAGCATTCATAACAGACTTTATCAAATGATAACTACATATATCATGATAACAGTGAATTAGAATCGAACCATGGTCAGTTTAAACTGTTTATATATTTTATTGTTATAGAGTAATGGTCATCCAGCAGAATGGAGATATCATCCTATAAACGATAAATGGATACAGCTCAACACTTCAGCATTTCTTGATATAACTATTCCTGTTCCTTCCTTTAGAAAATCTTCAACTTTAATCAAACAAATACAGGTATTGTCTACACAAATAACTTTAATCACATAAATACAGATGTTGTCTAGAAGAATAACGTTTTTACAAATTAGTTGCGACCAATCTTCTGGGCATTTAATTTGGGGAAGAAAGATGCTACATTTGATACAGGGATTTGATGTTGAGTTAAGCACTAATGACACCAAAAAGTCACGACAAGCAATAATGGCAGTGCCAATGAACAGGCAGAAATGGTTAAAGAAATTTAACAAACATTATGTTAGTTTCATCAAATTTTTCACAAGTTAGTTTCATAAATTATTGTTCTCAACCTAGAAAAAATACCTGTATTCTAGCGGTGTTTTTCAAAGGTGCTGCTTGATCAAGTGATACTAGGATGGGTTGTTCAGGGAGTCACAGTAATTCCGTAAGGCACCGACTCAATTACAGGGGTATCCTGATTTGGGCTGTAAAGATTCCTTGCGGCTTCTCCTTGTCAGTGGTGCATGAAAAGATGGCCATTTTAACAACTCATAACAGTGCGGAAGCAGATATGGCACTGTTTGCATATCTAACAGTATGGTGCATGCCTGTCTTTATTAGCTTCATTTGATCAGAAGTGTTGAATATAAGGCTTTATTTCATTCCTTCTTCAGTATCACTGTAGATTCTATTAAAGTCACCTTTCATTCCTTCTTAAGATTCTATACAAGTCACCCTTTTCTAAATGGTCATTAGATTAGACAAAAAAAAACATTATTTTACCGAATCCCTATTGAGACAAATAGACTAAACTCAGCTTGTGCTCAATATATTTAAATTAAACATGTATTATGTAAGAACTAAATCTGCCTATTGTTGTATAAATTATTATTTACATATTTGTTAATCTGACAAGCACATAATTAACTCAGATGGCTGAGATTTAAAAAGATTATATAAAACGATCGGCTTAAAAATTCATCGTTTATACTTAGTCTTGATTGTTAAATACAGTTGCTATGATATGTTACTTTGTCAAACACTGAAAACGTCGTTCAGAATAAAGTAATTTGAATGAAATTTTCAATATAGTCATTTTTCATTATCAACTTTTGAACCTACATAATGCATCTTCAAGCAAACTACTGAATGTATTTTCAAATTTTGTTTTCAGATGGGTTTAACACCATTTTATAAGTCGTTGTCAACAAGTATCGGATTAATTAATGGAGCTTTCCGTGATACGTCGGAATTACTAGAAATGTCAAGTGGTAAAAAAAGTCGCAGTAAAGACAAGAGTTTTATGATGCCCCAATCTTACAATGTAGAATTAATGATAAAAAAGGTACATATTTCATATTAAAAGATTAGATATATTAGAAGTTTTTGATATTAAAAGTCTTTGATATTAAAATTTTTTGATATTAAAAGCTTTTGATAATAAAAGTTGGATATTAAAAGGTAAATATTTGATATTAAAAGTTTTTGATATGAAAAGTTATATATTAAATATTAGAAGTTAGATATATCATATTAAAAGATAGATATAATATCATATTAAAAGGTAGATTTTTGTTATATAACCTTGTTAATCAGTTTTGGTAATTAATTTAATAGATTCTCAATTGAGTGTCTCTGACATGGTAAATACATTGTAGCACGATCATATCTACTGAAATCAACTTTTGTCAGAAACTTATAGACATTGGGTTGTAAAGACTAGACGAGCCCAGAGCACTTAGTCTAGTGATAGACTTTTGAACGCTATAAAATGTACAGAAATAATAATACAAGAAACGAGAATGGGGGGGGGGGGGCAACGCTAATACTTTCTTAAAAGAATAGCAGAGGTTGGATGGTCAATACATCTCTGTAGATGTTAGATCTCAGATCTTTATGATGATGAATAAACTGCCTCCCATTCCAACAGAAATCTTTTTGAACTGATATTACGCAGAGATTAATAAAATGTACAAAAATAATAATAAATAAAATAATTTTAACAGGGCGATGGTAAGAAAGTAGGCGATCCTCAAGTGACGCCTGTATCATCAATGATTGTATTACGTGGTCAGATGATTGGTCGAGCGTTTATACAAGGTAAACCTACTGTTGGTGACGTTATACAGGTATGTTATAATACTAGTATTTATACACGATAAACCAACTCACCCAACCCCCTCTATTTTATCCCTTGCTTGTATGTGACAAGGAGTAGGGTCGCCTATCTATAACTCTTGGGTTTTCTGGGGATCCTGCTGTTTCCTCTCACTGATAAAGACCTCCACTAGGTTATGCAGGTGTTCTTACTCCTAGTGACATACAAGGCATTACAAACCCATTCCTTGTATAGATGTCAGACATTATAATCTACAGTGCATGTGTTAGACCCCACAGCAACCTATTACGCTGTACATGGCATGTGTTAGTCACGTTGGCAACCTGTCTTTTGAAGCAATGTTAAAGATAAATGTGGTTTGAGAAGTAGTTATATTATTACAGGCTGTAAAGGTTGATCTAGCCAGAAGTATTTCATCTAGATGTGAATTATTGTGTGAAGATTTAGAAATCACAGAGCAAGATAAAGGTAAATTCTCCTCAATTTCTAATGACAGTTTTATTTGGGTTTCTTCTGTTTAAAGCACAGAATTCATTTAAAAATCCTATTTAGCAAATTTATGTCTAAGAACAGAGTATTCGAACACCATTAAAGACACATTAAGGGCTAACATAAAATCAAATTTAATTTCCAGCTGTTGAATTATACAATACACCTGTCCGAGTGTTCGTCATCGTTCCTGATTCGTCCGTGGAAATCTGTGATTATATTTTCCAAGATGAAAGAACTGATGAAGTCACAGACAGAATAAAAGATTTATTAGATGTTAAAATAACGGAGAATAATTTAGAGTTGGATTTAGAAAGGCCTGCTGGTTTGTATTATTGACAGTACTATTATACGTGTTGTTCAGGGGGCTGGGAAGGGGGCTTGGATGGCTGAATAGTTAAGGTGTGCACGCAGTAACACGCAGTATCATATGGTCTGTCATCAAGTCAACTGGCTGGGTTACGATTTCCCGGTTGTATGTGACAAGGAGTAGAGTCACCTTTCCAATCTCATTGGTTTTCTCTGGGTCCTCTGGTTTCTTCCCACATCCAAGGAAACATGTGCCCAAGTCAGTTATTGGAATGAAATTGGATCATGTGTTAGTCCCAAAATGACCTAGTTTATGTTAATTGGATGTTAAATCCCATTTCTCTCTCTTTCTTTATTGAAATAAGGTGACATGAGTGGGTAGGTGGTCTAAGGTATGTCCTTAAGATTATTGGGGTGTTGGGTGATCGAGTGCACTAACATATGCTTTAGATCATTAGGTCTGGTGTTAAATCAAATGATATGGTTTTGATCCCCAGCTTGTAACTCACACGGATTAGGCTTGCCTGCCCAACCTCGTGGGTTTTCTCCAGGCCCTTCAGTTTTCTCCCACAGCTAAAGACCACTACACGCAAGTGAACTAGTGGATTAAAATCATACCATATGTTAGTCCCAAAGTTACCAAACTTGTGTCGATTAGATTATTAACCCCATTTCTGTCTCGCTTGCCCTGTCTTTTTATCAATTGAAATAAATATAAGATCAATTTGAAGTCAAACTGGCATATGAAGTAGTTTATGATAATATCTTTTTATTGGCCTACATTCAAATATCTGTTCGTCCAATAGTGTTATCAAGAATTGCTTGATCAAGTCATGATCTTGTTTTGTTAATAAATGTCTTGTTAATAGTTTATATAACATTTAAGGCATAAAGAAAGACCAACCTGCAATTACGCAAATTTAGCTCTTGTGTAATGAATGCAGTTTAATAAACCTACATTTTTCAGTAAAAGATTTATAGTGAAGCATGTTCAATGATCCAGCGTTTATTGTCATATATTGAATTTCACCTGACAAGGAATAGGGTCGCCTGTCCAACCTAGTGGGTTTTCTCCGGGTTCTCCAATTTCTTCCCTCTGCTAAAGACCCTACGCGCAAGTGAATTATTGAAATAAAATTAAACCATATGTTAGTCCCGAAATGACCTTGTTTTTGTTGAGTGGACATTAAACTGCATCTCTCTCTCTCTATTGAATTACTATATCTAATGGATTTTAGCTGAAGAAGACTGGTTGTCATATAGTACGGAGGAAGATAATGGACCAGACTCTGTAAATAATGTGGTAGGACGTGACGCTAAATCAAACATAGTTACTTATATTGGTAAGATTATATCTATTCTAAAACTTTAAATATCTTTTGTGACAATCAAGACTACTGACACAAACTTTAAATACCTTATGTGACAAACAAGACTGCAGATACAAATTTTTAATATCTTGTGTGATAGTCAAGACTGCTAACACAAACTTTAAATATCTTGTGTGACAATCAAGACTGCTAACACAAACTTTAAATATGTTGAAGACTGCTGCCAGCTGATCAGTTTTTTGTCTCTAGGCACCACGCTGACCACTGAGAATCAGTCTTGTAAAATTCCCTCGACCCCTACAACCCCCTGGATAGAAGAATAGGGTGGGGTTTATAACAGGGGATGTAGAAATGTTTGTATAGAACTGAAATAGGGTGAAGAGTAATAGTAAAGGGGTCGTGGGGGAAGGGGTTGATAAGGATTTATGTGTAACATTCATCATATCATTTGTCTATACTATGCTAGCAAAAGTTTATTTCTAGAAATTAAGAATAAACATGGGGTGGTCCCATAACCTTCAAAGAATGAAAATGTGATTACCTAAGACGAAACTGCTGTGGGTTGGTAACCCCTATTTGTTATTGCACAGGACGATATCATAGCCACTGGTTTCCAATATTTCCATTATTTTCCTACGTTGATGTTGATCCCCTACTCCATGCGCTGACGTCACACAAAACCTAACCAACTTCTGAAGTCTTGTATACTTCCTAAAAATCATGAATATTCACCAAAACCTGGCAGAAAATGTATACAAACCCTCTTCTTCGATACTACACCCAAAAGTTAACAAAAATTGACATGCAAAAGGAGGAAAATGGAATGGTAGAGAAAATCTTAAAATATCTTTGGCACTTGTTTTAGTGATCTAGTCACCGCGGATTTATTTTGTCTAATTCGGTATGGTGTATGCATATATATGCGATAGAAGATCAGATTCCCGTGGTTATTGTGTAGGTGAGAGAGTTGTTGCTATAAGGTTATTTATTGTGTTTCAGGTTTAGCTGCTAGTGGTGTGGTAGCTGCCATGGCCGTGGTTTATAATCTCTTTCTCACAGAATCAACTGGAAGCTGAAGAAAATAAATAATAAATAAACATTATATTTATTTATATATTCTATACTGTTCTATATTGATCGCTTCAAGCTTCAAACAATGTAATTATTAAAATATTTGATCGCCATCAGTTGTGGGATATTGAAGCCTTAGCTTACTAGTCATTATTGTAAAAGTTTTGAATTTTTTATGTTGGCCACAATCTGTTGCCATTTCGACCACATTTTGGACCATTTCTGTTTAAAGCTGTGCAACTAGCCCCTAACCTACCTATGATCATGGCTTAAAGCTTTTGACACACCTCTTTTAATTGGATGGAACCCAAGCCTATTTTGACACACTTCTTTTAATTGGATGGAATCCAAGCCTATTTTGTTTGTAGACATTTTAAGGTGTATGATCAGAGACTGTAAATAAAATACGATGAGATTACTTATCACTTTATATGGAGCGGAATTCAGGACATAATAAAAGAATTTAATCAGCACCATCTGTTATTATCTATAGAAGTTGTGGGTTTTAAAAAGATGTGAGAGATCCTGGGGATACAAGGGTTTAGTTGGGGTGTGGGTGTGACTCCTGGTTTTATAGCACTTCTGTTGATAATCTGAGAGACAAATGAGGTTTAATGTTCACTCGACACAAACTATGTCATTTCGGGACCAACAGATGATTCAGTTTACTCGAAGGGGTATTTAGCAGTGAAAGGAAGACAAAGGAAACAGAGAATAGGCGACCTGTTAATATCCTTCCTTGTTCCATTCTTCATAACTAAAATTTTCTGTATAAATGGTGTTATCTGTTATAGATGTCACATCTAATTAGAGCATGGAAACTGGAGTGCCCGTAGGAAACCCACGAGGTTGAGAAGGCGCCCCTATCTCCATGCCACATACGCTCACACCAGGGCTCGAAACCACAGCTGCAAGCCAGAGGTGACCGGCCAGCTAGAGATGGAAGCGTGACACTCTAGACCACTAGGCCATCCCAACCCCCTAGAGTTAAACAAGAAGCTGTTCAAGTTACTTACTCCAGTCCATCACACTTCCAATTTAGGGAAATTCCCACATTTTTTTTTCTTTATTGTTGAACCAATTACGGCACAAAATATTTACGAAAAGTCTTAGTGATTCCATCTTCCGCCACCTCTCACAAATATTGTTGCTTGGTATTAGAATATGTTGATCACCAGCCTATCTACCTGTATTACACACATAGTATAGTGACGATTGGTTTTGGTGCAGTCTGACACATTCACTACCTTTAATATACACACATTTTGAGATTTTAATAGTTTTTATAACTCTATATATATAACTGAGTAGATATAACAGCGGAACATTTCATTTTTGACGCCATGGGAGAAGTGTCCTATTTGCCCAATGACTTGTCTATATAAGGAGATTGATCGAAGACACACGCTTTAAATCACAAGGTCTGTCAATGAATCAAGTGGAGCGGCTTCGATCCCAAGCCCCCTCCCCCCTCTGTCTCTCTCTCTCTCTCTCTCTATCAATAAACGCAACCAATCCCTAGATATCTGTCATGTAACAGAAATTATCAATAGAAGAAAATATCATGTTTTGTGGATCTGGGCCAATATAATTATACAACTTAATGTGAACAACGTACGCCACGTGACTTGTCATTTACCGTAATCCTATCGGCTTAAATCGTTAATCTGTATTTTGAAGTCCGGGTCAGGTCTACAGACGAGTTTGACTTGCATACCTGATAGAGCTCTGCAATACTAGACTACTCAACTCACGATTTTACGGAAACTTTCATCCGGAGTATGCACTAGTTCAGTAAAAAAGCATCAAATGTTGATGAATCGGGGAAAGGAATAACGAGTTTAAACTAACTGAAACTAGACAGAAAGTGTCTGAGACCCGTCTTTTTTATATCTGATCGAGTCATTCGAAAGTCGAATCCATTCATGAACGTGTTTACGTACGACTCCTTCAACAGTTAAAGCCAGAAAAATCGTTACTACAAGATGTCATCAAGGTATCTGTGTTGAACAAGGTAAATGGTAGAGTCTCGCGTGGAACTAATCTAACATTACACCAGATAGAGCCAGCTTATAATCAGAAAGTTTAGCCGTATTGATTGTGTCGACATCAAGTGTAGAAATGTCATATTCAGACGTGCGATCATTTTGACTGATATTACCGCCCAGAGTAATGTTTAACTCAGTTGTGTAGATGAACTGTCAGACAATATTGGAATGAAATACCACACAATACTGGAAGAATGTTTTAATGAATACAGAAAAGGGGTCTGAACATCATACAACACATCAGGCAATAATATTTGATGTACACTTCGACCTAGTACGGAAAATCAACATTTTAAATAGTTTCATTTTGTAAATAGAAATAATTAACCGGAAGAACGTGTGAACGATACTAATTCTTGTGATAACAATTGTCGTCTGTGGTTTCTCAATCTAATTTTAGTTTTCGGTGTTTTTGGATATTCCTTATAACAATTTGCTTCTGGTGGAACCGATTCCAATTTTACTTTTGAGCCCTTGAATATTTTTCAAACCATACGACCAGTTCGTCGCGTCTATCACATTTCCGGAGGATGGAATACACTTAGTCCATATAAAATTGATTATCGAATTTTAAGGAAGGAAACGGAGTTGATTAAAGAAAGACTGGAAGCTTCTGAATCAATGACTACATCTTGAAGATGTCGTTGACACCCAGAGATTTAAAAGATATAACAGATTTAGTATCCAAGAAATTGTAAGTTTTTAAAATAATATGTTATCGATCTCTATGTAATATTTTGGGTTTAGATTTCAGTACGGGCTCGATCCTGGTGTCCGAACTGGAAATAATAACTATGTTCTAATTATGTTCTAATATTAATAATTGGGTTATAATGTTAATAATTATGTACTAATGGTACAGCGCCATTAAGAGGCTGTAAATGATTGATTGAAATTAGAGTCAGTCACCTTAATTAAAATAGCATTACGCAAGAGCAAAATCTGCTTATTACAGTTCTTTCTTTAGGCCTGAGATGTTATCTAAATAATCAATTAGACATTAATTAACATATCCAGACCATAATAAACCCTTAAAGTCAAGGCTAGCCTTCGATGTTGGCGGATTGAATTCCTATATGCCGTTTAATGGCCGTTGATAATTAAATCAATCAAGTGGATAATCGAGACTATGCTGTTTATATTAATGATCTGAGTAATGATGACCGAGGTTATGTGAATATTTCAAACGCTTTTTTCTCGGCTAATAGTGGACCAATTTGACTGAAATTTTCAGCAAATTACCTTTAGACGATCTAGTTTTTAACTATTATAGTGAGAACTGCCATCTCTTTATCTTATCTCCCATAATGTAACTTTAAGCTATATTAAACCACTTTGAAGTTGCTTTGTTCACGGGTTGAAATAGCAGGAAAACGTGTTTTGGGGGGGGGGGTCTGTAAACCCGAAAAGTTTTCGTGCAATTCGGGTTCTGCCACTCCACCCCCCTAACTGTCATCGAGCCCGTACGCCTCTGTGTAAACTTAATAAAGTAAAACGAAATTTTAACCGATAAAATACGAAACGAAATAAGATCTGTGTTGTAATCAGATAATGTTGATGTCTAAATCTCGTGGTGATTATAGCATGGATTATCGTGATTAAATAAGATTACTCGGACCGGATTATTTCACCATAAGAAAAGAACCATCGACAATTCAGAGCTCTTGATATACAAACACAAATCAATGTAACATAGAAACAATAAACACATTGTATACTAATATAATAAATCTATTAAATAATGGCGATAGTCCGCGATAATCGTTGAATATTAATACACAAGTACCATTTTATCGCCCGGTGATTTATTTAATATAATAATCTTATCGTATTAAATAATTTAAAGGGGTTATTATGGTTATCATCCCGTTAATGTATTTATTTAAATCAAAAATTGCTGTAAGCAAGATCAAAATGATTTGCTAAAAACTGTGGCCTCAAAGGGGTGTGGGGGTAACTCTGGTCCTCAATTTGTTTTTTAAACGCATATCACAATTGTATTTATATTCTATATTTGTAGGGTTTTTATCACTATTGTATTTATTTTGGTAGGGTTTTATCACTATTGTATTTTTACGTTATAAAGTTTTATCACTATTGTGCACAGTTTTAGGGTTTTATCACTATTGTATTTTTACTTTATATTTTCACCGAGAGATATAAATGAATATTTTATATTTTCCAGAGAGATATATCTGAACATCGACGAGAGAGAACGACATTTCAATACAGAGGGATGTTACAGAGTGTCGCCTAGAATGGTATGACGTCATTTAACAATATTACATAACTAATGTGTAACGTTTAAAGCCACGCTCCAACCAATGACCCATATGTAGTCTCTAATGTATAACGCTTAATGGCCTGGGGTGAGGCTGTCTGTCATTGCGTCGACTGGCGTGGTTTCGATTCCCCGGTTGCACTTGACAAGGATAGGGTCGCCTGTCCAAACTCGTGGGTTTTCTCCGGAGGGCCCGGTTTCCTCCCACTGCTAAAGACTCATACGCGCAAGCGAATTATTGACATAAAATTCAACCATATATGCTCGTTCAACTGCTGACTATTTGTCATTGCGCGATTTCATGCATAGCTGTATTTAATAAGACGGTCTTCAATTCTAAATATTATTTTGTTTCAGCATAAATATGACGTCATGTATCGTCTACTGGAAAGTCGAGAATATGAAAAGACTCTCCAGAAAACTCCAAGAACACCAAGGTCAAAAACACCGGTGTCATCGAGGTCAAGGTCGCGTAACAGTAAATCGCCTTATTCTGTGTGTCCAGTTTCTATAAGATCAAATTCAAACGATAAAACAACCAAAAAGTTGAGCGAAGGTCAAAGGTCGTCTAGATCCAAAACACCGACCCCAAAAAAGTGTGTAGATACTTTCAGAGTTGAAAGGTCAAGGACGCCAAAGAGGGATAACCCGACGTCGTCGGTTGTCAAGGAGAAGAAAAAGGAAGAGTAAGTTTGTTAACCCGGAACGTAACGTAATAATTGGCCATTTTCTTGTCGGACGAGGATTTTATTTTTTTTGGGGGGGGGGAGGGTTAGCACACGCTCGCTGTATCATAATGTCTAACAATGAGTCAACTGTTGTGGTTTCGATTCACCGGTTGTACGTGACAAGGACTGGAGTCACCTGTCAAAACTCGTAGGTTTTCTCCGGGTCCTCCAGTTCCCTCCCACTACTAAAACGAGCCATGCGCGCAAAAGAATTATTGGAATAAAATTGAACCATGTGTTAGTCTCGAGTGGATGCTAAACTCCATTTCTCTCTCTCTCTCTCTCTTGTTGTCGGACTTTCAAAAACTGATGCCCTGTTGTGGGGCTAAATAGACAACTGACTTGAACATGTCAAATAATATATTTGTATTATTAAGGTACCAACATACCACAATAAATGATGGATTTAGAGTAAAACAGACAAAAGAACGTACTTCAGTTCTTGGTCTAGAGATTACTTCAATCGATCAATATATTGTAACGTAGGTTACGACATTTTAGGTTTTAGTTGATTTCACACCGCCAATTGGAGATTTCACATGGGAAATGGGATTTAACGAACGCTCAATACAAATTTGGTACATTGACATATGGTGGGGGGGGGGGGGGGTGCTGAGAAATGCAACGGGGTTGGGCAGGTGGCCCTATACCTGGTCATATCGTGATTATTAAAGCCAACAAGACTAAAATAAAAGATAAAGTCGATATAAGTCTACATTCTAACGATATTCTATGATTTACTTCAGGAAGCGACCTATATCTGTAAAAACACCGAGAACTCCTCGATCTAACGTGGGAACCAAACAAGCTAAACGTCTAGAAACCTACGCTAACCTCGTTTATGTGAGTATTATTATCAGAATCATACCAATATTTAGTATCATAATTACACCAATATTTCGTTTCGCTTAATATCATATTATACCAATATGGCTTTCAAACCAACTCTATAGTGTACATTGAATACGTCCTCGACTATAGAAAAAGTTTCCAGAACAAGTTCCACCATCAATGCTCGAATCTAATCTTATATATAACCAAAATGGTATTATTTTATTTTTCACTATAGGAAGAGTTTCCAGTCAAGGATCTACAACAGATTCACCATCGATGTCCAAATCTACCGGAAGCTGGTAAAGTTCAAAACTACACCCGGCACGTGGGCTCAGCGTTAAATACCAAACATTATGTGGATTTCTATCTAAAAAAAGGTAAACAAAAAACCTTTATTTTTGTCCATTAAGGGTTCAGCAAGAATGTGTTACATTGATCAGCCGAACCTTGCTCGCGATATCTCGGATTTAAGAATGGAAATATTTTTTCACCAAAAGTGGAATAGATGACCCATCTTCCACATTGCAACTCATTATTTTCATATAACATCAAAGAACTGACTGTTTATTCAAGACATGTATTTTGAAAGACTGTACATTTACGGAATGTATTTTGATTGACTGTATATTTACGAAATGTATTTTGATTGGACGTATATTCAAGGAATATAATCGGATTGGCTGTTTATGGAATATATTTTGATTGGTTGTATATGGAATGTATATTGACGCTGGTTCAATGTGTGATATAATGGTTGATTGTATTTTCAGGTTTAGCTGGCGACAAAAGACGACATGGTGGACAAAAGAAAGCACAGAATATTACAACAATCAATAATAATTTAGGTAGTATGAGGTCAGTTTATTATAAATCTATAATCCGTGTGAGAACTCTTCTGTAAGTTTTGCTTTTTGGCGCCAGTCATTATCACTTGTTTTTATCCATTATTCTAATGACTCACACTAATATTATCATTTAATGCCGGAACAGCTGCATTGTGAACTCGTCAATAATAACGAAGTCGTACAACACCCTATGTGAGGCCGGAATTATGTACGACACTACAATCCGAAGTGAGAGAGAGAGAGAAATGGGGTTTAACGTCCACTCAACACAAACTAGGTCATTTCGGGACTAACATATGGTTTTAATTTTATTTCAATAATTCGCTTTCGCGTAGGGGTCTTTAGCAGTGAGGGGAAACTGGAGTGCCCGGAGGAAACTCACGAGGTTGAGAAGGCGCCCCTATCTCCATGCCACATACGCTCACACCAGGGCTCGAAACCACAGCCGCAAGCCAGAGGTGACCGGCCAGCTAGAGGTCGAAGCGCGGCACTCTAGACGACTAGCCCCCCCCCCATACACACACACAATCGGAAGTAAGTGGGTAGAAAGATATATCAAACGAAGAAAGTCATTATCTTGCTATTTCATCACAATTTATAAAGACAAAGGCCAGGACACCTGATAATTTTTTGACTGAATCCTCAATCGAATTGTTTTTTGATAGACGGAATACATGAGGGTGTCATCTTGTAATATTGCTCACTGTACAATCACTGTGGTTTAGAATATAATTATGCCGACCATATTCATTTGCTTGAGCTTAATCATTTGTGCAATATTGTTTTTAGCCACAGGAAGTTCTATACTTAAAGACATTAAGCTTGATATTAGGAATAATCAGTTATTATTAACTAACCGAAACCCGGCTTCGCCCAGGGACCACGGTCTGCTTACACTCTCTTGCTTACATCATCCGTTGCTGTTAAACTTAATAAACATGATAAACATAGTTAACGTCCTACTCTTCTGCACCTAACCTGGAGTAATGAAGACGGTCATACGCCATACAGTGTGCTATAAAGGGATACTGCGGCCTACTCTTATATCGAATTCCAACTGCCAAGAGATCTTTTACGTATACGCTAATGTATGCACGATACCTGTCCTTGTCAGACACCCCCCTCCCGTCCTGCTTTACTGACAAGGGAAACCACACCGGAAACCTGGATGATCTTTCACGGGCAATGCAGGGATCGAACACCCTACCTCCAGCCTGACGATCAGTGTCTTACCCACTTTGGTACGTGATCCCCGTTAACTGTAAATTACAGTAAAACAATTCGACTGCAGGCACAGATTTTATCCTGTGATGACTTAATAAATGATCTTGACCATCATACACCATGGCTCAAAACATTCACGGGCTCATGCTTATTAATCTGATATCACATCTGTGGGGGAAGAGGTGGGTCGCGGCGACGAAGCGTGATGGGCGAACATACATACACACATCGTTGATTTTATTCAAATAGATTATTGATTCTGGTCTAATCGAATTATAGTTAAGGTGTTTTCTTCGTCTATTTTGACTAAAGATATAAAATTTATTTTCAGTGGATCCGACGGAAGCCGTGGAGATCAAGACTACAGTCAAACTTATCCAGAATCTGAGTCGACTCGATCAGCATTAGTTCGATTTATCTCCCCTGAATCATCCGTCCAATCCAATTTGAACCAAGAAACGTTAAACTCATCAAATAATATACAAACAGCCTCCGAATTAAACAAGCCCGATCAAGAAATTGCCTATGTAAGAAATGAATCACGATCAGAAATGGAATCCCCTTTCCCGAGATGTAGATCTAGAATCAGCCGAAAGACGTCCTCTCTAAACATCAGCTATAGCTCAAACTCATCGGAAGACCCACCAACCACCAGCGACCCAGAGGATCAATTGATCCAGTCCGACACTTCAACAAGAACAAACAGTCCAGAATCTCCAAGAGAATCCTTATCGACTCCTTCCAGCTACTGTGAAGCGGAGTCATCCGACTCCAGTGGTTCGTCAGTCCTCAGGTATTATCGACTGTCGACCCAATCATACGGCACCGTCCAGAAACCAAGACCCAAATCCTCCTCAAAGTCCAAATCCGAAAAGCATAGTCATATGGAAATGAAACCGGGACAGTTTTATCACCCAGGACTACTAAAGTCCGAAGATAAACTTTACAGTCCAAGGTCAAGGTCCCTAAAAAGATCAAATAATGAAGAAAAGAATCAGGCAGAATATCTTTATCATCCAGTCTCGAATCGCGCCAAATTCAAGGTTTACAGTGACCACAAGACACAGCCCAGACACGAAGATGATTTTTCATCGTCTAGTTGTTCCAGTACCCCAAGATACAAAATCACGACTCGCCCATCACCAAGATTACTCAGACGAAGTTCCGTCAGAACTAACTCCATGACAGAGAGTAACGGAGATTCGAGGACATCGACACCCAGAGCTGAAACAAAATCCGCCATGAAGTCACCGCGGTTTGTAAACATAAAGCAAACTCAAAAGCAGAACATTGATCTGAATCTTACTACCGTTTTAAAAAGAGAAAAGTGTAAACCGAGTATCGATGGAACTGGAGACGATGACGTTTTTATGGATCGAGATGACAGTGAAAATATTTCTCGGGATGAGGTATTTGAGAATGTTGAACGAGGGGATGACGAATTGTCCTCGGAATCTAAAGTATCCCGAGGAGCACCAGGAGATGACAGTGATAGTTTCAGTTCTAACACCCGTCTTACCAGAGAAGAGTACTACAAACTGCAAAGAGCATCGGAGCCATTAGAAGAAGGTGTATTATCAAGAAAATCTACCCAGAGAGCCCAGAGTATAACTGGTGACTCCACGGATACGTCCAGCGTTGAGAGCCGTGGCTCATGTCCATGTCTTGGAGAAACGACCTACTCCACAGCAGAAACTTTAGTCCTTCCAGACAAGGAAGTAGATACTGAAAATGTACCAGACACACAATTTGAGATCAGTAATTACAATGAAACAAATTTTACAAGTGATTGTTCACTGAAAGTTAATTTTGAAGAAGATACATGCCCTAAAAAGGAATTAAGTGATCTGGCAAAGAGTATGAATGAGCCACCAGAAGAAGAGAAAACTTCAGATGTGTCTCTGATTAAGCAAGTGAATAATGACGAAGTTGAAAGTAAGAAAAACAGCACTAGCATTCTTTCTCCTGACTCAATGAGTGAAGCCGAGTCAGTAAATAGAGGAAGCGATGGGCAGCCCAATGATGGAAGGGGGAAAGGGAGAGTAGTGTCAGCAAAGCGAAGACAAAGCAGGGGGTGTCAATGGGAAGACGAAGATGAACTACCCAATAATAGGAAAAGTGGTTTACGATACAGACTTGGATCTGCAGCTAGTCGAGATGAACGTGGGGGATATGATTTTCTACCAGAAAATCGTGGTAGTTCTACAGAGAAAGGGTGGGAAGAAAATGCTCCCGAATATTACATCGTGACATTATCTGAAAATGCTCCATCACCAACTCCCAACTCACCCTCCTCGCCATGTTTACGTGGCGTCCCACCAGTAAAATGGAACAAATCTCGGGAAATTCCATGTAAATCTAGCCCGAACGATGCAACGAGTGGGCATAATAACGACGCCAGGGCAGACGATTTGATTGTAGAATCGTGCAAACCTTCGTCGAGATCACCAGACTCTACAAACGTAGAACTCGGAGGTGAGGACGGCGGAGTAAGAAATGAATTGGATTATCTTCAGTACGGTGAAGTCTATTGTCCAGCTTCAGAAGATAATTACATCCAGCACCAATTAGGAAGAAAACTTTCGGGAGAGAGTGAAGAGGTTCGTGGTGAATCCACATCAGCGGTTTTCCTTAATGATAAAGATTACCCACCATCGTTGTTGTTAAAATATCGAGACTCGCTACCTCTATCCGACAAAGAAATAGCCATGGTTTTGGATATGCAAGAAAAAACAGACGAATTTCGTGGCAATATTGAGATAAACGATTCAAATAACCCAGAAGGATCTGAAAATCATCCTGAAAACATCCTCGGACGTGGGCTTCCGAAAGTTTCTTCTGTCACAAGTACTTTATCCTGGGCTGAGAAATATTCTGGTGACGAAGAATTCGCAAGTACTGATGTGGAAGAAAATAAGAAAAATCAACCAGAGTTGGAAAAGGAACATCTGACGAATGAAGAGTCTAAAACTCGGGATTTACGCGGAGGAAGCTCTGGACAAACTGAGAACGACGAGCAAGTTCCTGCACCCGAGGACGGGGATCAGCTTGTGATGCCCATTCTTGACGACAGTGATCGAAGGGTTGACGCTATGTTATCTCAAATAGAATTACTGGTCAGAGCCAAGACACTCCATCTCGAGATCAACAATGAGGTTGAAGATGATTGCGTCTGTAGAGGTGAAGATACTGATGTGGATGACTCCGAAAGACAAATGAAGCAAACTGAAGACCTTAATACCCGGACATATTCCTCAAGCACGTCGTCTTCACTAGTTCTAACAAGCAGTGAAACAAAATCTGAATATAAGGATTTATCCGAATCCTTAGTACCTGTTTCCAAATCGGACTTATTAAAGCAAAAGTCTATATGTGACTCAAATTCAGAACCAAAAGAACGGAAGAATCAAGATTCTCCAAAGAACAATATTCGACTTTTGAACACCCCTTGTCTCGTCGTGTCGAGATCTGATTCTGGTCCCGTCGTAGATTTAAACAAGTTAAAGCAATCACATTTACAGAAGCCTAAATATAGGTCTAATTTGCATAAAAGGGGAGAAGATTCAACTAGTTCTAAGTCACGGCGACCACGATCAGCTGTTCTTAAATCAACAAACATCGCGACGGCCACGAGAAGACGACGATCGAAATCTGCCACAAGCAGATCTTCAAAATAACATGGTCACTAATTTATTTAATGAAACATTTTTTTCATTTTTGGCTTAGATCCCTGGACTGCAGGCCTTACAACCCATGCTTTAATACAGTTTGACTTAAATTTGGCATACAATCTAATTGGAACAGTCCGCATGTGAATATATATAGTCAAATCTCGCAAAATAGAAACTGGTAAAAATGAATTTACTTCCTGGCGAAGACTGGCAAAGTTAGCTACATAAGGTTATAAAATTTCACTTATTTCAGTTCTGACGACTGAATTTTAATTTTTTTGATCTATTTTTGTAGATGTCTCGATATGACTGGTTAACTCTTATTGTTCCCGATATCTTTGGTTCACTGTTAGCCATCCTGACACCTTTCAATTAAGGTTATAATATGTTATTATTAAACAAACCAACGGCCCTGTAGTAAAAATCTTTTGAGTGATCCTGTTTATATTATAGTATGGTCTGTCTGTCATGAAGGGATAAGGGGTAACTATCTATCCAATTAATACAATAAATGTATATATTATATTTCATTTATGCTATACAGAATTGATAGAATTTGTGTATATTTATATAACGTAGTTATTATTTGTGTATATTTATATAACGTAGTTATTATTTGTGTATATATATATCGTAGTTATTATTTGTGTATTATGACGTAGATATTAGTTTAGCATTTTATATGACGTATATATGAAATTAATATTAATAGTATTTGTGTATATTAATATTAATAGTATTTGTGTATATTAATATTAATTGTGTATATTATGAAATTAATATTATTTGTATATTAAATAATGATACATTGATGTATATTTATTGGTAATTCAGACTGAAACACCTTTTCGATTTGTTTTCGTGGTTAAGTTTGTAAATTTTGTAAATAAATCCGTTTATCAAAATGAAAGTTTTCATTTTCTAGTGAGGGAGTTGTAGATTGTCAGATCTGTAAAAATTAAAAACAAAACCGTATAAGAAATTCAAATTAAAAATCTCAATCTATCCACTGTCCCGTTCATAGCCAAGTCGTCCCTCACATAATTGCCCCGTTCATAGCCAAGTTTTACATCATATAATTGTACCGTTCATAGCAAAGTCGTCCCTCACATAATTGTACCGTTCATAGCAAAATCGTACATCACGTAACTGTACCGTTCATAGCAAAGTCGTACACTACGTAGTCTGTCAAAGTAAATTGTAGTTGTCCTCTTTAAAACCTTTCATCTCAAACTTATGGTTAGAAGAAGTGATCCAAGATGACCCCCAGTAAGGCGTGACGTTCTTCCAACCACAGTCATAGGGGTTCAGTGGGCAAAGAGAGTCCGAGTTTGCACCCGATGTCATAGGGGGGGGGGGGGATGGGTTTAACGTCCACTCGGCACAAACTAGGTCATTTTGGGACTAACGTATGATTTCATTTTATTTCAATAATTCGTTTGCGCGTAGGGGTCTTTAGCAGTGGGAGTAAACCGGAGTGCCCAGAGGAAAACCCACGAGGTTGAGAAAGTGCACATATCTCCATGCCACGTACGCTCACACCAGGACTCGAAACCACAGCCGCAAGCCAGATGTGACCGGCCAGCTAGAGCTCGATGCGCGGCACTCTAGACCACTAGCCCCCCCCCCCCGATGTCATCGGCGTACGGGCTCGAAGACTGTTAGGGGGGCAGAGCCCGAAATGCCCGAAAAAATTTCGGGTTTACAATGAGCGGTGCCGGTCTTCCTCGAGGGGCGAAGAAGCGGAGCTTACCGTATATGGACCCCCCACCCCAAAGAAAATTTTGGAATATTTGACAGCTGTAAACACGTTTTCCTGCTATTTCAGCCCATGAACAAAGCAACTTCAAGGAGGTCTAATATAGCGGAATTAAGGTGGCTGACTCGAATTCCAATTAATTGTTTACAGTCCACGAAGAAACCGTTGGGAGAAAAATTTTGAAAATTAAACTGCCACAAACGCGTTTTTCTGCTATTCCAGTCTGTGAATACAGCAACTTCAATTTAGGTCCAATAAAGCCTACCTGGCTGACCCGAAGTCAAAACAACCAATCGTCTCTGGGTTTGGGTGTCTTACCCTCCCGGAGAAAATTTTGAAAATTAAACCATCGCAAATGCGTTTTCTGCTTTTCTAGCCCGTGTAAGCAACTTCAAAATTTCCAATGGTTTTGTAACCGAAATTTCAGTCTGAATTCCAACCATCCAATCAGACTATTGCAGCTGCATTCACAAAAAATAATCGATGCCTGAAAAATGTAGCACAAAGAAGAGTGGCTCCAGAAACAAATATTTTAATCAATAGTCAACTCAGTAGGCCTACAAATTCGTGGTATTCAATTAAAAGAAAAGTAAAATTAGTTTTATACGAGGGCTCAATGACAGTTAGGGAAGCAGAGCTAGCAATGCCCGAAAAATTTCGTTTATACAGACAGCGACGCCGGTTATATGGATCCCCCAAGAAAATTTTGGAATATTTGACAGTCGCAAACGAGTTATCCCGCTATTCCAGCAGTAAATATATTGTTTTATTAGATTTCGGGCGCTTTATTTTGCTAAATATATGAAATAATTTTTTTTTTCACTTCACCCGTCTGCCCGAAAAGTCAGCTTGCCCGAAAGTTATGCTGCCCCCCCCCACCGACCCCTGGCTCGTACGCCTATGCCCGATGTTGACCATGCAAGTACCTAGATGTGCTAAAGGCCTTCGAAACAAGGTACACCTTTTTCATTTCAACTGAATCGAATATTCGATAAGCATTCAATTAATTGCTAAGAATGTTATTTTTCGATGGAATTCAAAACTGCGGCAGATTCAAACAGAAATAAAACTGACAACTACAAAGCACTCTGATAGTACCATCTTTTTTTATTTAATCTAAGAATCTACATGTATAAAGAAAAATCTATTATATAAAGTTCATAAAAATATGACATGAAATAAATGAATGACGTATACAGCGCACCCTATTGTCGATTAACATTAACACGAACGAGACAAAGAGCGCCCCCTTATTCCCTTGAGGCTGATTCAAGTCTATGAAATCAAACTTCAATTAAATTGTGTAATTCTTGTTATTATATAAAGACGCGTAAACATACGTGGTTAAATAACGCTGATGGTGATAAACTTCCGGTGGTTTTAGATAAGATAGATTGTCAGACAACGAAACATACGCCCACAGCAGCTAAATCGTCCTAGCGGTCGACAAGGGTTGTCACATATTTATTCTTTTGTAGGTAATTGGGGATATTTACAACACAATTTCATACAGATCAGATTATGATTCTCGTTGTTTGAGGGCTCAAAAAATAAAACAAGCGCTATAAATCTAGAAGTAATTGACGGAAATTGCTTTTTCGTTTTACTAATTTAAATAATGCATACAAATTTCACAGAGATTGGATGATAACTTTTGGCGTTAGAGCGTTCACAAGGTTCAACAAAGTGAAACAAGGGTCATAACTCTAGATGTAATACATTGCTGAAATTCAATAGGATTCTTCTTTTTACTAATTCAAATGATGCATATAAATTTCATACAGATCGCCAGACCTTTGTCGGTCGATCATTGACAAGGTTGAACAAAATGAAACAAGGACCATAACTCTAGACGTAATTAACGGGAATTAAATAGGATTCTTCATTTCACTAATGATAACTTTCGGCGACAGAGCGTTCACAAGAAATTGTGGATGACGGAAAGACCCACAGACCGACCGACAGACGGCGACGGCAATATACGTCAAAATTTCCACGTGGGCGTATGAAAATTATTGAGCCGGGACTTCTGCACCAACACATCTTTTACCCCCGAGAAGCACCGGTTCTTTAAAAACATAATTAGTGACTTTCTCGTGAACATCTTTGATGATTCCTTGAAACTTTTCACCTCCCCTACCCTGCAAATAAAGATAATAGATGAAATGGAATAGAATTTACCTTTACTGTACCAACTGAGTTTGCGAAGTCGGACATACGCCCTGCCGTATTCAACACAAGGGAAATGTTTCCACCTACTCTACAAATTGTGGCGCTACTTTTGACAATTTTTTTTTATGAATTGCTTCATTTCCAGCAAGGGTGACGTTATGCTATTAAACGAGTGTGGTATTAGGGCTGGGCTATTACCCTAGTCGAAGTATGGAATTTCCGGGAATCATGAACTATTGCTCCATTACTAACCCTCTATGGAGCTACCCATCTTTACGCCTTGGGGAAACATTTTGTCGCCATTTTGAATCAATTTTACGCTAAGATGTCACTATGGCGTGAAATTTTATTTATCTAAACAATAACATCCGTATTTTTCATGTTAATATAAGGAAACAAGTTCAGCGTCTATACCGAGGGTTTTTTTTATTTTTTTTTGGGGGGGGGGGTGTAAAGCAGTCCTTTACAACCACTCGCTAGATGAAAAGCGCATGCCGTCATTGTGAAATTCAAGATGGCCGCCACCAAACTATATAAACAGTCTATACAGTAAAAGATGATAAAATTGTGATCAGAGACTCTATACAAAGATGAAATGTGTGGTATAGAGAAGTACTGTTCCTACCAAATTTTCTCTGTATCCACCAATAAAAACAGGGGGGATAATTTGAATTCCTTCTCGTCTTCCAGTTGATACGTGTCTCTCCTTTTTACCATCTTCAGATGAAATGATCAGCCCGGTCTTTGTTAATTTTTCAAATCGTTCTCTTCTTGGTTTCTTGTTTCTAAACACTTCAACCTAAATATACAACCAAACAGTCATCCAATCATGTTCCACGTGTGACGTACAAGAGGACAGAGAGTTGGCCAATCATGTTCCACGTGTGACGTACAAGAGGACAGATAGTTGCCCAATCAGGTTCCATGTGTGACGTGCAGGAGGACCGCATTCATAATAATTAGCCAATCAGGTTTCATGTGACGTGAAGCTGGACCCTAACATACACAACTCAATATCATCCACATTCTTCGACACTTGACAAATCAAATCGACATTGATTTTGTGATCTTGTCGGAAAAAGATGGGCTTCTGATATTCAATATATAACCCAAAATAAACAATTTACCATTGGTACACAATGTGTTTCAGCGCCACTTGTAAGAAACTCGAAGAACGAGGCTAGGCATATTCCACAAGTCATGTCAAAAAGTGACGCCGTATTCGTATCTGGAGAACATAACCAGGCGCTGGAGGTTTCCATTCGATGGAGACTTCGCGCGTATTTGGCCAAACATAACTGATTTTTAATAAGCGTAAAAACGGAAACAATTGTATGTAAATCAGTTTATATACGTTCATACTACCTTATTATATGCGTTTTGACCAATTTGTGTCAATTTCTAGATCCCAAACGATGCGCGTGCTAGAATGATTTTGTGCGTCAATTGTAATGGAGCGACTCGATGCACAAGTTTATTAAAGCGATAATTTCATATTTTCAAAGAAAGTCAAAACATAATTATTTCTATGTCTTTTGCTTAATAGGTTGTCAACTCACTATTATACGACCATAGGCATTATCCCCCACACTAATAAATTATTGACACAGGAAATAATAACACAATTACCCCCTTGTTTTTCAATCCCCCTCCCATGGTATAGCAATCTTCAAAAGTTTGAATTTGAATTTGAAAATGATATATTTGCCAATTTCTCAACTGGCGTTAGTGAATTATTGGATTAATAGTATTTTTCTTTAACAAGGTAGGACTGTTTATAGATATCATCTATTTCAAGACTTTATTGTAATATGAAATTGCAGCTTTAACGTACCGGGTAACATAATTTATTAACGTACAAGGTAACATATTTTATAACATAAGGGTAACATAGTTTGTTAACGTACTCACTAACATAGTTTATTAACGAATCCACCAACAACATGGTTTATTAACATACCAGGTAACATATTTTATAACGTAAGGGTAACATAGTTTGTTAACGTACTCACTAACATAGTTTATTAACGAATCCACCAACAACATGGTTTATTAACATACCAGGTAACATATTTTATAACGTAAGGATAACATACATTGTAGTTTATTTACGTACTCACTAACATGGTTTATTAACCAACCCACTTCATGGTTTATTAACGTACCCATTAACATATTTTATTAGCGTACCCACTAACATAGTTTATTAACGTAGCCACAAACATAGTTTATTAACGAACTCACTAACATAGTTTATTAACGTACTCACTAACATAGTTTATTAACGTACCACCAGTTTTTAACGTACCCACTAACATGGGTTACTAATGTACCCACTAACATAGTTTATTAACGTAACCACAAACATAGTTTATTAACGTACTCACTAACATAGTTTATTAACGTACCCACCAGTTTATTAACGTGCCCACTAGCATGGCTTATTAACGTACCCATTAACAGTGTTTTATTAACGTACCGACTAATATAGTTTATAAGTGAACTCGCTAACATAGTTTATTGACGAACCCACTAACCTATTTTATTAATGTACCCACTAACATATTTCATTAACGTACCCACTAACATATTTTATCAATGTACCGGGTAACATAATTTATCAACGTACGCGCTAACATAGTTTATCAACGAACCCACTAACAACATGGTTTATTAGCCAACACACGTATATATTCGTAATACGTATTTCACTGAATTAGCCAGCTTCTTGTTAAGTAATGTTAGATGTTTTCCTACCGTTATCCACGTGTTGTTGTTCACTCTATGGTTACTCTCGAACTGTCCACCAAATGTTCCCCCTGAACCATGGGGGGTGGGGTTAAACAGGAAGTAATGAAGGATGCCATCACGGATAAATAAAGCCTCGTAGTCATGTGATCCTTTCGCAAATAACAATAAACCATTTTCTGTTGTGGTTTTAAACGTTAATTTATACGTCGCTCTGAAAACAATAACAACAGACGTCCATGTAAGCATTACAGCTGTGGCAAGAATCTAATTAAACATATTTCAATTGCTCAAAAGATGAAAACCTTCTTGTCTTGCCAAAATTCTTCCAATTTTCTTCGCCTAAATTATTGCAATATTCAATTTCATCTAATAACTCATTGCCATATTCAAACAAAAACTCAAAACTTATTTGTTCCAATTACACTTTGGATAATTGGTGGATCTCTTAAATAAACAAGTGCCGTTCGAACCATTCATTTGGTGTTTAGGCGCTATATAAATATAATCATTTCTGTGGTAATAATTAGTTTGTCCCGTAGAGATCACCATATGTTGGGCGCAATTTAGCCCGGATAGTGATGACGTGTAAATATAGCCCGCGTGGTGTTGGCGCGCCAATCAACACCATTTCATTTCATTTAAACTAGGTTAATTTGTTTGGTGTTCTCGAGGAGAACTATGTTACTTAAAAGAAAAAAAAAAAAAATCCGCGAACGATGTATGCGTGATTGGGGCAGCGGCGTTTTCATTGGCTGTTTACAAAACAGAATCTAATTAAGAACACGAAACAATGACAGAAAACGAAACCATTTGGGTTTTTTCCGATTTCAATCGAACTGCACCTCACTTGATATTAGTGGTAACATGCCAACCGGCGTCTTGATAAGTTGATATCACTGTATCCATGACAAGCAGATCCCGGATTATTAGTATACCCATGTCTCACAATTCACTGACACATCAGCAACTTACAAATAATTCCCACGGTTCCTTCCATTCAAATACACGACAATAACCCCACCCTCCACCCAGATACCCGACAATATCTCTACCCTTCACCCAAATACACGACAAAAACCCCACCCTCCATCCAGATACTCGACAATAACCCTACCTTCGACCCCAATACTCGACAATAACGCCTACCCTTCACCCAGATACTCGACAACAAATAAGTACTGCCACCAGATTCTCGACAACAACGCCACCCTCGACACCGATACTCGACAATAACTCTACCCTCCACCCAGATACGCGACAATAACCCCATCCGTCATCCAGATATCCGACAATAACTCTACCCTTCACCGAGATACCCAGCAATAACCCCATCCTCCACCCAGATATCCGACAGTAACTCTACCCTTCACCCAGATACCCGACAATAACCCCACCCTCAACCCAGATATCCACCCAGATACTCGACAATAACCCTATTCTCCACCCAGATACTCTACAATAACCCTAACCCAGATACACTACAATAACTCTACCCTCCACTCAGATACACGACAATACCCTCCACCCAGATACCCTACAATAACCCCACCCTCCACCCATATACCCGACTCTTTACCTACCTTTCTGAAATATCAGCATTGTTCAAATTATACTGTGAAAACCCAGATCCATTGTAACGGAGACAAATCGCCCTTTCACCTCGAACTTCATTCCAAAACTATATCAGAAAATAACACACATTCAAACGCTGTCACAAAACAAACAGAAAAATACATATAAAATTACTTGATAAAAATCATGATGGCTCGATCGACTATTCATGTCATATGACTTGGGAATGAAATGGAATTGGGGTAATTTAACCGCGTTATTCGAGTTCCAACTGTCAATATGGCTCTCTTACACACTCACACCGGTGGGTACATATATCGTCCACAAATTGTGGACGATATTTTATCGTAATATATTATACCAAGTTCATACGAACTGCGTCTCACACAAACACGACACATTATACACAAACACCAAAAACAACAAACGGAGCCAATAGACAGTCGTAAGCGTCCACTACGGGCATGTAGTGATTTAATTACATATCTTCTTCTCTGATTCGACATATAGTTTGTTCCAACAATATGGACAGTTGTTGAACACATGTGACCTATTTCAGATTGGATTCTAAACATCCAAATTATTTATAATAAAAATATCAGGTAATTCCAGGCATATTTTTTAAATTCTAAAAATTAAAAGAATGATAAGGAATAGAGCCACTATGCTTCGGTTGTTGTGCGACTAACAAAATTTTACTAGGTCACGTGCTTGATTTTGGCCAGACAGTGGTGTTTTACGGAACTCGGCTGTATAAAAACCTAAAAGTGCAGGAATAAGAAATTGTAACCCATTAATGTAGCCAACTGTGTGCGACCTTCGCCACCCCCCCCCCCCCCTCGATCCTCTGTGGTACACTGCTATATGTGTTTGTCCTTGCTTTTAATCCTGGATCTAAGGTTACATTAAATCCCTTTTAAAGAATTATAAACCTGGAAACGAGAAACTATGGATGCTTACTTACCAATAAAATAGAAAATAGAATAATTGAAATCATCCTGGCAATGTATGTTAGTTTTTGTCCCTAGTTCAACTCGCGATTAATCCTTGTAGAACTAGACGCCAGAGTTATCCTAATTCTCAGTTCCACGATTTCCTATGTTTCAAACTTGTGTACAATTTGAAAACGCAATTAAAACACTCAACATATACAACGTTCTTCTATGTTTCCAAACTTTCACCAAACTTCAAAACCAGGAAGTGACATAAAATGGAGAAACTTGATTCGCTAGAACGGGATTGGAACTAAACAGTGTTAATTTATGAACATGCCTCTTCAATTAGAGCGTCTTGGTGATCGCGTGTTTACTGAAGTAAAGGTGGAAAGTTGAGACTGGTATAATCGGATGTATGACATCTCTTTATTTATATTTGAAAGTATTGGGTTACGGGTGTGAACTATTACATGCACATGAGAACGTGGTACCACAGTTCAAACAGGTTTATTTTTGTAATATGAAATCACACAGGGTTTAACGCCGTCTTTGTCGGCACCTGTTGGGCAAATGAAGACAGACAGACATTATGCAGTGTGTGATATTATGAGGGAATTTCTGCTCGAACACCGCGTTTCCACACTTCCAAGTGCCAGTACTCCGACGTACGTGTACGGAACCTGGATCGAGTTTACTTCCCACTTTAACGACAAGACACTGTTTTCTCCGTCCCGGGGAGCTTTATCCTCCAACAAAATGATGGAATACGGGGCCCACTTGTTAACGATCGACTGGATATAGCCTACTATTGTTTTATGCTGTCTTTCTTTGTATTTATTATATGTAGGCCTAGGCCATTTCTAGGCCTATGTAGAAGTCTCTTGAATAACCGTCTACTGATGTATAATATATTATAATGTTTTATTTATATGCAAATGTATATTGAAATAACTATCTATTGAAGTGTATAGTTTTAAAAGTGTATTGAGTAACTATATGTATTGAAGTTTATGTTTTATATGCCATTTATTAATGGTGTCAAAGTGAATCGTTTGAGTTTATTTGTAAAATTGACCCAATTTGATATTACAAATGAATAGTTTATACTCTATACAGGTGACAATATGCTATGGAATTATATATTCCTATATGTGTTTTATATACGAATTACTGTTTCTTACCGACAGAGGTTTCGACTGTGATGGGGAGGGGGGGGCACGTGCGCGCTGTATCATAAGGCCTGTCTTGTAGTCAACTGACGTGGTTTCGATTTCCCGGTTGTGCGTGACAATGAGTAGGGTTGCCTGTCCAACCTCGTGGGTTTTTTCATGGTCCCCCGGCGACCCCTGCGCGCGAGCGAATTATTGAACTAAAATCAAACCTGTGTATTTACAGTTCAAGTACTATGTATCATTGAAACAATTCATTAGTTATAATGTAACTCAAAAACAGAGAGAAAAGAAAATATATTGCTAGAAATTCCTAAATTACAAACATTGTGTATAAACAAACAATACAACGTAAATAAAATGAAACGGGTGGAGGCATTATGCACCTATACTTAAGTTAAATCAACAACATCATGAGGTTTAGCGCCATTAAATTCCATGCACGCAGAAAATGGGTTTAATTTTAGTATCCTAATTTTAATATGCTTCACCGACATAGATTAACAAATACGAATTATTATGCTCTATGATTTCATGTGCAAGACTGTTGCCATGGCATCGACGATTTTACTTACTAGACTTATAACTGAAACAGTCCGGGGAACTATGACGCAAACTATTAAATTGAACTGTTGTCCGATCGACCGGGTAAAAAACCCCTGATACCTAACCAATAAAGGGAAGCTACTCCACCAGCACGGCAACTGCTATACGGATACAGACCACTACAGATTTTTTCCAATAAAAGTTATGTGAATTCCCGGATATAACTTATCACTCAAATTTTCTTTGGGTTGAACGTTCTCTACTGGATACGACGAAACATGTAACAATGTCTGCCTTCAGGTTGACAACGGGTATTTTGGAAAGATTTAACTGAAGGGTTTCACTGCGTTTCTATAGAAATCACGAATATTCACCAAAACCTGCAATATATGACGTTTGATTAAAATGATTTGTTATCCTTTTTGATTGCTGTCCTGTTAATGTGTTTTGTTGCTGCCCTGTTGATGTGTTTTGTTGATGCCCTCGACCGCCCAGTCCTCCCCTGTTACGTTCTACCGTGTTTGCACTATTTTCTATACTATCGTTGGTTGGATGGCCGATTGGTTAACGCGTGCACATAAGGTATGTCGTTGAGTCAACTGGTGTGGTTAGATTCTCCGGTTGTACGTGACAAGAAGTAGGGTCGCGTATTCTATTAGTGAGTTTTCTCCGGGTCCTCCGGTTTCCTTACACTGCTAAACACCCCTACTCCCAAGCGAATTATTGAAATAAAATTGAACCATGTGATTTTCTCTCGCTCTCTCTCTCTCTCTCTCTCTCTCTCTCTCTCTCTCTCCGATATGTACAGTATAACATTGCGGTGGCCCAGCGGGCCACTAACCAATAGGGTTCGAAATCGCTGCTGCTGTTGGCCGAGAAGTGCAGCGCGGTTTCACCTTGATAGGACGGAAACCCTAGCAATGACAGTTGTTGGGGTGGGAACAACTCCTGTTTACATGTTTGCGTACATGTAAAAGAAAGTAAGAATTCGAAATAAGAGTAGCGACGCTGACCGGGCAAACATTTCTCTCATCGCGGCAAACACCCGAAATCGGGGGGTTGGATGGCCAAATGGTTAGCACGTGCGCGCTGAGTAATAAAGCCTGTCATTGAGTCAACTGGCATGGTTTGGAATCCCCGGTTGTACGTGACAAGGTGTAGGGTCGCCTGTCCAGCCTCGTGGATTTTCCCTGGGTCCCCCGGTTTCCCCCTACTGCTACAGACCTAGGCGCAAGCGAATTATTGAAATAAAATCAAACCATATGTTAGTGCCGAAATGACCTAGTTTGTTCGAATGGACGTTAAACCCCATCTCTATCTCTCTCACACCGGATACGTTAGCCCAGTCGATGTAGAAAAGTAGGACGTTTATATAATTTTATAATACACGTGAGTGTGTAATTAATTACACTGGTCAATGGGTTAGAAGGTTAACTTTATTACGTTTAATATAGCCCCCCCCCCCCCCGTGCAGAATAAACATTCAACAACATTGTACAATTATTAAAATACACAGATTAAATAATATATGATAGTAATACAAATGATTAAGCCATTGGGGAATGTCCCGTGACATGATATCATTGGAATATTCTATTTTTTGAAATAAAGTTCCATTTGGCGTATGTTAAATGAATCGTTAAAGTAGTTAAGTCTCTAACTCAATATCATCGAAAGTCTTCGACGTTGAAAACACAAATTATTTGTCAATTTAAATCAACATTGATGAGCTTGGCTACTGATATGCAATATTTAAGACGAAATATTTTTTTTTTACCATTGGTACACGAATCGTGTACCATACGGCGTTTCAGACTCATTTTCGGCTAGGGACCCAAAGAAAAAGGCTAGGTATACTCTACATTACATCTCAAACGGTGAACATGCCCAATAAATACTATGTAGACTGGAATATCCAGACGCTATATATGAGACCCATGGTGTACTTCGCCAAACATAACTAGAGTAAAAACGGAAACGATTGAATGTAAATCAGTTTATATACATTCATATTAAATTATTATATGGCTCGCGAACCATTTGTGTCAATTTCTAGGACCAAAATATTAGCGATTTAGCTCCTTTAAAAAAAATTCATTAACTTTTAAAAGCTTATCGAGGCTAATTATCTTTTTATAATGCCGATGACTGTTTCATCTCAACTTTTACAATTATACAGTTTTTGTTTAAAGTCGTATAGCTGTATTTATTGTTTTATAATTAAGTTGTATCCAAGTTTTCATATTTTTATATTTAATTTGTATTCAAGTTTTAGATATTTAATACAAACGGGCTAACGTACTATGTGAGAAATTTTGCCCGGTCAGCGAACTTTTACGTGCACGCCAATGATTTTTCGTCGAGAGAAAGAAATGGGGGTTAGTGTCCACTCGACACAAACTAGGTCATTTCGGGACTAACATATGGTTTAACTTTAGCAGTGGGACTTGGAAGGAAACTGGAGGACCCGGAGAAAACCGACGAGGGTGGACCGTACTCGTTGTCAATAGAAACCGTTGACTCAATGATTGACTTTAAGATATAGGGTTCAATTTTATTCTGTTATTCGTTTGCACGTAGGGATGTTTAGCAGTGGCAGGAAACTGGAGGCCGCGGAGAAAACCCACGAGGTTGGACATGCGACCCTACTCTTTGTCACGTACAAGCGGGGAATGGAAACCACGCTAGCTGACTCAGCGACAGACCTTATGATACATCGCACAGTCATAAACCATCCACTGACAAATGGAAACAACACGGGAAAAATCTTGGGAAGGTTTCATTTGGCTATGGTGAGTGAAAAGTGCCGTACTTACCCGAACAGTTTATACCACTTCTTCCTAACTTCGGAGTGTTCTGGGATTTGTCATCGAAACTCATTTGCTGGAAAAAATTAGACAGATATGTACACGGTATATACTTCAATAATAGTTAACTATCATATCAAAAATATGCAAATAAAAAAGCCACCAAAAATTTACCCGTTGACTAAAACCCCAAAAATAAAATGAATCGAAACCTTGGAAAACCACCAACCCATTTATAAAAAATATTAATAGATTTGGGCGGACGGGTAAGAGCGCACGGAGAACAGTTGATAAATGATAAAGTTTTTTTAAAAAAAAAGCAAGGAGTGTAAGATAGACCCGAACTCAATGTCCTTGATTTACGAAATTTTTGGCCAAGGTAGAAGACCAAAAAAATTATTTTTGTTTTAACCCTAAAAAGCATATCTATTAGAAAAATGCACAATCATGGTAGAAAAATCACATGAGTTTCTATATTTAAACTACTAGTTGTTTCTTATATGGATGAAAAAAATATTGATGTCATCCAGGTTATTTCAGAAACATAAACACGCCCTCATCTTCCGTAGCTACATGGTATGTCCGTTATTAGTGGGACCACCCGCCCATAGCCAATCGTTCGAGTGCACTAGATGCCTTCTCTTATTACGTGGCTTAACGTTCGCTTCCACCTACGGTGATGTCGCATACATATACTTATTGAGAATTTGCAGATTTAGGATATGAGTTCTTAAAGAAAGAAAACTAAATAAATTTAATAAATTATCGGAAATCAGAATTTTCTATCGTAGATTGTGAAAAGTTATCCCAAAAGCTTGTGAACACGTTACATTACCAAGATTTTAATATAAAATGTTTTAGTTTAGGTTGAGATTGTCTATCGTACTGTTTGTTTAGTGTTATGTTGAGAGAGAGAGAGAGGGGGAGGGAGAGAGAGAGAGGGGGTGTTTAACGTCCACTCGACATATACTATGTGATTTCGGGACTAACATATTTTTTTTTAATTTTTGTTTCAACAATGCGCTTGCTTGCAGGGGTCTTTAGCAGTAAGAGGAACCAGCGGACACGGCGAAAACCTAGGAGGGTGGACAGGCGACCCTACTCCTTGTCACGTACAACCGAGGAATTGAAACCACAGCGGTTGGCTTAAAGACAGACCCTGTGATACAGCGCGCATGTACTAATCATTCGGCCAATCAAGCCCCTGTTACGTTGAGATTGCCTATGATACTGTTTGATCGGTGATATGTTGATCAGTTTGCGTATTTATGTTGAGACTGTTCGTGTTTTGTTCGCTTGTTTTAGACGGATTTCCCAATAAACTGCTATTTTGTTTCATCCAAACTACCCTTCCTTTGATGTTTAAAATAGAAGAAAACAACGACTAAAGGTGAGAGGAAGGTGACAAGAGGTGTTATTTTACATTCAAGTCTTTCTGTCGTTTCCATGTCAAAAAACCTTGGAAATTTTTCTGTTAATTAGTAAACGACAATATGTTTTACCGTTACAATACTACAACCATTGAAGCTATCAATAAACACTACAACCATTGAAGCTATCAATAACCACTACAATCATTCAAGCTTTCAATAAAACACAACAGCCATTGAAGCTATCAATAAACACTACAACCATTGAAGCTATCAATAAACACTGTAGACATTGAATCCTCCGGGCACTCCGGTTTTCCTCCACTGCTAAAGATCCCTACGCGCAAGCGAATTATTGAAATAAAATTGAAACCATATGTTAGTCCCAAAATGACATAGTTTGTGTCGAGTGGACGTTAAACCCCATTTCTCCCCCTCTCTATCGCCATTGAAGCTATCAATAAAACACTACAGCCACTGAAGCTATCAATAAAACACTATAGCCACTGAAGCTATCAATAAAACACTACAACCATTGAGGCTATCAATAAAACACTACAACCATTGAGGCTATCAATAAAACACTACAACCATAGAAGCTATCAATGAAACACTACAGCCATTGGAGCTATCAATAAAACACTACAACCACGATAAAGATGTTTTTCTGACTACTGTTATTAGATTTTTTAATTCTAACGGTCAAAGGTTTAACGCATGTTCTTTATATCAAAAGGCCCGTCAATTAGTCGAGTGACGTTATTTCGATCCCATGCGTGAACGCGACAAGGAGTAAGACGGCTGCCTAACCTCGTGGGTTTTCTCCAAGTCTTTTGTCCCCACGACTAAAGACCTGTACGTACGAGCGAATAGTTTGATTGGAAATAATTCATAAACAAATGACATAAAATGAGGCGGCATTCGCAACCATTGTATAATTGCTTATATTGAATTCCAACTGTCAACCGTCAAGACTTCTTACGGGTACACGGGGCCTTGATTTTCTTTCCATTCGAACGACACGGCGCTGTCTTTGTCAAGCCGTGCAGCACACTGGGGAAACTAGAGGAAATTTCTCGCGGGGAAACGACTCTGGAGAATCAAGAGGAAATTTCTCGGCCAACACCAGGATCGAACCCGTTATCTCCTCGATAGCGAGCCAGCGCCTTACTCACTGAACCATCGTGGCTTTTAGTACAATATGAGTTTGTTTGAACTCGATCTAGCACGTCCTTGGTTATTTTATAAACTTAGAGTTTGATCTACTTTACTCCCTGTATAACGTTGGGTTGGATGGTCGAATGGTTAGCACGTGCGCGCTGTATTATAAACCCTAACCCTGTCATTGAGTCAACTGGCGTGGTTTTGAATCGCCGGTTGTACATGACAAGGAGTTGGGTGGCTCGTCCAACCAAGTGAAATCTCGTGGGTTTTCTCCGGGTCCTCCGACTGTTAAAGAGCCCTACGACCAAATGAATTATTTGAAATAAAATTAAACCATATGTTAGTCCCGGAATTACCTAGTTTGTATCTAGTGGACGTTACACCCACCTCTCTCTCTCGCCCCCCCCCTCCCTCTATCCATATCATAACTTATAGGTTTTGATCTACGTTACCCCCTGTATAAAAATGTCTCCTTAAATATGTTATCTGTAAAGCTTTTAGAGTGTACCACAAGGAGAAAGACTTGATACTTTTACTAAGTTGTTGTAATCAGTGTAAAGATTGAATCTTGACATCTTTGGGGGATAATTCTAGTGAAAAGTGGCCTTTGTGCAATCTCTAGCAGCTTTCAAAAATCCAACCATGAGAGCCGATGTAGACAAGTTCGTGCCCAATTGACCTAGTCGAGGTTTAACAACGTTTTGTCAATAAAGATTCAAGACCATATAGAAGAAAAATGGGTGTTTGCCGAATTTGAGACGCTTTTCGTGAGGATATTCTATGTATCCGATTAGCACGAGGTAACTTACTTATGCGCTGCGGAAACTAAAATCATTTTTTAATAATTAACCGGGCGCGGCCGGTGTCCAAAATTGAAAGCGTCACGTCAGAACTCCTGCTGTTCAGTATCCACGAGAGTTTTTGCATGAATTATATAAATGTCCGCGATTGCTTCTCATCTTCAGTCGATCTGAGATTTACATTTCACGCCACAGCTTGATAAACAAACAACCCAACTTTCCAGCCTCGTTTTGAAGTGTCGTCTGCTCCTGTCATCAGTTTACCCGTGTGACAGCTTGAAGAGAAGAGTTTATAGATCTTGTCAACAAATTGTCGCAAATCGACAGTTAGACAAAAGTTTTCTGAACCAAAAGTTGGGTTTCTTTTAACAGAATTTTGTAAGGTCAAGGATAATCCTAGCATTCACCATGTCCATCTGCCTCAGGATTCTTATGTTGGTGTCACTCTTGACAGGTAAGACCAGTTTTATTTTATTTCATACTCGAGACACCAGGCTTAATTAATTTACGATCTTGAAAGATAAATTTCTGACCACTGCATGAAGATACATTTGTATTGTTTCAGCGTGTTTGCTGTGGTTTAATATTTTAACCAGTTTTTACCAGTCGTGTTTTCAATGTTTTTATCATGTTTTTGCTGTTTTTGCCAGGAATTTCGCCTGTTTTTCCAGGTTTTCGCTTTGAGCATGCACACATTATCAAATCCTTTCATATTACTCGGCAATTTAATCATTTGCACAGAAACCTGACATCAAAAATCGAAAGTATTAAATGAGACACCCTATCCCACACTTTGTCTGCTCGCTCGTTCGCTGAGAACCTAGCCAGTCCGAGCTTCACATTTGGCAGAGGAGCATACCACCGATGCCTCCCAGTAAAATTAATAAAAGGTATTAAGCACCAAGACAATATTTATCCTTTAAAATTAAAGTGATAAAAATGGCATCATGACGGCCATATATATAAAGAACCTAATAATTAGTATAGCGAATATTTGACGTTTATGACGTATTATGGTGTATATACCGGGTCAGTGGTGATGGTTTTGTAGCTATATCATGTATTATACCCACGTAACCAGCAAGTAGTAATAAATATTATGATATTTAGCATATAATATATAAATCAAGAACAGTCACTTCATTCTGAAGAGTAGTTAAAATACAAAAATCCGCTGAATGAATTCGAAAAATCGCGCAACTTATAGGTTCGCCAAATAAAAAAATTCTTCGGACCCCTGGAATACGATGATATAAAAGTGTTATCTATAAGTTTATAAATAAGTCTTAAATTGTGCTAGAATGAGTATTATCTTATAACACGAATCGAACGTTTAGACAGTTATGAATTAAATAATCATGAAATCATTCTTTTATTGAAGTACCCAAAATGTAGTCACCGGTACACATGAATTATTGGGTTGACTTTAACATTCTCGTCACATTCTGTTGGATTATTTACATTGAATTTAATACAAATAGCACAAAAACAAATATAGGATTTTTCTTGTATATTTACTGTGTGAAATTATGTTGAAAATTTCTCCACATAATAAACTTTGAGATTGTTTGCTCGGATGTTGAATAATAGCGATTGGAAACTGAAACAATTAAACACGGTTTGTGCAGCAGTAATTGAATAGGACTATAAATTATTTCTCGCTCCTGTTGAATAAACGTAAATACACGAAACGTTTCTAAGTGATATACATTGAGTTTATCTATTACAATACCGTAAACATAACTCGAATTTTTATGATTGTATGATTGGTGACGTGGCTGTCTACATTAGCCCAGTCGGCGCAGAAAAGTGGGACGTTAAACGATGTGGCTAACTGTCTGTACGCACTCTCCGTGCAGAGTATCTTTAACCAGGTAATCGTAAATTCTTACACCCCTTCAGTCATTCGGTTCTAGAAAACATTATCAATCCCAAGAGTGTCTCTTTGTTAGGATGGGACGAAAGACTGAGGTTCCCGTACACATTGGCGCGTATTTCAAAGAACCATTGATATGCCGTAATGCCGACATCATGGCAAAATTTCCCTCATAGCGTAAGGTATGATCGCATGCCCGCCCTTAGTTAGCCCACTCGGTGTAGAAAAGTAAGACCCCATCACGTTTCTTTATACCTTGATACTAGAGATAACTCTGGACAATGAGTCATGGTCATATCTGTAGAGGAATGGATATGTTGAACTAAAGCACGGGGTCTTGTGCACAAATTAGAGCTGCGCGTGAAGGATTCTTCAAACGTTTCCAATCCAATTCTATTGAACGCTGGATGAGCGGGGCCTTGTCACCCCCCCCCCCCAATCATTACACACCAAGCGATTTAAAATAGCACGCGTTAGTCTCATTTCAACACGGCTGCATTGATGCGCTATTCATCCCTTTGTAAAATTCTGACATTGAACGTCCCATTTGTTGGACTATTGTACTGGTAATGTTTGTTATCTTATCAGATAGCTGACAACTAATATAGATGATATAGTATGATACTGACCACGGCGACAGCTAAAACATACTTCACCATAGTCGTATCACGTATGTAAACTATCATCATGGGACATTCAATATTTCCATACAATATTTAACAATATGAATAGATTTGTGTGAAATCTGACATTTTCGCTATAATGTGTTTTACGTGTTTAAAAAAAACGACGTGTTTAAAATGGTGGTATAAGGCGTCACCAGACATTGACTATATATATGTAATTTAACATATATCCTTGAAATCGACGATAGTTTGCTTAGCAACATGTTATACTAGACTCGAAACAGATAACAACGTTATAACCCAACAACGGAACTAGGAATACCCCGAGATGGGGGATTTTTTGCCTGGACAGTGGCAAACGTCTCCGGCTAACAATCGTTCTCTTACGTGTACCCCAGCCAGTGTACGGATCGATCAACGGCTTCTGTCGTACTTCCTGTAACTACCCTCAAGGGAGACCAGAAAACTAATATAGAACCAGGGAAATTCTAGTCTAGTGAGCAGGCACATTATTCACTAAGTAAAAAAAGAGCAATTAGTGCAAAACCATATTAAAAATTGTCAATCCAATTTTATTTTATTTAAACAGAACATAAAACGAAAATGATGTTAACACCGTGGATAGAATACATCCGAGGACACATCATAAATATCACAGTATAGAGAGAGAAAGCTTAGAAAGAGACAAAGCTGATTTAAAATAAAGATGGCAGGGCTGTCACTGTTTCTTTACTTATAACACGTCCTATATACATATAAACTATTTTAGAACCAGGTTTCTAGTTGCAATAATCTTCGTAACGTCTCAAAAAATAAATATATTTTACTCCACGGAAAATAGACACAATGAAAGAATATAAGTTTATAATGTAAGCAAACAAAGTGACAGAATTTAAAAATCATTAAGAACACCAAAGTTTATAATGTAAGCAAGCTGTGTTTATATTGTAAGCAAACGGTGTTTACATAATTGACAATCCACTGAGAACACCACAGTTTAAAGGACTTAATTCTAATAGATATTGCAACTATATAATATATGTAAACATTTGTTAATACGCTCGAGTTGATATCTGGTGTTCTGGACAGGAAGCGCCATTTTTAGGACCGGCGCTAACAATAGCCCAAATGGGGCACGGAACTCACGTGAACGCAGTTCTAACAGTTATCACCATATTTTCTTATTTAGTTTAAGACGGATAATCAAAGTTTAGCGCGTTACTTATTCTTGCAATCTAAAATTAATTTAGCAGTTTCAAGTTTTGTGATTTTAACTTTTTCTTCCAAAAATCTGTTCCTGAAAATTGAAGTTGACAAATGGTTTGAGCAGGGGTCCGCAAGCGAGAAGCTGTACATACATTGTCAGACTGAAGTAGGCTACCCTATATAAGCATCACTTAGCAATTTTGTTGAACGTTTGAAGGTTGGAATTTCACATATACTATGATAATATTTCACCAAAGAATACCTTTAAATCACACCAATATACAAATTCCCGTTAAATTTGATACTTGATTTAACAGGTTATCTTATCAACCTTGATCTCTTCACATATCTAACATAGCATTAGATATTATATCTCTTGATAAAATGCTGGTGTTTACTTTAAAACGGTAAACATGCAAAACAAAGCACACGGTGAACTGTTTATAGCATAGAAAATAATTCAGGATTCTTGATCTTTTCCCGTCTTCATTAGCCCAGTTGTGATCAGAACAGTAGGACGTTTTAAACCCCCATTTCATTTCCTTATCTGTTCGCCAAAATGTCTTTATTACAATTCTTACTGAGGTATCTACATTTAAAATCTTTGATAAAATCAGGCTATTTTACAATAAAAGATAAACATTCAGGATAAATCTATTGGTAGATCAATCAGTTATATTGCAGACATATTCAGGATTTCTGATTCTTTTTGGCAAATTATCTGTATTTACAAATCTTAGTCAGGTATAATTCCACATTTTAGCGCACAGATATATTTTTCCTTGTATATTAATTTCACACTATTCAAATAGAAGGTTTATCGTAGAGCATTTCTAGGATTTAAATCTATTTTCAAATGTGTTCGGTTTACAAATCGTACTCCGATCTCAGACCACGAAATCTACACTATGATGTTGTAATTTTCTACAAATATTTCGTGCTATATTGATTTTACCTCGCACTATTCTACTGTAGAATTGTTTCGTCTTTTACTTTTAATATTTTTTGAATCTGCCATAAATTAGAGTGTAGACATGTATTTAATTATTCACGATGGCGAACCCCGTATGTCATGTATGTTAATATTCAGGGAGAATTGTAACCGAATTAAGAATAATTAAATGTTGGGAATACAAGTCAAGTATAAAACACGTGTAATTAATACAGTTGATGAACAGGGGGGCATGTTTAATTATGTTTACATGCATGTGTGACGGTGTCGCCATGTTGATTTTAGACGTGCATCATGTTGATTTTACATGTAAATGACAAGTAGAGTTCATGATCGTGGTCGTAATTGAGTTATTCGAAAAAAATAAGGGCACAAAAAGTGACAATTTTGGTTAAATTGGGAACATTTCACATTTTTGCCTAATTTTACACAGATGGCCGATAACAAATTTATGTTAATTTCTGTAATACCCGATTCATATCAGGGGGGGTATTTAAATTCTGCCAGAAACCTATTAATCGTAATTAATGCATAGAAAACTACATGTATATCGACATGTAGTCATTCATTTAACCGCAAAACAAAATTTCGTAAATAAACGCTTTTGGAAATTATCGAAGTAAGGTATATGGCTTGCGCGTCTTAAATATTTCGCTCTATTGTAATGGTGTCCCACAAGGAAACGTTTTAGTACCAATTTAATTGAATAATCATACAGACTAGCGGGTTATAATTCAGATTAATTTGGTTTGTGATTTTATGATTTTGTTTTATAATTCACGAGGAAATTGTATGAATATGCTTTACTCTAAAAGTAAACAGAATTTAAAATCCTTGATACAATCACAAATAATACAATTTTATTAATTGTCCCGTGAATCAATTTCCTGGCTGTCTCCTGCTGACATTATCTCGATTTTTAATAATTACCTTTGAAGGATATTTCGAATGTTTTGTATGATAGCTATTATCAGGCTGTGAAACTTGTTTCACATTAAAAATACTTGAAATTCGACACACGTTTATTGCACAAGGGTTTATCATGCTTGTACATTATATAAGTCCACTCTCGAGTGGACGTTAAATTCAATTCCCCTCTTTCAAGCTTCTGGTAAAATGCTATATTTCATTTTGACCGAAGCCCTTTGACCTGTCGGCCATGTATTACCTTGTCCAATCTGTTGTTTTATTGGTCAGTGTAAACAACATGACGTTGTAACGATGTCTAGTTTAAACATCGTCCAGCTAAACATCAAACAGTAATTCCTTCACATGTTGCAGTTGCTGGCTGGATCAGTCACATATCAAACTCAACGTTTAGTTTACACGTTCACATGGTCGCCTTCATCCAGGTGGGGGAGTCGCTTAGGAACCGTGAAACAGGCGTTTGGTTTACCATTTAACATGGTGGGAGAGCCATGCTGGCGCAGTGAGTAAGACACTGTCTTGCTAAACTGGAGGTCTCGCGTTCTATTCCGGTGTTCCTCCGGGTATTATCATTTCCATTTCTGACGAAAATACAGCGAATGTAAGGAATATCGAAACTGACCGGCGTATTTTTTTCACATAATTTTGATCTTCTTCATATCTACCGGGATTTTCCGAGTAAAGACATTAAAGTACTATCGGAAGCCCTATACAAAACGATCTGTCCAAATTGGAAAACAAAGATTTGGGTTGTGGATCTACTAAATTGTGGTAATCGGAAGTCCAGTAACAAATTGATCTGGCCAAATTAGACAAAGATCAAGGATTATGAAATGATAAAGTTATAGTTTGTAGACCTTTCAAACTAACAAATGTCACCAGATGTATCAAACTTTGATTCCCAGGCTCTTTATCTTATGAGCTAAGCTAATACATGTATGTAGATTACATGTCGAATTTATTCAAACGTTACCAAGGAACATCTTGGATATCCAGCTTCCGACACAACCAACCCGACAGATAAAATCTCAATTTGTAGATTACATGTCGAATTTATTCAAACGTTACCAAGGAATATCTTGGATATCCAGCTTCCGACAAAACCAACCCGACAGATAAAATCTCAATTTTAAACCAAAACGGGGAAGATTTCGAAAAATGTTGAAGTTACAAAAAATGCGGGCTGAACTTTATCCAAGACTCCGTGCAAATAATCAGCTTAAAACGAGCACCAAACGTTAAAATTGAGCCAAATATCACCCACATGTACGCCAGGCCTTAATCAAAGATTGTAATAGTCTCGTTCTAACCAGTCCCACAAGTCATCTAAGACATCTCTGTGATGTGAGACTATTTATGGAAGCGTTCGCTATCCATAATATTCCATTTCTCTTTAACCTTTTTTTTTATCAACATGTATTCAGTTTTTTCCATTATTTTAAGTGTGATCGTCTATGAAAGGCAGTACACTGCCTGGTGACCGCATAATAAAGCAGGAAGCCGCTAACGTTACGGAAACACAACATAGATGACGTCATTACAAACGCATTCCCAGAATAAATGGCCGATAATTATTTAACGAATACATTAGCGGCCCTGTTAATCAAGACTTTGATTTTAAATGGATCGAAGTTTTGTTTGACGGAGAACAGATTTTCTGGTATTTGAAGATGTTCAACTATAACAGCGTCTATCGATTATCACGTGATTATCGTTCTCAGCCACTAACAATGCAAATATATAAAACATTAAAACGACATCTTCAGAATTGATCGCTTAAAAATCTTTGAAATTCTTGAACAATATAAACATGTCAGGTTTTAAAAGTTTTGGCACATCTGCTACCGCACCGCGATGTCCTATCAACGTCTCCTTTTTGTGTTATTTCCGCGTGGATATATTTAATGTTTGTGGTACATTATTGTTCCAACATTTGCAATTGCTGATACATGAACATTCCCTAACTATGATAGTGCAGGGTAGTGCCAAGTCAAGTTTATGCCCATACCCCCCCCCCTCGTCACCAGTTGGGTTTCTTCCTTTAAAAGGGTTAGTTTTAATTAACAGACGTTTGTAATCTTAAAATAAGAATTGGGGGGTTGGGTGGTCGAATGGTGCGTGCTGTATCATAATACCGTCATTGAGTGGTTTCGGATCTCCGGTTATACGTGACAATGAGTAGGGTCGCCTGTCCAACCTCGTGGCTATTTTATTGGGTCCCGCGGTTTCCTCCCACTTCGAAAGACCCCCACGCACAAGCAAATTATTGAAATAAATTTAAACCATATGTTTGTCCCGAAATGACCTAGCTTGTGTCGAGTGGACGTTAATCCCAGTTGTCTCTCTGTGTGTTCGTAATCTTTAAATAAGAATAAGTGCCGGGTTTTGTTTATAATTATCACTCAATTCATGTAGTTGGTATCAGGTGTTCTACAACCATTAATCGATGTTTAAATAATCCCATGGCCTATATTGTAACGTCAAAACGCTTCTAATTTTCATGTTCCCACGTCATATATATTATACACCCCAAATAAGTCAATAAAAGTCGAAGGTGCCAGAATGTAAACAAGTATTTAAACAATTCGGCATATGGTGGACTTTTTGTAATTACTTGACGAATCCAATCAGTTCAAAAGCCTGGTTGATCAAAACGAAACGAAGGATATTTGTTTTAGGTCGGAAACTCTTCATTCATTTCTTCTTATTAGATGATTGCCAAGTAGCTTTGGTTATGCAAGAGGACCAGCAGTGTGATTCGCTATGCAAAGGTGCTCCAGAGCACTAGGTTGTAATGGGTTCGATACTTGTCAGTAGTATGGCATTGAGGGCTTGGTAAGGAACAGCTGCTAGTGGTTCGACATGCAGGAAAACCCGAGGTTCCATGTACACGTTGCCGTTAACCTAGAAAACACATTGACATCTGGATTTCGAAATAAGGGTTGTACCAGCATAGCACCGCTGCACGAATAAAATTAACCCATAACACAATGTGTGGCTTATTTCCGTCTTCGTTTGCCCGATTGGTACTGAGATGTTGGACGTTATACCTCATTTCAATTCACTTGCCGCCATTCAAATATGAATCAAATTATTGGAAACAGGTTTCCCTATGTCAAAATAAACTGAATATTACAAAGTAATGCAATAACAATCCTTTGATGTTATCACTTCCTGTATGTTAATATTTCCTGTAATTACCACTAGAGGGCGTCATGTCGGCAGTTAATTGGGTATCATGTATTTAACACGGGATTAGCTGGGATTATAAACAGCGAATCTTATTAAATCTCAATTAACTCAGCAGGTTTAAATTATACCAGATATTTTCACTTTGTTTAATTTGCATTTTTCGAAAATAACAAGAATTTTTAACTTATCACGCGCATTCACTGTTACATCATTTCAATATCATGTCGGTGATGGATTAAAGATCAAACAGTGGATTAGGACGAACAGACACAAACACAAAGGTCACTTTATTCCCCAGTACATTACCGTTGTCTATCAACCTTGGTGCAAATGAACGTAAAACTCTAGGAACGAACGAACGGGTATATTACCAGGTGCGGATCCAGGATTTTTTGCAAGGGGGGGGGGACTAGGTTTGATAATTGCTTAACTAATTGCGCTCAACCGATAATTTGGTAAATTAGATTCAATTTGGTTCATTCTGATGTATTTCCGGAAGGTAAATTCCAAAATAACAGGTCTAAATCGCCAATAAAATCGCATAAAATTTTTTTCAAGCCTGAGCAGGGGGGAGGGGCGGACCCCCTGGACACCCCCTCTGGATCCGCGCCTGATTACTAAGTTTTACTTAATTTAAATCTCTGGGAAACCACCGTGACTAGGCGTGTAAAGCTGTTTCTCACTAACCCGGGATCCTGGCCGAGAAAGTTCCCCCGGAATGTTTCAACAAACCCCAATGGAATTCGAAGCGGTCGCTGTCCGGGAAATATTCCCCATTTATTAGCCCTTCAGTTCAGAAAGGTAGAACGTTTTAATTTCATTTAAAAATCTTGGGTTGGTTCCAAGTGGGTCAGATAAATTATAATATTACAGGGAGAGATGTCGATAATATAGTTGTATAAGTAGGACTGTCATAGTTAAAACTAATAAAGCCCCTGTACTACATATTTCTAACATTATTGTATACACAGTGTGACAAGTGTGGGTTATAAAAACTTTATATTATATACAGTAAGTATATCTGACACACAGTCAACATAATACTTAAACTCTAGTCTTATAAACATATTTACCGCGTGACAATCTGGACTTACGGGCACTTTAAACGCAACAATACATTTGGCATAACGCTAAAACTCCAAGATTATATATATAAGCATTATCTATATCATCTATACCTTCATACAAAACAACGTGTTTCTATTTCTTACATAAATATTTATTTACTTGTCAAAAAATCAAGATTGTTTTTTATTTTTTTAAAAAAAAATCTCTGATTTTATTTTTTTTTCTGTTGTTCTGTCGTGTCACCCGTTTTTTGTACTCGCAATATAATTGTAGAAAATATAAAAATAACTGTTGTTTCTTTTTAAAAAAAAAAAAACTGAACGATATACATGTAATGTTCATCCTAAAAACAGCCTCAACATTTTTTAACGAATAATTTACATTTTTACCGCCTTGTTGACACTACGATTTTTTTAAAGGCTGACATATTTTCTTTTAAGGGTAAAAATGTGTTAAAACACGCCAACTTTAGTTAAGTTTTGTTGAAACATGTGTAAACATTTCTCGAACTGTAAATAAAAATTGTTAGCTATAACCCGGTATTTTAATTAGTCCCGGTGCGATATAAATTGTAACCCTTAAATAAATAAAACTGTGTACTAATCATCATATATGCACCAATATAAAACAAGTTCCAAAACACCATCATATCGAAACCGGAACAGGAACCGATCAACCGTTCAGCGCCGTGTGTTTCACTAACCCATGCATGTATCAACCTACCCACCAATATAACCAATACGGTTTTAAGGTAATATAGCTTTAACTTCTTTCCGTGTATCTAATTCAAGAGTATATATAGCGTTTGTTTTTTTCCATGACTTAAAAATAGCAAAATATCACCAATATATTCAATGTAAAAGTTCTCCTTTGTGATTATGTAGTCAACAATGGAAGCCGTGTAATATATATATTAAGGTCTTGACTTTCATTCGAATCATTGGCTCTGTAAACAAAGCCACGCGTCATGATCATTTGATTATTATAAATTCCATATTAGGTAACGCCATGTTTTTGGATCAGGAACTGGGCTCCAAGCTCCACTCATCTTGTTATTTTTGTTATTTTGCTTTGTGTTCCTTGGTGGAACGATCTTCGAAACATAGCATAGGGCTTCATTACTTCAAATACAATCGACAATAACTGTCTGTTTTTTGTACTAAGCGCATCGAGTGACTGACTTTCATTTTTGCTATGTCACAATTCCAAGATGGCGGCTATGGAGTCATCCTCGGTTCCCGGTCCAAACTCGAGTATAGGACTCGCTAGTCATATTTTCATTCTTTTCTTCTTTTAGCACCAATCACCTTCGCTAACCCTGAACCATCTGAACTAGGACTCCTGGGAAGAGGCCGATTGGGAAGATTGCTTGGTCTGCAGGTTCTGGGAGGTGTGGGAGGACTTGGCGGCTTGGGAGGACTCGGTGGTGTGGGAGGACTCGGTGGTTTAGGGCGTGTGGGCGGTCTTGCTAGCTTGGGAGCTACCACTTTGCCTTTAAACGCCCTTGTCACAGCTCACGGCGTGACAGGACTTCCTGGTTTAGCCATGACTAATTTGATAGCACTCGGCATGAGATTAAGAAATGATCTAGATAGCGACCAACGACGTGCTCTACGAGTTCATTTAAACATCTTGGCACAAGCTTTGCATGGCCAGAACAAGAAATAAAATGGAAATCAAATACTGCTTTCAAACCGCCTATTCAGACAATGTTACTTCACCGTAATTTTAAATCCAGCACAGCCAACCGTATTTTACTTGCAGTCAGAACAATCACCATATCCATTAATCTTCTTCAGAATTTCACCAGATCGATTAAAAATAACACCAATACTCCTTCAATGATGCCCATATATTCAAATTTGCTTCACACGAAAATTTATCCCGTACAATTGTTCTGTATTTGGCTAATACTGCAAGTTCTTATGTAGCATTCTAATAATTTGTTATCATCTGTGAAGCCTCTTGTAAATAAGATAATATATTCATATTTATACGCAGCTAATTTGTTAATGTTTGTCCGCTTTTCTGTTAATCGTATTTATTGCTTTTTATTTTATTTTATGTTTGTGTATCGCTTTTTGTTTATCAATGCGTTGAATATTTTAACCAGTTATTAAATTAATGCCAATGTGATTTACTGCTGTACTGAATAATGTATTCACCCCGTATCCGGTGTTATAATATTGTATATTCATGCTTCCTATATACATATACTTGCTGTATGTGTGTCAACTTCTTGTGATTAGATACTGTAAACTCTGTTGATGATAAATATTTACAACTATTGTAGGTGTGATTATTATAGTCATTATAATCAAATCCTGCTGTAAATAAAGCTATTTATGATTAACTTGTCCTCGATTATATTGTAACGGAGTGTAATAATATAGCATTGAGTTTATGGAGAGATATCACCAACGACTGTAGACGTAGAGCTTTAGTTTTCATAAGAGATTCCATAATACTTCTTCCATTTATGCATTAACCATATAGTTTACACTAACCCTCACGTGTAATGGTAACGTAAGGCAAGGCTAGTACGTTGTGACATCAACAGTAGACAAAGCTACCCTGTTGTGGGGGTAGCGTAATATCACCTAGTACGTTGTTACAGTAACGTGATATAAATCCAGTGCGTTGTTATGGTAATGTAAGATAAAAGTTGGTACATTGTTATGGTAACGTAAGACAAATTTAGTCCGATGTTATGGTAACTTAAGATAAAGCTATTACGTTGTTATGTTAACGTCAGATAAACTTAGTCATTGTTATGGTAACTTCAGACCAAATCACTTACGTTGTTATGGTAACTTATGACAGACCAATTACGTTGTAATGATAATTTTAACCGAAGTTAGCAAGGTGTTATGGTAACAACCATACTACGATGTATATATAGACAAATATCCAATATTATAGTCACCCGACAATATAAATAATGAAACAGGGACCAATTCAAACACTACCTATTCTCATTGCTTTTCTGTGTCAACTTTACAGATTATCCTGATATTGTAGTAGCAGTTGTGAACCTTGGGTCAAAGTTTTTTTCCAAATAAATGTATTTTAGCGTCGCTTGAATCACACACAACATTCAATCCCATCTTAAATTAAAGTCATAGTAGAATACATGCCGTCGTTTGAATCATACCTAATTCATCTAAGATCAAAGCGCATGTTGCTGGAAACCTGAACTGAGAACCGAATGTACCTCAAGATGATTTGATTTATTTTCCCCTTGCATGTGAATTGTGAACCTACCCACCATTGCCCTCACTGGATGTGCTGAAGGTAACTGATCTTTTCATTTTTTTAAAAAAAAATCATAAAAACAAAACCTTATTTGATTTATTTTATTGGAGAGTGAACAATCACTGTATGATTTTTATCATTTGATGCATGGCTTGTTCATTGAAACTGATTATTATAAATATTTTACAAAGCGCATAAAGCACAACAAAATATACGAATGGACACGTGGCAGCTTCAGATGACATGTGGCATTCGATGGCATCGGGCATCCAATATATGACTTTTTGTCTATCGTCGTTTTCTTAAATATTTAAATGGCAACATATTGAGTGATGACTGACTAAGATCAATACAAAATGGCAATTCAATACTGACATCCGGATGTTTCTAGTTTAAAACTCTCTTTATAACTTTCATTAATACAAATCTATTTTGTGAAATTTACAAATTCTTTCATGTTTTTTTGCAGTTCCATTCATCAACGCCCAGCAGAACGCTGGTCAAGCAGCAATGCCTGGTCAAGCAGCAATGCCCGGTCAAGCAGCAATGGCTGGTCAACCAGCAATGGTGGGTCAACCAGGAATTGTTGGCGTCCAAGCTCTTGACGATATTGGTATAATGGGGGTCGGTCTCCCTGGTATTGGAGTAACTGGTCTACCTTTAGGCTCGATGATGCCTGGCATGGGTGTGACAAATATCGCTGCAGGAGCTATAGCCAATTTAATTAAAGTTGGCAAGAAATTAAGAAATGATCTGGATCGAGGTCAACGACGACAGCTTAGAAATGGAATCGATGGTGTGGTGAACGCTGTTAGACTAGCCCAGATGTCATACGGACCTTATATCCATCTAAGCTAATTTTTTAAAATTTAATAGCTAAGGACAGAATTTGTCCATGTTTGACTGTGCCTGTTCTAATTTCCCAATCGCGTGTTTGTGTTGCGTATACTCGTATAACCTTGAAAATAGCTTATATGGCTTATTTGTTGAATGTCTGAATGATATCACATCAAGTAGAAATGGACCTGATAATGAATAGTATAATTTTCCATGTCGTCTTTGCGCTTTCAACTCATTTGGTAGACCAGTTTACTGACTTTGATAGATCAATTACCATTTTTCGTTTAGAACAACAATACTTTTTGATCAGGTTTATTTGAAACGATATTTTGATCAGATTTAGATACGATAATATGGAATACTGAACTGTTCAGTGGTTTGTTTCGACATGATACAAGTATTTATTTCAATCATCTGGGAATCAATTTCACCATTTCAAATATCAGTATTATGAACAGAAAAACCCTCAAACAAGTCAAAAAAGAAAATCGAGATTATTTTGCTTTGGAAGCGCAGCGTCGATATAACGTTACTTGAAGATGGTTTTCACAACCTTATTTGTAAAAATCCTAAGTTATAATCAAAGACAAAGTATTGAACGACAAAATGTAGATTTTAGTTTGTGGACTTTCTGAATGACTAATAACCCAATTAAATGTTTTAATAAATAATAGCCAAATATTATAAGGTATCCATGTAGACCATCAGCATACTGGGCTCTGTTGGCGTTACTCTATACAGTTATAAAATATTACCAGAAAAAATGAAATGAAACTTAATATCTGTCGTCTTTTGGATAATTTTTCAGGTCTCCATGGTGATAGTAATCATACTCAGCCCCCACCCCCGCCCGACAAGGCCGCAATATTTATATTATTATATAAATAAGTGTAGAAATTACCAGAATATATCTTACAATGGAAATGATCTTGTTATGTCCTTGCTTTTGAAGGGATCTCAGTAAACTGTAAATGAAATAGATCTTTATGCTTGCTCCTTTGGGGGGGGGGGCATTAACTGGCTCTTACTGTTTGTTCTCCTTTTTTTTTGGGGGGGGGGAGGGATTTTCACAAAAATTGTATAAATGTATAACATTTGAAAAGTCCACTTACTATTTGGTATTTCTTTCACCAGAATTTCTCTCTTGAACATTCCAGTTATTCCCGTTCTTACCTTCTGCATAATGTGTAATTGTTGCTGTGAAACGAATTCTATTAATGTTATTTACAGATTTTGTGGTTGTTATTCTATTGTCTGTGTAAATATAAAGTATTCAATTATGGAAGAAATGTTTGTTTTTTTGTATTGAAGTGAGATAAAGAGACGACAAGAAAAAGGCCATGAATTACTCGTGTCTTTTTACTCTAAAAGAGTTCATCGCATTAACTGCAATAAATTTGACTTAACTAAAAACACGACACGAATAGTTCACAGACGAGAATATGTAAGGTAACGTAGCCCAACATCACGTCCAATGACGAAGTATCACGTGGTTGATAATCCGACAAACATGGCGGCTTAACATCTGTCATGTCTCACTTTGTTGTCAAAGTGAAATCACATGAAAACTTCGACCTCAACTTGCGTGTAGTTTCATCGCGGCGAAGAAATAAAATAGTAGGTGCTCGATACACTTGAAAATGCCGCAGGGTCTGCTTTTGTCGTAAATAATGATTAGATCTGATAAATAAATTTACCGCTTTATTACAATCATCGTACTTGATAAAGATAAGAGGATACGTGTCGAAACGCTGTTCCTGTATAATAACTCCAGTGACACTTTCATATACATTTTATGTTCTGTTGACGTGTTTCTTAATTAATAAATTCTATTTAAAGATAATTATCAAACATCGGGCGGATAAAACAACCAGGAAAAGTTGAGAGAGTCGATACACCGGATGAAGCCGACGGATGAGATGATTGGGATCGAAGCACCATTAATTAGAAAATATTTTAAACCTTTGTGAATCATTCACTGTTATTTAACTAAGATTGATAATATTGTTGTCGATTGTAAAGGGACATGCTCTAGCGTGGAGTTTACATTGGTAGTCTGTCATGGATCCGTTGGCCGTGGACGGTAATTTATAATATTATGGGACTTGCCAATGGAAATTCTTGTAAAACATGACGAACAGAAGAAAAACTTCGCATAAAATATGACTTTGGTCATTATTTACAGAAATATTCAAATAATTGCCCGATACAGGTATAACGGCAATTTGTTATTTCTAATCAATCCTAGTCCATTAAAACCAATACTCAACTCAACTCATGAAGAACCTTCATTCAGAAGAACCAGATGAATAATAAAATAACATCCTTCCGATCATTTTATCAAAACCCACAAGCCCAATCACCCAATCACGAGTTTGTAAAAAATACAGTTTTTACAGTTGTCGTATTACTTGTAATCCACTTATCTCCACAAACAAACCGCATAGAGTCTAGAAGCAGAAATCCGTGGCATTCAACAAAATGCTCCCAAAGTCGAGATATGATTTATTAATCTCATGCATGTATCTACCTACCTACCTACCATTCATCATCACTGGATCGTTATCAGGTAAATTATCTTTCATTTTTATCATCCGATATTATTGACTTAATCACATGCTCAATTCAAATATAATCTATTGAAACCATATCGCCTCCATTTTCTTCACATCGGCATCTTAAACCGACATCAGCAGCAACCATAATTGTCATTATAGTCTCCCTGGTTTCATTGAGTCATCTTCAAATGCCGACCTGTTAAATATAATATTCAATATAATATTCAATTGTAAGTTTATTTAATCATTTTTTAAAATGTACAAATATTTATTTTCTAGCCCCGCTCATCAGTGCTAACCCGGCACCTGCTCCATCTCTCGGCAGCTTGACAGGACTTGGAGGTTTGATTGGTCTACAAGGTCTGCAAGGTCTGGGAAATCTACAAGGTCTGGGATTGGGTGTCACTGGTCTTCCTTTAACTTCTATGATAACTGGACACGGAGTCACAGGTCTTGCTGGTGGTGCCATCGCTAACTTGATAGCACTCAGCCAGAATTTAAACAACGACTTAAGCAGAAGGCAGCGACTCGCTCTACAAGTCCAGATCGCTAATTTGATTTCTGCTGTAAGAATGCAACAGATGAGAGCCATGAACGGTGTGAGAGGTATTGCCCTCAACAGAGATTAAGAAACAACTATCGGCCTGAACAGAGAATAAAATACAAACCCCTCTTAATTTAAAATTTAATGAATACAGAAAGCTATTTCTGACACTCAGGACAACGGAAATTCTAAATAAAACAAAACAACTTAAAGTCAGTTTTGGATGGAAATGAAGTATTTAGTCGAGTTGATTCGTTGTATTAATTGGATTAATGATAAGACTGATTAAGCGGAAGTCGATTGCTTTCGTGAATTTAGTTTCGAGTTTCGTATCGACTGCATCTTTGGATTATATCTAAACATTGTATGTATGTATGAAATTGAACGTCACATACAACAGATGTACACACCCGATGTTTGTTTCTGTTTTTGAAGTGTGTACATCTGTTGTATTTGACACATCCAATATACATACTTCAAAATTAAATGGAATTCACAATGATTATTATTTAGTTTGGAACCAATTCAAAGAGTTCATCAGTAATTTGAATGATTCATATAAAAAAGTAATGAATATTTTCTGTATGTATTATTTGTATTTTTATCAGACACAGGAGACCATTGTTGTAATTAATATCTGTCGCTGTTTCAAATTATCACCAGTTCAGGGCGGACCTCGGATATATAGCTTAATTGGGGCGTGGAGGGGGGGGGGATTCCACCTCTGAGAAATTTCGGAAAAATCACGGGGAATTTGTTGAGCACACGGGGACGGGGATGGGGACGGGGATCCGTCACTGAACCAGTTTACCTAACTCCATGATGGTATATCTATATCTAATATTTTAAACAAGTTAACCAGTAAATTAAATTGTAGATTACATGTTCTGAAATTCCGTTACCATGGTAAACTTTTGTTACCCGTACGTCAACTTATATTCTGTAACCATTACAAACGTTTATTATCCACGATTTTATTGCCACTAATATAAAGCATCTGTTTGTATATGATTTATATGTGCTATAATAGTTTTGCTGTGTAAACGATTTTTTTATATTCATATATTGTATATGACTGTTTTGTTTTGTTGTTTTTGTGTGAATATTATAAACCGTGTGAATATTGTAACATGTGTGATGTATTATATATTACTGATGTAAATAAACAAATCTCAATACTTGCTACGTGTTTGTTGTTTGTTTTAAAGAATATAATTTGGGTAATAATATTGGGTCTATTACACTGTAATTGATTGGGTTAATCTAGGAATACCCATTATTAGAAGGGTCTCGCAACTACCCACGTAGCTCCCGGGGAATATCTTGGTTTTGATTTGTTATCGTGTATTCCCGTACGTCCATGGGTCGCCAAGTAAAACACAGCACTATGATACATGCTATCTTTCTAACGTTACAAATGAAATGAATCTAACGTCTTCCTATTCTGCTTCATCTGGGCTACAAGCTGGGTTCTAGTATTGGACATACTCTACTGCTTTAAGGCCAGTTATATCGGAATGCATTGTCAACATTTAGATGGATGTTTACCTGTTCCCATTACCAGATTATATGGCTTTAGTGTTGTTCCGTTAATATTTACTGGAATGTTCCAGTCTACGAGGACATTTACAACCCCCGAAACCCACACAAAATGGACGGAAAGTCACGAAGCAATATCTTATAGAACTTTACTGGTGATCCGTTAATATTTACTGGATTGTTCCTTACTTTGACCTCCGAAACCCACACAAAATCGACGGCCTACCATGAAGCAATATCTTAAATTGTTCCTGCTCTCTTACATTTCAGCAGCACGAACAGTTTCATAATCATTTGAAGTAGATGAAAGTCGCTAATGTGACAAAAATGGAGGTTTAAGATCTGTTCTGTTTCTCACTTTACCAAAAGAAAGGCCAAAGTTTAAATTGTAGGCCCCCACCCTCAACCCACCCACTCTTCTACAAAACCCCATTGGATACATACTGGCCCTGACCAATAGAATATTTTCACACCCACCCAATGTTCCACAAACCCCATTGAGTACATACTGGCCCTGGCCCTGACCAATAGAATATTTTCACACCCACTCTTCTGCAAACCCCATTGGGTACATACTGGCCCTGACCAGTAGAATATTTTCACACGTCAATGAGTAAATACCACCCGATGATCCGAAATCAATTTCAATTCTAATTCTTGTTAAAGTATTAGAATAAATAAAAGTTGAATTGATAAGTGGATGAAATGGGGTTTAACGTCCTACTTTTCCGCAACTATCAGGATAACGACGACCTACATACTCCATACAGTGTGCTATTATAGAAATTTCGCTAAGAAAGCAATTAAATTCCAACGATTGTGGGCTCTTTTACGTGCTCGGCCATCATCGCGACATATGGTACATCTACATTTTATTATTTCGGGAAAAGTAGAGCTGAGTGACGGGATGATCTGACATGTGAATCAAGGGGTGTGGTCTTGATTCCACACTTGTACCTGACCAGCAGCAGTGTCGTCTGTCTAACCTAGTTGATTTTTCCTGGTCCTTCCGATTTTCCCCCCATTGCTAAAGCTGCCTACGCACACGGAAATTATTTGTTTGTTGCGATACGACGTAGTTTATGTTGAGTGGACGTTTAACTCGATAACCGCTAGTTTAAATAATTCCCATGTGCAGTCATGCTAATTGTGACACTAAAATACATATTTTGATCTGCTGACATGTATTTTGCACCGTGAACATTAAAATAATATTGGCAACGTTATCCTTCCATTTAGGCATCCAAACAAATAGATGTGTTTTCCAACCAGACCTTGTTTTCTGCATCACTGACAAGGGGAAACCAAAACCCGACGAACTTGCTCGGCCAACAATCGAACCTGAGATATCCTGGCTAGTGAACCAGCCCCTTCCTCACCGAGCCACCGTGACCCCGCTAACTATCTAAACGCATGCAGCTGTTAGCATACGTGACAAAAGTTGAACACTTTCTTTGATATCAAAACGAACCAATGTTGACAAGAGAGACACGTTCTTCATCTCAAAGTTTTTATTTTAAATATTTTTGGTGTCTGTAAACGGACGAGCCGAAGTTTCTAACTGTTCTTGATAAAGAGGGTGGGGTTGGCAGTGTGGTCGTGGTAAGATGCTATGGTTCGATCCCGGTTTATACGCGACCAGATATGCCATAGCCTGCTTAACCCAGCGAGTTTTTATCTAGATATTCTGGTCCGATGACATTAGCCCAGTCGATACAGAAAGGCAGACTGACACTAAACCATATCCCTTATCCCCTATCTCCCCTTATAGCAGGGCCGTATGTAGGATTTTATAAGTGGGGGTGCAGTGGATTGGTGCGGTGCCAATATCATAATGCACAAGCTACTGAGCGCGCGGACTGCCCTTGTCAAAGTCGCTAGCACGTAATCCCATAGGGGCGCCTTTTTTCGGGGCGCCTTATTTCTCTGGGGTGCAATGTACCCCAGCACCCCCGCTAAATACGGCCATGCCTTATAGACCTCTACACAGAAGCGTAATATTGAAATGCCCCAGTTGGTGTAGACGTTAAGCCCCTCCCCCTTTCCTATTGTAGATGTTACAATCATGTCTTAGAATCCGCTGTTCTTAGACCAGTCGGCACTGAAAGGTCGGACGTCTCAAAATAACTGATGATGATTCGCCGTTAAAATCAAATTCTGGGTTATCCATATTGTAATGTACTTAACAGGATATTTACTTTGTGTGTTCGTTATTTTTCACAAACTAACCATAAATATATGAAACTATTATCACGAATGTCAACTCCGGCCATTTCAGACGTGGATATCAAAATTGCTGCGTGTTTATAAGAAAACGTGGTGGTTTTATCTTGAATTTGTCGACAAAGAAAGTTTACTTTGGTATCGGTTATCCTTTACAAATAGTGTGAGACAGTGTGTTTATTTAAACTTGTATCTTGTCGTGTCGTGTCAATAACCATCTTAAGATTAGAGGAGAAGAGATGGAAGACAGAATAACATTCATCAGATATTCTATATTGTAAAAATTACACACTTTATTTTTATACGAGTTCATCTCAATCTGTCTTTATTAGCCAAGTAGGACGTTAAACCCCATTCCATTCATTCGTTTATTCTATTGGACATTTGAACACAACACATGATGTACAAAATAACAAGTAAAATAGGTATTGGTATTGTACGTTTTACGGACAGTGTCCGTTTTTTACGACTTGCACGCTAAAAAATACTCGAATTTATTAATTTACAACACAACCAAAATATCAAAGTTATACCATTATAATATACAATGGGCGGTCCAGCAAGGGTGTTGTTTGTGGGATGGGGTAGCAGAATGGTTAACCCCAGAGTGTGTTACATCATAAGTTTTGTTACTAAATCAAGTAGCGTGCTTTTGATTCCCAGATAGTACGTTACAAAGAGTTGGGTTGCCTTTCAACGTTCGTGGGTTTTCTTCGGATTCCCCCGTTTCCCCTCACTACTAAAGACCTCTATGAACCCTATGTTAGTGTCAAAATGGCCTAGTATGTGTTGAGTCGACATTAAACCCCATTTTACTCTTTTTCGCATCCAGCGATATCAATTTAACAGTCCCCAAATGACCTAGTTTGCATAGCATTTAAAATTTATTAAATCTTTGTAAAAACTAAATGGAAATGAACCATATTTAGACTGATGTTCAACTTTAACAATATTGTAGTTTACAAAGGTTTTAAAATCAACCCAATAAATGACGACTCGTGGTTTTAATATAAATATAATCTTAAACGTGAAATATACTTGATGCGTATTGGGTGTGTTCCCAGGCGCCGATCCAGAATTTTTTGCAGGGGGGGGGGGGTGGTCTAGGTTTGATAATTGCTTAACTAATTGCTCTCAACCGATTAATTTGGTAAATTAGGTTCAATTTTGTTCATTCTGACGTATTTCCGGAAGGTAAATTCCAAAATTACAGGTCTAAATCGCCAATAAAATCGCGTAACACATTTTCAAGCCTGAGCAGGGGGGGGGGGGTCCGGACCCCCTGGACCCCCCCCCCCCCCCCTCTGGATCCGCGCCTGGTTCCCCGATTTGTATTATGAATTAAAACGCCATTGTGCAGAAATCAGTTTCACAAAACATGTAACGTTGTACTTCCAAATGTGACATATTTGAATAGAGACGTTACGTTGCATGTTAATAATATTAACATGTTTTACCCATAAATTGTACCAGTACCCATATTAGGCCTACACACCTTCTCCAAGCTCAGTACACCATAATCTCAACAACCAAAGTGGTTTACTAATACATTATCTATAGCGGTTACCAATAGAGGTCACCTTTAGCGATGTCGTTCATGTAATTAACGTGAAAGTCCTTCCTGCTTAGATAGGGCTAATGAAGTCGGGGCATGCTGTGTGCCCTATGAGGCAAAATGTTTCCCGAACAGTAGCGCTACACCCTTCTCCTGTTTTAGGTACAAGCCAATATGTACACGAAACCCTGTTTTTGTTCCATCCGAACGCCTAGATGCTTTTTTTGTCAGCCCTCCTCCCTCGTCCTGCACCTTTGACAAGGGGAAACCATGCTGATAAAATCCTAGGAACTGTCCCAACCAACATCGGGATCGAACCTTTGACTCCTGGTTAGTGAGTTACCGCCTTACACACAGATCAACCGCAGCTCCCATTCTCTCTAGAACGTTAAACATTCACGATACGATATGATAAATTACGGCTACTGTAAGATTTCAACAAAATCACGACATGTTTATTATGGTAGCCGTAATTTATCATACTGTATTATGTCATATATCCACACAAATTGATTGATCATATTGTATTTATGTAATATATCCATATTATGAATTGATTGATCATATGGCATTATGTAATATATCCATACAAATTGTATTATGTTATATATCCATACAAGCTGATTGGTCATGTTTATCTGCTGGTGGATTGTAATCAGTACATTGTTGTAATTCACTACTAGTAGTAACTACGTGTTTGTAACCAGATTCACGAGTTGTTAGAGATAGTAAAAGATGTACGTTAAGTGATATAAAACCTTGATTTAAGGGACTAATGAGGTATTTATCTTTGCCTTTTATGTCTACCTGTGCTACTGTTACCTGTCCTGTCGGCTTCTTTTATGTTTATCTTGTTGACTAAAGGCTGAAGTAAGATTTATTCTCAGTTACTATTGGCGAATTGTTTATCATGTGTACCCTTGGCGGTTTACACTCAACTTAGCTACTTTTCTGTTTTGTTCCTGTGTTCAATAGAAAGGTGTTTGCTTAGGTCTAATTTACCTCGGCATCAAACAATTTAAAAACCAAAAAAAAACATCGCCAAAACGATTGCAATTGTTTCTAAAGACAAATAAAATCGTGTCGCAGGTAGTAAAATTACAGTGTTTAATAGTGGGTCAACAAACAGCAGCAGAATACAAGCCACGTCGTCGCTTCACATAATAAATTTAAATTTAATGTGTGGTGCTTCCGGGATCTTGTACAATAAATAACCCACCCAAATCTTACGTAAAGTATGGAACTCGAGAAACTTTTTAAACAGTAGCTTTGGTTTCTAATTGGTCTTTTTCCCGAAGACATAATAAGATCTATATTTCGTTTTGTTTTTCTATATTTTCGATGTCCTACATGAAGATCTGACCGAATGTAGCGATAGGTTGCTTCAAAGGTCTTAAGAGAATGAGAGGCTTTTTTGCCTCTATGATGTCATACATTTGATTAACCAATCAGCATTGATGTTACTATTGAATTACCCACAGTTCCGTGCAAAACACGCCGCAACAGTCCATTTCATTGGCTAATCCCTCCAGAACACGTCAATGATAACAACTCTTCCAGATTCTAGTGTAAGACAAGTGAAACGAAATTTTGAACTATAAAAACGAAACGATATAGGATCCGTGTTTAATCAAATTGCCCAAAGAACAGAAAATCAAATTAGTAGGTTGTAAATGAGAAAATTAGTTTTATCTGTTTAAATGGTAACCATGAAAGAAGGGCAATTTTATTTTTAAATTAAACAAATATAAAGAAAGTGTTATTTAGTACTTAAGAAGATCAAAACAAAGAGGGCTGCATCAAAATTGTCAGGACGTCGATGTTAACGAATAAAGATATATACTTTAGGCGCCTTAGAAACAGAAAGATGGAGACAGGAAATCAATAGAGAATATTGTAACCTGTGTTAGGATTGGTCGATTCGAATAGTTGTAGGAACAATGTCTGGACTTAAAATGTGCCACGTTGTCCCTTAAATGCAAATTGCTGAAAGTAGTTTAATGCATATTTCTAAAGGTAGACTAAAACAAATTGGTACAAAGCGACTAAAACACATGCGTGTTAGATCGTTTGTTGGTGCGGTCGATACTTATGGCATTGATACGATATGTTTAACATCCACTCGACACAAATTAGGACATTCTCGGACTAACACATGAATGGAAGTTTATGTCCCCTGGTTGGAAAACCCACGAGTCTGTGGCAGGCGACCCCACTCATTGTCAAGCATAAATTTTAGGTAGAAAATACGCCGCTTGACAGACTACTCACCCCCACACCCCCAGATTATAATATCTTGATGATGCTATCCAACTGTGTGGAATGGACGTTATACCTTCTCTGTTGATGTTACTGAGAGCTATGGTGGATTGATAACATTGGAATAATTGTACGGTAGAGGGGATGGGTTGGATGGCCGGATGGTTAGTATATGCTCAATGTATCATAAGGTCTGTCTCATACGAGACGAGGAGTAGAGTCGCCTGTAGAACTTCGTGGGGTTTCTCCGGATTCTTCCCACGGCTAAAGACTTGCAAGTGAATTATTGAAATAAAATTGAACCATGTATTAGTCCCGAAATGATCTAGTTTGTGTCAAGAAGGTGTTAACCACCACCCTTCTTCCCTTCTCTCTCTCGCTCTCTCTGTCTGTCTGTCTCTCTCTCTCTCTCTCTTGTACGTTAGACACATTGCACTGTATTATTTATTGGGCACTGAAAACCCAACAACGATGGATCTGTGGTGAGTGGCACTGTTTTGTTTTGTACACACGTCAATACAAACATTAAAACATCAACACCATTAACCACATTTTATTTGACTTGATAGGCTATAGTAATGGTAAGAAAGTAATAATCTTGCTTATGCTGATGAGATCCCTGGATTATTTGTCGTGAATACCCCAGGAATGACGAATAATGTTTGTAGTGACTGGGCTGATTGGTTCCAACTGTCGTGTCAATATCTACCTGCCAGAGTAGTTCATACCAAACTTGAGGCATGTAATACGAACTTCTGTTCTTTAACATTTAAATTATAAATTGACCCTTGACATGGTAAATAAAAAGATAAGTAAAAGATGTACCTGTGCGCAGGTAAAGATAACACTGGGGGATAGCGACATATATCAAAGAGATGTCGGTACAGATCAAAGTCAGGGGGTGAGCAGGCAGATCTCACCATGTCCGGCGTTTTGTTGAATAAGTTTCTATCTGCGGCTTTCACCATTTTAAACTTTTAGCAGAAAATGTTGCGCGTGTCAAGGACGTAAGGGATAATGGTGTTTACTATCAGACGGAATGTGATGTCATTGATACCAGATTAATCACCTACCCATAACAATTGAAGAGTATCACTTGTATATGTTTTATCGATTTCCCCTCTATTATCTATTATTATTATTATTACATAACATTGTTATAGCACCCGTTCCACAATATACATGAATCAATACATGTATATTTATATATGTTTATTTAATGCGACGAGGGATTTTTTTTATTTTACCAATTGCGACGAGGATGGAATGGGTATGGTTCGAGCCCGCGTGTTGGCTGGCAGATTTTTTTTTTAATTTTCAAGCATTATAACCCCTCGTCAGTAGTAAGGGGGGGGGGGGCTTACAAGGAAAACCCCTAGCTGTTCGGATAGGGCTAACAACCAAATTGAATTGCACCATTCGACTAAACGGTAACGTACATCACTAACCAGGCACGTGACATGGCGTGCGTCAGTCAAGGTCAAGGTGGTGATGAAACGTTTACGTCAAACATACATTATGCCTATTGCAGATCTGTCTTTGGGCATGAATTGTTATCTAAATTATAAATGCCATCGCTAGCCTGCAATATTTAGCGGATCGGAGAACATTTCGTGAAGGATGATTAAACGTAAAATTGCATCATCGAGACTTTGTACCGACTTTAGTAATGATGATCGAGGCTGGCCTAAAATTTAAAAATTTATATCTCATTTCAGAGTGAAGCAATTGGCAGAAATTTACATTCTATTTACATTATTTATGTATGTTTTTTACTATTACATCGAGAACTGCCAACCCTTTATCTAATCTTACATAATGCCACTTTAAACCACCATTTTATTTTTGTAAATGATTGGTTGTTTCAGGATTTACACGTGGAGAAAATGGTTCACATGTTGATATGTCTGTCAGGGATAATTTTATTGTGATGTACAACAACAAACATGGCGCCGATAAACCGACTATAGAACATGATAAAGCCTGGTTGACAGTCAACTCATCAGTCAATTTTATACTCTATATGATGGCACAAACTGAAGAATGTCACAATGTAAGTAGTGTTACCCGATTCTCATTGGTTATTTCCGAGCTAAACGTAACTGTCACAGCTATAGCAAGACATAAGGCGATGCAATTGGTGATTGCATATATTGTAACGTTAAGAAATGAAGGCCAAAATAACCAATAATGATGCTTCTCACACTGTATGACCTGATAAACGAGACTATTGACCGAAACATAGAGTCATGTTTTATCTTGACACAATTCTGTGGAGAGCAAATTTCCAACAGCACATGATAACTAATTTCTGTATCTTTCCGTCTACGTTAGCCCAGATGGAGCAGAAAAGTAGGACGGTAAAACCCATTTTACTTCACGTTTCGAATACTCATTAGCAAAGTTAATGGCAGGCCCCCAGACAAGATCAATTATCTATAACCCGATTCTAAACAAAAAGAAAACATGCCCATTTTAGCATAACCCATTTAAACATGTATCAGTTTTATTACAATTCCGTTAAACACGGACCGGGAGCCGCGGTAGCTAAGTGAATATGGCGCTGGCTCAAGGTGTGTTAAATCTAAAATATAATCAGTGAAAAAGCTATTAAATTAAAAAAAAAAATTCTTTTGAAGTGTCCGATGCAGTACGTGTCACAGTTCCGCAGTATCAACGCTACGACGATCCTGGTGAACACTACGTTTGTTACCAGGGTGACGTTCGTCAGAGTTCATCCAACAAAACATGTAGAAGACATCTGCAGGTAAAATATACGTTGATAACAATATAATACAATTTATTTTTTTTTATCAAAGATTTCAATTTATTGTTTTTATCAAATATTTGACCAAGGTATCGTTTAAACAAGTATTATGCAAGGGCTAAATCTGCCTATTGCAGGTCTTTCTTTAGGTCTGAAATGTTATCTAAATCATTAATTAGACATTAATTAACTTAGCCAGACCATAATAAACTGTCGATGTCATCGCTAGCCTGCAATTTTAGTAATGATGATCGAGGCTAAGATCTTTATCTCATCTCCAGTAATGTATCTTTAAAACACAATATCGTATTCATTTTTTTTTTCATTTGGAATGTCCATTTGCACGTGTTTAAAATGACTGCATCCTGGATTTTCCAATCTGATTTACCATTGTCGGTGTGAAGAACGTAGAGGCCGACAAGAATGTTAAAGGTTCCTTCACAGTTGGAAATCCAACTACGAGTTGACTTCTGTCCCCGTTATAATTCCCTCGTAGCACACTGCCTGGTGCATATCCGTCTTCATTATCTCCCCTACTGTCTCTGTTTCATTCTCTCTAACAACAAGTGTTTGAAACATAGTTTTAACCGATACATAATAATCATCATATGAATACATATTTCTATTTCAGTTTTGAGACTAAGTTTCGTGAGAGTGGTGATTATTGGATATTTTTAGATTATGACAGTTATAGAGATGGTAGTTTATGTCAGCTGACTTTAAGTAATGATCCAGCGCCTGCAGAGATGCGTAAGTTTTATACTTTCCGACATCACAGTGTCACTATAGTTCACTAATTCATAACCAGTCCTTCTCAAAAATGACGTAATTCATGCGAAGATAACCCTGTAGATAACCCAGGGTCGTCGTATGGCATGGGCACGCTGGGTACGCTGAGCACACTGGACACACCGGGTAATATCCCGGAGGATTCAGGGGCATACGGACTCATTGCTGATATTTGTTATTGTGTTAGAGGTGGACATTCGTCTCTGATGTATTCCAGTTGGTGGTTGTGTAGTTAGAGAACCTTGAAAGTGGTTGTGTAGGCAGAAAACCATGCGGGTGGTTGTGACCTCTGTGCGCTGGTTTTCATTTTAGAACACCTGATACCACTTCTCTTTTAAAACAAAATGTCCAGATGGCTAAACAAAATTCAGTTGGACATAATAATAGAACACTTTGATCATGTGTATTTGTACGATTGACGACGGGCACGTGTCAAGGTAAGAATACAGTATGAGAGGACTGAGTAAATAATGGCGGGGATTCTCCTCGACCACAAGTAAATAAACATCATACATTAAAACAAACAGATTGTTACTCTTAAATACGTCTGGTATGTCAACGACTTGTCAAGTATTACCTGACATGTAAGAAATCTCAATCCCTGGAAAATCTCGACACACGAAGGTCACGGACCTGACCTTGACTCACACCTCGGCATGCCTGGAACGTGTTGTTAATTCCTTGTAGCACGTGTCGTCAAGGTGATTAAAACATTCGGTCTTTGATTATTTTATCCTGCTTATGATTTTCAAACATCAATGAAACCTATTTCATGGGCCACACGAAAAAGGTTTAAAAGTTTTCAGTATATGACCTTTACTTCACACAGTGAACTTAGATTAAAGAAAGTTTGTCAGCCAATGCAAAATACTCCTACACAAGCTAATATATCCCTTAGTTGTTCACAGAGGTTATCATAGTGGTAAACTGATTAAAACGCAGATGCAAAATTGTTTCGTTTTTATAGTTCAAAATTTCGCTTTACTTGTCACTACTTCACTAGGATCTGGAAGAGTTGTTATCAATGACGAGTGTTCTTGATGAAGTGAGAGATTAGCCAATAAAACGGTCTGTTACGGCAAATTCATGGCCATTTGATGCACGGAACTGTGGATAAACAACTAGAAGCGTTAATCAATATTTGACGTCAAAGGGTCTAAAGCCACTCGTTTGACCCTTGACATGAACTCCTAATATGACTTGTCAGATCTTCATGTAGTGTATAAAAACACGAAATAAAATATAGATGTGTATTTTAAACTGATCTGTCACTCATTATCGGGAATCAAACTTCTGATCTCATTCATATAAACATGGTTTATAGATCAGACGACGATTCCAGTCAGATAGCGACCACAAGGAAATGTGGATGATGGACTGACGCAAACACAAGGGTGACGACAATTTACGAACGCATTTAAATGTGGACGTGTAACATGAGAGAAGATGTAAATATCTTCCCACATAAACATAGAGCGATATCACATACTGTAGAAATAGCAGGCATACACAGCTATAAGCACGGACCCTGTCACTGCTAGATGGAGCGATATAGATCACATTGAAACTACATGACTCGATATTATATTACAGCCATTTTATACACGCGTTGTTTATATTACAGCCATGTTACAATCATATTATACACGTGTTGTTTTTATATTACAACCATAATATACACCCATGTTTTTACATTTCAACCATATTATACACGTTTTTTTTTTTATTACGCACACTGCACGTCGCGCGTCCTGGGTCGCCTTTTTTCAAAGGCGACGCGCGACGCACGACGTGGCCGAAATAGAACACCATATATTACAGCCTTATCATACACGTGTTTTTATATTACGGTACAGCCATATAATACACCTGTGTTTTTATATTACAACCATATTATACACGTGTTTTTCATATTACAGCCATATTATACACGTGTTATTTTTTAATATTACAGCCATATTATACACGTTTGTGGGTTTAATAGTTTTAGCAGCATTATGGACATTAATCAGCAGAATATACAGGTACATACATGTATATAACACGTGTTGGTTTTTTTTACTTTCGGTTCCGTCCAATACAAAATGTTTATAAACAAATTCATTTTGTTTTTTTTATTATTAAATAATTGGATTACTTATTAGTTGTAAAAAAAATAATAGATAAAAAAATAAAAAAAATAAATAAATAAATAAAAATAAATAAATAAAAAAAATAACAAAATTAGAAATAACTTTCTTTTGCATTTTCCGTAATGTTTTTTTTTTTTTTATTATTAAATCAGGATATAATCTTTTACCATTTCAGAAAAAAATCTCACAGGAAAGAAATTGTTAATTGTTAATTAACTACTAAATTATTTTCAATATTTTCAGCCGTGCACGTGATGCTAATTGTTGTGGTCAGAGTGCTAATATAACTGATCCTATGGATAATGGTAATGTCATAGTAAGTTCTCTATTTAGAGTTTATAATATCACGTGATTGTGAATACTATATCAATCTGATTAAATAAAGAACTTTATTTCGTTTCGTTTTTATATACTTTCGACGGCCTTCATTACATGAAGATCTGACAAGTGGTACTGGGAGGTCGTGTCAGGGCACAAGCGGCATTTGACAATATGGCGTCAGAGTTTACCCACAGTTCCATGCTTAGAACGCCAAGAAGGCGCCGTAACAGAATGTTTCATTAGCTAATCCCCCACTTCAACCTAAACGCCGGTAATAAAACAACTCTTCCAGATCCAAGTGTAGTAATATAGAAACGAAATTTTAAACTATAAAAAAACCGAAACGAAATAGGATCTGTGATTTAATCCGATTAATACTCCCTGTATGTTAATTGTGAGAAATGATAATTTAGTGGTTTCAAAATTCTTAGAAATATTTCAGGAATATAAATCTATTTGGTAATGATATAATTTGTCAATTGGTTTTTTTTTTTAAATTAAAAATAACACGTCCCAAAATCTTTAGAAATGCTGTCTGTTTTCTTTACCCCGGTTGATGACGAAATGTAGAAGGTTAAAGGAGCTAAGTCTTTAACTCAATATCTTCCAAAATCTTCAACATAGAAAACACGAATAATTTGTCAATTTAAATCAACATTGATGATGTGATCTTACCGGAAAAAGGTGGGCTTCTGATATCCAATATTTAAGACAAAATAAATATTTTACCATTGGTACACGAATCGTGTACCATAATGCGTTTCAGCCCCAGTTCTAGCAAGAGACTCGAGGAACGAGGCTAAAAACATTGTACCAAATCTAACGGCGCATGTAGTCTTTAACTCAATATCTTCCAAAATCTTCAACATAGAAAACACGAATTATTTGTCAATTTAAATCAACATTGATGATGTGATCTTACCGGAAAAAGGTGGGCTTCTGATATCCAATATTTAAGACAAAATAAATATTTTACCATTGGTACACGAATCGTGTACCATAATGCGTTTCAGCCCCAGTTCTAGCAAGAGACTCGAGGAACGAGGCTAAAAACATTGTACCAAATCTAACGGCGCATGTAGACTGGAATAACTAGACGCTAAAAAAATGCCTTCGGTTGACACTTCTGGTTTATTTCGCCGAACATAACTGATTTGAAATTGGAGTAAAAACGGAAACAATTGAATGCCAATAAGTTTATATACATTTATATCAAAGTATTATATGCATTGCGATTCACTTGAGTCAATTTCTAGGTCCCAAATGTTAGCGATTTAGCTCCTTTAAACACCACATCATATCATTCATTTGAATCAAACCTTTTCACGAACACTTGATACCACTTTCCTTTAAGGGATTTGCCTAATTTTGGTCAAGCAACTTGGGTTTTTGCAGAATTCGTCCAATTAGTATACTGTGTTGTAATCTGTTTCTAATCAGTTTACATCTTTCATACAGTAGAATAAATACTTGTCGAAATTCGCCAAGTTTTCTTACTGCTTTCGGCTAAATTCGGCAATTTAGGAAGTAACATGACGCCAATAAGTTTCTGATCTGTTCCCAAGAGTCATTTATGTTTATGGTTTCGTATGCATTGTTTTCTAAATTCTTGTAATTACTTACAGAGTTTGAGTAGCATAACCAAAGATCCATCGGAAGTAGAAAATGGCGTTGTTGCATCTACGGAGAAATCCAAACCAGGGAAGAAGAAGGAACGACTGCGGTGTTTGGACACATTAAGAGGGTAAATTACAAGACAACGAGTTCAAAAAACATTCTCAGACCTAAGTTAAGAATATACGCAACTTTCAATCACAGTTTATGAGAAATATCTTTGATCAAGAAACACAAAACTTTGCACAGAGTTTCTTATTGATGTATTTGATACATTAAAACAACAAAAGTTTTATGAAGGGCAATATCTTAGTTACAATAAGGCGAATAATTTTGAGTAAATTCTTAAATCTGAGAATGCTTTGTGAACTCGGGGCCAGATGACACAGAATAAATCCGAATATCTTTGAAATCAATGACCATCTATATTGACAGAAAAATACCTGATTAATTGACCTTTTTTAATTGTTATTTTAGTATTTCTCTGGTTGTGATGATATTTGTGAACTATGGAGGAGGAGGATACTGGTTCTTTGAACATCCTCCATGGAATGGTCTCTCTGTTGCTGATCTTGTATTTCCCTGGTAAGAGTTGCCACGTTTTATAATCTGTATACCTTGTTTAGCAGACAGAGATTAATGGGGTAGGATTTTTCCTGGGAGCAGCCATTCCGGATCATTGGAAACAGACTCGCTAGAACCTTAATCTGAATCAAATTTTGAGCAGCATGAACCCTCATAAGACAGTAGGGGGTTAGCGCCATGGTCATCAATGATAAAATATATTAAAAGACATCTGACGAACAGATTACAAGTTACCAATAGTTCATGACATACATGATATTCCGCCATAGAGCATCGTCGCAAGTACAGCTTAACTTATTACCGTAAAATTATTAACGAGATGTGCTGCTTTGTGGGGGTAGTTGTTTGGTTCACCGTGGATGGCATGAATTACACTATATTAAATCTAAAAACCACAGGCCATGTTTTATTCTCCAAGTACAAAAGATGCTACATATAGGAGATAACTCTCGAGTACGCCATTAAAGAACAAAGGGATGGGGACTCTTCCACTTTGGTGTCATTACTATAACAGGTCAATGCATACCGGTATAAAACAATAGCACCAATAGCTTGATATATAAATTTGCTGTGTTTATTTCTCTTTAGGTTCATCTTCATCATGGGAACGTCAATGAATTTCTCCTTTAAGAGTATGTACAAACGTGAGAAAACCTCGTATCAGATTATCTTCAAGATCTGTAAAAGATCTTTTATTCTGTTTGCACTGGGAATAATTCTCAACACAAGCTGGGGACGTGAGTACAATAATTTTGATCTTTATGGCTTTCAAATAACCTAATCTGTTTTTCTTCTTCGAAATATTCCGGGGTGGTTTCCCCTTAGTCAAGCATTCGGGAAGGAGAGTCCGGCACAAATCTAGTCGTTTGGATGGGACGACAATATAAGGTACTGTGTACACACTGACGTGCATATAAAAGAATCAGGGGCGGATCCAGAGGAGGCTTTGGCGGGGGACCCCCCCCCCCCCTGCTCAGCTACATCAAAAAAATAATGCCTTGCATCAATGAAATTACGTCACAAAGTGACCCCACATCAGTATAAAAATGATTTCTCTGTTTAAAAAGGTCAATTTGTATGTATGACTATGTAATTTAGAGACGATGATGGCAGATTTCCGTGACAGAAACCTGGCAAACCCCCATCCTGCAAAAATTCCTGTATCCGCCTCTGAGAATTCTTGACAGTTATTCGAAATAAGAGTTGGCCGCAGTGTCGCAGTCCCGATACAATTTCCCAAATAGCACACTGTATCGCGTATGCCCGTATTCATTAGCCCAGAAGGAGCAAAAGAGTAGGACGTTGAAGCCTATTTCATATAAACAGTTTGATAATATATTAATGTATGTTTATATTATTCTATTCCAGCTGTTGATCTAGAGACTATGAGAATACCCGGCGTCTTACAGAGATTTGGTGTAACATATTTATTTTTAGCTTTAATGGAATTCTTCCTGGGCCGACGAGAAGATTCACATCAGGTTGGTTTTTATATAAAACGTATGTGGCAAGGGAGACAACAGTATTTATTTGTAAATTTATTTATTTTCCAGATAAATTGTTTTCTTGGCCACGGTTTTAATTTATAGATCGTAAATTTATTTATTTTCCAGATAAATTGTTTTCTTGGCCGCGGTTTGAATTTATAGATCGACATTTATAGATCTATGGGTGTAGTTCAGGAAAACCTACCCAGAATGTATTTTTATTTTATTTTCCAGGAAGCTAAGTGGGCACCAATACGTGATATTGTATTAAGTCTACCAATGTGGATATTAAATTTAGCCATCCTCGCTGTTTTTATTGGTTTAACTTATGCTCTACCTGTTCCTGGCTGTCCAACGTGAGTTTGTTTATAAATTACTCTTTTAATACATGTCATTGAAATAGCTAGGCCGCCTATAATTGGCATATCGAGTGCATAGGCTATATAATCGTTTGTTGACTGCAGATTTATGAAATTTCTATATTTGGTATTGTCAAAATCATGTATTGACGTCATGTTTATTTTAACGTCATTTTACACCGACGTCATGGTATAATGTATTATTATGTTATTTTAGAGGTTATACTGGACCAGGTGGTATCAGTGATGGTGGTAAATACGCCAACTGTACGGCTGGAGCAGCTCAATATATCGATAAAGTTGTTCTAGGTGAAAGTCATATCTACCAATATCCCACACCACAGGTCAGTTCATAATCATATCATATCCCACAACACGGATCAGTTTACATATCATATCCCACACCACAATTATATTAAATCTCACACCACAATTCAGGTTATATTATATCCCACACCACAGGCCAGTTTATATCACATCATATCTACCAATACCCCATATGTCATACCATTGTCACCCGTATTGAATACAAAGAAAATCTATTATTTTCCGGAAAAAAAAACTTCTAGTAAGTAAACAAAGCAATTTAAAACCATTTGCGGATTGTTAAACGCGCCACGGGAAGAAATCACCGACTCTGTATAATATTTTCCAGCTGTCGTATGTTTTCCAAGATTAGAATTAATTGCAGATAATGCCATGCTAGTTTATATTAAAGTTTATTATTTTTTAGGTCATCTATCAAACATCAATGGCCCATGACCCGGAAGGAATACTTGGGGTTCTGACATCTGTCTTCCTGTGTTTTCTGGGATTGGTGGTAAGTATGGATCATTGCCTTGTAGGAACCAGTTTGATATTTTGTTGGTTAAAGTTTGTTATGGGATGACATTTCGGATTCAGAGTACTGTTCACTGATTGGTGGATAGTCGCTCTGTATAGTTGACGGTCGTTGGACGCAATTTCGTCATGGATACAGTAGTCAGTTACTTTGACATAATAAAGTCTACGTGCTGTCTGTCTAATTGGATCTTTCTATCTCTACACGAAACTTTTAAATATAGCCGCGATTACATTGGTAAGCTAACCAAAAGGTTTCAGGTTCAATCCAGGTATTGACCGACAAAGTTCCTCGGAATTTCCCTCTACGGTTTCTCCGTATCAGTTATGCAAGGACGGTGCCTAGTCTTACGGGTGGGACAAACAAACAAACAACGTCCCATGTATATACTGGCTTGCACGTAAAATAAGCCTTGGTAATTAGAATAGCGCCACGCCTACTATATTGTATCGTGTATACCCGTCGTTGTTAGCTCAATCGGTGCAGAAAAGTAGGACGTTGAACCCGGGAACAATATAATTAAGTCAGAAGACTTTAAACGATAATAGCCATCCAAATCTCGTCATAAACATATTATTAGGTCTAAGACTAGTAATTATTTTCCCATTGTCATTGACTTCAATGTGAAATGGTTGTTACATCACAGACTGTTGCTTTTTGCTCAACATTCCATTGGTTCCAATCTCCTCATCATAATATTGTAGGGGGTTGACCGTTTAGATTTTCTGCTACGTGAATTTGACGTTGACTGGAGTGAAAATCTCACTTCCGACACAATGGTTGCTCCACAGAAAGACACTATACACACACAATCCCTTCACAGTAACATCATTAGTATTACCCCAAACTGCAAAGTAATTGCAAATTTGACACCTTTCCTTTCTCCAATTCTCTACCAAAAAGTCAACCAAAAAATGCAGGTAGAATGGAAAAAAATTGTCTATTTATAACTCGAACTACTATTATGAGTCCATTAATGAAGTTTTATATTTCAGGCGGGTCGTATAATAATAACATTTCAAGGACATGTGAGCCGAGTTATTCGCTGGTTGATCTGGGCTGCAATAACGGCAAGTAGACTACTTTAATATCGATTCAAACGAAATAGAAACCCGACGAGAATTAGTGCTATTAGAAATATTAAATTTCAAATCTCCGCCTACCGTGTATATATTTACATATGCGTGAGAGAGTCAACCGACATTTGAATGGTAATACGAAACTTGGGGCATTAATTTAAGACCACTAATGGTTAAACGCGCAAACGATACTTCACTGTTTTGCACTGTAACCATTGCTGATCTTAAATTAACGCCCAAAGTCTTGCGTAGACGTTAAAGGCTTGTGCCATTCAGGTGATCTCTGTCATTCCATGTTTAACTATTTCAGCACATATCTTCAAGGGAAGTATTTGTTTAGAAACAATATTTTATTTCGCTTGAAACAGGATTGAATAATAGTTCATATATAAGTGTAGAGAGGTTTTGAATAATTTCCCCATGTTTATGTAATGTACTATGTTATTGTATATTCTAGGGAGGTATTGGTGCTTTATTATGCAAAGGTAGTCAGAATGATGGATGGATACCGGTTAATAAAAATCTATGGTAATTTATCTTTATTCTCGCCTGAATATCTTTTTTAAATACGTATTTTTTAAAAGTAAATTCTAGTATATTAAAGCTGTAATCTATAACACTAAACTACTATCTGATCCAGGCTAAATGATAGGCCTACTACCTGATCCAGGCTAAATGATAGGCCTACTATCTGATCCAGGCTAAATAATAGGCCTACAGTCTGTTGATCGGTTGGATTAATTACTTCATCATTGTTATAACTAATGTGTTTGAAACCACTTCCGGTCAATTGTGCAGAGCGGAGAGTCTGGTCAGTTGTGCAGGGCGGAGGGTCTGGTCAGTTGTGTAGGACGGAGGGTCTGGTCAAGGGTCGGAGTGTTTGACCAAGAAGGGCGTCAAGTCGTTGACGTACACATAAAAAACCTTGTCAATGCTGGAACTCAACAAAGAGTAGCCGGAAACGCGACTCTCGTTTATTACTCATTTCATGGACCATTGGCTACTCCATCATCCCGGTTGGTGTAGGAGGACGTTCAACCCAAATTCACGTATTTACTGTTTTTTTTTACACCTATACATATTTTCAGGTCAGTATCGTTTATAATGGTTACGGCTTGTTTTGCGTTTATACTGCTGTCAGTTCTCTATGTTGTTATGGATGTTTTAAAATGGTGGAAGGGTGGACCGTTTGTTTATCCAGGTACGTTTAGATTTATATTGATGCAAACAATTAAAGCAACAAATTTTACATACGTTTTTGTTGTAGATTTTCATACGTTTTGATTTTGATTTTCATAGTTTTGATGTAGATTTCCATACGTCTTGGTGTAGATTTTCATACGGTTTGATTTTCATACGTTTATATATTGATTTTCATAGTTTTGATGTAAATTTATACGTTTTGATATTGTTTGTATACGTTTCATATCATTTGTATTCTTTATACACGGGTATGGAAGTATAGGTAACCCAGTGTTCTCGGCAATAGTCGAGATTATTTTGTCTTTCCTGCAAACATAGATTATCCAATTTAATCTTTCGCTTTAATCTTCTCGATTATAAAATAACATGTGCTAAAGTCCTGGGTTGTTTTTCTTTTCAGGAATGAATTCAATAGTGATATACGTCTGTCATGGCGTATTTTGGAGGGAATTTCCGATCAACTGGCAACTGGAACCTGTTCACTGGAAGTTGTTACTACAAGATGTATGGGGAACAGCGATCTGGGTGTTCGTGGCTTATCTCATGTATAGAAAGAGATTCTTTGTGGCCATTTAAAAAGTGATCCATTGTTACAATACTAAAATAGAAAGCCAAAATTGATGATAATTGCTGGGTGAAAGAATAAAAAAACCAATGGCTTCACACAGTGAAAATTTGAAGATTTTCATACCAAAATTTGAATGATTGGCTATGGTGAAACCAATTTGAAATATATTAGCCTACATTCTTTAGGTATTGTTTTACACGCTAAAATACCATGCACGAGAGAGGACGTTAAACCCGACTCTTGTGCAAAAGAATAAACCAAAGATCTCTGAAGAAGAACTCCATTATAACCTTCGTGACACAGTGTTTTAAAATTATTCCATGGTGTAGTCCACTAATGGAGATATCCATCCATGCCTACATTCTTATTATCAACTAGCCTGTTTAAACTTACAGTACCACTAACAAATCTTCGTCCAAGTGAATAAAGCCAACTAATAGTGTCACGGAGAAGCTTGTAAATTTATTATTTAATTACTATATTATTATATTGAAAGGGTCACGATGGGGGTTGATGTAATGTTATCTTCATCGCGGTGTTAAAATCCCCCCTCCCGATCCTTTATTGTTTTAGCACTGCACCATTGCTTTATCTTATAAAAAGAATTCTTTTTGGTGGTTGTTTATTTTGTAAATATTGTAAAACCTAATGTAATTACAACGTTTGTAGAACACCATTATCCTCCTAACAAATGGTAAGGCGTCCCGAAACCCCGATATAACCATCGACAATAGTTATGAAATGAAATGGGGTTTAACGCCCTACTGGCCAGCCTTGACACTAGCCAATTGAAATTATTTTGTCCGGCACGGCATTCATACTTAAGTAAAACTGTATTTTTGTCCAAATAAAATATACTGTAATGTTAAACATGAAATCCACAGCGTCGTATAAGTGCTATTTTACTGTAAATATTGTGTTTTAGATTATAATTGGTTACCATGGTAACACTGTGTGTATTTATATATTATGTTTTAAATGTAGATGTAAATACGGTGCCTTAATCTTTCTATTTGTATGTCCATTTAGCTAGATGCTTGAAATAAACTCTATTTCTAAAAATAAAACTAGTCCTTATTTGCGGGCCCGTAGCCACGAGGGGGGGGGGGACTATGAGAGGGCTTAGCCCCCCCCCCCCATCGAATTACCCCCCCCCCCCCAATAATGATTTCTTAGGAGTGTTCTTAGCCGGCCACATCCTCAGCCCCTCCTAAAAATTCAGTAGCCCCCCACCCCCAATTTTTTAGAGCTACGGGCCCGCATTTGGTTCTAATCAAACCCCTATTTGGTTAAAAAAAAAATTGTGGTTTTAGCCTCACTCCTGCATTCACTGAGTGATTCTGTTGTAGTACTTAGTATATAACGTCCGCTTCCACCGAACCTGATATGCAAACAACACCGAACCTGATATCGCAAACAAGTTGTCTTATTTTCTTTATAATGATCTTAGCACGCGCAGGTATCTTTGCTATGGGGGAAAACCGGAGCACTCGGAATAAACCCACAAGGTTGAGAAGGCGCCCCGATCTCCAAGCCACATACACTCCCACCACGGATCGAAACCACAACCGCAAACCAGAGGTGAACGGCCAGTTAGAGGTAGAAGCTTGACACTCTAGACCACTAGCGACCCCATCCCCTCAAGTGATTCACAATGATTCACGATAATATGGGTATTCATCGAACTGTGGACAAGAGGGAGTGTCATATAGTTTTAACACCCGATGAACAGATCGCGTGGTGGACAAGAGGGAGTGTCATATAGTTTTAACACATTCAATGTATGGAGGGGGATCCTCGCCAAAACACTCAATTTGTGAAAATACATTTGTCAATTTGTGAAAGTACATTTGTTAATTTGTCAAAATGCAAAATACATTTGTCGATTTGTGAAAATGCATTTGTTGATTTGTCATATAACAAAAATACATTTTTTCATGTGTGAAAATACACCTGTCGAACCTACAAAGCACAAATTTTGAAATAACATAGCTTAACTTTATAGTTTCAACATATGTAATTTCAACATGTATTTTTGTTGTACCAATGAACAGATCGCGAGGTGGGCAGAGGGAGTGTGAAACCTGGACATAGCCATGGAAATAGTCAAATGTAATTCATGAACTTTTATTACATGAACAATAAAAATATACAAAACTGGGAAACCTGAGATCGTTCATTGCTAATTCAGAAAATATATGGAATAAGTTTAGCTGTGGATTTAACGTATTGTTGATAATCTGGTGATGAACCCCATCGTTTAGCCGGGGGTTTCTCTAGGAGAGGTATTCCACTAACTCGCGGAGTTAACAGATAGGCTACAAACACAGGGGAGATAACTCCAACATGCTCAACACCTTTTAGAACGGAAGTAGACGATATGCAGATTCCTAACCACATTAAAATTTCAGCAAAATAATTCGGATGTCACGAAATACTCCACAAACTAGCATTGATAAAGTTCTCTTATTGTACGTATGTTTTCTAGTGTCAACGATAGAGGGACCGGGGGGGATTCAAGCCTCCTATAATAAATGAAGGCTCCCCCCAACCATCTCCTACTGTGCCAAATCATCGAAAATACATGATCCTTTTAATAATCTCAAAAGAAAATGGTTTAAATAAAATGATGTATTGAGAGGAGCAATTAATTAATATTTCAATAGATTATTGGAGTCTGTGTATGTGAAAGTAGTGTGTCGAGACAAGTTGAAAAATATTCTTATGTTCTATGAATTATTAGTTAATTGTAATTGTTCATGTTAATCGGATACCCCCGGGAAGAACCCCAATCGGTTTATATTTATCACGACACATGATTGAAAAATCAATATAAATACATGCCAATGAAATGAAATTGCGTTTAACGTCCTACTATTCGTCTCCTAATCTGGGCTAAAGAAGACGGGCAAACGTCATAAAGTGTGCTATGGGATAAATTTTGCCCGGGCAGCGGCGCTACGGCCTACACTTATATCGCATTCCAACGGGTAAAGGATCTTTAACGTGCGTCCCATCCGAACGACTAGACAGCTGTCCTTGTCCGGCCCTCTGTCCTGCATCACTGACAAGGAGAAACCACACCGGAAAAACGGGATGAACACCCAACCTCCAGGCTTGCGAGCCAGCGTCTTAGCCACTAAGCCGCGTGCTCCCCTACATGTCAATGGTGGCATTCATCATCATTCAGTTTGCGGTTGGTCATGTAAATGTATATGTATATAGATTTCTGGTATAAGAGAATGAAGGAGCATTGAGGAGTCTTGTACTGTCTGTAGACCCCCCTCCTCCGCCCCCCAGTGTTAAAATCATTGTAAATAATTGATGCCTATTAGATGGAAATAAATGTTGGACAAGCGAAGATGAATAAATATAAGTTATAAATGATTTAAAGTAACCGATAGAAGATATATTTTAATATAATTACCGCTATCGAATATAAAATCATCCAAAATATATTGTTGATCATGCCATTTTAGGTGTTAGTTTATTTGATGTCATTGCTGTCAAATAAAATTATATTCAGCTGTATAAGTGAGTTGGTGTTTTGATGAAGAAACCCTCTGTATATATGTTTCTTATAGCAAAGACTGGCATTCTAGACTGTTGTTATATCATCTGAAAACCCTTCAAGGTTAAATAATTGAAAGCATTTACTGCTCAAGTATTAAGTAATAAGAACTTTCGATTTTCTTACGAAAGTTAAACCAAGTAAATCTGTATCAATTATCGATTCTTTGTGGACATTATCCGATAGATTCGATGTCTGGCGAGTTGCGGTCTCTCCGAATCTTAGAATTTATGTATCATGGAACTGGTATACGTTTACGTAAAACCAACAACCTAATTAAAATACATATATATTTCCTTTCATTTGTTATAATTTCGATGACCTTATGCATGTAGATCTAACAAGTTATAGTGGGAGTTCACGTCAGGTGTCAAGTAAGCGACATTAACCCTATAACGTTAGTCATTCGATTAACCAATCAGAACCGACGTTGCAAGATATGCTTTGGCTTTTTTTTCTATCGCTGCTAATGTTTACCCACAGTTCCGCGCAATAAAGGTCGAGCACTGGATTCGACAGACCATTTGATTGGCTGACCCATCATTTCAAGCAGAACACGAGTTAAATAATAATTCTTCCAGATCTGAGTGTAGTAAAGACAAGTAAAACGAAATTTTGAACTATGTAAACGAAACGAAAAAGGATCTGTGTTTTAATCAGATTGCAGTAAAACTAAATATATTGGGAGAATGAAATATATATACTGAGCGCCATAGAAAACGCATCACTTTGTTTTTCGTATAACAAAATGATCCTGTAAACATATCTTATTTATTTTGCTTCTTATTTTGAACAATATTCAGATAGGAACACATCAATAACAACACATTTGTACACTTGTGGATGTTTAATCTGTAATCAATGGTACAAAGTCAGAGGGGTCAAAACCAAACGTACGACACAGATGGAGGACACACGCGCTACTGACATCTGTGCCGTACTTGTCAGGCCCTCCGTGCTGCATCACTGACAAGGGGAACCGCGCCAGAAAATCTGGATGAACTTTCTCGGCCAATGCAGGGATCAAACACAGGACCTCCAGCGTCCCACCCACTTAGCCACGTGATCTCCTCATGGTATAGTAATTATAATACGAAGGTAATCAGATAAGCTGTAGTTATATATTTCTAACGCAGTGGTAGTAAATTAAAACGAGTTAATTATTATAACAAGTGATTGCTCGGGATGACTGCCCCGTGTACTCGAAAAAACCAATAAGAACCCTATTCGCTTGACAAATAGTCGCCTCCGTGCTGGTGGGTCATCCAACGAGGAAATGGTCGGATGCAAGATAGATGGTTCTGTTTTGATAGCTAATCACGACTAACGAGCTGGCTCGTTATTCGTTATTGGCGAATCCCGAAAAACGAGCCAACACGTTATTCGTGATTCGACAATAAAACAGGTGAGAGCAGAACAGGACTGCCCAGTACTCACTGGAGATGCTGCTGTCTCCGTGCTAGTCGGCCACCCGACGTTCACTTACCCTTAGGTTCGGAGGTATCGAGAAAATGGTCGCATGGAAGGTATATAGACCACTCTTTTTAGTGTCGAATCCCGAAAAACGTGCTGGCTCGATATTCGTTATTCGTTATTGACGAGCTGGCTCATTATTCGTTATTTGAATCCCGAATAACCTGCCAACTTCACGTTGCCGAATAAAAATTTATTGATTGCGATTTAGAATCAATGTGATAATGCAATAAAAAAAGTGTTTTCGATTGAACCAACCAACAGCGTGTAGTTTAGCGAAGAGGCTTTCCATGATTGGCCAGTGGTTCACTTCATTTATGGAAACGTCACCACCCACCAAGATCCGATACACACACCTCTAATATAAATTCACAAGTTTTAGTTATTAACAGCAAATGAAGAATTGAGTTGCATTTTTCATTGTAGACAGAGCAAAGTCGGTAAGGTAAGTTTTATACTGATACATTATTGATTTTGTTTATTGGATTTTTCGATTCACCGGTTGTACTTAAAAAGAGGTAGGGTCGTCTGTCCAACCCCGTGGGTTTTCTCCGGGTCCTCCGGTTTCCTCCCACCACTACGGGCCCCTACGCGCCAGCGAATTATTAAAATAAAATTAAACTCTACAATAGTCCCGAAATGACCTAGTTTGTGTCGAGTGGACTTAAACCCCATTTCTCCCTCTCTCTTTTATTGGATTTTACAAAATATTTTGAAATGCCTGAATCATTGTTATTACTATTGTAGACCGGGTGCCCAGAGGGTCGAACCTAGACGAACGAGGTATACCAATATCTAACCATATAGACATGTAAAAATTAACGGGGATGTACAGAAATGGGCGTCTGTCGGGGCCCAGCCCCTGGGTGTTCGCCTGGTGTCCCATAGAATGGCTCCCAAAACCAATTCGAAATGAAAGAATACATCTAAGGGAGTACGAAATTTCCGATAAACCCCATTTTCTTATTCATTGATTTATTATTTACGGCGAAGCTTGCTGTTTTCAGAAATGTTTATTGCACAGTTTTGAATCCCTACTAAAAATCACATTGGTTTTAGAGGTTAGATGTTTACAAAGCATGACAGGGTCAGTAGAATTTGGATTTAATTTTCTCTTTATTTCAGATAAAAGCCAGTTAAAAGATAACGATGCCTTGGTGTAAAGTTATACCACCTATCATATGTATTATAATATTGGTTTGTCTAGATGGTAAGTATCAATCTGTTTACCTTGCAACAATCATTGTTTTCCATGGTTATTCTCATGTGTTGATGCTGATAAAAAAAATAAACAAAACAAACAAAAACAAGCAGGATGGAAAGTTCAGACTGTTAATTAAAGTGACAAGATGCCAAAATAAACAGCAAATATACGATTAAAGACAAATAAATAGCCATTATTTTGTATAGGACAAAATTATAAAATGAAATGGTGGTTAACGTCCTGGTCCGTCTGGGGTAATACGGTCAGACATACGCTATACAGTGTGCTATGGGGGACATTGTGCCCGGACAGCGGCACTATGGTCTCTGTTCTTACATCGAATTCCAACCGTCAATGATTTTTTAAGCGCGAGCCCATGTGTACACGGGAACTTGGTTTTTCGTCCCTATACGTTGTCCCTGGCGAAGAAATTTAAGTATTCAATGCCAATAATTAGAATATATGGCATGGTTCCGACAGTAGCATGTATTTTCACTAAAACAGTTTAAATAATGTCAAGCCATTTGTATACATTTATTATATCATCTCTATTACCTGTTTATATAATCCTAGTGTTTTTATAGTACTGGTAGCGGTATGTGAAATGGTAACTCTTTTTACTAGCTGGTGGTGGTGTTGGTGGGGGTGAATGGCCGATGGTTAGTACGTGCGCGCTGTATCATAAGGTCTGTCATTGATTCAACTGGCTTTGATACGTTAAACTATTTTATTATAGCAATGGTACAACCGAACACCTTCTATGGTTGTTACAGGCAATCGGGGTCTCGATGCTCGAATCACACTTTAACTTGTTCTAGTGGCAAGATCTCCATTAAGCATCTATATTACTACAGTAAAACATCAATCTGTCCACCACTACCCGATGAAGACGACTGTACAGCTAGTCCGTGTTGTTCAAATAGCGCTGATGATACAAGACAAAGTTTCAGTCAACAAGATTCCTTATTAGTTTTCAAAGCCTGTTCGTTTCAAAGATCCTGTATCATAAACTCTCCTTACATTTCTAATGCTGGTATAGATTATGTAAAGTATGAATTTGACTGTAGTAAGTGGTTTTATATACTGTCCATGTTTTGTATGAGAGACAGAGATAGTGTGGGAGAGAGAGAGGGAGAGATGGGATTTAACATACACTCGATACTAACCAGGTCATTTCGGGACAAATATATGATTCAATTTCAATTTAATAGTTCGCTTGCGCAAAGGGACTTAGCGGTTGGGTAATAGCGGAAGACCCGGAGGACCCCGACGAAGATGGACAGGCGACCCTACTCCTTAAAACAACACAAAATTTGTGTTTAAATTTTATCAAACTTAAATTGTGTGAAAATCTACACGTCACTTTTGTTCAAATTTCTGAAACTTGTGATGTAATTTCTGAAACTTGTGATGTAATTTCTGAAACTTCTGTTTCCTCCTTGTCCCCGTTTTCCTCCCACTGGTAAAGACCCCTACGCGAGTTAATTATCTAAATAAAGTTGAACCATATGTTATTCCTGAAACGACCTAATTTGTGTCGAGTGGACGTTAAGCCATTTTTTTCTATCGTGTGTGTGTATATTACATCTAGGAATACAATGGGTTGACATGACGCCATCTCCTCGGTATCTGTATGGCCTTCCACAAGGTATGGCCAAACACGCAGTTCGAGTAGCCGCCATTTAAAATACCAACTACAGAACAACCTAAACACATTACTTATAACCCGACTAAGAAATCGAAGATTTGTCAAACATTTATTCTGTGATTTATTCAAAAATTACCTTGATCATAATTTAAAATGACAGGAAATGAAATATAGTATGACGTCCTACTTTTTTATCGCAATTTTGAGAATCTGTAACATATAATCTACATGGTTTGATAAAGCGATTAGATCAAATACATGCAACAAATGTGCTAATAAAGACGGATATACAGCTGTACACCATGCTGTGCACATGTGCTACGAGGAACATTCGGCCTAACTTTAAGCACTGCGACCTGTAGAGTGTCCACAAACAATGTGAACGGAAACACGGATTTCCGGATAGATATGCGGCCGATGCAAAGCCATATTCGACTGCTCATTGTTTTGTTTAGATACTGTAGTTCACTGTGTCCGTGATAAAGTACATCAGGGATATATGTTCTTGGAGGAAAGTTGTTTAAAACCAGTAAATTTTATAATTGGCATTGTAATTATAAATTACACTTTCATACAAAACTGAATCAGTCGTTCAGTAAGCTGTAATGCGTTAATAAATGTAAACTAACTAAATATTTTACAGGAAAGGATACAAACTACTACTTGATAAATACCAAAAACTTTAAAAGTAACTTCAATTCGGCAATGTATTTTTCGGATAAATTAACCCCAACCACTAGTTTAACGTGTTCCTGTAATATAACTGATATGGTATTCCCTTTGGAGTTATATTACCTCTACTTCAGTGGTCAATCATGTGAGGGCGTTACAGTAACAGTAGATGGTCAAACCATATATACCTGTAGTACAGGTGACGTTTTCATAGAAAATAAAATTTACAATGGTAAAAGCACCAGTATACAGTTCCATAACTATACATCTAATGTTGATGATGTTGTATGGTTCCCAATATGGGATAGTAAGTACTAACCTAGACATATTATTTTTATATTTCATTGTCGAATCTCAATCTGTGAGCACCATAACATGCTAGTATGACGTGACAATGTATTTCTCGGTATGCATATAGTTATACTAGCTCGTACAAAACAATAACACACAGTTTTTAATCATACGTATGGTATTGATCTGTATCACTCAATAATGAGCTAACATTAGACGTTCTGTATGCTTGTCTTAGTTTAAATCCATAAACAATCTGATTAAAACACAGATCCAATTTCGTTTCGTTTTTTATAGTTCAAAATTTCGTTTTTACTTGTCTTTACTACTCTTGGATCTGGAGGACTTGTTATTTAACTTGTGTTCTGCCTGAAAAGAGGGGTCAGCCAATCAAATGGTCTGTCGAATCGACCGTTTGACCTTTTCATGTGTGGAACTGTGGGTAGATACGTCTATACTAACACCAGCGGATAGAAATCAAAACAAAAGTAGATTTTAAAAAGCATGGCGGTCGCTAATTGCTTAATCGAATGACTGACGTTATCGGGTCAAACGTCCCGTGCTTGATATCTGACGTCATAGAACGTGAGCTCCCACTGTAATTAGTTAGATCTACATGAGTGTAGGCCATCGAAAGTATAAAAAACGAAACGAAATATAGATCTATATTTTAATTAGATTGATCCATAAATAGATAATAAAAATTTAATATACTGAAAATTTCGAAGTAGCCTACTGTAGTTTGTGCGAAGTTCTGAGTGTTTGTAGGTTGACTATTTGAAGCTTATATAGTTAAGCCTTGATGTCCTATTTTATCGATACACTTTTAAATAGCTATGGTGATTTAATCTGCTTAAAATCGAGGCCATCCGAGGGCCCAGAGAGTTGATTATGGGTATGCTATGTTAATAAATATTTTAATAATAATCTATATAACATTTCAAGCCAGTAAAATACCTGCAATAAGCAGATTTAATATCAAAATAAATATCATGATATCAATGGCTTTTCTATTCTTCTGTTCCATAAATAAGCCATGTCCTGTGATTGTTCTAAGAAAGGTAAGTAATTTTGATATGTAAAAACATAACAAAGATCTTACTGATAATAGTCTGGAAGACATATGTATTAAACTTTAAGAATGAAACATAACAGTAAATCCAAGGCATAAAAAGCTATATAGTGCTCATAAGTAATTTTACATGTGAAATGACCCCCAAAATCGCTGGTTTGAACACGCTACCTTAATGAAGTTATTTTTTCCAAGTCTCGACCAATGAATTGCTTATATCTATTTCGCCTGATCTTCGAAAGGTGGGGGATGAAAATGCGAGATCGACCCAAACATCACCCTCATATTGCCAATGCCCTAAGAAGGAAAATTTTGTGCTGAAACTTTAATCTTTCTGCAACGACTATAAATAAAATGACATGTCTGCGATATATATTAATATTATTAAATACAGTTCAGATATTGAACGTGCTTAGGATAAACATATATTGTTCTGTGTCATTATAACAGTTTTTCATGAAGAATTTACTAGTTTTAGCGGATCCTACTTATTATTTATTATTATTAAAGCGATTGATGGTGGATGGAGTGTTTGGACAAACAGCCAATGTTCTGTTTCGTGTGGTGAAGGAATCATGGACAGAACCAGACAGTGCAACAATCCTACGCCAACTAATGGCGGAGCTAGTTGTAGTGGTGACTTTGCGGACACTGTGAACTGTACTCAACCACCCTGCTCTGGTATGTATTATTTCTCTATTAGTAAGTGCAGGAGGGCCGCACTACACACACAACAAACATCTACAAGATAAACCTGCAAACAAGACATAGAATAGACATGGCAAAAAATAAGCAAATATCAAGTGAATGGATCCGGGGGTCATCAGTGAGCGTCCGCTGTGCTGTACAGTCCCCGCCTGATATGGTACAGGATCCTTATGGAGTGAGAAAACAAACCAAGGGACGTAGTAGTAGGCATGCACTTTATTACCTTAAATATATGATAGGTAAACAAGATCGGACCTTGTACAGAACCCTGTAATACTCCAAATGACAGATTAGGCCCAGGAGAGAGGTTGGCTAGTCCGCCGCTATAAGAAATACTATAAATATGGGTATTAATAAACCCAAACCTAACCCTAATCTCTACCTAATAATAGATATCGGTGGACCAAAGAAACTCTCCCCAAAATTCTTAAACCTAAGCCAACCCTAAAGCTAATACCAGATATCGGTGGACTAATGAACTCTGACCCTAACCCAAGCCTAAAGCTAATACCAGATATCGGTGGACTAATGAACTCTGACCTAACCCAAGCCTAAAGCTAATAACAGATATCGGTGGACTAGTGAACCCGCGGACTAGTGAGCATTCCCCACCAGATCCACTGGTCCACGTAACTCAAAATCTAAATTTGAACTCGTAACACCACAGTCTTGGTACTTTCTTTGATATTTTTGTACGTTCATTTCAGTTTATCGTTTATCTTCATACAGAAAATCTAATGTCTTCATTAATACTTGTGATCCTTGTACATTCCTTGAAACCATTTTTGTTTTACGGAAAATGGATTGTCCCCGAGCGTGTACAGAGAAAGTAAATTGTAAAAGCTATATTTATTGTAAGCTGGATTCATCGTGTAAACTATATCAAGATGGTGGAGAATGCGTTATGTCTGGTAACACAACTGATTGTTCCTGTTACACTAAGGTTGGTATGAGTAGACTTGCCTATTGTCAACTTAATCCCATAACCAAAACACTTGCTGACGTAAATCAGAGAGAGAGAGGGAGAGAGAGAGAGAGAGAGAGAGAGAGAGAATTATTTTGATTTTAACGTCCACTCGACACAAATTAGGTCAATAATTCGCTTGCGCGTGGGGTTCTTTAGCAGTGGGAGGAAACCGGAGGCCTCGGAGAAAACCCACGAGGTTGGACAGGCGACCCCACTCCTGGTCACGTACAACCGGGGATTCGAATTAAAATAAAATAAGTACCAAGTACGAACAATCCAAACCATAAGACAAAATTCGAAGTCCTAAAAAAGGTAAGCGGCAAAATAGTGTAATCAGCAAATGAGCTGTTCATCGTGTACAAGATACACAACAAACAGTGGTAACAGGCGTCCGGAAGCTTACCCTGCCTGGCGCCAACACTCGCCATAGCTGCATCCAAACTATTAGTCGAAAGCTCGGTAAAATAGCGTGATTGGCCAATGGACTATCAGTATGCAAAATGCACGTGATGAACAATGTTAACGATGTAGTGAACATAATCAGACAGATAGTAAATAGGATACGCGTTAATTAAGTATATCTAGAATAATGGCTGAGAGAGACATGATCAAGTCAATATGACGGCCATAAAACTTTTTAAAGGATTTTATTAGTGCGCAAGTATCCTTGTAGTTGGAGCTTAGTCGACAAATGTCTCGATCTACTTAAAAAAAATCAGAATAAAAAGAACAAGCTCTCGCGTAACGAATCCCCAGTTGACCCAATAACAGGCTTTATGATACAGCACGCACGTGCTAACCATTCGGCCATCCACCTTAATCTGGCTGGTAAGGAAAGGTGTTTAGTCGTTCCACTGGAACAAAAAAGGGCCCAACGGTGTACTCGTTGGCGTGTACTTAAAGCCCCAATAACACTCTTGTTGTAACTGAAAAATATGTCCCAATCTTCATTCTGGTCAACAAATCGTATTATTTTAGAATATTCCAATTAAATGATGATATAAATTTCAACTTAACACACCTAATTTAAAAAATTGGAAAAATTCAACCAATTGATTTGAAAAGTCTAACGTAAACCTTTTCAAATGTGACTTGGATTTTAAAATATTTTCGAACCCTCTGGACAAGTAAAATAGGTTGTAATAGATAATTTACACAACAGGTAGGACATTTAAACATCTAGTACTTAGAATAAGGCTATTATTTATTTTCTGGAGCTACCAAGCCAGCAAGAATGTTATTGTCCCTTTAAATGAATTGTAATTCGATAAAGACTAAGAAGTAATCAATCCGAATCTGAGGTACAAAAATGAATGTGGAATCAAAAAATGGCAACATAAAATGAAATGAAATGGGGTTTAACGCCCTATTGTTCTGCGTCCGACTTGGACTAATGCAGACAGGCATACGCCATACAGTATGCTACATGAACGAGATAAATTTTGCTGGCGCAGCGGCACTATGACCTACACTTATATCGAATTACAACTGTTAAGGAATCTTTTACGGTCACGCCAATGGTTACACGGGACCTCAGCTTTTCGTATCATCCGAACGACAAGACAACTGTCCTTGTCAGGCCAAATATCAACATGGCCAATAACAAATATATTTAAAGTGATAGTCGTGTAATGCATTTACTGGGTTTACAAGTTATAATATTTTCTCAATGTAACATAACCTAAATCCATATTTTTATACTAAATCATAAAAGCTTCTGTAAAAGAATTTAGGATATGTAAACTACCGTAACAATTACGTGAATTAAATTTGTTATACAAACCCCAATAATACTGCACAGATAACAGACCATTACAAATTTCCATGCATTTGAATGCGCAATAAGACCCTCAAAGCGCACTGAAAGGACACCGCCAAATATACGGAGCGCCATGGAAAACGCATCACTTAGTTTTTCGTATAACAAAATGATCCTGTAAACATATCTTATTTATTTTGCTTCTTATTGTGAACACTATTCAAATGGGAACACATCAATAACAACACATTTGTACACTTATGGATGTTTAATCTGTAATCAACGGTACAAAGTGGGACGGGTCAAAACCAAAAGTACGAGACATATGTCAGTAGCGCGTGTGTCCTCCACGTGAGGATAGCTCCAACATAAGGTCGTCGTGCACGGAGTCCTACTTCTCTTAGACGATGTCTTATAGTGTTGGCACTTACTGGTCCATGTCATCCGACATTGATAATAACAGTGTTATCGCTCCTAAACCAATATCTCAGGAACAAGCCTAATCGTTTGACATTGCAACAGCGATGATGATTTGCAGTGCACCAGTCCGTGAGTTCATGGGTAATTTGTCTTGAGAGTTTTTTGTTATGTCGGTCTATAGCAATTGATGATATAGGTGTTTATTGGAATCAACCTATCTCCTCGCCGAACACTAATCTCTCACGTTGAACACCTGGATGAACAGTATTCTACCATTTTATTTAATCTTAGCTGCTGCGATAGAGATCCCAACAGAATCTAAGAGGGGCCTCTCTGCTAAAGATTTTGCCATGCACTGATTGTAGCACAATGGCTAAATGCGATTGAGCAGAGCAGGCCACTATAACCTCTCGTAAAAGCGAATTGTGGGTCATATTAATGTGCGCCTGGCTTCACTTTACCACTAGGAAATCACTTACCGCCGGGCCCGTATCTACAGCATGATGATTACAACAGTCTGTTAGAATGACCTTTCCGAAAATTTCCTCAAAATGTTCGCCCCCCTACCGAAAGGTAATGCCCCCCCCCCCGCTTAATGGTGTCTAGATACGGGCCTGCTTACCGCCATTACAAATAGAACACACGTCTAAACACGTTGTCTCATTACATGGACCCCTTTAGTCGTTTACTACGAAAAATTGTATATTCTTACAACCATCAACCATCGATATTTGCCATTGCCAATTAACAATGCCCTCGCAAATAACATTCCTCACCGCTCCTAAACAAATATCAACGACGGTGTCTCTTTTTTTTATCTAAATTCCTTTTCTATTTTTATTTACAGGTTGCATAGAAGGTTTCCAGAAAGGCTTAAATTCAACTAACGATGTAAAAACTAGTATAAAACCAGTAACATCACCTACTGTCTGAACCATCGTAAATTTAAAATTTGATAAATATTTATATTTTGAGGATTGCGTAAATGCATCATAACTATATGTATTTGTAGTTAATATTAGTTTTCTATTTGCATTTGAAGGGCACCTATAGAGCTTTGCTAGATTTGATATTATATTACATTTGACGTTTTCAACTACATACAACTCCTGCTAGGCACACGAATGACCTCAGCTCGTCTTGACAAAAGGCACGATCTCATTAAATATCTTACTTATTCATATGTTCTTTATAACCTACACATGATCTATGTGTTTAACTCGGCAGTGCAGTTACAGAAACTATAATCACAATACCAAATAAGTTAATCTATCATTATCATTTATCCTAAAGGTCGTACGCTTTATAAGCCAGAATTTACTGACAGTAAGTCAGACTTGAATAGAGCTCCTTCCGATCTATGTCTATTCCATGTTCTCAATAAAAATGCTGATCGTCTGTTATCTGTAGTGTTATACGTGATTCAATTATTGAAATGATCCGTATTCAAACCAAATATAAAAAGTGTTTTTATTTTAAATATTTATAGCATACTTATATCTATTTTTAAATCTTATACCTTCTGTGATATATTGTTTTTATATGGATATAAATTTATGGTTTTGTTATGTATATTGCGCCAACCCGTTTGGAGCTGTGATGCCATAAAACTCAATTTCGTTCATTCTTTTTGGATACATCCGCCTTCATTAGCCCAGTCGGATGCATACCAACACAGGACCATCGCCCGTTTCTTTGGTTTTCACAATCAGCAGAAATTCTTTGGATGATGGGTCGTTGGAAACCAAGTAATAGGCTAGGCGGCGTTCGATTTGCTTCAATTAATCAGAAATTGGTGACCGTGCAGTTAATGTCTATGGACCTATTTTATGAAATAGGAGCGTGTGGCACTATTGGTTCTTTAAGTCGGGTTCTCGATGACAGCACTAGTATAACTTCTAATAATAATTTTATTCTGCTTCTTGCAATATTAGGTACAAACATCGTAATGTAAACGACTGTAGAACTAACGTACATGGAGTCATGTCTTAGATTGGCTTAGCACGAGTGTGGTAACTCCAGAAGCTCCCGTCTCTTCTCCGACTCCTAGACCCTGACTAGTACCCATGAGTTACCTTAATCTAGGCGCCCGCCTAGCCTGGCATCCTGGACCTGACTGTCGATTCGTTTCCGTTCTGGGTTTATAAAACCCTTCAAGACAAAGGAGATCACTAGACACCTGTCTAATGTATCATATCAGGTTTATCATTCACTAAAGTTAGTTTATCAAAGACAGTTAAATAAAACAAGTAAAGGTTACCCAATGACATAAGTAATTCCACCAAGACCTCCAGGGGTGTCGATGGCAGGTTGACATAACGAGATAGTACAAGCGTCTATGACATCTGTCATTATGTAACAAGCGCCATTGTTATTTATATTTTCCTTGGTGCCATTACTTTGACTTTTATTCCTCATTTATACCCGTGTATATGTTGTAAAGCTTTTTGAGATTTTTTTTATGTAAATCGTTAATGTAAATAAATTAATATTATTCTGAACATCTAACCAAGTTTAAACATTCTACCTCAATTTAAAAGCAATCAAATTTCTTATCGCCTATGCAGAACATTTTCATCATCAAACTAAGTCAAAGATTTGATATAATGAATATATACTGTACGTTTCATCACTCTTGTCAATTAGAACCAAAGTTCTGGTGTTCCAAAGTCTTAACCAATGATATTGCTTATCTCTGCTTAGAAAGGATTCACCTAATAAACACCTGTTTGAATATTCTACCTCAGTCAGAACCAATTTATTAGCATCCCCCCTGAATGTAAACTTATCTTATATGCTGATGACAGCACAATTTTATTTTCCGACCAAAATTCTGAAGCCGTCTCACAAACACTTAGTTGTGCTCTTAATGCCTGCTCAGAATGGCTCATCGATAATAAACTGTCACTCCACCTCGGTAAAACCGAATGTATTCTCTTTGGGCCTAAACGTAAATTAAAACATATTAAACAGTTCACAATAAACTGCAATAACCATACCGTAAGAGCAACGGATAGCCTAAAATATTTGGGTGTATATTTTGACAAATACTTGTCTGGTGAGGACATTGTTAACAATATTGTTAAAAAAGCAAGCTCAAGATTAAAATTTCTGTTTCGCTACAATAAATGCCTAAGTAAAAAAAAAAAAAAAATGTACTTTGTTCTGCACTTATTCAGTGCCACTTTGATTATGCCTGCTCAGTCTGGTATTCTGGTGTTAATAAATCACTTAAAAATAAACTACAAGTCGTTCAAAATAAGGTCCTTAGATTTATACATGAGCTTGGACGTAGGCCTAGAGATCATGTTTCATATTCAGATTTCAAAGTACTAAATGTCGAAAACCGAGTTAAACAGTTAAAACTAAACCATGTACATAAGATTTTTCAGAATAATTGTCCATCATACCTTAAATCAAAATTCAAATGTGTTAGAGATACTCATCAATACGACACAAGATCTAGTTTATTCAATTTTTCTGTTCCAAAATGCTCGGGTAGAGATCAGTTCACATCATATTATTACACTGCCATAAGTATCTAGAACGATTTACCGAATGATATTAAGTCTTTAGAATCACTATACAGCTTTAAAGCTGCAACCAAGAAGTATTTATTGTTAAGCCAAAATTAATTTGTGATAGGCCTACATGCTTGATTATCTACTATTAGTAAAATTGGTTGATGTATAACATGTAGACTTAACTATTTTTTAATTATTTGTGATACGTTGCTGTGATGGCTTAGTTATTAAATTTTGTCTCCTAATGATAACCTGACGCGACCTTGACAACCCTGGACCCCAATGGAAATAAGCAATTGATGTTATTTACTTCAAGCTTTATGGGCTATACTAAGTAAAGGTCTCTTCATGACACCATATCTATCATTCCAATCATACAATACACAAGAAGGAGTGTCATATAATTTTAACATCCAATGAACAGATCGCTTGGTGGGAAGAGGGAGTGTCCTATAGTTTTAACATCCAATGAACAGATCGCGTGGTGGGCAGAGGGAGTGTCATATAGTTTTAACATCCAATGGAACAGATCGCTTGGTGGGAAGAGGGAGTGTCCTATAGTTTTAACATCGAATCAACATAATGCGTAGTGGACAGAGAGAGTGAGAAACCTGGACATAGCCAAATGTAATTCATGAACTTTTATTACAAATAATTCTTGAACAATAAAAATATACAAAACAGGGAAACATGAAATCGTTCATTGTTAATTCAGAAAATATATGGAATAAGTTTAGCTGTGGATTTAACGTACTGTTGATAAGCTGGTGATGAACCCCATCGTTTAGCCGAGGATTTCTCTAGGAGAGGTATTCCACTAACTCGCGTTAACAGATAGGCTACAAACACAGGGGAGATAACTCCAACATGCTCAACACCTTTTAGAACGGAAGTAGACGATATGTAGATTCCTAACCACATTAAGATTTCACCAAAATAATTTGGATGTCTGGAAATACTCCATAAACCAGTGGTGATAAATTTACCCTGTAAAACATTTAATATGTACAATATTTATATATGTATATACAACTAGCAAAGCTGAGGAAGGGCCCTGTGATACTTTTGTGGAAATACCTCTTTAAATTCAGTTTTGACCACAGTAAATCTTCACTAAAATTTACTGAAATTGATTATTCAACTTTTTTTACGAAAACAAAATCAAAATATCAATGACAGGTAACCTACTGGTCTGGATTTAGTCAAATAGATATCATTTAAATACATTAGCAAGAATTCTGGTGACGCCTACTTTTGACCACGCCCCGTTTATATCGTCCAGCTAGAGAAATAAAATGAGGTTTAACGTCCTAACTGTTCTGCTCCGCCTGGGCATACACCATACAGTGTGTTATGAGGGACATTTTGCTCGGGCAACGCTGCCACGATATACTCTTAGATCGAATTCCAAATGCCAATTGATCTTTTACAAGTACTCCAATGTGTACACTGAATTCGGTTTTTCGTTCCACTCGAACGACTATATGTTGTATCTTGCCACGCAATCCCTCCTCCGACATTTACAAGGTGGGACCAATTTCTCGGTCAACGCAATGTTCCAACAGGGGACCTCGAGGTTAGCCGCTCACTGAGGCACCATGGTTCCTATCGTCTACAGAGGATGCCAAATGTTGACCAAATTTTCTATTCATCTGAACCGTTTTTGGAATGATCTTCCTATTAGAAATTCAATATTCATTGATTTTTAGTTTACAAAATCCCTGAAAAGACGATCATAGACCTTAATCAAAACTTACTGCATTATCAGGGTTTGCTCGGAACGCTGATTTCTGGTAGTCACCAACAGCTTCAAAGAAGAATCCTATAGCCCAGATCACCCAACCTATATAATCATTAGTAGTTAGATCTCTATCACGTTGTTTACTGTTCACTATTAAAGTTGGTAGTAGAGTGATAAATACCCAAACACCTAGTTAACAAAATAAATTCACACTTGATAAGTAACAGAGAGACAATGAGAGAGGGAGAGTACTGGGTCATTTCGAGACTAACACATGGTTCAATTTCTTTTCAATAATTCCCTTACGCGTATGGGTCTTTAGCAGTTGGAGGAAACCGGAGGCCCGAGAAAATCCACGAGGTTGGACAGGTGACCCTACTTGCCACGTACAAACGGGGAATCTAAACCATGCCAGGTACTCAATGACAGACCTTATGATACAGCGCACACGTGCTAACCATTCGGCCATCAACTCCCCCCCCCCTTTAGTAACAAAACAACAACATTACAATATTGACCAAGATCCCAAATGCCTTGTAGACCTTAGTGCGAAATTTAGTTATTGAAAAAATCACCTACACAGCAGGCGTCACGATAGCCCAGTGTTCGATCCCAGCGTTAGCCAAGAAACTTATCCAGAACTTTTCTGCGGCTCGGGTAAAACGTGCACCTAAAAGAACCCTTCACAGTCCGAGGAAGTGTAGGACGTCAAACCCCATTTCGTTTGATTTCCATGTTAGTTAACGTACCTTGGATTGTCCAGTAGACCCAGAAGATACTTGGTTTATCTCTCACGTTATTAAATCTTTTATCTTCTCCATCTTTCATTATTCTCGTTACTAAATACGATCCTAGTCTGAAACATCAACAAAATAACATTATTCTTGTTATTAAAGATACGACCATAGTCTCAAATATCAACAAAATAACCATCTAGTTATCGGAAATACAAAATAAACCCGTACCATCACAACTGTACACAGGACACTTGTTTTATGTCCTATCATAACAACTAGACACACGCAGAGATGTTATCCCTGGTATGTAGGAACCGGGCTTAAAATATACTGAAGCTCTGTCATGGTACATCTGACTTGGAACCAGGATATTCTAGCCGCGAAGCTGACCCGCGCCCCTCTCGTTGAAGAATGAAAGGGAGATTGACGCCCACAAACAGGGGATTAAGCATCAATAATTAGGTTTATCTTTGGGAGAAAACCCACTTTTTAAGGCAGTCGATCCTACTTCTAATCAATTACACGCTTAGGATCGGAAACATGGTAAATTGACAATGCCTAATATCTAAAGCGCACGTTAGACGATCCTTTACCGAAGGGGTGGGGGGGGGGCGAATAGTTAGCAAGTGCACCATAAGGTCTATCATTTTGTCAACTGGCGTGGTTTCGATTCCGTGGGTTTTCTCTTGCCCCCCCCCCCACACTACTATAGAGTAAAGACTCCTCCACTGGATTACAATTGGATCATGTGTTAGGCCTGATTTATGTCGAGTGGACCTCTCTCTCTCTCTCTCTCTCTCTCTTTCTCTCTTTAACGTAAGTTTTGATTAATTTTTGAATGTTCTGACCTCAAAGCCCAGGTTAAAACTAGTCCTGTGTTAATCTTCTGTCGTAGAAAATACTGACCACCTGATGAAAGCGACTGGTATGCTAACAGGGCAAAGGTCGCACTCCCTGAAATAGGAAACATTTCAGTTATATACTAAATTATATCAAATTTATTGTAATGTAATAAAACTGGAAATGTTGTTGATAACCGTAATACGACTCGCATGTATGTGTCACAGTGAAAAGGGACGATTATACAATCAGACGATTCAGTTGGGTGTATGAATCGTGATTAAATAATTTTGGGTTGATTTACTGGAATAAGTGATATCTAAGTAAGAATCCAAAGGTATGTTACTGTTAGGTTGGTTTGAATCCGAACCTATGTATGCTTTAAGTTATGTTTGTGCTTTTACAATTAAAATTGTTTATGTAAACTCAAATCACATTAAATTACTTTCGATCTAGAAATAAAATGGATTGTCCTAATTTACTACACTAACGGGATTAACGGAGACATTAAAAGAACCGAAATAGGGTTAAACTTCCCACTGTTCTGCTCCGATCACTAACGAAGACGGGTATGTTAAGCATGGTTTGGGATGAGTGATGAGATTTGATGCCGGCCAGTGACGTGTTCGACTACAATATGTAGGCCTACTTTCATCGAATTTAAAGTTCCAATTTCACTTTTTCTAAGAAAGTCAAAATATAATTATTTCTATGTTTTTTGCTCAAAAGGTTGTCAACTCACTATTATTATACAATCATGGACAAAATTTTTGGGGGGTTAGAAAGGGCGACACTGGTTGATTGAGGAAATAGTTACTCAATTACCTCCCTTGTTTTCCCATCCTTCCCCATGGACGGCCATCTTCAAACGTTTGAATTTGAAGTTGAAAATGATATTTTTGCCAATTTCTCAACTGGCAATAGTGAATTATAGGATTAATAGGATTATTCTTTAACAAGGTAGGACTGTTTATAGGTTCAATCTATTTTGGGGCTTTATTTTAATAAATTTTAAAAATATAACTTAAAAAAATGCTATTGGAGCTTTAAACTATCAAGTTTTTTTTTTACATGCACGCCTGCGTCTACACGGAGACTCGTATTTCGGTCCATTCGATTAAGTAGACGCTGTGCCTTGCCAGAAACCTGGGTCTGGTTCACGAACAAGGAGAATGATCCTAACTGTCCTGAGGAACGTTCTCTGCAAACGCCCGCTATCACGTGGATATTCAACCAGCGTGAAATCCAGATTCACAAACTAATCAATAAAAAAACAACCAAAGAAAACCCCAATAAAACAAAGCCATAAAACTAAAAGCCAAAATTGCTTCAGCTGGTATTTTTAATTTTGGAGTTACCTCCCCTGTACCAGTAAACAAGTATATCACCCGTTACATAAGCATTGGTGATTGGTCATGTAGAACTTATAGTAGAAGGCAATAAATATATAATCCAAACAGTTTTGACATACTTAAAAACTTACAAACACCTAGATATGCTCGTCTATCATTATTATGACCACAACTGGACAAGTTGATAAAATTTCAAATATCACAAACTCACCTGCCATGTCGTAGAATTTCTCTGTTTTGAGAAGTGCAGCGACAGCCCAACAGCCCCATTGTATGCCGAAATCAAGTGCTGCAGACTTTACTAAATTGTTCCCCATCATGACCGAAGACCTTTGGACCCTAACAAGTCCGATAATTCAAAATAGCAGGGTATATAACTTCACAATAACTATTCACCGATCTACTTTACCGATTGCTAACAACTTGGCCTACTTTTGCTTTGTTGTTGACATGAAAGACAGAGTTACGACCCACGGATTCAGACCACCAAGATGTTTCTTTCAATTAATAGGTTTTCCCAACCTACATCTCTTCCTAACTTTTGCAGGCATTTTTTTCTGTTTGTGGTGGAGGGGCTTTTTTTTTTAACCTGTACTCACTTAACACCCCCCCCCCCTCCCGGCCCAACCCATATCCACCACACAAACATATTTTTTTTAGTAGAGTCAATAAAGAACATGTACTCTCTTTGTATCGATTTGTGACAATAATGGCAGGATAATAAAAATGATTTGTTTAAGATCAGTAATCAGTAAACAGCAAAATGGCTCCTTTCCGAAGTTTGTTTTGATTTTGGCCTAAAGAAATTTTTGATTAGCACTTGCATTGCGCCAGGCAAATTAAACTGCTAGAATTGTTAACGGTAAATACCAAACTAGCACCTGGAGACATTTACTATTTACAAATTCTTATGTTATTTCGGCGCACGAGTTAGCCATATTGATTTTACAAGCGATAACTGAAATATCATTCCCAAAGCTACGCACGATTCCGTATAAATTAAATGACAACACAATTATGATATATGGTGGTGAAATATGGGTATAGAAAGGATTTTAAAAGTCTCTCAAATTCGAATAGTTGTTATGAAACACTAAATTCCAATTGCAGAGGGACTGCACCACACATGATTTACACAAAAATAAATATATGGACAAAAGATCATACTCAGATACCACAAACAAACAATTCAGAAAGAGAGAGAGAGAGAGAGAGAGAGAGAGAGATGGGGTTTAACGTCTACTCAACACAAACCAGGTTATTTCGGGACCAACATATTGTTTCATTTTATTTCAATAATTCGCTTGGGTCTTTAGCAGTGGGAGGAAACCCGAGTGCCGGGAGGAAACCCACGAGGTTGAGAAGGCGCCCCATGCCACATACCCTCACACCAGGGCTCGAAACCACAGCCGCAAGCCAGAGGTGACCGGCCCGCTAGAGTTCGAAGCGCTGCACTCTAGACCACTAGGCCATCCCAACCCCCCAATTCAAAAAGAGTGAATGGACCTGGGGGCTACCGCTGTTGAATATGGAACGCATGACTATATGTTAACTGATGTAATACCTAATGCTAAGAAAGTTTGCCAAGATTTGTAGTTGACGACATCGAACGAGTGAAATTACGTCTTTTATCGTGTTATTGTATACTACATAATAACGATAGAGTCGAACGAACACTTATTTTATCTAACTTTAGTTATTATAAACGTTTGCGATCAACTTATATACCAATAAAAAATAATACTAAGCCATGTAACATGTTAAAGTATATCAACGATTTAATACTATAAATATCTGATACATTTGTTTCGTTGTCGCGTTATTTAGATATAGACATGAAGGGTGTTGTCATGTCTGACCTATGGGGTACCTCCGCAATTAACTTTATAGCAACACAAGGTATTATTTTATTGGTACACAATCACCGAATTTAATATTAAGCGCGGTTTGGCGAGTTTACTCTCGTCTCGTCTTTATGATCATTTGCTGGACAAAGGCGAGATTATCCCCGTCGTAACATCGCTTAATTTTAAACTTGGTGATTGTGTATCCATAAAATTGTAACCGGTGTTAATATGTTCAATTACTAAATGCCAATCAAAGGAGATAATTTTATAGCATTTTGAAAACCTGGTGTGATCTTAGAATAAATTTCTGAATTTTGAAGTAGTTATTAATAGTCATGAATCTGCACAATTCTCGGCCATGCCTGGTTCAAATTAAACGCCTTTAAAATGGGCGGACTATATTCCCAGGTTTGTCGACCTGCTGCCGGACTTTTGTGTTCAAATGTTATATGATGGTATGATTTACATCCCCTAAATTCGAGTTATCCATACAGCATCAAGCAATATGAAATAATAGTTACTATGTTACGAATGATTCATGTTGCGTTAATTGTTAATACGAGTTTTAGTCTCCATAGGTATGGAAGCGTATAGGGGTCAACAGCGCGATAGATACCGCAATATTAAGTTGATAATAAGTCAACATATTGTGATTTTTCTGACGATTTTATCTCTGAAAAGGCAATCTTTGCCGAGTTAATTGAATAACTCGCTAATTTGCATGTCGTCATTTTGCTTTAGATGCACGGTCGACATAGCGCATGGCAATATTTTGCGAATATGTCGACATATACTACGGCGAAATGGAATATGTCGCCAAAGCTTCCGAATAGCAATGTCTTACCGCAAACGTGTAGATTTCAGACGAAATAGGGAGATAAAACATAGCGTATTGACTCATTTACCTCGGCAAAATTGACTTTTCAGAGATAAAATTATCAGAATAATTACAATATGTTGACATAATACCAACTTAATATTACGGTATCTATCGCGCTATTGACCCCTATACGCTTCTATAGGTCACACGTTATATTGCGTACCGGTAAACTGAATTCCAAGTTCACTGTCGTAATACTTTGATCCACGTTAAACCCAACCGTTAATGTTAAGACCGTTTGCAATTAGAACATAACCAGATAACTTGTGTCCACAACACGAAACGATCGCAACATCAGTCGACAACATAATTGAATCTGTACAGGTCTGTTAAGTCACCTTGATGAATCAACTGAATGATTTGCTGTTAGACGTCAATAAACGATGTGGATATAACCTGATGGAAGATGCCATCAGATAAAATATTGAATTGAGTTAATCCTAAGGTTAAAGTCGATAGCTGATGAAAGGAGACGTACTATGCTACTAATGCTACTAATTTACTTTGCTTAAAGTGTCGACAGCTGAACACAATAAAACCATATGATTATTTTATTCTTTTACAGATATCGGCTTTGTATACGAAATGGAGACATAATATTAAATCAAATTCAGTTTTACTCAAACGAAAGCAGTAATGTATGGAATCACACATGCGTCAATATCGCGATAGATGCTGCATTATTTTACTGCATTTAAGACGAAACAGCTACACACAACGCTGCGCTTTGATTCAACTAATCCAGTAACAATATTTTTGAGAGTTGAACTCATCGCAACATGTTAACAAATTGTCCTATATTCTCGCATCATCGACCCTTACAGGTTTCCATAGTAATACCATTTGAAAAAACAAAGCTATTGATGTTTGGTGAAGTAAAAGATATAATCCCTTTTGTTGGAAAATGTTGTCCATCTGTCAAACGAAACAGAATAGAAATATGACAAGTAAAGTATAGTGTCACGGATAATGGCAAAACTGATTATAATGGCAAAATAAGCTGCATGTCAAGCAAGCGAGAAAGAGAGAGAGGGGGGGGGGGTATATCGAGACTCCTCCTGGCAGATAAAACCGGAGAAAACGAACAAGGTTGACGAGGCGACCCTACTCCTTGTCAAGTAAAAACTTGGGATCAAAACCACGCCACTTGAATCAAATACAGACATTTTGATCTAAAACGCACATGTTCAACAACCGAACCTCATATGCTAAGATGATGTGGAAGATGAGCAAAGTCTAGTTATTGTATCCCTTTTATTCAATCTTGCATGATTAGTTTTAAATTTACAACAATTTCTGCCAGTTTTTGGTGAATGTTAAATATCTTGAGGTGGAACAATCACCAGGGAAATCACCTAAAAACATAACGATCGGTATAGATGAAATGAAATGAAATGGGGTTTAACGTCCTACTGCTCTTAAACTGGGCTAATGAAGACGGGCATACGCCATACAGTGTGCTATGAGGGGAATTTTTCCCGGGCAACAGCGCTACGGCCTACTCTTATATCGAATTCCAACTACCAAGGGATCTTTTACGTGCACTGGACCTCGTTTTTTTCGTACCATCCGAACGACTAGACAGTTGTCCTTGTCAGACCCTCCATCTTGCATCACTGACGAGGTTAAACCACACCGGAAAATCTGGATGAACTTTCTCGGCCAATGTAGGGATCGAACACCCGACCTCCAGGCTAGCGAGTCAGCGTCTTACCCACTTAGCCACGTGATCCCCGAAATCGATATAGATTCCTTTTGACCAGATGTAAGATCATTCGGATATTAAAACAAAACGTGTTACAAACCAAGGAATGGTATGTACCTAAGATTGAAGTCAATGGTGAGACAATAATTATGGAAGCGTATAGGGGTCAATAGCGCGATAGATACCGCGATAATTATAAGGTTATTTGTCAATATATTGTAGTCGTTGCGACGATTTTACCCTGGAAAAGACGATTTTTGCTTATTTAATTGAGTCAAGGCGCTATGTTATATATCGCCAGGTCGTTCCACGATCGCACTTTCGCGATAAGATATTGCTATTCTTAAGCCTTGTCAACATATTCGATATCACCGTAGTGTATGTCGATATAGTGCATGGCGATATTTTCCGAACATTACAAAATATTGTTTGCATTGATGTCAACAAGTTCTTAAAATGACAAAAACACGGATCACTAAACGACGAGATCTCGAGATTTCTTATGTCGCCAAAGTATTAAGATTTGTTGCTTATATTTACATTATTAAGATTTTTGTCGACATGTCCAAAACAAGAGGATAGCTGTACAGTTGATTGCTGGTACTTGCATAACAAGCTGGGTCTTTATTTCTCTAAAGAAAGCATTCTGTGAAGAGAATGAAAATTGTATGTATTTAGCTTAATTAATATACGCTTTCTTTGTCTCTCACGTCATTTTTCCCCTGGAATTTTAAAGCACGTGTTGGAGAATTTATGTTTCCCCATACGTTAGTTCTGTCTACAGAATTCTTGATAAGAATAAAATCCAGCTATAGTTTAAATAGCTACTGACTAGTAGGTAAGGGGTGGGCTAGCTATACTGGAGGCCGGGTGATCGATCCCCTGAATTGGCCGAGAAAGTTCATCCTGATTTTCCGGCGTTGTTCCCCCTTGTCAGTGTAACAGGTCGTAGGGCCAGACAAGAACAACTGTCTAGTCGTTCGGATGGTACGAAAAGCCGAGGTCCCGTGTATACATTGACATGAACGTAAAAGATCCCTTGGCGGTTGGAATTCGATATAAGAATAGGTTGTAGTGCCGCTGTTTGGGCAAAATTGCCCTCATTGCACACTATATGACGTATGCCTGTCTTCATTAGCAAAATTAGGAGCAGAACAGTGGGCGCTAAACCCCATTTCATTTCATTTTCACAGTTTCATTGATATTTTATTGGTATCATTTCAGATCATCGTCTTTCTGCTTATCACAGCTGTCGCAGCATACCCTGTATTTCAAAGGGAAAATGCAACCTTAGAAGAACTAATTAGATATTACGACGGATTGTCGTACAGTATGTGTGAGATTCTTGGGTTTTTGGGTTTATGGCACAGTACATTCATAAGCATCTCAACTTTAAAGCGAATGTTAAGAAGTCTTGGCCTACGAAGAAGGAACACGAGACAGAATTTTCATACTATACTAGAAACAATTTTGCGTCTTCAAAGGAAAGGTTTCATTAACGTTGGTTACAGGATTATGTGGAAACTACTTAACGTTCATTGCGGTGTCCCCGCATCACAGCGTACCGTTCGTTTAGCATTGCAGACTCTGACTCCAGAATTGGTTAATGCACGTGCTCGGCGAATATTGCACAGGAGGGTCTACACTAACAGAGGATCAAATGATCTTATACACATTGACGGCTACGATAAATTAAAGCCTTATGGGATTGCTATTCACTGGGCCATCGACGGATTTTCGAGAAAAATATTATGGTTGAAAGCTGGACCTTCAAATGATAACCCTCAATACATCGCTAGATTCTATCTAAACTTTGTTAAGGAAACTAAGAGAATTCCTAGATGTGTAAGGTTAGATGATGGGACGGAAAACGGAATTGTTAGGGATTTACAGACTGCGTTTGTTCTTAGTCAGCAAGATTCTACGGACATGCCACCATTCTTGCGAGGACGGTCAACCGGAAATCAAAGAATCGAGAGGTTCTGGGGATCCTTACGTCAAACCGTTTGTGAATTCTGGAGAAATTACTTCCGTGAAATGCGCAGTTCTGGAGAACTAGACCAATTAAACCCGATTGATATCCAGTGTATTCGTTTATGTTTCCTTCCGGTAATTAAATATCAACTGATGGTTTTCCAAAGTACCTGGAATGTTCACAGGATAAGAGCCCAACGAAATTGTCAAGTGAGTGGTATCCCCAGTGTTCTATACCACCAACCACAAGTATATGGGTATGAAGACCGATCTCTTCCCTTGTCGTGCAATATAGGAATTCTTCAAGAAATTATCGATGAATATAGCTTGGAATACCCATTGTATGGTTGCGAAAACGATTTCTTAGATATTCTTGAAGAGATAACTGGAGTGGACAAACATGCTTTTACTTTACCTACAAATGTGAGGGAAGCACACGAATTATACGTTAGTCTGAAAGAATGTCTGAATGGTTACCGTATTTAAGGTCTTCAAAGTGTCGTTACTAAAGAAATTGGTATTGTTTCAATCGACTGACCAGAATAAGTAAAATGGTTTCGTAATACTTGACTAATAGTCACAAATATATTTTGTGGGATCGTATTCAGGACAGTTTCGATTGAAGGACACCTAATTTTACAATTCCCCTTTAAGGGTGTAATGTGGTTTTATTTCTTTAAACAAAATGATCAGTTGTGATACCTTGACAATTGACGTTCTGAAGGTTGTAAATAAATTAGAAGATTATTATTTAAAAAAAATGTTCTGTTATTGTTGAATTATTCGGTACTCTGTATAGAATTGTTCTATTTCATATCTGCAAACGAACTAATTTCCTGTAATCCACTTCTCCGACACTGAAAGAAGATCATGAGAAATTATTAGGTTTCCATTTGATCCCAGGGAGAACCCACGTTCCCCAATAGATGGGAACTGTCTATATACGTTTACTGTGTCTGCTTGAGTTATTAACATAATAATTTTCACGCTTCGCATATTTCGGTTTATTGCCATATCCCCACTCCAAACCAACACACTTGGTTCTACCCTGCCCTCTCCGAAACACCAACTCTGGCTCCGGTCCGCCCCCCCCCCCCTTAGCACTGGCACTGGGACCTAGAAGTCTCAATCGAATGTAAATTTCTAACGTCTGGTTGTTCCAGTCTATTGTGCATGCTCTCCAGATAAGATAAGGCGTCAACGTTTGGCGTGAGTTGTGGAATATGTCTAGCCTCGTTCTTTCTTGCCCCTTGTTACAAATGACGCTGTTTATTTTATTGACATATAATTCGTATTTTCAACGTGTAAGACTCTGGGTGTTTTCAGTTAGAAACTTAGCTACTTTTGACTATTTCATTTATCCATAAATTTTGAAAAAAAATAGGAAATCTTTGAAACTTTAGATATGATGTGTAGAATGTGCATATCTATAACATATCTTTCATTGTCCGTCATGTTTTGCAATAATTCGAATAATCCTTCAATAGACAAGGTTAGGGATAGGAATTACCCAGAAGCAGGGGCGTAGCCGTGAAATATATATTGGGGGAGTTCGCAACGGTGGAGGGGGGGGGGTACCCCCATAAATTTTGCTTAAAGTCTCAGTCTTCTGTAAACATTGTTTGGCATATTTTACGGGGTTAAACTAAAACATCACACCAATACAACGTTTATCAGTTTTACAGACAGCGGCACCGGTCTTCCCCGAGAGGCGAAGAAGCATGGCTTAACCCCCACCTAAGAAAATTTTGGAATATTTGACGGCTGCAAACACCTTTTTCCTGCTATTTCAGCCCGTGGAGAAAACAATTTCAAAGTGGCCTAATATTACCTAATTAAGGTGGCTTACCGACTCGAATTCCAATCAATCGTTTACACCCATGAAGACGGGACCGTTGGGAGAAAAGTTTGAGAATTTAACTGCCACAAACGCCTTTTCTTGCTATTCCATTCTGTAACCTGTGAATACAGCAACTTCAGTTTTATGGAAGACCAAACAGCTCTTTATTCGGTGTTCTTAGTTCTTAGTTCTAAATTCTTAGTTACTTCTTCATTTGTTGTCGTATTTCGACATTTGTACACTAAAGTTAACATTTGTATCTTAAAATCAATATTTGTTTCACAAATCAGACATTTGTCATATCAGATTTGTAAAAAAATTTTTAATATAAGATATTTATTTTTTTTTAGAAAATCAAACAATGACCTATATTTACATTGCATCAGAAAAATACAACAAAAGGTAAATATCAAACAACAAATTTCAAAATACAAATCTCCAAATACAAATCTTGCAAAATATTTCTCCAAAAACATTTCTCTAAATACATTTCTTTAAAAACATTTCTCCAAACACATTTCTCGAAAAACATTTCTCGAAATTCATCGAACCGGAACAACCTGGCATACAATAAGTCACTATACAATAATGGGAATCGAGTATAAGCACATGTACAATAAGAACAATCGCTCGGTGACTGCGACGCTTGTGATACGATCACCCAATAAGCTCAATCGCTCGGTGACCGCGACTCTAGCAAAACGATCCCTTGGCAGTTGGAATTCGATATAAGAGTAGGCCGTAGCGCCGCTGCCCGGGCAAAATTTTCCTCATAGCACACTGTATGTCGCATATCCGCCTTCATTACCCCAGTTTAGGAGCAGAACAGTAGGATGTTAAAACCCATTTCATTTAATTTCTCTAGTGAAACAACGTGCGTAGAACGGCTAATCGAACCGGGCCTTCGATAACGAAAATAAATTGAAAGTAGTCTATTTTCAGAAATTAGGCTTTGTCTGATGGCGACATATCTCTTTGTTCAAAGAGAGGGAGAAATGGAGTTTAACAACCACTCGACACAACTAGGTCATTTCGGAACTAACACATGGTTCAATTTTATTTCCATAATTAGCTTGCGCGTAGGGTCTTTAGCAGTGGGGGGAAACCGGAGGCCCCGGAGAAAACCCACGAGATTGGACAGGCGTCCCTACTCCTCGGCACGTACATCGAGGCCACGCCAGTTGACTCAATGACAGGCCTTATTGTACAGCGCGTACGTGCTATTCATTAGACCATCCAGCCCACCCCCCCTTCTTTGCTCAACCGAAAGAATGTTTTACTTCTTCTAAATCATGTTTTCGTGAATGTGTCTGGGAATAAGTTCATACAGATTTTCCGGCGTTATTTCCTCTTGTCAGTGATGCAGGACCGAGGTCCTTACAAAGACAGCCGTGTAGTCGTTTGGATGGTACACGAAAAACCGAGGCCGCGTGTACGCATTGGTGTACACGTAAAATTTCCCTTGGCAATTGGAATTCGATATAAGAGTAGGCCGTAGTGTCGCTGTCCGGGCAAAATTTCCCTGATAGCCCACTGTATATATACCCGTCTCAATCGGCCCAGTTCGGAGCTGAATAGTAGGACGTTAAACTCCGTTTCCTTTCATTTCATTTATTAAGAGAGGGGAGGTGGCAGGGATTTAAATCTTAACAAACGATCTCAATAAGAAATTCTCAATATTTGTTCATATACTACAGGAAAGTATTTTTTTATGCTTGCTACAAAATGTAAATTTATATTTACATAACTTGCAAAAAGAAAAACAATTGACTGGCACTAACAAATGAGGGGTTGGGAGGGTATTTAACGTCAAAATACCGGCCATAACACAAAATACAAGATATCGGGTTGCACACCATTAAGAAGGTCCAAATACATTTTAACAATATACATATTTTCTGACATATACATAATTTAGAAGAGATAAGTCCTCTTTCATTGATCCAAATACTTTCAATTTATTGTATTTAATGCTATATCATATCAACCAATATATTTATATATAGAAACATAACAAGCACATGATTTCATTAAAGTCACAGTCATTGTACGATTTTACTTGTTGTATGCTTGCTTGATTCTTCTTTATTGTATGGTGACTTATTGTATGCCAGGTTGGTTTCTAATGTTCCGTTTAGATGAATTTCGAGATATGTTTTTGGAGAAATGTATTTGGAGAAATGTTTTTGAAGAAATGTTTTTGGAGAAATGTTTTTAGAGAAATGTTTCACAAGATTTGTATTTGGAGATTTGTATTTTGAAATTTGTTGTTCGATATTTGTTTTTTGTTTCATTTTTCTGATGAAATGTAAATATAGACTAATTTTTTGATTTTCTAAAAAAAATAAATATCTTATATTAAAATACATTTTACAAATCTGATATGACAAATGTCTGATTTGTGAAACAAAAGTTAATTTTTAGATACAAATCTCAATTTTGGTGTACAAATGTCGCAATACGACAACAAATGAAGAAGTAAGAATTAAGGACTAAGGATTTAGAACTAAGAACTAAGAACACTGAATAAAGAGCTGTTTGGTCTTCCATACAGTTTGGTTCAATACAGCCTACCTGGCTGCCCAGAATTCCAAACAAACAATCAATCGTCGCGGGCTATGGGATATTTTTGGAACATTTGATGGCTGCAAACGCGTTTTACTGCTATTCCAGTCCTAAAATAAGTGTTTTATTAGATTTTGGGCTCTTTATTTTGCCCAATTTGTTTTAATTTTATTTATTTTGGGGGGGGGGGGGGGTCAAGTATATTCAGAGACACCTCCCCCACCCGGGAAACATTTGGGGGGGGGGGGTCCTGTGACGCCCATAGCCAGAAGGTAGCTTAAATCAATGAGAGAGAGATCATGTTTGAAACTGGCGAAACACACTACAGATTTTGGAAATACAATTAAATATAGATGAATGAGCAATATATACATTATTGACATAAATCATTCAGTAAAATGGATATGGTTATTGTTATCTACCCTTATAGTCCGGGAGCCAGGGGGGGTTTATTCAACATGAAAGGTGCGGAAGGTTTGGGGTGCTAGTGGTGTTTGGTTGGGTTAGGAGACCCCAGAAACCCAATTCTTAAGTTGCACCAGTGGTGGGTGTGATAGGAGGAGCCACCCATAGTACCCCCAAAAAATCGGTTTATTCAACATGACAGGTGCGGGTTCCACTTCAATGACATTTGGTAGAGGATTGTGCCCTGAACCAGGAAATATAACTTAAGAATGGAATTTTTGATGAAAAGGTCACTTAAGAAGCGGTCAAAGGTCACCAATTTGCAATTTTTCGATTTTACTCTGACCTATTGCAATTTTTCGATTTTACTCTGACCTATTGCAATTTTTCTATTTTACTATTGCAATTTTTCGATTTTACTCTGACCAATTGCAATTTTTCGATTTTACTCTGACCTATTTTTTCGTTTTCTCGTGATTTATTTCAGGTATTTAACACAAAACTGCATGTTTTATATACTAATAGGAGCAAAAATCTGACATATAAAATTAATGAAGTTATAGTTTTAAGTATCACATAATCTCAAAAATAACGAAAATATCACTTGGCCCCCATCGGTAATTAAAATTTCAATCAACATGAAAAGCGCGAGTGTGAAACCAGGTCTAAATTTTACGGAATGATACCAGAATCATTATCATCAACTTAAGAAAGAAATTTCTGGTGGCCAATGTACTTAAGAAGAGGATAATGCTGACGTGCACTCAGTGACCCCCAATTTTCGGATGCTTTAAACTCACTTTACTCTCTTATTTTGTAATCTAAGACAACTCAACTTTTGGAGTAGATTATGAATTCAGCACTACGCGCAATTTTCCGGCTTTCCTCAGCCACTGACAAAGTCACTATTGCATACACAACCCCCGACATTGGTATGTTAATGTCAGTTGAAGTTTTATCAATTTACAAAAACATCTGAGTATATGGGATATATACTTTCCCAAATATTCAGTCTCGAAATTCATTGCACACTGAAAGCTTACAAAACATACCCATTTTCACCTTTAAACAGAGCCTCACAAATAAGAGTCTGGGTATGTATGAAATTTAAGCGCCAAAATATCGAAGAATGGTGTATTTATCTTGTCTGAAAATTTCAACTCAAAATATTGAGTCGTTTGGGCGTTATCCGGACACATAACCCTTTTAAGAATTCGGATCTATTTTTTTTGTTGATGACCTGATAATCGACTCACGTTTATTGATAGGTCTATATAGTGAATAACCCATGTAGGCCTACTGTACTTGATATCGAAAGGTAAATTCCAACAACAAATTATTTTTTATAAAATAAAAGTCTGGTTTTACGTAGACACCACAGAATATAGCTTTGATACCGGTTTCCTTTCCAGATGAAGATTGGCGGGTTAAAGTTGTTTGAAAACGTATAACAAATACTGAGTTAGTGTCCCTGCCCTTTAGGTAGAGGATTTTAGGCGAATGTAACACAAAATTAAGCAGTTATATTCTCCCAAAAATTATCGGGAATAGTCCTTTAATTGTCGGCCATGTAGGACTGAGGTTATAATTCTGAAAAAGTTTGAGAATGAAACTTCAATTACCCTACTATAACATACATTAAAGCCCATCTTGTGTATTGGTGGCTTATATTTTTCAATTGGCACTTGAGATCTGTGCGGTGATGAAGTTTTATTGGTTGTTATCCAAATTATTGACTTTTTTTATTGAACTTAAAATAGCTTTTAAATGACCTATACTGCTCAAAAATGTCTCTATATGGTGAATTTTTACGTAGATTACAAATATGCAATCATTTTGAATCTACATTGTATTGCTCTATTTTTTTGTCTGACCTCTCAAATGAGACAAAAATGGTTATTCCGCTTTACAAATTGGAATATTGGGCTTTGACAGTCAGATTTGTCATTGTAGAGGAGCTTATAATGTAGAAGAATAATAAAGACTCATTTGGCTAAAGGGAGTATCCCTTTTAATTTAATTTTGGTTTCAAACACGGGAGAAAACTTGTTTTGTCTGCTTAGAAAGTTGATGTACATGTATAGTAATGTTGTTACACTATCACCGAACACTTTAAAACTACAAGCCGTAATTCGTAACGCATGGTCTTATTCCTGAAAGAGTGAATTTAAAATAAACTAGTGTCCAAAAGAAACGATACCACCTGTTTGCAACGACAGAAAAGAAAAACTAAACAAAGCAGAAGTTCAGGATTAAAGTTATTCTTTAGAGAAATCCTTTCACAAAATCTGTACACAAAATCATTTCAATCAAATCTGTATAATCAATATGACAAGCCGTTAAAGATCGGTGGTGTTGAAAAATAAACATTTCGTTAGAACACTGATCACAGAAACAACGGGAAATGACACACCACATGTCTAAAAGTCAAGTCAGCAGCGGGATGTCCACCTTGAGCATCGGTAAGCATTTTTTTCCGTCCACCGGAGCCTGGTCTTATGACGTCATATGAGGATTGTGGGTTAGGATAAGGGTTAGGATAAGGGCTGTGGCCTGCAGATTTCGTCACAGTCTCGAGATGTAGACAGGGCTAGCCCTAACCCTAACCCTGGGCCAAGCCTAACCCTTATCCTAACCCACAATCCACATATGACGTCATAAGACCAGGCTCCGATGGACGGTAAAAAACGTTTACCCGCCTAATACATGCCAGAACACGCCTGTGGACTGATGACCACAAACGTCTGATGACGTTGGGAGTGATTTGTTGCCATTCCTCGAGGAGACTTCGTTCCAAGTCACGTTGACTGGAGGCACAAGGCGACGTTGCATTTGCCGATCGAGGTGGTCTCATAAGTGCTCGATGGGATTCAAGTCCGGTGAACATGCAGGCCATGGCAAAACGTGTACGTTGGCGTTGGCAAGGAAGTTCTGTGTCAATCTTGCTGTGTGCGGCTTTGCATTGTCACGTTGGAAAATCATTCCACGAGGCCGTTGCTGCAGAAAGGGCACCACAACAGACCGTAAGATGTCATCACGATAACGCTGTGCATTCAGGTTTCCACGAATTACGACAAGCCTCGTTGTGACGTCACCACATATGCCACCCCAAACCATTAACCCTCCACCTCCAAATGGCCGGACCTGTAGGACACAGTTAGGCGCCAAACGTTCACCAACTCTTCGGTATACAAGCTGCCGTCCATCGTTTCATGAGGAATTTGCTCTAATCAGAGAACATAACACGTGCCCAGTCCCGCCGTTGCCAACGTCGAACTCGCCTGGCCCATATCTGTCTGTCGTGCCGGTGTCAAGGCGTCAGGTGCGGTCCGCGGTAGGGATGACGTGGCCGGATAACATACTGCCGTAGTCTCCTGTAGACGTTTTGTCGACTGATCCTGTGTCCCAGTGTTGTCGCCGCCGTGGATGTCGCTGTTACGGTGCGGTTCCTCGGGTGTAATACCCGGATGTAACGATCTTCACGGGGCGCGGTTACTTGTAGTCTTCCACTCCTGGGCCTGTCTGACATATGACGTGATAGAGGTGCGTGCGCAGCCCAACCTTCTGGCGACGTCGACATGTGACGTTCCTTGCTGAACCATTCCAACGGCTCTCTGTCTCTCGATGGCTGTCATACGTGGCATATCTTGTATTCTTTTTGTTGCTGTGATATCAGCGTGTCTGATCAGCCGTTTTATACAGTTTTCATGCACGTGCAGAACATGCTAGAGAGGGAAATGTCACTTTCATGAAATTTACCCTTTTTTCCGGAAGTGATCAAGTGTTCCCGGTATTTTTATAAACTATGATGTGTTAGGGATGTGCAATACGAATTGGCATGTTTTCATACTTAAAATTTCACTTCGAAAAAAATTAATTGAAAAGAAAGTTCGTATCGTTTCTTTTGGACACTAGTTTATAATACACAGTTATAGAGAAAACATAGAAATATAATATTATATTATATATATATTTACATGCATGTGCGAACAATACAAAATTTGTAGACACGCCCCTGGTTTAACAGTTTATGTGTATTGATAAAGCTCGGTAGTATAAGACCTATAGAATATAAGCTACCCAAGTGAACCACGATTCACACATTCAAATACTTCGAAAACTGATCAACATTAATTGACGCGACATTTTTTTTATTTTTTATTTTTTTTTTCATTTTTTATTTTTTAAGGCTTTAATCTGTCAATCAAAATAAAATTATCACACAAGGTACAAAATGCTAGATAAAGACGAGAGTATCCTCGTCGAAACGTCGCTTAGTATCAACTCAGTAATTGTGTATCCATAAAATTGTACCTGGTGTTAATATGTTCAATTACTAAACGCCAATCAGAGAAGATAGAATTACCACGTTTTAAAAGAAGAATGAATCCAAAAACATACAAAGCGTGAACCAATTCAAGGAACAATAATATGATATATTTGAACAAAATAAAACCAATAAAAACGGTCGAGGTAAAATAGTGTAATCAGCAGATGGACTGTTCACCGTGTACAAAATACACGACAAACAGTGGTAACAGGTGTCCGGAAGAGTAAGCTTACCCTGCCTGGCGCCACACCCGCCATCGCTGCATCCAAACTATTAGACGTAATCTCAATGAAATAGCATGATTGGCCAATGGACAATCGGTATACAAAATGCACGTGATGAACACTGTTAACGATGTAATAGACAGACATAATTAGGAAGATAATACTTTACGAGTCAATAAAATATATCTTGAATAGTAGCCGAGAGAGACATGTTATATTTACCAATCAAGTCAATTTGACGGCCATAAAACATTTTAAAGGTTTTAATGAGTTTAGTGCGCAAGTATCCCTGTAGTTGAAGCCTAGATGACAAATGCCTCGATCTATTTAAAAAATCAGAATAAAAGGAACAAGCTCTCGTGTAACGTATTAGCTGAGACACAAACACTCCATAAGCTGGTGATATTGGAATGTTACCACTAATAAATGGAAAGTTAACGATCGGAAAGTCAAAGTCATCACGTTTATATTTCGTTAAATGCACAATTTAAAACTCCAGAGAGATTCGCTAATACGCCTTTATTACACGGGTGAACATGTACAGGTATATTGGCAAGAATTATGAACCTGGACTAAACTAAAGGCAAACAATGTATTTTACATCCAAATTACACATGTATAAATAGAGTATGTAAATCAATTATTATAAGGTTATATTATACCACTTTCTTGTCTCGTAGTCTAGCAGGAAAACGCATTTACGATTGTCTAATTGTTTGTCCCCTCAAAGCCCACGCGTCTCGCACACTTATGATTCCCAGTTTTCATATACTTTTAGTTTATTTTCTCTAACTTGAAACTCTCAAACTCTTGAAAGTGATTGTTTTGTATAGCTAGTGTTAAAATATTTGTATAGTCAATGGATGAAAGAGAGAGAGAGAAGTGGGGGTTTAAGGTCCACTCAACACAAACTAGGTCATTTCGGGACTAACTTACGGTTCAATTTTATTTCAATAATTCGCTTGCGCGTAGGGGCCTTTAGCAGTGGGAGGAAACCGGAGTGCCCGGAGGAAACCCACGAGGTTGAGAAGGCGCCCCTATCTCCATGCCACATACGCTCACACCAGGGCTCGAAACCACAGCCGCAAGCCAGAGGTGACCGGACCGGCCCGCTAGAGGTCGAAGCGCGGCGCTCTAGTCCACTAGGCCACCCCCCACCCCGAAAAGCACATGAAGAGCACAGAACGATCTAAGTCACTTTTTAAATGAAGACCAGTTAATGGCGCCAATATATATTTCACGGCTACGCCCCTGCTTCTGGCTCATTCCTATCCCTAACCTTGTCTATTGAAGGATTATTCGAATTATTGCAAAACATGACGGACAATGAAAGATATGTTATAGATATGCACATTCTACACATCATATCTAAAGTTTCAAAGATTTCCTATTTTTTTTCAAAATTTATGGATAAATGAAATAGTCAAAAGTAGCTAAGTTTCTAACTGAAAACACCCAGAGTCTTACACGTTGAAAATACGAATTATTTGTCAATAAAATAAACAGCGTCATTTGTAACAGGGGGCAAGAAAGAACGAGGCTAGACATATTCCACAACTCACGCCAAACGTTGACGCCTTATCTTATCTGGAGAGCATGCACAATAGACTGGAACAACCAGACGTTAGAAATTTACATTCGATTGAGACTTCTAGGTCCCAGTGCCAGTGCTAAGGAGGGGGCGGACCGGAGCCAGAGTTGGTGTTTCGGAGAGGGCAGGGTAGAACCAAGTGTGTTGGTTTGGAGTGGGGATATGGCAATAAACCGAAATATGCGAAGCGTGAAAATTATTATGTTAATAACTCAAGCAGACACAGTAAACGTATATAGACAGTTCCCATCTATTGGGGAACGTGGGTTCTCCCTGGGATCAAATGGAAACCTAATAATTTCTCATGATCTTCTTTCAGTGTCGGAGAAGTGGATTACAGGAAATTAGTTCGTTTGCAGATATGAAATAGAACAATTCTATACAGAGTACCGAATAATTCAACAATAACAGAACATTTTTTTTAAATAATAATCTTCTAATTTATTTACAACCTTCAGAACGTCAATTGTCAAGGTATCACAACTGATCATTTTGTTTAAAGAAATAAAACCACATTACACCCTTAAAGGGGAATTGTAAAATTAGGTGTCCTTCAATCGAAACTGTCCTGAATACGATCCCACAAAATATATTTGTGACTATAAGTCAAGTATTACGAAACCATTTTACTTATTCTGGTCAGTCGATTGAAACAATACCAATTTCTTTAGTAAGTACACTTTGAAAACCTTAAATACGGTAACCATTCAGACATTCTTTCAGACTAACGTATAATTCGTGTGCTTCCCTCACATTTGTAGGTAAAGTAAAAGCATGTTTGTCCACTCCAGTTATCTCTTCAAGAATATCTAAGAAATCGTTTTCGCAACCATACAATGGGTATTCCAAGCTGTATTCATCGATAGGTTCTTGAAGAATTCCTATATTGCACGACAAGGGAAGAGATCGGTCTTCATACCCATATACTTGTGGTTGGTGGTATAGAACACTGAGGATACCACTCACTTGACAATTTCGTTGGGCTCTTATCCTGTGAACATTCCAGGTACTTTGGAAAACCATCAGTTGATATTTAATTACCGGAAGGAAACATAAACGAATACACTGGATATCAACCGGGTTTAATTGGTCTAGTTCTCCAGAACTGCGCATTTCACGGAAGTAATTTCTCCAGAATTCAGAAACGGTTTGACGTAAGGATCCCCAGAACCTCTCGATTCTTTGATTTCCGGTTGACCGTCCTCGCAAGAATGGTGGCATGTCCGTAGAATCTTGCTGACTAAGAACAAACGCAGTCTGTAAATCCCTAACAATTCCGTTTTCCGTCCCATCATCTAACCTTACACATCTAGGAATTCTCTTAGTTTCCTTAACAAAGTTTAGATAGAATCTAGCGATGTATTGAGGGTTATTATTTGAAGGTCCAGCTTTCAACCATAATATTTTTCTCGAAAATCCGTCGATGGCCCAGTGAATAGCAATCCCATAAGGCTTTAATTTATCGTAGCCGTCAATGTGTATAAGATCATTTGATCCTCTGTTAGTGTAGACCCTCCTGTGCAATATTCGCCGAGCACGTGCATTAACCAATTCTGGAGTCAGAGTCTGCAATGCTAAACGAACGGTACGCTGTGATGCGGGGACACCGCAATGAACGTTAAGTAGTTTCCACATAATCCTGTAACCGACGTTAATGAAACCTTCCCTTTGAAGACGCAAAATTGTTTCTAGTATAGTATGAAAATTCTGTCTCATGTTCCTTCTTTGTAGGCCAAGACCTCTTAACATTCGCTTTAAAGTTGAGATGCTTATGAATGTACTGTGGCATAAACCCAAAAACCCATGAATCTCACACATACTGTACGACAATCCGTGGTAATATCTAATTAGTTCTTCTAAGGTTGCATTTTCCCTTGGAAATACAGGGTATGCTGCCACAGCTGTGATAAGCAGAAAGACGATGATCTGAAATGATACCAATAAAATATCAACGAAACCGTGAAAATGAAATGCAATGGGGTTTAACGCCCACTGTTCTGCTCCTAATTGTGCTAATGAAGACGGGCATACGTCATATAGTGTGCAATGAGGGCAATTTTGCCCAAACAGCGGCACTACAACCTATTTTTATATCGAATTCCAACCGCCAAGGGATCTTTTACGTTCATGTCAATGTATACACGGGACCTCGGCTTTTCGTACCATCCGACCTGTTACACTGACAAGGAGGAACAACGCCGGAAAATCAGGATGAACTTTCTCGGCCAATTCAGGGGATCGATCACCCGGCCTCCAGTATAGCTAGCCCGCCCCATACCTACTAGTCAGTAGCTATTTAAACTATAGCTGGATTTTATTCTTATCAAGAATTCTGTAGACAGAACTAACGTATGGGGAAACATAAATTCTCCAACACGTGCTTTAAAATTCCAGGGGAAAAATGACGTGAGAGACAAAGAAAGCGTATATTAATTAAGCTAAATACATACAATTTTCATTCTCTTCACAGAATGCTTTCTTTAGAGAAATAAAGACCCAGCTTGTTATGCAAGTACCAGCAATCAACTGTACAGCTATCCTCTTGTTTTGGACATGTCGACAAAAATCTTAATAATGTAAATATAAGCAACAAATCTTAATACTTTGGCGACATAAGAAATCTCGAGATCTCGTCGTTTAGTGATCCGTGTTTTTGTCATTTTAAGAACTTGTTGACATCAATGCAAACAATATTTTGTAATGTTCGGAAAATATCGCCATGCACTATATCGACATACACTACGGTGATATCGAATATGTTGACAAAGCTTAAGAATAGCAATATCTTATCGCGAAAGTGCGATCGTGTAACGACATGGCGATATACAACATAGCGCCTTGACTCAATTAAATCAGCAAAAATCGTCTTTTCCAGGGTAAAATCATCGCAACGACTACAATATATTGACAAATAACCTTATAATTATCGCGGTATCTATCGCGCTATTGACCCCTATACGCTTCTGATTCCTGATGGTAAGAATGCGTTATGAGACAAATTTTGCCCGGACAACGGCCTTATATCCTACTCTTATATCGAATTCCAACTGTCAAGGAATCGTCAATATGCACAAGAATGCACAAGGGACCGCGGTTGTGCGTTCCATCGTGTTGTCTCTTGCTAGGCCCTCTCTCCGGCACCACTGCGTCATCGTGGATCAGAAAGGTTGTGTTATTTATGTTCATTATAAAGTATCATGATTTGTGATGAAAAAGACATCACCATCATACTATAATTACGGTTAGTTATCTGATATAACACCGTTTCTCACGTGGGAAGTTTATCTGGATACAAAATATTTCTTATTTAGTCTAATGTGTACAAAAGCCCAGCTTAACCGGGGCTCGGTCTTGGTCCTGACTAGAATCGCGGGGCCCCTAACGCGACGAAAAGATTATTTCATATCCGTTTGAATGGTACGCATGTATAACACAAATTAAAAGGTCTTTAATTCAAGAATAATTACATAATATCTGATCACACACGAAATCTATTCAGTCCCGAATGACATACAATTCACAGAAATGACATATAACGGTGGGGAACTGTTATAAGAAGTGAAATTACAGGATTGAATGGAGAAGGTAAGGCTTGGAATGTGCACTTACTATGGAGGCCGTGTGATGTTACGTCATACTAAGACTATTGTACGTGAACTTAAAGGTTCGCCATCTTGTACAGAGTTAAAGGAGGCAAAGTCTCTAACTCAATATCACCCATAGTCGTTGATTACAAACACGACGTATTGCTCAATTTAAATCAACATTCGTGTTGTTATCTCGCCGTGAAAAAATAGGCTTCTGATATCCAATATTTAAGACAAAGTGACAATTTACCACTGGTACACGAATCGTGACCCAGAATGTGTCGAGTGCCATTTGTATCAAAACGACTCGATGAACAATGCTAAATATACCCACAGGAGAATACTAAGAAGTAGACATCAAAGACTGCCATACAAGTTGGGCAGTTTAAATGTAAATCAGTTTAAGTTTAAATGCATCCATGTTACATATTACACTATTATTTGCAAATGTTGCGATCCATTTGTGTCTAATTCTAGGCGCCAAAGAATAAAGAAGGTTTTCGTCTTACCACTATGTAATACCTAATGTAATGTGCATTTAAGCAAATGTAAAAATGACCTATTCCTTTATGATGGAGTTATATTTATATTCACATTAATATAATATGCAGGGGCGTAAATGTGTGTGTGTGTGTGGGGGGGGGGTATTTGCATCAGTCGGTCACATTTTGGCTACCCCCCCCCCCCAATCGAAATCGTTATGTACGCCCCTGATAATATGTCATTAAATGGGATTCGACTTAGCAGAGATATAGTGAACGGCCTGAACGGTCTTGTCTTTCAGAAAGGGGCGTTTACCTAGAGGCTATATAGGTTGGTTTTTTGCTGATTAAGCTGAAATTGCCTGGACGTATCAAGATCTCATTTGCTGATTTGACATTTTATCCAGATGAATTCATCGGGTATAATTTCGTTAGTTGATTAAGTCAGATAGAATCCAACAAGTTACAGTGCTTGTTATTCTTTTATATTGTGACGATGTAATATCCTATAGTAAGTAAGTAACTCTTTATTGCTGAAAAGCTCGTCGTCGCAAATTTCAGTTATCTTCACTGCTAACACATTAAAATTATATATCATATCCATCTATCCTCCACAAAAAAAAAAAAAAAAATATTGCTGTGTTATTGTAAGAACTTTCACAAAGGTCTTCTCCGCTGACTAACGACAGGCAAGGAAACAGGAAATAACCTACAGTGAAATATGGCAAGATGTACATTACGAACAGAATTCCTTAAACGAGACAAAATCAGGAGACGTTTTGAAGGCGATCATTTTAAATTTATTTTTAGTGATGGTCCGATTACCAGTTTCACTATGGGTAGCCTGATTGGCCGATGTAATGAAATGGGGTTTAACGTCCTATAGTTCTACTCCGAACAGGGGTAGTAAAGACGGCAAGTCATTGACAGTACCACAAAATATAATTAAAACCAGATTTATTAACACTGAAAATCATGGAATAATAAAAAAATGACATTAATATGTGACAAATATGAAGAAATGCTTCGGTGCCTTGTCAACTAATTTTAGCTACGACATTTTTAATTTCTAATTTCGTGGTAGACGAATCCTAATTTCAAGCACTGGTCATGATCTAGGCCTAATAATAGTAAGTGCAGAAGGACTGCACCACACACAATTCTACACAAAAACAAATATACAGACAAGATATCATACTCAGAGACCACAAACATAAACAATTAAAAAAAAAGTGAATGGATCCGGGGGCTAGCCGTAAGCGTCCACTGCGCTGTACAGTCCCGGGCCTGTGGTGACACAGACTTCACTCATATTTGAAAACATATTGGGAATAAAAACCAAGGAAATAATTATATAATGTATCACTCAACAAATAATTATTAAGTTTTCAATAGATACTGTGTATTCCAACTGCGTGGGAAGAGCAACATAATTATTTCTTCAATAAACATCGTCTTTGTTTCCTGATATAATACCTCTAGAAAATCGCACGCAATCCATAGAAATATTGTACAAAATGCACTTCGTTTCGCGTAAAAAATTTAATGAGGATATGACGTCATAAAGAGGTCAAACTATCCCAATATAGCGACTGAAAGGTATGTTGATAAATGTGATATTGGAAAAACCTGTTTCAATGAACAACGTTTGGTTGTCAACAAGTGTTATTGTTGTTATCGGCTTCAGCTCATGGCTATTTGATGCGCCAACAATCGAGCCGGAAGTTGCATGTGAACGAGCCCGCAATTAGACACTGAATTAAAGTCAAACGAAGCCGTCTACACTAATTTTGTCATTCATTCTAAGTCAAGAATGATAATGTGATCGAACACTAGTGCAACCAATACATTAGAAACAAGAGAACCCCCTTCAATATGATTTTTTTTTTTTTTTTAAAAAAAAATAATAGTTTCTTGTATCAATTGTTTGGTAAGCCAACCACATATAACAGTTGGCCGACGGGCTGCTCAAATAACATCATTTTGTTATCTGTTTCAGGAAGTACTGCGAGTCTCAAATTTCTCGCCATTTGTTCGTTTTTTAATTTAATTCGTGAACCTTACTGACATACCTGGAATGATCACCCCATTGTTTTCTAACACCAACGAGAGGGCAATCAATAGGTCGCGGTACAATAAACTCCAATTACACCGTCTTGAAATTAACCGCGTTGCATGACATGCCATGTGTATCTTTCAGTGTCTAAATCAAATACTATTGTTTGTTTATTTATTTCACAAAAAAACAGTTTCTCCCCTATAAATTTGTAGAATCGCCATACGTATTTTTATTTTTTTTTTCTATTTTACTGTCATCTTCGGATCCAAGATAGCTTTATATCCGATACCAAGATATCAATTAGAACCTATACAATACGATCAACAAGATATCACGTGATGCAACTCGTAACCATGACGACAAAATTTTGTTTTTCTACCATTTTGCCTTTTTTTTTTTTTTTGGCCTAATTACAAATAAACCGATAGAAAAAATTTAATAGACGGATATTATTTAGACTTTATGTCATTTATTTTCTATAATAACTATTACCGGAAACGACCCACGTGATCTTATACGATTCCACCAGGTTTATTTTTTTTTATAAAAAGGGTGCACTACTACAATATAATTGATTTCCCTTAAAGTCGAACATTAAAGACAAATGTATGACCACTTGTCAGTTTTCAGTAGTTTTTTTGCCGATCTGCTATTGGTTCCATCATTTTAAGACATTGACTTGATTTATATTTTGAACACGAACGAGATTCATTGATTTTGTGATCTTACCGGGAATAGATGGGCTTCTGATATTCAATATTTAACACAAAATAAACATTTTACCTTTCCATTCTGTTCGATTTGTAACTAGGGACTCGAAGAACGAAGCTAGACATATTCCACGAGTCCGGTCTTGGTTCGTTCGTTCGTGGGGTTTAACGTCCACTTCCACCTATCGCGGACAAAGGGTTTCCTAGGAAACTAGCCTGTACCAGCCACAAAGAGGAGGGCTGGGTTGGCTTGTGGGAAGACATAGTGTCTTTGCGGGGCAGCAGCCATGAGAGGTCTCATCACGAATTAGTCTCCGGGTATCAGAAAAGGAAGGATGGCAAGAAGACGCAATCTGGTACGCTGTGCCATGTGTGCTAGATTACTTCCGACTATTAGGAAGTAGGGTGGTACTGGCGGCGGGGCCTAGGGGCCAGTCTTGAGAGCATGCACAATAAATACTATCAGTGTAGATCGGAATAACCAGACGCTAGAGATTGCCTTCGATTGAGACTTCTGGCGTATTTCGCCAAACATAACTGATTTAATATAAGTGTAAAAAGGGAAATTTTCAGTACATATTTTTGAACTACTATAAGAGGAAGCGTCAGCTCCTGATATAATTCTTACACAATGCATCTTTAATAGAAAATGCCGAGAAATATTCCTTGGTATGGTCAATATTAGCTTCAACTGCACGAAACGAAGGTGGAATGCCAGACCTAATTTGACGTAACCCTCAATCAGAAAAGTCTCCACCGTCAGTACAAGATTTGACATATTGGCTTAAGCACGTAGTTCAAAATATAGGCAGACAAATAAATGTATGACCATGCTAGAGTGACTTATATTAACCCCATCACTCGCAAGTGTAAATGTTTTGTCGATCTGCTAACGGTTCCTTTATTCTAAGACATAGATTTGTTTTGTATTTTGAACACGAACGAGATTCATTGATCTGCTGAAAAATCACTATGACGTGCAAATCAATCTGTCTCTTATGTTATGCAATATGAAAGATAAAACAAAAAACCTTACATGACAGACATGGATCCCACTTGTCAAAATGAGACGATAGGGTCGCCCAGTCCTGTTCCCTAACCTCAAAGGAATGATTGGGAATATGTGTGTGACGTGATGTTGTCAAATGATGGACAATGTTCTCCATCTATTCTTGAAACACTAAATATAATAGTCTTTAGTCCGATCTTCAGAATGGGCATTGTATCCAGATCTCCTAATTTTCATTGCCTGATCTCCAAAATGGACATTGTATCCAGATCTCTTAACTTCCATTGCCTTGTCTCCAAAATGGGCATTGTATCCAGATCTCTTAATTTCCATTGCCTGCACTCATCAATGGGTATATATGGTATCGAGATATCCTAATTGTCATAGTCCGGTCTCCTCAATGGGCATTGTTTTGAGTCTCCTAATTGTCATTGCCTTAGCCCCGGAATCGACATTATATCATGATCTGCTAAATATTATGATCTGGTTTCCTGAATCGACATATATCGAGATCACGTTTTGTTAGTATATTATGTATCACAAAGTTGTCTATTACCCAGAGAAAACACCCTTCATTCCAGCAGACTCTTTGCAAGGAATACACCCCAGAGGCCAACATTGGCGGGCCATTGATTACTTCATGTTGCGTGTCAGACTAGTACCATCTCCTGTACTCAGATCATTGTACCCTGGCTACTTAATGAATACAAACACGTTATATGCCAGCCCCGAAATCATCTGTTTAATGATAAATGAACATTAAAGCCCAATGTCATCGCTGCATTTTAAATAAATCGTTGAATGCATCTAATGTGAAAGCAGACAAATACAAACTGTCCATCACCCTTAATCTAACATCCTTGAAATGTTTGAACACGGTGCCCAGCTGTCACGTGAACATGTGACTGATTAGGCTTTATATTTTAAACATTTCTGGACATGTTCGAACGGCGTAAAATAACCTCATCTCCCTTAATTGTCCTGTAGGAGTTTAGTCAATCTTGTTTGTGTCTGCAACAACCCACGTCCATTATCCACTGTCATGTATGGAATGATTTATTAGCATGTTTAAAAGGTGAAAATAGATGTGATAAAACATGAGATGGACAAGTTCTTCTGAGTCACCTTGACTTTTACAGAGAGGGAGAAGGGGGTGGGGGGTGGTAACGTCAACTCGACTCAACACAAACTAGGAGATGTCTGGGCTAACATGGTTCAATTTTACTTTAATAATTTGATTGCGCTTAATGGTCTTTAGCTGTGAAAATAAAGCGGAGAACCCGGAGAGGGTCCACGAGATTGGACATAGCCAAGCGGAGAACCAAAACCATGGCAACTAATTCAGTGACACGCGCACGCCTTAATTCACACTGGCTAATGGCATATCCCTCTCGAGAGGTTCTTCGTACACATTGGGGTACACGTAAAAGAATTGACAGGTGGAATTGGATATAAGAAGTAGGCTGTGGTGCCATGCCATTGCCGAGCAAAATCACCCCCACATCACACTATATGGCGTGTACCCGTCTTTAATGGTCCAGTCGACGTAGAATTATGGAATGTTAAACCTCACATAAATTCACTTACATGAGAATAGATCTCTGCCCTGGGTGATCACCATATCTAACAAAATGTAGAATACTATTTTATAATCCGGTTTTACTCCGTTTCATATCTGATACACACTGAGATTAAAAACCCCTCTTTCCTTTCTATTAAGCAAAATACATCACTGCTGTGCTATTTTACATGTCACGTGGTTAATATTGGTACTATTACTGTTACGGAGGAGATGATACTATACCATTTCAGATGTCACGGATGTAATACTGATACTATTTTAGATGCCACGTGGTTAATACTGATACTATTACTGTTACGGAGGAGTTAATACTACCCTTTTTTTTATCGCGGATGTAATATTGATAATATTTTAGATGTTACGTGAACAATATTGATACAATTACTATTACATGTAGTTTAGATGTCACGGATGTAATATTGATACTATTGTAGATGTCACGGATGTAATATTGATACTATTTTGGATGTCACGTGATTAATTTTGATACAATTACTATTACATGTAATTTAGATGTTACGATGATACTATTTTAGATTTGAAAAAGAAAGTGTTGATACTATTTTTAGATGAAACTAAAACGTCTAAAACCATATCAGTATTATCTTTGAGGCATAAAACCTTGTGAATTTTATCTTTATGACGTGTGAAACTGTATGAATATAGTTAACAATGGTCTATGTTCAGTCTTTCACATTTGGGTAAGAATATATTTTGTAGCCCCGGGCCGAGAAATGTCACATTAGTCTGGGTCAATTTATGACATTTGTATCTGAAGGAATCAACGAAAACGACATTAATTTCACATCTGACAAATATACTTGCATCGGTTACCATGGAGACCTGTCACCTGAAGCACGTGCAGTAATCCGTAGTAATGAAGCGTAGTGAGTGACGTCACCATTGTGACTACTTAATAGAGTAATTCTATTTGACAATTTCGTCATCCCATCAAATTTGTCTGTGTTGCAATTCCTCAGCACATGATTCATCGATATTTTCTATAATAAATTTTATTGCTGTTTCGGAACAGTAGGAGGTTAAACCCCATTTCATTGGTGCGGTTTATTTCATATACATGTATATTAACTTGAAGATTCTCCTTTTAGTTTTTGTGTTTATTTCATACTCCATTTTATGTTTGTTTTACGGCATTTTTTTTTACGATCTACACGAACTGTTCAAATTTACGATCTACACTATTTGTTTTTTAATTTACGATGTTCTCCTTTACTTGCATGGATCAATTTTATTACAATATGCTTACATTGGCCGGGAAAGTTATCTCGGTTTTCCGGCGTGATTTCCCCTTGTCAGTGATGCAGAAGGAGGGCCTGACAAGGGCAGCTGCCTAGTCGTTCGGGTGGAACGAAAAACCGAGGTCCCGTGTACACATTGGAGTGAACGTAAAAGATCCCTTGGCAATTGGAATTCGATATAAGAGTAGGCCGTAGCACCGCTGCCCGGGCAAAATTTCCCTCATAGCACACTGTATGGCGTATGCCCGTCTTCCATTAGCCCGGGTTAGGTGCGAAAGAGTAGGACGTCAAACCCCATTTCATTTCATCTCTCCCTCTCTCTCTCTCTCTCTCTATCTATCTCTCTCTCTCTCCGTTCGTCTTACTGTTTGAATATGCAGTGTGGAAGTTTTATAAATTGAGTACACAAGAAAAATCAACATAAGAAAACGTATATATATATATATAATAAAAATATATGAAACGATCTAACTCTCAGTTAAACATATAAATAAAATTCAAATATTAGAGAAAAAACACTAAAAATTAAATTTTTGGCTAGTACTTTCATCGTTATCAAACGAATCGTCAGGCCATTTTAATGCGTTACTATGCTGTTACATTACAATAACGTTACGTCATATATATATATATGTATGGCTGATCCGGCAAGTCGTCTAGTGAATCAGACAGAATATGATTGTTTGGATGGAGGACATTTTTCAAATGATTCATCCTATTTGATGAATTTAATCGGAAATATTTGACAGTTTTCCAGAATTGGATTGGATCTTTTAAAATGTCACATAATGTCTCACAAATTCTTGGATTGTATTTAACTTTCTTATTTTTAAATAAAAATGGAAAGCATGATATTGACTTTTATTGTACATTTAGAAGATAAAAATTCCCTGTTTCATATTTAAAGGGGCGCTATTGTGCAACAGCGGCGCGGGTTCTAATGTAAAATCCCAGGACATGTCTATTGCACAACAACACCCCTCTAAATGCGAAACAGGAAGTGTTTATCGACATTGTAACAGGTTATTTTGTTATTGTAATATTAAAAATTTGTCCAACTGCAAATCGGTTTCAACGCAAAAACCAAACAAATCAATTTCGCGTAATGAAAATTTCCCATATAAAGCTTCTTCCTTCTATCCAAAGTGTTTTGCATTAAAATGTGCTATAACATAACAAAATGCATTCCATTGTGGTAATCAAATATACCTACAATACAGTCATAGTTGATGTCACTTTTGTGTCTGGATTCGCTAAAGCGTAGAAAATGTAATTTCAGAGAATTATCACAGAGCGTCTTTCTGTTAGCAGATAAAATAGCTCACTTTGGATATAATAATAAGATGACGTTTTACCTATTGCGGCGTCACAATTAAAAGACGTCAAAAGTTTTAATGAATTTTCCAAATTTTAATAAAATTTAAATTTTCTTCCGAGATCAAGATCGATTGACCCTTAAAGCTTTTTCCCGAAATCAGTCGAAATCTTTCCAAAGCAAGAATATTTGCTAATGGATTCATAGATTATTGTTTTTCCTATTTTAAAGATCCATTCTCGGCCAAAACAGTTAACTTTTAAATGCTGAACACTGGCATCTTTACCTTGTTAATGGTAAAACTCTGGTTAATGTTAATAAAAAAAAAAAAGAAATACCATACTGACAGCCCGGTGTTCAGTGGGAAGACTGATCATCAGTAGGCCTCAATATTCGCTTGACGGCTATTATCACTGATAGGGATGACATTGGGCAAGTTAATTACCTCTCAATACGAACTTCTTTCTTCTACAAATTATTATTTAGTTTTCAAATATTAAAAGTGTTGAACATCTGGATATTTCCTTTTTTGTGTACATGGGCAAAAACACAGTAAGCTGAGTTACAAAGTCAACACCTTATGATGTGACGCCTACGTTTCAAATGGAAGTTGCTTCTGCACATACTGAAGTTCAATTTATTCATTCATCTTTTGGTCGCTTAGTTGTAGATAATCCAGTACTCTCTGTTTGCGTATTGCTACGGTGTTCTGCATGTACCTCAATAGATAATTGAAAACCGAAACCAGTAGTAGAGCAGATAACACACACAATCGTTCATTTTATGATACAAGCATAAACGTTGCCAAAATTGGTTATTATATATGTGGGGGGTTGGGATGGCCTAGTGGTCTAGAGTGCTGCACTTCGACCTCTGGCAGGCAAGTCACCTCTGACTTGCGGCTGTGGTTTCGAGCCCTGGTGTAAGCGTATGTGGCATGGTTATAGGAGCGCCTTCTCGACCTCGTCGGTTTCCCCCCACTGCTAAAGACCCCTACGTGGTAGATCGACGTGAATGCACAAGGTCCACATGAACCCTACCAGTAATCGGGGCCGTACGTAGGATTTTAAAAGTGAGGGCGCAGCAGAGCGGTAGGGGCGCCAGTATAATGCCCAAGTTACTGAGAGCGGCCCTCCAGCACACACACACCCCTAAAGATTTTGAAAATTAGTCTGCCGTAAACGCGTTTTCCACGCTCTTGGAGCCAGCACGTGATCCCGTGTGTACATTTCGGCGGCGCTATTTCTCAGTTGATGTTAAACACACCAAAATGAGAAACTTCTGGTCCTCTAAACTAGAACTAGTCCGAAAGACCAATAAGGACATGTTGATAGGGCGACCAGAACGTGAATCTCAGTAATGTCATTAGTTGGCGGCGCCACCTAAAGACCGATAAGGCCCTATCAAATGTGGATAGGGCGACCAAAACGAAACCTCTGATGTCATGAGGTGGGGCAGGCACTGACCCACAAAGGGGTGATAGGAGGGGCACTTCGCCTATGGAGGCGACACCAATGTCTGGAGTTTGTCCTTCGAAAAGTTTGAAAAATAACGCTGCTGGAAACACGATTTTCGGTAACTGTGGTGATATCTAAGAGTCGATTTCTTTTCCAGTGGCGCCATATTCTCGGAGAATCATTTGCTCCCGATGTCCTCTCTCTCTCGTCAATTCATCTTTTGAATTATTAATAACAAGTCTGTTATTTCAGATCGTAATGACTGCAGACGCTTATCACCTCCCTGGCATCATCTTTATTTGATGAATAAATAACCTTTCCAGATATTTATATCTGTCGGTTGGGCTAAAGTCAAAGCCCAGCGAAAACAGAGCGGGTATGTCGGTCACACTAGAACCGTGGGGCCCCGAGCGCTACGGAAGAGAAATAGTTGTATGCCCATTCGAATGGCACGCATGTGTAATACACAAAGAAACGACGGTCTGCAATACACGGAGCAATGGCATAATCTGATAAGACAGGAAATCTATTCAGTTCTGTGTTACAGAGTTCGAAACGATTTCGCGTGGTGTGGCGTATGTGACTGGTGAAGGCCTATGACAAACTACGTTACGGGTTTCGATCAATCACAGGGGAGCGCAGATCCATACAGCCTCGTCTCATCTCGACGGTAGACCGATGATTCCGGAATTTAATAGATTTTCTGTTCTCTCTTTTTGCCAGAATAAACTAGTACTAGAATAAACTACATACATAAACTGTTTTAATGGCATTTAGTAATTAAAATTAGAGTATACAGGTCACCATTCTATGGAATACAATTACTGCTTATTACTGAGCGACGTTTCGATTAGGCTTCTCTAGTCGTTATCAAGGATCATTACATATATAAACTTTTGACCATGTGAGTTATTTATAGACGAGGTTATTTTAATTATTATCAATAAGCAGATTTAATAACCAGTAGAGGATCTATCAGAAACTGCTGGAAGTTCTCCGGGTACAGTCTATTAACCAGGACATAATATGAACTCTACGTGTATCACGAACTGTTGGTTTTCTTGACGTGAATAACTTGACAAGACATAAAATAATTATGGACGGAAGACCTAAAATAATTAAATATACTAAATGCAGCATCTCTTCTATTCTATTTTCGGGATATCTAGAGATGAACTATTAAAATCTAGAACTGTCTGTAAGAACGGTTGATTCTCAAACAGACTATATATTCTATTCTGTCCAGCGTGTCCAAATAATCACAAGGTCACAAGGTCTGTAATTGAAATGAAATAAGCTTAAACGACCAACTCGTGTTTACTTACTGGACTTTAATGAAGTTGGGCCTGTCAATGACACATTTGGTGTGGAGTGGACCCCAAACGTCTACGTGTTCAACGTACAACCCTTCCGTTCTCATTGGGCTACTTAATCTGAGTTTGCCGTTGAAGCATTTGGCGAGGTGTTGTTTTTTTTTCGGTCCTATGACTCTGCCCCGCCCTGTTGCTAATATCTCTCAACATTTATTTAAATAACATTACCCCATATGTTAGTCCCGGAATGACCTAGTCCTGCAATCGTTCTGGTTCCCAGAGAGACATTTCGGCTATTTGTAGATGATAGACGCGGTCCACCAACCATACTAAACGCAGACTGCTTATCTACATGTAGATATACAACTGGTAGTAGTTTTTCTTTGATGTCCATAGCAGTTATATCTCATAACAACCTCTCATGCCGTCATCATAGGTCGATATATTCGGTTCATATCAACCGCTTATGGCGTAGATGATCGAAATAATACAAAGAACACAGAAATAAAATTTTATTCTTTTGACAATAAAACCCCCACATTGTTATAGTACTGTTTGTAGCATTCAGGACCGAAATTGACGGCGTACTTATAGGCATATTCAAATTGGTTATCCATACTCCATGTCTAAGATATCTTTTAGAATTTTCTTTCCGCCAACTATATTTCTCCACTTGAAAGTATTTATCGCCCAATAGTTCCTTTGTAAAGTATTTTTGGATACAGTCCACTTAAAAAAGTCGGCCAAATCCTTATCTGAACATACCTAAAACCTTCAATCACGGTTCATTGTCAGAAATACAGGAAAAGATTAGCTTTTGATCCAAATTTTCTTCAGGCTTTGGATAGATCCGCTTCATATTTGCATCCACATTTATTCCATCTTGAATATGATGACTAAAAAGGATTGATCATTCGTCTGACTTCGTTTAACTATCCATAACTTTCAATTCAATTACTCCAAAATGGCGACGTGTAAACAAAAAACACGCACGCGATTAACTCTGTAATTCTCGTTATCTGACGGAAACTATCGAGCAATTATCAAATCACTGTTGCCTTTTTTATAAGAGCCCATAAAATTTAAGGGTGAACGCGTTGTATATGTCAGACATAGACCTACTCTCCCGCGGATTGGGCTTCGTCTGTGTGTTCACTTATCATATCAACATCGGGTGGGTTAATATCCCATACTCAGATAGGAGAACACTAGGCCGGAGACGGTCCTACGCGTATTATGACGTCATATGTGGGTTAGGGTAAGGCTTAGGCTTGCCCAGGATTAGGTTTAAGGATTTGGGGTGGGAGGAGAGGTCAAGTCTCCACATAAGCACACGAGATTGACGAAATCTACAGGTCCCAGGCGTTAATCTAACCCATAATATATATATATATATATGTGCTAAAATGCGTAGGATTGTCTTCTATCTACCGTTCTCCATTTTAAGTCTTAAACCAACGATTTTAGCCTTAGAAACTATTTACACTTTGGGAGTTTCGATAAGTATTTATTCCGCATCCATTTAATAAAATTGAAAAGGTCCTTTTTTTATTATTACAATGTACGATTAATATGATTATGTGGACCTAATTCCACACGACTTAGCCTCTCGGCATTTTGATAAAGTTAATCCATTAGACCGAATACAGCAAGGGGTAAAATCCAATTTAAATGAATAAGATTTACAAATGTTCAAGTTGCACAAACTTAACACAATAAATAGTCTACGGGATGATATTGATTTTTTTTTGTATAAATGTAATTGACATGGCATGAATCGATGAATTGAATATATATGTATATATTTGCTATAGCATGATTCTGTGAATTATTACAGCGAGCTGAGCTAATATGTTTTGTATATCGAATTATTAATCTAATACATTAATTAACTTATCCAGATCATAATATTATTGCCTGCGATATTTATAGGATTAAATACGTTATTTGCAAAATAATTAAACGGAAAAAGTAGATAATGGAGACTTTGTTGACTTGAGTAATGAGGATTGAGGCTAGCTTAAAACAAAATGCGAAAATTCAAAAGTCACTCGGAATATTTTTACAAAGGAAAAAATATGCAAAGAAACAAAAAAAAAAAAAACCAACTCCAAAACAAATTATGTATCTCTGCAGCTTCGTTTTGATTTTTTTCGTGAATGACGTCAGAGGCACCAGATGTAAATTTCCCTATAGAGGGCTATTGCAACTGAGCACTGCATGTCGTCATTTTGACTAACTAGCAGCATAATCAGGGTCAATTGCGCGACTTGGAGAGATGTACTAATAGCACCAACAATAAATCAGGAAGTACTTGTCATTTTAGCTTTATAAAATTTCCAAGCCAGACAACACGCAGAAAGGTCTGGACAAAGCGACGTCAATAAACGCTTCTCTTTCTTGTTCGAAGAATTGTAATAATATTATGTCGATCAAGATATAAAAGATACGTTATCCTTCTATATTTTTTTGCAATCTATGGCGAAACTGACACGCTTTCAAAAGCTTGCAATAGAAATAACTGATGTAACCATAGCAACAAAATATAAACAACACAGCGAGCGTAGCTGGACCTAGGCCAAATAATTATGTATATTAATATCCCCATTTCGACGCGCCTTCCGCGTCAGTAGTAGATGCAGTCCTATGTCGATGATTTAACTAGGTAAATGAGTGTGATACTGATGATAGCCCTAGTATGTGATCCGTTTTTAGCTACGTTCTCGTAGCTAGTCTAGGCATAAAATAACGTACCCCCAGCCCGCGATTTTAATTGGTGTTTAAAAAGCAGTAAATGGCCATCATAATGTGTACACTAAAAATGTCCAGCACTAACACACATATACATACATAATCTGCCATTGAAGTGATGTTTAGTGTGCTACTTTTCTGCTTCACCCTGGCTAACGACGATGGACATACATCAGTGTGCAGTGTGCTATGAGGACAGTTTTTCCGAGACATTGGCGCTTTCGTCTACTCTTACTTTCCTTCCAATTGTTAATGGCTCTATCATGTGCATGCCAATTTGTAAACGGATCTCGATTTTTCGCTCCATGCCAACAAATACACGACACTGTTCGTTGTCAAGCACCAATGACAAGAGGAAACTAAGCCCGGAAATCCTTCCTTTATCACATAACCACCGCGACTCTCAATCCCAAATCTTCTAATAATTTTCATTAGAACAATATGGCGGCGAATAAAGCCTAGCGTTAGTTACATACATATACATACATAATCTGCCATTGAAGTGATGTTTAGTGTGCTACTTTTCTGCTTCACCCTGGCTAACGACGATGGACATACATCAGTGTGCAGTGTGCTATGAGGACAGTTTTTCCGAGACATTGGCGCTTTCGTCTACTCTTACTTTCCTTCCAATTGTTAATGGCTCTATCATGTGCATGCCAATTTGTAAACGGATCTCGATTTTTCGCTCCATGCCAACAAATACACGACACTGTTCGTTGTCAAGCACCAATGACAAGAGGAAACCAAGCCCGGAAATCCTTCCTTTATCACATAACCACCGCGACTCTCAATCCCAAATCTTCTAATAATTTTCATTAGAACAGTATGGCGGCGAATAAAGCCTAGCGTTAGTTCAGATGGATCCCCAAAAAGTTTTTGTTCAAACCCGAGAAGTTAGTTCGGCATCATTAGTTTTATTTCTATTAGAGTAATCTTCTCGGTGTTTTCTTCGATTAGTTTAACCCAACCAGTTGTGGATCCGATAGATTATTCTTCCCAATGTCTTTTAGAGATTACAGATGATGAATGACGTTTTAAATCATAGCTGAACGTCGGCGGCTTTGATCTGAAATTATCCAGGAAAGGAAAATTGGATAAGATAATAGAATAATTTATTTACACGTCTCCAATAACAGACCTATCGACTATTAACTTCCACGCTTGGATTATTAAATATTTTTCCTTTTGTTTGTGACTCTTCGGATTTACTTCAAGCGAGTTTCAAAGACGTTGGTTCCCCCATAACATGTTATGCAAGATATAAGCAATAATAATAGTCGGGTCACAACCCACCATTTCTCGGGAAACCGGTTTGACGATGATATTTGCTAGAAGCGAACACAGTGAGGATATTTGTAGTTTGTTACCACTGAAAACTACGGGTAAATCCAAGATGGCGTTCTTATTGGTTTGAAATTGACCTTGACATAAATTGTTGGCGAAATGACCCTAGTAAAATATCATTTTATTGGTTTTATTGGCCAATTTTGGACATTTTCCGATTCATCTCAGAAACTACTTATCCAATATGACCGTCAAACTCAAAAATGGCGATCGCAAAATACATGTGTGATACGTCGATTCAGGGATTGTGGGGGACGAGAAACACAAATATGCCATTTCTAAATTGACCGAAGTAATTTGAAAGGAGATATAACATACACGCATTGAGCATTTTCACGACTACGGACCTGCACATGTATTAATAACAACCATAATTTGTTTCAGATATCGAATATCAACCGACACATAAGGCATCGGATGTGTATCATATATTTTACAGCCATGCCCACGAGCTTGTGGCAAACGCGTGGTACACAATATAAATCGCATACTACTAAGTTAATGAATATATTTTTTTTTTCAAATAATGGTGACCGTTTTCGAATTGGGGCATTCATAGCCTATTTAAAGAAAACACATGTAGACATACAAGTCCCAACACATTTAAGGATCATATAGAAGTAATGTTACCAAATCTGCGTCTTTTTCACAATGGCCTAATGGATATCTCTGAAATACGATAAGCATCACTTCATTTTCCTGAAGTAATGGTCCACCGAGAAATCCCTCTCTGCCTATTGCTGGATTGGTTTCTGATAAACAGAAATTTGCCCCCATTAAAGCTGTGTTTAGTGGGATTAGCTCTGCGAGGGGTATGGCATCACTTAAACATGGTTACTTAGCTTCGGTTTGTTGAGATTTACAATGAAGTCTAATGAAATTGCTTGATGCTATAGGTTTTGGTATATCTTGGATGAGCCCATTTTGGACCCCTCGTGAACCCTTTAATGTGCTTCAGTAAATTTGGTAGGTACGTTGATTGAGTGGTACTTCTCCAGACCCGTTCATGCGTCAGGTATCCATTTCATGGGGAATCTATTCAAAAAGTGAATTCAAAATTACCTTTGTTGAAATTTAAACTTATCACCGTTACCTTTAAAAAATGAGCAGAATTTGTTTAAAATATCTTCTGTTTGACCCTTAAATGTGTTGGTACGATACCCCACAACTGCGGAATGCATTATTATATATTGTATTATGATAGGTAAACATATGCAGTATAAGATTCGTGGATGTCAGGAGCAATTAACGGTTGTTATTATTACATTGTGTTGGTCAGTAGGCATGAAATCCTTAATGTTTGCCTGCTTTCGCATTTCCAATTAGTTCTATCAGCTTGGAAATTACATATTAGAGTTTCTTATCCCCCAAAACGACATATGTTGCTACTGGTATTGAATGATAACCTCTCGGGCCAATTTCTATGGCCATTTTGGATTTTGGCGGCCATATTAGATCAATCCATTATGAAATGTATTGGTAACTGTCCACATTTAGTCGAGTGGCCAACACGGCACATAAAATGATAGATTACACGGGCCATATCGCCAACAATGTTTGTGAAGGTCAATTTTGTTATCATTATTTGATTGGTTTAATATGCCTAAATAAGCAAAGGATCATCCAAATATGGAATATGTAAACAAGAACTAAACCCTACGTCTCATATATATTTTACGGTTTGACAACCGACCTTGAAACTAAATAACATTCTATTTACGCTATCTGTTGGTGACATATGCGTCTGGAAAAATTTCTAATTAGGAAATAAGAACTATAATTTGAAACAAAAGTAATTGCGTTAACAAAAACAATTTATATCTTAACTAGGGACTTTTTATTAGGCCAAGCTGTGATCAAGGTCATATTCAGTTAGACGTTAATTACATGTAAATGAAATGGAGTTTAACGTCCTACTGATCTGCTACGAACTGGGCGAATGAAGACGGGCATACCCCATACAGTGTGCTATGAGAGAAATTTTGCCCGAGCAGCGGCGCTACGGCCTATATACTCTTATATCGAATTCCAAATGCCAGGGGCCTTTAACGTGCCCGTCAATGTGTACACGGGACTTCGGTATCTCGTACCATCCGAACAAATAGACAGCTGTCCTTTTCAGACTGTGATCAAGGTCATATTCAGTTAGACTTTAATTATATGGCAGCAATCCCTAATTATATTACATTACCTCAATCTCCACGAGATTAATGCTATGAATAGGTGGAAAAATCCTTGAAAACCCCACGCGCGCAACCAACACCCAACTCGGTAATTGTCAATACACTATACATGGTTACAAAATAGAGAAAGATTAATGGGGTTTAACGTCAACTGGATACAAACTAGGTCATTTCGGGACTAACATATGGTTTGATTTTATTTCAATAATTCGCTTTCGAATAGGAGTCTTTAGCAGTGGGAGAAAACCGAGAGAGGTTAATGGGGTTTAACGTCCACTTGACACAACTAAGGTCATTTCAGGACTAACATATGGTTTAATAATTCGCTTTACGTGTATGGGTATCTAGCAGTGGTGGGAAACCAAAGAACCCAGAGAAAACTCAGTAGGTTCGACAGGCGACCTGATCGGGGAATGGAAACCACACCAGTTGACGCAATGACAGACCTTTTGATACAACGCGCCCTCGTTAACCATTCGGTCACCCTAATATCAAAATACAACCTTACAGAACACAAAACAGGAACTTTCAGTTGGAATTCTTTACCAAGAGTTTACGTCTAGCCAGTAAGAACTATTACATGATATTATGAGACCTTAAAGATACATTATTGACAGCTTTGATTAATGAATCACTTCGTAAATATCTGAGAGTAGAACCGGTCAGAATGTCAGCTGAAACGACGATACTAAATTTAGTCGATCTTCCAAAAGGACCCGGAAGGAAATGCAATATAACCGGAAATGTTTATTACTATGCCTTGACAAATGAGGATGCTACAAAAAATTGATTTCGGTGTTCAATAGATGCTAATTGATTGTCCCTTTTTTTATTTTCAGTGAAATTGTTGCCTTATACAGAACATTACAAAATTACATAGAAGAAACCGATTAGCAGGAATCATCTTAACCATCAGTTTTTGTCGTAAAAATCTAGATATTCAAGCAGTCTGAGAAATGTCGTGATATAAACAGTACGGTCTGGTTCATATTGGAGGGAGACCCGCTCAGCCTGTAAGCGTTTTTCAGAAGAATGTTCAGTCTATTTGGAACACGCCAGATGTGTAAACCATGTTCTTCCAATATTGACTTAACGAAACAATAGATTTTTAAGGGACCAACCGGAGCTGAACAGAAGGAGGTTAAACGCCCCCCCCCCTATCTTTAAATTTTAGATAATAATCACCGATGAATAAACGCACCCCTCCCCTCTCTCCTTTTCCCTCACACACACACACTTATAAGTTAAAATAGCCAAGTCTCGAACGAATTATTTTTCAATTCAAATCAACATTGATGTTATTATCTTACCTAGGAAAGGTAGGCTTCTAATATCCAATATTTTTAAGACAAAATAAACATTTTACCATTCGTACAGGAATCGTGTACCATAGTGCGTTTCAGCGTCATTTGTGACAAGTGACCAGAATGAATGAGGCTAGACATATTCCACAACACATCTCAAACGGCGACGCCATAAATTATCTCCTGAGCATGCGCAAGACTGGAGTAACCAGACGCTAGAAATTTCTATTCGGTTGATACTCATTGGACATATCTGATTTGACATTAGAGACAAAACGGAAACAATTGAATGTAAATCAGCCCATTTGGGCCAATTTCTAGGTGACAAATATTAGCAATTTAACTCCTTTAAAATATATTATCGTATTTTTATTACATTAAAAATAGGTAAATAATAATGCGACAGACACAGTAGGACAGACACAGCAAGAAATGGATGTACACAATTATTCATCATCTTTGTAAAACCGCTCAAGTCATTATCAAGACAAACTAATTCTAGACGGCTTCAACCATCACTATACCTGCACCCACTTCACCTATAAAGACAGTGGAAGTTCCTATAGAATCTATAATGAAAACTATTGGATGGTTCCCCACTTACACGTTTGCTAAGAACTATAATAAACCTGTTGATAATTCTAGTGATTTTAAACCACTTAATTTAGATGAAATAGGACAAGCAGGGGATTGGTGGTGGTCGAATAATAACATAGGAACTAATTATCATTTTGTTAAAAGCTAGGCCGTAATTTTTACATATCCACAGCAATTTGATTAGCTCTATAATTCAAGGTGACTAAGTGGGCAGGCCGCTTGCTCGCTAGCCAATATATAAACGGGACCTCGATTTTTCGTCACATTCGATCGACTAGACAGCTGCCCCTGTCAGTCCGTCAAGCGGAAACCACGTCGGAAGATATAGGGATTGAACACGCGACCTCTGTACTTGCGAGCCAGCGTCCATCCCACTAAGCCACCGTGGCTCTCCATATAAGGGGGGTGGGAGCACGGTGGCTAAGTGGATATGTCGCTGGTTCGCTAGCCTGGAGGTCGGGTGTTCGATCCCTGCATTGGGCGAGAAACTTCATCTCGATTTTCCGGCGTGATTTCCCCTTGCCAGTGATGCAAAAGGAGGGCCTGACCAGGACAGCTGCCTAGTCGTTCGGATGGGACGAAAAACCGAGGTCCCGTGTACACATTGGAGTGCACGTAAAAGATCCCTTGGGAATTGGAATTCAATATAAGAGTAGGCCGTAGCGCCGCTGCCCGGGCAAAATTTCCCTCATAGCACACTGTATGGCGTATGCCCGTCTTCCATTAGCCCAGGTTAGGTGCAAAAGAGTAGGACGTTAAACCCCATTTCATTTCATTTCCATATAAAGGGTTTGTTCTAACGTGTCTACTGTACTAACATTATGATCTGATCTTCAGATCCACATCTCAAACTTTGAGCCAAGCAGTTATTCTGCACCATCAGCAGTAGAACCAGCAACATTTTGTTCAACATATTTACATCGTATTGTACCTAAAACAGACAGACATAATTGTTGATGAATGGAAAGAGAAAATTTTTAAACCAATTTATCTGTCTAACATGTTAAAGATAGTGTAGTCGAATGTAAATTAGTATAACCATGCAGGCTTCTGGATGTAAACTGTCGTATAAAGATTAACCGATGATGGATGTTGTTGATATTATGTCTGAAACTCGATGTAAATAGATTACAAGTTATAGGAGCGGATAACCGACGAATTGAATAACAATGCAGAAATATCGACATAATCAGTTTCATCGTGCACCCGTCGCTTGGAATTAAATAATCTGTTAGGGCGAGTTTGAAATTGAAGACATTTATGAAGAAGATACGCCTACAGATGCATGTACGATTATTACCATTTCCAACAGATGATTGTGTTCTTATACAGCACGGAAATGTCAAATATACTTTAATTTAAGCAATATTATCCCCTTTAAATAATAAGCAAAACTTGAGTATCTATTTCCTGTGTCATATTCATGATTTCAAATGCTGTATTGATTGTTTGTGCTACCCTTGTAATTATAGAATACACAAATTATTTCCATGTCCATATGTCACTCTATTTATTTTATCGGTTGTACTTCCGGTCCTCTTAATCATGTCTTATAAATATCTATTATCCTCGTCCAATCAAATCTTTGATGAGTACAGTAGACTGAAGAAAATATACATAACTTTTATTCACTTTATTTGAATTGTTCGTTTACTTGTGGTTTCTTAATATGATGTCTTGCCCATATTTGTTTTGTGTAAATTGTGTGTGGTGCAGTCCCCCTGTGCTTACAATTATCACTTAAAGTTCCAATAGCTTATTTTTAAGTTATATTTTTAAAATGTATTAAAATAAAGCCCTAAAATAGATTGTACCTATAAACAGTCCTACCTTGTTAAAGAATAATCCTATAATTCACTATTGCCAGTTGAGAAATTGGCAAAAATATCATTTTCAACTTCAAATTCAAACGTTTGAAGATGGCCGTCCATGGAGAGGAATGGGAAAACAAGGGAGGTAATTGAGTTACTATTTCCTCAATCAGCCTGTGTCAGCCATTTTAACGCCTGTGAAATTTTGCCCATGATCGTATAATAGTGAGTTGACAACCTTTTGAGCAAAAGTTATAGAAATAATTATGTTTTGACTTTCTTAGAAAATATGAAATTGGAACTTTAACGGCAGTAGGAATATTAATAGGGTGTGACCAGTGCCGGAATGGGTCCACCTGTAACTAAGCCCATTAAAAAAGTAGGCTTAAGCCTATTAAGTAAAAATAAGAAAAGAGAAAGAAAGGAGACGGCAAGGAAAGAAAAGAAAGATGGGAGGAGAGAACAGGACACAGGACAGGAGAAAGAAAAGATAGGAAGCTTCGGTCTGAAATACTTGGAAAATGGTTTTACACAGAATTAATTCTTATGACGTGTTCTCGTTTCCGATGTAACTTAAGTTAAAAATCACAACGCCGGTTGACTGGTGAAATCTGATAGTATTACAGGTCCTCGTTGAAATATTCGAGTTATTTCTGAATATTCCATCAAGATGCTGACATTTCAGCGCAGAATAAACAGGACTGACGCCCGTTGTACGGATTCGACAAATAGTTGCAATATTAATTCAATGACAAGAATTTAATTGAAAGCAGCCATCGACAATTATCCTAGTTTCGTTTTAAAATTGATATAACAACTATTTTATAAAGAAATTGTCTCTGTAATTTGACAAACTTCCATTTAATTTTTTTTTTCTTTCATATGACAAATATTCTGAGATGAGAGTAATGTTTAGATAATTTATGGTCAAAACTCCATGTACGACATAAGGGTCATCATGTCGCTTCGCAGATAAAACTGAATTCCCACATTGAACATTACAGTCCATACCTCGTGATACACAGAAAGCCAGTTTATTGCCTTTTTATCGTAGAAATAAACACACAGAGAGAAATGGCGTTTAACGTCCACTCGACATAAACCAGGTCATATCAAGACCAACGCATGATTCCATTTTATTTCACAATAATTTGCTTGCGCGTAGGCCTCTTCCGGAGAAAACCCACCAGGTTCGACAGGCGACCTTACATCTGCCAGTATTAAATGCTCTGCTAACATGTCCTTTCCATTGATTATGTGTAAAAGGTACAATGTACAAAGTCTTAATACCGGTAATGATGAAGTCAAAATACCTCTCAGGCCAAAATTAAAGTAGCTAAGCATCTAACTCAATATCATCCAAAATCTTCAACATTGAAATTTATTGGTCAATTTAAATCAACATTGGTATTGGGATTTTACCAGAAAAGAATGGGCTTCTGATATACAATATTTAAGACAAAATAAACATTTGCTCATTATAGTACACGGATCGTGTACCACAATGCGTTTCAGTCCCAGTTCTAGCAAGAGCCTCGATAAACGAGGCTAGAAACATTGCACCAAATCAAACGGCGTATGTAGACTGGAATAATCAGTCACTAGAAATTTGCACCCGATTGAAACTGCTGGTTTATTTTGCCGAACAAAACTGATTTCAAATTGGAGTAAAAACGGACACCATTGAATGTAATTCAGTTTATATACATTCATATTACAGTATTATATGCTTTGCGATCCAAATGTTAGCAATTTAGTTCATTTAAATGTAGAACGTTAAATGCAATCTGTCAAATGACAAATGTTTTAGACCTGGGTACATTAGACATTTCCTTCATTACATTTTACAATTGCGCTCTGCCACTTCTCATTTGTCGTTTACGCTTTTATGGACGATAAAATGTGATCTTAATGGGGGAGGGTGGGGATATAGAGGACAAATATCTGTTGTTTAATAAAGAATTCTATATAATTATACAGCCCTGTCTATTGTCAGAATTACAAAGAATAGAATCAGGTTTACTATCCTATCAACACAATATTTCTGCCATTTTGAGAGAGAGAATTTAACATCCACTCGAAATCATGCCACTTGACTCAATGACAGACATTATGCGTTAACCATTAGGTCACCCCCCCCCCCTCCCGTTTTGAGACTAACATGATTAATGCAAAGGGGGTGAATTTTGCCTGAACTGTGGCATTTCCACCTAATCTTCACCCAATTTCAACTTTTATGGGTTCTTTTATATGCATGCAATCATATACAGGGACGTCATTTTTCAATCCATCCTTAGGATGCTGCTCTTCTCCAGACCCTCTGTCACATATCAGTGACAAGGAAACCACGCCAGTCCAACACGAAACCTTCCGGTTTTCTCACAGACCCACCACAACCTTACGGTTTTAAAATCTCTTTGTTTAGCAAAGAACATGGCATAATACAAGATGAGTATTACAAATCAAGAAAGGCTAATGAAAACTTTAAACGGCTATAATATAGGATGAGTATTGACGAGGTGAAAACTAAATTGAACAATATTTATGAGAATGAAACTAAAGGGGCAATCTTACGTGCAAAAATTCAGTGGTACGACCAAGGAGTAAAAAATAAAAAAAATTTTTCTCGGAATAGAAAAAAATAAATAAAATAAACACGGTTATTCAAAGACTAACGAATAAAAATAACGAAATGATTTCAGTCTGGAATTTATAAATTTTATGAAAAATTGTATTCATAAACGAACAAATCTATACAAACAGAAAATATATTTATAATAAATAGAGAATCTCCTACAAGTGTTTTTTGATATCAAAAAATATCAACACAAGTTGATAATGTAAAAAAAACGAGGCTCTGCCGAGTTTTTTTTTACTTTATCAACGAATGTTGATATTTTTTGATATCAAAAAACACGAGTTGGAGATTTTATTTATCACCCAATCCTTTCTTACATGCAGAAATAAATAAATATAATTCTTTGGTATAAATTTCACCTTTACTGGACCTAATTTCATTACTGCGTAGTGATACATCAGTTATTTGACTGCAGTTTAGCTATTGCAAAGTCCTATATATTGACCCAGTATTTCCTTCAAAGTCAATTAAATAAAAACAGTTTCTTTTTAACAAGAAAAAAGTCACTTTTTATTTAAAATAAGTGGTTTCTTTAAAATGAAAGAAAGTAGTTCCTTTTTGATTGACCAATCAAATTCATGTAAAGCGATATCTCCTAAGGAGATATCGCAGTAGATTATGTAATTTATCATACAAGCGATATCTACTGTCAAATAAGATATTGGGTGATAAATGATAATAAACATCCAGTAATTGAAATCCAGCAAATTTGGATAACTTTTTAGAAATATTATATAGCAAAAACATATCAAATATAACCTCAAAAGACATTTATAAAAAACTTGTACAAAAGAAATACACAAAACCGCCAGCTATTGCCAAATGGGAAAAAAATTATAGCATTACCTTAGAAGAGGACCAAGTTAAACACATTTTTACACAGATACGACGAATAACTAGAGATTCAAAAATGGTGACATTTCATTTTAGATATATACACCATGTAATTTACCTTAACAATCGATTATATAAAATGATATTATCTAACTCATTACTATGTGATTTTTGTAATTCTACAATTGAAAATATAGATCATCTTTTCATTCAATGCGAGTATGCTCAAATAGTATGGCAGTAACTACATGAAATATTAATCTATAATAATATATATATTAATCTCACTAGTATAATTAAACACTTAGGTATACTTATACATGAGAATTTAAAAAATGAAAAAGAATTAAATACTGTTAATTTACTTATACTGTTATCAAAATACTATATCTGCTCATGTAAGATCAAAGAAAGTGTTCCAAATGCCAGAAGTTATACTTCATACATTACATTGAAATGAAAACTAAGATAATATACAACACAGAAGACGGATATAACAATTAAACCTGAAATTAGTTAATAATATACAGAATCATTAAAAATATTTATTCATAGATATTATGTGCATGTATTTATGTTCTCTATATAGGTATATTCCTCAAAACTAGTTTTAAATTATCAACAGATCAAGGTTGTTTTATATTTATATTAATGATTTATGTATGCATGTATAATATGATTTATGTATGCATGTATAATATGATTTATGTATGCATGTATAATATGATTTATGTATGCATGAGTGACGAAGACGACTGTCTTATATTTGATTTTTACGTTTGCCAAAGTTGAAATGAGGTGGTATATATTTTTTATCTTTATCAGTTATTTTGGTTTTAAATTTATTTATAGAGGTCGAATTGTTAATAATTATGTCAAGATTATTCCATTCTTTTATGGTAGAAGGTATAAAGGATTTAGAGAATAAAGTTGTTCTACAAAAGTAATCAGTTAAAAATATTGCTATTACGAAGATTATGAGTAATATTGGAAAATTGAATTAAATTGTGGAGGTATGGAGGAGTTCGATGATTAATAATTTTGTACATTAAGGTGAGTTTGTGACGCCTTCGCCCCTCTTGCAGAGTCATAAATCCCGTTTCTTCATATATATAATAACCTATGACTGGTACCCTTTACAGCCCGCATATAGTTCTGAGTGCATCTAGTTGCAGGTGTTCTAATTTGTTTTTTAGTTCTTCTGTGCACCATCCCATTTTACGTCACAATAGTCAAAAGAGGTATATATAGTTTTCAAGGTATTTCTATTAAGGCGATGTTTTAAAGATCTAAGACAATTAATCATTTTACTCGTTACGTGTTTGTCCCATTTGTAGTCAATCCCAAATGCTTGTGTTGGTAAACTTCTATAATAGGAATTCCGTCCGTCTAAATTTAGTGTAGGTAACCGTGGGTCTCGTTTAGTAGTCAGTGCAAGTGATTCAGTTTTCACAGATCGTAATCTCAATTTCTCACGAGTTATAAAGATACAGATGGTGTACCAATGAGAGAAGATCACAATAAATACAATAGAAAACTTGAAACAACAAAAGCTCAATTTCAGGCAGTCATTGATAATTAAATCAATCAAGTGGATAATCGAGACTATGCTGTTTATTTTAGTAATGATAACGATGAGTCTATTCAAGGTGAAGATCGTGTGGTATGATACGACTATAATGGCAATACTTTTTGATATGAAATAAAATCGGGGTTAACGTCCGATGTCTTTCCATCCGGGTTATTGAAGATGTGAATCCCGGTGTAATACCGTTGGTGTCCACTACAATCAGTAGGGTGCGTATGTTTGGTTACTCCCTGGGGAGTTTTATAGATAGGTCTATAACCTATAGTAGACCTTAAGACTATCGTTAACAAGAAAATAGAGTCAGCCCATAAGTAGGCAAATCAGGTCAAATCCCGTTTCTATACCCGTATTTTTTTTTATTTTTTATTTTTTGTTTGAGGATCGCGAGCTCATTCTATTCTATTCATATTTCTCGTTCGACAGACACCTCATTCACGAATTAGTCGTACATATGGGTACAATGGTGTGTAAGGCAAGTGTTAGTTTTTGTTTAATAGTTTTACTTCCTTCTTGTCGGATATCAGGTGACTGCACATCTGAATGAACGTGTATTAAGGTTAACTAATAAAATGGAGACGATTAGAAGATTACGACATAAAGATTTGGTGTTCTTGATTTTTATACATGTAATTTGTTTCCGAATAGTAAATGGCGGGTGAGTTATATTGTTAGTTTATCATTGAAGAACGTCGTTGTAAACCAGAATTAATAACATAAACACGTTGTCTGTCTTTAGGAATTATTTAAATTTATATTCTGTCCAATAGAATGTGTTTCGAGTTATGATTATGTAAAAATTGATGGCTTCAAATATTGATTCCATTTAAAAAATGATCGTTTTACCATTAAAAGTTCACAATGTAGTCAGCGCAAAATAGCTCGGTTGGGACGGCGTACAATTAAACCATTCTCTTTTATTCGTTTATGAAATTGATTAAAATTTGAGTACGATAAGAAAATGGAAACTGCCAATATTTTTGGTGATGGGGGGGGGGGCGTCTTGTGTTTTAACTGTATGTATAACTCCATATTTTATTTACTTCGGATATAAAGTATTGTCGTAGTTCTTAATCTAGACCACCCAGTAATTCTGGACGCAATTTATCGTGACAAAGAGACTGGAAAACTGCAGCAATTTTTCAAGATGTTGTTTCCCCACTTTATGTATATTCATTAAATCTGTTTTTATTCAGGTTTAATTGTTCCGCCTGTTGCACTATCGTTCAAATTATGGACGACCCCTTGTATAATCCCTCGTCAAGTATCTGGCTATTGGACTTTTTACACTTGATAACAACCGGAGGGGAAAAACGGGTGGAATTTAAAGTAAACGACTGTAAGCCAGGAGGAAATCCAGCAACATTTCCAGCTACATTTTACCCGCGTATATTGACCGTAGATTTATCACCAAACAATGCCATGGAACGTGAAATCAAATCTGTTCGGCTATCCAATTCAGCTAATATTAAAGACATGGTTGTTCAGATTATTAAACGAAATGGTAGTATTATAAATCCATCATACTTACCAAAAGTAAGTAAATTTTATATCTTGTTTTACATCCTGGTATTGTCACGTGCCCAGGATTCAAATTCTTGTGTGTGTCGCCGACTGGCCCTCTCAAACTGTTTATTAGTCAAACTAAATTATCAATGACAGCTTTACCTTGGTATTAACTGTTTTCCTCCGAACTGGTCTAATGAAGATGGGCATACGCCATACAGTGTGATATGAGAGAAATTTTGCAAGGACAGCGACACTACGGCCTATTCTTATATCAAATTCCAACTGTCTTGTGAACTGTTCATCTGAGTGGTTGCTTTGAATAGCTTCGAAGTTTGTTATCAACGTTTCGTTTTGTAAAGCTAAGAGGTTTGCAATATCCATATATATCAACTCCGTTCTACGTTCATGTAATCAGAACCTTGGCGTTTAGTTATGTCTGCAAGATATTGGTGCCAAGGGTATTAACAATTAATATGGTTTTTTAAAAATATTTTAGTCCAAACTAGATGGTGAAAATCCTATTGCAGAATTTGCACCTGGAATAACAGGGAAATCCTTGAAAATAAATGTCCTTTCTGAGGATCACAGCATACCTCTGTCGTTTGATATTGACATTAGAGTCTGTCTCGAAGGTAAGATTACGTGTTACCATAAGATGACGGTTGGGTGAAGTTTATGCGGTTAAATGCCACATGAACGCGTCCAAATTCCAGGTTATATTGTTGACTGGCTGCGATAGACAGACAGTACCATACGTATGGTTCGGTGGAAGGTAGTTATACGAGTTCCGTTTGTTGTCCGACATACCCTAATTTAGATTTGAAACGCTGGAAGGTTTGTCGTGTGTCATAAGGTCTGTCATTGAAGCAGCTGGCGAATAATGTAATACATGTATGTTATTTGGTTTGAATTGGGTATGCTGCATTGGCTGGAATACGTTTTACATTCACGATTCGCCAGCCACAGAACAAACTAACAATGTTCGAAAAAAATAGCATGTGTGATGATGTAGAAATGGTATATTTTATTACAAGATTACAATTATCTAATTTAATTAACACGGTGTTTCTGGTTATTTCTAATACAGTGCACGCATTAAAATGCACGTTCTGTTTTGACAATCACCGGGTTAGTATGCTGGGGTGCTCATTTATATGAACACCTACTTTTCTTCAAATAAACACCTGTGCACGCGCTAAAACAATACAACACAGGTTGATCAGTGACTTGAACACTCGAGTCGGAACAACGTGTCCAGTGTGTAAAATTGGTTATATATTCAGTAGCTTAACAAAACAGTTTCCCTTTGTTTATTCAAAACTACATTCAACAGAGTTACTAGATTTTTCCAGATTACGGGAGATCTGTTCAGCCATTCCAGTACTTCAAAACATGTACTCAATTTTGAATCCAAGCGGCAGCAGACTTTTCTTTACGCAACTTGTCTGAATGGGATATAAAGTTAATAAGATTAGATGTCCAGAAGTTTACCTTTCTTTTCTTGCATCTTTCAGGTAACTTAACGATTGCATCAAGAAAAAGTTGGAGTGTTAAAAAAACAAATCTTATTACCATCAGTTCCCCTGTCAATCTTGTGTTTATACATCATACCGATGGTAGTAACTGTACTACAGAAACCGAATGTCGTCAACGTGTTAGAAATATTCAACATGGTCACATGGAGGAAAGTAAGTATCATTGTACGACCGTGATGTATTTATTTCTCCAGTGATAGTACGGTGAAAGTATAACTACTATCGCACTACCCAACTGTTTGTAAACTAGCCAGACTATGACGGCCATATTTATTCCTTCTGACTTCCTCTTTATAAAATACCAATATCGTAGAGTCTTAAATTACTAGGGATCGCACTCCCCGTGTCTAAACGTACAGTCGGTAAAACAATATATATTCGTTTTGACTTGATTTGACTGTTCAGTTTCAAGGAACGTTTCTGTCTATTACCCATTCTATAAATATATCTTCTTATCATTGCAGGAAAGTTTACTGATATTGGTTACAGTTTTTTAGTTGGAGGGGATGGGCGTGTATATGAAGGACGTGGATGGGGCAAGGAGGGAGCTCATACTGCAGGATATAACAACATATCTATTGCTATGGCTTTTATTGGTGATTTTTCCAGTTATCTACCAAATGAAGCAGCATTCACAGCACTCCGTAATCTGATTGCTTATGGTGTTAGTATCGACAAAATATCGACTTCGTATAAATTAAGTGGTCACAGAGATGCTGCTAATGCTGCTACTAAATGCCCTGGTCAAAGCCTGTACAATGTGATTACAAAATGGCATCGTTACATAACAAACCCCTAAACACACTTTTTTTAATGTGTTAGCTTTATGTCCGTTACATACTCTGTAATATTAACTGTCTACTTAACTTTGAGTTTCCGTCAAACCATTTTTTACGTCTTTCAAAACTTAAAGTAGGTCTTAATAAATCTATACTCGTCCTATATTTTCAAAATTTTAAAGCTTCTTGTACCCAGTTTAGGGAATAAATGAATTTTGAACTTTTTAAAATTTTTATGTTATCCTTTTCTGTGATAATTTCTAAAACGTGACATTTAATTTGTGAAATGAACCTACTGGAACTTTGCATTTAAACGATGGTCCTAATGATCCCAGGACAATAACACCCCTCTAAATGCGTGTTTATCTCCCAATAGTAAGTGCAGGGGGACTGCACCACACACAATTCTACACAAAAACAAATATAGAGATAAGACATCATACTAAGAGACCACAAACATAAACAATTCAAAAAGAGTGAATGGATACCTACAACTTGGGGTTTGGGTGGCCGAATGGTAAGCGTATACGCCCTGTATCATAAGGTCTGACATTGAGTCACCTGGCGCGCTTTTGACACCCCGGTTGTACATGACAAGGAGTAGCGTCGCCTGTCTAACCGCATTGATATTCGCCTTCTGCTTAAGACCCATATGCGCAAGCGAATTATTGAATTAAAATTAAACCATAGGCCAGTCCCGAAATGACCTAGTTTGTGTCGAATGGACGTTAAACCCGATCTATGTCTCTATCGTACTGCCTACGAGAAGGTAATGTAGAATAATGTTGCCAGGCCTAAGTGGGACATTGATTGAATTAGCTATCATTATACGAGTCTGTCGTTATTGGTTTGTTAAAATTATAGAAAATGCTCGAATCATATAAGTTGGCTGTCCTGAATTATATTTCAATAAAAGAGGATTAAATGTATATGGATATCGTTTATTGCGTTTCTTGCAAAATTATTCGGTTAAAAAAAAATAATCTAAACAATACAGCTGTTATAAAAACCCAGAGTGTATGTTGTTGTAGTTTACAGGAAACGCAATCATGTGATGTGACACGGAAGGTTGCTTGGAGGAATAATCTGTAATAACGCGTATTTAACGATTAATTGCAATGCAGATTTTACCACGGGCACAATACGACATTTTAAAGCCATATTTATATATCAAGATCTGGTCGTTTAAATGCGTCAGATTATCCGGTAGTCAAGTGACCAAGTCGTATCCGTATCGATTTTGTGTGTGGCGTCAACAATGGATGTGTATTTCTCATACGTGATACTGCAAACGAATACGGCAGCATGTATAGAACAGCTTTCATACGGAAATGTTGTGTCATAGTGTTTTTATGAAACTATGTGTACCTTAGAACACGAAGGTGTTTATTTGATGCGATTTTAACCATGATAAAGACAGGAATTTAATGATTACTTTTGATGAGATTTTCTCAGAATTTTCATATTTTCCCGTCTGACTGTCTGTCAATCTGCCTGCATGCTGGTTGATCTACGTGCTAAATTTAGGGAGGTGGGGCCTTGCAAATCTGCATTTAAAAGGGGTATATTATACTTTCTGAAAAGATGCATTAGTGAAATCGACACTAGATTCGACACTAAATTTCTTTTAAAATTTTAAATAGCTCAGCCACTGTCGGGCGACTTTATTCCACTCAGGCTAGGCACTTGACTAGTACTGGTGTTGGTCTTGGTAGATCATTGCCACCACGCTGTACTCTAACTAACTTCGGCTCAGCTACCCATATGTACACGGCGCGAAAGCCTGCCAAAACTCTAAATTGACGTAACGTATCACGTGGCGATACTGATACTGATACGGAAAATTTCACTTGCCAAAAGTCTCTAATGTTAATGCTAATGCTGAATGGTACGTAGTGTACGTGCTAGCTGTGATGATTGAGGTACATGTACGTTACCAAACGAATTAATGTTAATATGAACTGATACTTCTTGCACGTGATATCTGTGATGACCGCGGTATATGTACCATAGCAGTAATATTAAATGAGTTCTTTAAAAGTACATGTACTTGGTCGCTACGGCTAGCACGTGTATGTTAGTACTAGCATTAATTCGTTTGATAATTGACACTTTTTAGACGTTTTAAGGCTATTCTCTTTAGCCCACTTATTTCGGTGGCTTGAGGTAACATGACGTATTGCACACATCGTGACATTTAATGATAGCACGGGCTAGTTTCCCCTTGAGATAGAACACTGACCAATATAGCCAACTACATAAATAATACGACGCATTTAATCAACCTTCACCTTGTAAACGTCGCACTGTGATAACGCGCATTAATACGACCTTCACCTTGTAAACTTCGCATTGTGATGACGCGCATCAAGACCTTCAATTTATGCAACACTGAGTTTCTTCTATTTATTGCCAATTCCTGTTACTCCGAGTTTTAAATGTTATTTATTACTAGGTTATTTCAAATAATACTGGGTTATTCCATTGGCTACTATGTTTTCCAGGCCCGTAGCTAGCCCAAAATTGTTAGGGTGAGAAAGGCTACTGGAGCGCTGATGAGACTTCTGGTGTACACACCATGGAAAATAGGGTATGCACCTGGAATTACGGATGAATTTGATTTGAGCATTATAAAAATTTGAAGTAAGGAATACGACTTTAACTTACCTATAATAATTTATGAGATAAACAAAAAAAAAAAAGTTCGTTATCCGGTTCGAGTGTAATTTGTTTGAATTGCCCCCCCCCCCACCCCGATCCTGTTATTCCATTTGCGTAACACCATTAGTGATAACATAGAAAGTTTAGTACATATAATATTTATTAACATCGGGAACGTGAACGTAAACATTATCATTAACACTGGACGAAATATTTGTTTGGGTTCGAACTGGTTAGACACTTTGTGCTTGTGGTACGAACTGGTGAGATTTAGAATACGCTGAATTCTGATTGGTTGTTTGTGTGCATACTTTTGATAATCCCAACCAAATATACTTCACACCAAGTTGGTCGTTCATCAGTGGTGCAGGATGGGACGAAAAGCGAGAACCCGTGTGTACGTTTGCGTGCACGTAAAAATCCCTTGGCAGTTAAAATGCGATATGGATGTCACATGCCAGCAACCCCTCACCCCGCAAGTCAAACCTCCGACTATGTTACCCAATGAAATTAAATTTTAGTATAACTTTGGGAAGCGCGGTGGGTACCAGACTGAAACGCCGGGGTCCAACCTGATACCTCCAGAGCCTTACTGACACCTAGCGCCGATAATTGCACATTGATCAATTTAAATGGCGTTCATCTGATGTGTTGACTTTACATACCCCGGATGATGATCAGGATCCTTTAATTCAGAAACATAAAATGTTAATACATTGTTTCATACTAAGGATAGTGCGATGGACAATGCGAAACATAAAAGATAACACGACAGACTTTTCATTAGCACCGCGACCACCCTCCCCACACCCACATACATTATCACTTTCAAATTCCCAAATCAGTGTTCATTAATGTGACAATTGTCTGCTGATATGCTACACCCAAACCGAAATATGTAAATATTAGAGCAAATACGATTTTTTATGTTTGTTGTTTTGTTTTTACAGATGCATCAACTGCTGTCTCAGTTATGATTAATATTGTTCTTTTATCTCTCTTTTTGGATGTCTTGTATATATTGATTAGAATGATCGTCTGTAGTTCACGGAGTCAGGTGGCCAAAGGGTGATCTCATAAGATTTTTTCTGACCTTTCAATTAAATATAAACTTATTTCACCTCCGGTCGAACAACAATTATTAATATGAGCTACTCAGCAAAATAAGACGCATTAACACGTGGGCTACTAGTTTCATTTCATATGTTACTGGGCTATTCTTATGCGCAATTTCAAACAAAATGAAATTGCGTTCTACATCCTACTTTTTCTGCATCAACCAGTAAAATGACGAAAGGCAGACAAAGGGGCCCCACTTCTGCCCAAAGGGCCCCTCTGGCCAAGTCAATCATTTTCTATACACTGTTACTGTCGAATCCATTGCTTAATAAGAATGCAGTCATTGTATTGGCATAAAAATCATCAATAAAGACCCCCCCCCCCAACGCCTGCGAAAGAGGGCCCTCAAAATTGTATAGCCTACGCCATGATAAACCCTAAAACGCCCCTGGGCATGCAGCCTACAGTGTGCTATGGGGGTTAGCTGTCACTGGACCCAAGAGTTTCGACCCACTCTTGATCTAATTCCAGCAGTCAAGGGTTAGTTCAGAATGCACGCCAACTTTTACATACACAGCAGCTCGGTTTTTCGCCCCAGCGATCTCCGTGTTGGTTTAGAAAGTATCTCGAGATTAACCAGCGTCCATTCCTCTTGGGGAGGGGGAGGGGTGACCTAGTGGTCTAGAATGCCGCGCTTCGACCTCTAGCTGGCCGGTCACCTCTGGCTTGCGGCTGTGGTTTCGACCCCTGGCGTGAGCGTATGTGGCATGGAAATAAGGGCCCCTTCTCAACCTCATGGGTTTCCTCCGGTTTTCCCCCACTGCTAAAAAGACCCCTACGCACAAGCGAATTATTGAAATAAAATTTAAACAATAATGTTAGTCCCAAAAGGAACGAGTTTGTGTCGAGTGGACGTTAAAACCCCATTTCTCTCTCTCTCTCTCCTTGCCTCTTGTCTGTATCAGAGATTGCTTTACAGAGAACGTCACATAGCCTTTCTGTTATGATGAAAACCGGAGTTCCTGATAAAGTACCCTTCATAGTTGAAATTCGATATATTATAAAAGTTGGCGCTAGTGTCACTGTCCGAGCACATTTTCGCCCATAAGGGATTGCATGGCGTAAACCCATTTTCATTAAATTAGCCCCGTAGTGGAGTAAGGATTGACCTTAAAATTCATTTAATTCATTTCATTTCATGTGCAGAATATACAAACACACAAAGGGAAAATATCGAGGAAATATCCCCGAACACTTATATATGTATACTTATATAGTTTCTGAGAGGGCTTACGGTGCTATTCTTTGTAACCTTAGAATAATCGAAAATGGGTGTAAAAGTACAATTATTAAATAATATGAACATATATAGAGTGATTTATATTAAGTATTGTAATTTCTAATGTATAGTGATCTTTGAAATTTGTGAAAGTTCCATATTCATTGGCAGCCATTATCGCCTGCTAAGTCCATTAAACATGCTTTTTTATTATCATTTTGTCGTTTACGAATCATTCAATACTAATTGCCTCCGCATTGTTATGTAGACTTATTTGGCTATGTTTATTACAAATGACGACCGAAACCATGGAGTACATGACTCGGAGACTGTTTAAAAAATTTTCCTTTTGTCTTATATATTGGATGCCATATTTTCACGACAAGATAACAATATTGATTAACGTGGACCGAGATTCATGTTTCTAATTTCGGATATTATGGAAAATATTGAGTTAGAGGTTTACCCCCTTTAATGATACTGGAAAAATATATATATAGTTAATCAATCGACACGTTTAAAGATACCGTGTTAAGTAATTCTGATTGGTAGACGTACTAAAGTGGACATTTTATTGTCTGTCTTGATCTATGGCTTATTAACGATTTTACCCTTTTACCGCCATAGCCTAGAATGTTGAGCGTTATAAACCTTATAAATATTCGATAATAAGTCCCTTGATGTCGTACATTGGAAGACAAGGACCAGAGTTTCGAGAATATAATACTGCTTTTTAGGACAAGGGATATCCCATCGGAATAACAGTAACAGCATGCCTGATTATTTTCTTTGATGTGCATAGTTATATCTCACAAGTCAACATAGGTTGATATCAACCACTTATGACGTAACGACCTACACGGCACCTCGATTTTTCGTCCCATCCCAACAGCTATCCTTGTCAATCCCTCCACCCTGCATCACTGACAGGGGCAAACAAATGAGATCCCATGTACACATTGGCATGGACATAAAATAAAACCAAGTACGAACAATTCAAACCATTAGTAAAAATAGTGTAATCAGCAAATGGACTGTTCAGCGTGTACAAAATACACGATAAACGGTGGTAACAGGTGTCCGGAAGAGTAAGCTTACCCTGCCTGGCGCTATACCCGCCATAGCTGCATCCAAACTATTTGACGAAATCTCGATAAAATAGAATGATTGGCCAATGGACTATCGGTATGCAAAATGAAAATGGTGAATGGTGTTAACGATGTAGTAGACAGACTTACTTAGGGAGATAATGTACGAGTCAATTAAATATACCTTGAGTAATAGCCGAGAGACCCGTTATATTTACCAATCAAGTCAATATGACGGGCATAAAACTTTTTAAAGGTTTTAAAGGACAATATTGGTGCCAGTCATTATCACATATATGATAGAACTGATTAAACACTTTCCAGATATAATATCGCCATACAGAGATCATCGCTACCAAAGAGGAGTAATAAAGGATTCATGAATCGGAAGTGACGAACGCCAAAGGAAAACACGAGTTATTCCTCTATATAACTAACTGAAGGGACTAGTGATAACAAATACACGGGCGAATATCTGCTCACTAATAATTCCCCCGAAGACCTAAAGTTGCTGTGTGACATTGTGAGAGAATATCTTACAATTCATAAAAAGAATTGACTGCCATTAGATAAGAGAACAGGAAAGAAAAACAGATTAAAAGTCCGTGCATTACCATGTTTTTATAAGGTAGGGGAGACCGGGGCACATTGAACCACCACGGATATATCCTTTATAAATAATACTATACAACCCAACACTATACAGAAGTGAGATAACTTCTTAGACCCATTTCTCTATCAATAAGGCACATGCTGTCAATTATTTTCTTAGGCATGGAATTTTTCAAAAAAGCGCTTAAAAGAGAAAAATTTTCCATACATGTTAACTTCTTAGCCTAGGAAATTCTTGTACTTACGTTCATATATTTCTAATCTATACAATCCAGATAAACCGGGGTTTGATCCATATAAGAGGGCATATTGATTTTTTTTTTAAATTTTGATCATGAAATAAAGAGATCTTCTAATAAAAACATTTGATATGAAATGAGGAAAAACATGTACGTGAACAAAGTGGTTCAATGTGCCCCGGTCTCCCCTATAGAATGAATAAAAACAAGTGGCTGTACGGAGTATTTCTATTTTTCCCGTGTTCTCTTATCTTATGACATTTAATTACTTTATTGTATCGTCAGATAACCTCTTGCGGTCCCACATAGCAATTATTTGTCTTCGAAGGAATTATTAGTGAGCAGAAATTCGGCCGTTTATCTGTCATCACTCGTCACTACAGTCATTCACATAGAGAGATAACTCGTGTTTTCCTTTGGCATTCGTCACTTCCGATTCATGAATCCTTTATTACTCCTCTATGGTAGCGATGATCTCTGTGTTAATATTATATTTGGAAAATGTTTAATCAGTTCTATCACATATGTGATAATGACTGGCACCAATATTGTCCTTTAATGGGTTTAGTGCGCAAGTATCCTTGTAGTTGAAGCATAGATGACAAATGCCTCGATCTACTTTAAAATCAGAATAAAAGGAACAAGCTCGTAACGAATGAGCTGAGACACAAACGCTCCATAAGCTGGTGATATTGGAATGTTACTACTAATACTTGGAAAGTTAACAATCGGAAAGTCAAAGTCATCACGTTTATCGTACAATTTAACACTCAGTTTCTGGCAATTGTCAAAATCGAGACGCAGATCCAAGTAGGAAACGTGATTGTCACTTTCGGTAGTGTTTTTAATTTCGAGCTTATCAGGATATATGAATTCTACGTAATCACTAAATTTTGGATTGTTCAGTGATAGAAAATCATCGATATATCGATAAGTGAAATTAAAATGTCTGACTAATCGTTTATTAGTTTTTACGAGTACCTGTATGTAATCGGCTTCGTACGAATAGAAATAAATCAGCAACATAAAGGTACACAGTTGGTGCCCATGGGGATACCTACCACTTGCTGATATATTCGCCCCTCCAAATTCAACAAAGATATTATCAATTAAAAAATCCAACATCTGAATTATCTTGTTGGCGGTGAATTTATGTTTGGTTCTTGACAAGATATGTGGAATTGTAATTAACAACTAGATATTGATATCTAGTAGTTCCTGATTTGGATGAAAAGACACTGTGAATAATGTCTTTTAACCGAGCTTTTAATTTACTATGGGGAATTTTTGTGTACAAAGTAGAAAAGCCAAACTTTTATGTAGATGAAACTGACGCAAGTGATCTAGATTGTAAACCATCAAGTAATTCTTTGGAATTATCCACATCCGATTAATACCACTACGAGATTATATTTTGTCACAGTATTTTTGAATACCTGCTTTAACTGCCGGTAGTAGAGATGTCAATACGTCTGAAACTGGTTTTATGGAACAACGGGATGAACTTACTATGAAACGTTGCTTGTGGGGACTTTTATGTCGTTTAGGTATCCCATATAACAATGACAGATCAGTATCGGTATCTTCACATGGAGTACTAAATGAATTACTAAGTACAGATCTGTGATTGGATATAATTTCATGTCATGTAAGGCGTTGAGATTTTCAACAATGCTAACATCATTAAAAATAGTTTTAGGCGTTGTGTCAACTAACAAACGTTGCATGTATGTTCTTCGTTTTAGTAAACGACTGATAGACTTCATCCAATCTGAGAGGGTATCGATGATAACATCTTCCCTCTTGGCCATGATCTAGCGTAGGCCTCTACGGCATCCATAATAAGTCTGAAATTTTGATCCATAAAAATGATTGCAGGTTCCGGTATTTGGGTCCTTTAGACAAAATCTCACGTAACTTATTATTCTGGAGTATGTTCAAATCACCAGTGACCACATAAAAGAATCTTGGACAGTTTGCATTTGAAAAAAGAATAGATTACGCCACCACCCTGGCGAAATTATCCTCATAACACACAGTACGTCGTCTTCATTAATCAAGTAGGCGCAGATAAGTAGGATGTTAAACCACATTTCATATTTGAAACGGATATGATGCACCGATGTTAAAAACTAGATCATTTCGTGATTAACATATGATACATCTTTAGCATTGGGAGGAACCCGGGTGACGAGATTGCATAGATTACTCAATACCAGATCTTATGATGTATAGCGTACGCATTAATACCCCCCCCCCCCACACACACACACATACACCTTTTGTTACAACAGAACTGATGCATCATTATATTGAAATGCCGGTGAATATGAATCTTGAATAGAAAATAATAGTCTTAAACTTCAGAAAACAATCATAGCAGTCCTTGTGTAATACTATAATTATGTACGTTCTGGTGTTCTGCTGAATGTATTCTTTAAAAAGAGGATACCTACAAATGATTGACAGTTACATTTTGGCTAATCAGGTAAAATCGACCAATGACGTCATGGTATGGTAATCCAAATATTGTCTCCCATCCTAGATAATTGGTCACCGTTTTCCGTTTTTGTGTTTAAATCCAGGGTAGATCTGTGCAGGTGATAAAAGGAGGTATCTGGTCATTTTTGTTTGTTTTTTTTGGATGACGTGGTGTCACGTACATTTTCGTTTGAAGCTGTGACACATGATCGTGTCACCAGGTGATCAAGAGATTGACACATTTATATCTATATTTAGTTGCCATGACTACAAGGATTGTTTAATACGTAAGATTAGTGTATGTGTCGTTTTGCTTGCCGTGACTAAAAAGATTGTTTAACTCGTGAGTGTTGTTTATCTGATGAATAATCAATGGCTGTCACTTAAGGAGCTTAAAGGGTAAAGAAAAAAAACACTCTAACCAAGGGAGGTTTATCCAGTAATTTATGATTACACTGCAGAAAAAGCTAATCTAGCAGAATAGGAGAAATTATAATTTCAGATATTTGATAAGTAATGTTAGAGAAGAGATGCCAATAACTTGAATAATCCTCTCCATGATAATGATGACCAGAAGACATTATAGGAATTAGTTCTCACGAAACCCCCAGTGAATTATAGATAATCCCGTTGTAATATGATTCTATGTGTTACCTTGGTCTTATGTGACGTATAGCATCATCTAATGTCATTATAGTGCAGCTAGTTGAACATCAACATTGTATTTGCAAAGACGGCAATGATTATAGAATCTGCCATAGATAGAGGTAATCACTGTGGAGATATCCGGGGGTTTGTGTTCGGCACGCGACTGATTGAAGCTTAACTCCGATTACAAAACTACAGAAATAATTAAATAAATAAAAAAATACCGCCCCACATAATCGCCATACTTGTTTTCAATTTGTATGACAAGCATGGCGATTGTACGGCAAACGAAAACAGAGGAAGACCCCGCCCACATCCGGTGTATACCTCGTCAACCCGACTGACCACATCCGGCTAACAATATTTCAACAACCAATTACCTCTAGACTGATTCACGTGTTTTCACTATCAGGTTACACAATCATTATGTCCATAAGGAATGTATTTCATCCCATAAGGAGATTATTTCATTCCGTAACGGTAGTATTTAATTCTATAACGGTAGTATGTCTTTCGGTAACGGTAGTATTTCATTCGGTATCGATCGTGTGTCATTTCGTAACGATCGCATTTCTTTCCGTAACGATAGTATTTCATTCGATAACGGTATTATTTCATTCCATAACGATATTATTTCATTCCGTAACGATAGTATTTCATTCCATAACGGTATTATTTCATTCCGTAACGATAGTATTTCATTCCATAACGGTAGTATTTCATTCCATAACGGTATTATTTCATTCCATAACGGTATTATTTCATTCCGTAACGATAGTATTTCATTCTGTAACGATCGCATTTCATTCTGTATAGGTAGTATTTCATTCTGTAACGATCGTGTTTCATTCCGTAACGGTATTATGTCATTCTGTAACGATAGTATCTCATTCTGTAACGATCGCATTTCATTCTGTATAGGTAGTATTTCATTCTGTAACGATCGTGTTTCATTCCGTAACGGTATTATGTCATTCCGTAACGATAGTATCTCATTCTGTAACGATCGCATTTCATTCTGTATAGGTAGTATTTCATTCTGTAACGATCGTGTTTCATTCCCTAACGGTATTATTTCATTACATATCGAACGCATTCCATCACAAAACGGTTGTATTTCATTCAGTAACGGTAGTATTTCATTCCATAACGATAGTATTCATTTCGTTACGGTCGCATTTCATTCCGTAGCTATCGTGTTTCATTCCGAAGCGATAGTATTCATTTCGTAACGGTCGTATTTCATTCTATGACGGTATTATTTCATTCCGTAACTATCGTATTTCATTCCGTAACGATTGTGTTTCATTCCGTAACGACAGTATTTTATTCCCGTCGAATAGAAACCTATGGCTAATCAAACGTTGGATATAAAAGGGTTGTTTTAATAAACGTTGGATTTAAAAGTATTGTGTAATCGAACGTTGAATGTAGAAGCGTTATTTTATCACACGTAAAAAACTCGTGAATTCTCGCATCTCACTCAACCGGGAACCATCTTCTCTTAGGGTGGAAATAAAACCTCCTGTCTCAACAGGAACTCTGTTAATGTCTATTTGTCTATTTTAGGTTTAGTTCCTACATGCGACTCAGGGTCGATTTCCAATGTAAAGCTAGAGATAAATGAAAATATCGTGATTGACCAGACGATAAAGAGTCTAATTTCTCTGTGGTTGTCCCGATTGACAATACGCCCATGTCTTCTCGACATGTTGTCTGGTAGTGTATGTTTCCCAGACAATGCGTGCTCATTCCACAAATAACAGATTTTACATTAAATCTACTTGTATATCAACAAGTAAATAGGGTTGTAAGGGGAGACAATCTGTTTAACACGTCTACACTTCCAATTATTTCCTACCTTTGGGCCTATATAACTCCCCATAGAATTGAAGTATCCATTCTCTTTGGAACTAATGCACGTCCCATAGTATTGTTTGAATTCTTATTGTTTACAGGTTTATAGCATTATTCTCCTGGGAAATAGGAACGATGTAAGAGCTTAACAACGGCTAGATCTAATTTTTAAGGCTATCTCCGGATTTCTTCAAGGTCTTTGAGATCTAAACAAGGTTAGGGCGCTTGATTGTTTACGAGCTTGTGGGTTAGGGTTGCTCTGGGTTAGAGATGTGGGTTTACCGTCCACTCGACACAAACTAGGTTATTTCGGGATTAACACATGGTTCAACTTTATTTCAATTATTTGATTGCCCGTAGGTGTCTCGGGCAGTGGAAGAAACCCGGAGAAAACCCACGTGGGTTCAAGATGGCGTTCAAGACGGCCGCCATATCAAATAATCCCCTATGGCCCCCATAGTAATTATTCTAGGTTGATAATTTTGGTGTGTAAACGTGTGTTTCTGGGGTCAAGGAATACACTGAAATCATGTATTATGTTGTGGGGCGATAGGATGATCGTAAAATCAAACATGTCAGACAATATGGCCGTTTAACTCTATAGCGGCGGTTGGGGCGATTATTTCACGGAACCAGCCAATATTTAGAGACAAACTATATATTTCTGGACATAGGAGCGGGGGAGTGATAGGATAACACCATATACGGCCTCATTGTGGGCTCCAGGGCCATATGGGTCGGTCATGTAGGAATCGTTTAACCCAATGAAAATTTGGGGAAACGTTGTAGACGAGAGAGAGAGAGAGAAATGGGGTTTAACGTCCACTCAACACAAACTAGTTTATTTCGATACTAATATATGGTTTACTTTTATTTCAATAATTCGCTGCGCGTAGGGGTCTTTAGCAGTGGGAGGAAACCGGAGTGCCCGGAGGAAACCTGCGAGGTTGAGAAGGCGCCCCTATCTCCATGCCACATACGCTCACACCAGGGTTCGAAACCACAGCCGCAAGCCACAGGTGACCGGCCAGCTAGAGGTCGAAGCGCGGCACTCTGGACCACTGTTCCATCCCAACCCCCTTTGTTGACGAAAATTACAACTAAAGTCAATGGGCAAATTAATGGTAATCTGTTGCGTATGAAGTGATCGTCGCAATTACCAACTGCTAAGCTAATCGTACGACCAATTCGTTCAAAAACTCCGGTAAGCTAATCTTACTACCAATTCCTTCAATAAGTTGGGTAACCCTGTTAAGCTAATCGCACTACCATTTCCTTCAATAAGTTGGGTCGTACGACCATTTCCTTTAATAAGTTGGGTAACCCCGTTAAGCTAATCGTAAGACCAGTTCCTTTAATAAGTTGGGTAACCCCGTTTAGCTAATCTTACGACCATTTCCAACTGGCTGGCCGTGTGGGATTTTTTTTGGGAAACATTAGTAAGTATTATAACCTGATTTTCACCACACGAGATCATTAAACTGTTTCGTCGCTATATCAACTTGCCAGAAAGTCCCATTCGGTAATTGGAAGTTGGAGAAATGTTTTTGAAAACCTCATACAAAGCTTTGTGATCTATGTTTGCAATGGAAGAATTCCTGAGACAAATCGTAACACGTCGTGACTCAATGGCGTATAATAACTCTAGTCAGACAAAGTTAAAAAAATAAATAAATAAAAATTCCAATTAACCGATTTTAACACAATTTATTATTTCTACAGCACGCCGTACATGTTTGGAAGCAAAACGCAAGTGAAAATGCTATATTGTAGCAGTGGGAATCTTCGTTAATAACTCAAGACTGGAACTATATTTAAAACGATTTATTACTGGAAAACATTAAACATAATATACCGAGAACAGCACGTCCGACAAGCAGAGTAACTGTCCTGGAGACGGGATGTTATATATATATATATATATATATATATATATATATATATATATATATACTTTGCAAAAAAAAAAAAACGCACAACCCATTTTTCATCATTTTTTTTATATACACGAAGTCGTTCTTTCCATAAACCTTACATGTTTTAATGTCATTATGTTATGATAAAAGAAATTCATTGTTGGTTTTAAATGTAATGTTACTAATTGTGACTGGTCATCATTTTTGTCGAAATTTGTAATCGTTTGATTGCACCAAGAAACATGAATTTAACAACTTCGCGAGCTTTTCGCATGGAACCTACATATAAGGTCTTTAAAATCCCGGGGTTCCCGGTTCCGAAATCAGTTGCACGTGTAAACACTCAAGGAACCAAGTGATGTCATATCTGAATGAAGACCAACGCGACAAGGCTATCGGTCGATTACAGGCAGGTGAATCCAAGACAGATATAGCCAGCCTGCTGAATGTTTCCCTTAATTTCATTTCTCGCCTGTTGGATAGGTACCGACAGCGAAGTTCAACACGTGACCGCCCAAGCTCAGGCCAAACGAGAGTGACCCCGCCTGTCCTGGATCGTCACTTCCGGTTACGTCATTGGCGTAAATGGTTTTCAACAGCGACTTCTAATGCAGCAGCAATTCCCGGACGGCGTAAAATCTCGCACCAGACAGTCCGTAAACACCTACGTGAAACCGAATAAGTAGACAAACGTCCCCGTTAGAGCTTCTGTTTTGAAATACGCCGACATCATGAAATCCAACTTTAATGGGTTCAGACAACGAGGGTATGGCCACAGCAATACCGGAGAGCAGTTTGGTTCAGCGACGTGTCGCTGTTCTTGTTGCAACAAGGCGATGGTAGAGCCAGGATATACCGACTTCGAAATTTAACTTTGCGTTTGTTTTTTGGGAGAGTATATATAAATGTACAAATCGGTATTTATAATGAAATGGTATCTAAGAAATTAACTATATACACTAATGTTACTAATATCAATTAAAGATGAAAGATTAAAATATAAAAGGCATTGTAATAAATAAAACAATAAGATAATAATTAAACTCGTTAATATGTCAGCTGTCAACCAACCGTCTGTCATTAGATAAGTAGCTTAACGTGTAATCAATAAATACCGAACGAATGAAATATTGAAAGAATGAAATAAAAACAATTCGTCAATTTATTACCATTATAATGTATGTGTGGGGGGACTACAAGTCTCTATTATTGTGGTTTGTCAACGTGTACTCAAGAGAGAGAGAGAGAGAGAGAGGGAGAGAGAGAGAGGGGAGAGAGAGAGGGGCGGGAGAGGAAGAGGGGGATGTTTAACGTTCACTAAACAAACGTCAAGCCATTTCGGTACAAATGAATTAGACACTGTAATGCATGCAATCACACAAATACAAAACCGTACCAGATTGATTATGTATAGCCTGACGCACAACCAGTCGTACGTGCTACTACGGACAGTCAACAGGGGAGGGGGGGGCGTAGTAATCACGTACGTGAAATTCACGCATCACTTCCAGACTGACCTTAGCGACGTTTGATCCTGCGCACGCAAATTTTACGGGTCTTGCGAAAAATCACTGACACTCCCAGTTCGCACGAGAAACGTACTCCTGTTGTACGCCAACACCATAAGACAACGTCGGGCCTATTACACAAGAACTCAATGCTTACTATCAATGTGTTCCGCTAGTCACAACCTCTTTATGTGTCGTGCGATCAGTGTACACGTCCTGCACGACGAGATACTTGAGAGATTGCAGAAATCAAAAATATATGGCTTAAGCCAGGCTGACACTTGCACGACTTTTGGCCACGATTTTGTCGTGCCCACCAGTGTCCACATTGACACGAACTGGCACGACGTGTTTGCGCATAGTTTGCGCATTGCTTACGCACTTCCCGCATTGGTACGACGAGTTTGCGCAAATCGGACGGTGTCTTGCCGACTTGAGTCGTGCCAATGCGTGCCACGGAATCGTGCAAGTGTCAGCCTGGCTTTACAGACACCCAACAGAAGCGGACGAAGGGCACAGTGCCATATTGCCCCTGCTAATACAGGAACATCGAACGCGAGACGAAGTAAGCGGTAGTGGTGGGTACGGCGCCACTTTTCGGTCAGTATCACAACTTATTTGACGAGCTAGAGAGGTGGTGGCGAGGTGACTTTATGGCGTACATGTGGATATCGCCTAGCACCCGACATTACCAAGAGTCCACGATGCCGCCGTCCACAATTCAACCGCGACCGAAACTGGTTATTGCCATCAGATTCCTGGCTACAGGGAATAATTACAAGTCACTTGAGTTTTCATTCGTTGTGGCATCAAGTACTAATTACATGTTTGTACCCGAGGTGGGTCATGCTAAATACCAGGAAGACTATTTAGAATTCGCGTGAGTGTCAACATATGACTAAGTTTTCCACAATCAAGATCTGTCATTGTGTAGGAGCTATTGACGGAAAAACACATCCATATTAAGAAGCCCGAATAGAGTGGGTCAGAGTAGTACAATAACAAAAGATTCTTGTTGATAATCCTCTTGGGACTTCTAGATGTCCAATACAAGTTCTTGTGGACCAGGCCCCGAGTTCACAAAGCATTCTCAGACTTAAGTTGAGAATTTACTCAAACTTGTTCACCTTATTGTAACTGAAATATAGCCCTTTATAATAATTTTATTGTTTTTATGTATAAAGTACATCAATAAGAAACTATGTGTAATGTTTTATATTATGGATCAAAGATATTTCTCATAAACAGTGACTGAAAGTTGAGCAAATTCTCAACTTAAGTCTGAGAATGCTTTGTGAACTAGGGGCCAGTTTTGGTGCCATGTTATCACAGATCGAGCCTTTGTTCTGCATTAAAATCCTGGACGTGCTTGGTCTTCTTCTTCACGAAAAATTGCCCGGGATGACAAGGAAAAAATCTTACTTCTTCCTATTGTAAACGTGGGTGATGCAGCCCTATAGCTTTTGTGGAATGGCAAGACTCCAACGTATTTTCTATTACAGTGCAAGCTGTATTATTCAGGATGCACTTGGCATTCTTACACACCAATGGCGATGTCCACAGAAGACAGTGCAGATGAAACTATGCATGTGAACCAGGGGTGGCCCAAGAATTCCTGACTCCACATATTTTGTGTGCAAGGGTCTCCAAGTGGCTGATGCACCTAAGAAGATTTCGAAGCGCAGTAAAATTAATTTGTGGGCCCTTATCCTTGGTCCTGTCTTTTAATCTAAATGAATAATCTTCATTTTCTTTGGTCGATATACTAGATACAAAACACTAATACGCACTACTGGTTTCACGTTCGTCGGTTGTAATTGTCACGTGTTAACCACGTGGGTGGGTCGTACTGCTGCAGCACGAAATTCGTTAATTTTAAGTCACGTGTAACCACAAGCACTACCAATGCGTCGAGAATTACGTGGACATTTTCCTACTCTTTGAATAAATGATGCGCAGCCTCCGTACGTACCCGCACTATATATATAAAAATTTAAATCGGTTTCTTGCTGCAAATCTGCGAGCTCCAAAAATTTGTGACGTACGATGGGTTGTGAATTTCATTTTGTTTATTTAGGGAATTATATATGCTTGCAACAAAAAGGAAACCAAATAAATAAATCGAAGTTTTATTTATTTCGTCAATATTGAAATATGAAATGTAAATATTAAATTTAGACCATAAAATATAAAAACCAAAGAAATTGTGATTACTGAAATTGAAAAATAAAACACCGCCTCATTACTAACAAAGGTAAACTATATATTATCAAACTCTACTGTACCGCGAATAACCAAAGAACATCACTGGTATTAATATTCTATTTAATTTATCAATATCCCCCCTTTTCACAAACAGACACGGTTGTTTATTGGGAATTCATTGGATATAAACCGACAAACCTGTTTTTATTTAATATCCAATATTCACTCGACTAAAATACGATAATAGGCAATGTGTAATAGATAGAAAGCCTTTTCCTGTTCAATATTCTACAGTATCGGCTTGATTTAACGATTGTGTGTCTTGTTCAGTCCAGAGAGACCCGAACTGATGTTTCTATAGTAGTATTAGAATCAGTCCCGTGCCATATAACGGTTAAAACTATTCTCGACTAGATGATAGAGAACATGTATCCAACACCTGAGAGTAGCAGCGGCCAGTGATAACCATTCGGTCACTGCGGGAAATAATCCACTGTTTACATTGACAATCTTTGACAAAAAGTAAGGTTTTATCATTAGTTCCTTTCTTTTATTTCCTTTTTAAATTTTCTTTTATGATATTATTTTAAAGATTATGTTTATAAACTAATATAAACTAGTACAGGGATGGTTGCGATTAATTAAAGGAGCTAAATCGCTAACATCTGGGATCTAGAAATGGACATGGGATTGTAAGTGGGTCACAGCGCATACAATAATGTAATATGAATGTATATACCGATTTACATTCAATGGTTTCCGTTTTTACTCTAATTTCAAATCATTTATGTTCGGCGAAATAAGTCAACAGCCCCAATCGAATGCAAATTTCTAGCGTCTGGTTATTCCAGTCTACATACGCCGTTTGATTTGGTGCAATGTGTGTAGCCGCGTCCCTTGTTTTCGATGTCAAAGATTTTGGATAATATTGATTTGAGACTTAGCTACTTTAAATGTAATTTTTGCAATGAAAGCTAATGAGGTTTAACGTTCTACTGTTCTGCTCCTACACTGTGATAATGGGGCCGGACGTGCGTCATACCGAGTGCTATGACGACATTTTACACAGACAGCGGCACTAAGGCATTCTCTTATATCGAATGCCAACTGTCAACGGCTCTTTTACTCGCACGCTAATGTGTACACGAGACCTCGGGTTTTCGTTCCATCCGCTCTACCAGACAACTTTACTTGTCAGGCCCACCGTCCTGCATAACTGACAAGTAGGAACCAGGCCGGCGGAAAATCTGGATGAGCTTTCTCGAACACCCGACCTCCAGACTAGCAAGTCAGCGTCCTAAACATCTTGGCCACCGTGATCCCAGTAGTGTTTACAAGAATAAATCAGATTTACCAATGTATTATTTAAGAGTTAATAGTAAGTGCAGGGAAAGGGGGCACCACAAATCTACTGACAAGACACAACATACACAGAAACCACCAACAACAAACGTACATATCAGATCGAGTGAATGGATCTAGGGGATTGTCTTCCTTTTGGCTTAAATTTATATACAGATTAGTAATTGGATATTAAAACACATGCTAAGCATATAATCCACTCCCCATAACATCGGATTTTTTAAAAAGAATGGATGATCGATTCAAAATGGATGATCGAAACTCTGTTTATTACCAAGCCAATGCTCACAAAATAATTTGATTATCTATTTTTTTTTTACATAATACCCTTTTAAAGACGTTTTATAAACGGGTATTTGGATGTTCCATACTTTCCTAAAATGTATAATTGAAATGAAATAAACCGGGTTTTAACGTCCTACTGTTCTTCGTCAACTGGACGAATGTCGACGAGCATATGCCATACAGTGTGTTATGTTAAGGCCTACTCTTACCGCCAATTTCAACTGTTAAGGGATCTTTAACGTGCACGTCAAATTATCACCGGGATTTCGGCTGTTCGTACCATCTGAACAACTATACGCCGGAAAATCCCCATGAACGCCCTCGACCAACTCAGTGATCGAACATGAACCAACATCTTACTAACTGAGTCACCATGGTTACCAACTGTGTAATCCTCAGATATGTATGTTGAGTATATTTTATGTAATATTTTAGCGAATGCTAAAGAAGTAATTTGGTAAAAATAATTTGCTTTTTGTTATTAAAAAATCTACATTTAATAATTGTGTACTTTCTTTTACATCAATTACATCAATTATTTACGGGTATTCTTCAAAACATTTAAACAGGGAACAGCCATGTAATTCATTTTGCTTCACAAATGGACGCATTATATTTTTAAAACGACATGTAATTAGAAGCACTATTAAAAACGTGCTTTCAATTTCAAACTGTCTGGAAGAAGTTTGTCTTAATAATTGATTATTTCCTTGACAATGTATATTTCAAATTTAAAGACATGCCCATTAAAGATGTATTATGTAAGATTTTGATGAAAAGGGCTGGCGATTCTTGCGAAAAAAATCCCAAAATAGATAATTCAAAAGCAATGTAGTGAAAATTTCATTCAAATTATCCTTTTCTGAGCCGTGTTTATCATTGTTATAAGTTCTGGCACAGATTTTTTAGTTCGTGGCAACTTTACTTGTTAATCGAAACCCCGTCCCACTTCTTCATTGTTAAATTAAATCATTAAATTTCGAACCTTTTACATCTGCGCCATCCAAAAGTCTCACTCAAAACGAGTAAGATGGTCCTCCCGTGTGTACGACAACCACCAAACCTTAGCACTCATACATGTATAAGTTTAAAACAACATAAACCAAACAAAAAAACACCCCAAAAAATAGATCACGGTAGTGTTGCTGACTGATAAACAACCCTATGGATATATACGTGTACACAACTTACATTTCGGTAGAAGTAGGCGTTAACTGCAAATGTGGTTGTGGACCGGAAATGAAGAAATTCCAAGATATATATGAACCTCCTATTGTAGTCTGACAACTTGTGATCATTTATCTAGGAATTGTGTTAACCGATAAGATCGTGTGTTATTGGACTAATTTCCTTCTTCAGGACGTGTAAACATATTTACAAAAAAAACTCATTTATTTAAATGTGAAAACTCCTGATGATTTAAAACCCGTGTCATATAGAAATTAACCGTGTCAGAAATCCATTTACACTTCCAGATAAAAGTGAGCTGATCAGTATCCAATTTCATTTACTAACACGTTATGATATTGAGGACTTATTTAAAATTATCACTTAATATATTTAACAAACAAATAGTAATATTACATTGAGGATTTATTTTCAATTATTACTTAAGTAAAAAAAAAACAACTTGCAAATGGAATTCATTATCGGCCTTTATTAAACATGCATTATGCAAGAGATGAATCTGTCTATTGTAGGTCTTTCTTTAGGCCTGAAATGATATAAAAACTATTAATTAAACATTTATTAACATGGCAAGACCATAATGAAGCCTTAATGCTATCGAATGTGCCCGATTTTAGGAAGATTAGAACAGTTCGGGCATTTAATGATATAATTATAAAATGGTGAAGCGAAGCTAAACATCAATCAACCAGTACGCAGGTTACAATCAGTACAATCATATTTCCAAACATTCAAAAGGGTGATGGCGTCGCCCAGAAGAAAGTAATTTGTTTGAAATTTTCAATATATTCATTCTGCATTATCTATTATAGAACTAACAAGGACGACAAGCACTTTATCTAAAGCTTAATTAATGCTTCTTTAAGCATTTATTTTACAGCTATGTTGTGAATTTTATGCATTTATGACTTACAGCTCTTCGTTAACATTATTTTTATGGAATTGGTGTCAGGATTAAGACCGCTATATAGTTTGAAATATTGATATTTTCAGATGCCGTGGATTAACCCGTGTTGTTTCTAGTGAGATACAGTGCAAAAACATCATTTATTTTCAACTATTTAATTCCTCATTCAAAAAACTAAAAGTTTATGAAAGAAAACAGCTCGTGATAATCCTTGTTACAATTCTCTGGTAATTGTGCTGTTTCTATCGAAATGTCTGAATTGGTAAAACTTACAAAAATTCGTTTACAATTTATTTACAGAAAAACCAGCAGCATTGGAAACCCTTTAGAATAAAGAAGGAACGTGTTCGTGGTTAGTTTGTGTGTACTGGATTTTTGAACTTGGTTAAGTGTTTTGTTTTGATCTATATGTTAAGGAATAAAATTGTGTTGTTGTTAGTGTGTTATATCGATGTGTTATGAAGCTATCGACTCATTCTATCAGTCAGTTATAGATGTGCCATCACTATCGATGTTAACAGGAGACTAATATCGACACAGTACATCATGTCATTCGTCTTGCATGCGACTTCAACTGACGATCGGAATTAGTTTCGCAAACGATTTATTATATTCAATTTTTTGAAAATCATGTTTAAATTTTTTAAGACTTTTCTTTAGTACCTAGGGACAATCAGTTGCCAGATATTCTGAATGTATCAAATGCAATTTACGTTGGTATAGAGAGATTTCTATAAAGAAAGAAAAAACTCAACGAGCTCAAAGTTTGTGAAATATGGCCTTACATTGATGTGACTGTCTTTTAATATTACAAAAAAGTAAAGAATATCTTTGTTAAATGAAACTTGTTTGTAGCGGTGACGTGTATTATGCAGTGGTTAACAGATAAATCTTCACAAAACAAGTTCTATGCCGTTTGAATCGACGTGTACCGTGTGAAAACTGATATATAACCAAGCTGTGGATTGATAATCTACGGCGTAACAGTTATAAGACATTTGGTAGCGGATAAACCTATAAGGAAGACCGACAGTTTCCTATCTTTACAACTGGATATTTTTGGGATATGTCGATTCATTATTCTCCAAATGTGTCAAATGTCGTTGGGCATTTGGTGTTAATTAACATGATATTTATCAATTCGGAACAGATAATCTGACTGCGGGTATGTATATCAAATATTTAGTCCGGAAGTGTAAAGCTAATATAAAACCCCGTCTCGTGGTTATATTAACATATATATTGGTCAATATTTAACAATTTGTAAACAAGAAATAAAACTGATTTTAAGGCCATTATCAGTTGACAGAAAAATACTGAATAAAATGATATTGTGAACAAAGAGACACCTGCCCTGTAGTAAATTATATATTTCATTACTGAATCCAAGATAAAGTTGTATTCTTGTTTTTGTACAACTTACGTCATATCGGACGACGTTTCAATATTCAGCTATCGATATTTATATTCCAGAGTTGTCTCCTAAAGAATCGGCTTAATATAACCCTAATTATTCCCAGCTTATGTGTAACCGTAAATTAACCTGTAATGTTACAGTTGTTCGGTTTTTAAAGCGATACTTTATATTTGGCGATTGTGTAAGTGTTTTAGGGTTAGATAATCTCATTCCCGTGTATGTACTACTCTATAACACACATGGTATATCAACTGTCCTAGACTAATCTATTTATTGTTTAATAGGATATTTACTCTTCACTTAATGAAGGCCTTCTAGTCTTACAAGAAACAGTAGTGGTGGATAATCGCATTGGTTTCACGAGACAAGGGCATATTTCCTTGGTGGATATATCGCTATAGAACATATAGACAATCACTTGTTGGATATATCGCTATAAAACATAGAGACGACCAATTGGTGGATGTATCGCTATAAAACATAAATATAGACAATCACTTGGTGGATATATCGCTATAAAACATAGAGACAATCACTTGGTGGATGTATCGCTATAAAACATAGAGACAATCACTTGGTGGATATATCGCTATAAAACATAAATATAGACAATCACAGGGTGGATATATCGCTATAAAACATAGAGACAATCACTTGGTGGATGTATCGCTATAAAACATAGACAATCACTTGGTGGATATATCGCTATAAAACATAGACAATCACTTGGTGAATATATCGCTATAAAACATAGAGACAATCACTTGGTGGATATATCGCTATAAAACATAGAGACAATCACTTGGTGGATGTATCGCTATAAAACATAGACAATCACTTGGTGGATATATCGCTATAAAACATAGACAATCACTTGGTGGATATATCGCTATAAAACATAGACAATCACTTGGTGGATATATCGCTATAAAACATAGACAATCACTTGGTGGATATATCGCTATAAAACATAGACAATCACTTGGTGGATATATCGCTACAGCACATAGACAATCACTTGGTGGATATATCTCTACAGAACATAGATTGAACCACTCATGTATACCATGGAGGATCATTTCAATTTAACGGTTTTCTTGAACAGTTTTAACTTCAGTGACCACAATTCAACGTTCTCTGAGAGAATCGGTGAGTATGTCAAATATTTCATATCAAGAAAAACAAACCCAAACCAACAAACGAAGTTTTTACCCATTAAAGGGCAGCGTCCCATTTTTTGGGACATGGTTCTAAAACAGCATGAATTGAATATAGTAACATAATAAGAATGCATTAGTCCTTTTGGAGCGCTTGTGGTAAAACACAAACCACCATATACATTAATAACTTTAAAATGATTTAGTTAGTCGAACTTCTGTCATTTTTTTCTATGTCAAATATCCCGTGGAACTCCTGTGGAAAAAACTCCACAAACAAGCCCCCAACCCTTGCCATAAATGATTAATTTTAAATCATATGCATTCGATTAACAAAAAAACATATCCCTTAAATTAATAAGAAATCATATTCCTTTAATGAATAATAACACATTTTCCTCCAATTAACTACAAATCATATTTCTTAACTGCAATACACTATCCTTAACTATCAATTACATTCATTTAATACACTGTCATGATCCTTCAATACACAACCATATTCCTTCAATACAATGTTACGACCCGTTAATACATGGTCATATTCCTTCAATACACAGTCATATTCCTTCAATACACAGTCATATTCTTTCAATACAATGTTATATTCCTTCAATACACAGTCATAGTCTTTCAATACAATGTTATATTCATTCAATACACTATTATATTCCGTCACTGTCAATACACTGTTATATTCCTTCAATGCATTGTTATATCCCTTCAATACACAGTCGCATTCCTTCAAAACACTGTTATATTCCTTTAATAGACTGTTATATTCCTTTAATACTGTTATATTCCTTTAATAGACTGTTATATTCCTTTAATAGACTGTTATATTCAATTAACTATAATTCATCCCCCACTAACGATTTTAAAATATTCCTTCGGTTATGACACATATTTATCTTTTAGAGGCATTTAGTAACTGGAAGGAGCAATAAACTATAACACATACTTATGGAAGAACAATTGCTGATGTATTTAGACGACATTTCGAAGAATATTCTCTCAACGTTTTCGAGCAAGTACAGTAACAAATGTGTAGGGCAATTATATATAGACAAGCAATAATAACAAATCAGAAACCATGCATGTCAACAACAAGACCAAAGGCATAAGGACAACATATATTCTGTCAGTTTACCATCAATTAAAATATTTAGTATTTCAACCATACGACGAAGTATTGACACGTCGTGCCTGAAAAAACTTAACCAAACAAAGAAGATGTTTATTTTTAAATAGAATTCCTGATATAAGGAATGTATGCCTAAAATATGGAAATATTTATGCAGTTTCACAGTAGCTCGTCTCTAGCGTCTATACCGGACATAAAAACTCATATATTACGTGGGTTTTGAGAATTGGCGGGTTTTGAACTCGAAGCAGGAATTTTTTTATCTTTCTAGAACAGCTGGTGACACTGTACATAATTATTAAATTTTACTGTACCATTTGCATCGTACAAAACTTCACACTTTTTTACTTGTTTCCCCATATTGTCTCCGACATCACCCAAGGTAGAAGCGGAAGTAAAACGAACGAACATGTTCCCCATTTGAAGTACGCTTAGTATTTTACAAATCTGTGTTGTTGTGTTTAGTTTAAAACAACTAACAGATTTGTGTCTTGTGTCATATTTTGAATTTAAGTAATATTGTCCTACCTGAGCCCATGGTAAGGCCGGTCAACGTTGAATCGTTCCGCAAATTACTTCGCATCGATCCTGTATAGTTTCTCCTTAGTGATGCAGGATGGAGGGCCTAAAACAAGGACAGCTATCTAGTCGTTCGAATGGGACAAAAACGAGGTCCCGTGTACACATTGGCGTGTACGTAAAAGATCCCTTGGCAGTTTGAATTCGATATAAGAGTAGGCCATAGCAAATTTTCCATCGTAGCACACTGTATGGCGTAAGCCCGTTTTTATTGGTCAAGTTTAGGAGAAAAACAGTAGGACGTTAACCCTCATTTCATATCGTTTCCTTCTCATCACTTTAACCACGTTTGGTAAAGATGCATTATGCAAGATTCGGATAAAAACCTGACAGTTTAAGAAATAGATAATGCAATTTCATTCAAATTACTTTATTCTGAGTGGAAGTATAAATGTTTGTAGTTTTAACACGATGTGTGCATTGTCTGTTTATTATCGTAATCTCGGAACCATGGTGCTGGTTATTCAAAATATTTTCAAATTAATAAACCACTTGACATCGAGATTTGATTACGCTCTTGTCTAATAAATGTGTAAGTAATAAGTTTATGTAACATTTAAGGCCTAAATAAAGGCATGCATAATGTAAATAATGACCCCAACCGAACATTATAATTTTTCACAAAATGTTTAGAATTGCAAATTTCAATAGAATCAAAATTCAGTAATGAGTTCATACTTTAATAGTTTGTCAAAAACTGGCGCATTCTCTGGCTCTTTTGATGAATGACGGCACTGGAGTTTTTTTGCGTAATGAATCCATACCTATCCTTTGAGAATTACTTACGAATTATCTCTGTCACAGATGACTGTCTTCAACACGTGCAATGATACCACGTGGCGACAATCAATAGTTCAAAGGCTCATTTTAATACCAATTTACACTAAATAGGAAATACTTTTTAACTACAAATACTTCAAACGTGTTTACTTATTTTTCTAATACATTCAAAAAAATGTTTTAGAATTTAATTTGTCGACAGAAAAAAGTTATCAGTGACTGTAGCGGCCTAGCGATTATTCTCTGCTGATTAGTGTGCATACCTATATATACTCTCCCAAAAAAGAAACGCAACGTTACATTTCATCGTCAGTATATCCTCGCTCTATTATCGCCTTGTTGCAACAAGTACGGGGACACGTCGCTGAACCAAACTGCTCTCCAGTGTTGCTGTGACCATACCCACAGTGCCTGAACCCATTAAAGTTGGATTTCATGGTGTCGGCGTATTTCAAAACAGAAGCTCTAATGAGGACGTCTGCCTCGTTATTCGGTTTCACGTAGGCGTTTGCCTACTGTCTGGTACGAGATTCTACGCCGTCCGGGAATAGCTGCTGCAGTAGAGGTCGCTGTTGAAAACCATTTACGCCAATGACGTAACCGGAAGTGACGATTCAGGACAAGTGGGACCACACTTGTTTGGCCTGAACTAGGGCGTTCACGTGTTGAACCTCGCTGTCGGTACCTATCCCAAAGGCGAGAAATAGAACTAAGGTAAACATTCAGCAGCCTGGCCACATCTGTCTTGAGGTCACCTGCTTGTAATCCACCAATAGCTTTGTTGCGTTGGTCTTCGTTCGGATGTGGCATCACTTTGGTCTTTGAGTGTTTACATGTGCAACTGATTTGGAAACCGAAAACCACGGGATTTTAAACACCTTAGATTTAGGTTCCACGTCTAAAGCTCGCAAAGTTGTTAAATTCATGTTCCTTGGTGTAATCAAGCGATAAAAAATTTCGACAAAAAGGATGACCAGTCACAATTAGCGACCCTAGCTTTAAAATCAATAATGAATTTCTTTTATCCTTACATAATGGCATTAAAAACAAGTAAGATTTACCGAAACAAAGACCTCGTTCAAATAAAAAAATGATGAAAAATGGGTTGTGCGTTTCTTTTATTGAAGAGTATATAAGTATAGACATGTTTTCACAAGGGAGAATAACATCTGGACGCCGTTTTGATACCAAGTTCTCTGACAATTGAATGATCTAATATCATAGGACTGAGAAGCGTCGCAGAGCTCGGCGAAGGAAACTTAGGCAATGCACTCATAATTCAAAGAAATAAAAATCTCATAAAATTCCTAAATAGCAAAAGGAACAACTACTCATAATTCAAAAGAAATAAAAATCTCATAAAATTCCTAAATAGCTAAAGGAACAACTAATATAATAGTTTGATGTGTGTACAAAGTTTCAGAAAGATATCTCGAACGGTTTATGAGATATGCTCCGGAAACGGAATCGGGACGGACGGAAGGACCGCGTTTCAATATCCTAATTTCGTTTGGCGCAGGATAATGTGGTAACGTAATTGCAATGAGTAATGTATTCCATTCTCATCATCTATTTTAATGTAGAGAACTATCAGATTTTTATGTAAATGTTACATAGTGAATCTTTAAAAAAAACATGAGTTTACGTAAGTTTTAGTTTCGTTTAATAGAGTGGTGCTGCGGTTTCATCTTATTTAACGGGATATATCAAATGGATTTACGTCATTAACTGCATGTAAAAAGTCTTTGACGATGCTGAATGGTGATGATTACCGAGTTGTTTCTTTTCTTTTGATTATTGAATTTGATTTTAGAGAAAAAGAAAACACCAGAAAGGAAGTATTTGTTAAAATCTGAGAAACCTCGCTTCAATGATTTGTCTTGTAGGTTTTCCGACTGCATAATCTCTTTCCGTATGTCCAGAAAATGTTGAATACCCTGACAATGTAGTTATTTTCTACAAAAGCATGCTTGACACAATAAGGATAATGTTGTTTTTTTTTTCAATAAAAACAGATATTTCATAAGATAATTTTCGAGAAGTCAATTTAAAACTGAATTTAACTAAGTTACATAAAATCGCTAAGAGCAAATGAAAGTCTATTTTCTTTTCAGTTCGTTATATGCTATCAATCTTAAATTGACTGTTTATAAAAATTCTAACCGACATTAGGAAAGAGCCTATCACATCTTTAAAGGCCTCCTTTGAGTAATCCAATAATGAAATCAGTGATGTTATGGAAACACCATTTTTGATTGTCTGGGAAATCAGTGTAGTGTAAGAGAGAAATCGAAGACTAAAACGTTACGATGTTTGAAAAGCTTACTAAAATGGAGGTTTCCGGTACGATCTGAGAAAGTTCTTCGGATGTTGTGCTGTTGTTTCTCTTAATCGCAGGACGGAATGTCCAACAGGCAACAACATGAACCAACTTAGCATACACATAAGGGAACCGTTGAGAGTTTGAATCCTCGCAATGTATAAAAGCATATATTATACGCCCGCGTAGCAGATTAATAAACACACAAGTAGACATGTGCTCATAGCAGATTGATAAAAAAATAAGACAGACAAGTAGACATACGTCCATGAAGCGGATGTGTTGAGGGAAAATTTAAAATTATAAGTCTCAACCGGAAAGCATGGTTGAGATTTGATATAGATGCCTTTCACAGAATAAGAGAGGAAATAGCATTTCTGATAGATGGATGTTCTGTGTACCGATATAAATGAGGCAAGGAATACAAGATTTGAGAAATAATCAATCAGAATAATGATATAGAACATTAGGATGTTATTATCGTCCGCCTTCACCGGAAGAACTCGCCCACACCCATCATGCTAATGCACATATCAGAATAAGTGAAATACTTTTAATTGGATGTGTGACACTCACTTTACAGAAACACAATACCGATTCCTTTCTGTGGGATGGGTGGATTTAAAGTACTATATATTTTTTGTGACAAGCGTTTCCGTATTCTCCTCATCGAATTCAAACTGACAATGTTTCGTTAAACGTGCAATCCTGTAGTTTTGTTTAGCCGGGATCATGCCAAAGAATCCTGGCGAATTGTCTTGGTCAGGACCTGGATTAACTCTTAGAACAGACCAGACAGATGTTTGACATTTTAAGTCACAAATTGAAGAGTCGAAAATACGAAGTATAGTTAGAGAGATGGGGTTTAACGTCCACTCGACAGAAACTAAGTCATTTAATAATTCGCTTGCGCGTAGGGGTCTTTAGCCATATACGCTCACACCGGGGATCGAAACCAAGGTTGCCGTCACCACGATTGTACCGGAATCTGTCGAGGTTTGCCGAGTGCAAACGTACGTTATTCCGGCTCAATCGGCATGCGCAACGAATGTTTCTAACAGTGCTAGGAATATTTTTACGACAGTGAATTCGTGTTTAGCAGTGGGAGGAAGTCGGCGGGCCGGGAGAAAACACATTTGGTTAACCTACTCACGTACATCCGGGGATTGGAAACCACGCCAGATGACACTACTACTACCTGGTGTTTTAACGTCCTCTTCCACAGATGACTCCATGACAAATGACTCAATGAAAGACTTTATGATACAGCGCGCATTTGCTAACCATTCGGCCATTTTTATGGAACATCAAGACTTTAAATACACGTCCATTATATCATGTGAATCTATGTTAATGTTTCTGTCAAAAAGTTTCTGTTTCTGTCCGTAAACAGACAATTTATCTCACGCACCGAGGATCGATTAACCTTAAACCACATTATATTACGTCACAAGTCAAATCAACACAAGGTTAATTCTTTTATTTAACTGATTGAGGGACAAAAAAAAACCCCAAAACCCTTGACAGTTGGAATTCGAAATAAGACAAAAGCGTAGCACCGGTGTTCGGGCAAAATGTATCTCCTAGTACAATAATTATAATATTATGGCGCCAGGGAGTGGCCTGTCCAACCATATGTTAGTCCCGAAGTGGCCTAGTTTGTGTCGGGTGGACGCCCCCACCCCCTCACTCCCTCTCTTCAGTTAAACTTCACTTCATATTATTTCATGTGTTGCAGATGTCGAATATGAATCGCTGGACCAACGATTATCCTGTACGTTAGGAGTCGACTTGACCGTGGTATTAAATATAACCCATCTTTTATCCGTTGTCATGTTATAAAACCCAATTAATAGTTCGGTGTAGGCTTATCTATTATATTAATACATATTTTACTTTCCCCCATATATCAATGTTTGTGAAATGTGATTTACAAGCCCAAGAAATATTATGGATTATGTAAACCAGTAGATTATATAGAAAGATGAAGTTTCTCCGTCCTAATATATTCACTTTGTGTCATTTATTCCATATATAAAATGGATTGCAATATATAGGGTCATATGTCATGCAGGAGCATATAAAACTCCACCATTGCCGATAGAGAGAGAGAGAGAGAGAGAGAGAGAGAGAAGAGAGAGAGAGAGCGGGAGAAAGAGAGAGAGAGCTGGAGTTTAAACGCCCACTCAACACAAACTAGGTCATTTCGAGACTAACATATGGGTTAATTTCTTTCAATAATTCGCTTGCGCGTAGGGGTTTTTAGCATTGGGAGGAAACCGGAGTGCTCGGAGGAAACCCACGAGGTTGAGAAGGCGCCCCTATCTCCATGCCACATACGCTCACGCCAGGGCTCGAAACCACAGCTGCAAGCCAGAGGTGACCGGCCAACTAGAGGTCGAGGCGCGGCACTCTAGACCACTAGGCCATCCCACCCCCCCACTATGCAATAAATCCGCGTACAAGGGGGTAAACCGCAACACGGTTTTACCACTCAGTTAATCTGTGAGCTATAAGCCAAGTGAGATCGTTGAGTTTGGTATTTACTGCAAAGTGTTTTAATACGAGACTCAAATTCATTCAATTTCAGTCCAAAGTCTCATAAATTAGTGATCAACCAAAAAGTTCAGGGATAAAGATTTTACACAATATAAATTAATAATGAGTTATCAGAAAATTGATAACTCTCAGTTGATAGGATTAAATAAAACACCTTGTACGTGCAAAGCAGTAAACAAATTGTCGTAGAAGTGGTGCCAGATGCACGATAATATGCATGAAGGATTTTGTACCAAAATGTTGCTTTGGTGTAAAAGTAATAATGGAACACGTGGATTATTTTCTTACTGGCATCATTTTCAAATTCTGTTTACTAGCCCCAGCCATCTAGTAATAACATCGTAACCGGTGTTTAATAATTCCATCAAGTTCTATTCGTTTTTTTTTTAAGTATGTTTTTCACAGACTGTTAACAGGTAACACGAGGACGGAAAATAAATGTAAAAAGTGTTCGAAATGTAAGATTCCAAACTTTAGAAATGTAATGATGACCAGGGTTTAAGATAATGTTGTAGAAAATGGACATTGACTATGAAATTCTAATTAATTAAGAGAATTTCCTAACAGTTCACAACTATATATGTCGTTTGTAAAAATCCAAGATGATTGTTAAATATAGTCGGGTTTAGATCTATATAAACCATGCTGATATTTTAATCACCATGGTAATTGTTTAGGGGTATGAAAATGAAACCAGATGGGGTTTAACGTCCTACGGTTCTGTCCGACTTGCCTAATGATGACGGTCGTACATTCGTGATTACCCTACGCGTTCGTCACTTCCGTTTCTTGAAATCTTTTTCACGCGTCTATCGTATGAATGATATCTCTGTGTTAAAATTATATTTCAATCGTGTTTGTCCATTTACTTCTAGATGCGTTTCGTTGCTCGAACTGGCTATTAATAGTGACGAGTGCCACGCACAAGGCTCAATATACATAATTGTTCATGATCATCTGCATGATCATCTGCTTCCACTGCCTATGTATGGAGTTCGCATATCTGACACATTTTTGTTGCATAAAATAGATATGCCACCAAATTAAACGACATATTAAGAGATTATTTTCTTACTGGCATCATTTTCAAATTGCGACCCACGTTAGGAATCACTGTCCTGTCCCGAACCGAAACCCCGGTCAACCACGCGCACGGAAGCCTTTAAACCACGGACAGTCGAGATAACATATCCGCATCACACCATAAGATACGCATCTGAACAATTGGCCTTTGTGACCCTTTTTTCTGTTTACTGCCCCCAGCCATCTAGTAATAACATCGTAACCGGTGTTTAATAATTCCATCAAGTTCTACTCGTTTTTTTTTTAAGTTTGGTTTTCACAGACTTTTAACAAGGTAACACGAGGGCGGAAAATAAATGTAAAAAGTGTTCGAAATGTAAGATTCCAAACTTTAGAAATGTAATGATGACGGTTTAAGATAATGTTGTCGAAAATGGACATTGACTATGAAATTCTAATTAATTGCTTTGTCCATTTACTTCTAGATGCGTTTCGTGAGGAATGTCATGCACAAGGCTCAGTATACATAATTGTTCATGATCATCTGCTTACACTGCCTATGTATGGAGTTCGCATAAATAGTTATGCCACCAAATTAAACGTTACACTTCACCATTCCACCCAAAACAATTCGATTTGTCAACGATTACCCTAATGAAGGTGGGGATGTTTGTAGTGACATCAAATGGGAGTTGACCCTGATGAAGATGGGAATATTTGTAATGAAGTAGTATCAATTGAGAAGTTTACGAAGAGTGTTTAAGGGGATATTGCTTTAAATTAAAAGATATGTAATGAGCTGTACACAAAATAATCTTTTTATAAACAACATATGTCAATTCAAAACTTATATTTTTATATGCATGAGTATCAATATTTGTTATAATGTACAGTAAATCATTATCAATTTATTTATATTTATACGGGCAACTTGCCAATTGAACATTATTTATATAAGTGAAATACTGGACACGCGTGACGTATTTCACTGTAAAAGCACGTGTGGGGTGTCTGTATTTTAAGTTGTTTAATGGACTCGGGCTTAAGACGTGCGTAATATATTGTAAAAAAATATTATTAAACAATACAATCATAATATACTTAAAATAAATTAAAAGCGTGGATTCTAGATAATTATTTTATTACTGACATGTACAACTTAAATTAGTTTTGGGCCTACATGTATAGGTCAATGAAGTTTCCAATATTTCCTGATCCATAACATTTCACTGGCTAATACGGTTATTGACATGCAGATGTAGTAGGCCTATAATGGGACAATTACGTCATTGGAGTCTAGAGGTTGACAGATTCGTTTAACTTTGTTACGATTTGGGTTCTATTTACCGACGTTATTTCGAGTTGGAAATTGAGACGGCCGATTGAAAATTTCTCAATTATTTATTATACATAAGATGTGGGAATAATGTTTTCCTATTCAACAGTAGAAGAGTTCGTATTGTTGAGTAGAAATTAAGCCACAATTTGGCGTAACATCAATGAAGTTTCCGGAGATTCCCGTCGTTTATATCGATAATTGAGGTTGAGAGGACTAACGAGGTGGCTTTTGTGTGCACGGTTGGACATACCTTTAATAGTTCATTCTGTCCACAAAGGGTCTAGCAACTCAATCAAACCTTTACATCTGTGTAGATACATTTTATTATTATTTAAAGTTTCTAATTGTGTTGTGTAGAACCAGTTATAACAAGCAGCAGGGGACTTATGGAAATACAGTGTACTTTTAGTTCGATATTACCCGGTTTGGAGTCCGATGGACCTGCCTTCATTATGCCGACATTGAATCGACGGGTGTGGTTTCGATTCCTCGATTGTACGTGACACAGAGTTGGGTGGCCTGGTCAATCTCGTGGTTTTTTCCTGGGCCTCCGATTTACTCTCACTACTAAAGACCCCTACGCGCAAGTGAATTATCAAATTAAAGTGAACTATACATTAGTTCCAAAATGAACTTGTTTGTGTCTAGTGAACGTTAAACTCCATCGATTCACCATTTTAATTAGAACAATTAAATCCCTTTAAATATCAAGTCAAAACATAATGGAATATAATTCTGAGAACATTGGGCTGAGTGCTGTTCTATACACATTTGACAACCCCACGCTATCAATGTAAGGCTGTGATAGTTTGGAAACCCAAACTGAGTCCTTGTGATTTTCCTGTTTTCTGTCAGGAGTGGCGTCTTAAAATTGTAGCCTGTCGTGAAGCTTATAGTAAATGCAAAGGGGCGGACCACAAACAAACAACACAAGACATATCTACTGAAACAACATACACACACACCACCAACAACAGACGTACATATCAGGTCGAGTGAATGGATCCAGGGTAGTATTATATACTGAGCGCCATAGAAAACGCATCACTTAGTTTTTCGTATAACAAAATGGTCCTGTCAACATATCTTATTTATTTTGCTTCTTATTGTGAACAATATTCAAATGGGAACAAATCAATAAGAACACATTTGTACACTTATGGATATTTTATTGACCGCTAGAAACTTAACATTGATATTTGCGTGAGTAAAGTTTTATGACACGAAACTGTCAAAAATTACTTGTTGTTTCGAAAAGCGTAATAGATGTTTATAATAATCCTTAACTCTATTTTTGTTTTATTTACAGATACCAATTCAACGTTACCGGTTATCATAGGACAAGTGGAATCTATCCTCATCCAGGTCGTATGGGGAGTAATCATTGCTCTGGGATCAGTTGGTAACAGTCTCGTCATTTATACAATGGGTCGTCATGGTGATCGCTCAGCAACCAGTTATTACATCATTGACCTTGCTCTAGCTGACCTTGCATTCATTACCATCTCGTTTCCATTGACAACGAGTATGTTTGCGTCACAAGATTGGTTATTTGGAGGGTTTATGTGTAAACTAGCCAATTATATAATACTGGTAAGATACTTTCCTTGTTAGATGGGGTCGGGTGGAACGAGATGGGTGGAGGAAGGGCTTCCTGCGTTCGCTTACGAGGTCTAGCATTGAGTCAACTAGTGTACGTGACAGGGATTAGGGTCGCCTGTCTATCCTCCATTGTCTTCCCGCTGCTGAAAAACCTCTACGTGCAAACGAATTATTGAAATGAAATTGAACAGCATATTACTGAAATGGCCCAGTTTGTTTCGAAGGGATGTTAAGCCCGATATTTTTCCTGCTTCTCTGGTGATCCCGCTCACTCCACTTCTCCTGCATTGACAACATTGATTTAAACTGAGATTATTTCTTTTAATTATTTCCAAGTCGTAATTGACAAGGAACAAAGTCTAAAATCGAGGTTTTTCTCCGGGATTTCCTGATTCGAAGGCTAGTGTCGCCTAAACGGTTATCCCTCACCCCCACCCCACCTGTGGATATGGAGACAAACATGTTGGCTGTCAATCCTTTAATGGCTTATTTTAGTCAGATATATACAAAGCAATATGTCCTTGAAAACATCTAGACAGTCAGCTCTCTTTATTGAGATTATTGCGACATGTTTGTACAAGTCTACGACATGGAATGAACATTAATGCCAATATAGTAATTACTGCTCTGTAATAGCCACCAACACAACATAAAGTTCGCGGCAGAATCCAAGTTTGAACTGATATGTAACACTTGACAGGGTGTTGTTAATGTAACTTTCTCCCGGGGGGGGGGGGTGCATGGAGACGGCAAAGGGGATGTTTCGCCTGGTCTTTATCTATTTCAAATCGTCAACAAATACCCTGGTTGGCGTGTTTTTTCCGTATTCTCCAATCCGCTCCATAACTAAATACCCCTACGCGCAACTGAATTTGTGAAATAAAGTTGAAACTAATATAAACGGCTATACGCCAACTGCCAATCGTTTATGTGCACGCCTACACGTTGTTCTTTGTCAGGCCCCCTGTACCACTGACGAGAGGGGTGGGGGTATAGGAGAGGTTCTGTGTATTACATATTTCTGCACATTATAAATATTCACAGAAAGGAGAAATTCAAACAGTCGTCTTGTAAGACCAAAATGTCAGCAAAAATTTCATGCACCATAGAGATTTTTTAAGTGGGCGCGATGTCCACTGACAGTTCCTATCCAGCCTTACATAGCTGCAATATGAAAATACCACTCTTCCTCACCCCTGTTCTGAGGTTATTTTGGAATCCTTACCTACTATTTTTCACCTTGATTCTACTTTATTCACAAAAGGCATCATTTCTTGCCACATTTGGTAATATTTATAATGATTCAACACTATGATCAAGTAGAATTCTGTCATTACAAACTTACACAAAACACGTTTGAACTGAAGAGCCATTACAAGACCCGAACGTGCGCAAACCGCATGCTTATTTTGAAAAACGTGTTGAATTGTTGAAAATTTGTGTCATATATAATGATAAATGATTCCTTTTGGCGTAAAATAATGAATTAGAAGTTAAGGGTTCTAAAACAGCTCGAGAATAGTGGTGGGGCAGAGTGGTATTTTAGCGCATTTTCATATTGCAGCTACATAAGACCCGTCAGGAATTGTCAGTGGACATCGTCCGCTCAGAGAGAGTTCCAAAAAGAACTAACTGGGGATAAACTTAGAAACTTTGGGTGATCAGGAAAACAGATCTTAATCCGTCCTTAAAAATGAAGCGGTAGTTTGTCCGATGCCCGTGTTCATTATCCCGGTTAGTGTATGACGTCATTTCTTTTCAATTTTTCCCTTTGTATTGATTGTTTTCAATATAAAAGCTCTTAGGGAAATAAGTATTGGATTGTATATACTTACACCTCTCATATTAGACTTGATAATTGTAGCGAACCTATACAATGACGGATAAGATTAAAATATAATCTGAACGTATTTAGATTTTCTTAATGCTGGAATCCTTTCTTCTCTAAAGATTTAATTATTCTCGACAAACAATAAATTAATATTAAATCCTCCATTACAGCCCACATCTCTTCAATTTCATCTTTAACACGATAGAAAATCAATGATGTGTTTTTATCTTGTAAGATTTATTGAGGGTTTACTTCCATGCATTTTCAAAGGTTTTATTATTTCTCCGTTTTCTTTAAATAAAAAAACCCTCTTCACATTCCTAAGTAGGGAATTAAACACTACATACTCGTTCTAAATCATATAGCTAATATTGTGTTTGGTCGCTTCACTTTTGTCAATTTGTTATTCGAGGCGTACATCTGTATTACCACTAAATTCTAATATAACAAATTTCTTTGGATTGGATGGCCGAATATTATACCACAGGATTACCTGCCTAGCCCCTTGGGGTTTCACCACCGCCCCCATCAAAACGCCCTTATGTAAAAGTGGATTCTTGAACTAAAATTGTACATTATGTTTGTTCCGAAAAAGTGTATTTTCTAATGAGCGAAGGTAACCTTCCTCCCTCACCCTACTAAATGTCCAATATTATTACCGACGACAAGAAGTCGACCTATAAAGCGGCAAATTTATGACCTCCGTCATGAAACATAAGTTATCATAAGTATCAAGTCATCGAAACATGGGTTGTTTGTTATCAAGTCAGTTTACAAGGCCCCAACCCTAATCCTGGCGAAGCATGAGTGCACCACGCACACGGGGGCTATTTATCCAGGGACAGAGGAGATAACTTAACAAAAAGAAAATACGAGCGAAAAAGAAACGTATCATCAGACACGCATGTTCTGGGGAGCAAGCCTTTATGTTCCTATGTTAGAAATTATCCGATTGTACGTGACAAGGAGTAGGGTCGCATGTCCAATCTTGTTGGTTTTCGTCAGGTCCTCCCTTCCTCCCACCTGCTAAAGACCACTACGCGCAAGCGAATTATTGAAAAAAAATTGAGCCATATGTTAGTCCCGAAATGGTTAAACCGCATATTATCTCTACGGGCCGATTTATTTCGTTATTAATATCCCCTTCTAGGCGGTAATAATATTTGAACGGGTGAAATATCTACATTATCTTGTACGGTTCTATAATGCGGCATGAAGATCGCCACCGTAACATCGCCTTATCCCTGTATCATGGCCGTCTTATTGCTGCTAAATGTCCTAGCATGTGTTGTGGAATTGAACGTTATACACTAAAACTTCTAATAAATCATACTTGTCGTTTTTATAAATTGGATTAAAATTGATGTTTTTATGAAAGAAATATATGACTTGTACGCGATATTCTGTCGTTTATAATGTAAGAAAGTTTCAGTTACAAACCCCACTTATTACATTTATATAGTAATTATATTTTATCTTCTTCTCTGTCAAAAACAATCAAGAAAAAGAGACGTTGTGAGAGACATTGCGGTAAGACTGGGAGCGACAATTACATATAGAAAAAATTAAGCTGAACAGAATTAAAAAGAACTTTAAATAAGGGAGAGACTTTCAATCTTCGAATGAGGGAGAGAGAGGGCGATAAATGGGGTTTAACGTCCACTCGACACTAAACTGGGTCATTTTGGGACTAACATATGGTTTCATTTTATTCAATAATTTGCTTGCGCGTAGGGGTCTTTGGCAGTGGGAGGAAACCGGAGTGCCCGGGGGAAACCCACGAGGTTGAGAAGGCGCCCGTATTTCCATCCCACATATGCTCACACCAGGGATCGAAACCACAGCCGCAAGTCAGAGGTGACCGCTAGAGTTCGAAGAGCGGCACTCTAGTTATTTCGTATAAAACACATGTCTGTACTCTGTGGTATTAACACGTGCCCTTAACAAACCACAGTCTGTCGTATTAACAAAAGCCTCTTGTGTTTCGTCTTTGTTTTTAGGTTGTTATATGATTTTAACATATTTATTGATATTTTAAATTTTACAAAATACGTTTTAAAATAACTTTATTCAGGTGACGTTGCATGCTACCTGTATTACGTTAACAGCCATGACGATTGACCGATATTTTGCAATCGTCTATCCAATCAGATCAATCCGTACCAGAACTCCCAAAACATCGCTCTTCATCAGCATTGGCATCTGGATAGGTAAGTTACATATTTTTTTTTTTTCATTTTTGCCAGTAAATACTTTCACAGTTACTATTTTATATACTTGTGCCGGAAATACCAATTTTGCATATTCTTATCCACGTAAATGTCCAATTACCTGTATGCGACACCCCTACGACACACGTTTCGTTGCCTGCCAATCTTTCTGTATCTATTGCTATAAAAATAAACCCGACTGATTATCATCGACAACCAGACAACTCACCACATGTTAGATGATTATACATTTTCTATTTCATATATTAAAAAACATTTTGTTTCCTTCGCCCGCTGCTTATTAACATTTGGTTTTATATTTCACAATGTATTTCGCTGTAAGGCACCACAACATTCGGTCGTGGTAATGCTCTATTCCATGTATCAAAAACAATTTAGTTTCCTTCTGCCAGTCGCGTAATAACATTTAGCATATCTTCGATTATTTTCACACCAGAGATTTTGTTTCGCAGTTCAATATTTCTCCCGACTCAGAATTAGCCACCAGTCAATATTTATATAAATACTGTCACATATTGTCTTGTCAGTCCGGTCATCAAAAAGCGATTGACGCCCACAATACCCCCCCCCCCCAAGCCAATGGTTTAAACAGTATGTAATTAAGTAAAATCACAATTGATCTTAGTGTGCAATATAAGTGAATAGGGTGCAGTAACAAGTAAACTTGGTTATATAAAATTTAAAAATTTCCCCATACGCCTATGTTCCTAGTAAATTGTTAATATGCTTTTAAGTACGTTCTTGTGCTTAGATTTCAAGTAGACTTTGCATTTAAGTAACTTTAACACATTTTGTGTTCCTAGAAAATTCTCAAGAACGCCCTTGTGCTTAGATTTTAAGTAGACTTCAGTGTAAGCACAAGTACGTTATTATGTGTTCCAAGAAAAAACTTAAGCGCAACTTTATTCATATCTAAGCACAAGTGTCAAGCAAAGTAATAGGGCTTGCTTACCAACCTTAAGCCTGTTTCTGCTTCAAACAAGATGACTGACAGTTCGTTATTCTACGGTATTTCCTACATCATTTGATACTTAGGCGACAATTTAAAGGCAGAGAAAATCCTTTAGAAATATGCCCTGAAACCATTTTATTTATTTACCACTTAGTAGCCTAAATAATACAAACCTACGGGCTACTTTAAGATCAAGCGCTCCCGCAATTTTTGAAAGTGCTTGCATTTTTTTTGTTGTTTTCTTTTTTTTTGGGGGGGGGGTTATTTTATTCAGATTCTTATGTAACAAAAAGTAAAGCATAACTTTGTGCTTACTTTAAGAATTTTCTAGGAACCGACCCTGGTTAATTTAGGTACTAAAGTAAAAGTAACAAGTACATCTGGTCTAACCAAAAACAACTAAATAACAATAATGACATGGGTCTGCCCCGATATGTTTGTCATTTAACTCCTGTACAATATTGATATTGGTAATATGACATGTGGTATTGTGATAAGTTTAATAGCAATCTCGAGAAGATAAGTCTGGGCCTTGATTTATCAGACGTTGGTCAACACCTCAAACCACCAACGAATTGGGGTGTATGTTTCAAGGCCAGACAAAGACTATTAATCAAATTGACTCCCAACATTCTTGAGACAATATATTATGTTCACTGTTGATTAACTGGTCTATGTACAAACCAGTGAAAGGCAGGTATGTTAAAACGGCTAGGAAAGATAGATTGCGTATGTTCAGGGGCGGATCGAAGAATTTTCGCAGGAGGGGGTTTGCTAGGCTCCTGTTAAGATAATTTGACAGTTGAAAATGCATAATGCCATCGCCGTCTCTAAATTACACAGGCATACAAATTGAGCTTTTTAAAGTGAGAGATCGAACACACCGTTTGAGGTCAATGTGTATAATGATGTAGGAACACCCATTAAAAATCTTATTTTTATGTAGCTGAGCAGCGTGGGATCCGCCCCTGATGTTGTGCAATAAACTAGATGTCGAGGACTAGTATTATTTTGTTCGTATTTGTCCAGACAAGTAAATGGGAATAAGTAAATGGGTGTGTATTATTAAAGTAAATGGGTATTATTAAAGTAAATGAAATGGAATTTGGTTTAACGTCCTTTTGTTATGCTCCGAGTGGGCTAATGAAGACGTGTTAAATTAAATGCATATTAAAGCAAATGGTTACTAAAGTAAAATGGTGTGAAAAGTTCGTGGACATTACAGTAAATGGGTATTAAATTAAAATGTATATAGAATGAAACGAGTAGTAAACAAGTCGGCATTTATTTCCACAACCCTGTAGAACTGACTGAAATATCTGTCTGATTAACTGGCTGTGGTTCACGTCCCCTTCCATATTTGATGATATTGCAGACATAGCCTAATATCAGGTTTTGGTTTGGCATACTCCCACGGGTCGTAAAATAAGACTCGATTGTTGCTATTTTAGGGACGAATTAAGCTTATTGTATTGGAAAACGTGACGTATGAGCAGGAATATTCTATAGAATGGATATCCTAGGGTTACTATCGTGGCTAGTCCTAGGAGATGTATGAAAGATACGTATTATACCAAAATACACCAAACACATCCTGGTTGTACCGGGATTGCGGGAATATAAAAACTGAAAGAAACGTCCACAAGTTGGTTCAGCCTGTGGACAGTTGATTTATATTTTTCTGTCTGTGTACCACACGTTTAGCATGCTTCATATTCGCGCAATCATTTTTGTTGATAATATGTGACTTATTGTTATAGTGTCACTGGGTAACTCAAGGGCTCCGTCAGTTCATCAATACACTAAATTGGAAACGGGGTGGAGAAACTAGGTCATTTTGAGACTGTCATATTGTTCACTTTTATCTCAATAATTCGCTTGCACATAGGTGTGTGTAGCAGAGGTAGTAAATCGGACTATATACCCAGAGAAAACCCACTAGAATCGCCACAACACCGCGTGATTCGACGACAGACCTTATGGTCTGAAGCACATGCGTTAAACCGTTCGGTCAAACCCTCCCCTACATTGGAAGGGCTACACAGATCTTTTAAATATTCTAGTTAATAGAATGTCAGATATTTGTTATCTAATGTCGAATTTATATAAAATGACTTAAAATTACAGAGAAGTCGCGTCAACAGAATATGTCTTTGGGGCATCAATCACTTATCGAACTTAATACCTTCTTTAAAACTCTTTAATCATTGGCTTTATACTTATCGTGAAAAAGCTTTTTAATTCGCGCGTCAGAAAACCCAGCATAACTAACCTAATGAGCACTTATTCTATTAAAACACCTTCTGCGTTCTACCACGATTTTAAGATGGAATGTAAAAGTAGACATTTTCTGGTTATAACTGATACTACCACTTAATATTATACTAAATTCAATAGTTGGGAACCACAAAACGATGTTCATTTTGGGACCGAAGACTTCTTTTGGGGACCGAACAAAAAGTAAAATAATTAATACGAGTACATTTTAACATGCGAATTTTGAAGTTGTCCAAATTTCCGATCGGATTACTATATCAATCATTGAGTTGTTTTGCTGTTGCAGGATCTTCTTTATAGTAATCGGTCATTGGACTTTAGTATTTTGTCTCCGGGTTGGGGAAATGTAATTGGATTGTAATCTAAGTGTAATCTTGTTATTCGAGATTCATCATAACAAAAGCAATGATCTACCCGCTCAGCTGTGGCCTTATTTTAATCTTCTTTATCATACTAAGCCAACTAAATATGTATTTTATAATATATCCCTGGGTATATTTCGCCTTTCGATTGTTATTTAGTTCAGCGCCATGAGAAAATAAAATAATGAAATGAAATGGGGTTTAACGTCCTACTCTTCTGTATCAACTGGTCTAATAAAGCTAGGCTTATGTCATAGGCCTACAGTGTGCGACGAACGAACTACTCTGTTTTCGAATTCCAACATTCAAGGGTTATTTTATGTCCCATCCGATGGACTAGACATTGTCCTTATCTGACAAGCCACCCTGCAACATTGATATGGATAACCACACCGGAAAATCCCGAGAAACTTTCTGGATCAACACCAGAAGCGAAGCCGAGAAGACCTGGTTAGCCAGCCAGCGTCCTACCCACTAACCCACCGCGGTTCAACAAATACATGCATCCCCATAAAGACACTCTATCACGTATCCCAGTCTAGTCAGCTGGTGTGGGTATACCCGTAACGTTAATATAACTTTAACAAATCGGCAGCTTATTACTTATCAATAAGAGACCTGGATGTTCTGTCGCTGTCATGAAAAGTCAATTTGCTGAACAAAAATATCTCGTACATTTGTTCATTTATATTTTATGCGCCCTTCTGACTAATTCTTTAGATGTGTCCTGACTAATTCTTTAGATTTGGTCATGAATAAAGTAATACAGAGTAGCCTAATTTATCTAAATGAACCTCGATATAGAGGCATAAAGCTGTACGTGATTTGTCTGGGTTCTGTACCAAGTCCTTGGATAATAAAACATATTTCGAACCACGTATACTTGGTAATTTTATTGGTCACGACTTATGTAACAAGGAATAAAAATAATTGTTGATATTCAAGCCCTGATTAATTATTATTCTAGTGAGATAATATCATATTTTTTACTGTCTGACTCCTCGAGTTGGCCTCCATCGATTCTTTCGAACCCCTAACCCTGGCGTGAGTGTATCATAGAATATTTATAATGAAACTGGATATGCGTGAAGTTGATCCCACATTAATGCTGACAATTCAGTATTTTTTTTCAGGTTTTCGTGTGCTATTTCAAATAGGAAGACTCTCTAACTTTGTAATCAAAGACAACTTTTGGTGTAGATTACGAATGTAGCATCACACGCAATGTGTGATTTACATAGTTCATGCCAGCAACTTATTTTTTAAATTGGGTGCTATATACACTTGACTTGTGCTAACATCTCCACGATTAATGCAGCATGTTTATCTAATTAACGAATAGATGTTTGGTAATGAGCTAAGTATCTGTGTGGGCACGAACAACACAAATATATGAAAAGATAGACCACACAACATGCTAAGCCCTGTACATTAACAGTCTGCAGTGGATTAAATGTGAAGATAAACATGAAAGTGGGAGCTGAACATCTGCAGCGTTCTAAATCCTGAATCACAACCCCCACCCTTGGGGTTGGGGTGGGGCTGGGTGATAAACCCGTGCATTAGACTTGAAAAGCCATAAACTGTCCAAATTGGTTGGGTTTTTTTCTATTTCAATGGGTGATACCTAACCAAATATCAATCAGCTGGACATCCTGTTTTGACTTGTTATTATTATGACGAAGGTTGAAGATGGTCCGCCATTTTAACACCGTATTTTAAACTGACATTTAGATATCCAAGAACTTCATTGTCTTTCATTATATCACACACTTCATATGTAAATAACTTAATCAAATCAATCTGTTCATAATATGACATATAATGTATTTTGAGCCGTATTGACTGTCCGATGGGGACTGTTATGCGAATATTGTGAACTGGGACTTGTGTCTTTTACAGAATGTGTTAAAAATGCCTTTACAGCACAGTGGACGCTTACAGTGACCTTCATCCAACTCCCGGTTATATTCACTTGACCATATATTTGTTGTTTATATCTTGCAATGTGCTTTCCGATGGTTTATCTTGTCTGTATTGTTTTGTATATAGTATGGTCCTCCTGTACTTACTATTAGGTAGTATTGACTTAAGCATGGCCATAGTTGTCAATAGTAAATTTGAAATAAATTTCTGTTTAATTTCCTTCTGTTCTGCACGAAGATATACACTGGTGCTGGGTGAACGATTTCACATTGACAGCGTCCTACTAGAAATTAATGTCAAGATTTCTTTTATTTGTAATTTGTACTCAGTACCTCCATCCTGCACTGCTGACGCTAGAAAATTCCAGAGAACTTTCTCGGACAATTACAATAAAAAATGTTAAACCAAGAATACACAAGTGTAACGTACGGGAAATAATCTACAACGATCGATTTATACAGCTACTGTGAGGAAATTATTTCTGGAAATTGAAACAAAAACACATTTAACTGGCTGTGAAGTCTTTAGTAGGAAGAAAGTCAACACAAAAAACGGTTTTCTTTGATCAATTATAATTAAGGACAAAACAGTTATTCTGTACATGTGTTTTTAAATAATGGAATTTTTCACAAGGTACGAATAAAGTCCTTTATTGATTATTGTAATCCTCTATGGACAGTTTTACATACTCGTCCCTATAGTCGCTAGTTATAAATTATTTAATTATTTTCCTTAATTCGATGCAAAATCCCTTTATATAACCGGTTCATCCCGATTTGGTACAAAAATCCTTTCAAAGGCTATATTTACTGGGAATATATGATAAAACAGTCAGTAACGGTAATCTTCTTTAGTTCCATCTATACATGACATTATACATTAATTATAACAGCAAAGCTGAAGGAAAGCATAAATCAAATATTGGAAAAAAGAACCTGCAATTGCAGATACAAATGCGTAGATTTAAACTGCAGCATGTCCAACATCGTCAAGCAACACAGAATACATACATTGTAATTAGAATCTTAAAATTAATAACCACTTCTTCGAGCCTTCGAGGACATATCAAGTAAGTAATGATATCGAAAAATGTATTCATTTATACGCAAAGAGATCATGAACTTCTACTTTATATCATATCATACAAGGTAAATTTTACAATTAGCAAATTAAATTGCATCAAATTTTCATTGACAGTTTTGATACAGGTTATCTTTTGAGTTCTATTGAGCCACGGCCAAGTTAATTTTTTTTTTGAAGTACTAATGTCCTAATATATCCTATGTGATAATTTGGACAGCTGGATAAACAAAACAAAAAAAAACCGCAGTACTAGAAAATCTCTGTAATTTGTTAAAGGATGACTCGCTTTTATTAAAGACACATTATGGGAAATAAGATAACGAGTTTGCAGTTCGCACGAATGATATTTCCGCCTAGCCTTAATCATTATTACTAAAGTCGGTACGACAACAATCATAGTCTCGATTATCATTTATTGATTTAATCGTGAAGGGAAGTTATGCAGTAAATCGAATAATAATCCAACAAATATCGCAGACTAGCGTTGACATGGAGAGTTGATTATGGTCTGGATAAGTTAATTAATGTCTGATTAATAGTTTATTTAACATTTCGGGCCTAAAGAAAGAACTGCAATGGGCCGATTTAGCTCTCGCATAATGTATGTTTATTGTATGTATTACGGGTGTAAACTCACTGTGCCACCTAATCAACTGGTGTTATAGGGTAGTGGTGTGACAATTTAAGTAAACAAAGGATTATAGACTGTATCCTTATTAGTACTGTTCACCTAGTGAAGATTTAATTATTTTAATTCTCAAGGAGGTCAAAATTAAGTTACTTTGGCACAGTAAAATGAAGAAGATCGGAAAAAGCCACCCAAATATATTTAAATTTATTAACATTGCGTTGAAAGAGTAGACTTGTACTGAAAATACCATAGTTCAATTGAATAACGGCGGACGATTGCTCCCTAAAATGTGAAAATAAAAGAGTAGAAGAATCTATTCATGATCCAAAATCGAACTGTTAAATGGAGTAAAAATGTGCAATTGAACATACTGACGTCGTATCACATTTAGTAGGGTTATGATTTATGGTTGATACATGTATTTGTTGTTACTTTAATGTAATTTATTGTAAATAAAGTTATAAACTAAAACACATACTTATGGAATAACAGTTACTGATTTATTTAGGTGACGTTTCGAAGAGTATTCTCTCAAAGTTGCTTGAAAACGTTGAGAGAATACTCTTCGAAACGTCGCCTAAATAAATCAGTAACTGCTATTCCATAAGTATGTGTTTTAGTTTATTGTTCGTTCCAGTTACTAAATGCCTCTTAAAGATTAAATAAATCAGTAACTGTTACTCCATAAGTATGTGTTATAGTTTATTCCTCTTTCGAGTTACTAAATGCCTCTTAAAGATTAAGATTGTAAATAAAATTGTTTATCAGTCTAAACCTAGTAGTTTTAAAAAAACAGACTATACTTTTAACACCATTGTATTCGATAATCCCCTTGCTTGATTAATCTCCCCCCATCATAACAATAGCGGGTGGCACAGTGAGATGTCCCCATATTACCAATTTCCGTAGTATTACATGATGTCCTATCTAATGTAATAAAACTTGTTTACGAGTTTAAAACTATTAATACGCTACATCATAATATAGCTACACACTGCATGGGGCGTGACCATGTCTTTGGTCGGGACAGCAATAGAAGTACTTCTGTGATTAAAGTAAAAATAATTAATTTGATGCGACTAAATGAAACTGATGATTTGTTGAGATTTTAATTACAAAGTTTCTATGGTGATCAGGTTATTAACACGTGTATGTAGAAGTTCAGAAGGTTAATGATTGATTGAAGGAGGCTCGTTATTAAAATAACAACCGTAATTAAACATTTAAATCAACTAGTTTATGGTATTAACTCAACCAAACCTTTTAGCTTTCTCGGACGAAACGTATTTACATTAGAAAAGAAATGGGTTTTAACCTCAAACTGTCTTGTACCGACTTGGCTAGTGAAGACGAGCATACAGCCCACTCTTATTTCGTTTTCAAACAGTCAATGGTTATTTATTACTTGCATGCCAATGTTAACACGGGACCTAGGATGTTTGCTACATCCGACCGACTAGGCCTGTCCTTGCCACGACCTAAGTTCTGAATCACGCTGGAACATTCGCTGCCAACATTTTGATCGAACCTGTTACCTGGCCGAGGTTACCGAGTCAGCGTTTTGCTCAATGAGCTAGTGCTGCTGCCAGTATGCACGGAAGAGACATATGTTTTAGGTAGTCACATACCTGCTAATTAATGACTTCTGTACTATACAGTATACACACATATTCTAATATCGTGTATGGCACTTGTTTGTCTGTTGAGGGTTGGTGGCTACACCAGGGCGGGGTATAACATATAGGGCCGTGTGGCAATGGACTCCTACTTCCGGTTTCAAGTCTGGACCCTTGCTACACGGGGGAAAGCGCTAGTTAGTTTATAGAACTGGCCAGTATGATTTAATGACAAACATTGTCAGTAGTAAAAGGGAATCAAAGACCTAAATCAAAGATGTTTAGCTGTCATTGGGGAATCTTGTGTGTGGGAGAGAATGGGGATTAACGTCCACTCGATACAAACTACATCATTTCAAGACTAACATATTTTTTAGTTTTATTTCAAGAAGTCTCTTGAGGAAAGGGTCTTTAAGGAGGAGGATCCGGAGAAAACCCACGAGGGTGGACAGGCGAGTCTACTCCTGGTTCCGTCATGCTATGAGTCGAAACCACGCCATTTGCCTCAATAACACACATTATGATATAAAGGGCATGTCTTAGACCATCGTGTGTGTGGGGTGGTATCGTTTAGTGGCAAGTGGTCTTCGAGCTCCAACTGGACGGACCATTGTGTGTGGAGCGGTATCATTTTGTGACAAGTGGTCCTCGAGCTCCAACTGGACGGACCATTGTGTGTGGAGCGGTATCATTTTGTGACAAGTGGTCCTCGAGCTCCAACTGGACGGACCATTGTGTGTGGAGCGGTATCATTTTGTGACAAGTGGTCCTCGAGCTCCAACTGGACGGACCATTGTGTGTGGAGCGGTATCATTTTGTGATAAGTGGTCCTCGAGCTCCAACTGGACGGACCATTGTGTGTGGAGCGGTATCATTTTGTGACAAGTGGTCCTCGAGCTCCAACTGGACGGACCATTGTGTGTGGAGCGGTATTATTTTGTGATAAGTGGTCTTCGAGCTCTAACTGACGGGATACCTCTGAGCGTATGTGGCTTGGTGATTGGATCCTCATTGATTTATTCCTGGTGCCCTGGTTTCCGTCCCCAAGACAGACCCATGCTTAGTAAAATAAAACGGAGTACGCACAATCCAAACCATTAGTCAAAATTCGAAATCCTAAAAAACGGTCGAAGCAAAATAGTGTAATAAGCAAAAAATGGACTGTTCACCGGGTAAAAAATACACGACAAACGGTGGTAACAGGTTTCTGGAAGAGTAAGCTTATCCTGCCTGTCGCCATACCTGCCATAGCTGCATCCAAACTATTAGACGAAATATATTAGAATAAGCTAATTTTGTATGCGATATACTATAAATTTGTGTCAAATATAGCGAGAAGCGTTTCCTTTTGGTGGGAAATAAAAAATCGTGGTGAAAAATAGAATGTTAGGGTTATAAAACAGTCCGAAAACAGAGGTGGGAAAGGGTGGTATTTTACAGTATTTTCATATTGCAGCCATAAAATGCCGGATAGAAACTGTCAGTGTATATCGTCCGCTCAAAGACAGTTCCAAAAGGAACTGCACGGGTGCAACCGCTAGTTAGTTTATCGAAATGGCCTGTATGATTTGAGGACAAACAATGTCAATGACCTAAATCAATCATTTCAAGACTAACATAGTTTTAAATTTTATTTCAATGAGTCTCTTATGGGGAAAGTTTCTGTAAATTTCTGAAAATGAGCATCCGGAGAAAAACACGAGGCTGGACAGGCGACCTTACTCCTGGTTTCGTACAAGCTAGGAATCGAAACCACGCCTTTTGACTTAAGAACAGATATTATGATCTAAACTAAAGCCCATGTCTTAGAACATTGGGTGTGGTTTGGTATCATTTAGTAATAAGTGGTCTTCAAGCTCCAACTACCTCTGCATTCCGATGTGAGCGTATGCGACTTTGTGATAGGATCGTCGTTGATTTACCCCTGGTACTCCGACTTCCTTCTACTAGAAAGACCCCTGCACGTGCACTAAATATAATAGAATTAGTCTATGTTGTCTGCGATAGCACCCTACGATGGATGCAGACCTTAAAACCTATGAGCGAAAACATCCGTAGCCATAGATTTTTGTAGCCAATTAAAAACAAGTTATATGAGGCAGAGTAAGTCTACACGTGTTTATTAATTCAGAAGTTTACATAGCCAAGTTATGATGTACTTTTGTGGTGACAAATTACATTACTCTACCCAATGCTGGTCTTAAAACCAAATCTAACGAATCTATCTGATTATGATATTTTATTATAACCGATCTTATAGCATGGAGACTTCCCGTCAAGGGATGTTGGAGAGTCAAATTGCTGAACCATAAAAAGATACGAGAAACTGATACAGCTTTTATTGGCTGTTTGTTGTCTAGGAATTTAGTTCCCTTGTCGATAATAATTCCTGATTTTATCAATAAAACCTGTCAAATAACATATCCAATTTATTTACCTTATATAAATGTGCTACACATGATCAGGTTCGCAGTACGAGTGCGGAGGGGGGGGGGGCATTCAGGTGCCGCCAAATATCACAAGTCACGATAGAGTTTAACAAGGCGGGCAGACATTTTTTAGCAACCAGCACGGTCACTCCCCCGGCGACGCCATACCTCTCTCTCAAAATAGTATTTTTAAATATGGTCGACAATTCTTAGCCATTTTAATAAGCCCATGGACCTCTCACCTGTCTTGAGGGAGGAGATCGATCTCCTCTCTCGACGTCACAAATAGTCGTTTTTACAACATAACAGAATCCTTTGTACAAGTGGCCTGCAGGAAAACAAGCTTTTACACAAATTGATCTTTTTTTTATATTTTGCTGTCGATTTTCAAAAAAAACTTTTGATGGATCTCGGTTTATAAATAGCCCCCACCAAAGGGCCTCATCGATATTGAGTGCAAATGCTATCGACTATTTTAAGTCTTGCTCAGCTTATGGATTAGGTGTTAGAATAAACAAAAAAATGACCTATTAGAAAATACCGCACTAAAAATAACACCAAAAACTTGACTTGTCCTAGGCGGGGCCCTATACCCGGGATATCGTTTCACTTTTTCTGGTCGCACAATAAAACCGGGATGTCGTTTTGAACTGGGGGGAATGAAGCGGGCGATAAGGCGCGACTTTTCGCCACTGATTGGGCTAATAAAAAACTGGCGTGCCACGTATTATGCTTTAGGTGAATTTGTGCCTAGGCAGCCTTGTTTTTGCCAACAATTCGAAGTTTTGTTTTGCGTACACATGGTTCCCCCACTGATTTCGTCCCACAGCAGAAACGATTAGCCGCTGTTCTATGCCAGGCCCTCCGTCGTGTAATACCGGGAACTAGGCCCGCGACCCAAGACTTTCTCAGCCAGATCCTTGTGCAAAATACGAAAGTTTTGAACTATACCTGGATACAAACCCATTTCTTATTTAATATAAATGGCGACATAAAATAGTACGCTGAATCATAAAGTGAGTAAAAGGCGCCAAGTTTGACGGACCAGTTCGTATTACGAGATCAATTTAAACAACGCAAGTGTTATTATTGACACCATTTGGATTGACGTCAAACGTAGAACTATATCAGGTGTGTCATTAACATGATGAAACGGTGAAACAGGAAGAAGAAAGTAAAAACAGATAATCACTTTTCATTTAATTTGAAAGTTGTCCTGACGGCGAAACAGCTCACTGTTATTCTGCTTTGATAAAATGGTTATTAGGTTTATGTGGATTAGTGAGAATGTTTTATGTACCTGTACCATGATTATATTAATAATGTTTGATGATTTAGCTTATTTTTGCCTTATTTTTCTATATCAAATATCAATCTTTCCTTCCAGTAAATAACTGACCATATATTTAAAAGAATATAGCTAATACCAATACGCCATTTTAAAATTACGTTTATGTTAGTGCAAAAAAGACTCCAGCTGTTTACTGTGTGCGGCACGTGTCGAATTGATCCCGTTGAGGAACTACGATGTCCAAAATGGGTCTGCAGTCTTTGATTATGTGTAGTCCTAATTTAAAATAGAAAACTGTATTGGATATTAAATTTTCTATAAGCATTTCCCTTTATAAATGAAATGGGGTTTAACGCCCTGCCGTTTTGCTCTGAACTGGGATAATGAAGACAGGATTTCCATTGATAGCTACAAGTTTTGAAGGGTTGTGGTATACAGGTTGTGGTGGTATACAGGTTGTGGTAGTGGTGGTATACAGGTTGTGAAGCATTGTTGTATAGAGGTTGTGGAGGGTGGTGGTGGTGGCATACAGGTGGTGGTGGTGGAATAGTGGTTGTGAAGCGTTGTGGTATAGAGGTTGTGGTGGTATACAGGTTTTGGTAGTGGTGGTGTTGTGGAGCGTTGTGGTATACAGGTTGTGAAGGGTGGTGGTATAAATGTCGTGGTAGTGATAGAGGTTGCGAAGGGTTGTGATGGTATGGAGGCTGTGAAGGGTAGTGGTGTGCTGTATGGGTAGTGGTGGTATACAGGTTATGAAGGGTGGTGGTATAGAGGCTGTGACAGGTTGTTGTGGTATACAGGTTGTGAAGGATGATGATTGGTGGTGGTGGTGGTGGTGGTGGTGGTATGCAGGTTGTGAAAGGTAGTGCTGGTGGCATGCGTACTTTTTCCCATATCCCCGAAGCAGTGACTCGAGATATCCCTTTGTAGACATTGCTACGCTTGCACCTGAAAGTTGGGTACTTAACAGATTCTGTCTATTTTAATCCTACAATCACATCTCTCCCCACTCCCATTGATGTCACTGATAAATCGGTGACAGGGCAGTTTTTCTACAATATTTTGTCATTCTCTGGTTAATGGCTCACAATGAATTTTGCGGGGTGTCATTGTACACATTTTACGTCTACATATTTAGAGCTGTGATTAAATGCTATCGATTTGTTACCCTGTAATAGATTAGTTGTTAATCCGTCGGTCCATCTGTGCCAGTATGGCGTATACCGATACTCAGATATCATTTTGTCAGATATTATCGGAAGAGACAAACAAAAACAAAAACTTAAGTCCCATCCACACATTGTCGTGAACATAAACACCCCTTTAATGTCTTTGACCCAGAAACACAAAACTTTGCACATAGTTTCTTATTAGGGTATTTGATGAATTAAAACAACAAAAGATTTATAAAGGGCTGCATTTTGGTTACAATAAGGCGAACTATTTTGAGTAAATTCTTGACTTAAGTCTGAGAATGCTTTGTGAACTTAGGGCCAGTTCTGTGCAATCAAATTATGTAATTCTGTGTTCGATCCCTGCATTGGCCGAGAAAGTTTATCCAGATTTTCCGGCGGGGTTTCCCCTTGTCAGTGATGCAGGACAGGCGGTCTGACAAAGACAGCTGCCTAGTCGTTCGGATGGTACGAAAAACCAAGGTCCCGTGTACACATTGGCGTGCATGTAAAAGATCCCCTGGCAGTTGGAATATAATATAAGGGTAGGCCGTAGCGCCGCTGCCCGGGCAAAACATCCATCACAGCACACTGTATGGCGTATGCCCGTCTTCCATTAGCCCAGGTTAGGGACAGAACAGTTAGACGTTAAACCCCATTCCATTTCACGTAATTATGTCAATTCAAAACCCCCAAGTCAACGCCACTTAATATAGAGATTTCAGGGGAGATTATCCTGTCAAAGACATTTGGTGTCAGACTGATAAGCGTTTCCGTGTAAGAATTTGTCGCAGTGGGTTTTATTGTTATTGGTACTTTTTGATCCATCCAAATATAAATATATATATATTTGTAATCGTGTAAGTCATAGTTAATCAACTCAAATAAAATAGCTGAGAGAGTGAACAAATCTTAACAACATGCAAAACACCCACAAGCGTGATGTGTATCACAAATATTGGCTTGATGGCTACAATAGAAGTGACCATTCCAATCAGAAATCTAATTGAAACCCTAAAAGATTTCTAGCAAACGTGATGTGTATAACAAAGGTTGGTCAAGTGTCCCTTTGAATCAGACAGATTGAGTATACGAATAATACTATTACATGAACTAGAACCAATTACTGTATCATGAGACCGCCTGAGATTCGGCATACGTCTTCAAGTTGGTGGTTCGGCAGGTTTTACGCAAGCTTCTGCATATGTTGATATCACAGACAAGATTGTCCTATGACGCTATACTGAGACGTTCGGCAAGCCCAGATTGAAGATAGAGGAGCGATTGGGAACTTTTACCACATGAATATACCACTTGATTTTCGAGTCACAGTGTCAAATGGTGATTTAAAGACCATTCTTAGATTACCGCTTCAGTATCTGTAGCTATATTTCTAATTAAACCCCATAAACCCATACAGCGTGAAAGATGTTGACGCTTCTAGAAAACTCAGGACGATATATTTATAAACTTATTTACTTCTAGCAGTACAGCCCCTCTACCCCCCCCCCCCTCGCTCTAAAAAACCCAACCTTCTCAATGCTTGAGTCGCGGTGGCTACGTGGGTAGCACACTAGCCCGATCCTGGTGTTGTTCGAGAAAGTTTCTCCTTGTCCGTGGCGCAGTTTGGAGGGCCTGGCAAGGACAGTCTTGTCACTCAGATGGGATGACCCTTGGCAATTAGCCAATTCAGAGCGGTACAGTAGGACGTTCAACCTTCTTCCATTTCATTCTCAAACAGTTTTATCAAGAATAGTATGGGTGGGTGGGTGGGGGGTGATGGCCGAAACGAATTATTGAAATAAAATTGAACCATATGTTAGCCCCGAAATGACCTGGTTTGTGTGGACGTTAAACCCTCTTTCTCTTCCTCTCTTTATGAAAGGGATGTATTTTTGACAACAGCGACCAAATTGTGTTTAATTAGTTTTATTCTTGACCAAGCTGTTTTTAATAGATAATAACAGTGTGGCTTGACGTTGATGGCGACGGTCAGAGAAACACATTACCGGAAGGTTACAGCAATTTGATTATCTGTTATTCGTATTCGTGGATAGAAATAGCCACTTGGATCACGAGAAAGATTGTTTTCTTTAAAATTTCCAAACTAAAACAACATAAGCAAGTACTTTTGGATTTTACGTAAGTCTTGTTCTCGAAAAAATAAGGAGGACAATCTTTACTGGGCAGCAAATCAAATTGTTTGGACCTGCTCATTACACACCACTGTGTTCTTAACGTGTATTTTAATGGTCGAATGTTGTTGAATCCTCGGTGTAGAGGTCATCTGAGACCGAACTTTAGTTTTACTCCCACTGTAAGAGCAATGGCTGAGAGTCACGCTCCATATATATATATATATATAAAACAAAAACCAAAAGCACCAACGGATACGATACATTACACAACAGAAGTACGTTGCAAGTCATAAACAATATAACTACGATCAAACATAAGAACGTTGCTTGTCATAAATAATAGAACGATCAAACAAAGTAAATGAATCCGGATACCGACGGTGAGATTCCACTGCGCTTGTGCAGTATTGGAGTCATACAATTGCTGCACACAAATTGAAAACACTGCGCTGTGCAGTCTAGGACCTAGAGGGGATGCTCGTTTCACAGTTCCGGAATTAAATTTCGGTGTACAACGCATATGGCGACTGTATAAAAATATCTCAACCAATCATGACAGCTGAAACATTTTTTACCTAGGAATACGTCACGATTCTACTCACTCCACCTCAGCTGTCGGGACTGGCAGAACTGTGACAGGACTGAATGCCGCGTCACTCGATTGTAATTCTGTCGATTCGGGACGTTCTGGACTGTGAATCGAGCACCCCTATTCATGCAACTGTGAAAACAAGGGGGATAAACGATGGATTTTTTTTAAATAAAAAGTTGTATTAAAGTCAAGTAGAGCGCTATAGAATCACTGGCAAACTGCAATACTGTGAAAAGATAAATCTTTAATGGGAATGAATGTCTGTCCTGTAATGGTGCAATTCCGTTCGAGATTTTTACAGAGATATTTATTTGGAATTGGAATTTTGTGGATCTATGCTGCTCGCTGTGCAATACGCCTGTCACCATTTTGTTATGTAGCGTTGGTACTGTGATTTTGTTTTTAATCAAATGCTAATTAAAATAGCATTATGCAAGAGCAAAATCTGCTTTTTACACGTCTTTCTTTAAGCCTGAGATGTTATCTAAATAATCAATTATACATTAATTAACATATCCAGACCATAATAAACTCTTTATGTCAAGGCTAGCCTTCGATGTTGGCAGATTAAAATCGTAGATGCCGCTTAATGGCGGTTGATAATTAAATCAATCAAGTGGATAATCGAGACTATGCTGTTTATATTAATGATTTGAGTATTGATGACCGAGACTATGTGAAAATTCTAACGCTTTTTTCTCGGCTAATAGTGAATCAATTTGACTGAAATTTTCAGTAAATTATCTTTACACTATCTAGTTTTTAACTATTATAGTGAGAACTGCCATCTCTTTATCTTATCTCCCATAATGCAACTTTAATCATTGTTTGAAAAGTTATAAATTCGATATTTTAGCGAAAAATGCCAATGGCACATCGAGGTTTTCATGTAGTGTGTACTTAATTCAGCTTTTAATTACAAGATATCTCAATGGCGAGCTATTCAATTGACAGAGAGGTGGTCAAAGTGTCATGTCCAGAGCTAGTTGTTACAGGGGAGTTAACACACGACGAGCACAGTCATGTTAGATGATTAATAACCTTGTAAATGAATAGTGCGCTCAAATTCACTCTTTGTGCTTGCTCAAAACATATATTATTATTACTATTATTGTACATTTTATAACGTACAACTTTCACGACTGATTACCGGCTCACGCTTTACAAAATATTGTACAGAAATTATATAATTAAATAACAAAAAAAGACAAACATATATAAATCGAAATTAACCAATATTTATAAGTACCATTACTGTATTACCAAGACAGTTTACACACAGGATGGACACGTTCTAATATTTCGAGGTGCTTGAACAACAAATGAACGATTACAAATTGAACAGGAGTTCATAGAACGTTCTACTATAAAACATTCCGTTGGAAATCTAAGGTTTACTTATGTAAGATTTAGATAAAAAGCTGACAGTTCTCACTATAATAGTTAAAATAGATAATCTAAAGGGAATATGTTGAAATTACAGTCAAATTTCTTCACGTACGAATTGATTTTGTTGCATCGTTTTTCATATATTTCTCAGAATTCAATATTTAAAAATTTGATGACATCCATGATTCCATTTCTGATATAAAGCCTTCGATGTTGCAGTTTGAACGACAAAAGATACTGACCGCCAAAGAAGTAACATCTCTTAGTTTTTCGTATAACAAAATGACCCTGTAAACATATCTTATTTATTTTGCTTCTTATTATGAACAATGTTCAAATGGGAACACATCAATAACAACACATTTGTACACTTATAGATGATTAATTTTAATCAACGTTACAAAGTCAGAGGGGTCAAAACCAAAAGTACGACACAGGTGGTTAATTCCTTGCCACGTCGCTGCACAGCGTGCTAGGAGCCATTGGAGGAAGCACGCGCTACTGGCATCTGTGTCGTACCTTTGGTTTTGACCCCTATACGTCGTCTCTTGCCAGCATCCCCACGCCGCGAAATGCCGATAAACGTCCTCGATCAAGGCCTGGATCGAGTCAACGGCTTATTCACCGAGCCACCGTGTGACTCCATATAATAAACAGAAGGGTAGGATATGCCGAGTAAATTATTAGTCACAACGCCATATCATAGGTTTCAGGGTACGCAACAGGGGCTGGATGTCGGTCACCCAGTCAAGTGGTGCTGTGTTTGTGTGGTCAGATAGTGGTGTTTTGGTTGTGTGGTCAAGTGGTGTTTTGGCTGTGTGGTCAAGTGGTGTTTTGGTTGTGTGGTCAAGTGGTGATCTGGTTTGTTGAAGTGGCGTTGTGTTTGTGTGGTCAGGTTGGGGTTGTGTGGTGATGCTGTTATGTGGTGTTGTGGTCAAGTGGTCAAGTGGTGTTGTGTGGTAAACTCAAGGGTTATACTCGACAAGGAGTAGGATCGACTACTGCTACAATATGCAGGCAGGCCGTTTTAACATTTCAGTCTTCAAATGATCTAGTGAACTTTGACCTCTCCCTTTCTCCCCTCTCTTCCCTCTCTCTCTGTCTCTCGGTAACGAAGTACTGCTTGACCTTATCGTTCACATCTGACTAGAGCTACTCTTAAACATCTCAATATTCGACTAATTATCTCTAATTTTCCTCAATATCACCCACTTTACACGGCTTCCGACTCATCTGACATTTATTTCAAAGCTTGGGGCGGAAAACGAAATTAAATTTCTTTAGTTGATAACACCGAAACCTCTTTACTACCATTGGTTTAAAGAGAGGAAGTCGTATAGCTCTCGGCTTGTATTTATATTCAGTGAATTATAATTACAATCCAGGTTCCTGCTACCTGAACCCGACTGTTCGTGCTAACACGTGGTCCACGGTTTGATGATATGGCTCGATATACTCCTTGCTGGAAATTATGTAAAAGGATGTTTATTAATCGTGCTGCATAGCTGGCGGCTAGACATTGTCATCTGTCTGTCAGTGGTATTATCAGTGTTAGATGTAGCACCGGCAGCATGAACCGCGGTCGTCTTGTCAAATTGGTTTTAACGTCCTACGTTACTGCCCCGATGTTCGTGTTACTTATCGAGCGGAGGAAGAGGTGAGGACCGCTCTCTCAACACAATGGCAAAAGATAAGCAAACTACACAGAAATTGCAAGATACATCAAACCAAGAGAAGGGATCCGGGGCGCAGCCCCGTAAGTCGGTACAGACCCGAGCCCATAATGTTATAGACCACACAAATTGAAAAGTATGACAATGATATACACGAAGGACGCTATTTGATTATTCGATTCGGCTCAATTGATCAGTTGTTTTGTTGTTTTTGTAGAGTAGCTTTTCATCATAATATGTTGTACATTGTGAACCTTCCATTTACCGACAACACTTTTCTTACCTATACCCTTTAGGGGGAATGGTTTGGATTGGTCGTACATCGTTTTATTGTATTTAGTTTTAAAAAACTGTGAATCTTGCAAACCTATATAGTATGTTCTTTATTCATTCCTGTCGCCTTTTAAACCTCGTGGGTTTTCTCCGGGTCTTCAAGTTTTCCCCCACTGCTAAAGACCCTACACGCAAGCGAATTTTTGAAATTCAATGAAACCGTATGTTAGTCCCGATAAGACCTAGTGTGTGTCGACTGGGCTTCAAACCCCATTTCTTTCCCTCTCTCCCATTCCTGAATATTTACCAAAACTTTGCTACAATTGCCCCCCCCCCATGCGATTATAATCCAAAAATGGGCATATAAAAGGGGGAGAGGACAGAATATCGAGAGAGAGATTATTAACAGAAGAAACTTTGTACTGCATTCGTGGGTACCAAGACGGTAGATTTTAATGGTAGTCTGAATCCATCAGCGGCGATCACGATTCAATTCTATTTTTTCAAGATGTTAAGCTCCCAGGAACAATTCTGTCTTTATCAATCAATGATGATTACGATCCAACAAAAATAAATAATATTACATTTATCCAGGGAACCGTTCGTGATCGATCAATGGTGATTAAGACGACTAATTCTAAAGGAACTGTATTGTGCTTATCTGTGAACCCGTAAGCAAGAAAACTGCTGTTATCAAAACGATAAAGGAGTATTATTCATTTGTGAATGTTAATTGAAGGCTTCGCCTCGGCGTATGTCCACGTGTCTGGTTGATTCAGTCTATGATTATATCCCACTATTATTCAAATATCGTGAATAATAAATAGGTGTTTTTTTTTGTTAATTTGGCACGTGCATGATTGCATCAGGGTAATATCAACAAAATTATCATTTTAAATTATTCACACGTATATCGACAGCTTACTTTATCGTTAATATACTTTAATATAAAAAAAAATAAAACTATTTACAGACACCAAGTTCTTTACTTCCAGGGGGGTGGAATCCTAGCTGACCGGTCACCTCTGGCTTGCGGCTGTGGTTTCGATCGATTGTGAGCGTATGTGGCATGGAGATAGGGGCGCCTTCCACTGGGCACATCGGTTTCCTCCCACTGCTAAAGACCCCTACGCGCAAGCGAATTATTGAAATAAAATTAAACCATAATATGTTAGTCCCGAAATGACCTAGTTTGTGTTGAGTGGACGTTAAATTCTCTCTCTCTCCCCCCTATGGTAACCAAGTGATTCGTTCAGTTGAAATGTCAGATTTGAAGGTGTAATTTCTATTTCCAGGAATGTCTCAACAGTCAATGGCAGACTTTATGGTACAGCGCGCAAGTGCTAACCAGTCGGCCAACCACCACCCCCTCCCACTGCTAAAGACTCCTACGCGCAAGCGAATTATTGAAATAAATTACACTATATGTTAGTCCCGAAATGACCTAGTTTGTGTCGAGTGGACGTTAAACCCAATTTATCTCTCGCTCTCTCTCTCTCTCTCTCCCTCTCTCTCTCTCTCTCTCTCTCTCTTATCCGGTTTTCCGGCTTGATACCGAATGGAGGGCCTGACAAGGACAGCTGTCTAGTCGTTTGGATGGGACGGAAAACCGAGCTCCCGTTTACACATTGGCGTGCACGTAAAATAACTCTTGGCAGTTGGAATTCGCTAGAAGTCTAGGCCGTGGCGCCGCTGCCCGGGCAAAATTTCTCTCATAACACAGTGTATGACGTATGCCCGTCTACCACTAGCCCAAGTCAAATGCAGAAGAGTAGTACGTTAAACCCAATTTCTTTCATTTCATTTCTCTCTTATCCGGATTTTGGTAAATTACATATGAAGATCATCTGGGATTGCTGCTATATTGTAGGTCAAGTTACATACGTAGGGTATCTGGTAGATTAGTTGGGGATTGTCAGACATTTTAGCTTCAACATCTACCAGACAAGTTCTCATGTATCCAAATGACCTAATATCTTATGTATATTTTATATAAAACCCGGAAGCTTGACCTTAATATATAATAATAATAATAATACAATTTAATTAACAGATAGCGTGCAGTCATTGTTAGGATAGTTTTTATCTTTATTCATATACCAGGAAGTTTGTTTAGTCTCCTTTCATTATCATTTATGTTATGAATTCCTGGGAAAATGGCCGTAGGGTCATTAAGCTTGTTTACCTTCAGAAATACTGTATTTCCACAAATTATTTACCTTGATTGAAGCAAAGTCACGTGTCGTGAACCATGTAGGTTATGTGGAAACCATCTGCGAGGCTGGCCATTATATATTGTTTTGCATGGATACTCCGCTATCTGGCCAAACGTCAACATTATTGCATTGGACAAGTAATCGTATAGGAAGGCCCGGATTTAGTCCGATGTTGACAGGATTTCCAGTTTTCGGACGTACAGGACGGCGCACCTGACACGTAACATCGTCTAGTTAATCGGATGGTACGAAAACACCATTATAGCCCCATGTACACATGAGCGTGTAACATTACCCTTGTTTAGTTGCAATTCAACTGACACGCCTCAGCCTGGGCAAATATTAGTTGAAGCAGAAACATGAGAAGTTAAACGACATTTCATTTACTTTGGTGTTCCGTAAATTTATATAATGTAACTAATTCGTTTAAACTGTGGAAATTATATACAATTATATACACTTAAAGTTTCCTTTTAGAAACAGGGATAATTGGTTATTAATGGGCCTTTCATTACTTTCCTGGAATCGTCAGAAGTAATCCGCGGCTTTCATGTGTGTAAATTGAGACAAGACGAGATTAAAGCAAGTCGTTGACGTCGTCATTATCGACTGCAATAATGTTGAAATGGTAACTAGATACCACAACATAATTGTCATACCTAGATTGGAGATAAAAGAATTTAATTTTAGTATAAATAATATTTATTTAATGCTTTCACAGACTTAATGTGCTAAATATAGGCTATGTTAACAAGCTCTATCACCTTATATACAACTAAAAATATATGGTATTTAGCAGAGGGAGTGAACTATAATATGACCCGCAGAAATTTCAACTACCAAGGGATCGTCGACGCGCAAATCAACCTCGTTTTTATTATCCCATCCGAACGACTATTCGCCCTTCTCTGCCAGAAAATCTATCCTTGAATACTCTATCCCGAAGGCCTGTCTAAAGGAATCGTAGCTTGGACTGTCTGTCTAATCAGCCAAAGATAACTTCACTCAGTCATCTTCTTTTTTTAAGTCACATTTTATTCACTATGAATGAATGGGGAAATTGGGGAACATGCAATATGCCTATGTCTGACCCATCGTCCCTATTTACAATAAACATCTTGACTGTAGTAACTCGAAGGATATACGTTTATTTTAAAACTGTTATAGGACATCAGCGCACACCTTACATCACTTGGCCAGCCAACCACCTGACAGTAACGTTTACCCGTTAACCCTCTACTTCCGATTGCCGGAACTAGTGAAGGGTGTCATGTACAATACTACTAGAACATCTGATACCATTTATTACACGTCTAACATAAGCTTTTTCGGGAAAAATAGTAATAATCGGATTTGTAACCACAATTTCTAAGCTAATTTTGCATCATGTGGTCTAGAAAGTGTAAGCATAAACTGACACGTCATGAGCGGATCCAGGATTTTTCTCATTACGGTGTTATGGTAAGCGTTTTTTTCCATCACAGGAGTCTGGTCTTATGACGTCATATGTGGATTGTGGGGTAGGATAAGGGTTAGGATAAGGGCTGTGGCCAGCAGATTTCGTCACAGTCTCGAGATGTAGACAGGACTAGCCCTAGCCCTAACCCTGGGCCAAGCCTAACCCTTATCCTAACCCACAATCCACATATGACGTCATAAAACCAGGCTCCGGTGGATGGAAAAAAACGTTTACCGTTTGCCACGCTCCTGTTAAAAAGAAATCTGACAGTTGACAATGCATATTGCCTTCACTAAATTACATAGGCATACATACACATTGAGCTTTTCATTAAAGTGTGAAATCCAACACACCGTTTGACGTCAATTTTTATAATGATGTAAGATTATATTGTGATTTCATTTCATTAATGCAAGGCATTAAAAAAAAAAATTATGTAGCTGAGTAGGGTGTGTTTTGCCCCCCCCCCCTTCGAATCCGCACCTGTATGAGTACTACATCCGTTTCCTCCTTATGGAGCCATATATATTCCATCTTCCTATTTGTTAAGATGAAATGATCAGACAGATGTGGCCGATATCGATGCGATAGTTGGATTAATCAGCTATGATAAGTATGGGTTCTCTAGACCGCCTTGAGATGTCTGGAGTGTTCGTGTAAGTAGTTGTCATTATTGGACAGATTATTCGTCTGAGGTAAACTGCTCTTATCACTAAATACCATCTCATGGATAAATTACACGAGATAATTATAAGCACATTGCTATGGCACGTGATATTACATATATGTATCCCATACGCGCAAGCGAATTATTGAAATAAAATTAAACAATATGTTAATCCCGAAATGACCTAGTTTGTGTCGAGTGGACGTTACCCCCCCCCCCCCCCCTCTCTCTCTCTTGTTCTATAAATACTACTTCAATTATTCAGTAGTTTGATAATAAATAATCCTATACCTAAAACCAGGCCCCAAGTTCACAAAGTATTCTCAGACTTAAAATAGCATTATGCAAGAGCAAAATCTGCTTATTACAGGTCTTTCTTTAGGCCTGAAATGTTATGTAAATAATCAATTAGACATTAATTAACTTATCCAGACCATAATAAACTCTTGATGTCAACGATAGCCTTCGATATTGGCGGATTAAATTCCTGTATGCCGCTGAATGGCCATTGATAATTAAATCAATCAAGTGGATATTAATGATTTGAGTAATGATGACCGAGGCTATGTGAATATTTCAAACGCCTTTTTCTCGGCTAATAGTGGATCAATTTGACTGCAATTTTCAGCAAATTACCTTTACACTATCTAGTTTTTAACTATTATAGTGAGAACTGCCATCTCTTTATCTTATCTCCAATAATTGAACTTTAAGTAAAGAATTTACTCAACTTTCAATCACTGTTGATGAGAAATATTGTTGATGCAGAAACATAAAACTTTGCATATAGTTTCTTTTTGGCGTATTTGTTACTTTAAAACAACAAAAGTTTTATAAAGGGCTGTATTGTAGTTAAAATAAGGAGAACAATTTTTAGTAAATTCTTACCTTAAGTCCAAGAATGCTCTGTGAACTCAGGGCCAGTAGAAAATTGAGGATAAAAAGACCAGAATTAAAATTTTATGTTTTGCTGGAGCCTGCAAATTGAAATTGTTTAACTCAGTCAACCTAAAAACAGATTCAACATATAATTCTTTAAAACAGCTATAGTTTAGCCGGGGAAATTTACGCAAATACATTTCTTATTTTCTCATCTAAGAAATAAAACAGAATTTATTACAGCATTAATTTTTTTGAAAGACAATCAGCAGTTTTTCTAGGAAGAAACGTTCACATGAAACGTATCATTTAATCATTATTTGGAAGAAATTTGACATTATTCAATTTGTTTAATCGTGCACGTTTTTTTAGTTGCATATTAAGATTTAATTGCAAGCGTTTTGACATTAAACAGGAGAGTTGTAAATAAGTTGCCAACTGTAGGTAAATTGTTCACGCTGAGCAGGTTTCGGATGTTATAACGTCATAAAACGCCATCACTTTTAATCTATTTTAGGCATCTTGACATTCAACAGCCACGGCAACCTTATTTAAAATTCTAACATAATTTGTTTGTTACATCAATATACGTATGCTGTCAATTTATTTAGGACTGTTTAACTTGACAAGGGCGTTTTGCTTGAGAACAAAATTGTATTGCTAGGGTTTAAGATTGACAGACAATTCTCATCATGACGTCGCAGTCAGTATGTTATTTTGTTGATTGAAGGTGAAACGATCGGATCTCCAAGCTTCGCATTTTTTGTAATTATTCAATTTTATAAAATTAAAGCAGAATATATACTTCTCAAAAGTTTCGAAATATACTAAATATTTTCGGTTAAATTCGTCGATTTAGGACTATAAATCTCGCTGAAGTAGCTTAATGTCTTTTCTCAAACGGAGCCAATTGTAGGCAGATCGCATAAATTTAGTATGCTCTACCACTTCGGTAATCCTAAACCTTACCCAAAGGAAAGGTAGCATTGCTTTACAAACAGTCATGATTGATCAGTCGCTACGGGGATCAAATCGAGATTAAAATAGCATACTATCTCATTATGCCATAGGTATTTCCATTACGGCAGTTGTTCTCTGTGGTTCGCACGTCACTAAAACCACAACAAACAAAAACGGAGCCACGCTATCCCGTGTTTACAATTTATCCGATAATTATTGTTCACTTGATGCTCCGTAAATTTTCGATTCGAGGCGCTCAATAACAGTCGCAAAAAGAGGATTATTATTGTTAGCTTCTTGTTTAATTTCAAGAACAAACCGCTACCTGATATTTACTCTGTACATTCAGTATATTTGATCTAAACTGTTTGTTGTTGAGATTTCTGTGTAAGCCATTTTCTATTTTAAAATATATCCTATTGTTTAAGCCTTTTTTGTTTTTGTTAAGCAATCGAGTAGTTAAAATAAAACAATTTCTTTGAAAGGGTTATTCATATTTCTTCTGGTTCATACAGATAACGACTGCTAGATTATGTGATAGTTGAGAATTTCAATAGATTATATTATAATATCGGTTTATCCCATATCAGTGACCTATAGCGGGAAATCGTTTTTAGCCAACGACTATATAATGGAAATATTGCACCATTTGTGTTTTTTTGGTTGACTGCGATTACATTTCTTCAAGAGATCAATGCGTCATCTTGCACGTTGTTGTTGTTGTTCTTGGTGTTTAACGTCCGCTTCCACCGAAGGTGATATCGCAGACAAGTCTTATTTTTTTCCATTTTCATTATCTTAGCGCACGCGCAGGGGTCTTTGCTGTGGGAGGAAACCGGAGTGCCCGGAGGAAATCCACGTTGTCTCATCATGTGATTAGTTATACTTTTGGCTGCTGTCTCATCATGTGGCGTTGTCTCATCACGTGGTGTGATGGGTTATGCTATTGGATGTTGTCTCATCACGTGCTGTGATGGGTTATACTATTGAATGGTGTCTCAAAACGTGGTGTGATGGGTTATACTATTGAATGCTGTCTCATCACGTGTGCGATGGGTTATCATACTTGATGTTGTCTCACTCGTGGTGTGATGCGTTATTCTATTGGTTGTAAGTGGCGTGGTGCCTTATACTATTGGGAGTTATCGCATGGTGTGATGTGGGTTATACAATTGTCTGTAGTTTCATCACCTATTGGTTATACTATTGAGCGTCGTCACACACATTATTATAAACCTATCGTACCATATCCGCGAATAGTTCTGATTTGACCATGTGGTTGTAGTATAATATATGTTTTCGCCCACTAACTACGCGAATGTCCAAAGGAACCAAGATCCTTGGGTTATAAACATGTATTTCAAGTTTCATCAAAATCGGATCAAAATTGTGACCTCTAGCATGTCCACAATATAAAAACCTGATTTTTCGTTCAATCAAGGGCAATAATCCAGGAAATTTTAATCCGATACATATAATGTCGAAAGGAACCGAGATCTTTTAGCGATAAACCTTTATTTCAAGTTTCATCAAATTTGGATACGAATTGTGACCTATAGAGTGTCCACAAACAAATTGTGGACTGGCGGACGTTCAGACGGACAGGGGCGACGACAATATACCTCCACATAAAAATGTGGGCGTATAAAAAACCCTCCCATCCAATACAAGCTACTTAAGAAAGGTTTTTGAAATTATGTTTCTACATGACATTTTTTAAAAAATACAAATATCAAATGGTTAACAAAAGTGTTTTTATTGCCGGTGTAATATTTTCCCAGACTTAATCTGACATATCATACAATGGTATGACTTGATCCAGACTAGCCTTGTCACTTTAGGGAAATTGAACTAATTCGTGGATGATTCTTTGTTGAGTTTTAAGTACAATATACATGACACATTTGCTTTTGACTGTAAGATTTTGCTGCGCCTCATCACAAGAAATTATTTCATTTTGTTGCCTAATTAAGAGGATTTACACATCTAGGAAATGGCTCCTTCTATATCGAGACTATTCGTACGCACAAAATCCATTGCTGTAATGGAGGCGTAAACCACAATCTTACCACTTTTGTTCAGCAAAAGAAAGGGCCAGTGGTCATACAATGGATATTTGATGATGGCATAAAACACATCCATTTCGGTCTGTGACGTCATTCTGGGCGATAATGGCTGCTTTACACATGTACAGTAAGAAAGTCAATGAATATGAGAATGAAATATCTAAGTTGTACTTTTCACATTTACCGCTATCAGTTATTTAATTATATGATAAAGCCGTTTCACCGCCGCACCCTCTCCGGTATGTTTCATGTTCACCCTATACCATTCTACTGACCTTTAGAGAGAGAGAGAAATGGGGTTTAACGTCCACTCAACACAAACTAGGTCATTTCGGGACTAACATTTGGTTTAATTTTAATTCAATAATTTGCTTGCGCGTAGGGGTCTTTAGCAGTGGGAGGAAACCGGAGTGCCCGGAGGAAACCCACGAGGTTGAGAAGGCTCCCCTGTCTCCATGCCACATACGCTCACACCAGGGCTCGAAACCACAGCCGCAAGCCAGAGGTGACCGGCCCGCTAGAGTTCGAAGCGCGGCACTCTAGACCACTAGGCCATCCCACCCCCCCTACTGACCTTTAACATCAATTTAAAAAGTTAACAAATTTACAATTTTTTCTGTTGGTGCAGCGGTGCGTATATACGTGTGGGTGGGTGGGGGGGGTCTTAAGCGTGGGTTTTTAGATCTGTCATTAATTCGAGAGGCATTGTCATGACGTTTAAATGATAAAGAGTGAGAGATGGGGTTTAAAGTCCACTCGACACAAACTAGGTCATTTCGGGACTAACACATGGTTCAATTTTATTTCAATAATTCGCTTGCGCGTAGAGATCTTTAGCAGTGGGGGGAAACCGGAGGACCCGGAGAAAACCCGTGAGATTGGACAGGCGACCCTACTCCTTGAAACCCCGCCAGTTGACTCAATAGCGGACCGTATGATACAGCACGCGCGTGCTAACAATTCGGACATCCAACCCCCCGTTTAGATGGCAAGAGTATGGTCACATGCCTAACTTTGTTGGTTCTTTGGGTATTCCGGTTAACTCCCATTGGCCAAGACCTTTACGCACAATATTGATTATTGAAGTAAATTTGAATCCTATGTTATTCCCCAAATGACCTAGTTCGTGGTGGGTGGACAACATTACCCTATCTCTCTCTCTTTCTCTCTCTATCTCTCTCTCTCTCTCTCGAAAATGATGCAAGAATGTGTCTGGTCATTAATATAATCTGCCCATGTACAGTAATAAATATAATTAGCAACAGACGTAACTTGAGATGTTTTGGGTATCAATGACTAACAAATTATAAGTTAAACTGTGAGACCGATACTTTGTGGAGAAACCTGAATTATCGCAGTCTAGCCAGAGGATTACTTTACAGCTTAAGATTTGTCGGACCAATAGCAATATTAACCAACGTGGTCAACAGTGGCGTTCAGGTATAAGGGAGCAATAGCAATTTTAAACAACGGCATCAACAGTGGAAGTGACAACGTCATCAACAATGTGAGAAATGGGGCAACGTCATCAACAGTGGAAGTGAGAAAGGGGGCAACGTCATCAACAGTGGAAGTGAGAAAGGGGGCAACGTCATCAACAGTGGAAGTGGGATACAGTGGAAGTAAGTGAGAAGAGGGGCAACGTCATCAATAGCGGAAGGGAGATATAGTGGAAGTAAGTGAGAAGAGGGGCAACGTCGTCAACAGTGGAAGTGAAAAGAGGGGCAACGTCATCAACAGTGGAAGTGGGATACAGTGGAAGTAAGTGAGAAGAGGGGCAACGTCATCAATAGCGGAAGGGAGATATAGTGGAAGTAAGTGAGAAGAGGGGCAACGTCGTCAACAGTGGAAGTGAAAAGAGGGGCAACGTCATCAACAGTGGAAGTGGGATACAGTGGAAGTAAGTGAGAAGAGGGGCAACGTCATCAATAGCGGAAGGGAGATATAGTGGAAGTAAGTGAGAAGAGGGGCAACGTCGTCAACAGTGGAAGTGAAAAGAGGGGCAACGTCATCTACAGTGGAAGTGATAAAAGGGGCAACATCATCGTCTGCGGCTGAACATTCTAGTTTATCGTACAATAATTCGGCGGTGAATTAATGTAATTTGTTTTATATAGGTCAAGCATTCTGTCAGTTTTTCATAGCAATTGGTAGGGTGCCCCACGTGCCAACTGAAAAGTTGTTCTTGACACGTTGATCCTGCACGTTTTAGTTGAATAACTTACTACTGATTTCTAACAGTCTCGCACACTCGTTGAGGCTATAAATAGCAACAGCATGCGGAAATGTTCAAAACACCAAACACTACTACAGCCGTAAAAAATCTATTGTTGACGATTCTGAATAGCAATAATATTTAACATTTTGGTTATTATGGCATCTTTAGAAATTACGCTCGTTTTATTTTTTAAATTGCCTTATAATTAGCTGTACCATTAGAAGCTGCATATTCTGGTTAAGTACAAATAATATCTCTGAGTAAATGCCGTACAGCAAGAATATGATACTAGCAGTAGTTTCATTTTACTTTTACAAGGTTCTTAAAAATATTGTTGAGTTGCCTGATGTTGGTGCTTCTAAATTCAATTTCTTGTTCCATGTTTCGTAAAAAAAAAGTAGTCTTGATTATCCCGACCCGTCAATTAGACGTAGAATGGTCGGTAGACTAGTTAAGCGAAACTAATTTCAAAACAAGGGCACGTAACCTATCTTTTACTCAAAAGTGTCTGGATGTTATGGACGCCACTCCAAACCATTTTTCAGTATTACTTATGTATGGTTTAATGATCATAGCTTATGAAGTACAGCATGGTCGTTTATTTAGTGACTATAAATGTGTGAAACAGATTTAAGGCTTTCTAAATATATTAGTATTGTGGTGTAATTGTCGAGATATTTTGAGATATTCATTTAGGGTGGGGCACCCTACAATTGGGTGGTATGTAGGTGATATTTATTTAGTTTTGCCTGGTATTAGGTAAATGGTCCTGCTGTAAGATATATTTGGGAAGGGAACACCGAGTGCGATGAGTTGGTACACTTACAACTAAACTGGGCGATGCGTAAAGTAAACACACGTTTAAAATGTGAACCGACCATACGGAAGGGCACAATTTACTACATAGAAAATCGCATGGCGTATATGGCCGTCTTCATTAGCCCGTCTTTAGCAAAGCGTTAACCCATTTCATTTCACAAATTTATTAATACAATCATTGCAGCAGTGTCCCGTACAGTAGATTATCACGAAAGTTGTTATTGGCTTTGGTTCATCAGCCCAGCCAATCCTCTGAACCATTGAAGTCCTCTAACGCTATCTATATATTTATCTCCGTTAGAAAAACCCCGAGGCGAGTCTAGAGTCATTTTGGAAAATTGATCCGAGAAGAATTATGCGATTTAATATTATGTCGGGGAAATTAACATAACTAGTTTTTACAAGTCGAGATGAAGCCGAGCAAGATAATTAGCCTATCGTTTATTACATGTTATTCAATTCACAGTCCGAATAGAAACTTTGGTTATTGAATCAAAACATCATTTAGAACGTATAAAATATTTTTTATTATGACAAACAACATTAACAGGAGACGTAAAAATATTTAATCAAGATCCCATCTGAATACTGGTATGACGCGTAATGGTCTACTATTATACAGAATTGAATCATAGAGTCAGGCGATATATCTTGATTCTGTGCGAAATGAAAGTAAATGAAGTGGTCGTTTGAAGAGTAGCAAGTATGTATGGTGGCATGAAATGGCCAGTAGTTACACGTGTGATGGCCAGTAATTATGTTTGATGCGTTATGGTTGGTCATGGTCAGTAATTACAGAGCAGATAGGAACATTTATCTAGTAGATGTGATTAGACGTAATTTAAACACCAATCAGCCGGACTCATTTTATTATGACGAACGACGAATTTAAACACCGTATTTTAAAGTAGCTAAAGCTCTAATTCAATATCACCCAAAGTCTTCGACACTGTAAACACGAATTACTTGTCAGTTTAAATCAACATTGATGTTGCGATCTTATCGCGAAAAGATGGGCTTCAAATATCAAATATTTAAGACATCATAAGCATTTTACCATTGGTAAGTTTTTAACTGGGCACTCGAAGAACGAGGCTAGACACATTCCACATATGACGGCATATTCTTATCTGGAGAGCATGTGCAATAAATACTATGTAGACTGGTATAACCAGATGCTAGAGATTGTCATTCGATTGAGACTTCTGGCGTATTTGAAATTAGAATCTAAACGGAAACCTTTGAATGTAAATCAGTTTACATGTATATACGTTCATATTACGTGCGTTGCGACCCATTTGTGTCAATTTCTAGGTCTCAAATATTAGCGATTTAGCTCCTTTAAAGTGAAAGTTTTGTATACAACAGCGTTTTTATGTTATTGTCCATGTCCATTACTCTTTCATATGTAAATAACTTAATTAAATCAGCAAGTCCATAATAACATGTAAACTCCATAAGAGAGACTTGCGTACAAGCAACAAGCTACACAGATATTTCAAGCACTAACCAACAGACATATCTAATGGAATCAGTGGATTCGTGGACCAGTCGTAAACGTTCACTGTGCTGTACAGCAAGATTTAGAAGCGATACATCAATGTCGTATTCGCTAATCACATTGCTTCCTTTTATAATAAACAGGTGTAATAGGGCTATCAAAGATAAAACACTACTAGTCTTTATCGAGTAGAATCATAAATTTGATCTCGGTTTCAAGCTTCGCTTTGGCTGCATAAAACACATATTTGTAACCCCCAAGTATCGAACTGCTCGATCCATAGTTTTCCTGTTGGACGCGGAGTCTACACAAGTTTTGCATCCACACTATTTCTCAGAGATGTAGAAATAGTAAATCAAAACCGCATTTGAATAATACATAGCCTATTATGGTATCTTATTAAGATAGGAAGACGTAATGACTCAGTGAGTAAGACCCGGAGATCCCATCTTCGATCCGAGTGCTGGCCTAAGAAGTTCATTGAGATTTTCTGGTGCCCGCCCCCTTGTCAGTGGAGCAGGACGAAGGTCCTTGTAAGCGACAATGTTTGTCGTTCAGATGGAATAATTGATTATGTAATTTTCATACCCCGGTATAGATATTTTCCTAAATTTATTATATATTTAAGTTCCGTGTTCGTTGAAATATTTTTGAATTTATGTAAGAAAGAAAAGGACCAAATTCTACGATGAAAGGACTTGCGAGGTAAATTTATATTTATCTGTGCAACAGAGAAGACTGTAAAACATGGTCGAGCCCACATGGGGATTATTGATATCATTAAGTTCCTATCAACCGTCAATCTAGAGGAAATGACGAACTGTTATTCCCCACCACTGCACCCAGGAGAATACAAGATATTATAGAACATTTGAAGACATGCAAAATATGACTGCCTGAAGTTATTATGTATATGAAAATTACGACCCTAATACGATTTATTTTTTGATTGTTTGGTTAAGATAACAGAATTCCATAACCAGAATCAAAATCAATTTAAGAAAGGCAATAAAAACACATTGGCAATAATGAGGTATAAACGTGTATCGATGGTAAATAACATGAAACGACAGATTTATTTATTTCTATGGCGTTCGCTTGCTGACCGACCAACTCGGCTGATCAATGGGACATGCGCTGTCTATACACAATGAAAAAGATTGAAATGTTGTTTACTTCCTAATATTCTGTTTATAGAAACAGCGGTGGTACGGCCTACTCTTATCGAATTCCAACCGCCAAGGGATCTTTTACGTGCACTCCAATGCGTACACGGAACCTCGGTTTTTCGTCCCATCCGAACGACTAGGCAGCTGTCCTTGTCAGGCCCTCCTTCTGCATCACTGACAAGGGGAAATCACGCCGGAAAATCGTGATGAACTTTCTCGGCCAATGTAGGGATCGAATACCCGACCTCCAGGCTAGCGAACCAGAGCCTTATCCACTTAGACACCGTGAACCCCGGGCTACTGAAGACGGGAATATGCCATATAATTAGGGAAATTATGCCCGGTAAGGGAAAATGTGGCCTACTCGTACATCAAATTACAATTACCAAGGCATCTTTTACGTGAACGCCAATGTATACATAGAACCTTGGTTTTTTGTCACATCCGAACGATTATACAACTTTCCTTGGCATGCTCTCTATCCTGCAAGAAGGTACATGTTAGATGACTAAAGTGTTGACCGAGAAAGGTTTTCGCGATTTTTGATCTTGGTTTCCCCTTGTCAGTGTTGCTGAGTGGGGGAGATGGTAAGGACCATCGTGTATTCGACAGCAAGGGATGAATACTCGTGTACACGTTGACATGCTTATAACAAAACCCTTTGTAGTTGGATTGAGACGACGAGAAGGTGGAAATAACCGCTATCTGGACAAAATGTCCCTCATAGAAGACAGGTGGAACACTACACCGCATTTCTTTTCGCTTGTCGATCAGTATTTCATTTATTTATAATCAGATTGACGTCGGTGGTGATCAAGCGTCGCGGTAAAGAAATCACCGACGATAAAATGGTGTCGGAGAGGAGTAATAATAACTAATTCACGATAGACACTCGCCTACTTAATTCAATATACAGTTGTTTTAACAAAGTTCAGTGGGCGAATTAGGCAAAAGCAAATGGTAGTCTCCGACAACTACCTACGTGGGTTTTATTTTTGTTCAATATTGCCTTAAATATTGCACAAAGTCATCGACAAGGAGACATATTATACATATTCTACAATCATATCAAAAATTTAAAGAATATCATAAAAAGTGAACATAATTATGGATAAGTGAAATTGAGAAAACAGCGACCGTTTTGTCCATATTTTCAATTTGTAGATCGATCATATTCCTGAAGCAATGGCCCGAGAAATCCGTTTGTGGCCATAGCTGGATTGGCTTCTGATAACTTGAACTTTTGAGGGAGTGTGTCTATTCTTCCCGTTCAATCAAATCTATCACTTCAGTACAGCAACATGACAGCTTTTCGTTTAATCTGGGGGTCTTCCCTAAAACTTTAGACAGTGATTTAAAGTGTTAAAAACGAAAAGTGTGTTCGTCTCCACACAGGATTTTTTACATCAGGAAGATAACTGAATTCGGTTAAACATCTTTTATGGTGAAAACCAAGACTTTCAAAATTTTCAGGAAAGACGGATAACTTGTTCCTTTGCTTGCGCGTAATACTCATCACAGTCGAGTTTAATTAGATGATTTGAATCTTTAGACTGTAGTTCAATAGGACAACATTCACCAATGTAATATCTATTATCCGCATTACGCAGACTATTCATCTCTCCAGTCTGACATGTCGAGACGGTTGTTCTCAATTTCACAATCTGTCCGACTACATTTAATGCCTTACATGTTTCACCAGCCAACCTCGCAAAACCAGGACCATTAAATGATTCTCTATCCTGACAGTGTACCGATATCGCATAAAACGGATGAATCGTTGTTACTAAGAGAAACGAACTATTATTTAAATCATTAAAAACATAATATTATTGCAAATTTAAAAAATGTAGTCGGACGTTTGCAGTTTAAAAAAAATAGTTTTTAATAGTTTTGTTTAATAAAGTATAGATATTAACTCTGTTAATTAACTGACAAGGACATCCGCCTAGTCGTTTGGAAGATACGAAAAACCGAGGTCCCGTGGACACATTGGCATGTAAAAGATCCCTTAGAATTCAATATAAGAGTAGGCTGTAGTGGTTTTGTTCGAGAAACATTTCCCCATTTTAGTTAAAATTGTTTATAGTAATAGAATTTAATGAAAATCTAATTTGAAATCTAATGAAGTTTTTGTAACCCGGTGTTTTGGGTTTTTTGTTAATAGGGATTACATTATTTTAAGCCGAGATAACAACGTCCTCTTATTCAAACAGCTCAAAATACTTATAAAACAAGGCTTTTGACACAAACCAGATTAGCGCTATTTATAGAAGCTGAATCAGAACCAATAATACCAATTATAAAAGTATTTAAACATAATTATTATTTTCTAATCCGATTCGTGTGAGGGGGGGGGGCGAATGGTTAGCGTAGGCGCCCTGTATCACACGGCCTGCCATTGAATCAACTGGCGTGGTTTCAAATCTCCGGTAGGTTTGACTGTTCAACCTCGTGGGTTTTCTCCGGATACTCCGGTTTCCCCCCACTGCTAAGGACCCCTACTCTCAGGCGAGTTATTGAATTAAAATTAAACCATATGCTAGTCCTGAAATGATCTAGTTTGTGTCGAGTGGACGTTAAACCCCATTTATCTCTCTTTCTCTCTCTCTAATCAGATTACTGGTTGTTCGAGGATGTCCACAGGGTTTGTAATCGGGAAGCGAGATCTTGCAATGTTCAGATCACAGCACAAACGAATTCTTGTGTAATACGTCAACATAATACGTGAAAACATTTTACACCAGACATGTCACATGACACGCTGATCTCATCGGATACTTCTAAAGCCTCCATTGCTTTGAATAGACTTACAAATTGTGCTTCATCAACTATTCAAAGAGTTGACAAGTCGCTTTGAATAACATTTCTTGTTCGTAAGTGTCTGGTTGATAGATTTTGACATGTTTTAATATCAGAATGATAAGTTTTCGTTCGTCTTTAATCTCTCAGCCCCTTGTGATATCTGCTCCTTTGTCAATAGATGGCCATCGATTGTGAGCTAAAACCATTCGATGAAGAGAAGCCCAAAACGTCACTGTCTGTGAAGATATTTGCTCACACCCCAGGACATGGCATATGGCCGTCTTCGGTAGCCCGGTTGGTGAACACGAGTGGGGCGTTTAACCCTGTTCCATTTCTTTTCTCTTCGTAGAAAGTGTCTGGGGAAACAACCTCTTTGTGGATGCGGGCGTTCATTAATTTGCTTTCATCGAACTCCGAAATTGTCTTGTTAACGCCAATAATGATATCTGTCAGTGAATTACCATGCTTGAAGATAAGCCATTGAATAACCTGGACCAGAATATTCAAGTGAGCTAACATGGGTTTGAATTTACCATGCTTTAACATACCCCCGCCCCCCTATGACCTCGATTAGAATGTACTATACTTTAACATACCTCACTGAATGACCTCGGTTAAAATGTACTATACTTTAACATACCTCACTAAATGACCTCGGTTAGAATGTTCCATACTTTAACATACCTCACTAAATCACCTCGGTTATAATGTACCATGCTTTAACATACCCCACTGAATGACCTAGGTTAGATTGTACTATACTTTAACAGACCTCACGGAATAACCTCGGTTAGAATGTTCCATACTTTAACATACCTCACTAAATGGCCTCGGTTAGAATGTACTATAGTATAACATACCTAACTAAATGACCTCGGTTAGAATGTTCCATACTTTAACATACCTCACGGAATAACCTCGGTTAGAATGTACTATAGTATAACATACCTCACTAAATGACCTCGATTAGAATGTACCATACTTTAAGAGAACTAACTAAATGCTGTCTGGAATGATTACGTATCGATCGAACGGTCAAAAGAACGACGACATTAGCCGATTGTTTAAGTGAGCAAGTACATAAGTGTAATTGTTTTAACGGGCAATTATCGTGACGGTAAATCTAGTTGCTAGAATCAGTTGATTGGTTGACAGGTCATTTCAGTTGATTGAGCAAACATGTTATCACAGCACGAGCAGAACGATTTACTTTCCAAGAAACGCCAGCACCATAACGAGATAGAGTACCATAACGAGATAGTTGTCGTTTCGTCAATAAAGGACTAAAAACATTTACTAATTTTTGTTTCCTTTATTGCTTCATCAGAAAGTCAACAACTTTCTGTTTGGGACATTCATTTTAACAATATTTTGTTTGGGGAATTCCTGGACGATTTTTTATATCTTCTAAGCCTTGAAAGTGAAACAACACATTGTATTGTCAAATTAAAAGACGTACATGTTTGTGCTAAAAGACGTACATGTTCCTGGTATAAGACGTGTGCACCGATTTCCTACACTCTGTATTAAATTAATCGACAAAGCTTTGATTACACACGGTTGGATGATAACTATCTTTAGAATGGTTGCCTTTTATAGTAAACATAATTGCTGTAACGCATGTCAAAATCTAATTATCTTTGCGCATTCCACAGCTTGCAGATTTTTAGAAATGAAACATCAAACGTGTTTGAATAAACATCATTGAAGGATGAGTAGATCATAGTTCTCCCTCGGATTCTTCATCTAAAGAAACGAAATTATTCTGACCATCAATTTATCAACCCATCTTTATTGATATCTCGAGCATAAAATAGTACTTTCTATATTTATAACGGGGCACCATTTAACGGACGTACTGTGATTAATTAGAATGTTCGTGGTGATGGCTATTTTTGTTATATTCATGTGACGAAAGACACCAAGAAAATTAATAAAGGGCGATATCTGTATAATCTCTTAGATAGATGGGAATCCGGACAGATATAGATCAGCATGGATTTCTCCCTAAGATTGATCGACAATGACTATTTATTAAATTGTCAGGTCAACAACCTATGTCCCCAACAACACAATGATAAATAGCTGTCGTTCGTTGGTTCTGGTGTGAGAAATAGGCTGATCTCTAATCAAATGATGAAGGTTTGTGATCGAGTGGTCTAACGTGTGCGCTTTAGATCCTAAGGTCTGCTGTGGCGTCTATCCCAAGCGTGTTAATATCAACAAGTATGGCAGTCTTGCCTTCTCTAAGGAGGGGGGGGGGTGAATGGTTGGCACGTTCGCGCTGTGTCATAAAGCCTGTAATTGAGTCAACTGGCTTGGTTTCAAATCCCGTAATGCTAAAGACCCCAAAGCGCAACCAAATTATTGAAATAAAATTAAACCATATGTTAGTCTCAAAATGACTTAGTTTGTGTCTAGTGGGCATTAAACTCTCCCCCTCTCTCTCTCTAAAGACCCCTACGGGCAATAAAATGAAGTTAAACCATATATTAGTCCCGAAATGACTTAGTTTGTGTCGAGTGGACGTTAATCCCCATTCATTTCTCTCTCTCTCTCTCTCTCTCTCTCTCGACTCCTCTGCTGCATAAGGCCCATGAGATAGTCCCAAATGATCTAATTTTCTATCGGCTAAACGATACCGACCTCCCCTCCCCCTCTCTCTCTCTCGAAATGCGTATTACCCCTTTCGTTAACCAAGCTATTTCAAATTTGTAAAAGTTTTTATTGATTTCGAGCCAACCTCTTTATAAAGAATGTATTCCTATAAACATCGGCCCATGCATTGAATGTTAATAACAGTATTAAAGAATTACGTTGGCTGCGGCGACATCTCCAAGCTTGTTTTTCTGAAATAAAAATGCGTGGTTCCTTGATATTTAACTGCTTTTACGGTTTTGACATTATTTTCAGACAGGTTGGTTGGTTGGCCTTTTAGTAAGGATTTGATTAGAATGATTAAAGCTGAGGGGACTCGTCTTTTATTTTAATAAAACCCCCACACTAATGCTGTGTTAAGTAACTTCACATTTTATACACATATATATATATATTTATGTATGTCTGGATATCTTTCAGACCGAGATAGAATAAAGGCCAAGTCACACCATCCTTTACGATGAAAACCTACCAAAAGTAGCGATATCATTAGATCTGTCTTTAAGTCGACAGGCGTAGTTTTGATTACCCGGTTGTACATGACAAGTAGTAGGGTCACCTGTCCAGCCTCGTGGGTTTTCTCTGGGTCTTCCTACATGACTACCGGATTCGTCCTTTAAGGCAAATCCTAGTTAAAGCCCTAACAGACCTGTCCTATAGGGTATCATTCCCCGTTTCTACATCAATAATAAAGGATTTATCTGTTGGTCGATGTTACAGTTTACGCCAGCAGATTTCTCGCAATGGGGTTTAACGTCCCACTGTTCTGGGCTAATGAAAACGAGCATATGCCATACAGTGTGCCATGAGGGAAATTTTGCGCGGACAGTGGCGCTACGGCCTACTCCAATATCGAATTGCAACGACCAAGAGATATTTTACGTTAACGCCAATGTGTACACGGGACCTGCTGCGTGTATTACTGAGAGACTGGATGATGTTGATTAAGTGAAATTGGAACCGTTATACCATTACTCATACAGATTGATCTGTTAACGTTTGTTATTGTTTATTACAGATTTAACGTCCAATACATGTTATATGATATTATGGAAAGGTTGATTAAATTAAGTTGTTTCCACTTAATGGGTTGAAAGTTGGTAAAAACATACAATTGTTAAACACACGAAATAAAAAGTCCTTGTATATTAAAAGGTCAATCCAAATCACACTTATAAAACCACTGTCGTGAGAAGAGAGGGCGGTCATCTTCTCCCTTTGTTATAATAAAAACATGTTAAAATGGCCTTGTATATTAAAAAGTCAATTTAAATCACACTAATAAGATCTATTAACTAAATTGAGTTCTTTTAATCTGTAAACTAGTATTATTATCCAAATACAGATTACTCTATTAACTAGTACTCACTGAATACAGATTGGTCTATTAACTAGCTAGTGAGTTGACATTAAACTGTTATAATAGTACTCACTGAATACAAATTGATCTGTTAACTAGACTGAGTTGGTTTCAAACTGTTATAATAGAAATCACTGAATACAGATTGATCTATTAACTAGTGAGTTGATTTTAAACAGGTACTCACTCAACACAAATTGATCTATTAACTAGACTGAGTTGATTTTAAACTGTTATAATAGAAATCGCTGAATACAGATTGATCTATTAACTAGTGAGTTGATTTTAAACTGGTACTCACTGAATACAGATTGGTCTATTAACTAGCTAGTGAGTTGACATTAAACTGTTATAATAGTACTCACTCAACACAAATTGATCTGTTAACTAGACTGAGTTGATTTTAAACTGTTATAATAGAAATCGCTGAATACAGATTGATCTATTAACTAGTGAGTTGATTTTAAACTGGTACTCACTGAATACAGATTGGTCTATTAACTAGCTAGTGAGTTGACATTAAACTGTTATAATAGTACTCACTCAACACAAATTGATCTGTTAACTAGACTGAGTTGATTTTAAACTGTTATAATAGAAATCACTGAATACAGATTGATCTATTAACTAGTGAGTTGATTTTAAACTGGTACTCACTGGGGACAGATTAATCTATTAACTAGCGACTGAGTTGACAATAACCTGTTATAATAGTACTCACTGAATACAAATTGATATATTAACTAGTTAGTTGATTTTAAACTAGTACTTACTAAAAACTATAATTTCTTGTTAGGCTGTAGTTGAAATGTGTGGGTAACTTGAACACCCGAGTGGAATGGAAATAAAGATATAAAGTGGCCAGTTTGTGTTGATTGGAGATTAAACCCCATCTATCTCCTTCCCCGTGTCATTATCTGATCTGTAGACGCGGACACAACGAGCTAGTAGATAATACTGTTAAATGTGAGATCACATCATTCATCAGATCACTTTATTTAATCTCAACAACTTGATGTGTAATTAAACTGTAATAGGTGATTGATTACACACACAGAGGTGTCCAGACAATATATACAATACCTTCCTTTATAAACACTCAACGAATATATCACCCACTTAAACAATCCCATTAAAGTAAATAGGTAGATTAATGTTGGTTAAAACGAGATCAGTAGATTGTAGAATGATTTATTGGGTTTCGATATGCTCACCGCAATGTATGTACCCACTATCTTGTCAACAGACAGGTCGGGGGACAAGGATCACTCATTAACCCACTATAACCTTCCACTCGAATCAATAACCAAAACCGTCACTGATGGAGAGATCTTAAATACAATAATTTGGTTATTTATCTGAAAGTTCTGTTGTGATGATATTATTGAGATGGATGAAGAATAGACAAATCATATTGAGGAAACATCTTTGATCAAAATATGGCCTTCATCATATCAGTTTCCTCAGTATTTAACGATTCCTGTCTCACAGTGGTGAGAATAACACATCGGCTCGCTTGTAAATCTATATGTTTACTTTCTAAAGCAAGTTCAGCTAGCATATATTTTATGCAACGGCGATTTTCTTCCTTTTCCATTAATTCAATATTGTCTTTAGTTTGCCTGTGCAGCAAAAAGAGTTATCGAAATGTCGTTATTGAATAATAGAGAGAGAGAGAGAAATGGGGTTTAACGTCCACTCGACACAAACTAGGTCATTTTTGGACTAACATATGGTTTCATTTTATTTCAATAATTCGCTTGCGCGTAGGGGTCTTTAGCAGTGGGAGGAAACCGGAGTGCCCGGAGGAAACCCACGAGGTTGAGAAGGTGCCCCTATCTCCAAGCCACATACGCTCACACCAGGGCTCGAAACCACAGCCGCAAGCCAGAGGTGACCGGCCAGCTAGAGGTCGAAGCGCGGCACTCTAGACCACTAGGCCACCCAACCCCCCATTGAATAATAGAGAAAGAACGTGACCTGTTATAATTAAATAATAGAAAAGTAGTTATAATATCCATATTATAAACCTTGTGTATTGTTATGAATCGTATTGATGTTGTTAGACTATTTTTATCGCGAGACAAGTGCAACGAAAGCTTACTCCGCAAAACTCATTCCAAGTTTATAATCCGAAAACTTTGCGAAGCAGTGGAGTTCATATTGGAGCACCAATAAACTATTTGGAGAGGCATACAAACCTCATCGTTATGTTTGCCCAGCATTGTCCAGAGGCCATGGTTCCATCATCTAAATATTCTGAAGTTCCTTGTGTCCCACAGGAGAGATGCTGCCATATTGTAAAATCAAATTCTACTGAGAACATATTCCAGTGGCGAGTTCACGCGTATTAAACGTCTAAACGTAAACTGAAACAAATTTTAATAGACAAAAGTTTGAAACTCGACATAGAATAACCAGACTGTTTTTAGCGAATGAAACGAAGGTATTATTTTTGTGATGGGACGAATTGAAGTTTTGTTTATGTGATGGAGTGCCAGGTGACCGACTGACAGGTTGCTGGGATAATTCCCGATGTAAAATTAAAGTGATGATTATAATTGGAATTTGACGATAACTTGTTGGGTTTACTTGCAATTCTTTGTGAGAATTGGCGAAAAAAAATCATTTAATTCTAATCGTAATTATCCTTGATTCAATATCATGTAGCAATGGCGATCACAACGCGGGATACAACTGTAGGCTTCTTGTCAGATCGTTCGAAATAAAGCGAAAAGGAAATCAATTCCAAGTTGTTTACAATAACTCTATTCGAATTATCTGTCTACATTATTTGTAAATTTCATTACGATTGTATTTTCACGGGAAGCAATCTTTGGTGATTAGAAAGTTGCGTGATTTATTAGATTAATATGCTACAAAACCTGCTTAAATCTCCTACAAAGATTGTTCCTCTTTTTAGTAATTAATCCATTTATTGACTTGGGAGAATGTCAACTATTTTCTAAGGACACTAAGGTGCAATAAGCTGCAGTAAGGTCAAAATAAACGCGACCGAATTCTATTCATTAATACCCATATTCCTTCAAAGTTCCTTGATTTATTTCCAAAGAAATGGTTAGAAATTAAATGGAATGTCCTACGTTTCCACACCAGCTAGGCTAATGAAGACAGGCGTGCGGCGTGCGCTGAACTTTTAGGGACATCTTTCCCGGACAGCGGAGTTTTCTTCTACAGACGAAGAATCGTGTATAGTCGTTCCGATGGTACGAAAAATCGAGATCCCGTGTACAATTTACCGTGAACGTAAAATAACCCTTTACAATGTACATTAGGACTTCTAAACAAGAGTAGGCTATAGTGACGTTGTCCGGACAAAATGGCTCTCATAGCACACGGTATGGCGCATGCTCGTCTTCATTAGCCCAGTAGAAACAGTAGGACGTTAAACCCCAGTTCATTGCATTTCATTTAATATTCACAGACAATGCTTACTGCATACACAAGACCTCGCATCTACGGGTGTGGTCTAAGGGATCTTCGACCCCGAATCGAAAAGACCTAAATTTAACATATGAGTCCATTGTTCGTTGTTGATAGTATAAAATGTATGGTAATGCGCAATTGTGTCTGATTGATTATTTAGAATAATAAATCATACTACGGATGGCAAGATATATTGAATATATGCTGTGGTTGTCTACAATAAATCATTTTCAAAATGGCAGACTATATGGAATATATGCTGTAGTTGTCTATAAATAGTGTGAATGTGGATACTCGGGTAATTGGACTCAAATATTTCAAAATATTCGTTTTTCATGATCTATTTTAAACGATGATAGCAAGAACAGACAACTCGTTATCAAAATCTTATATAATACATCGTTTAGGAAAGTAGCAATTCAAACATTAGTTCCACATACTGGGGTTTTCAATAATAAACTTATGGTAACCCTCCATCAATTGTTAACATTGACTCGAAGTAGTTGTACTTTAAAAAGCCAATATTTCGGGAACCATCATCAAATCACCAATCACCTGGTTAACATTGGCTGTATACGTTCTGGTAATTGAAAGGGCGTATGAATCTGTTGTTTGGAACTTTGACATGTTGAAATATACAAGAATGGTTCTAAAAGCACATATTATTGTAATATGAATGTACTTAAAGTGATTTATAATCAACTTTTAAAAACAGACATTGTAATTTCTAATAAATTATGTTCGGTGAAATACGCGAACAGTTCAAATTTGTAAATCAGCCTTAACTAAAACAAAAACCAGAGGGTACACGACTCGTAACATAATCATTATTGATTGAAATTGATCAATATGGAATTCTAATTCGTTTTCTTAATTTCGATTTCGAACATTAGGGAAGATAATAAGTTTTAAAGTCTTAACTCCTTTAACTAGTCGCCATGTCGGCAAGCTTTACGAAATCGGCAATTGATTATTTACATTGGCTCATCGTAGAGGGACTTAAAATATCGAGTTTTTGCCAACCTTTATAAATCGTCTTGTTAACAAGTTGGTTCCCCATGTGTAATTGTCTTAATAGCAAGTTGGTTCCCCATGTGTAATTGCCACCATCAGATGAAAGTTGATTTATATGTTTTGTGAGCGAAACACATTGGATAATAGCGTTGTTTGTGTACTGTCGTGTTTGAAAGATTGCAAATTCATTCTCTTACACGTTTTTATGACACCCCCTACTCTTCCTGTGTTTGAATTTATTATGATTGCTCTTGTCGAATAGTCGGTTGGGCTCCCTGGAGGGGGTCGCTGTTACGTATATAGCGATGTATTATTCCGACATCTTCTTTTAGTATTTTGTTGTTTTGAGAAAACGTGAATTACCGTTTAACCGACATTTTGTTTTCTCCTAACTACAGAAAGAAATATATAAATATAATAATTAATGATGTAATGATTTTTTCCCAAATGCGTCATAATAATGTTTATTGACACTAACTAAACTAGATAAAAGACGACCTAGTGATAGATTGCCAGGCAACGAAGCAGCAACCAACATCAGGCATTACTTTTTCTCATAGAGGACTCTTTTAAGGGAACATACCTATACAGGGAAAAATGTGGGAAAGCACGTGCTAGAGTCCCCGTCAGACCGGCGTGCGCCCTTACTGCGATGCTGTGACCGTACGGCGACCAGAATATACACAAGATCACCGGCAAACGTGAACAGGGCTGTCCAGGTCAGATCGCAGAACTTTGGCGTTTGTTTTGAAAATGCTCAAATCAAACGCCGCGAGTCGACGATCAATGGCGACCTTGGAGACTAATGACGACCTTGTGTGTCTTAGTTTGAAAGGCTATCAGCTGGCGGATGTTTAAATCGTCAAACTACATCCTGTCCATACAATACTTATAATGACTGACTACAATTATAGGCGGGTAAAGATAAAAATGCACCTAGAACAAACTGCAACAGAAATCTTTTCTCTGGGAACCGTTTCGGTATCGTCTCTAGTACTCCCATAACTAAAGCGGCCATTATCGGTCTTGGGGAAATTTGCATAATTAATATAAATCCAAGATGGCGGCCAGTGGACCAGAAAATCCCCGAAATCTCCGAAACGGTTTGACTGTAGTGCAAATAAATGTATTACCGACCTACAGGAAATCGGTACTCGTGAGTTCGAAAATGCCAACATTTTTTTTTCCAACGACCTTATTTTAACGTCGTAACAGAGATATATTCTCGAAGTAGATATGTGTCTGTGTGCAGAATGTTTATAGCTAGTCCATGTTTTCCACAACAATACAGCTGAGGAAATCGTTAGTTTTCTAACTATTTGAATGTGTTTCAGACAGAAGAAGCATACGCCGTAGGACACTTGGCACTAATAATAATAATAGTCTATTTATATTGCACAATATCCATTCATGAGCATGCTCAAAATGCAGTCCACTAATAATCATAACTGCCATTTCCACGATGATTTCAGAAGCCGAAAATATACAACTCAAAAGAAGTTAAGGGTGAACCAATTATTTTTGTTTGACATTTTATTAGACATGGGAACATGTAAATCAAAATTTTTAAGCACGCTTTTGGTCAGAATAAGTTGAATATGTCTCAATGTTGAGTCTGTTATGCAAAGAATGTGCACTTTTTATACACAACTATTCTGAGGATCTGATGAAAATTGGCCATTTTGAGTATAATGAGATCCAACAAAACTGTCTCAAATTCGATAAATTTGTTAATAACAATTGAAACCACCACGTGCTAGTACGCAGTCGACACAACGACGAGGCATGATGTCGATCATATGTTGAAATTTCAGTCCACACTGTTACCGTATCACCTCCAAAGCGATGGCGTTGTCTGAGATTAACATCACCAAATTTTTCTCCTTGACGCCTAATAGACGCAAAGTCTTCGCCATCGAATGTTGTGGGCTCGCAGACGATGTCTTATGGTCTGGTCCGATACCTGAACACCACTTGCATTTCGCAGTTCATCTCTCAGACATCTCGCTGTAACAACGCGTTGACGTAAGGCCATTTGAATGACATGCCCATCTTGACGTTGCGATCTTGGCCTACCAGACCGTGGGCGATTCTGACTTGAATTGGTTGCCTGGAAACGCTGCCATAGTCTCCCAATCACACTCTGGCTACAACCGATTCTCTGTGCCACATTCCTCTGTGTGAAACCCTGTTGAAGCCACGCAATGGCTCTTTCTCTGTCAAGTTCACTTAGCTACGTCTGACCATGTTGAAATTTCAAGCAGGGTCATGGAAGGTTTTTTTAATGACAAAACTGTTCATGTAAGATTCATAGTGCACATACAAGGACATAATCAACTCCAAAAAGTCGTACCCTACTGCGTTTGGGCAATGCAAACAGTTTTATGGGGCCTTGTTTTGAGCTTCAGTTTATGGTTTCTAAGGAGAATGTCAAAATCGTTTTGTTTGAAAATGACATATGCCTTGTACACAAGTTTTGTCGTCAGGATATCGTGAACCAATTTTGACACCATTTCCGCTTTTATATATATATCTGATATGTGCATAGACAATTACCTGGTAGAAAAAAGGTTTGACCCTTAACGTCTTTTAAGAAGTATATTTAGACACGACTTCGTTTTTTGATTCAACTTTCCACCATTAAACAATCATGCTTTGTCTTATTTTATTTTAATTTATTTTATATTTCAGCATCCTTTACTATCTGCATTCCATTTCTGATCTTCTATCGTGAAGTCCATTTCCCAGGATCCCGAGTGTACTGTTATGCTGTTTGGCCGAATGAATCTCTGGCGAGTATGGTTTCCATTCTCGTTGTCCTGACGACCTATTTCGTGCCTCTGATTATAATTGTCGTCTGCTACACGTTGATATTAAAACATCTATGGAATAACAGATTAATCAACAGACGCGAAGATGTAAGAATAATTCAATAATTCAGTTATTTGTATTTTTTATTTCCATTTTATACAGTGATAAGTCAGAATTTGTCTGGATCGAGATATCTAATCCACTTTAATTCAGCTGGGTGGAATAAATCGCGTGCAGAGAATTAAAAACCTACAGTTCCACGGTAATTTTCTAAAGCGACCCGGTACTTAATGCAGCGAGATATTTGTTTAAATTCGTGCTGAACAGGAAACCGTGGATGTTTAGTGAGTATGTCACAGATTCGCTAACCCGGGTGTCCTGAGTTCGACCCCGGTCGTTTCCACGTGCTCAGATGAGCAAAAAAAATTGAGGAACCCATGACGGTTGGAATTCAGTTGCTGCCCGGGCAAATTCCCCTCATAATCAGTTTACTGGGATTTAGGTGCCCTCCATTAGAAGAGTCCTAGAAGAGTTCTACAAATTGGACAGTTTGTCTTCGCAAGACGGGACTGATCATGATGTGGTTTCTAATGATAAAATACAGTACTAAACATTTGATTGTTGATGACAACGGTTGCTAATATGTCGCCACTTTCGCTACTCTGACCCAATGTGTGCTTAAATCGTAAACATTATATCATTTTTGATCGAGAACATTCCTGGACCATTTGGTAAATGTAAACTGATTTATATTTTAGTAGGCTTGTACCAAATTAGTTTCTTTCAGATGCATTATGCAAGAGCTAAATATGCCTATTGAAACTATATTCTTCAAATGTTATATAAATTATAATTAGACGAGACCATTATCAATTCCACAGGTCATCAAATGATCGAGATATTAAAGGGATTAGAACACGCGTGTCATTTAATAATTTAATGTTATAACAGAAACCCAAACTTGTGTTTATTATTGTGGTAATGGTACTTGACACGAACCTCGGTTTTTCGTCCCATCCGAACGACTAGGTAGCTGTCCTTGTCAGACCCTCCTTCTGAATCACTGACAAGGGAAATCACGCCGGAAAATCGAGATGAACTTTGTCGGCCAATGCAGGGATCGAACACCCGACCTCCAGGCTAGCGAACCAGCGCCTTATCCACTTAGCCTCCGTGACCCCCTAACTCAGAATAAAGTAATTTTACTGAAATTAGCAATGGCCAGGACTGGTAATTCAAACCTCCGTTAACTTATAATGAATTGTTATCTTTAACGGAGAGAAAGTATTTGGCTGGAAGCCCCGTTAACTGTAACATGTCACTAACTTGCCGTTAACTTTAACGAAGGTGTTGGGCTCCATTATCATAGGGTCTGTCATTAAATCGAGTTAACTTTAACGAAGGTGTTGGGCTCCATTATCATAGGGTCTGTCATTAAATCGAGTGACGTGGTTTCGATTCTTCTGAACAACCTTGTGGATTTGCTCCGTTTTCCTTTCAAAGTTAAAGACCCCTATGCGCAATTGAAACATAATTGAACCCAATACGTTCGTCCCGACCTACTCCCCCTCTCTCTCTCACCCCCCTCTCTCTCTCTCTCTCTCTCGCGCGCGAAAACGCTGACTAGACAGCAATGGAAGCGAATAACCTCCTGTGTTCATCACGTCCTATGTTTAAGATGTTGAAATGGAGGAAAGAGTTGCCCAAGGAATGACATATATAAGAAGGAGAGATTTCATTAATATCATTTTTTTTATAAATCACTGTCTTATGTTTAGAAATATTTCAGTTTGTATTTACATTTATACACGTATATCATCTGATAGAGCGAGTGGCTGATTTTATTATCTGTTTTTGTGGATGGAGGAATAATATTTCGTGGATTAACGCTAATTTCGTCCTCTCACTTGCTGATTTAATCAACGTTCTATATCAAATAGGTTCCATATATCACGTGATTTACCATCGTGAATATACCCGCGTAATCTTCACGTACTTGTTATTGTCATGTTCAATTTCAAAACAATCCCAAATCCAGCAAAACGATCGGTAATACCAACATGGACTAACTGTGACAAAATATGTAACTTAGGGCTTAGAATCTCTAAACCATACTGTCAGCTTCTTGCATTCTGGTGTGTCAAATTTCTCCTTGGCTCGAATACGGAGACTACTTATTGGTTAGATGTATTTATCGTAATTGCTATTTACACGATATAAACATTACAATTTAAATAAATGTGTTTTACTAGGTCAACTAAGGACTAACACAATTTTATTTCAACAATTTGCCCGGATAAAACACACGAGGTTGGACAGGCGACCTTATTCCTTGTCACTTACAACGGGGGAATCGAAACTACGCCAGTTGACTCAATTACAAACCTTATGATACAATGTGCGCATGCACTAATCATTCGGCCATCCCCCTCCTCCGATTCTGTGAAATATTATTTTATTAATATAATCATTGTGTTATTTTCCAGAATATACCAATGAACTCCGCTCAGACCACATCAATGAGCAACCCACAGGAGAGACGTCGGAAAAAGGTCACCAAGATGGTCGCCATTGTCGTTATTTTGTTTGCGACATTCTGGTTTCCAATACACGCCTACAATTTGTGCTTTACGCTGCTCGACAATTTTCCACTGACCAAAACATCTATTGACATAAAAGTGTTTGCTTTGACTTTGTCGTATGCCAGTTCTTTTGTCAACCCTTTTGTGTATGCCTTCATGGGTGATGGTTTCAGAAGAGCTTTCCGCAGGTCGTTTCCCCAGGTAACACGCGGGGGTCGAATCGCTCCTGGAATTCAAAGCGAAGGAGGTAATTCTGCATCCATGGAAACGAGGTTGATTGAATCCCGCAACCCATCCACCCGTCTTAAAGCTCAATTAGTCGTCAAGGTAGAAGATGTCGACGAAGAAGAAAATGAAGACGTTGCCGAGACGGCTACCTGAATATAAAGATTTCTATCTCACCCACCAAGTCTTAAAACGCACATTCTTGCTTTAAAAGATTAACTCTGTGATTTCTTAAGATGAACCTGTAAACGGGTTTAGCTTGCTGTCTGGGGAGTGTCGTGGATTCGTAAATCTTTACCAGTTCATCGAAATTTTAGTATTTGCAACAGTTAAAGACAGTTGGTCTGATATTCCACGGAAAATGTTAGCCTGATTATGGACACATTTCAACAGATCTTAGTATTTGCAACAGTCAGGGACAGTTGATCTGATGTTCCAGGGAAAGTGTTAGCCTTGCGCACGAATCCTTGTTGTGGACACATTTAAACAGATCTGTCGTTTTAATATGAGTCCCTGTAATATAAATGATCAGACGATCCCGGCTATTTTTTGTGTGAAGTTTTGATCATTCCAGTGAGATAAAACAGACCTGTAGCGATATGGTGAATACAATAGGCAAGAAAGGAATTTTTGCGTTATTTGTTATACAAATCTTTCAGATTAATCCGTAGATTTTTCCAATCAAATGGTTACTGACCCCGTGTGCACACATAATTCAGAGTGGATGAAATTGAAATATCATGTTCTTATCAACAAGACAGCCACACTGGCCATAAACACACTGTCAAATGGGGTTTAACGTCCTACTCGTCTGCATATACACAACCGCCATGGGTCTTTTGCGTAGACATCAACGTGAACAAGGGTCTTGGTTTTTTCTACCCTTCGTCCTGCACCAGCGTCAATGAAAAACCACAGTGGAAAATTCCGATGAACTGTCACAGCTAACAACGGGAATGAACTCGGGAGATCCTTGTTAGTATTCCAGCACCAAAACACATTAAGGGATAATACAAAGAAAGACTGCTTGTATTAAATCCTATTTGAATTCAAAGACAATGGGTCCGAAATACGATGGACAGATCTGCCCGAGTAAGAAATTATCAAACTAATTCCTAAATAGTGAAGTGGAATCAGGTGTTCAAAGACGAGTAAGCACGTGGTAAAACTGAAATTGTCTCTTAACAACATGTGGAGGACTTAAGATGAAAGTGGTATTAACGGTGCACTTACGTTGTCAAGTGATTTTGACGTTCGAGTGAAATTAGGTTAGGGATTAATTAGTTGAGTGAATCGTAAATGCCATAAAAGTCTCCACACAGATCATAATGACATGGAATTTGATTTTTTAAATTGTATCTAAAACCAATTTGTTATATTATTTGGACGAATTGTAGTGTAATATAAATTGCTTGTTTGTCTTATTTATCGCTAAAAGGGTGTCTTCAATGTGGCTTAACTGTTGACTACTGACCAGGGCCGGATTTACCTTTTGGACAATTTCCCTGGGCTCACTGAAATTACACAAATAATTGCATTAGATTCTGAAACATGACATTTTTATCCGTTTGGGGGTCAATGGATGAGTTTAAGGTCTCTCAAGACGGTAAACACGACCCTAACTTCTGTCAAGGCAGGTGTGTGTCCAATCGTTAGATCCAGTTATACTAAATTGTATATTATATGATTGTTACATCACATGTCCCATTTGTGTTAATTTATTTATTTAAATGGATGCATTATGTAATAGCTAAATCTACCTGTTGCAGATCGTTTTGTTTTGCTTCCATTTCTCGAGACTATTGGGGTGGTTTTGGTAATGAGAGATTTGACAATGTCACGGAGACTGCCGAAATAAGGACTGAATATCGATAATTATTTTATTATTGTCACAATGAAACTTAGCCTATTTCTTGTCAAACATTCCAACTTTTATATCATCTTTAAGAATAAATGAGTTTCTATATATTTATACATCTAAATCTTAAATAATGAGAGATCATGTCAATATAATATCCTCATACTATCGTATTAAAATTCTGGTTTTACGTCATACTTTGATAATTTCAAATAATGGCACGAGCAGTCTGTCAATCTGACGTTAATCATATACATGATTGCAGAATATATTGAACTCACGTGTTTTGTTCACAGACATACATGTGTGAGACAAATATACCTGTATTTTAAAGTTATTTAAAGTTCGAGAATCAGATAGAGATATATATATACAAGACTCGGGTTGACGACCTCTGTATCGATACATTACTTAATGTTGAAATTAAGTCACACTAATTAAGCTAATTGATGGTTGTTCAAATCCTTCTCCATGTACCTTTATCGCAAGAAAATTGTCCCATGCAGCAAGACTCCATTTTAAGATGGCATGTTTTTCACAGGACTTATTCAAGGGAATCCTTTTTTCAGGTTGAAAATATCAAACCTAAGCAATTTCGTGGATTATCTTTCCTTTTCCGCCTTTTAATTCTCTCAGTGTGTTCACAACTTGAAAGGGGGGTTTAAAATTTCTACAAATTATCCTGATCCCTTTGTAAATGGTTTGCAATAAAATATGTTTAAACAAACGTCGGTGGAGCAGACAGATTGTAAGTTAATTGGACCTTTGGCGCCCAACGGAATTCCGTATTGTTCTATAAGTGTCACCCCATTGTTCTATTGAGTGTCACTCCACTTTCCATATATACCAAAACTGGCACACTTTTAGTGGAAATAACTACCAGATAAATATTTTCGTGGGCATGTATCTTTGATATATAATATATAATGATATATAATATTTAGATACAGTGTGGACGGTTCCTGCTGTAATAGTCCAAAATAGATAATGTAAATGAAAATATTGAAACTTTCATTCAAATAAATTTATTTTGAGTTTTGACAACACGTGGCATAGATTGTTTATTTTCTTAACAACAACACTAAGTCTTGTTGTTTGAGTCTAAGCTTAGTTTCGCCATTTTCAAATTAAATCAATTAATAGCCACAACTTTCCAATCTACTAGAGGGTTGATTATGGGCTTGTCCTCCTAATTTAAATAATAGTTTATATCACATTTGAAGCTGAAATAAAAACCTGCAATAGTCAGATTTAGTTCTAACATAATGTCTCTTTATGAGAAAATAGAAGACATTACAACTGACATGATCCCTGAAATACGATCTGATATTTATTGTTGTATGTTGTACTAGTTATTATGGTTGTATGACCCATAATGTTCGTTCTTGTACTGCTTGTAATAAATCTACGTTTAACTTTATTCTTATATCATGTTATACTAATAGGCAGAAATAATGCGAGTTATTGGATATAAAATGTTATGTGATCCAGAAATATGGATCATTGTTTTATTATCGACAAATAAATTTCCAGTTTTATCTTGCTCTCAAATGATGTCGTAATTACGGCCTATCTATTTCGTAACCACGACTTTTTGTATTAATCATAGTTGTGTCGTGCCAGGTCCCCCGACCTACACTATTCAAAAGTGGAAAAAGCACGCTAAAAAATCCCGTCGAACGTCTGCAGCCAACACGTGATCCTGGTTTGTAAGTCAAAACCTTAATGACTACCACACCAGCCTTCTACGATAATGGAAAATCATGCAATATTTTAAATTGATTACTATACTATATAGTGTCTCCCTAAAATAACAAAACGTTTCCAATAGCTTTTAGCGTCTTACTTTGTTGTCAGCTGTCGAGCCAAGCTTATTTGCCTACCTTATATACTGTATGACATATTATCATGCTGATCTTTTAGTACAGTATACTATGTGGTATCGAATTTTGTGGAAAGCATGCACCTTCTTTGGAACAATATACACATGTAAGTCATGTATGGGTAAATTGAGTTCTGGTGTTCAGTGGCTTGTGAGTACGGATTAATGGGAGCAGGGTCACCAGATATGAACACTGCTCGAATATCCTCATGTTTCGCCAACGTCACGGCTTGATTGGTAGGGGTGAGTCTGACGTCAAATGTATCTGTCCCCGAGTTCAAAAAGCATTCTCAGACTTAAGTTAAGAATTTACTCAAAATATTTCACCTCATTTTAACTAAAGTATAGAACTTTATAAAACTTTTGTTGTTTTAATGTATTAAATACATCAATAAAAAACTATGTGCAAAGTTTGGTGTTTTTTGGATCAAAGATATATCTCATAAAAAGTGATTGAAAAATGTGTAAATTCTGAACTTAAGTCTGAGAATATTTTGTGAACTCGGAGCCTAGTTATCCAGACGGGATTTGAATATCCCAAAGAGTTATACCCTCCAAATGGAATCAGGAACCAACTATTACTCTGGAAATAGTAATCAGAACTGGTCTCGCTTAGGACAAACATGTGTAAATTGCAGCTACAAGGATGTAGGGGGTTCATTTGGGCAGTTACGGGAGTCTCGAAATAATCACGCAAAGTAGCAAACAATAAATTATTACTTCAAACCAAGAATTTTGAATATTATTTCTTAGTCAACGTTTAAAAATTCGCTAATTATTTTTTTATGTCTAAGAAATCGTTTCATTGCTGAGTAATCCGATGTATCGTTGAGCGTGTGTTGACCGCTTAAGAAATCGTTTCCTTGACCAGCAATCAGATGTATCGTTAAATAAAATATTCAATAAATGCAAATAAAATACAGATCTATATTTCGTTTGTTTTGTGTTTTTATACTTTCGATGGCCTACACTACATGAAGATCTGACCAGTTATACTGGGAGGTCGCGCCAGGGCTCAAACGAGTAGCTTTTGACGCCAGGCCTTGATTAATCAACGAGCGTTGACGTTTCTAGTGGTTTACCCCCAGTTCAATGAATCAAAAGGCCAAGAATTTGCCGTAACAGACTATTTCATTGACTAACCACCAATGATAACAACACCTCCAGACCCTAGTGTAGTAAAAACAACTAAAACGAAAATTTGAAATATAAAAAGCGAAACGAAATAGGATCTGTGGTTTAATCAGATTGGATACAAATTGAAAAAACAAAAGAACATACTTGTAGTAGAGATAAGACAGACTGTGGCTCTCATGAAACAAAAATAGGAATATAGCAAGTGATCACACCTATTCTACCCTCTGAGTTTATATAAATCAAAATGACTTTAACATCTATAATGTCACGAGTTTAATACCACGAAAGTCTCTCCTCGTTCAGACCTTGATAGCAAGCTAATTATTTTGACTGATTATGCGTTCACTATATTAAATCTTAAACCAAACTAAACGTTAAAATCTAATAGCTTAGATGATGAAACCCTGTCAATTGTGGCCTAAATCAATCAATAATTTCCTAATGTTTGCCAAAAAAAAATAATGGCCATACGGAAAGATTTTGTATGCACGAAATTGATTAAGTTATGAATTCAATAAGTCAGCAATTTTGGTTTTGATGTAGGCAAAGACCCCCCCCACCCCCCAAAAAACAACAAAAAACAAAAAACAAACAAAAACAAAAAAAAACAACAAAATAAAACAAACAAACAAAAAAAAAACTATCAAACCAAATGATATTGTGCAATAGCTGTTTTCTGTACTTGGCTTGTTGGTAGCTAGATGATTTGAACGTAAGCTTATTCTTACACAATTTTCAAACGTCTGAAATTATGTCTAGTTAGTGCAAATGTTTCTTTTAAGATTTAACATGAGCAGTTCTGTGCTTGTATTCACCAAACTACAAGTCATTTCTTTTTATAAAAAAAACCTAATAAATAGCTCTTTATTTGTATGGTCGTTTGATTAAATGACTTAAAAATTAGATATATTTCTAACTGTAATCTAGTATCCATTAAAAAATAACATTTCACTTTGCACATTGAGTTGTCCGAGGCCGGCGTTGTTCCACTTGTCACGGAGACGGAGAATCGACAAGGAACAACGTCTAGTTATTCAGATGGGACGAAAACCCGAAGTTGCTTGTACACGACGGCGTGCGCACAAGAGAATCCTTGACAGTTAGGGTACGAAATAATAATAGGCCACAGTGCCCCTGTCCGTTCCAAATCACCCTTACTGCACACTTCAAAAGCCCGGATTGGTCAGAAAAGAAGGATGTTAACCCCTTCCATTTCTCTCTGCTCTCTCTAGAGGGGAAACTTCAAAAGCCCGGATTGATCAGAAAAGAAAGATGTTAACCCCTTCCATTTCTCTCTGCTCTCTCTAGAGGGGAAAGTCACTAATATCGTAGGTGTTCGCAATGGATCTGGATCCGTATTCAAAGGGTTTGTAAAAGTTAAGTAAAAATACTAAATTTTCCCACTAAATTGTTGTATCACCATAAATCGGTATTCAAAGGTTGCATTTTGCATATACTTGGCTACGTGAAAAACGTACCTGCACACTGAAATTATGGAATACTCACACTCGCCAAATAGCATGAATTTTCAATTTATGGAATACCTTCCACTACCAAAAATCAAGAATTTCTAACATCGCAAGCAAGTATATTTCGTATGCGTATTTCCATCGACTACTACCGGATAATTATAAGTGATAGACTCTTGACACCGATAAAAAAAAGTTGTAGGGGATAAGTTGATTTATAATTTGCAAACCATTTTTAAATATTTTCATCAGAGATATCGTCTCCAGAATCGGTGTTATCGATATAATCCGAGTCGGAATCATTCATAGACATTTTAGTGACTTTGAGAGACTTTAACATTTCCGACATCGTTAAATTACGGGGGGGGGAGGGGGCTGGGGGGGGGGGGGGTCATAAAATGTTGAACAAAGACATATCTGAGAAGGCATGCGTGGCGACATTAAATATATGCGACGGTGACCACTTATCAGTATAATGTCGTGGTGCGTAAATGCGACTGTGACCGGTTAAGGATTCTGAACGTAACCATGCTCTATTAAATTATTAGTATGATTATAATTAATTACGATAAACTATGGTAGTGTTCATTCTTGGCCGGAACGTCTATTTTCATAGCATAATCTTACCAATATAGACACTTGATGAACCCATGGTTATATATTGGTAGCCTACTATGGCTGTGCATTTGCATAAAAATTGCATAAAATTTGCATACCATTACCATAAGATTCTTGTGCCCATTGACTACTAAACGTTAGAGGAATCATTAAATATGATGATGATGATAATGTCGGCCATTAATCGTTATTTATAATACAGATATAAAACCTCTTTACACTTACATGAATGAATATAATAAAGATTTACTTGCTGTTATACTTCAAAACTAAATTAATGACAAATGAGTAGGCCTATTTGAGGTAACTCTATTGAAATGCAAGGGCACTTTTTCGGAAGGGGGCGTGGGGAACACGTGTCGATTGCGGCTTTGTTGCAGTATAATTCCTTCTTCCATGGTTGACCCAACGAACCAGTTTACATGATCAGGAACCGACACCATGTCGTATTAGCTACCATCTTGGAATCGTGACGTCATAGTTTTACACTATACAATACATCTAAATTCATCTTAACCATTAATTGCATTTCAATGTTTAATTTGAAACAGCAGCAAAAATGTGTTATCTGTGTGAATTTCTCTAATTAATGACAGGGTGTCTTCAATCACTCAACATCAATGAAATTAATAAAACCCACAAAACGTGAACCACATGATATAAAAACTTGTTAAACATTTATTCTTTTCTACAAAAGATCCAAAGTGATAAATAAATAGATAGACTATTGAGATATCACAGACACTCCCGAACAACATAAATCAAATAAGCCGTAACTTTCCCAATAAAATATTGGGATATTTCAACAACCATGTGTCGCAATTAAATTATAATTGATCCACGTCGTTATAATCAAATTACGTTTTCAGTTTATGGTGTTTATTTCAAAATTTTATTCATTTACGAGATACATACTTCCTGTTTCGCTATTGTCCAATCGACAAGTAGGACCCAACATTCGTCGAGACATCCCGGTGGCTAAGTGGGTAAGACGCTGGTTGGCTAGCCTGGTGGTCGCGTGTTCGACACTTGTATTGGTCGAGAAAGTTCATCCCGATTTTCCGGCGTGGTTTCCCCTTGTTAATGATACAGGTCGGAGGGTCTGACAAGAACAGTTGTCTTGTCGTTCGGATGGGAGGGAAAACGAGGTCTTGTGTACACATTGGCGTGCAACTAAAAGCTCCTTTGGCAGTTGGAATTCGATATAAGAGTAGGCCGTAGCACCGCTGCCCAAGAAAAATTTTCTCATAGCAAACTATAAGGTGTATGCCCGTCTTCCATTAGTCCAGGTTAGGAAGAGAGCGAGAGAGAGAGAGATGGGGTTTAACTTCCACTAAACACAAACTAGGTCATTTCGGGACTAACATATGGTTTAATTTCATTTGAATAATTCGCTTGCGCGTTGGGGTCTTTAGCAGTGGGAGGAAGACGGAGTGCCCGGAGGCCCAGGTTAGGTGCAGAACAGCAGGACGTTAAACTCCATTCCATTTCATTACCGTTGATAGGCGGCGAGGGCATATTCTTCAAAATTTTCAGGTAAAAATTCTTAGCAGATTCTAAATTGAATATATATAAAACAGAATCATTTTTTAAAAAAATGAAAAAAAAAAAATAATAAAATTATGATTTGCACACGTATGAATTGAGTTGACAGTTACACAAATGTAAGCACATAGTCTAATCTTTGACAAGAAGCCAGTTTTAAAGAAATCAAAAAAAAAGTATATCAGTCATAATAATATAAGAAGGTTTTACACCGCAAATGTTCAAGTTATTCCTTCTTTTAATTTTATATCTATTTCTTTAAGTTATATTGACAATCCAAGTTATTGCTTAAAACATCAAGAATATATTTCAAATGAATGCACAATCAAATTAATATTCTTTTGTCAATTTAGAATTTCTTCTTTAGCAGGGTTTCCCAATCTTTTTTCCAATGCCCCCCCCCGCCACTTTTTTGTTAAGACAAAATATGATGTCCCAGAAAATTTCCACAGACCCATAACTCAAAAAAAAAAAAAAAAATTAGAGTTCATTATAAGAATATACTTTTAACAAATGTATTTCATTTGTGCATTCACACGAATACAAATTAAGGCATTGAAACATATACATATAGTGATGACTGTATCTCAGTGTCAGCCTACAGTCCACGGTGCGACCAGTGAATCCCAAGCTTGTTCTCTAAAGGCACACTTTGAAACACATAAACAAATAGCAGCACACGTGGTTCAATATTATATCAACGATATTTGAAATTTGCAACATAAAAATGGGAAGTCATAGAGAGCATACAACCGTGGACACAGACACACACAACTACAAACTTAGTAGACACCAGTGAATAAGCAATTGAGATCATGTGGTTTGTCGCTATTTCTTTTTACTATGCCGTTCAAAATTTCGCGGCACATTTGGAAATATCGCAGATGAGACCTAAGCCCACTCAAATTGACAGGTCCCACCTTCAGAATCACTGTTCTAGAGTCTGTGCATCTAAAGTCTGGCAATAACAAAAAAAAAAAAAAAAAACCCAAAAAAAACGAACAAAGTGTTCATTAAATCGCTTAATCCTTCGTTTAAATAAATTTAAGACATACATACAAGAAAAACATTAAAATAGTTCAAACAGATATTCTTCTGAATTCTTGTAAAAACATATCGTGGAGTGATTACCCAAACAAGAATTACTGTTACACAACAAGAATCACACTCCAAAACTGATTTCAAAACTAGTCAAATACTTCATAAGGCGACAACCCAACAACCGACATCACGACATTATAACCCGACACTACGACACTACGACAACCCGACATCTCGACATCACGACATTTTTAACCCGACACTACGACATTTTCACCCGACATCACGACATTACGTAATGTCGCGTAAAAATGTCGTGATGTCGGTTGTCGTGATGTCGTAATGTCGTGATGTCGGGTTGTCGTGGTGTCGCGTTGTCGACTTTATTTATCAATGTTGAAGCGGCCACGAGATCAAGTTAGCTCTTACTATCTCATCCTTCACAAAGAATACTTACCCTTCACTGACTGCAAATCAAACTGGCCCAGGCTACCAAATTTACTGGGTGACCATGACTTGGGTGAAATCATGTGTTCGGTATGGGCTAATCCGAGACTTTAGGAACAGAACAGTAGGACGATAAACCCTATTTCATTTCTAATCCGAGCGAGCCTTCGATAAATAAAATGAAATGAAAGTAGTCTAATTTTTTAGTAACCCATTTATTTACTCAAAATAAAAATGCTTTTATTTCTTCTAATAAAGTCATAAGTGTGCCCGAAAATAACAAGTAAGTGTAAAGAGGGCTAGAAACCTACTAGGTGGGTAAAGATAGCAATATGAGAGGGGGGACCTAGAACAAACTGCAACAGAAATCATTTCTTTGGGAACTGTTCCGGTGTGGTCTCCAGTACTCCCATAGCAAAAGCGGCCATTATCGGTCTTGGGGAAATTTGCATAATAAACATAAATCAAAGATGGCCGCCAGGAGACCAGAAAATCGCCAAAATCGCCAAAACGGTTGACTTTAGCGCAAATAAATGTATTACCGACCTATAGGAAATCGATAATCGTGAGTTCAAAAATGCCGACATTTTTTTCCTCCGACCTTATTGTAACGTCGTAACCTCATTTTGACGGCATTACGTTGTTCTAGTGACGTCATTATCAAATTTTATTGTCACTGCGCTCGGAAAACTGCTGGAAACAACAACGAACCGCTCAGGCCCGGATGCAGGATTTTGCCGGGGAGGGTGGGGGGCTTAGATTGTAGGGTAATACATCGCAAATTTGAATTGCTAGGGCGGAGACAAAGCGAAAATCATGTTTATATCATTCATTAAAGAGCGGAAATGTGAACTACAACAGTAAGAAGGCAAACGAAAATGAAAATCAACTATGTCACTGGGACTGGGGGGGGGGGGGCAGGGGTCCGTCTGTATAATTTTTATAAAAGAACACATCTTCACACAAACTGAAACTATATATCATCGTTCATCTATAGTCTGAAGCCACGGTGGCTCAATTTGTTGCAGGAAGTGGCCAGAGAAAGTAATGCAAGTATAGTATATACCTCCAACTGAAGATGCTGCACAATAGTCAGGTCAAAATACAATTTAACCATCAAAAGATTGCTACAAAGTGTTTCTCAACTGATTCTGGTAGACTTCACTAACGCAAGTAGGACCCTCGGGAAAGTGTTTTTTTTTATAAAGATGACACCCAAGCTGGTCACCGAAACCTCTTAATGATCATAACTCTGTAACTATCAACACAAATTTGATGATCTTGGTGTCTACCCCTAGGTTTTTGGGAGCAGAGAACACATCAAGATCATTAAAAACGACGTTTGCCTTGAAAATAGTCCATTTTAACTGTTCGGGCGGGATGCAAAGGCTATCGATGCAGCAGCAGATGCGATGGACTCTACTACTGTATGTGGCCCTTGCCAAGCTGAAAACTGTGACAAACCAAACAACACTCATGAGGTCGATACAGAGGAGGATGACACTTATAACTGAAGGCTCTGAAACTTATCCTATGGGCAAAGCTGAAGGTCGTGAATTCAATTTCATAACGATTCAACAGCTTAGTGATAACCAAAGTTTTCTTAATGTTTTTCTTGCCCCCCCCCCCAAACCTGGGTATAGACATCAAAATCATCAAATTTGAGTCAAGAGTTATGGACTATTGTCATTTGGAGGTGTTGGAGACAATATTTGACAGCATATTGACCAACATCATTTTTTTATGATCTTAATGTGTTCTTTCCTCCCACAAACCAAGGGATAGACACCAAGATCATCAAAGTTTGGTTGATAGTCACAAGGTATGAATATTATGACGTTTCGTTGGCCATTTAAAAAAAAGGGGGTTCCGGCGGTCCTACTTTGGTAAACTATTAGTATATTGTATGTTATAAAGTACACTAAACCCTACCAGAAGCAGTGGAGAAACCTTTCGTAGAAATACTTGAGGGGGGAATTTCTATGTATCGACTCGATTAACGTTGTCACAGAACTAAATCTAGAACATTGGGATTGACAATTTTCGAGCAAAAAATACGTTGCGAAGAAGATGGACAGCCCTCGTGTGCCCGAATCACTGTTGGATGTGAAAAATGGATTATATCTTATGCAAACTCCAAAACAGTGATAATTTATTTCTCTGAAGATGTGGGCGATATTTTCTATTTTGGGTCTCATAAATTGGCTTTGGAAACTTCAGATGTGTTCTGTTTCACTGACATTTCTATATAAATAATATAGTCCCGAAATGACCTAGTTTGTGTTGAGTGGACGTTAAACCCCATTTCTCTCTATATATATAAATAATAAGATGCCGATTTTCTATATTTTTGTTTTCCGGTCACGGTGGCTAAGTGGATAAGGCGCTGGTTCGCTAGCCTGGAGATCGGGTGTTCGATCCCTGCATTGGCCGAGAAAGTTCATCTCGATTTACCGGCGTGATTTCTCCTTGTCAGTCATGCAGGAGGGCATGACAAGGACAGCTGCCTAGTCGTTCGGATGGTACGAAAAACCGCGGTCCCGTGTATACATTGGTGTGCACGTAAAAGATCCCTTGGAAGTTCGAATTTGATATAAATAAGAGTAGGCCGTAGACAAAATAAACATTTTACCACTGGTACACGAATCGTGTACCATAATGCGTTTCAGTCCCAGTTCTAGCAAGAGACTCGAAGAAAGAGTCTAGAAACATTGTACCAAATCAAACGGCGTATGTAGACTGGAATAGTCAGACGATAGAAATTTGCATTCGATTGAGACTGTCGGCTTACTTCGCCGAACATAAATGGAAACCATTAAATCAGTTTATATACATTGATACTACAGTATTATATGCGTTGCGACCCACTTGTGTCAATTTCTAGGTCCCAAATTAATGTTAGCGATTAAGCTCCTTTAAATTGCACGCCAATGTGTACACGGAATCTCAGTTTTTTGTACCACCCGAAGGACTATACGTTGTCCGTTGTCAGACCCTCTGCCTTGCACCACTGACAAGGGAGAACCACGCCGGTAAGTACCAATGAACTTTCTCGGCCAACGCAGGGATCAAACATTGAATCCCCAGGTAAGCAAGCTAACATCTTACTCACTGAGCTACAGTGGCTCCAGCTATAGATGAACGATGATATTTAGTTTCAGTTTGGGGGAAGACGTGTTCTTTTTACAAATTGTACAGCCGTTCGTGGTTTCCAGCAGTTTTCCGAGCGCAGTTACAATTAAATTGCATAATGACGTCACAACGAGCAAGACGTAATGCCGTCAAAATGACGTTACGACGTTACAATAAGGTCGAAGGAAAAAAATGTCGGCATTTTTGAACTCGCGAGTATCGATTTCCTATAGGTCGGTAATACATTTATTTGCACTAAAGTCAACCGTTTTGGAGATATCGGCGATATTCTGGTCCACTGGCCGCCATCTTGGATTTATGTTAATTATTCAAATTTCCTCAGGACCGATAATGGCCGCTTTTGTTATGGGAGTACTAGAGACCATACCGGAACAGTTCCCAAAGAAATGATTTCTGTTGCAATTTGTTCTAGGTGCATTTTTATCTTTACCTGTCCGATGGTGTATGACAAAAAATAACTAGAATTTCGTATATTTAGACACGTATTTTGACATTAAACACTCGGCCCACCCGCCACTCTCTTTAGTTCAGCCAGTGACGGCTCCTAACTTGTACCAATTTTAATTTTAAAAAGTATATATGCATTACGTCAAAAATATAATGAATAGGCCAACATTTCAAGAGAACATTAACTTTACTTTTGAGTATAGATATACGAAATTTTGGATTAGGTACCGCATTTTTACCCCACCCCAACTTTTCACTTTTCAAGGTAGGTATACATAAATGTGCCAGAAAATTATTTATATATTTGAAAAGAGAAATATCACTGAAAAGCACTTTCATTTGTCTTTTCAAATATACAAATATTTTTTTGGCACGTGTAAATTTGGTAATCAGGGCCAGTTTGATTTGATACGCCACAATACGACATTTTACGCGTCATTACGACATTCTTAATGTCGTAATGTCGGGTTAAAACTGTCGTGGTGTCGCAATCTCGGGTTATCGCGTTGTCGTGGTGTCCGGTTATAATGTCGTGATGTCGGGTTGACGGATTGTCTCCTCATGAATGGCGACACCACGACATCACGACATGATACCAATCAGCCACAATACATAACCGTGTGATAGTCTCGAAAATGATCTAGATATTGAGATTCCTGCATTCTTTATATACAGACGGCCACGGTGACTCAATAAGTAAGTAGCAGGCGATCTTACATGAACATGCAGCGATCGATTCCGGCGTGGGTTTACATGTCAGGGGTGTAGAGTCGGGATTTGGCAAGGGACGGCGTCTAGTGATTCCGATTGTACGAAAAACAGAGGTTCCGTGTAGTCATTGGCGTGAACATAAATTAACTTTCTAAATACGAGTAGACCGTCTGGTAAAAAATTAATTTCCCTCATAGAACACAGCATACCGCATGCCTGTCTTCTTTTTCATAGATGGAGTAGAAAAGCAGCACCGTAAACCCCATTGCATTTTATTTACCGAGAATTTCGATAACGGCGTGTTATGTACAGCAGGTGGACAAGTAACAATTTATATACAAAAATTATCATACAGGAAGTATATAATAATATTAAAGAGATAACTGTTATACCGAGCACAATAACGGGAGGAATTGGGATGCCGGAGAAAACTATTTCACAATCTTATCAACTGAATAAATTCTAAAGACATTATGAAAGGAGAATGTTTGAATGAGTTTGTAGAGTTTTATAAGATACCCGTGTTGTATTTTAATGAGGTAATAAGCCAGGTGTAATAATATCGATATGAATAATAACCGTGATATTTGTCTATATAAACCCTTAATCATGCATACAGGTTTTCTATTAAGTTTTCTTGTGTACAGGTAGCTTCTACATACAGGTTCCTTGTAAACAGGTAGGTCGAAAATTACTTTACGTTTTTGAACCAGTGGTGAGTGATCTATTCAAGTCATGGATTCTATCCCAATTATTTACCTGTAAAGGATTAAAATCGCTTGCTTAAAATATTTAGGTTTCTTCGGGTTCTCCATTTTCGCGCAATCCATATATTACGTACACGAGCGTCACAGTCAAATGGTCGGACGCGTACCGATTGGACGTTAAACCACATATCTATTTTCACTAGTTGACCAGTCTTTAACATGTAAGCAATTTGACGAATCTATCCAACTTCACCTAAAGTGGCCCACTCCTATTATCGTAGTGCGATTATTTCTAAATTGTTGATTTTATTTAAATACCCTAACGATTGCAAGTTAAAGTGGACAATCTCGCCTTATTTCGAGTATGATGGATGATGACAGTGACATTTATTTTTGTTTAACTCTGTTGCACGATCTACTACATTAATATCTATCTGTCAGCTTCCTTGGTAATCTTGACGTATGAATCGACAATCCTTGATAAATTCCTGTTGATTGAAATTATATTCGGGCTTCGTGTAAACTGAAAGATTTATCCAGAAAGTAGGAAAGGTGTTTTCCCATTACAATGTAGTCCTGGGTAAGCGTCGCATGACGAGGCCTAGTCTTTTTCGTCACGCTTTTGTGGGGACTTTTTTGTCTATCCATGTTTACAGAAAATCGCTGAACAGTTTAGGAACCCAACGTAAATGACGTCATAAGTGATGGCAGAGGCGTAAAATTGATGGCAGATTCTATCGGACCTCCGGTTGAAGGTGGTTTCTGGAGGAATTCGACCCGCTGAATCCCATGAGCTTGGGTATTCCTCCCAAAAGCGACGGCTAATCCCGCTAGCTAAGTTATTCAATGCACACATACCTCATTGACACCTCCCCCTCTCTCTGGTAAATAACCTATCATTATGTATGTTATATTTTCTAGACAATGACCTGGAAGTTGCTATGGAAGATATTTGTAGTACTACAAGCTGTTGGTCATGCAAAACCTGAAGAGGGAAACGTTGCTGTACCAGACCCAAGTCAGAATATAGCCTTTGAAACACCGACTACCTCTAACTTCGCCCAAATCGGTAGACGGAAAAGAAACCCAGGCGAGATTCAGCCGATTGCAGATGATCGTAGCGAATCTGCAAGTGAAGACCATCATGTATCTAGCGAAAGGGTTAGGCGAGGAACAGAGGGTGGTCTCGTTATTTCAATACCAAATCCAGATCACCCAGACGCACCTACAAGAAAACGACGCGATTCTCATGGGTCAAACCCAACAGACTCTTCGCAGTTAAATACCAATGGCGCTGCATCTTCCACTGCGAACGACACAGACATATCCACCCAAGAAGCATCTCATGACAACAGTACCGAGACGGGAGATAAAAAGCTGATTCTTGAGGATACCAATGAAACAAATGGTTCAACAAAAGATGCAGAAACTCAAGCTGAGTCAGTAAATCCTGAAAGAATTTTTGAGGATGCTGTCGCGAAAGATCTACAAAACATATTGGTAAATAAAGTAGTAGATGAACTAAATAACGAGACGAATGGTAATTCCCCAGATGACAATAAGCCCACATCAAAGGCTGTTGAATCCACAACAGTTTCAATTTCCACAAATCAAGAACTTTCCCCTACAACTGACTTAACCAAACAAGGCACTGGCGGTGTCCAGGACATTACAACAAGTACCACACTACAGCAAAACGCAGAAACTGTGGATAATAATATCGACGAACAGAGTTCTAAAGTTACTAACGCTACTAAGGATGATTCGCCGGAGGGTCGACGAAAGAGACAAGTTTCCATCAGCGAGCCGAAATCCTCCGGTTCTAATGGTGGTGAAACAATTGAAGTATTGTCAACTACTGGCCCGCTTGGTGCTGAAACGGCAGACGTGTTGTCAACAAATGGTTCGTCTGGTAATGAAATAGGACAAGTGTTGTCCATAAGTGGTTCGTCTAGCGGTGAAACAGCAGATGCGTTGTCGACAACTGCTTCGCCTGGCGGTGAAACAGATGAAGTATTGGCAACAACTGGTTCGCTTAGTGGTGAAACAGCGGAGGTATTGTCAACAACTGGTTCGTCTGGTGGTGAAACAGCGGAGGTATTATCAACAACTGGTTCGTCTAGTGGTGAAACAGCAGAGGTATTGCCAACAACAGGTTCGTCTGGTGGTGAAACAGTGGAAGTATTATCAACAACTGGTTCGTCTAGTGGTGAAACAGCAGAGGTATTGTCAACAACAGGTTCGTCTGATGCTGAAACAGTGGAAGTATTGTCAACAACTGGTTCGCCTGGTGGTGAAAAAGTGGGAGTATTGATAACAACTGGTTCGCCTGTTGGTGAAACAGCGGAAGTATTGTCAACAATTGGTTCGCCTGGGGTCAAAACCGTTGAAGTGCTGTCAACAACTAGTTTGTCTGGGGGCAAAACTGCTGAAGTGCTGTCAACAACTATACAAACAACGAAATGGGACGCAGAAAAAGATTTGGACTCAATACCGATAGATTTTCTTCAGGCTGTGCAAAAGCAAATCGCTGCTGATAAAATCGGTTCCAACACAACACCAGCTATGGCTTCTAACTCGGGTATTACTCCAACACAAGCGTTAGAAACCAGTGGTATGTTAACAACTATAGCCAGTCCAAGTGACAATACCTCACCGACTGCGAACGGAAATACGACAGTAAGTGATACCAATACAGGAATTCGGAAAAATGAACCGACCAAGTCGATATCCAAAAGAGAATCACCAGCTGAACCAGGGATTGAACCTGATTCTTCTGGGTGGAGGCCCGAAGAGGCTAAATACGAGTCTGACGGTAAATTAAATCCGTTTGAGATGGAAGAAATAATGGAGAAAGAAGAAGCAGTTTTAGAAGGACCTTCTTTGGCAGAGGGACCCGAGGAAGTGTCCCATAATGGAGTGCTTACCGTGGAGGAGGTTCCCCTTGATGAAGAGGTAAGATCTGCTTATCTGTTTATTAGTCATCTGGTGGATGAAAACTTCGTCAGCGTTTTGATGATATTTCAATTTCAAATTGGCAACATGTCCAAGGATATTATCACAGAAAACATATAACCATGTTGGTTTTGTTCGTTACTTGAACAAACGTTGATTAATGGATTCATTCTAGTCTTGCTATCGGAGTAACGGTACCTTCTCAGAAGAGAAGAGAAATGGGGTTTAACGTCCACTCGACACAAAGTGGGTCATTTTTGGACAACATATGGTTTCATGATATTTCAATAATTTGCTTGCGCGTAGGGTCTTTAGCAATGGGAGGAAACCGGAGTGCCCGGAGGAAACCCACGAGGTTGAGAAGGCGCCCCTATCTCCATGCCACATACGCTCACACCACGGCCGCAAGCAAGAGGTAACCGGCCAACTAGAGGTCGAAGCGCGGCACTCTAGACTTTTTTTTTCTTGTTGGCCATCCCAACATCTCGTATCTTCTCAGGACGTGGACATTGTTTTATAGACCTTTAAAGATTAAGCAGGTGTATAAGTATTATTATTACAGCATATGTATAGCGCCCCCTTCACATCACCTTTTCAGGGGCAGTTTACAAAGTGACAATATAATCATAACATAGAACCAAAATTATTTGCACGTTAAAAAATCAGTTAAAAGCTTGTTTAAACAGGCGTGAAGGAGCAAGTAGTCCTCCTCATTATATGTATCAAAAGTCGACATATTTAGTGACACGTATTTACTATGGCAGCCAAACAGCTCTTTATTGAAATTTGTTGTTCGATATTTAGTGTTTTGTTGTATTTTTCTGATGAAATGTAAATATAGACTAAGTTTTTGATTTCCTAAAAAGAAAATAAAATAAATATGTTATATTAAAAAACATTTTACAAATCCGATATGACAAATGTCTGATTTGTGAAATAAATATTGATTTTAAGATACAAATGTCAAGTTTAATGTACAAATGTCGAAAAACGACAACAAATGAAGAAATAAGAATCAAGAACTAAGAATTTAGAACTAAGAACTAAGCACGCTGAATAAAGAGCTGTTTGGTCTTCCATAGTTTACTGATACCGGAATGAAATTGAGTTCCTATAACATGACTGACACTTATAACTTTCATTAGAGTTAAGCAAGGATCCCGATTATAAACTGAATGCGTTTCAAAATCTTCTTTGTACATATCAACTAATGCTCAGATACAACACGAGGCTGCCAGTATTTGATCTATAAAAAAAATATCGTCGCCCTGGGCATAAACCCAACAAACCACTTCCTTGTTTACGCCACACGGTAAATATCTTTATCACCCAGTCTACAGTAGATATCGCCTGTGTCATAGATTTCATAATCTACTGAGCAATATCTCCCAAGGAGATATCTCTTTACATGAATTTAAGTACTGGATTAAAAAGGAATTACATTTTTATTAAAAGGAACTACTTGTATTTATTTTTTATTTCAACAATGGTACCAAGTTTCAATAAACCTTTCTTGACAAGGCACACCGAAGCCATATATTATAGACCTTTGCAACGACTGACTTGCTGTCAAAGAATTATGTATCACTAAGCGGTATGGTAATCAGGTTCCGTAAAATAAAAGATATACCCAAAAAATCATATTTATTTGTGCGTGTAAAAAGGATTGGGTGATAAATATAATCTCTCACTCGGCGGGAACTCTTCTTGTTTACTTTATCTACTTCCGTTGGGTTTCTTTTATATCAAAACAGACGAGTAGGAGATTCTTCATACTTATATTTTTGACTGTCGTTTGTTTGTCTTTTTATATGTCTGTTCACATTGGCGCCTACGTTAGGTCTGTACCAAGGCTGAAGTTTGGTGTATTGGCGCTGCTCGGACCGGGGAGTAACATAGGCCTAATGGCTATGGCCCATCTCTTCCGGTTTCTGAGTTACGTTCACAACTTTTGCAGAACGGATTCAGTCACTAGAAGATATATATTTGCGCTCTGATAAGAACATCTTTTAATAATGTGACACAAACCTGAAATCTGATTTAATCAAATTGGTAAATGGTCTTTAAAAAAATCCCGATTTTAAGGTTAATGTTGACGAAGATGGTGGGGAAGGGACTCGAGAGGAGAGAATTATTGAAGACGAGGTACATCAAGTGGAGAAGTATGAGAAAATCAAAGATGAAAATCCAAATGAACCACCTAAAGACCCGGTTGATGAGAATGAATTGCTTTGGGTAAGTAACAAATTGGACACAAATAACAAAGAATGACCAGTAATCAAATTGTAATTGAAGACACATTGTATTTCCTTGTCAGTCGCTGCGTCATACACCACTGACATGGACAACCCAGTCCAGACAAACACCGAGGGCGGCCGTGTCTCACAAATCACAAATTCCAAAAGGCGAATCGGCAACAAATGAACGACTACAAAACTAAAATAACTTGTTCCATTATTAAAGGCCGAGTTGAAAAAGGAGGAAGAGAAGGAAACTGAGCTAGATAAGAAGATAAATAATACAGAAACTGATGGAAGACGGCGAAGAAGAAGCAATATCCGAGTCAAAAGATTTCTGAACAACAAGCCAAGTTTGAGATGGACAAAAGGAATTGTTCCGTACTCGTTTGATAAAACACTGAGTAAGTAACGTATTTCCTTGATTTTCTTCACACAATCACTAGATATTTCTATTTTCTAGTCTGAGTCTCGGGTCTATGCATTGAAACACGGACACTAAATCAAAATACTGTGAAATATGTCTACATATTATTGGTCTTTAATAGGAAGTCGAGATGCGTTTTCCGTATTCCGTGTTTCTGTCGGCGTATACGTGATTGTACCCTTGTTGTTTCAATATTCAGTTGACAGTAGCCTGGCAAGGAACAGATTATAGTCGTTCGGAACTTTTGCCCGGACAGCAGTTGAATTCCAACGGTCAAGGGATTCGTGCCATGTGAACGACTAGGCCATCTATCCTACACCACTGACAAGCCGTAAATATTATCCTCGTTCTTGATCCATAAGCCTACTCACTGATCCATCAAGTCTCTGGGTATTATACGACATCTGTAGACGTTTCCGGAGAGGAAAACCGGCTTTCAAAGTAAAATGGTCTCTGGACGAAGTTGGAAAATCGTATCAGAATCAAAAATGTTTCGGATATTTTCAAATTTTGTTAAGATACTTCACAAACTGAAAACCACCAGATACTACATTATTGTGCCATATGTATTATTTTAATTGCTTATTTCATATTTGCTCCTTGTCTGGGGGTCGGGTGTTCGATCCCTTCATTGGCCGAGAAAGTGCATTCAGATTTTCTGGTTTCCACTTTGTCTGCGGTGCAGAACTGAGTACATCTTTCTAGTCTCTCGGGTGAGACGAAGAACAGGTCCCGTGAACACATTGGCGTGTACTTAAAAGATCCCTTGGCAGTTGGAATTCGATATAAGAGTAGGCTGTGATGCTGCAGTCCGGGGAAAATGTCCCTCGTAGCACGCTGTATGACGTGTGACCGTCTTCATTAACCCAGTTTGGAGCAGAACAGAAGGACGTCAAACTCCATTTCATTTCATATTTATTCGTACAGTGTACCAGGCGCGAATCCAGAGGGGGGGACCCCCCCCCCCCCCTGCCCAGACTTGAAAATTTTTTATGCGATTTTATTGGCGACTTTTAGAACCTATAATTTTGGAATTTACCTTCCGGAAATACGCCAGAATGCACCAAATTGAATCTAATTTACCAAATTTTCCTGGGGGGGGGGGGCCCCAAACCCCCCGTTAATTGGTTGAGTGCCTTTTATCAAACCTAGACTCCCCCCCCCCCTGCAAAAAATACTGGATCCGCGCCTGTGTACACCTCAATACCATATTTATTGTTTCATTACAATCGTACAATCATTTCTGTGCAGTTTACAGCCAGTTTAACGCAATGTAATGGTGCACTGATAGAAATGGGATAGAGGTAGAGGGAGATACCGCTTGGTGTTTCAATATCGCAGTGGGGGGGGGGGCTATCAAATTAAAACATATCGTTTAAGTTGTGTGAAATTTGAAATTATCTTTGTTATGTTGTACATATTGCAAATACCGCCTTCCGTTCTCATTTATAAGAACTAGGTGTGGAACTTGAGAATTGGAATATACAATGAATGGGGTATAGATAGATTAACTATTTTATATGTTTGGAGAGAACTTATATACGCCTTTACGTGTTGTTCAATCTACCTAATTTCATTGAATAAAATATTGTTTAAACTAAACTAAATAATGAATAGGTTGTGCCCGAGCACCGTCAGACCTCTGCCACTACTTTAAAGTTAAATCAAGATGCTGTTCATTGGTACTAATATATTTTATGTAACGCACAAAATTTTCTTCTCTGTAATTTTAGGTGTGAAACTGCAGGGAGAAGTATTAGCTACAATGGCGCGATTTGAGAAATACACATGTATCAGATATGTACCTTATGAAGGGGGGGCAACTCGTGCTAAATACGGTCTTGATCATGACGGTCATATGATATTCCTGAAGAAAGACGCAGGGTAGGTAATACGTGTGGTTTGATGGTCGACAAATGAAATAGTTTAACGTCCTACTGTTCTGCTCCGAATGGGCTAATGAAGGCAGGCATGTGCTATACAGTGTGCTATGCGAGGGAAATCTTGCCCTGGCAGCGGCGCTATGGCTACTCTTATATCGAATTTCAATTACCAAGGGATCTTCTACGTGCACGCCAATGTGACCACGGGACCTCGGTTTTTTGTCCCATCCGAACGACTAGACAGTTCTCCTTGTAAGGCCCCCGTCGTGTATCACTGACACGCGGAAACCAAGCCGGAAAACCTGGATGAACTTTCTCGGTTAATGCAGGGATCGAAAACCCGACCTCCAGGCTAGTAAGCAAGCGTCTTACCCATTTAGACATCGTGGCTCCTTACATTAAAAAATATCTTGAAACAACACGGGTCATAAATTTTAACTAGTATAAATAATGCACGCTTGTCACATTGCCTGTACTATTATGTTAAAAAAATAATGAAACGCCAACATCAGAGGATGACGTCACATCTGTGTTTAAATAGGTTTAAAACACATATACAATTATTGTGGTCGTTAGATACCCAAAGTCCACACAATACGTCAACACGCTGCAAGTAGCTGACATAAGGTGACAAAACATGGAAGCTATTTCTGGAAGAGTGGACAGGAGAGTTATCAAGCTAGACTGGCCGAGTGTCGAATGTCTGTGTTCTGAAATAAGACTCATTACCAATCCATTAGTTTACTCAACTCTCATTGGGTACGAGTTAAGGGGTTTTAAATAACGACGCAACTTCACAATACAAAGTGTAAAGGAAATGGAATGGGGTTTAATGACCTACTTTTATGTTCCTTCTGGGCTGGATATGCGCCATGCAGTGTATATAAGGAATACATCGCGCGTACAGCTGCTCTGCGGACTACTCTTATTTCAAACTTCAACTGTCAAGGAATACAAGGTAGCCTATAAAATACATGCTCAAAAGTAAAAGTAAACTGTTATCTTGATGTTATTTGTATATAGTTTATATTTTATAGGTGTTGGGCTAATCAAGGTAATAAACGAAAGAAAGTTGGTCAAGAAGTATCATGTTGTGCTCGGGTAAGATACCACTAGATTTAAACCAAAAATCATAATATATCACAAGAGACGAACCGAAAACACGTCACTTGAAATGTGACACAGATTATGCTGTATTGCTTTTAAATTATCTATGCAATTATTCTCCAGTATTAGTTACTATATGCTATGTTAGGGTGTAGCCATGACTTATGCTGGTTTAGATCATGGTAAGTATTTTGCAGATTTGTATTTTTTAGTTAATGTGTATATATACATGATTTAGAACTTGCTAAGTATTTTCCACTTAACGTGTATATACACGTGCACGCTATGTATTTTCCAGTTAACGTGTATACACGAGTTAGGACATGCAATGGGTTTATATCACGAACACCAAAGTCCGATGAGGGAAGGTTGGAACAGGGTAAATTGGAAGAATATCAAAAAATGTAAGTAATAACTGAAGGAAGGGAGCAATGTGAATGAACATCCCCTTACTCATCGTCGATATCCACCACTGTAACTTGATTGTTCCTATTAGCCGATCTATTGCTGTCGGTCTTACAACCGATATCCTTGATAAGTTCAACGATTGTAAATCGGATATGATCTTAATACAAACGAATTGTTGCTTCTACGCCGAATTAGGGGGGGGGGGGGGGCTAGTGGTCTAGAGTGCCGCGCTTCGACTTCTAGCTGGCCGGTCACCTCTGGCTTGCGACTGTGGTTTCGAGCCCTGGTGTGAGCGTATGTGGCATGGAGATAGGGACACCTTCTCAACCTCGTGGGTTTCCTCCGGGCAATCCGGTTTCCTCCAACTGCTAAAGACCCCTACGCGCAAGCGAATTATTGAAATAAAAGTAAATCATGTGTTAGTCCCGAAATGACCTAGTTTGTGTTGAGTGAACGTTAAACCCCATTTCCTTCTCTCTCTACGACTAATTAGTGAAAGAAAACTATAAGGATATAGATAAGTATCGTAGACCCGACTTATGTGGAATAGACTTATCGTGAACATAATAGAAATTAAATGAAATGAAATGGAGTTTAAAGCCCTACTGTTCTGCTCCGAACTGAGCTAAGAGTGAAAATCTGTCCCGAAAGCAGCATCGTTTACGCGCACTCCAGTATGTACACGGGACCACAGATTTTCCATTCCAATATAACGACTAGACAGCTGTCCATCTCGGGCCCTCCGTCTTATACCATGGCCGGAAAATTCCAATGAACTTTCTCGGCTAACACCGTGACTTCCTCGGACATTGTGTTTTCTGTTTTCTATTCACGTGTGTACGTGTACATGCGTGCACTCAGTACCACCCAAACGTTCGTTCGTTGCCAGCCACACAGGCACAACCGCTGACAAGAGGGGAAACACTTTTACAAAGTAATCGAAAGGCATTAAACCCCATTTTAATTAATTTCATTTCTCTTACAAAGTTATCTGTCTATATAACCATTGTTATATCCTTGACATCCAAGTCTAAACATATCGTAATTGAACCATTCTATGACGAAAACGTTTTGGGTTTATTTTATAGCTGGCTATAAATGGTATAAAGGTATTCCAAAAGAAGCCGCTCTGGCGTATGGATATGATTTTACGAACCCGATGCATTACGGAAGAACGGTTTGACTTTCATTTTTATCTGTAATCTTGTTTATAATTTAAAATTATACAATTATTTGTAAATTAATTCTTTTATAAACTTAAGCGACTTAAACTTTGTTTGGACATCGATGTACCATAAATCCGATTAATTAAGGCGGATAAACGCCATGAACACTCCTGGTTAGTGATCCAGCGCCTGACTCACTGAGACACCACCGCGGTTCCCTTAAAACGTGAATTGTTTGTAGTCGCTCTTTTTACTAATTGGAGCAGCATTGTCTGTTTATTTCATTCGAACAGATTGATTAATACTTACAAGACAAATGCTTCAGAGTGAGTGTTTCTACTTTAGAAATATATTCAATTTTAATTTTTTGTCAGGAATTTGGTAATGGAAATGGTCCAACGCAATCTGTGTTATTCAAAGAGCTTCAATCAATCACCCATGGTTATCACAATCCATTTTACCTGTTTGCTGAAATCTCCAGATCCCATCAGTGTGATAGTAAGTTCTGTAAATGTTTGGTGTTTTAGTTTTATCTAAAAGTTATTTTCCAGCTCGCCCACCGCAATTATTTCTTATCATAATTAACTGATATTAATTAATCTGTGATTAAATATGTCCATGTTTTATTTGCTATTTTAAGAAGCACATGGGGCCTGACAAGGGAGAGTGTGTAGTGATTGGGGTGGGACGAAAATCCAAGTCTCCAGTACAAATTGGCGTGCTCGTAAAAGACTTCGATGTAAGAGTTGACAGTAGTGATTGGGACGAAAAGCCAAGTCTCCGGTACAAATTGGCGTGCTTGTAAAAGACTTTGATATAAGAGTTGACAGCAGAAATAAAATCCCTCACAGTAAATTGTATCGCATATACCAGTCGGAGCAGAACAGTAGGACGTTAATCCCCACTTTGTTTCATTTCATTTTGTTTTTGCTATTTAGAGCTCTACTGTTCGACCTATAAGGATAAGCATCCGTCTTCATCGTAATCGGCTGATTGGGACCATGGCTGATTGGGACCATGGCTGATTGGGACCTGGCTGATTGGGACCAGATTTTTGACTGATTCGGACCAGATTTTGGCTGATTTGGACCACGACAAGGCTCACTCGGGCCATTACGTAAATGACGAGAATGTTCAAAATATGTTTGCATACATTTGATAATAAGACAAAAATGACAATATTTTTTATCAATATACACAAATACACATGAAAGAAAGTTAATTAAATCACACTATTGATAGTATAAAACTCGAGTAGAAATATACAAGAACCACATCACGCCATTTATTGTTAATTAATGACAAGCCTAGTAATCCAATAAACAATCGTCAGTAAGATCTGAGTAATACAGTACATTTTCCACGATGCTGTCTACCCGTTTATACTTGTGTTAAAATTGAGTCTATCAATCTATTATGTTTATTTTCTGAACAAGGTGGGATAAATACTGTGACTGTTTTTATATACATTATATTCGAAATAACCGATTTCCATTATGCTACCAACTGTATTGCTGGTATTAGTTTTCAAATTTGTATTACTTATTGAAATTAACATAAATTGGTTTAAACAGTATTTCTATAACATAATTACACACAATCTATGTAAAATGTATTCAAATTACCGTTATGCTACTGTATTGCTAGTATTAGTTTTCAAATGGACATGACTTATTGAAATTAACATAAATTGGTTTAAACAGTATTTCTACAACATATGATTAAACACAATATAATGGATTCCGAAACAAGAGTTATAATAAGATAAATCGTTGTTAATACAGTCACTGTGACACAACAAAATTGAATCTAAAACATAAATCGACGTACATAGAAACACATATTATAGTCACGCTATAGCCTAGATAAATCCTTTTAAGTTTAAACTTAATTCAATATCAAAATCTCACTTTTTAGTATTTTTTTATTGTGTGGTCCGAATCAGCCTAGTGGTGGTCCGAATAAGCCTGGAATGTGGTCCCAATCAGCTTTGACGTTTGGTCCGAATCAGCCATGGTCCCAATCAGCTTGGTTTCCGTCTTCATTAGCCCAGGCGGAGTAGAACAGAAGGTCGTTTAACCCCATTTCATTCCATTTCATGTTGCTTTTTGTTGGTATTTTAGAGCTACACTGTTCGGCCTTTAAGGGTAAGTGTGTGAATGGGGGATATTTATCACTGGTTCATGGAAAATGTGGCTGTAACTGTCCGGATAATTTAGATCCAGGTACAAACTGTGCTACCATGAGGAAAAAATGTAAGTATTCACAACAACCATTTCCTTTAATTGGGTTTTATCTGAATGAAATAAGACGTCAATTACCCATTGATTCCATGATCTTGTTTTTGCGTGGTGTGGGGAGGGGGGGGAGGGGGGGCAGAGGGGGACCTTGATTAAGAAAATCAATGATTTATGGAGGGGTGAGTGACATACGGAAATCATAGTATAACATATCAGAAAGTAAGTGAACAGAAATTGTAATATAATTCTAATTCAGTTCATTTAATGTCTATATGCTTTTTGTCTATCAGTACACATGAGTGAGAGAGAGAGGGAGGGGGAGAGAGAGAGAGAGAGAGAGAGTGAGGAGGGGTGGGGGTGAGGAGGGTAACGTACACTTGACTAAAACGGTGAAAAGCAAGACGTTAAACCCGATTTAATTTCACTTATGTTACATTATTATTATATTCCTTATACGTCTACATAATTTCATGAACGTATTATTATAGTACCACCAACGAAGTGGGCAAAAGGAACGTATAGTTTACTGGAGCCAAGAGAAGGTTGTCCTGCAGGATTTAAACAGGGTTCTATTAAACATTGGAGTGTTGGTCATAGTATAATTGGTAAACCATTCAACTTGTCGGGCGAATACATGTCCACTATGTTCAAACATCAGTTTTGTTCTATCACTGACAATAAAGATGGTGGCGAGTGGGAGAGGGGACAATACTGTATCTTCAGACGTGGAGGTACCTGCCCTAAAGGTTTGTTGTATGTATTTAAATGATTTTTTACCTGATTGACTTACTTGAGTGGATTACTTACTTATATTTATACATGTTAAATCACCTAGTAATATAACTATAGCGGAATTACATCAATTTTCTTCATACCGTGTCTAATTTACACATTCGCGAGCACGTAAACGATGCCTTGGCAGTTGGAATTCGATATAAGAAGGCCGTTGCGCCGCTGTCCGGACAATATTTTCCCCATAGCACACTATATGGCGTATGACCGTCTAGTAGGAGCAGAATAGCTGGACGTTTAAACCCAATTTAATTTCATACCCAACAAGGAATTAAAATGCCGCGATAACTGTTGGAAAGGAATGCCACTACCATAGAAAACATGGCGAAAAATTGTCATGGTGACAGAATTATAGAGTGGTTGATTCTAAGTACAAGGTAGTTAAACAGCCCGTCGATTTGTCAAGTGGAATTTAATATTTCTTTTTAAAAATACCACTGTTGTTTGGGTCTGGAATTAAGGGCTCCTACATGGTTAATTCACCGAATGAGGGATATCTCGTTTAATTGTACATAATATCGCCTGGTATCAGTGTCAATAAGTTTTTATCAAGATTGTGATACACTGCCATTGTCATACAATGATCTGAAAACTCCACCACCAGAATATACACAGATCGAATATACTTGTTATTATTGGGACACTTCATGTTGCTGAGATGTATGTCTACTTTGTCAGTTTCATGTTCTGGTAAAACTAACATTAGTGTCATTAGATATCGTTCTGGTAAAACTAACATTAGAGTCATTAGATATCGCTCTAGTAAAACTAACATTAGAGTCATTAGATATCGCTCTAGTAAAACTAACATTAGAGTCATTAGATATCGTTCTAGTAAAACTTACATTAATGTCATTAAATATCGTTCTAGTAAAACTATATAACATTAGTGTCATCAGATATCGTTCTGGGCCCGGTTGCTCAAAACTAAGTTATTTTAACGCTCCGTTAAACTCTAACGGATCGTTATCTTTGTAACGTGTCGTTTGTTAACGGTCCGTTAAATTTCTGTTGCTGGAATGTCAATTTCATTATCCGTTAGCTAACGGATTCATTAAAGCTAATCCAAGAGAAGACTATTTGTTCATTGGCTGAATTTAAAAATTTTAATTTCATAGAAGTAACTATTAACAAGAAACTGAAGACAGCGAGACAGCTGTATGTGCAGTCCTTTAGAAATTTTAGCGTAAATGTGTAAGAAAAATTATGGGATTTGCACTACAGAATTATGGGGCCATTATTTCCTATAGTCCACCTAAATTCTGTAGAATAGTATAGAATTTCATCGTATAAAAAATGGAATAGGCCCGCATCGTCCAACCCTCTAGAATGTTCTATAGAACACTACATTGGTAATCTATGACTTTTTGCTATAGCCAACTAATGCCATCATTAAACAGATAACGGAGCCCCAAACCTCCATTAAATATAACGCCAAGTTAACGACACATTAAAGTTAACGGGACTTCCAGCAACAGTCTTTCTCTCTGTTAAAGTTAACGATCTGTTAACATGGAGTTAACGGGTCGTTAAAAGATAACGGAGCTTTGAGCTAACATACGTGTCATCAGATATCGTTCTGGTAAAAATGAGAGATTCGAACATTTGGTATTTTGTAGGATTTGAAGAGGGATTTATTCAGTTCGATGACAGCTCAAAACAAGCTGGTCAAGACGTTAAACCGGAAGTAAAGGACACGATACCGGATGGTAGCTATGGGAAGGATGTAGGAATACAGACATGTTGTCGTGATGATGGTTATATTGATGAAGCTATAACTCTACCTCTAGATAAACCATTTGTTCTACTTCCATTAGTCTTTTATCACGATTGTCAACATGTTAAAGGTAAGATAAATTGTTTTTCACGATTGTTAAAGGTAACATAGATCGTCGTCGCCCCTGTCCGTCTAGACGTCCGTCTGTCCACAATTTCTTTGTGGACACTCTACATGTCACAAGTTTTTTTTATCATGATTGCCAATAGTAAGATCTATTGTTTATCACGATTGTTAAAATGTTAAAGGTAAGGTATAGTGGTCATCACGATTGTTAAAGGTAAGATATATTGTTTATCACGATAATTGTTAAAAGTAAGTTATATTGTTTATCACTGTTGTCAACCTGTTCAAGGTAAAATACATTGTTTATCACGATTGTCAATATGTTAAAGATAAGATATATTGTAAGTAATAAGGTACCCAAAAACATAAGCATAAACTACGAGCACGATGATTTTTTAAGGGTGGGGCTGGTGGAATGAATTAACGGGCAAAATGTGTATTTCCACTTGACTCGTCTATTTTAAAACCCTAAAGTTAGAGACATGGCTTTACTCAAGTTTGAATATTTCAATAATGTAGCTTACGAAATGAAATAAGGTTTAAAGCCCTACTGTTCTGCCCGACTGTGCTAATGTGGACGGAGTTAGTCGGGCAGTGTGGACGAAGTTACCTTAAAAGCCCATATCTTTCATGTAGGGATGCTTTTATATGGATCTTGTTCGAATGACCAAACATACCAATGTAAAAGCGAGAGAGAGAGAAAGAGAGAGAGAGAAATGGGGTTTAACGTCCACACGACACAAAGTAGGTCATATCTGGACTAACATACGGTTTTTAATTTTATTTCAATAATTCGCTTGCGTGTAGAGGTTTTTAGCAGTGGGAGGAAACCGGAGTGCCCTGGGGATACCCACAGCCGCAATCCAGAGGTGACCGGCCAGCTAGAGGTAGGTCGAAGCGCGGCACTCTAGACCACTAGGCCATCGCAATCCCCGCAATGTAAACGCGGTTGTTAGATTTAAGGTGTTAGTATTAGATGATTTTATGATCAAGAGTAAAAGAGATCTTCCCAAACTATTAAATGTTGTAGCGTATCCTTGTTGTTATGCATTGGTTAATTTTTTATGTTAACAGGAGCTGTAGCTGTTAATGAATTTATGAGATTCGCCAACGATAAAACAGGAGCCGCTAAATTAACAGGAAAAACCAAGTTTGTGTTTGATATGTTCAACAAATTCAAAATCCATTTTTGTTACTATATACCAACTAAAAGAGGTAAGGTTGTTCTTCAAAACTCGGAAATGACGTATTCACAACAGTTGATTGATATGGTGTAATATTATAATTGGTTAATATACAAATTATAATAAATTTAATATTTATAATTAGTTAATGTATACGTCATACAATACTATGATATTATAATTAGTTAACAAAAACATCTTAATATAAATAGTTAATATACACGTCATACTACATGTATAGTGCGATATTATAATTAGTTAATATACACATCATACTATACTGAGATATTATAATTAGTTAATATACACATCATATTATACCGGGATATTATAATTAGTTAATATACACATCATACTATACCGTGATATTTTTGTTAATATACTCATCATCATAGTATACTGTGATATTATAATTAGTTAATATACACATCATACTGTACCGTGATATTATAATTGGTTAATATACACATCATGGTATACTGTTATATTATAATTAGTTAATATACACATCATACTATACTGTGATATTTTAGTTAATATACTCATCATACTATATTCTATATTGTGGCTGTGTTATATTATAATTAGTTAATATATTTAACAGATTGTGGTGGTGTAATATCGTTAAATGATGATAAACCAGAAGTTACATTCACATCACCGGGATATCCTTCATTATACGATGATACACTGGAATGCAGCTGGTTAGTCAAGGTAAATATAGTCCAGGTCAACATGTCTAATCGTAAATAGCATGGGGTTTAACATCCAGCTTTTCTACACCGTACTGGGGTTGGGATGGCCTAGTGGTCTAGAGTGCCGCACTTCGACCTCTAGCTGGCCGGTCACCTCTGGCATGCGGTAGTGGTTTCGAGCCCTGGTGTGCGCGTATGTGGCATGGAGATAGGGGCGCCTTCTAAACCTCGTGGGTTTCCTCCCACTGCTAAAGACCACCACGCGCAAGCGAATTATTGAAATAAAATTTAAAAACCCGAAATGACCTAGTTGTGTCGAGTGGACGTTAAACCCCATTTCTCTCTCTCTCTCTCTCTTCCCGTCTCTCTCTCTCTCTCTACACCATACTAGTTGATAAAGACAAGGACGGGGATAGGGGTAATCGTAAATATGGGAATATAGAAGATATTGTTTTTTTTGTGTCCAGTAACGTTTATTGTCTCTTTATCTCACGAGACCCTGCAGCTTACCGTTGCTAATCGATTTGTTCAATTTGTGCTGATTAAGACTGATTTTAACTGATATTTTTCTTTGTAATTTGGCTTTAGGACAATACTAGAATAATTTAAACTTAAGTTTTTTCGTTACAATGTAGACTAATACGTGTCTTATATATTTAATTTCTCACCAAATATTGTGTACATCAATCCAATACAAATACTATTTATATAATTTAATATACTGCAGTCCAGATAGACAGAATACAGTATAACGATTGGCCTGACAAGGACAGCAGCCTAGTCGTTCGGATGGGACGAAAAACCGAGGTCCCGTGTACATATTAGCGTGCACGTAAAAGATCCCTTGACAGTTGGAATTCGATATAAGAGAAGGCCGTAGCGCCGCTGCCCGGGCAAAATTCCCCTCATAGCACACTGTATGGCGTATGCCCGTCTTCCATTACCCAGGTCAGGTGCAGAAGAGTAGGACGTTAAACCCCATTTTATTTCATTTCATTTATTTGTTTTACTAGGGGCCAACGAATAGCAATGTTGTCTTGAAGTTCGAAGATTTTGATTTTGAGTCTGGAAAAAAACGATGTAAAGACAGCCTTGAGATCAGATACAATCAGATTGGACAAACAGGATTCAAGTAGGATTTATTTTATATCTCATGGTGACCTTTACTTTACACGAGAAATAAAATCATGTTTGTGGGGCGGGGAATATTTATATCGTTAAGGTTTTCGCGGGGATGCGTTTTCCGATAAATGTTTAGCTGTGTGAAACATGGCCGGATCGATTTGAAGCATATCTGAGTCAAGTTATATGTTTAACACTGGTTTGTCAATGTGATGATGAACAGAATAGCATCTACATTGCCAACATACCTGACCCCTACCAATTCTCGCCCGTTTAAATATTTTATTTAAGATCCATTTCTCCCCCCGCCCCACCTCTATACTCACCCGTTTCTATTCCCTACCCTTATACTCCTCCGTTTCTCTTCCCTACCCCTATACACGTACGTTTCTTTACCCAACCTCTATACTCCTCCGTTTCTATTCCCTACCCCTATACTCCTCCGTTTCTCTTCCCTACCTCTGTGCTCCTCCGTTTCTATTCCCTACCTCTATACTCCTCCGTTTTTATTCCCTACCTCTATACTCCTCCGTTTCTATACTCTGCCCCTATACTCCTCCGTTTCTCTTCCCTACCCCTATACTCCACCGTTTCACCTCTACGCCTATACTCCTTCGTTTCTTTACCCTACCCCTAAACTCCTCCGTTTCTATCCTTTACCCCTAGACTCGTCCGTTTCTCTTCCCTACCCCTATACTCCACCGTTTCACCTCTACCCCTTGCTCCGCCGTTTCTCTCCCCTACCCCTATGCTCCCCGGTTTCCTCTCTACCCCTATTATCCTCCGTTTCTCTCCCCTAGCCTTATTCTCACCGGCTTCTCTCCTCTACCCCTACACTTCCCCGTTTCTATCCTCTACTCCTATACACACCTGTTTCGTCACCAAGTTTACAGATGAGAAATAACAACTGTTGCATCTTGCATCTTGTTTGTAGGCTAAACCTGCTACCCAATTCGTCATTATTACTCAATATTCCATGTTTTTAGGTTTTATTACCCAATATTTTATGTTTTTAGGCTTTATTACTCAATATCCCATATTTGTATGTTTTACTACTCAACATTCCATGTTTTTAGGTTTAATTACATATTATTCCATGTTTTTAGGTTTTATTACTCGTTATTCCATGTTTTTAGGTACTGTGGAGATAAGTTTGATAAGAATATCCGGAGTATCAATAATTTTGTAGTTCTTAATATGAAGACAGATATGGGAGGACGACGGAGGGGTTTTAAAGCACGTGTTACACTTGTTAGGCGTAAGTAAATACAAAGTCTCATACATACTAATGAAAGAGAGAGGCGGAGGGGGTTAATGATCACGGGACACAGGCCATGTCTTTTCTGGTCATAAAGCGCTTGCACCCGGACCCGGAGAAAACCAAAGACCCCTTGGCAGATGGAATTCGATATAAGAGTAGGCCATAACGCCACTGTCCTGAAAAAATTTCATATAGCACACTGTATGGCGTATGCCCATCTTCATTAGCAAAACAGTAGAACGTTAAACCTCATTTCATTTCATGTCTAGCTAGGAAATTGATATTGATATTTTTGATAATGTGATATATAATATTCTTATGTTTACATGTGTTATATAATTTGATTCTGTGTGATTTGTTATAGCTAAAGATATGTGTTATAATGTCAGTGATAGAGGCCAGACATATCGTGGTAAAGTGAATTATGACCGTGATTTTAGATCGTGTATACCCTGGCGGAAAACAACAAACTGTCCACATCATCAATATCAATCAGAGTAAGCAGGTTTAGCAAATCTTTTATTCTTGTTTTATTTTATTATTAGTATATTAGTTATTTTATATTATTAGCATATTACTATTTTACATCATTAGTTATATTACTATATTATATTATTAGTCATATAAGTATTTTATATTATTAGTTATATTACTATTTTATATTATTAGTTATATACTATTTTATATATTAGTTATATTTTATATTATTATTACTATTTTAAATTATTAGTTATATTACTATTTTATATTATTAGTTATATTACTATTTTATAGTATTATTATTTTATATTATTAGTTATATTACTATTTTATAGTATTTGTATATTACTATTCATATTACTAGTTATATTAGTATTTTATATTATTAGTATCTTACTATTTCATATTAGTAGTTATATTACTATTTTATATTATTAGTTATATTACTATTTTATATTATTAGTTATATTACTATTTTATATTATTAGTTATATTACTATTTTATATTAGTAGTTATATTACTGTTTATATTAGTAGTTATATTTCTATTTTATATTAGTAGTTATATTACTGTTTATATTAGTAGTTATATTTCTATTTTATATTTTTAGTTATATTACTATTTTAGATTATTAGTTACATTACTATTTTATATTTTTAGTTATATTACTATTTTATATTATTAGTTATATTACTATTTTAAATTAGTAGTTATATTACTGTTTATATTAGTGGTTATATTACTATTTTATATTTTTAGTTATATTACTGTTTATATTATTAGTTATATTAGTATTTTATATTAATTGTTATATTACTATTTTATATTATTAGTCTTAGCATAATATGATCAAATGTAGTTCCTAAATGACATATGAAATTAATTACAGGCTTAGAAGTATATACAGAGCTGAAAAGTTAATATAATATTATCAAAAACAGCTTAGGTCACTAAGTTCTCCTTACCTAAATGATAGTTCAATTTGATGACAGTTATAGATATACCTTTGTTACATACGTTACATAATATTGTATTTCTATATGACTTTATATTTTATTGAAATACTGATGTGACGTCATCCTTTACAATAATGTACTTACGGGCAACTTGCCAACCGTACATTATCTATACTCACGTGACTTATTTCATTGAAAAGCACGTGCATGATAGTGTCTGTATTTTGAATTGTTTAATCGTAATCTCAAGCTAAAGACATTGCGTAATATATTGAAACAACACGTGACTAACGCCTCGTGAAGTATCAGTAACTATATTACTTAATGTCCCGCTCTCGACCATTAAACCATACTTATTCTATGTTACTTTATATTGTAATACTATATGTTACTTTATATTTTATTAATGTAAATTACTTTATATCATATTACTTAGTATTACCATGTTACTTTATATTACATTACTATATGTACTTTATATTATATTACTATATTTTACTTTATATTATATTACTATATTTTACTTTATATTATATTACTATATTTTACTTTATATTTTATTACTATATGTTACTTTATATTACTATATGTTACTTTACATTGCTATATGTTACTTTATATTATTATGTTACTTTATATTATATTACTATGTTACTTTATATTATATTATGTTACTTTATATTATTGTGGTGTTATTTTATGATGTATTACTCTATATTGCATCATTTGGCTTTCCGTCGTTTTCAGACAGACTGGTGCACCATTGGAAGACAATTATTGTAGAAATCCTGATCATACGTTCACACCTTGGTGCTATATACTTAACTCGGAAGGAGAATGTGAACGAAATTACTGTGATGCTTGTGGGCTGGGTAAATTTCTTTTTCTCTATTTAAGCAGTATATAACGTACATGCAGCTAACAATTTTTTTAACATTCGGAATAATTTTTGTTATTCCCATTTCTCGATTTCCCTTCTTGTAGTTTTGTGCAGTTTGTTTTATGTTTTGTTGGACATTAAAGTAACTAGATGATCTCTGATTAATATTTGTAAAATGACGCAAAAGTAGTTGATTTATTTAAATCTGCGTGATTGATTTCTTGATTGTTTTGTTCAGTGGATATTACTTCCACAGATGTTTAACAGCCGATACTTTGAGCTTGAATTGAAGCTATAATTATACTACCGCGTTTTATTTCGATACGAACAGCACTTATCTCAACACTAATCGAAATGGCATGTCAGATAAAACTTATTCAATACTTTAATTTGATATCAACCAAGGATGTTAAACATCTTTAAATTCTTCAATAATAAAATCCTAAACTATTTACATCTATATTTTCCAGTTTTTGTAAATATTTTATTGATTTCGTTTTTGCAGAAGATGCATATGATAAAGTGGGGAATTGTAAGAAGCTGAAGGAAGAAGGTTTCTGTTCCAAACCGAAAGAGGAGGTTTTACCAAAATGTGCAAAAACATGTTCAGCGGCAGCACCAAAGGAGAAATCAAGTTAGAAAGTTATAGTTTAATTTAACCTGCATACTTTATGTTGTCCAATACTAAAATCCAATAATACTAAATTATATTTTCTGGAACCTCAGCCGGAAGTTATCTTAGACCCTAAAACTTTGCATTCTGATATCAATGTGAAAACCATTGCCATAGTTACATATAAACAGTGATGACGTGCACTCGATAGTGTATGCTTATTCTGTTTTGATTCCCTCATACATCTCTCTCGTTACACTATTTTGTATCACTTCCAATCACACGATGTCACTGAGTCATGTGGTTTGGTTTAGATGGCATGATTCGACGAGGAATATGGTTGCATGTCCAACCTCATGGGTTTTCTGCTGACCCCTCTTCCTCATATGGGTACAAACTCCTACGCGCAAGCAAATTATTGAATTAAAATTGCATCATGCTGTTAATGTGAGTTTAAGCAATTATAATCCGTTGCAAACTATATTATCGTGTAAGACACATCTCTAACATGAATACCAGTCCAAACATGGTTCCATTCCGGTCAGTATTGACAAACAAATATGGAATTTCATTGATCTACATGCTCCTCGTTATGTATTAAGCCTCTCGCCATTTTCCACACATATTTATTGGTACCCCTGGTGAACCAAAGCCGGGACATTATCTAGTGTTAGTATGTTGATTTCTTCTCTTAGATTAAATGTTAAATAATCAATCTGGGTTCATATTAACGTGGATTAAGTCCTGAGAAATTTGACATTTTAGTGAAAAATACAATTAATGGATCGTTACTTTAATGTTATTTTGATGTTTTCCAGTAACTTTGGTAAAATGCCCAGCACCGGAAAAGTTAGCTGATTCTGATATTGTCGGCGAACTTAAATCTTCATATTCTGTCGGTGACACGGTCAAATATCAATGTAAAACCGGAAATGAATCTCATATTATATCATGTTTATCTGACGGAAGTTGGTCACCTGGGAAATATGTCTGTGGAGGTAAACTAATCTTGTATTCACATTATTTAAGACGTACGAGGTCTTGGATTCACATTATGTAAGACGTACGGGGTCTTTTATCCACATTATGTAAGACGTGTGAGGCCATGGATCCACATTATGTAAGACGTACGCGGTCTTGGTTCCACGTTATTTAAGACGTTCGAGGCCTTAGATCCACATTATGTAAGACGTACGAGGTCTTGGATCCACACTATGTAAGACCTACGAGGCCTTGGATCCACATTATGTAAGACGTACGAGGCCTTGGATCCGAATTATATAAGATGTTCTGGACCATGGGTTCACATATTTTAAGACGTGCGCGGTATTCGCACATAAAGATTCAGTTCGACTCTTGTTGGCTGTACGAGTTGTCTGATAAATTGTATATTTTGTCGTATGGATTAAACTGTAATTTCATGATTCTTACTCGGCTAGATTCCGGGAGTGAACGTGATAAGGAGAAGACTGGGATGTCCAAGTATATGAATTTGTTACGGTTGTTCTTATGTTTACCTCCAACTCTTAATGACCTGTGCGCAGAACCGATTTATCAAATTTAGAAATACGATATTATTATGGTTCCGAAATATCGTGTTTAAAGACGATTCACCCATGACAAACAAAGCTACTAACAATGACTTACTCTTCAATTCAGCTTGTTCTACTGGCTGGCTAGCATCGGGTGGAGTATGTTTAAAATACTTTTCACAACCCCTGACCTTTGTCATGGCAGCACAATTCTGTCAGAAATATGGTGGATCCGTAGCAGATGCCAAGACCAAAGAACAGATGGAGTTTCTAGTGTCAATAAGGTTAGTTTTAATGTCTATGCGTAGTGTAGCTTAAAAGCTCTCTGGTGTGGGTATTATAATATTGGAAATTGTTTAACGTCCGTAATTGACTCAAGAGTCATACGTGCAAGCGTATTATTGAAATCAAATTAAACCATACGTTTGTCCCGAAATGTCATAGTTTGTGTTAAGTTGACCCCTCTCTCTCTCTCTCTCTCTTTCTCTCTCTCTCTCTCTCTCTCTCTTTCTCTCTCTCTCTCTTGCAAAAGAATATGCTGAAAAGTTTAGTCAAATTGCTAGTCTCTGAACCTAGATGTTAGTGATTCAATTTTATGTTCGCCTCGATCGTCAATACTTGATTAACGATTTTTACAGTTATTTCATCCATCGTAAAACATATCCAATAAATATCGCACGTTACGATGGTATCGAGAGTAAATTAGATGCATTTATGGCCTAAAGAAATGACTGCATAGCTCTTTCATAACGCATGTTTAAGTATGGGATTCTCCCCATTTATCTCCTGACGTTTCTTCTTCCCAGTTGGCGCAATATAGCCCGGTTAGAGCGGATGTGCCATTAAACCACATTTCATTTCATTTCATTTCTTCTTCCCAGAACTAAAACTTTAACGATGTGGATCGGCTTGAATGATGTTAAAGAAGAGGGCAAATTCGTCTGGTCAGACGAGACGCCTTTAGTCTGGAACAATTGGTCTAAAGGTAAGTGGAGTTTAGTTTGATGTTTGATCTTAGCGCTTAGTGATGCAATATTAGCTTATATGGATTTATATTTCTTAGCTTAATCAATATGCCAGAGCTTCACCACTTTATATAGACTAAAGCGTCTAATAATAGAGCAATTATTTAAACTAAGAAACACAACAAAAGTACAACTCTGTTTAAATCATTTCAACAATTTTGGCCATACTCAAAACGGTCCCGCTGCTTCACTGTTCGTTGTAGATGTATGTGTATGTCTGTATTTTCAGGTTCCCCTAACAATAATTATAATATGGAAGATTGTGTTATAATGTATGGCGAACAACTGGATAATAAATGGAATGATCATCCTTGTCGTTCAAAATACTACCAGTATTCCTTCACATGTCAGAACAAACCTTCTAGTTAGTATTGTTATGTATCGCCTGAATGTAATATTTGTATCACTGTCTTCATTAGCCCAGTTCGGAGCAGAACGGTAAACGTTTTTTTCCCTTCCACCGGAGCCTGGTCTTATGACGTCATATGTGGATTGTGGGTTAGGATAAGGGTTAGGCTTGGCCCATGGTTAGGGTTAGGGCTTGCCATGTCTACATCTCGAGACTGTGACGAAATCTGCAGGCCACAGCCCTTATCCTAACCCTTATCCTAACCCACAATCCACATATGACGTCATAAGACCAGGCTCCGGTGGATGGTAAAAAAACGTTTATCCTAATCCACATATGACGTCATAAGACCAGGCTCCGGTGGATGGTAAAAAACGTTTACCGAGCAGAACAGTAGGACGTTATACCTCATTCCATTTCATTCCATTTCTGTGTTTCTCCTGTATTAGTAAATCCAGTAAGACAAAACAAAACAAACCACATAGCAAGACATAAACAACAAATTTCAAATCAATTGTATGGATCCGAGGTGCCAGTCGTAAGCGTAGAGGGTATTTGATATTTTATTGTATTTGATATTGTATTTGATATTTTATTGTATTTGATATTTTATTGTAATTGAAATTTTATTGTGTTTGGTATTTTATTGTAATTGATATTTCATTGTATTTGGTATTATATTGTATTTGATATTTTATTGTATTTGATATTTTATTGTATTTTATTGTATTTGGTATTTAAGAACGAGTATTATGTGTAAATCGCCGTGAAGACTGTAAGAAGTTGCTACAGGCCGATCCTAAAATGTGTATCTCAAGACGAGATTTCAGTAGTGAAAACTGTGCTGCCGACTGTGGTATTTGTAAAACAAGCCAAGGTAAGATCAATCTCAGCTGTGGTTTGTGTGTGACTGCTGTAGGTAAGCACAGATCAACAAAAAATTATACAGTTCCTGTCGTTTGTAGAATGGGGTTTGAATATCTTTTCTAATTGCAGTTTTGTTCGTGTTATGATGTGCTTTCGAATGAGTGCATTCTAATTCTAACCGTGCAGGATTGGTATCTTTTTAAATTTCGTAAATTGATTTAGCTACTAAGAGTTATATATTGAATGGATTTTATTTTCATTAATTTGGTACTGTTTCATTGTATAATATACCTATAATTTTAAGAGTACGCTCAACAATATTATTTGATATTTTGCTGTATTTGATATTTTGAAGTATTTGATATTTTGCTGTATTTGATATTTTGCTGTATTTGATATTTTGAAGTATTTGATATTTTGAAGTATTGGATATTGTTTGATATTTCATTGTGTTTTATGGGTCAACAATATTATTATTATTATTATTATTAATATTAGAAGTTAAATCGTGTGATGTAGTAGCTGCAACACCAAATGTTATACTAGATACACAAGGAAAAAAGGTATCAACAGGTCACGTTGTGAGATATAAATGCAAACCAGGATTTGTGCAAGATAGCGGTGACAAGGTTCGGTCATGTATGGTAGACAGATCACTGTCAGGCAAACCATTAGTTTGTAAATGTAAGTTATCTCGATAATAATAAAGCGTTTCAGCTCAACTCGGAGATTGAGGTGATTCCCTTATAGCATGCTACGTCACCAGTTCCCAAGGGCTTCCCACACTCGGGAAAACGTTTTATTTGAATTCCGTACTGGTTTAATTTTATTTTAGGCAATCTTTTTCATCGACACATTCACCTCGTTCTCGTTCTGGGAACGCATCTGAACCTCGCGTAACCCATGTTGCCCATATTTATTAAATGTCACGCGTAACCCATGTAACCCATATTTATTACATGTCACGTGCAACCCACGTTGACCATATTTTTTAAATGTCACGTACAACCCATGTTGCCCTTGTAACCATATCTATTAAATTTCACAACCAATTTCACATATCATATTAATCTTTTTGTGTAATCCATCTATGTAGTCGGACTACAGACCAATCAAAATTTAAGACAACAATATCCACTCATAATAGCAGTGTGTAGTGGGATTACCTTTAGCCTAATCAAACGCTGCGCGGAGTATGTTTGATTTTTTTTAAATGTATCGGGCCGTAAATCTGTAGTTTTAGATATGGTGGTAGTAATACAATACAATAAGTTAAAGATACCCTGCTCTTAACCAGTCTTTATATTTCCATGATTTCAGCATCAGAAAGTGTGATAGAGCCTAGCAACAATGTACAACTTCATCGATTTACACGTATTGGTAACCAATGTCAAATGTATACATCTAGCAACGACAACTTCCGGATTAAACGATCAGGGGAGATAATAAAGTGGGAATTCTATTCTGTCTATTCTGGTCAGGCAGCTTTAGTTGTGTTTAGACCAACAAATGATAAATTTCAGTAAGTTGATAAATAAGATTTTTAATTCCAAATAGTAAAATGGCTGTTTTTGTATTTTGCGAACGCTGAAATAACAACTATTTCTTATTGTTTGAATTTCCTATTTAAAATTAAGTTTTAGTTTAAAAATTCAAATTTTAAGTAGAAAATCTAAAAAGTAAGAAGTAGTTCGTATTTCAGCTTTCGTAGTATGTTGATGTGTGATTAATGGGTATCATGTTGTGTATGATAATAATAATAATAATAATAATAATAATAATAATAATTGTCTTGTATAGCGCTACATTATGTCCAATGGTCATTTCTAAGCGTGTATATCGCTACCGTTTCTATTTTAGATTTCAAGTAATTGGTATAAACCAGTTAGTAAAGTCATCCGATGATAGTTTACAAACGCTTGCCATACCCCCCAACGAGAGAATTAAAGTTAAACCAAATGACCAGATTGGTATCTGGTATGCGTATAAACGGGCTGGAATTCCATTTGTATACTGTGACGGAGCTGAACACCCTGAGGCTGATAATACACTACAGTTGAAGGGTTACATGTGCAACCCCAACCATCTGCAAGTTGACAAGGTTTACAGTTTTAACAAGAGAAGGATACTGTGTAGAATATTTTCACTCAGAGCTCAAATTGGGCCTGTCAGTAAATAAAAATCATTAGTGATAATTTGTTAAAGGCAAATTAAATGAATGGACATTAAAATTAGATTTAGTTTTCAATAGTCGACATACGGCCTGCAATTGAGTCATCTGGCCTGGTTTCATATCCCGGTTGTACGTGGCAAGGAGTAGAATCGCCTGTCTGACCTCGTGGGTTTTCTCCGGGTACTCCGGTTTTCCCCCACTGCTAAAGACCCCCCTATGCGCAAGCGAATTATTGAAATAAAATTAAAGAATATGTTAGTCCCGAAATGACATAGTCTGTGTCGAGTGGACGATAAACCCCATTTCTTTGTCTCTCTTTACACATCAAGCAAGATGGCTATTTTTTCTCACAGGTATTTTTTTCTACCTTGAAGGTACATGAATCAGCTGGGCCTCCTGTATTTAGCATGACTTTAATATTCTGACAAAGGGAGAAGATGAAGCACCATCTTTTCTCACCACATCGATGTCAAACACCGTGTTTTTAAGACACTCTGATATATATACAATAACTATATTTATGTTTTTACCCTTTATTACTCCGTGATATGTAAAACACTTTATCAAATCAACCTCAATGCTTTCCAATTAAGTGTCAGCCATTATCACATATTTGATATTAAACACGGAGATCATTGTAGGAATTGAAGAAACCGGAAGTGACGCAAGCCAAAGGCAAACGTGAGTTTTGTTCCGACTTGGCCAATGAAGGCGGACATAGACCATACAGTGCGCTATGGGGTAATTTTGCCCGGGAAGCGGCGCTATGGCCCACTCTTATATCGAAGTCTAACTGCCTAGGGATCTTTTACATGTATGCCAATGTGTATATCTGATCTCGGTTTTTCGTTCTATCCGAAGGACTAGGCAGCTACTTTTGACAGGCCGATGAATTTTCTCGGCCAATACAGGGATCGAACAAAAACATGAGTAATCCTTATGTACAACTGACTGAAGATAAAAGCGATAACAGACGAAAAGATGTAATATTAGACTGTGATAATGGCTGACATAGATATTGTCCTTTAAGGATCACGTTACATATTAACAAAAAAGGACACGTACCCGCGTGATTTAGCTGAATCAACTAGACTTTGTAATGTTTACTCATTGACGTGTAGTGGTTTGGTGACGCCCGGGGTTGGCCTTTGGTTGTACCACATCAAAACTCAAATATAGCACTCAAAAATGTGAGAAAGGAAGGCATTTTTGATCAGTAAAAACAGGTGAAATAAACTTTTTATCAAAATTAAATACAAATTTTTAAGAAACTGTAGACCTGGAAACAATTTTTTATACGACCATATAAATACTAGCCTAAACAGTGTCATTGGCTATAAATTTTAGTAACATGTACAACAAGTTTATTTCAAAAATTCGCTTACCGAAAGCGAATGACAAAAGACTATAGCTATTTAATCGAGGGGAAATTATTAAAGTGAGTCACCTAGCTCCTCTTTCATTTGTAAATAAAATAGATATTTCATGAACTCTAAAACTATCCATAAATAACAAAAACAGTACTTTGCACTTTCAATTATTATTGTAAACGTTTGAAAGAAAAAAAACAGCAAAAAGATTAACCTAAATTTTGTATTTGTAAATCTGTTTCTGTTGAAATTCATTTTATTTGAAACGACACTTTGGAAACGCCATTCCAGATTGACTCTACAGAATCTAATAAGCGATATTATTCATGACCATTAAACGCCAGTATGTGTTGGATCATTTATTGGTATCTCGCTTGTTGTCTTAGCCGCTCGATCCTGGTGTTGTCTGAAAAATTTCCGGAAGATTTTACGACTTGGTTTTCCATTGTCAGGGGCGCAGAACGGAGGGCTCGACAAGGTTATTTACTATAGGAATTCGAAATAAGAGTAGGTCATAACGTCGCGTATGTTCCCCGACTTTAAACCCCATTTCATTTCAAATCATATCATATATTCCAAGCTCCTTTGTCTTTTAAACTTTGTATGTAATTTAACAAAATTTGCAATTTCCACATATTGATACCCAGACCATAATGGCTACCATCAAAACTCACCATCCCTTTTGTCATGTTATATGTATTGAATACTGGCACATTATATTTATACAAAACAGGCTCCATTTTAGCTATAAAACGCGGCACTTGATGATCTAATCTCAAGTTTAAAATACTCGGACAATGAGGCGTGGCCCATAATAATTTAGGCCACGTTTTGTTTCCTATTGTTTTAACTACAGGTGCAATAAATTTGTTTGCAATATTTTGAACATTAAAACCGTCGTGAATACCAATACCAAACACCACTAACGATTTCCGTGCATGCTTTATGGAATTTATCATTTTGACGAAGTTCCGACCGGAAATGGATTTATAGTAATATGTAAACATTAGTCGGAATCGTCCATGACACAAATCCTTGACGTTGTGATCTAACTGACCTCTACATAACTTCTCTGTAAACATGTACATCCCTGTACACTTGTCATGTTTATCTGAAATATAAACTTGTCATGTTTATCTGAAATATAAAAGTAGCTAAGTCTCTAACTCATATTTAAAGTAACTAAGTTTCTAACTCAATATTTCAAGTAACTCAGTCTCTAAATCATATTTAAAGTAACTAAGTCTCTAACTCAATATTTAAAGTAATCAAGTCTCTAACTCGATATTTAAAGTAACTAAGTCTCTAACTCAATATTTAAAGTAACCAAATAATTTAAATTAACATTGATGTTGTGATCTTTAGAGGAAAAGATGGACTTCTGATATCCAATATTTAAGACAAAATAAACATTTCAACATCGGTACACGAATACTTCAGGTTTAGTTAACATAAGAAAGCGAGAAGTAAGAAAGTTAGAATTGAAATTTCTTCCATTGGAGAACCAAGAAAGTTAGACTTAAAATGTTTTCAACGGGAGTTATAGGTAATAGTTACCGTTTTAACCAATTTTATAACTTACCTTTTGGGACGCCCTTTTTCATAGCACCATCGAATGTATTATTTCTAAGAAATAACAGAAGTGCCGTGTAGAGGTGTCGTATATAAGAATCACCATTTAAATATAACGTGGCATCGTCTAACAGTTGACACGCTTCGGTATGATTATATTTCCTTAACTTACACCTTGTGTCGTTCGGTATGAAATCCGAATATTCACCGTGTTTATATTGTCTCATATCATAACAATTCCTGCATTTACACTGTTCTATTGTTCTTGAAGAACACTTGTTGTTGTAGCAACACGGTGTTTTACCGTGAGGGTCACACACAGCTCGGAACCATTTCATTGCAGGACTGAAACTAAGAGGAAATGTCAGGTTGCCGCACTTTAAATCAACTCTTTGAAGTGGACTAGGTAATCTATGATGAGTTCTGGAAGCATTCAGAAATGTCGTCATTTCGAAAGACTGTTGTTTTGTTAACGGTTTAGAATTCCAGTAACCGACAACCATTTTATCCAAAACGCTTGGACATTTTTGATGATTATCATCTACCTTAGAAGTGATTGAAAGCGATTGTTTAAATGTTATATTTCGTGAATTTCCTAATATGTTATACAGTCCATATAAGTGATAGTCATTGTAGTTTTCTTCCAGTAAAATTACCACACATACGACCACAACGAAACTAATCTTGGAAATACTCTTCATTAATGTTTTCCGGAGCAGCATTCTAAAACATGCAGAAATAAATACCCGATAACTGGCGAGGTGTCAGTTCAGGAAGGCAAACTTGCGTATATATAGGATATAAACCTACCCAAGGTTGATATGACAGAGAACACCTTTAAATTTAATGGACTCTTCTAAAAAAGGCAACCCCAGTAAACATGGATGGTTAGATTAACGTTACTTTTACGTCATTATGGTTAGATTTTGGTTAGCGTCCAATAATGGTAAAATTTTACAGTTAAATTGACGTTACTTTTACGTCATAATGGTTACTTTTACGTCAGAAAATGATGTAAATCTAACGTAAATTTTATGACGGTTTTCTGACCAATTTTTTTCGTAAAAATTATTCTTGATTAAATAACCATACCAGTGTGTGCACATTCTAACAATTGATTAATAGTTGGAATTCAGACAAAATAATTATATATGTGCTATTGGTATAAAATTAGTTTTCTAACGTGAATCTAACATAAACCTAATATTTGTTGTCTAACGTAAAAGAAATATCAGTTTTAAAATGTCAGGATACTAACAATTAAAATACCAAATTCTAAATTCTAAACATTCTTTTAGGCAACTTAAACAAAATTTGTTTATAATTTTAACATGTATAATATCAATTAAAAAGTGGGTGTGACACCAGCCCCGGGGTCAAGCCATGCAACAAAATTGATAGTTGTTAATATCCTTACGGTATAAGGAATAAAAATACCAAGTTCCAAAATGATCCATTCAGAATTGCAGCCTGTTGACAAAAAAAAAAACCACTAAAAGTTGGCGTGGCTCTGCCCCTGGGACTCAGACCTGAAACAAAATAAATAGGTACAACCCTACACTGTTGCAAAAATATCCGTGAAAAAACGGAAAAAATTCCGGAAACCAAAATTATCAGGAAAATTTTATCCATATTTATTTTTCCTGTAATTTACAGAAATTCCCCTCATTTAACATAAATTCAATTTTCAAATACAGAAAAATAAATACTGGTAAGTTTTGTTTCCTAGACTCAAAAATGATAAAAATTTCATTGAATTAACCATTGACTTTATAAGAGTGTGCGAAAATGCTTTATTTAACGTCGGTTTCCGATATTTTTCTCTAACCTAATATAAGAATACCCTCATCGTGAAAAGGGTGTCTCGAGAAACTATTAATGTCAGTGTTAGGATCGGTTAGAGGCTTTCAGATGTAAGTTTGCGGTAAACCGGCTTCCACTGGCCAATCGGTTATATTATTCAGACAATACAACCTATACCCACTAACGTTGAAAATTGTTTTTACACATTTATGAAAATACTTACAATCTGATGACCGTCTGATGAATGAGAATATACTTTATAGATCTTATAAATATTTGAAATTAGCAATAAATGACTATTAATATACCAAACTTTACACAATATGATCATTCATATTATGGTTGATAAATTGAAATGAATACTATAAAATGATAATTATTAGGAATGATTATATATGTATACGATTTCTTATTGTTGCATCTGAAAACAGAATAGTCCGTTATATAATGGAATAAAACATCTTATCCCTAAATTTCACGTAACTTTCCTGTCATTCCACAGTTTATTCCGTAAAAAAAAAAAAACAGAATTAAGTCCGTTATAGAAGGGAATAAAATATTCTATCCCTAAATTTCGCGGAAATTTCCTGTTTAATACTGGATATTCCACAAAATTACATAAAACACAAAATTTGAAGAAATAATTCACTCTTTTCACAAAATTTCTCAAAAAAATCTATCAATTAACAGAAAAAAGGTGTTAAACTACGAAATTCGGCGACATAAAAAATGGAAATTTTTCACAGTGCAGGGTGGATCATACCAATAAGGAACAAAAACTGTTCCTAACAGCAACATGTAGACTATTAATAGACGGGGGATCGCGTGGCTAAGTGGGTAAGGCGCTGGCTCGCTAGCCTGGAGATTGGATGTTCGATCCCTTCATTGGCCGAGAAAGTTCATTTGGATTTTCCAGTCTGGTTACCCTTGTCAGTGATGCATAACAGAGGGCCTGACAAGGGCGATTGTCTAGTCGTTCGGATGGTTATGAAAAACCGAAGTCCTGTGTACACATTGGGGTGCACGTGAAAGATCCCTTGTCAGTTGGAATTCGATATAAGAGTAGGCCATATCGCCGCTGCCCGAACAAAATTTCCGCCATAGCACACTGTATGGCATATGCCTGTCTTCCATTAGCCCAGGTTAGGGGCAAAAGAGTAGGGAGTTAACCCCCTTTTAATTTCTAGTTATCTCATTGACCCCTAGAGCTAATTATGTTATTTACTGCTGAATCTCCTAAGCCAATTAACCAGACTATAGCTTCTGCCCCTAGTGTTAATTAAAAGATTATCCACTAATCTCACCTATTGCAGATATCCCAAAATAAAACAAAAACTATTACTCTAATCAAAAAATGTTTATATTACCAAATGTAGAATTAAAAACAAGCTTTACAAGCATGTTTTTTTTTAAACAAAATACCAAATAACAGCAAAGTTATTCTTTATCATAAAAAGAACTATGTAAAATAACATTACGTTTATGAATTATGAAGTTACATTTTACTGATCCGTGCATCACACAGTAAGCACAATTGATTAATTTAGTCCATCACCAGTTTTTAGGATTGGCACTGTAAATAATGTTGGCAATAACGAATTTCTTCAACTGTTATGTACCTCCAATTTTTTTTTTTTTTCGAACCTCATTGAATTTCTCAACGTGAAATCTATTGGTTTCGCAGATCAACCAATGCGAGCAAGTTTGATCAAAAAAATAAACTAAAAAAATTAAATTTGTTTTTCGCACGTTCTAATATGTATTACGGGCCTAGCCGTCTCCTAAAAATGGCGGGGATCTAACGGAATTTTGTGGATCATTCCAAATAAAATCCTTGTTGAAAGTTGAATCTCGAAGATTGGCCGCCATTTTGGTTAGCTTCGTCACTAGCTATTTCGGAGCCTTCGTGTTCCTCACTCGAATTGTCAGTCAATTCGCTGTCCAGCATATTATTATTGCTAATTTCTACGTCTAACATATGTTCCAGTAAAAATCCTTCGCAGTCTGAGTCGGAATCACTCTCCATACCGACAAAATTATAAACAATCTAGGCGTACAAAACTGACATTCATTCAACAAAATGGCGACCCCTGAAAACATTTTTCCTTTAGAGTTCGCGACTTTATGACCCCTAAAACTTCTGGAAAGCGATTCGACGTATTTTGAACATGGGACCTTGGTTTCCTGTCCCATTGGAACTACTAGACAACTGTCCTTGTCAGGCCCTCCTTCTGCCTCACTGACAAGGGGGAACCACGCCGGAAAATCTGGATGAACTGTCTCGGCCAATGCACGGATCGAGCACTCGACCTCCAGGCTAGCGAGTCAGCATCTTACCCACTTAACCATGTGATTCACCAAAACATTGCAACAAAATGTACTACAAGTATTTTTATTTTAAAGATAAATATATTATGATGTAATAGAATAAGAGCAGACATTTAAATTGAAACACTGTAACCACATCACGAAGTTGGTGACAATTTAGAAAACAGTTCTTTAAGAAAAGGGGTCTAACAACACCAATATTACATTATAAATCTAAGTTAATCACAGAACTTTGCTGTGGTTCATCTATCGTAAAGATTTGAACTATTTGTAAGGGCACAGATGATTTTCAACTCACTGGAATCATCTGTCACAACATTTTTTTAACAATCCAATACTATTTTCAAGTAGAAGTTTACGATTCATCAACATAATATTTTGTTTCCATTTTTTCGACAAACTGTAAAATGAACTGATTTCTGTAAGTTGTATTTACACATTTAAGTAAGTAAAGAAGTCAGATAATCTAACAATTAAAATTAATCACTGATCTATGTATTCCTTTCTCTTGTAGTATCAATGTTTCACATATAATTTTTAGCGTAAATTAGTCGAAATGTGAGAAAGGAATTCCTTAAACGTAATTTCATTTTTAATTTGGGGTATAAAAGTTGATTTTATTTTGTTTTTTGTTATTTTTAGAGATCCTATATATACTATTCAAAAAAAGTAGGGGATGTTTGATTTTTAAGTTTTATTAAAGTCACCTAATGAAACTGACGAAGAAACAAATGAAAAAATGAAATGAAGTTCACATTCATCGATGTATTCCAAATGATCGTTAGACTAAGTAAGGCACAGACTGACCATTATAAGGGTAAAATGATACCCGGCGTCAAACAGCAAAGTTACCACGGCATCACAACGAAGTCAGTAACGTGTAAATCCTCCTCTGTTTGCCAAACAAGCATTGATCCGACGTGGCATACTCCTAATGAGACGTCTAAGGTCATTTTGGTCCAGATTGTCCCATTCCTGTTGCAAGGCAGCAGCAAGCTCTTGGACATTGGCAGGACGTTGTTGACGTTGACGTAACCTCTGTCTAAGCATGTCCCAGACATGCTCGATGGGGAGAAGTCGGGACTCAGTGCTGGCCAAGGTAATGTGGAGATGTTCTGATGTTGGAGGTAACCTGTAACGATCCTGGCCCTGTGACATCTTGCGTTGTCATCCTGGGAGATGAAACGGCGGCCATGACGTCGTGCGAAAGGCACAACATGGACTGCCAAGATGTTGTCCCGGTAGTACTGGCCTTTAACACGCCCTGCAACAACATGTAAAGCCGTTCTTCCAGCAACAGTGATGCCTCCCCACATCATAACAGAACCACCCCCAAATCGATCATGTCTGATGACGTTAACGTCTTGGAAGCGCTCATTTCGACGACGCCACACCCTCCTACGTCTGTCCAAAAAATCAACAGTGAACCTTGACTCATCTGAAAACATCACATTGCTCCAGCGTCGATTATCCCAGTGTTGACGATCCCTACACCAACGACGTCTTGCCTGAATGTGATGATCTCTCAAACAAGGGATCACGCGAGGACGTCGGGCGCGAAGGTGACCCCTATGCAGTCGATTCCGAATCGTCTGGCCACCCACTCTCACACCAGTGTCTGTTTGAAGACAAGCGCTGATCTGATTTGCTGTGGTGACACGATTTCTCAAGGCCAAGGTACGGATAAATCGATCCTGGGCTTGAGTTATCGCCCTTGGTCGACCTGGGCGTGTTCTGTCCTGTACAGATTGTGTATCACGGTATCTGGATCATAGCCTGCTTATGACAGACTGAGAAACATTCATCGTCCGCGCCATAACCGCCTGTGTTGTGCCGATCTGTAGTATGCCAAGGGCACGTAACCTTTCATTTTGGGTAAGCCGACGCATATCAAAATTTGTTTTCTGGTCACTAAAACAATTAAACTGATGTTTCCACCCAGGAATTCAATGCCACAATGACTGTAACATTCAAAGTCAGAGTCGTGCAAATCTTGGGTTGGACCCCTATGATGATCCCACGCATCACCTGCATTCCATGCGGTAGCTATTGGTGCGTTTGGGCGTCACATGTAACTGGAAATGTTTCTTCTGTTAGTTTCTATAGTGACTTTTTTCGTAGTCATTTGCACATTTTAGTATTATGCCCCCAAAATCAAATATCCCCTACTTTTTTTGAATAGTATATATTTAAGGAAAATTTGAGTATCATTGGTGGAAGTCATGTCGAGGAAGATATAAGAAGGTTGATAAGGGTTTTATATATGGAAGCTAGATGACATCACTGCTTATCATACCAACTTGGGATTGAAACCATGCCATTGAACTCAATAACGGTATTAACCGTCTTCATGGTCGAAAGCACATTTGTCAGAGCAGTATTAACCGTCTTCGTGGTCGAAAGCACATTTATCAGAGTACTCATCTAAGAAACTGTCCAGACGGCAAAGAAATAAAGACTTGTACCATGTACCGAACCAATATATTATATGCACCGAACCAATATATTATATGTATCTATGGTAGCACAAAATACACCTGGATGTAGGCCAAAAGCTTTACTTTACAAGCAGTAAGCCTAAAATATTTTCCGTCTGATCTTGTGACAGATAATTGTTTATGAATAGTTTGCCTCAAGCAGATATCCTGTCACAGTCTTATATAACAGCTCTTTGCCTTAAACTGAGTTGTATCAGTGAGTTGAAAATCTACTGCATCAAATAAACGGTAACCTTTTGAATCCCTTACAATTTCTTCAAATTTTTGTGATAGATCAATCATATCAAAGATATGTTTGTAACGAATTCTATCACAAATGTAATATTGGTGTAATTAAGATTGCACATTATTTTCAATGTTAGGGTATTATATCATAGGAAATATCGCGCTTCTACTCTAGCTTGTGGTGCCTCAAGAGGTCACAATTATTATCTGATTTAAAAAAAAAGTGAATATGCCACGGTTACACACCGTATTGATGGTTGAGATCGAAAGTCATGAAAATCGTAGTAAAACCCCCAGACAAAATGTCCCCACCACTGATACGCAAATAGTGTAATCATCTTGTATATATCGCGGTTGTGGACACTCTAGAGGTCACAATTTTGATAAGATTTTGATGAAACTTGAAATGCATGTTTATAAACCTCAAAGATCTAGGTTGTTTTCGATATCTGATCGTACCTTCCTCAATTATGGCCCGCTTTTTGTTTAGTGTGTTCTCTATCCATCTCTTGACAAATGTGGACGTATCTTTTCAATATTCAGCTTTTCGCAACTTTCTCATTTAGGATTACTATATTCATCTGACGTAAATGTAACGTAAAGTTTACGTCAGTTTCTGACGTAAATCTAACGTAAGTGACGTAAAGTTGTCGCAAAATTTACGTTAGATTTATGTCAGAAAATGACGTATACTTTACGTTAGATTTACATCAGAAAACGACGTAAAGATAACGTAAAAATGACGTAAAGTTTCCGTTAGATTAACGTCATTTCCTGACGTAAAATTATCGTTAAAAAGATGAGCAAAATGATGTTAAACTAACTGACCATTTTTACGTAAACTTAACGTAAAATTAACATCATATTGCTAAGTGGGACAGTGTTTGGATAATTGCTCGACAGTTTCCGCCAAAATGCGAAAATTACCGAAGCTGTCACGTGCATATGTTTATTTAAACGTCGCCATTTTGGAGAAAGCAAAAACAAAAGGGATAGTAAAACGAAGCCAGGCGAATAATCAATCCATTTTAGTCACCATAATGACGATAGAATTGATGTGAATGCAAATATAATGAGGATCTATCCAAAGCCTGAGGAAAACTTGGTGTGTGTGGAGAAATAATGTGGGCGGAAAGAAAATTCTGAAAGATATTTTAGATGGAGTATGGTCATGGATAACCGATTTAAATATGCCGATAAGTACGCCGTCTATTTCGTTACTGAATGCTACAAACTGTACTATAACAATGGGTTTTTTTTATTGTCAAAAGAATAAAATTAATTTCTGTGTTCTTTGTATTATTTCGATCATCTACGTCATCAGCGGTTGATATCAGCCGAATATATCGACCTGGGATAACGTCATCAGCGGTTGATATGATATGAACTGAATATCAACCTATGCTGACGTCATGAGAGGCTGTTATGAGATATAACAGCTATGGACATCAAGGAAAAAACTACAACAAGTTGTACCATGTAGGTCATTATGACGATCGCCACCAATGTACAAGATATTTTGTTTTGTCAATCGCTGTATGTTTGAACTGTCGGCCTTTGAATCGATAGGCGTGGTTTCTACCCCCCGACTAAAGCCCTACGCGCAAGTGAATTATTGAAATATACTCTTCAAAAAAAGAAACGCACAACCCATTTTTCAGCATTTTTTTTTATTTAAACGAAGTCGTTGTTTCCATAAATCTAACTTGTTTTAATGTCATTATTTAAGGATAAAAGAAATTCAAATGTTGTGTCACTAATGGTGACTGGTAATCCTTTTTGCCGAAATTTGTTATCGCTTGATTGCCCCAAGAAATATGAATTTAACAACTTCGCGAGCTTTTCGCATGGAACCTAAATTTATGGCCTTCAAAATCCCAGGGTTCTCGGTTTTCGAATCAGTTGCACAAGTAAACATCTTTTGGTGCGGTTTCTAATTTTCTCAAGATTGGACTATTGCAATAGTGCTCTGGCTTGAATATCTCAACATTTATTGAAGCGACTTCAAATAATTCAGAACAACTGTGCCAGAATCATCACAAGAACAGCAAAACTCCAACATATAACATCTGTCCTTAACTCGTATAAACTTTAAAATCCTAACACTGGTCTACAAATCTCAGTATGATTCAGCTCCATCATATGTCACAGATCTTATGCAGCCGTATGTACCAAACCGACCACTCCGTTCACAGAATAATCTATCACTTTTGGTGATAAAGCCTTCAGTGTATATGGTCCACGACTATGGAATGACTTACCTGACAAAATAAAGTGTTCAGAAACAGTTGCTCAATTTCGATCTAGACTTAAGACACATATGTCCACGATGTATTATCCACAGGAGCTATTAACTTACAGCGCTTAGAACATGGTCATGGATGGATTAAGCGCTATATAAATGTACATTCTCATTCAACGAACCAAGTGATGCCACATCTGACCGAAGACCAACGCAACAACGCTATTAGTCGATTACAAGCCGGTGAATCCAAGACAGATGTAACCAGGCTGCTGAATGTTTCCCTCCCTTAGTTCCATTTCCCGCCTTTGGGATCGGTACCGACAGCCATAGGCGTTCGCCGGGCGGGGGGGGGGGCACCCCAAATATTTTCATGAAAAGAAATAGAAATCTGAAAAGAGCTCAGAATTGTGAGATCGGTCATTAGGCGAGGAGTTTTTGAAAATGGGGTGGGGTAGGGGTATGGCCTTGTCGGGGAAGGCTAGGGTCTTGTCGGGAATAAATGCTCAGTTTGTCGGGAAGCGTCGCGCCGTCTGTCGGATTTTGAATATTTTTAATAATATGGAAGCTGAAAGAAAGCAGTTCAGTCAATGATGAACACGTACGCCATCTGAATAGAACTAGCACTTACACGTGGCCTTTCTCAGTTCTTGAGTAATGTGTTCCTGTATACTGGCATCCAACTCCATACACCGGACGAGCCCCGTGATAGAAGTGAGCAGTTGAAAATATTCTTTAATAATAATTTTGCACCTTGTAGTCACATATAATATACATGTACTATGGCTCAATAGGCCGTAAATAATTCGATATTGAGCCCTTTTCTTTGGAAATAAATATTCATAGGTGAATGTAAAGTGCCACTGGCAAGAGTTATACAAAGATAATGTGCTCAACAACCCTTATTTTACTTATAAATCTATCCAGGAAAAAGTTCCAAAACCACTATGATATAGATGTTAAATGTAATTAAATATTTGAACCCAATTTTACTAAATTGTTATTAAATTTGATTAGTTTCTCTTAATCAATTTCAAGTTCAATTGATGACTTTTTACCTGTTTTTTATGCTGCAACTGACATAATTTACTACCCACTCCAAATTACTAGAAAGAATTCTAAATGCCTGGAAATCGCGTCTACGGCCGTCTGGTTTTCAAAAGAACTCTAAAGAAATATATTTGTCGGGAAGTCCTCTCCAATACAATATAATTGTTGTAAGTGGTCAGTCAAGCAAAGTCAATACATATCAGATACTAATAAACACTAAATTAGCAAAACAAACATTTTACTTACGATTTTGAAAAAAAGATAGGACCTACAAGTTCCCAGAATTACAGGTAGTAACGAACAGCAAGGCCCCTCTTCCGGGTGATTTGTCGAGTTTCATTCCGTTAAAAGCATTATATTATTCACCAGTTAACTTGAATATGAAATTTGTAGAGTTTTCATTATTTGGCTCCGATGTATAAAGTTTAGAGTAAAACATATACTCCTAGTTTAACATAGCTTCACTGGAATTCAGAGTTTCTCCGCCAAGTAATGTGTTTGATTTTTGTCCAAATTGTTCAAGGCTATGAAAATATGAGGATCCATCGTTTATTGACCGGTGTTTTTGTCATTTAAAGAATGTCAAACATATTTCACAATGTTCGGAAACTATTGCCATGCGCTATACGGTGAAGTGGAATATGTTGACAAAGCTTATAGATCCTAGAATAAAATTACGATATACAATATAGCGCGTTGATTCAATTTAATCCGCATAAATTGTCTCTTCCCAAGTAAAACATTGTAACGACTACAATATGTTGTTGACAAATAACCTTATTGCGGTTTCTACCGCATTATTGACCCCAATACACTTTCATTCATAGGATCTGTCCTACTGGCAATTTCTTTTCCTTTGTGGTGGGGTTTTCTCTCAGATTAATAAACGAAATTTTGTATAAACTTTGTAACAGTTTTTAAGTGATAACAGAATCAGTTTCATACGTGTAGGGTTTATTTACATCGGGAACAGAATGTCAAATAGATATATAAGGAGGCCTACATCTACACCACACAAACTATAAGACTATATATATATACTTGAACAATTACTACGACAGGAACACATCTAACTATATCGTATCTACATTCTGCACCGCGGCCAATGCAGCGGCTGGACTCGGGCGGGTCCATACGCCGGTCTCTGCCGTCTGCTCTCTCCCTGGTTGTCTGTCTTGTCTTGTCTTCTAACTGTGAGTAAACTACTGTATATAAAGCCTTCAACACTTAGGGAAGATGGACAGGAGGGATCATCAAATAAGGAAGTTCTGCCGCGTATTGCACAGATTATATGTACTTGTAGATAACATATTGAATAAATTATATAGTTAATAAGATCGTGCCTTAAATAAGTTTAGAGAGTAAAAGAAACGTCCAGTACAATATATATCAAAACTAACTGAGGTCATACAGTTCTTTGCACCTAAATGAATGTTCAGTTTATGAAAGGTATAGACAACTTTGTTACAACTTGCAATATTGCTATTGTTTAGTTAAAGCTGAACTCCGGTTACACAAATACCAACATAATTTAATACAAAATCGGCTGACCTTTCCAGGTCATAAGCCTGTTTAACGTCCGCTTCCACCGAAGGTGATATCGCGGACAAGTCTTATTTTTCATTTATATTTATCACAGAATAATTTGACAATGTATTTAATAGAACTGCACGAATTACATCATATAAGTGACATTTCAGAAAATAGTGTTCAGCATTTTCTATAGATTTGCCACAAGAACATGTGGGATCATTCACAACGTTTATTTCATACAAATCATTTAGCAACAAACTACACCCATGTCGTATTCGGGTGTGAGTAATATTTTCATGTCTATTACCTTTACAGTAATAGATTGGCGCTTTATGTATTAAGGAACGTAATTTTTGTTTGTATAGATATTTGAAGGATTTAATGTTGATTGATTGCTTTAAGGGGTCCTCTAATAATTCCCAATCACGGTTTGTTGTAGGGAAGTACGAAGTTTGGTGTAAAAGCCGCGATTGTCACCATATACTTTACGGTAACATAATTGAAGCTGGTTAATCCCGAATGATACCAATCATACTTCTGGACAGAAATTTACGGTATGTACGACAGTGCTTGAGTGAGATTAGGTCTAACCAAACAAAACACTGCGAGGAATATAAGGTTTCATTCTGTCATGATCAGAACACAGCAAGGAATATAAGGTTTCGTTCTGTCATGATCAGAACACAGCAAGGAATATGAGGTTTTATTCTGTCATGATCAGACTGATAAATCTCAATATCGCCATGTCGACGATTTTAAACACCTAACTGATCTTATTCTAAAAAATAGTAAAGAGAGGGAGAGAGCAATGGGTCTAACGTCCACTCGACACAGACTAGGTCATTTCGAGACTAACATATGGGTTAATTTCATTTCAATAATTTGTTTGCGCCTAGAGGTCTTTAGCAGTGAGAAGAAACCGAAGGACCCACAGAAAACCCAAGAGTTTGGGCAGGCGACTAAAAAAGGTAAAACCCTGATTGATTTTCAAACACAGGTCGTAATGACAGTATTTTGACAGTGTTTAAAATCCACACAATAAGTGTAGTATTCACATCGGTATGCTATACCACAGCACACGCCTGCACATTCACACAATAGTTAACACATTGGCTAATGCAATCGATTCGTTTACGATTTTATTTTAAACCAATAGGATGGGGTAACATTCAGTGACGTACCGTATGATATAAAGTTACGCGTTAACTAATCGGTCGAGCTTTGAATTTGCTCCACGTTTACTCATTTTATATTTTAATCCGTCCACAATTTATTGTCAGTTGCAGCCTTAGCCATCTCTTATTTTTCAAAATGATGTCTAGACGAGGGAAGTTCGTTTTATTAATGAGCGTGTTGGTATCCATCACACTCTGCGTGATTATTTTATATGATAATCCAACTTTGGTAAGATTTGTATTTGAATAAGATTTTTTAAAATCTTAAAGGTGTAAGCGTACTCTTCCGGACACCTGTTACCACTGTTTGTTGTGTATTTTGTACGTGGTGGACAGTCCATTTGCTGATTACACTATTTTGCCTCGACCGGTTTTTAGGATTACGAATTTTGACTAATGGTTTGAATTGTTCGTACTTGGTTTTGTTTTATTCACAACACGGTACGATGGATTACGGTGTCTCGACAAGATTTCACTCGTTCTTATCGAACAATTTTTCCTAATTTATAAGTTTGATAATACCTTGTGTTTATGCATTGGTTGTTATAAGAGTCTATCAAATGATGACCCCATCATCTTCAGCATTGATAATGGTGTGCATGTATGTGGTAGCCGCAGACGAAAGGGTTTGTATTCTGAACACACGTGCATTGTCTTTGGATTAATAAATCTGATGGAGGTAGCAGAACACGAGTATTAAAGTTAAGTAAAGCAATTAAACGTTCAGTGTACATGCTTGTATTTTATATATATTACATGTTCGTTCAGCAAGAATCCGAATGAAGTCACTCTAGAAAGATTTGACTGGGTACCTTCCTGGACCTTAAAGCGATAATTTCAAATTTTTAAGAAAGTCAAAACTTAATTATTTCATCAGTCGTTTGCCCAACCGGGTCTAAATTGTAGAGCGCTAGACTTTTTAAAAGAGACAAAATTTTATCTACAATTTTAATTGTATATATCTGAATTTTCCTTTCATGTTTCAAATATATATATATATACAAGGTTTATATTTATTTTTATTTGATATTTACTGTGATATTTTAATTTATGCAAATATATATGATAATATTGTGATGATATATATGATAATATTGTGATTATTTGTTTCAAGTTTGTCTCGAGCAACTTCACCTTATATTTGGCACAATAATAAAATAAAACCAAGTAAGAACAATTCAAACCATTAGTCAAAATTGGAAGTCCTAAAAAAAGCAGTCGCGGAAAAATAGTGTAATCAGAGTAACCCGGTTTCATTCATTCTTTTAATTTTTGGCATTGCCATACACAAGGCAAGGTCTGCAGCTGTCTAAGACCGAAGCAAAAACATTGTCCGAAAAAGGACTATCGACCTATTTACAGGTTCCTACGACTATCGACACACCTTGAGACAGATAAAAACATATCGGCACACATGGCTCAATATATTAGAAAAATAATTAAATTATGCAAAATAAAAACATAGCAAGTCATACACAACATAAAATCGTAGACACAGACTAGTCATAGACACATCGACTGACTCAAAACTAAATAAAGAAAAACACAGCTATCAACTGGTTTTTCGCATTTTCTTAGTGTACCGTTCAAAATTTCGCGGCACACTTGGGAAGTTTTTGCGGCACACTCGTTAAGAACCACTGCCCTATATATTTATCTTTACAAATGTATTCATGTTGGCTCATCGCTAGATTTAGCCCCGGTTAAAAATGTTACACAAATTGATACGTTGATGAAATCTGTATATCTTTTTTTCAGAATCTAATCCAACAATATGTGCCAGAAGGTTAGTAAACATAATCCATGGATTTGTGCAAATGCAACAAAATCTAAATTTTAAACAAATAACTCAGAAAGTCCATTTGAATAAAATGTTTGCACGTAAGGCCACAGTAATTTGGGAAATGTGTCCTTGTTTCTAATTTGAGCGATAGGACCTTAAAACCCTCTCTATTTCTGTTATCACTCCCCACTTAATGATCTCTGTGTTAAAATTATATTTGGAATGTGTTTAACCAGTTCTATCTATCATATATGTGATAACTACTGAAACCAATATTGTCCTTTACAACCACATTTCATTCTGGATCGTTGGCGTATATTTTTAGGTCGAATTTATGGGCGAGATCCAAATTGCAAGGCGTATATAAGCGCAAACAGAATCAAAAACATCAAGCGTCTTTTGAGCATTAAGACTACACCAGAAGTTGAAGACCATCTGCATAGACTTGGGTATCCAAATAGGAATACAACATCCGGTGACGTCTACATACCCGATTTGCCAGACCCAAATATTCCTGTTCCACGGATTCCTGTAATCGTGGCTGGTGCTTCTAGTAATCATTTTACTGAGATGCAAGCTATGCTGCATAATATTGATACAGTTCTAAGACCAGTTTATCCTAACATTAAAGTTATTTTGTATGATATCGGATTTACAGAAGCACAGAGACAAGCAGTAAGTTAACAGAGGATGTGCAAATTTAATGACATAAACTGAACTATTTGTCGGAATGGCAACAGTTTGATAATCTAGCCATACCAGTAAATCACAACTTTCATATTACCCACTCTTGCAGTTCCTGGGCTTATACTTTATTCTTATTTTTTGTTGAAATTTTATTTTTTTTTAATGTTATTAATAAATATATTTACAGATAATTAAATATGGGAGATGTAAATTGAGAAAGTTTGACTTTGCGAAATATCCCGATCACATAAAATACCTCCATTCTTGTGCCTGGAAATCCATCATCATCCAGGTAATATACATTCCATATCAATTCATTTGACTTTAAGTCATTTCATAAATTTACACCAACGATGCAATGCTGGTTATGTACACAGACTCCACCTCAAAATGAAAACAACACACACCTTATGTACATGATTGTATTTCTATTTCCTGTTATATCGCCCGTTATGACAAAGTGATCTGTACATCGAACTTTGCTAGATTTGATATTATATTATATTTGACGTTTTCAACTACATACAACATCTAATGTGTCCAATATGTTATTTACGGGTTACACACGAATAACCTCTGCTCGTTTTGACAAAAGGCACGATCTCATTAAACATATTATTCAATGGAAATATGCAGTGCAGTTACAGCTACTATAATCTCATAAATAAACAATATCAAATATGTACATCGCTCGTTTATCATTTTGATTGTATGCTTTATAAGTCAGAGTTTACTGTTAGTTCCAGAAGACTTGCAATGGCACTCCTCCCGGAGTATGCCTATTTCATGCTCTCAATAAAGGCCTATCAACTATACTGATATTCTGTTATCTGTAGTTTAACATATAGAGCAAATTGTCATCGCTATTTCCAGTTATTTTACCTGTCGGAGAGCAAAATTCGATTTTGGCAAAACTATATCCTTAGGCTACACCAATTTCATTTTCTGTTTTTCGAGGTCACGTGAAAGATGTTTGGAATAAAATTTGAAGCATTCCTCATCGACAGTTGTTTTTGCACTGGAAATCGAGGAACACTAACCCGTAATGTAGAGATAAAAACTATTATTTTGTGGTAATATTGTTGATATAGAGAGATCTAATCAGGGAACCTGCCCTATTAAAGTAGCCATTGTTTGACATCTTGGGTTTATTTGACAATAAGATAAGCGAAGAATACTCAAGTCCTTGGTGAAGTATGATCAAACAGAATTAATACATGGTACTATATGATCAACGAACATGGGGACGACTATTAAAGCGATATTATCATAAGTTATATTTTTAAAATGTATTAAAATAAAGCCATAAAAAGATGATATCTATAAACTGTCCTACCGTGTTGAAGAAAAATCCTTTTAATCCAATATTTCTAGTTGAGAAATTGGCAAAAATGCCATTTTTAACTTCAAATTCAAACGTTTGAAGATAGCTGATGCATGAAGTAATAACAAAGGGGAGGTAATTGTGTTATTATTTCCTGTGCGAATGATTTTAAGTGTGGACATAATGCCTATGATTGTAAACATCTCTTCTGATAGATAAACAGTCTACAGATAAAATAAGAAGCCATAATAATACAAGACACGATTATATATTTTTACATGCAATTATTAATTGGAGATGTGTGTTTAAATACATTGAAAACGTTGATTATGTTCTTGCCATGTGAATAAATGCCCTATTACTAATGTATATATCGTTTGTACGCAACAAAAATACATATTTTAGGTAGATTCAGCTCTTGTACAACCCCATTTAATATCATTGATAGACAGGTAAAGTATTGCGATTGTTACCTGTATTACAATTGTCCATTATGTTTGAACGGTTTCTTTATACTACATGTATATAAAAATGTTTATTTAATCTTTGACATGACAGACGAGTGTAGAATTAACAATTGTTTGTCAGTTTAGTTGAAAACGGAAGAACCTAGTAAATCCATATAAGTTATACGAAATTTAAAAAAATGGTGTTTAACGACCAACTTTTCTGCTATCGTCTAGGAAATGAAGACGATGATACGCCATTCTTTGTTACGAGGGAAATAGTGCCCTAACGGTGTCGTTGCTGGGCCGTACCTAACTCAGGGGAACGAGGGGGCGGGAAGTGTTATCAGCAAGGGGTGCTGTAAAAGGACAGTGTATATCTTTTGTTTTTATCGTCGATGATTTTTTCACCGGGCCTGTGACGTTGTATCTTACTCTTATTTCAAATTCGAACTGCAAACGGGACCTATCAGGTCCCCCCGCCCTGCCGGTAACAAGACCAGAGTCACACCGCAGGTTCCCGATTAGTTATGCAATGTTCTCAATCAATTATTATGTTATATCAAAGAAACAATCATGATATAATATATATACTTTTTTTATTTTACAGGAAGTATTGAATGAGTACAAGTTTACAATGTATATGGATGCTTCAATACGGTTAAATAGTGGAAGTCTGACGAGTAGTTTCAACAAAGTCAAAGAATTAGGCATCCTTCACCATTACGCTCGTACGTACCGCATTACAACTAATACATATGCCAAAACCTTTGAATATTTCAATGTGGAACCGTGTTTACTTCATGGTCTTTTTGAGACTGGGGCAGGATTTAATCTTGTTGTGAAAAATAACTTATACGCGTACGCTATAATGAGAGCATGGTTGACCTGTTGTCTTCAGAGATACTGTGTAGAGCCCAAGGGATCCAAGTGCCAAGACGCATGTAATTCCAGCAAGGGATACCATAACTGCCATCGCTTTGATCAGTCAGCCCTGGGCATTGCTATTTCTATGACTGCTCTAAACGAATCACATGGTATTCCTAGAAATTTATACACAGTTAGGAGGGGGCATAAAATGGATTACTTTAAAAAGAATTCAAAGGGAATAATTCGACCAAAGCCAGGCGGTAAAACTGGACATTAGGCCAAATAATAACACCCGTATTTACTGTTACTTGGTCACAAAATAAAATTTGGTCAGTGGGTTGGAAAATCGTTTAAATTTTCGTGGTGTTTGTGTATAGATTGGATAAAACTAAGTGAATAATCAATTAATTCTTTTAAAAAGTATAACGATACTTGCGCTCTGTTTGGTGTCATTCTGTAAAGTGTTTGTTATGTAAAATAATATCCGATCCATCGTAACACGGAATTGTTTTGATGGGTTGAGCGCTAAATTAAATGTTGGTTATGGGCAGATTGGTCGAGATCGGTCCGTGTTTACCTGAGGATTAATATATTTACATTTTGCGACTGCCCCCTTTATAGTCTAGATCTACTATTTGTTTATTGTATATTGACATGTTCTCTGGATATCGAATGACTTATATTTTAATAAAGGGACAATCCCGATAAGAACAGAGTCTCAAAAATTAAAGTCCGAGTATTTATGAAATTTATGGACCAAAATATAGTGGCATGGTGTATTTACCTTGTTTCAAAATTTCAGCTTTTACAACCCCGTTCTCCAATCCCATTCGGACAACCCGAATAAAAATATTTTTTTATAAAACATCATGACTAATCGCACATGTATATAGCTTAAACTAATGATATTATCTAAGCCATGTCTCAAACTGGTTAAATCTTTTTATTACCCATTAGTACACTCTACAGTAGATATCGCTTGTGGGATAAATTTAAACTAATTTGATTTGTCATTAAAAAAGGAACTACATTTGGTTGTTTTTATTTTCAAAGAACAATATTTGTTTTTATTGAAATTCTTCTTTTTTATATTTAAAATGAACTATTTTTATTTAATTATCCTTGGTGTATCACTACGCTGTAATGTAATGAGGTTCAGTAAAACTGAAATCTATAGCAAAGAATTATATTTATTTTTTGTGCTTGTAAGGAAGGATTGGGTGATAAATAAAATCCCCCACTCTTTTTTTATATCAAAAATTATCAACACTGACTTGTAGATAATTTAAAGATAAAATAAAAAAAATCGGCAGTTCGAGCCTCCTTTTTTTCTTTGTTTTTTTCTTTCTTTTTTTTTCTTTTACCTTTTTTCTACACAGTTTTTATAGGATACTATCACTAATTTTATTCTAAAAGCACGACGTTTCGACAAGTATCCTCTTATCGTTATCAAACACAATGACATTTAGTAAACTTGAGGCCAATATATACAAAATTCATAGTGAAACCAACTTGTGTTGATAGGAGATTCTCTATATGTCAATAATTATAATTATGTGTTAACCATGTGTAAATTGCAAATGTACACGAAGCACACAATTTGTCTCACGAGACAGACAGTGCGCTAAAACCATTACTATAGAAATTGTACTAGTAATATCATTACTACAGATCTTGTGCCATTAATGGGGGTTGGGTGGTCGAATGGTTAGCACGTGCATGCCGTATCATAAAGCCTGTCACTGAGTCAACTGGCATGGTTTCGAATCCCTGGTTGTACTTGACAAGGTGTAGGGTCCTCCGGTTTCCTCGCATTGCTAAAGACCTCTATGTGCAAGCGAATTATTGAAATAAATAAAACAATAAGTTAGTTCCGAAATGACATAGTTTGTGTCGAGTGGACATTTAAGACCACTTCTTTCTGAAATAAAATTAAACCGTATGGCAGTCCCGAAATGACCTAGTTTGTGTCGAGTGGACGTTAAACCACATGTCTCTTTGTAAAAATATGACTGCAGATCTTATATCAGTAATACCGGAAAATAACAACCAACGCGTTCAGATCTTCAAATCATAACTAATATGACAGCAAGAGCAAGGTCTATAATTATCGAACGCTTATAACCAAACAGAGATTATAATGACCTGTATATAAACGGTTTTGTGACTAACCGGAGATTAGAATAAACTTTATATCAACGGTTTTATGCATAACCAAGAGGATGTGTGCTCTGGTATTACATTACTACCATAAAATAAAATAAAACAAATAATTTAAACTGTTCATATATATTTATATATATATGTTTAGTGTATGTTTTAGTCTCAAATGGCGTTTATATATTGCATGTATATTTGTTCTTGTTGTCTATATGTTCTGTAAATTATGGAGAGGAGTCCATATAGGAGTAATCTATTCACCAGTCCATTTTCAAATGAAAGACAATATTGTTTACAAATAAATAATAAAAAAATCCCAATTATTCCCGCATTAGTCTGTACCATTTGATTGTGTCATCGCCACGCAGGGAAATCGGCCCTCCTTCATCAGCTCAGACGACACAGACCAATAGAACATTAAATCAACCACATTTTATTTTATTTCTATGAAATGGCAGTATCTGATATTTAATGATTCCAATTAAAGAACTTTAGAAAGAAAGTGGTAGCTGTGAAGCGCAATAATTGTATCAAATACTTATTGAATGACATATTATTTAAAAATAATATGTCATTCAATAAGTGTGTCTACACGTTCTTAAAAGTGTTTGAGTCATCGTTTGATAGATAACACCCTTTTATTTTTAGCACGATGGCACGAATTTAAATACGATAAATTAAAATTGAGGTACACGTCATCTGCATTTTAATTTAAAGGAGCTAAATCGCTAAAATTTGGGACATAGAGATTGTCATAAATGGGTCGCAACGCATATAACAATGTAATATCAATCAATCTATATAAACTGGAATACATGTTACAAATATGGCTGAAATGCATTATGGTACACGATTCGTGTTTTCAATGATCTTTTCCCGGTAAGATCATAACATCAATGTTGATTTAAATTGACAAATAATTCGTATTTCAATAGCGAAGACATTGAATGAGTTTGAGTAAGAAACTGGGTACCGGTATAGCTGAGGCTCTCACAACATAACTGGTGCATGGGTTTTGTTCACATTTACATACTAATAAAGACGGTATTAAGACCATCCATGTGAATTGAGTATGTAAATGCAAATACAACTGCATCGCCTGACCCGAAGACCTTAAAATGTGTAGGGCCCAGACTAATGAAATATAAGTACATGAAAAAGTAAAAAAAAAATGGTTGGCAATACGCACGTCGCAAAACAAACAACCGGCTTGTGAGGAATAGACAAAGTAACGGACAAACACACCTTGATACATTGCTAGTTTTTTTTTTTTTTAAATTATTTTCTAGGCATTGATTACACTATAATTTTGCCTATAACGTTTTTTAGGACTTCGAATTTTGTCTATTGGTTTGGATTGTTCGTACTTGGTTTTTATTTTATTGATATCTCCACTAAAATATATTTTGACAATACTTTTAATTTTTTAGATTATTTTTTAATTAGTGTATAATATTCTAGACAATTTGTAGATTGATTTTGGGAATTAACGTTTGATTTTGGGAATTAACGTTTAATTTTGGGAGTTAACTTTTAATTTTGTGAATTACCATTTACTTTGGGAATTACCATCAACTTTTAAGTTTTTGGGAAATACCTTTTAATTTTGGGAATAAGCTTTTAATTACCTTTTAATTTTGGGAATTAACTTTTAATTTAGGGAATTAACTTTTAATTTTGCGAATTAACTTTTAATTTTGGGAATTAACATTTAATTTTGGGAATTAACTTTTAATTTTTGGATTTAACTTTTAATTTGGGGAATTAACTGATTTTGGGAATTGACGTTTTTTAAAAAAATTAACTATTAATTTTGGGAATTAACATTTAATTAACTTTGAAATTTTTGGGAATAAATTTTAATTTTTGGAATCAACTTTTTATTTTGAGAAATGATTTTTAATTTTGGGAAATAATTTTAAATTTTGGGAAATGATTGATTTTATTAACTTTGGTAAATAATGTATAATTTTGGGAAATAATTTATAATTTTGGGAAATAATTTTGGGAAATAATTTTTGGAAATAATTTATAATTTTTGGAAATAATTTATAATTTTGGGAAATAATTTATAATATAGGGAAATATTTTATAATTATGGGAAATGATTTGTAATTATTTAAGATTTATTTTAAATGTATAAACTAATTGTGTGTATAAACACAATGCCGTGTTATAATCAATATGTTGATCCTCATACTGTGTTATAATCAATATACTTTGTTATAATCAATATACTGTGTTATAATCAATATACATTGTTATAATCAATATACTTTGTTATAATAAATATACTTTGTTATAATCAATGTACCTATGGACTGAAGGCCGGATTATACTGCGTCGATTCAATGGAAATCGTGTGACGGGACGGCTGATTGATGTCGTAATCGGGAACATACAGATTCCGGATTAAACAGAAATGTTTTGGCTGAAGTAATAAGGAAATAAATCGGAACATGAAACTCCTGTCAGTTGTCACAGAGTGCCGGAGTGATCAGAGATCGGATGTGACAGTGTCCACTGTGCTGTGTTATAAACACTTTACTGTGTTATAATGTTTTATAAAAACTTTACTGTGTTAAAAAGTATGGCATTAAACCCCGTTTCATTTTATTTGGGTACAATTGTCAAGTCGTTTCACGGGCAGGGTGAAATAAATTTGTTGAATTAAATATACATTATGGGGGATTAGATAACGAGTTGGCAGTTCTCATTATAATAGTTAAAAGCTACATAATGTGAAGGCAATTTGCAGAATAATTCAGTCAAATTGGTCCACTATGAACTGAGAACCAAGCGAATGAAAGTTATGCTTAGCCTCGGTCATCATTACTAAAGTCGGTGAGAGAAAACTAATAATCATGGTTATTCATTTAATCGTTAATCACGAAGGACAATAACGCTGCAAATCGGACCACAATCTAACAAATATCGCAGGGTAGTCGTGACATCGAGAGTAGATAAGATAATTAATGTCTAGTTCATAGTTTTCGTGACATTTCAGGCCTAAAGAAAGCCCTACAACAGGCCGATTTTGCTCTTGCATAATGCATGTTTAAATTTAAATTGCCGTGAAACTGTATAAGGGGGCGTATACTATCATATTACCGCATATCACTCATTTACCCGAATGCCTGTTTGTGTTGAAAGATTATTTCTCAGTCTATCCATGTTTAACATAATGAAAAGGTACATAATGTAAACAGAGTTCAGTCACAGGTTGCTTAGATGAACGGGTATAGTATTTCTTTGCGCCATGACACTCCCTCTGAGTCTATAGGTATGACATGACATATCACTCACTAAAAATGTTCTATTAAATACTTCTGAAAACTGGCTGTCTATAACCGACATTTTTAAGTCCAATTTTAGTAATAAAACTCAACATATAGAGTTTTTATTCTGTATCCATTTAATGAAAAATATGTTTATTTAGTATATTCCTAGCGTACATTGTTTTCTTTGTGCAGAATGGTATAAATAAAGGTTATTACCATAAAGATGGCATAGTGAAAGGGGGAGAAAGAGGGTTTAACGCCCACTCGACACAAACTAGATCATTTCGGGACTATCATATGGTTTTATTTTATTTCAATAGTTCGCTTGCGCGTAGGGGATCTTTAGCAGTGGGGGGAAACCGGAGTACCCGGAGAAAACCCACGAGGTTGGACAGGCGACCCTACACCCTATCACGTTCAACCGAGGATTCCAAACCGCGCTAGTTGACTCACTGAAAAACTTTATGATACAGCGCGCACGTGCTAACCATTCGGCCACCCAGCCACCCCCCTCCTATAGGTTGGACACAGGGGCGTAAATGTGGGGGTGTGTGGGTGGTGGTACACCCCCGCCCCTCCCCCCCCCCCCCGCAAAAAAAAATGGTCGGTCGCAAAATCAATGCAGTCGGTCGAAAAAAATAGAAGTAGTCGGTATGTTACGCTACTCACGCAAAACTTTAGTATGAAAATAGTCGGTCGCAAAATCAGTGCCGTCGATCGAAAAATAGGAGCAGTCGGTATCAAAATAAGTGCTCACTCTTTCTGTTGTGAATATGTTAGTCTAACAACAGAATTTCACCAAGGAAGAAAACAGTCGGTCTCAAAATAAGTGCAGTCAATGCAATCAGTCTCAAACACGATGCCAGAATAGATCCCAAATACTATGTATTTGTGTGAATCCGTGAGCCTAAATTGCATACGTCACTCTTATTCTGTTGTGAGCATTTTGGTCTAACAACAAAATTTCACCCAGGGAGAAAAATAATCGGTCACAGAAAATCATTATTCTACTACTCAGTTGTCCTATACTGTCATATTCACGATTATAGTGAACTGCCCAGTTTGTAGTACCACTGGTGTATGGGTCGTGGGGCGTCAGATTGTACAGATTATGTTATGTCAACTCTTGCAAAATAGATCTGGAGATTCTGTCTCATTAACTGACATTTCTGGTCCTCTCGTCCACAAGAATTTCTCCCAGCAATGACCTCAAATGCCATGATAATTTTTAAAAATCTTCTCAAATTACTCAGTGTTAGTTTAGTTTAGTTTAAACAATATTTTATTCATATGAAAAGGATTGAACAACAGGCAAGGCCTATATAAGTTCTTTCCCTCAGTGTTATAGGCACAATTAATATGACATAAACTATATGTGACGAGACAACGAACGGCGAACAACTATATAATTCTACAATATTATACTATCTATGGTCTACCGGGATTTGAAACCGCTCCTACCCCAACCCCATATTCCCTAGAAAACTCACACGTGGTGCTCGAACTTGATAGCATACTAATTAATACGAACGAACAAATATGGTATTATTTAATCCAGATTTAATGTCCAGGATAGTCTAACGCGTGCGCTTGTGACCATGGGGTTGGTCATTTAAGGCATTGGTGCCACTATAGAATGACGTTAAATTAAATAAAGCTATTTCACACACACATACTATAGAATGAACCTTATTGAATGAAGCGTTGACTGGCTCACCGTTGTCGAGTTAATGGTCTTTTCCCAAAAACATTGAGGACGCTCTGACTTTTTCAAGAAGAAGCATTTGACAATAAAGCCCATGCTTTCCCGTTCTCGATTTATTGGTTGTCCGATGTTCTCTTACACAATTATGCAACTGACCCAAGAAATGTATAACGCCTTTGTCTACGAAATTCAATGCAGTCTCATTTCCGCTGTATAAAAAATGTTGTCATTCAAAATCGCCGGGTGAAGTCCCTAGATCTTTTTATAAATATGGTCTGACAATCGCTGACATTGGTCGCTCGCATTCGATTGGGCATATGAAAAAAAGGACAAATAAATAAAAAAGTTCGCTTTCTTTCTTATCGGCTAACAAGTGAGGTGTTTCTAATAAAGAGAAATTAAAAGCTAATATAAATAAGACCTATATTTCCGAAAATTTCACAAAAGAGAGATATGAGCTACTGAAAGAACTAAATAGCCCGAGAAACAACAAAATCATTCATTCGTACTGGACTCATGATGCTTCTGTCATCGTAAAAACGGCGGAAAAATCAAGACCTCAAGATATCAGGTGCACAGAAGATTTAGAGTATAGACAACGATAAATTAATTACTTAGTGTAATGACAAATCTATTTACCTAATAAGAATTTGTTGGTTATATTTCTTAACAGTCTGGAATGAAATGAAATTATTCTATCTTAAAGCATTTTGACGGGTGCCCACAAGAGTTATTCCCCTTTACTACCGAGTCTTTTGATATATCTAGAAATACTAGTAATCTTTTAGAGGCATTTAGTAACTGGATAGAGCAATACACAAAAACGCATACTTATAGAATAACAGCTATTTAATTTATTTAGGCGACGTTTCGAAGAGTATTCTCTCGACGTTATCAAGCTAATTCAGTAAAACAAGAATTATGAGATCAATAAATACAGAAAAACTATAACAACAATTCATGAAACCATACAGGACAACAACAAAATCAAAGGAGTTATTCAAAACAAGCTAATAAACACTAAGCTTAATGTAGCCAGAGTGGATTAAGCAATTAATTACTATGATGATATGTACAATACTACATTACAGTTATGATATAGCAAGTGAGTTTAGATAATGATAATTAACTAGTAATAACTATGATCTCTTTGTGATTGGATGTACAATAGACTAAACTAACTAATTCTCATTGCTTAATTTGAAAAGGTAGATGTAACAGATAAAACAGATAATAATAATATTAAGTAAAAGAAAATTAATAAATACTAATAAAAAGTAGGAATGATGGAGAAACACAATTCTAGTTATTTAATAAGTTCATCATAAGCGCTGGGCAGGAATATCCCTGTGTCGCGGTTGAGGTCTGGACCGAGTTTGCGGGTTTTTTTCTATCGGTAGATGGGCTGCCAGAGTTTTATATGTTTTAATTCTGTGTCCTGGGTTGGATAGCATGTGTTGGGCCACAGCTGAATTGGTGGTAGAGGATTTTGATTTATGCTGACTAATTTTCTTATCTAAAGGGTGTCTTGTTTCTCCCACGTATTTCCTGTCACATATGCAGGTGATTTCATAGACACATTCTTTCGGATTTGGTTGTTTGGTTGGGTTTAGCTTGCCACTGGCCTTCAGGAGATCTTTAAGGGTTTTTCTTTGGGAAATGTTACCTGGATGCCTGTAGGGGTTAAGAGTCTTCTGAGTTGGTATGACAGTTTGCCTTGAAATGGTATTGTTATTCTCACTGGTGGTTTATCTGGTTTTAGTTTGTTTAGATCTGCGGGAGGGTTAGTGGTGGCCTTGATGATTTTCTGCACTAATTGTCGGGGGTAGTTATTAAAATTTGTTAGGGGAGTTTCGATGTGATCAAGTTCAACTCTGATAGAATTCTCGTCGCAGATGTTTACGGCTCTGCGCGCTAAGGTGGATGTAGTGGCTTTCATTACGTTGTGTGGGTGATTAGACTTATAATTAATGTACTGGTTGGTGTGTGTAGGCTTCCTATATACTCTTCGAAACGTCGCCTAAATAAATTAAGTAGCTGTTATTCCATAAGTATGTGTTTTTGTGTAGAAATACTAGGTTTGAAACATTATGTACATATTCAACGGCGTTTCTTGATTTAGTTTATAATTATAATTGTTGCCCCAGAGCTTCTAAACTTAAGCAGTTTTAATCCCCAAAGAATTATCGGGATTGGTCCTTTAAAGCTATTTGACATTACAAATAAAAATATTTTTAACACTGGCACCAGTATTTGTTTATTTTTAAAATCCCATTTACCTTACGACCTTTAGAATACTGTAAAGATTTGGCATTAATCTTGAGTAAACAGCAAAATTTGTATTCACATCATATTCTGAAAAGGCAGAGATCAAAACCGAGGATCAAGTGCGGTACTTTCTTCCAGAAATTTAAACAGTTCTGGCTCTGTGTAACATTCTCTGAGGACACCAGCATTTGAAGTAGTTTTGTGTACCCCAAAAGGAATTTACAGAAATTGGTTTGGACTCGTTCAAAATCGGGTCTGTATTCGAATCCCCATATTTCAAATCCGTACAATAATATCAGTCTTATTATATAGTCAAATATCTTAAAGGATGTTTTCAAATATGGACGACCCACATATTTGATCAGACCTTTAATTGGAAGCAACGCCTTTTCAGCTTTTAGAGCAAGATAAGAAATGCATTTGCTCCAATTTAGTCGAGATGAGAAAACGAGGCCCAGATAACAATAATAAGGTACACATTATAACTTATCACCCTTAAAATACCATTTTTCTGATTTTCGAATAATTCCTCCGTTCCTGAAAACAACAATTTTTGTCTTCGACAGATTTACTTTGAGATTAAAACTATCACATAATTTTTCAAGTGTATTGATTTTAGACTGCATAGATCCAACAGTATCAGCTGAGATTGCAAGATCGTCAGCATAAAGCATTAAAAAGATGTCCTCAGCCTCCCGAATAGTGAAAATACCACTAATTTTTCAAGTGTATTGATTTTAGACTGCATAGATCCAACAGTATCAGCTGAGATTGCAAGATCGTCAGCATAAAGCATTAAAAAGATGTCCTCAGCCTCCCGAATAGTGAAAATACCACTATTGTGTTCCGATCTCAAACAATCGACTAACTGATTTAGGTATAAACAGAACAGGATTGGACTAAGTGTGCAACCTTGGCGTACCACAGATAAACATGGGAAATAAGAAGTTATTTTTCGTCCCAGTTTTACACAAGACGAGATTGCACTACTTTGTTTCACGGTAAATGATAAAAAGATAAAAAGGTATGCCGACACAAACTGATTGCAACACTGGTATATATAAATATATATATATCCGAAATTATTAGAACAACCGCAAAGATGCACTACTTTGTTTCACGGTAAATGATAAAAAGATAAAAGGTATGCGGACACAAACTGATTGCAACACTGGTTTAATAACATTTTAAAGTACTTTTTGTCCGTCTTGGGACTATTCATAAATAATGTCATTGTATAAAGATGGACATTATAGTATATTTATACATATTTACATATATTATAATATAAATACAAATATTATTAGCCCACTTTGAATGCATTTGCAATTGACTGATTGATTATAGATATAGCTATATTTATGTATTTTATTGTAAATAGTGTACATATTTCCTTTGTTTTATTAGTTTACATGTTAACATTTTGGGGAGAGGGATTATATAGGCTTTGCCTGTTTCCCAATCCTAAAATTCAATAAAATATTGTTTAGAAGAAAAAAAAAAAATGAACAGAAAACTAGTAAATTTTGAACATCTACTAATTGCTGACTTTGTTGTGAAAATTGATTGCCATGGCAACTGAAAATTGAAATCTAAAATAAATAAATAAATAAACGAAATGGGGTTTTTATGTTCTGCTCCTACTGAAGACGAGCATACGTCATACAGTGTGCTGCTATGAAGGCAATTTTGCCTGGGCATCGTCACTATGACCTACTCTTATATCGAATTCTAACTGCCAAGGGATCTTTTACGTGCCCGCCAATATTTACACGGGTCCTCGTTTTTTTGTCCCATCCGAACGACTAGGCAGTTGTTCATGTCAGGCCCTCCATCCTGCATCACTTCTCGAGATAATCGATATTATTTCAACATTGGATATAAACAAGATGGTGGGCCCCGATTTAATAAGCAAATGCATGGTGAATGCAGTCAAGTTTGAAATTGTGAGACCGTTATGTACATTCTTTAATAAATTTTTGAGACAAGAATTTCCAAAATCATGGAAGGTAGAAGCGTTGTCCCACTTTTTAAAGCGGGAGGTAGTAGGCTGGCACTGCCAGGCAGGATACACCCACATTTTCGAGAGATGGATAGAGAACAAGCAATACCGAAAGTGATTTTTCTTACATCATTAAGTCCCGTATTTCATACTGTATTGGGAGCAGCCATTTTGTTGGTCAGTTCCAGTCTGATATTCATGAAATTTGAAGCCGACAATGATTATGGTGTGACGGTACACAACCTAGAAATGTGACTTTTCGTCAAAATCGGATAAGAATTGTGACCTGTAGAGAGTCCACAACCATGATATACCATATTTTTACACTATTCGCGTACAAACGGCGACCATTTCGTCCGGCAATTTTAGTACGATTTTCACGAAATTCGAACTCAACCTTCCTTACGGAGCAACAGTAATATAATCAGAGTTTTTTGGGGTTTTTTGTTTTTCTTTTTTTAATCGGATAATAATTGTTCGAAAGATAGATAGAGAACAATTAATATCGAAAGTGATTTTTCCTACAATCAAAGGCCATAATTCATTAAGTTACAATTTGATATGCGCAAATATCGAAAAGAATAAAGATCTTTAGGTTATAAACATGCATTTCAGGTTTCATCAAAATCGAATTAAAATTGTGACCTCTACAGGTTCCACAACTTTGATATACCATATTTCTACACTATTCGTGTACAAAAGGCGGCCATTTTGTCTGGCAATTATGGTCCGATTTTCTCGAAATTCGAACTCAAACCTTCCGTAGGGTGTAACGGTGATAGAGTTAAACTTTTTTTTAAATCGGATAATAATTGTGACCTCCAGAGGGACCATAGGCGATTTTTCGGGGCCATAATTCAGGAAGTTACGATCCGATATGCACAAATATCGAAAGGAACCAAGATCTTTGTGTTATAACCATGCATTTCAAGTTTCATCAACATCAAATTAAAATTGTGACCTATACAGGGTCCACAACCATGATATACCATTTTTTAACAGTATTCGCGTACAAACGGCGGCCATTTTGTCTGTCAATTTTGGTCCGATTTTCCCGAAATTTGAACTCAAACCTTACTTAAGGTGTAACGGTGATATAATCAAAGGGTTTTTTTTAAATCGGAAAATAATTGTGACTTCCAGAGGAACCACAAGCTAAAAAAAGGGAATTTTGCGTACAATCAGGGGCCATAATCCATGAAGCTACGATCCGATGTGCGCAAATATCGAAAGGAACTAAGACCTTTGGGTTATAACCATGCATTTCAAGTTTCATCAAAATCGAATTAAAATTGTGACCTCTACAGGGTCCACAACCATGATATACCATTTTTTAACAGTATCCGCGTACAAACGGCGGCCATTTTGTATGGCAATTTTGGTCCGATTTTCCCGAAAGGAACCAAGATCTTTGGGTTATAACCATGAATTTCAAGTTTCATCAAAATCTAATTAAAATTGTGACCTCTACAGGGTCCACAACTTTGATATACCATTTTTAACAGTATTCGCATACAAACGGCGGCCATTTTGTAGAGCAATTTTGGTCCGATTTTCCCGAAATTCGAACTCAAAGTTTCTTACGGTGTAACGGTGATATAATCAAACGTTTATTTAAATCGGATAATAATTTGGATCTCCGGAGGGACCACAAGCTACAAAAAGGCGATTTGGCGTATAATCAGGGGCCATAATTCAGGAAATTACGTTCCTATAGGCGCAAATCTTTGGGTTATAAACATGCATGTCAAGTTTCATCAAAATCGGTTCAAAATAAAATTGTGACATCTATAATGTCCACAAGCTAAAAACGTGATTTTTCGTACAACCAGGGGCCATAATCCATGAAGTTTTGATCCGATACATGCCAATATCGAAAGCAGCTGAAATCTTTTAAGGATAAACCTATATTTCAAGTTTCGTCAAAATCAGATAAGAATTGTGACCTGTCGAGAGTCCACAATCAATTGTGGGCGGACGTCCGGACGGACAGGGGAGTATAAAATCAATGGGCTTCAAATTTACAGAAAGGACGGACACTTTATTTTATGAAAATTAGCAGCTTCCTCAGCCGCCTTTATTCTTTTTAGGTCAAGGTTGTACACACCTTTATTCACAAGTTGTCGTGTATTATCATAATGTTCCTTTATCATAGAGATGCAGTGTTGTTTATTTCTATTTTTACACCACGTGGTGATGTGTTCTTTTTGTCGTACATTACAGAATACAAACAATACCCACATTACATTTGTTTTAAATGGTTCACACATTTTTTGAGTATCTTGTTCCAATTTGAGTACCGTGTTATTAGCCGCTGCACAATAAGCTTGACGATTTACTATATTTTCATCATCTTTATAATATTTGTCGTGCAATGTCACGTGTAAATCAGGTGACATATCGGTAGAAGTCAGTTTGTGGTCTGGAATTTTATGAAGTTTTGTGTAATTATGTAAATTTACGTTTCTAATGTCTAGATGCCAATCATATCTCTCCTTTTCAAAATAAAATGCATACGTCATAATGGTATTTACTGGACTCATATTCATTGAGGAATCACTTGACCCTACTTTAATATAAGCTTCGTCTATCGTGGAAACGTTAAGATATGTTAAGATGTAATTTCTACAATTGGTTATTGTGTCTCTCCAGATATACACAGGAAAATAAGTCATAAAATCTGACGGCATGGCCTTCCCAATCATTTTTTCAGTTAATTTGTCCCACCTTCGTACCCAAAAATACTGAAACGTGTTCATTCCTTTTACGCGAATTTTTTTCCCGGAAAGAATATTTTGTGGTGTGACTGGAGTAGTAAATTTACTATCAGTATCTATCCAAGCTACTATCGGAGTTGTAATGAATTCGTCCATAATAAAACTAGAATATAGTTGACGATTGTAGCCACTTGATGAAGTTTTCACGACAGTTAAAACACGTTTGTTTTTAGGAAGAGGTTCGTAGTAAATCTTAATATTTATTCCAAGCTTTTCCTGATACTTTTGAATATTCTCCGCGAATTTGTGATCATCTTCGGATTCTTTGTCCAGTATCACACCCAGATTTCCAAGATGATTTGACCAATACAATGTCAAACTTCTCAACATCGTGCAATAAAAATATTGTAATAGCTTAGCATTGCTAGACATTCTAACCGTTAACGTCATATCCGGAACGTCTTTAAAATGATGGTCCGTCATACGATGTACCGGTGCCGTTTTATGACTAGTTGTTTGGTTTGTATTGGATATACCGTGATGTGCCGGAACTTTTTTGATACTAGTTGTTGAGTGTATATTGGACATAAGTTGATGTACCAGGGCCGCCTTACCACTAGTTGTTTGGTGTATATTGGACATAAGTTGATGTACGAGAGCCATCTTATCACTACTTGTTGAATTCATATGAAGGCTTAACATGAAACCTGCAGTTCCTAGAATGGTCACTACAACATATAATTTTAAGGTCTTCATTTTGCCCTGAAACAGAAAGGAACAGTTAGAATTCTGATATTTGTTTCTAAAACACATATAGTAATAGAAGCTAGACCTTGATGTGGTAATAAAGTTCTTCAGGTTTTGCAGGTGGTGCAGTCATGCTTCACTTACTATTAGGATAGAATTTTAGCCCTTCCTATTGCAATATGTTCTCGATGGGGTTATTTTTAGGGTTTCCCGGCATTCTATTCTGAGTATCGCCCTTATTGTTAACATTATTTCACGTTTTAGCTGCTCTGAAGATTCAAATGTAATTACTCTTCAATTGCCTGATAAAAGAATTAAATACAGAAATCATACATTTAAGAATCTATAATATAAAGGCTATATTGTTATTAATTTTTTCCTACCAACTGGAATATTTTATCGGTCAAATATTTGATAAAAAGTTAACATGTAACAATTCCATATCTCAGGTAGGCCTATTATAAGACAACAACTGGTGTAGAGATGTGGATGGTGGGATATTTGTGGGTATGTATAATAATATTATTGTCTTGGATAATTATTCTTCATTGTCAGTATATTTTGACTGCGGTATGAGTTTGCTGAAAGAAAACGCAAATTAAATTGTTTAGAAAACGCAAATTAAATTGTTTATGAAATATTGTGACATCAAATCGACATCTCCCAGATATGGTAACAAAAGGCCAAATATACTGTTTTTAGTTAAGCAGTTGATTCGGATCCTGTATATCGAACGCATTATTTAATGTTATTTAATAAAAGCCAGATTTGTTACAATCAATGTGGTTTTCGGCCTTAAGTGAGAAATTGACTATTATGGTGGAGATGTTACAGATGCCTGGTCAGTTGGTGAAATCTATCAAAATAGATAAAATCAGTCGATTTAGTGATTCTGTGAAGTCTCCAAGAAATCTACATTTACAGTTTTCTTAGTGAATGTAGGCACTCGGCAAATCTCGGCAGATTCCGTAAACTTCATCTAGCCTCGGCTGTACGATTGTCCGAAATCTTCCGAGGTTTGCCGAGTGTGAATGTTGGCTGAAGAAATTGAAGAGTAAAGGTGGAGACTGTGTCTTGCTGTATAGGAGCTGGATGTCTATACACGTGCACGTGATCTGGATGTCTGTACATCAAGTTAACTAACTTGAATTTTTCAAGTTACTGTTATATTATATAATAAGCGTTTTGATCTAATGATATAGTATGTCATGCAATGCTTTAGTCAATGGACGGCACGGTTATAGACCTCGATGACAAGGTGCGGGAGTAGCCTATTCGATCACGCAGGTTTCCCCCTGCAGTGAAATTAATCCCCGCGCATTAGGCAAATCATCTCCGATAGCGCATAGATTGGCGCAAATTGACCAGATTATTATGGTGTCGACGTGCCATAAAACACCAATTATTCATTCATTCATTCATTCATTCAGTATTGAGCCCTATAGAAAACCTTTTTAAATTCAAAAAAAAAATATAAATGACAAATCAAACGTCCCAGTTCTCAGTTCTAAAAATAGTCTTCTAGTGACGTAATACACGTTACCCCCCCCCCCCCCGCCCTTGGATATCTCACCGCCGGACATCTACCCCCGGATCCCCCCCCCTCCTTTTTAGGTCTTTTACTAGGACATCTCCCTCCGGACTTTTACTCACCGGATATCTGCCCCCGGACATTTACCCCCACTCCGTAGGATATCTACCCCCAGAGTTTTACCCCTCCCCCCCCCCGACATTTTTCCTCTGGAACATCTGCCCCCGTCACCCACCCTTTAGAGAGAGAGAAGTGGGGTTTAACGTCCACTCGACACAAACTAGGTCATTTCGGGACTAACATATGGTTTTAATTTTATTTCGATAATTCGCTTGCGCGTAGGGGTCTTTAGCAGTGGGAGGAAAACGGAGTGCCTGGAGGAAACCCACGAGGTTGAGGAGGCGCCCCTATCTCCCTCCATGCCGCATACGCTCACACCAGGGATCGAAACCACAGGCGCAAGCCAGGGGTGACCGACCAGCTAGAGGTCGAAGCGCGGCACTCTAGACCACTAGGCCATCCCCCCCACCCTTTAGAATCCTGGACGTGTAAAATAATGTACTGTGAAAAAATTATACTTATTTTACATTGTTTCTTGGAGAACTTCGTAACACCCTTTAGAACCCTAGGCGTTACGAGGTACTCCAAACAGAGTTAGATAGTAGAATGCGTCCATCGTCCCATTCCTAGCGTGTCGTAGAAGGCGACTCTTGGGGAGAGGGTAGGGTGGCCGATAAGCTACGCCTTGGTCTGCCATCAATGATGTCGAGGGTTCGAGTCTCTTTCTCTGCGATCTTAGTGAAAGGGTGCGGGAGCAGCCTATCTGATCACTAAGGGGTACACCCAGAACATAAGCAGATCATCGGCGATAAAACGTAGATTGACATGATTTACGGTGTCGACGTGCTATAAACAACATTGACTCATTCATTTATTTAGGTCAATACTGCCAGTTTATGAAGAGAAGACATGCTTTTTTTTATCAGAGCTGAGTATAAACGCAATGCGCTTTCCGCCTCAGGTAATTCTACGGAAGCGTAATAGGGCCATTAATTTATTCTCTTCTAAATTTTAAAGCCTGTAAGTCAATAACTTGACAATTCCGGGTAGATGTCCTTGTGTCAATTAAAGGTAGATGTCCCTGTGTCTCGGTCTATAACCGTGCCGTCCATTGCCTAAAGCAAATCGCTTATTTTATAATATAACAGAAACTTGAAAATTCAGGTTAGTATCTTGAAAATTCAAGTTAGCTAACTTGAAAATTCAAGTTAGTAACTTGAAAATTCAAGTAAGTATCTTGAAAATTCAAGTAAATTGATAAATTGAAAATGGAATGATAAAAAAGGTGTATGGCCCTATTACGCTTCTGTAAAATATAGTACATAAAGATCTTATATGTATTTCAGGATATCAGCACATAGCCTAATGATTGAAACTGGTAGATACTCTAATATTACAGAAGAAATCAAAATACTTCTCCATTATGTACATTGTGCCATCAATATGTGATGAGGATTTATTTGATTTTATATATGTTTGAATGCATAGAAGCGAAGAACATCAGAGATCTTTGTTTTGAACGTGTACATTAGGTAAATATCAGTCGTGGTAACTTCCTAAACCTGTCAAATTCTAGCGATCCTTGTATATTATTATCGATCTCAAATTATATAGAAAGTGTCACCAAGTATCGTATATAAATTGCTGTAAATAATTAGGCCCGTGCCAGTTGATTGTTTGTAAATATAGTCTACTCAATTGCAACTACATGTACAGCAATATACGTATTTATAGATATTTTGAAATTCAATAACATAAAGACACTTTTTTGAAAAAAAAATTATCATCAGACTTATAGTATTATGTGATAAATACATCATAGTTGTATATAATCCTTCAATTGCCATTAATCAATAATTTTGTGTTGAATCGCACCTTTTAAAATATAATTGTATATATCATTTTCTAGTTGATTCAAACGTTTGGTCTTTGACGTTATATAAGCTACTGCAATAATCTTATTCTATTCTGTTCTATGAAAACACATATGATCTGAGTATTTTGTTAACCATACTTATAATCACACTCAATTGCTAAACAGGTTCTTTTAATTAGATTATCTGTTCTAGATTCTTAAAAAAAAAATAACAATATCGAAAAAAAAAAATAAAAAAGTAATTTATTGAGAAATGGTACGAAATAAGCTAAAAGTAATTTACATAGATAAAACCCCCAAAATAAAAAGTAATTTACCCCAAAATCACATAGAAAAGCACAAGTAGTGGAAATGGAACAATAAGCTTCGGCTTGTTTTCTAATCTCAAGTTAACTAATAATTCAAGAAACTTCAAGATTTATATAAATGAAGCCCTGACTAAGAAGAGATCACTCTTATTTCGGAAAACAATAGACCTGTATAAAAACAAACTTATAAACAGTTGCTGGACTTATGACGGCAGAATTATGGTTAAATCGCTTGACAGCAAGCTATCCACAATTAATGATGATTCCGACCTAATTCAGTTCATAAAGCCAATGGACTCTCTTGACAGGGCTGTACCGGCTACCAATCATGTTCTGCCTGCCAATGAACAGACCGGGTTAAAATCAATAGACTCAAGCCACATTGATCCAGCTCAAAATACTAACCAAGAATTGGGTTCCAGGGGTCCGTTATCATCTACCCCTGATAATAGAATTTTCCACACTTCCTCATAATATGATGGTTTCCAAACCGTAGGCGCGCGTTCTAGAAGAGCAAATGTTGTTCCTTTTGCTGATGATAATCGGTTTAGGCTATCAACACCTGATCGGCATAACAGACGGTAGGACATTCCCGGGGATCAGTTAAAAGATTATATTGCTTTAACTGTATGGAACATACATGGGTTGAACTCTGTAATTGACGATAATTCATTTCTAAATGACATATCTGATTTTGATATTGTACTGTTGTGTGAAACCTGGTTGAAAAACAGTAATGTGAGTTTAACTATCGGTAACTTTTCACATGGGTCCGATTCCTACAAAATTCTTAAGCACGTTCTTGTGCTTAGATTTTAAGTAGACTTTGCAATTAAGTAAACTTATCTCATTTTGTGTTCCCAGAAAATTCTTAAGAACGTTCTTGTGCTTAGACTTCAGTGTAAGCACAAGCACTTTATTATGTGTTCCAAGAAAATACTTAAGCACAACTTCGTTCTTACAATTGTCAATCTAAGCACAAGTCCCAAGCAAGGTATAGGGCTTGCTTACCAACCTTAAGCCTGGTTCTGCTTCAAACAATATGACTGACCACATATTTTGATACCTAAGAGACATTTGGAAGACAGAAAATCCTTAAGCAATATATTCTCGACAAGAATACTATAGAATATTTCGCTTCTACACTAAAAACATTTGATTTAATTACAACTTGTAAACAACACAAACGCGGGCCACTTTAATGGAGCTAAATCGCTAACATTTTGGACCTAGACATTGACACAAGTGGGTCGCAACGTATATAATACTCTAAAATGAATGTATATAAACTGATTTACATTAAATCGTTTCCGTTTTTACTCCAATTTCAAATCAGTTATGTGCGGCGAAATAAGCCAACAGTGTCAATCGAATGCAAATTTTTAGTTATCCAGTCTACATGCGCCGTTTGATTTGGTGCAATATGTCTAGCCTCGTTCCCCGAGTCTCTTTCTAGAACTGGGCTGAAACGTATTATGGTATACGATTCTTGTACCAATGGTAAAATATTTATCTTGTCTTAAATATTGCATATCAGGGGCGGTGTTTATAAAAATTCTAAGAGTTGGTTCCAACTCTTAACTGTTAAAAATTACTCCTAACTTTGTAGATTTTCCTAAGACCTATTTATAAAACATTTTACTTTAAGAATTACTCCTAACTATGACACATATTTAGGAGTCCTCCTGTAGCACTCCTAACTTGTTAAAAGTACTCTTATCTTGGTTAACATGGCCGTCCGTGTACGCCGCCTAAGAGAGTTTAAAACAAGAAGAGATTTCTTAGTGGAGTACAACAATGACGAGTTGATAAGGAGATATCGAATGGGCATGGGTGGGATTCTTTTTGTGACAGATTTAGTTCGGCATCTACTTACGAAATTTCTCAATCGACGCTGAGATGAAGATCGCCATTACGCTTCGTTTCCTAGCTACTGGTAAAATGCAACTGTGTAGTGGTGACGATTTCGGCGTCAGTCAACTTACAGTGAGTAGAGTGATTGCAGAAACGTTAGATGTACTGTCTGATCCGCATATTGTTCAGAGATTCGTATCGATGCCCATATCTCAACAGGAAACTCAACGACACAAGAGACAGTTCCACGCACTTGCGGGATTCCCCGGTGTCGTTGGTGTGATAGATGGGACACATGTCCGTATCCTAGCGCCTTCACGAGATGAAGCTGAGTTTGTTAATCGGAAAAACTATCACCCCATCAACACTGAGTTATAAATAACTTCAGGGAATCCCTGGATTTCCCATGGTTACATCGTAAGGGTTTGGTTAGGACCCAAATCTTACATTTAGTTAAAAGTAACTCTAAGACCCTTTATAAATATTTCTAAAGAGTAACTTTTAACTAAATGTTGTTTTAGGAAGTCTTAGAGTAAAAGTTATGAAAACTCTAAGAATTTTTAAAAATACGGCCCCAGAAGCCCATCTTTTTTCCGTTAAGATCACATCATCAATTTTGATTTAAACTGACAAATAATTCGTGTTTTCAATTTTGAATGATATTTAGTTATAGACTTAGCTACTTTAAAATCAGGCGCTCTCTCAATCATTCCGTCTGTTAGCATGTGCTTGCGGTTTTTTTGGGGTTTTTTTTTTTTTTTTGGGGGGGGGGTAGCTTATAGACATGTCAAAGGCATCAGGGTATCACGTGGTTAAGTGGGTAAGACGCTAGCCAGAAAATTCTTTAAAGTAAGCACAAAGTTATGCTTCATTTTTGCTTACGTAAGAAACTTTATAAAATACCGTCTCTAGAAAATTCTCAAGACCGTTCTTACGTAAGCACAAGTTAAGTACGAGTCTAAGCAAATTGTGACTTGTAAATTGAGAGTACGATGCTCTCTAACGTCATAAAAAACATTTTTGGTATGCGAATTACACCGTAAATTCGTCTGCATATAGAGTTATAAATAGATCAATGACATTAGCTTCAAATAGTCGATTTATGTATTTGATAATTGAAATGAAATGGGGTTTAACGTCCTACTGTTTTGCTCCTAAACTTGGCTAATGAAGACGGACATACATCATACAGTGTGCTTTGAGGGAAATTTTGCCCGGGCAGCGGCGCTACGGCCTACTCTATCGAATTCAATCAAGGGATCTTTCACGTGCACGTCAGTTTGTACACGAAACCTCGTCCCATCTGAGTGACAAGACAGCTGTCCTGCATCACTGACAAGGAGAAACCACTTCGGAAAATTTGGATGAACCTTCTCGGCCAATGCAGGGATCGAACACCCGACCTCAAGGCTAGCGAACCAGCGTCTTACCCACTTAGCCACGTGATCAGTTGATGCCTTTGTCCCCCCATAGGCCTACACATATAAAATGTACCACAAACTGAAAAAAAAAAACCGCAAACCCAAAACGCAAGTACATGCAAACAGACCAATTCAATCTGATTAAAACACAGATCCAATTTCGTTTCGTTTTTTATAGTTCAAAATTTCGTTTTTACTTGTCTTTACTACTCTTGGATCTGGAGGACTTGTTATTTAACTTGTGTTCTGCCTGATATGTGGGGTCAGCCAATCAAATGGCCTGTCGAATCGACCGTTTGACCTTTTCATGTGTGGAACTGTGGGTAGATACGTCGATACTAACACCAGCGGATAGAAATCAAAACAAAACAAAAGTAGATTTTAAAAAGCGTGGCGGTCGCTAATTGGTTAATCGAATGACTGACGTTATCGGGTCAAACGTCCCGTGCTTGATACCTGACGTCATAGAACGTGAGCTCCCACTATAACTTCTATAACTTGTTAGATCTACAGCCATCGAAAGTATAAAAAACGAAACGAAATATGTCTCTAAAGTTTTTTTGTCTTTCAATTGACTTTTAGATATCAAAAGATATAGCAAATGCCGTCGAATAAATCCACGGCCAGCCATAATGTTTGAAGCAGAAACAGGCTTAAAGGTTGGTAAGCAAGCCCTATAGCTTGCTTAGGACTTGTGCTTAGATTGACAATTTTAAGAACGAAGTTGTGCTTAAGTTTTTTCTTGGAACACACAATAACGTGCTTGTGATTACACTGAACTCTACTTAAAAATCAAGCACAAGAACGTTCTTAAGAATTTTCTGTTAACAGAAAATAGAAAAAGTTTACTTATTTGCAAAGTCTATTTAAAATCTACATGTAAGCGCAAGAACGTGCTTAAGACTTTTTTAAGAATCGGGCCGAGGTAGGGTGTTCGATCCCTGCATTGGCCGAGAAGGTTCATCCCCTTGTCATTGATGCAGGGACCTAACAAGGACAGTTGTCTAGTCGCTCGGATGGGACGGAAAAATAACGTCCCGTGTAAAAATTGGCGTGCATGTCAAAGATCCCTTGGCTGTTGTAATTCGATATAAGAGTAGGCTGTAGCGCCGCTGCCCGCGCAAAATTACCCTCATAGCACAATTTATGGCGTATGCCCGTCTTCATTAGCCCAGTTTAGGAGCAATCTGATTAAAACACAGATCCAATTTCGTTGGCCAGACATATAGAGTGTGGATAGATATGTCATAGATTTCTAGGATAGATATGTCATAGATTTCTATTGGAGATAAAACATATTATATTTTTAAAGCGAAAAGTATAGCTGGATCATTATTAATATACAACACAAAGAGAACATCATCTATATAACCTATTCATAAGAAAATGAAGTGAAAGATATGCCAGATAAAAGCGATATTAGATAAATCAGATTCATCTGAACAATTCTGAATAGGCTAAATAGAGCACGTTCACCTTGATGTTGACAAATACGTAGGCCTATATGAAATAAGATATTTTTAAGGTATGATTCAACTATATATACGGTATGCAACATGACGGCATTTTACGTCTTATGTCGAGTTGAATAAATTATTTTGTTTTGCGTGTAGTGCGAACCTCCTGTACTTACTATTATTGTCAATCAAACATCTATGGGTGGTTAAGAGTGTGTACCTATACCTAGAATTCTTCTACACCAAGTCTATTGCATTCAGATATTTAAAGCGCGTTAACAATATTCATTTAAGCTATATCATTTCTGGGTTAACATATCGTTGCCTACAATTCATATTTACAAAACAATGGTTTATCCCAACTACAGGGTAGATCATGTTTTGGAGACGACCTGGTAGATCATGGTTTAGAGACTGTCTCATGTACAGGGTACATCATTGTTTAGAGACTCTTCCCGAACTACAATTTAGATGCTCACGACTTCCGATCCGTCCTGGTGTTGGTGTGTTATGTTTGTAATTTTACGATCTTGTCTTGAGTGTACTATGGGCCCATGGCCTCCATACTTTGAAAATAAACTATTATTATTATTATTCGAGCGAGTGTTTGTTCCCTCCGAAACAAAAGTAAAACCGTAGAAATATCACGGATACCATCCTATGTTGGCATAGTAGGAAATGATTCTGCAGACAATCTGGCTCACAAAGTCTCTGTGATACCAAGAAGACTTAAAATATAGCGTTTTTTTTTTATTTTTGTTTTTTCTTTAATTGTTGAAATATCTACATGTACAAATCAATGATACAATTTCATGTTTCCATATGATAACATTTTAGTAATATAGTTTAGTAAACTTTACATTTTCCTGTTTCAAATCTGAAAAGAAATGTTACTTTGTCATGCTTCAGTAGTAGACAATATACAGTGAATATAAGCTGAAAAGAGAGTCATTGTACTACTCATCTGCCTATTTAGGACACAGGGAAAATAATTAAAATACTAGACATTATATAAATTTGAGAAGGTATATCTCTAATACTCCCACCTGAACTGTAGACAAGTCCTATATTAAGTTAATATTTTCATTTGATTATTTTTCTGGCAAAGAAACTGTAATATTCTTTAATATCAATTAAAGATACATTATGGGAGATGAGATCAAGAGATGGAAGTTCTCACTATAACAGTTAAAATCCAGTAGACGTGGTACAAGGGTTAATCAGTGAACTGGATGTATGAGATGTGTTGTTGACGTTTGGGAAAGTAGGTCGAGGGGAAATGTGTAGGGAGTGATAGTTAGATGTATTATGAATTGTTACAGTGGCTGTGGTGTTACGTTGAAATACTATGCCGCTACCGTAACACCACAGCTTTATGATTTGTTAGACAGGATTGATACCGTAAGTCTGACAATAATAAATAAACTATTTCTGATTTTAATGTTGTCTTTTCCCACCGGCACTGGCCGTACGCCAGCAACTGAAAATAGCTGACGAAACAGCTAGGGCGTCGATTGTTAGTTCGCGTACAACTTGAAAAACCGAATGTCGTACGCCATTGTGAAACTGAAAGTAGCTGACGAAGACAGTTAGGGCGCCGATTGTTAGTTCGCGTACAACTTGAAAAAACCGAATGTCAGTATGGTATTTCTGACATAATTGGTTATCGGTGACCTGAAAGCTGGTAATCTCGACTCAAAGCGAGTAATCTCGACTCAAAAGTATAGTGTATAACCTACTTACTGTCTACAGTCGTCGCTACTCTTATTATACATGTAGTTCATTCATGATTTTTTGTGGACGATTTACTACTCAGTAAGAAAGCCTGTGCCCAAAAAGAGTTCTCGTCTGTTATTATTAGTATAATGACTTCCTCATGTGCGGCAGGTTCGTTTGTTTTTAAAAACACTGTTTTTCGTTCCAAAAAATAGAAAAGTAATTTTTTACCAGATGATCATGGTTTTTCACCGAGACTAGATAATTTCTCTCGGTGTAAGGATATTATCGCATATGAAAAAGTTCATACACTGTTGAGAAAATAGTCCCATTGGTTTTCTTAGCTGCAAATACAGCGAGAATAAACTCTGTACTGAAAATTTTTCGCGTGATCTATATAAACTGTCTTCACACACTCGATTTATAATTAGCGATATACAGGTACAGTGGCAAGTGTTATGCTTCTCAGGCTAATACCTCAAAAGTACCTCCGCGCAAAACCCACGATTTTGGTACATGCAAAAGAAAAAAAAATAGTGCCCGTGCGCGTGCCAGTAATAGGAAAACTAAGAGTTCGCGCATAAAAATGCACGAACGTACCAGGCGCGATGTCATCTAGATAGTGTAAAGGTAACTTGCTGGAAATAATTTCAGTCAAATTCATCCACTATTAGCCGAGAACGAAGCGAGTGAAATATTCACATAGCCGCGGTCATCATTACTTAAATCATTAATATAAACAGCATAGTCTCGATTATCCACTTGATTGATTTAATTATCAATGGCCGTTAAGCGGCATATAGGAATTTAATCCGACAACATCGAAGGCTAGCCTTGACATCAAGAGTTTATTATGGTCTGGATAAGTTAGTTAATGTCTAATTGATTATTTAGATAACATTTCAGGCCTAAAGAAAGACCTATAATAAGCACCGATTTTGCTCTTCCGTAATGCTATTTTAAGAAAACGTTGAACGATGGTTTTGAATCATTTTTAGTGCATCTATATAAAAAAATATTTTGTTATTAAAATAAGATGATTCCATAAAGTGGATGCATTAGGGTTTCCTACTAGGACGTTAGCTTTGGAGTAATCATTATCTTGCAATATTTGTAACCACTCTTTTAAATCCTAAATCCATCCACAGTTTTCGTAAAACAAATGTTCTAGTGTTTCTGGTATTTGTTCACAAAATGAACATAGATTATTGATATTTGGGTTTTTGCCAATTTTAAGGTGACTTTTCAACCCATAAAGTGTAAATAATTTAAATTCAATGAATCGGTCAACAATATCATATGCAGCGGGTTTGGCGTTAAATCTATAACAAATAACAACAGGGTTGTATTCAAAATGGGAGTAAACCCCTTAAAATCCTGAACCTTAGGGCCGAGCAACTAACTCAATATATGAGATACGTTTTCAAACAATTTAAACTCGTCAGTCTTCATCTAAAAATGTTGAATATGTACATTGAATTTGAAATTGTAAAAACATTCAACCATTGAGAGTTAACGAACTGTTAATAACGACACGACACGATAGAAAGAAGGTCGAGCTGTATATCATCGTTGTTCAACCATAAAACACGTTAACATAGAAATTCTTCATTTATAAAACCACGAAAAGTTGGCCTATATTGGCAGTTACCAAGATTCGATGGATTTTCGTGTCGTATATTGTAGCAAAACATAAGTGCAATTTGTTTGAATTAACTCAAAGACAAATTGTTATTTCTATATATAATTAATACACTGGAATGGCATATCAGTGGATTTAATTTATTCTAAACTACTCGATGAGATGATTTAATTTCGATGTGATTTAGTCAGTGATATAGGTACAAGCAGGCCCGTAGCCAGCTCATAACATTGGGGGGGGGGGATACGGAATGTTTTGGTGGGGCTGAGGATGTGGCCGGCTAAGAACACTCCTAAGAAATCACTATTTTTGGCGAAATAGTTTGGGGGGGGGGGTTGCAGATATAGTTTTATTTGTAACAAATATAACCCCTCCCTTAGCCTCTGGCATATTTGTACACCATTTAATCTGTTAATTCTATGACATCATTTTCTCTAATCCAACAAACACAAAATGTCATGTTAATACACAATGTTGATGAAGGTTGGTTCCATGAGGGTTTTTTTGGTCTTAAATCCTTTACCTACATTGAAAACTAATTCTATTACATTGATTGAATGTCCCACTGTTCTGCCCAAACTTGAATAATGAAGACTGGCATGTGCCATACAATGTGGCCTACTGTGATATCGAATTCCATTTGTCACGGTATTTTTAACGTGTACGCCAATGTAAAGACGGGAAGGTGATAAGTATTGTTCAAATATTATAGTTATAAAAACTTATTTCTCAAAGGTAAAAAGATATTCATGTGACTTTTCTGTGCCCATAATTTCAGATTTTAGTACTTTATTCTTTATAACCATTAGTTGTCATTCCAAGCTGATTTCATACAGATATCAAACGCTGTTTGCTTCCAAACATGTGCCAGTCTGCATGTAACGTGAACAAATATAAATAACAATATACATTGCACCGTTTATTCTGCTTGAAACACCCGTTCAGTTGTCTTTTACACAATACGACAGTTAACTGACATCTACCTATTATTTAGGAGATAAACACTTCCTGTTTCGCATTTAGAGGGGTGTTATTGTCCAATAGACATGTCCTGAGATCATTAGGACCCGAGACGCGTAGCGTAGCGTCGAGGGTTCTAATGTAAAATCTCAGGACATGTCTATTGGACAATAACACCCCTCTAAATGCGAAACAGGAAGTGTTTATCGATATTGTAACATGCTTTTTTAGCATTTTAAAAGACATTACTAAAACAGAGGGGTGTTATTGTTCAATAGACAGTGTTTAATTGACCAATCAAAACGCAGGGTTTACACTGAAGCATGTTACAATCAAGAATGATTTTTACTATTTATAGGAATACTGCATGATGTATGGTGGAAATACTGACGGGTTTAACTGATTACTGATAACACATGTATTTCTCAAGAATTACCATGAATACTAACATAAACTACTGATTTGAGGATATTCTAGAAACCTGGCAGCTTCCGGGGACTAGGCGCCCTCGGCCCTTCGCTGACACAAACAAAGTCATTTCAGTACTAACATAGAGTTCAATTTTATTTCAACAATTCAGTTACGCGTAGGTTTATTTAGCAGTGGAAAGAAATGGGTGGTCTGGGCGAAAACCCACGGGATTGGACGGGCAACCTACTTTTTGTCACGTTAAAGCGGTGAATCGAAACCACTCCCTTGAATTAATGACATACCGTGTGATACAACACACATACGTTCACAATTCGGCCGCACCCACACCAGATGACGAAATAAGAATTGAGGACCATGAATAAAGAGAACTAAAGATACTAAATAAAGAGCTGTAGGGTTTAACATACTTAAATAACAATTTGACACATATGAAGAGTCCATGGAAAGAACGATCTTAATCACTTTTTCCATGAACCACATTTTTTTTTTTTTTTTCCTAATCAATATTTTTATTCAGTAAATCTGAATTTGGATTGGGGAACAGGCTATGCCTATATGTAACCTCTCTCTGATTTACATATATGTACACATTATAAAAATATATACATACATACATAATTACATAAATATAGAACATAATACATAATGGATAATATAGAAACTCTTATTCGTTGGTTTTTTTTTTATTATTTTGTTTTATAATAAATATTTTAGTGGAAATATTGATGACAATCTATTTAGAAGTACTGCTTGGTAATGTTGGGTATGGTAAGGCCCGTACAACGTGCAATCGTCCAATTTCTCCACATCTCACAAACCAGTTAAGACAGGTGATGATAGTGGACGAGTGTGCGATGTGGCGGGGCTGGAAATAACTTAAGCGTTGTTTATGGAGATTTAAATCTTCTTGATAAAAGAATAAATTGTTGAACTTCTTGGAAAATAAGTATGTTTATTTCTCGACTAAGCTTTGTTGACCCATACAACAGACAACTGATTGTTTTATGGTTGTTCTGGAGGTTGTCTATTTTTTTCTTGCATCTGAATGTAAGGGGCATACGAGTAAATAATGTTCGGGATCTTCGAAGTTGTGAACACAGAGGCAAGTAGGGTTATCATTAATGTGTCTGAGAAATTTATGGCCTTGCAGATTTGAGCAACATAATCTAAGTTTACAGTGGATTATTTGCAATGTTCTTTTCCCTAGGTAGTAATATGGTGGCACGGTGCTATCAAATTTGTTTAGTGGATTTCCAAAGATAGCTAGGGATCGAGAGTTTCTAATTTCAAGATTGAGTTTGTTCCATTCTCGTATACTTGACGGGATGAAAGTCTTGGAGAAAATTTCGGTTCTGCATCTGATTTCTTTCAATTTATCTTGGTTCCTAAGAGAATATTTATCAGGATTAAAGGAAAGTTCTAATAAGTCAGAGAGATATGATGGCACGAGGTTGTTAATAATTTTGTACATTAATTTTAATTTATGACGACGGCGTCTTTCCGACAGCGGAACAAATCCAGTCTCTTTGTAGAGTAAGGTATGGCTAGTACCTCTAACTGCCCCACAGATAGTGCGTACACTGAAAAAAAAACTTGTGTTGAAACAACACAAACTTGTGTTGTTTTCAACACAAGTTGGGTGTTACTATTTAACAACACAAACTTGTGTTGAAACAACACAAACTTGTGTTAAATGCTGAAACAACACAAGACTTGTGTCAAAATTTGACAAACAACACAAACGTGTGTGAAAATCTACACAAGACTTGTGTTGAAAGTTCTGAAACTTGTGTTGAAATTTCTGAAACTTGTGTTGAAATTTTTGAAACTTGTGTTGAAACTTGTGTTGAAATTTCTGAAACTTGTGTTGAAATATCTGAAACTTGTGTGGTTTCATATACAAACTTGTGTATAACCATCAACAAAAACTTGTGTTGTATTTCCCTCACTTTATATCCAATATAGCAACTTTTCCCATGCAGCATCCCCCTTTAGCTCTGTTTAACCTGCAAAGTTTGATAAATGAGGTAACAATAATTTTTTTTTGTTAAATTATTATTTATTCATAAAATGATATTTGGAATGTTAACAGAAAAATAATATTAATAAAATTGTGTTAAATAACAAAAGAAAAATGACCTATTTTACAGTAGTAATAAAATGGTGTAGAACTCTTTCCTCATTAGGAAAAAAATCTAGAAATAACTAGCATACACAGAAAATTAACAAAAGAAAAATGACCTATTTTACAGTAGTAATAAAATGGTGTAGAACTCTTTCCTCATTAGGAAAAAAACCCGAACAAAATGAATATTTTGTACATATAAGGAGCAAAGCATCAAGACTGCAGGATTGAAATATGAGAGACAATGGCAAATATTGAATAATATGTACAAAATATTAATATACAATTACAAATCATAAGCAATGGGAAGCCATGGTGAGCATAAGGCGTTGGCCGAGAAATTTCAACTGGAGTTCCAAGCATAGTTCCTCCATGTCAGTAGTGCAGGACGTGGGAAGGGACAATATATAGTTGTTTGGAAAGGACAAAAAACCTCGATCTAATGTACACATTGCCGTTTATTTTAAAGAAGAGATAGAAATGAGGTTAAGCGTCCACTTGACACAAACTGGGTACAAGCCTAGATCAAAGCCACTTTGACTGTGTTCACTTTAAAGTACCCTTGACAATTGACATATTTGACTCATTGCCAGACCTCCTGATCCAATGTGTGCCTGTTAACCATTCGACCCCCTGAGTTCCCTTTAATGAACCCTTGACAGTTGAAATATTAGATATAAGAGTAGACTGTAAGGCAGAATCACCCTAATAACACAGAAAAGTGGGATATTAGGATATTAAACCGTATTTCGTTTCATAAGCAAGGAAAAGTCACCATAATGTAGGTCAAGGTTTTTTGTAATTCTGGGTATATCTGATCTAAATTTGGTTTCTAGATAATGCCTATTAAATACTTTTATGATTTCCGACCAAATTTTACGTGATTTATATGTCACTTTACTTTCTATATTATACAGAAATTAATAAGAGGATTAAAACCTAATTGTGTTTTCGAAGAATACTTAACATTAAAAACAAAAAATAAATATTTAAAATTGGGTCAAATGCATTCTTTTCCAGAATTATAAAATAAATTGATGATTGGTTTCTCTTCTTTTTATCATTCATTAAATTCTCCTCCGAGGGTGCTTCAGACTAAAAACTAAAAAGTGGGAAATAAGAATACCTTCTATATGGTTCATAATGTTTAAATAAACAATTTATTTTGCCACATTGAGACTTAGTTTCTATTTTGTTTCAACTTTGTGTAACACTCCTTTTGTCTTGTCAAGTTACAGGCCCAGACAGAATATAATGCTCAAATGAAATGGGTTAGAGTCAGAGAAAGATAGAAATTTGGTTTAACATCCACTTGACACAAACTAGGTCATTTTGGGACCAACATACAGTTTAATTTTATTTCAATTATTCGCTTGCGCTGAGGGGTCATTAGGAGTGAGAGCAACCGGTGGACCCACAGCTTTATGATACAGCGCGCATGTCCTAACCATCCGGCCATCCAACCGGCAATTCACCCCCACCCCCTTAATAGTCACAAAAAGGCCTTGAGATTTTGGACTGAAATACTCTTGTATCAAATTACAATTGCCAGAGGATCTTTTACATGCATGCCAATGTGAACACAGGACCATGTTTTGTTGTTCAATCTGAACAACTAGACGAATGTCCTTGTCAGGCCCTCCATCCTGAATTTTCTATGTCAACATTGGGAGCAAACCTGCAGCGTCTTACCCACCTCGACTCTCCACAAATGAGACAGTCATATGTGCACATACGTGTGTGTGTATACTTTTACTATACTAAATTGAATTTTATATTTCAAAATAATAAACTGAAATAGAGGCTAATGTCACCTCCGCTCCAACCGGGCTACATTGTGCCAAACACATTTAATGGTGAGATTTCAAATTACCATATCAACAATCTTTTCTATTAGAATTGAACACTCACCCTCCAAAAACCCCATTCTTTCAGCTTTTTCTTCTCCCATATTTGTTTTTTTTTCTTATTTTATTATATGATGTTTTATTTGCTATGGCATCTAATATGGAAACTGAAAAATATGAATATGTGACATGTAATTAACTGTTTAAGATATCTTACCATATACAAACTGTGTGATATGAAATTGAAACTAAAATAAAATATCTACGGTATCCAAAACCATTTGAATCCTGAAGATTTTACATAAGCCGTGAAAATCTATTTTAATAACCCTTGTTTGTCATTTGACTGGACTGTCACAGTAATTAGACGATAGCCATGTGGCTGAGTGAGTAAGGTGCGGGTTGCTATTCTGGAGGTGATGGGTTTGCTCTCAGTTTTTCCTGAGAAAGTGCATTTGTATTGTTCCATGGAACCAAAAACCTGCAGTCCCATTGGCGTGCATGTAACCCGATAGCATGGTATGGCCTTATATTTTTGTTCTGGGTATGCCACATTGTTGGTTTTTAGAAAATACAGACTTTTCTAGTAAAGCTGTGGACACACCAGAATGATGTGCTCAAATTATTTGCCCAATTGAATTGGCACAAAATTGCAGCCGAATGAGTGAATACTCCAGGCCTAGTTGTCTAGAGTGCCGCGCTTCGACCTCTAGCTGGCCGCTCACCTCTGGCTTGCGGCTGTGGTTTCGAGCCCTGGTGTGAGCACATGTGGCATGGAGATAGGGGCGCCTTCTCAACCTTTTGGGTTTCCTTCGGGCACTCTGGTTTCCTCCCACTGCTAAAGGCCCCTACGTGCAAGCAAATTATTGAAATAAAATTAAACCATATGTTAGTCCCAAAAAGACCTAGTTTGTGTTGAGTGGACGTTAAACCCCATTTCTTTCTCTCTCTCCCTCCTCAGATTCACCACTCAGTTGACAGTTACATTACCTTTTAGGTCACATGATTTAACATTTGTCTTCAAAAAATTCATGTGACTTCTTGATATGAATGACCTGTGTGCTTATTGGCTAACGAATTCTAAAACCAGACGAACGCTTCAACAAAGCGAGCACACCAATCAAATATAGTTCAGCCAAATATATCAAACCTGTTTGATTTGGGCGAATGTCAGTGTACACACTACATGAATTTAGCGCTGATTGATTCAGCAGAATCCTTCTGCTAGTGTGTCCCGCACTGCCGATTACGTTTATACTTATGCAAATATCATATTTGAAATAGACCATTCTGTTATGCAACAAACACTAACAACAACTCCAAAGTTTATGTCGAATTAATATAAACACAACATACACAATGGTCAGTGCTCAGGAAAATAGCGGAAATGTAAGGCCAGTCCTACTTGATTCTAGGATATATATCATGCATGGGCCTACTTGATTCCACCAATTTAATACAAGGACATGTTTATCGCACAGTTCTGTTAAGTGAAATTAAAACCCGATTTCCCCTCTCTCTTGACTGGATATTACTACTGATAGTGATATTATTAAAAAAAATATATTAAAAGAAAATGAAATACTTACCAGGTTTTCTTTGTGGAGTAGGCCTATATGCTAACATCAATGACTGAAATAAAAAGAAGAAATTATAGAGAAACTTCAGACGGCAGGTGTTAGTTTCTGAATCAGTACGTTGCATTGATTAATATAAAAATAAAAGGTTTGTTTGGTTGTTTTTTCTTTTACACAGACATAAGATTACATTTTGGAGATGGCGTTCTAAGTTGTAAAACTTGTGCCTTATCCACTTGTTACTTAGAACAATAAAATATGTTTAAATTAAGATTAAATTCCAATTAAACTAGTACAAAAGTTAGTATCTAGCTATAGTCCATGCGTGATATACACGTATTTCTCATTTTGCTCGAAACAAAGATGGCTGCCTGGCGAGTTATAAAATGAAGAGAAATTCTTACCTGCTGGTCCCAGTTGGTGTTGTTTTTTGAAAGTACAAGTATTTGAACAACGATGTAGCGCCGAATAATATTAATAAAGCACGTTTTCAGAAAAATTAAGACAAATTCGTTAGACTGCTGAATTACCGGGTCCGGGACGCTTTAGAAACAATCAAAAAAATTTCTTGTCCGCCATTATCAAATACACACTTCCGGTTTAATTGTTCTGAGTTAGTCTCTAACATCCAGAAAAATATTCTACGAATAACGTACGTTGAAGATTACGAGTCTTGGTCTGACTTGTTTGTTTTTAATTATTAATAATATACATATAAACAATAAATCGATGCTAAATTAAATACACGGTTTTATTTTTTTTTAAATTTTACAAACCTGCGGTCTTGTATACTGTGTGACAATTATATTTTTAAAAATATCACTCTCGGTTGACACTACTACGAAACATGGCGTCCTACAGTTAAATGTCTAACTGAATGTCGCTGATAAAATATCAAATAGAGTATAGATAACTTGGAGAACCATTGTATCAATAAATCAATTATGAGACAAATCTGGAAGATTAATTAAATTTGATTGGTTACTGTTTAGTTAACCAATATACTGTCCAATTTCGATTACATCAACCAATTACATTACTAAGAGTTTCACTCATTGTTTTCCAATGCACATTGAATCAATTTTGACAAACACAAGGGTGCTGAAAATCACATGTACACTATATATTCCTTTGATATATCAGTTTATTGGATCAATAAAAAAAGACAACCAGACATTTCATCTTTATAGACAACTTAACACCAATTATACCTATGCATTAATTTCAAAAAGTCATAATTTAGCAAACACAAATAACTGTCCACAAAACATCAGTTAATTTAGAGGTGCCTTTGGTATGGATGTGGTCGGGCTTTAGGAATTTCCGTTTTGTGGGTATATTGATATTAAAAGGTATTTCCAACCTTATATGGAGGGTGGGCGATTAAACAGTGTATGGGGGGGGGGCTGGGCCTTGCATTTGATTTATGCATAGTTATATTATATGGATGCTACAGTGTCGACTTTATTAGAGACTAGGAAGGGTGGGCTTAGGGGATCTGTTCTAACCAGTCAATATTAGGGTGAACTCGACAATGCAAAGTATGTATGTCTAAACACGCATAGACAAAAACAGTAGGAATTCTTGCTACTCTAGTATGTTAATAAATGATGACCCGTGGGTCCTGAATGTTAAGAAAGAGCTTTTCAAAATTGGCTTGGGAAATTTGTGGGAAAAACCTTTTCATCTCATAAACACAGATTGTATTATTAGACAAAGATTATTAGACATATTCAGACAAGAGTGTATTGAGAAATTTGAATTATCAAGTAAATGTATCATTTATAAGCATATTGTGAATACTTTCGGTTTACAATATTATTTGACTAAACCAATGGACAGAAAATACAGACGTGAAATTACAAGAATCCGTATGTCCAGTCATAATTTAAATATTGAAAGGTTAAGATATAGTAACAAATACATCGAGAGAAGTAAACGATTATGTACATTGTGTAATGTTAAAGACATTGAAGATGAATACCATTTTGTTTTAATTATTGTCCAATTTATAAACACCTGACAAATAAATATATTAAAAAATACTATTATTCGAACCCCAGTGTTTTTAAATTACTTAAAGACAGATTTGTTAAAAGTTGTTGTATATGTATTGTATATATTGGTAATCATTTTATAATGATCCTAGTTGAGACATAAAATTGTTAGATATTGTATAATTTGGCGGAAAAAATATATGAACATTTCTTTAAATAAAAATTATCATCCATTTTGGCGGAAAAAGTTGAAAGCCAGTGTGAGCCCTGCTCCAGAAAATAAATAATACCCTTATTCTAAGTACTAGATGTTTAAGTGTCCTACCTGTTGTGTAAATTATCCATTACAACCTATTTTACTTGTGCAGAGTGTTCGAAAATATTTTAAAATCCAAGTCACATTTGAAAAGGTTTACGTTAAGACTTTTCAAATCAATTGGTTGAATTATTTCCAATTTTTTAAAATAGGTGTGCTAAGATGAAATTTATATCATCATTTAATTGGAATATTCTAAAATAATACGATTTGTTGACCAGAATGAAGATTGGGACATATTATTCAGTTACAACAAGAGTGTTATTGGGGCTTTAAGGTCACGTGTATTTACTGTTATTCGCTATTTACTAGATTTTCATTGGCTGAGAGCTCGCCGTCTCACTACTTAATTAATGCTGTCGTTTATATTATTTGTTTAAAACGTTTCTGGCACATAAATTGGAGTGTGGCAGTTCTGTTTACAACACATTAGGGTTATTTCTCGAGAAATAAATATTAAAACTTCCCACAGCGGTGAGTTGCAACGACTTTTGAAAACTAAGCTAGCTAGAACTTCCCCGTCCTCCGCCTATAAGGATTTTCTGACGATTACTTAAAATGCAACAACTCTTGTTGACTGCCCGGACGATTTAGCTGCTGTGTGAGCGTATGTTTCGCTGCCTGGCAACCTAATTTTTTTTTAGCTTGTGGTCCCTCTAGAGGTCTCAATTATTATTCAATTTTAGAAATAATATTAAATGTTTCGTATACTTAACGTTAGCATAGGACGAAATTTTATAAAAACCAAACAAATTCAAATAATTTTCTGATAATTACTTAATATGCGACAACTGCCTGGCAACCTATTTTTAAATTGTTAATAAACCCACTCGTTGTTCTGTTCGCGTCAAACATTTTCGACCAAAAGTCTATTTTGTGTTTTTAGCGAAAAGACAAAAAATGTGACTTAGATCGTTCTTCCCCTGGACTCTTCGTAAGTAAATCTAACTGCTTACCGTAAATGTTTTCCTTTCCTATTATAGCTACGCACTGTTTATTACCACAAATTTCGACTGTGTTCACCTATACCCTTCTTATATTTACAGTGACACATGAATGATTTTATTATTTTTGTAGCAGACTCATATCTTTCAAGGGCGCGGCTTTAAACTAAACACAGCTATACAACTAAACAGTACATCTACACCTGATTCAGTTCCACCCTGTTGAACATGCGGTATATTATAATATAATAATATATGATTGAGGTTGGTCGATTGAGTAAGGTAGGATAATAATACCATAGGATCGGGGGTGGGGGGCGGCCACTTCCTTTAATATTAATTTAATATAGTTACATCTGTTACACCATGTGAAATCCAAGCATAGCTAATGCCTAAATTATCTAAACAAGATTTGACATGTGATGCCCATGTTTGTCTACCAGAGCAATGTAATGTGTAGAGAATGTCATAACAGGCCTTGGGATATCTATCTAAGGGCATAAAGTTTATCTTAAGCCAATATTTGATCATATTATATTTATGTAAAACATGTATAGGATTTCTACCAAGTTCACCATAGATAGAGAGTTTAGGTACATTTGAATTAAGTGACAAGAGTCTTCTACAAAACTTTAAGTGGACAGCTTCTATGCAGTGATATGTTTCATATCCCCAAACATCTGACCCATATGTTAGGACAGGTATTACCATTCTATCAAAGAGAAATAAAGAATTCAGTATACTGGTCCCAAGTTCACAAAGCATTCTCAGACTTAAGTTAAGAATTTTTGATTTACACAAAAAGCATACAACATGTTCACGGCCTTCTCCCCTTGTTGGGCCATGAAAGTTTTGGAGTAAAGAATACACCAAGATATTTATAAGCAGAGACTGACTCGATAACCTCCGCTTGATAGAACCATTTCTCATAATGCTTTATAATGCCAATATTCTAAAAACAATAATTTTAGTTCAGTTCTGAACGTCGGTCTCATTACACTCACCCTGAGCGTTCAGAAACTGTCCCATTCAATCAATGTCGAAAGAAAATTGGCGCCCCAGTCAATTTTACTGGGCAACTTTTCACTGCTAAACGATGGGATGGCAATCCGTGTGGACGCATGTACAAAGTAAACGAACATGTTAGTGATAAAATAAGACCTAGCTTACTTCGCTGTTAAAAATACGTCCCCTCCTATCAAATTACAATTTCGCAGCCATGACACTCTAACTGTAGGTCAACGTCCACATTCAGGAAGGTCGGTCATACAAGAAGAAACGAAATGTACAGGCTTTACATTGTACAGGCTTTCACCCCGTCGTTTAGCAGTGAAAAGTTGTCCAGTAAAATTGGCTGTTCTCCAATTTTTTCGACATTGATTCAATGGGACAGCCCCTGGACTACCCTGTCTTGTACCCATGCTACAATTAAAATAATCCGTGTGAGGTATTTTTGAACCAGAGCATATAAGCAAAAGATATTATCAGATGTACTTTATCCTTTTTTCTATAACCTGACTGTTCTTCATATAATAAATCCTCGGCTTCACACATTTCAGTATTTAGGATTTTGGTAAATACTTTTCCTATCACTGATAATAAAGAAATCACTCTGTAGTTTCCAGGATCAGTCTTCTGACCATGTTTATGTAATGGAACAATGCCGGCTGTACACCATAATTTTGGATAATTTCCACTCTGTAAGATTGTGTTGAACAGTATGGTTAGACGTGGGAGCAAAAGGAACATAGGGTGCCTTTCGTGCTCATTCAGAATTCCATCTGGACCTGGGTCTTTTCCATTGGGTAGACTTTTTATGGCATTTTCTATCTCATTAACATTTATTGGTTCATCTATAATACACCCATCGATCTCTTCATTCATGTTAATCTCACAGTCCGCTTCATAATCTTCAACATAACTCTTGATATATTCTGTGAACACCGGATCAAATTCATACTTCGTATCGTTGTACAAACCATTAAAGTATGCATACCAATCATCTGGAGAAATATTGCTTGTAGTTTTAGTTCCTCTCATATATCTCTTCAAACTTCTCCATAGTTGCACGGTATCTGTAGTATCAGCAGGTAATATATCATACGACACACCTGTGCTTGCCTACTCCATGATCAAACACGATAGCAGATGGCGTCCATCTTGTTTACTGACGGTACTACTTATTTTAAGACAGACTCGGCTTTCCAATTTATAATATCTACGTCATTGGGGATTTCCAATTTATACTCACTGGTTGCTATGACCCGCTATGGCGTTGTCTAGAAACGCGCGTGCTCGCGTTAGTTTAAAATTTTTGCTATACGTTTAACATGGACTATTTGTTGTAATTTGCCTGATTTGATTTTGCCCCATTTCCATAAATTTAGGTTGTTTTTTAGAAATTTTTAGCAAATGTTAATCTTAGGTGTTTTTTAATTCTAGCCGAAGTAAATTTTTTTACAATTTATAGCGAGTTAAGTTATCGTCTCTAAGAGGCGGGCGTAGTATTTTAAATGGCGGCCATTTGCCATCATGTGTATTCTTGAAGTAGGTACACATGATGTAATCGTATGGTAATATATGTGACAGTTCATCTCTTATTTCTTTATTTTCTTTTTTCATGTAACATAGAATTTTGAATTTGTTCTTTGCTTTTTTGTACTTAGCTAAGTCATCATCTGTATTTGACAATCTCCATCTGTTTAGTAACATATATTTATTGTTTTTACTCAGATTACATTCATTGTCCCACCATATTTCAACATTTCAACAGAGCTCAATCAAGCATCGGTGGCAGCCTCGTTTCCCAAATCTTTAATATAAACAGCATAGTGTCGATTATTCAGATCTTAAATTTAATTTCAAATGGCCGTTCAGTGACATATAGGAATCTAATCCAACTAACATTGAAGGCTGGCCTTGGCATCCAGAGTTTATTATGGCCTGGATAAGTTAATTGAAGGCTAGCCTTGACATCCAGAGTTTATTATGGTCTGAATAAGTTAATTAATATCTAATCAATAGTTTACATAACATTTCAGGCCTAAAGAAGACATGCAATAGGCAGATTTAGCGCTTGCATAATGCATATTTAATGGTTGTTATCTTTCAAAAGCACTAATTAATTTTATATTACTGTCTTTCAGGTGTGTGTTTTGTCAATATGCCACTTGTTAAATATCATTGTTGATGACATACAAGCAGGATTTCACGAAGAGCTGTATCAAGTTAAACCATAAAATTCAGAGGACAGTTGCCCTCATTGCCATTGGATACCTCTTTTATACCAGCTAGAATCGCAATAAATTTCCACTTTTGGCTACAATAGATGTATGTTAAATAAAATAAAACCAAGTACGAACAATCCAAACCATTAGTCAAAATTCGAAGTCCAATAAAAACGGTTGAGGCAAAATAGTGTAATCAGCAGATGGACTGGTCACCGTGTACAAAATACACGACGAACAGTGGTAACAGGTGTCCGGAAGAGTAAGCTTACCCTGCCTGGCGCCACACCCGCCATCGCTGCATCCAAACTATTTGACGAAATCTCAATGAAATAGCATGATTGGCCAATGGACTATCGGTATACAAAATGCACGTGTTGAACAGTGTTAACGATGTAATAGACAGACATAATTAGGAAGATAATATTTTACGAGTCAATAAAATATATCTTGAATAATAGCCGAGAGAGACATGTTATATTTACCAATCAAGTCAATATGACGTCCATAAAACTTTTTAAAGGTTTTAATGAGTTTAGTGCGCAAGTATCCCTGTAGTTGAAGCCTAGATGACAAATGCCTCCATCTATTTAAAAAATCAGAATAAAAGGAACAAGCTCTCGTGTAACGTATTAGCTGAGACATAAACACCCCATAAGCTGGCGATATTGGAATGTTACTACTAATAAATGGAAATTTAACGATCGGAAAGTCAGAGTCATCACGTTTATCGTACAATTTAACACTAAGTTTATGGCAATTGTCAAAATCGAGACGCAGATCCAAGTAGGAAGCGTGATTGTCACTGTCAGTAGTGTTTTTAATTTCGAGCTCATCAGGATATATGAATTCTATGTAATCACTAAATTTTGGATTGTTCAGTGATAGAACATCATCGATATATCGATAAGTGAAATTAAAATGTCTGACTAATCGTTTATTAGTTTTTACGAGTGCCTGTATGTAATCGGCTTCGTACGAATAGAGAAATAAATCAGCAAGCAAAGGTGCACAGTTGGTACCCATGGGGATACCTACCACTTGCTGATATATTTCCCCCCCAAATTCAACAAAGATATTATCAATTAAAAAATCCAACATCTGAATTATCTTGTTGGCGGAGAATTTATTTTTTGAATCACTATGGTTCTTGACAAATTATGTGGAATTGTAATTAACAACTAGATATTGATATCTAGTAGTTCCTGATTTTGATGAAAAGACACTGTGAATAATGTCTTTTAATCGAGCTTTTAATTTACTATGGGGAATTTTCGTGTACAATGTAGAAAAGTCAAAAGTTTGTATAGAGGAGACTGAAGCAAGTGATCTCGATTGTAAACCATCAAGTAATTCTTTGGAATTTTTTAATATCCACATCTGATTAATACCACTACGAGAGTATATTTTGTCACAGTATTTTTGGATACCTTCTTTAACTGCCGTTAATATAGATGTCAATACTTTAGAAATTGGTTTTGTGGAACAACGGGATGAACCTGCTATAAAACGTTGCTTGTAGGGATTTTTATGTAGTTTAGGTATCCAATATAACAAGGATATTTGGATATAATTTCATCCTTAAGGCCCCCGCACACGAGCGCATTTTGCGTACGCATTTGGCGGCGAAATACGGCCCCCGCACACGAGCCGAAAACGACGCTGCGCCATTTGCGTACGCAGTTTACGGCTCGTGTGCGGGGGGGCCTTAAGAATCTTAATCTAATCTGTTACAAACGCGATGTCAATCATTGGTTCAGTGGCGCGTACAGGATGCTGCATTTTACCCATTTTAATACCCATACTAAGTGTAGTACGTTTATACGTAGCACTGCCAACTGATGTCCCAAAACCAAGTTCTTTGAACAGACAGTCATAATAGTATCGTTTACATATAAACACTAGGTTATTGGACGCTTTGTCAGCCGGAACAATGATATACTTGTCATGTAAGGCGTTGAGATTTTCAACAATGCTAACATCATTGAAAATAGATTTAGGCCTTGTGTCAACTAACAAACGTTGCATGTAAGTTCTTCGTTTCAGAAAACGACTAATAGACTTAGTCCAATCTGAGAGGGTATCGATGATAACATCTTCCCTCTTGGCCCATGATCTAGCGTAGTCCTCTACGGCATCCATAATAAGTTTGAAATTTTGATCCCATGAAAATGGTTGCGGTTCCCGGTATTTGGGTCCTTTAGACAAAATTTCACGTAACTTTTTAATCAAGAATATAATGATTACTATAATATCAAAGGCTTGTCTTCTTATAATATTATAAAGATCTTACCAATTCTGCGTAATTTATATGTTAGCAGATACTTTAGTGGGTGCACATCAGTGTAAAAGAGATCTGAAGACAAACCAAGGATGCTGTCGATATTGATGATCATTGTCATAAAATCCTGTTTTCCTGAAATTAGCAGCGTAATAATCATACATTTAAAAATAAACAATTCGTACATTAGGTAATAATATTAAACAAAGTTTAACTCCAAATAAAATCTAAAACCAACATCATAATTAGTATCACCTTCGACTACTCGACACTAATATTCTATCAGCAGTTCTTAGAGACAGTAAATAAGACTTGGTTTCAAAAAGAAATTCCATAATATACTGAATATTATGTGGCGTAAGTGGTTTCTTATAACCTTTTCCACAGGGTGAACGCCTATTCAATATGTCAAATAGCCGATCAGTTACCTGAAATGAACGAATTACAATGATTTGGAGTCTGTGTCGTGTGTCTTAACTGTGTATCAAACTATTTATGTTAAGTAAGTTCCGTATAATATTTAGGTGGACGTATAAAAAAGTGGAGGATGGGAGGGGAGCAAATCAAACTGTAATTTGAATTGACAATAGATCATATGTACCTGACAATTATTGTGATCTTATCGACACCCATCATCATTTTGAGCTGTTTGGCACCAAACTGGGTTGGTGGCTGTAATACCCTTAATTCGCGGGAAAGTCCACTAATCGTCAACATGGAGATGTGGCAGTCAATCTCATCAATCAGATCAGTAAATTCGCTGGAAAGTCCACTGATCTTTAAGGTACCATCATTTGAACTCTTGTACAGGTTAAAAAATTAAATAAGATACAAGCTGATTATTTTTTTTATTCTTTGATGGAGATACAGTATTTTGACATTTGCCCAATCAAAAAGATTGTCATACAGGCCATTTATTTAAAATTTCCCTAGTCAAAATTAGACTGCCCTTTTGTTTCTCCATTTCTTGTTGCTTTGTTAAAATTCCCACAAAATCTTTTTACCATTAACAACTAAAAGGTGAAATCGGAGGTAAAGAACAACTATGCAATTTTTAAAACTCACAATATAGATTATTGAGATGGTCCTGCGCTGCTTTACGACCTGGAATTAGACGGCTATTATCATGGGAATCACCAGCTCCTGAAAGCAACAGGAACAAGTGCGTCAGAGATATATATATGCTAAGAAAATTTTTTGTCCCACGCCTTGGGGGACTTTTAAAATGGGTTCGTCCGTCTGTCTGTTCAAACTTGGTGTATATGCTTATTAGGTCAATGCCTTAATGGAGTTCGAAGATGAGCATTTTCCGCTTAGGGTAAGCAGAAATAAGCAATTTGATTGGTTGATGCTTTGGGACACGATAACTTTAGTTCTAATTAAGTGAGAGTGATGAAACTTGGTGTATAGATTCATTACAGTAATACCTTGACTAAGTTCGATAATGAGCATTTTCTGCTTGGGGTAAGCAGAGCGATACGCAATTTGATTGGTCGAGACTCTGGAACACAATAACTCTCCTTCTAATTGAGTAAAAATGTTGAAACTTGGTGTATATGCTTATTCATTACAGTAATTCCTTGACTAAGTTCGATAATGAGCATTTTCTGCTCAGGGTAGGCAGAACGATGCGCAATTTGATTGGTCGAGACTTTGGAACACATTAACTCTCCTTCTAATTGAGTTAAAATGTTAAAACTTGGTGTATGTGCTTATTAGGTCAATGCCTTGATGGAGTTCGAAGATGAGCATTTTCCGCTTAGGGTTAGCAGAGATAAGCAATTTGATTGGCTGATGCTTTGGGACACGATAACTTTAGTTCTAAGACTGATGAAACTTGGTGTATAGTTTCATTACAGTAATGCCTTGACTAAGATCGATAATGAGCATTTTCTGCTCAGGGTAAGCAGAGCGATAAGCAATTTGATTTGCTGAGACTTTGGAACACAATAACTCTCCTTCTAATTGAGTTAAAATGTTCAAAATTGGTGTGTATGCTTATTAGGTCAATGCCTTGATGGAGTTCGAAGATGAGCATTTCCTGCTTAGGGTAGGCAGAGATAAGCAATTTGATTGATACTTTGGGACAAGATAACGATGGCGTTAGAAGATGAGCATTTTCTGCTTAGGATAGGCAAAGATAAGCAATTTGATTGGTTGATACTTTGGGACAAGATAACTCGGACACGAGGGCCCTTTCCCTTGGCCAGGGGGGCCCTTTTGTCAAGCGTGGGGGCCATTTTGTTTGCCTTTAGGGTCCCCCTAACTAGGGTACATTTTCATTTTTCTCGTCGGTTTTAGCATTTTTCTTTATAAAACACTTTTCGATGATACTTCGTGTACAGTTTGATTGCTCGATACGTTTGAAAAAAATAAATTTGCGATTAATTAATATGTGTCGTCTATTTATTTTGGGATTTCGGCGGGGGACATCAGCCTCACTGTTTTTTGGATTTATTTGTGGTTAAAGGGAGCATCATATATCAGCAGCCATTAAACAAAACTTTATCAATAATAATTGTTACACATTCCTAAAGAATAAAAATTGTGGATAATATCTGGCCTCGACGTGAGAAAACTGCAGTCGGTAATCTGAAGATAAAAAGAGTTTATTTAATCATCGATTTTCCACAGGTGTAGGACGTGACAATATATGTTTTAAAGATATTTTTTTTTATATTTCAATAAATAAGAGACTCCTACATTAAGACCAATACCCACTGCAACATATCATGTATAAAGGCACATACGTATATAACTTTGTAACTATCTTTAAACAACAAGCGCTTGCCATGCAACTTGCGGGAGACCCATACATTTTAAGTGAAAATCAAGAGTACACCCTGTTATAGTCCTTACACCCCACGTCAAATCTGATGAAAAATCGTTGAAAACATCTAGCCTCCCACGATCATAAATTACAAGAAATTGAAAATTGCTGCTCGGCCAACAGAAATGAAATGAATTGGGGTTTAAAGTCCTACTGTTCAACTTGGACTGGGCTAATGAAGACGGGCATATGCAATACATATCGAATTCCGACAGCCAAGGGATCTCTTACGGGTACGCCAATGTATACACAAGACATCAGTTTTTTCTCCCATTCGAACGACTAGACAACTGTCTTTGTCAGGTCTTCCGTCTTGCAATACGGACATAGGGAAACCAGGCCCGAAAAATAAAGGATGAAATTTTGCGACAAATCGTTAAAAAGATAAAAACTGAATAAGTTCAGTTTGGTGTAATTATAGACATCTCAGGAAATGAACAGGAGACGATATGTATCCAATACACCACCGACAATTTACAGATCAAGGAGGATTTCATTGGATTATATTTGACCGAATCTACAACCGGTTCTGCACTTGTAGATCTGTTAAAAGACTGCTTCGTTCGGTTGACCTTACCGTTAAACCAAATACGTGCTCAAACTTATGATGGGGCCAGTAACATGTCAGGTCGCTTCCAAGGTTGTCAGGCAGAATGTATTGAATTCTTTGCAGAAATCTGCATACACGTTCGGTACAGATGTTGCTGCACGTGCAAGCGGCCTGTACAATAATCTGATAAAAGCCAAGACGATCCTTGGTCTCCGCGCTACCTTTTTTACAGTGTCTTGAAGGCTTGAATAAGGCATTACAAGAAAAAACGCAGACTGTTGCGGGTATGCTGGAAGCAGCGGTGAAGGTGATGGAGAACTGATGGAGCTGCGAACATCAGAGTGCTTCCACTCGATCTATTCTAACGTAGATGACGACATTCAGAGCTTGGATTTTGAGGCCTTTGTTCTTCCCCGTGCGAGAAAAATCCCTAAACGAATAGGTGGCGATGACACCAGTCCGGTGGCTATTTCTGCTGAGGACTTTTATCGCCAACAATATTTCAAAATGCTAGATGCCGCCAGGAATAATTTGGACGTTTATTTCACCTCGACTGACTTGGCCCGCTACGGTAAATAAACGGAAATGCTGGTATTCGGACAATACGATGGTGAAATTGTTTCTGCGGATCCGGAACTTAATCGGGACTAATAATTGCCATTCTTCAAGCGCCAGTTTTCGGCCAAATCTATTTCCCTTGGGCACGAAGCGTTCCTCAGTATGTCACCTGAAGTGAGGCGGATGTTCCTTTCTGTTGAAGCTCTTCTCCGTCTCACACTGCTGAACCCGGCTAGTTCCTGCTCAGCCGAGCGATCCCGCAGCACTCTACGTCGTATCAAAACTTGGCTGAGTAAGTCCATGACGCAAAAACGACTGAACCATCTGATGGTTTATGCTGTGCATAATGACCTCCTTCATGATCAGGACCCAAAGCATATCGCCAAGATATTCATAGAGAACAGTTCTGATCGTAGGATGAACGTCTCTGGACGATTCACTTAACTTCATGAACAATTAATATTTGTGCAGCTTTGATGTAGGTAGTCAATTTTTCCATATCTTCATCATATTACCCCTAGTTACATCGTTCATCGAAATTAAACTGGTAGAGTAAACTGTTCGTAATTACTATTTTGGTTTGGTAATGAAATGTTCCAGGTTCCGTCCCCCCAAAAAGTTATGATAAATCACGCCCCTGATTACATATCGCCTTGGTTCTTTACATGACCAGTTGATGTAGCGGTTTCCGGAGTCTAGCCATGCTGGTTAGACTTTTTCAGCAGTTGAGTTTGAGAGAAAGATGTTAATTTCAAGTATGCATTATGACCTTTGCTTGTAATCTACGTAACCCAGTGCTGGATATAAAATGTGGAAACGAGCTGTTACATTGTTTTCCCGGTAAGACAAATGTCTTAACTACCGAGATAGCAAGATTATACACAACGTGAGTCCTAAATTACAGATACTAGACGATCACAAGGCTAATAAAATATGCTGTTAAGAGAAGAGAGTATGAGTCACGCGTTGGATGTGGGGTGTTTTTGGCGATTCATAGCTCGTATAGTGCTAAAATATTAATCCGTATTTAGCTCTTTAAACTAAACATTTAGCTATATTTACATTTATTAAATTAACTAGGTGTATTCACCTGTCCAACCCTCTGACAATTGGTTCTGCACTTAATGTTGAACGGATGCTAATAAACGTTTCCCATACTCTCAGGGGAAATAACTCCAGTCTTTTGGGGTGGTCGGTGTATTTATGGTTTAAAATATATATAGGGTTCAGCGCAAGACACCTCTATTGACCGTGGAAGTCTGGATTTTCAGACTTGTTTCCCCTTTGTGCTTGTGCTGGACGAAGGGCATGGCAAGGAACAGCGTATAATCGTTCGTATGGTACCACAAACAGAGGTCCAGTGTGTACATCGCAAGTACAAGCACCCTTGTCAGTTTAAATTCGATGTAAGAATAGGCATAGTGCCGTTGCCCGCGCAAATATTCCTCATAGCAGTCTGTATGTCCGTCTTCATTAGTCCAGTTTGACCAGAACCATCGGACGTTAAAGTTAATACATTACCCAAAAATCTAAATCCGTCTTCATTAGCCTAGTTCGGAGAACAGTAGGACGTTAAACCCCATTTCAGTTCATTTAAAAAATCTAAATAATGACAACTTTTTCGTAATCATGGATGTATGTAACATGTATGGCAGCATTTCCAATTACGTATGCTTTCAGGCCGTAGAATATTGGCTGGACAAACATCCTGAATGCAGTAATGGAAGAATTTTTTTAAAAAAGTCATCCTCAAAACCAAACGAATCATCCTGGCTGACTGCACTTTTACATTTAGGGAAACCAATTACAATTACAAACATAACGCTAACGCTACAATATACGTCCACATTCCTGCTTTGATTGATATGGTACTTTGTCAAGAAGGCTAGGAGTTTGGTTTGTTTAGCGTTGAGGGTCGTGCACCAACATTAATAGTTACCGTCCTTAGAGTATAAGGAATAACTATACCAAGATAATCCATTCAGAATTGTGCCTTCCTAACACTAAAGGCAAAAAGTGGGCGTGGCTCTGCCCCTGGGGGTCGGGACATTCGTCAAAATCAATAGTGGACGCTCTCAGGCTATAAGGAATACATAAACCAAGTACCAAGCTGATTCATTCAGAATTGCGGCCTGTAAACGACAAACACAAAAATTGGTTGTGTCTTGCCTGTGTGAGTCGGCACATGCAGTTGACGTCCTTAGGCTATATGGAATACATATCCCAAGTTTAAAGACGATCCATTAAGAATCGTGGCCTGTAGACAACACACATAGACACGAAGTAAAAATGGGCATGGCTCTGCCCCTGGGGGTTAGGAAATCACCAAAACAATAGGGGTCATCTTTAAGGTATAAGGAATAGGTTTGTAAAGTTTTAAAAGGATCTGTTAAGAATTGCATCCTGTAGGCGAACACAAGACACAAAAGCATTGGGCGTGACTCTGTCCCAGGGGGTCCGTCATGCACCAAAAATAATAGTGGTCAGCCTTAGGGTATAAGGAATAAGTATAAAAAAAGTTTTCAAGACGATCGATTAAGAATTGTGGGCTGTAGGTGACACACAGACAGACAAAAAAAGGGCGTGGCACTGTCCCTTGGGGTTGGGCATGCACCAAAAACAATAGGGATCTTCCTTAAGGTACCAAGAAAAAGTATTCAAAGTCTCAAGATGATACATTAAGAAATGCAGCCTGTAGACGACAGACAAAGAAATACAAGAAATGGGTGATGCTGTCCAACGGGGGTCGGGCATGCACCCAAAACAAAAGGGATCATCCTTAGGGTATAAGGAATAAGTATTTTAAGTTTCAAGATGACCGATTAAGAATTGTGGCCTGTAGGCGACACACAAAAAGAAAATGGGCGTGACTCTGCCCCTGGGGGTTGGGCATGCACCCCAAATGATAGAAATGTTCCTTAGGGTACAAAGAATAATCATTCAAAGTTTCAAGATGATAAGTTAAGAAATGTGGCTTGTAGACGACAAACAAATACAAGGAATGGGCGTGGCTCTGCCATTGGGGGTTGGGCATGCACCAAAAAACAATACGGATCATCCTTAGGGTAAGTATACAAAGTTTTAAGAAAATCCAGTTAGAATTGCGGCTTCTAGGCGACACAGAGACACACAAGAAGAAAATGGGCGTGGCTCTGCCCCTGGGGGTTGGGCATGCACCCCAAACGATAGGGATCATCCTTAGAGTATAAAGAGTAAGTATACAAAGTTTTAAAGAAAATCCAATAAGAATTGCGGCCTGTAGGCGACACAAAGACACACGATAAGAAAATGGGTGTGGCTCTGCCCCAGGGGGTTGGGCATGCCCAAATGATAGGGATGTTCCTTAGGGTACAAAGAATGTGTATGCTAAGTTTCAAAATTATAAGTTAAGAAATGTGGCCTGTAGACGACAAACAAATACATACTAGAAATGGGCGTGGCTCTGTCCCTGGGGGTCGGGCATGCACCAAAAACAATAGAGATCTTTCTTAGGGTATAAGGAATATGTATACCAAGTTTGAAGAAAATCCAGTAAGAATTGCGCCCTGTAGGCGACACAAAGACACACGAAAAGAAAATGGGCGTGGCTCTGCCCCTGGGGGTGGAGCATACACCCCAAACGATAGGGATGTTCCTTAGGGTACAAAGAATGTGTATGCAAAGTTTCAAAGTGTATGCAAAACGATAGGGATGTTCCTTAGGGTACAAAGAATGTGTATGCAAAGTTTCAAGATTATAAGTTAAGAAATGTGGCCTGTGGACGACAAACAAACAAATACTAGAAATGGGCGTGGCTCGGCCCCTGGGGGTCGGGCATGCCCCAAAAACAATAGGGATCTTCCTTTGGGTATAAGAAATAAGTATACCAAGTTTGAAGAAAATCCATGAAGAATTGCGCCCTGTAGGCGAACCACAGACACACACACACATACATACATACATACACACACACACACAGACAGGGGCGACGGCATAATACGTTCACATTATGAATGTGGACGTATAAAAAGTACAGAATACTGCTGCTAGACTTGTTACTTTAACTAAAAAATGTGACCACATAACTCCTGTTTTATACAATTTACACTGGTTACCCGTTAAATATCGAATTGATTTTAAGATTTTGTTACTTACTTTTAAATGCTTAAATAATCTAGCTCCTGTTTACCCCTCAGATCTTTTAGAACTTTATACACCTGGCCGAACATTACGTACATCCGATAAACTACTTTTAAAGCCCAAAACTATTCAACTAGTCTCTTATGGTCAGCGCTCTTTTAGTTATCAAGCACCTGTTTTATGGAATAATGTGCCATTTAGTTTAAGATGTTGTACATCTATATATTCTTTTAAGAAACAACTTAAAACACATTCATTTAATCAGGCTTTTAATTGACTCTGTATGCAATCGTTTACATCTTGTTGTTTATTTATGATTACATTGTCACTTTGTAAAGTGCCCCTGAACATGTTATATGAAAGGGTGCACTATAAATATGCTGTAATAATAATAATAATAATAATGACGATGAATACCAAGGCGGCGCCACAATTAAGTAATTTAACAATCGGATTTCCAGAGGAAAAAATATACTCAATTGTAGAAATTGAACATGGCGTGGTTTACGGATTATTTTTAGAAAATCAGTTGAAGCGATTCCTAGACGATGTATTCTGGATTTGGAATGAACGAATAGTTAACATTGCAGATTTGGGATCAATAATGAAGTATTTAGATCTATCACATTTCTTGGACGTCGGTTGTAAATAGACACACCATATGTTAGAGAAGCGATCTGTAGTTAGGCTGTGGAAGTCGCAAACATTTTGGATCTGGAATCAGATTTGCATTATACAAATCCGATTTGAGTGTACTACGTTTTTTTGTTCCTTAATCTGCCATGTAGAATTGCTTAGTACCTTCCAAATAATGTTGTTGTTTTTGTTTGTTTTCTTGGGGGCGGGGTGGTGGGGTTACCAGAACTATAACAAAAATATCATAAGTTGATATTGTTGTTATTTCTTTTAGAGTAATATATTAAAGTAAAAACCCTGATCAACTGATCGTCGATTTATTTCAAGGCTAAAAATATCCCTATTCCATAATAATTGATAATGTGTTTGGTCTGAAACAGTAAGATGAAGTAATCTCGTTAGAAAATTAAGAGAAGGCCTTTTCTTATTATTGTATTTTCTTCTTGGTCACAAGCCTTACATATCCGTGATATATTTGTCTTGCCAAATAGATGTGTGGCAGATGGAGCACGGAGTCTTTATATTTGTCTGGCTAGATCATCTTATCCGAATTTCAATGATCATTCAGGTAGTTCTAGATTTTATCTAAGACAATTTTCAACAGAAGATCAGCGTTTGGAACCGACCATCTCCCACCAACACATTTCAGAAGTTCGCGGATGATGCACATAGAAAAGAAACACTTTTGCGGAATTGTGTAGGTTATGTTGAGAGAACTGTGAGACCACTATGCATACCATCCTATTTCCAAAGAGCATGATACAGTGGTCACAAGAGAGTACATGCAATCAAATTTCAATCTGTGATGTCCCCAGATGTACTGATTGCAAGCCTGTTTACTGCTCCTCTGCAGCGGACCGTTAGAAACATTCGAACAAGGTGATTTGATAGATCGAGATGGGAATCCATTTTGTATTTACGGTGACCCAGCATATCCTATGCGTAACTCTCTCATAATTATAATAATATGTTTATTTCAGTAATAAGGTCATACACCTAAAGTACAATTTTAACAAACACTTTAAAGAGGTGAGTGACAGAAGTGCAGATAAATTTAACAATTTTTGACAACAGCATAACAATTCATTTCTTTACATTTCCAATCTTCGACGAGAAAATGCGACTTCAATATACTGGGATACAGATCGTATATTACTCAATTTTGGGCATTTGAACAGAAAATGATAAAGGGTCTCAATATCCAATTTACACAGAGGACACGCCGGGTCAATATTAAGATTCCTTCTACATAGAATTGAGTTAAATGGTAACATATTTAACCTGAGCCGAGTGATATTTCGTTTAAAGTGTATATCAAGACTGTAATGCAGATATTGTTCTTGACAAATGTAAATCTTAAACAACTTGTATTCTTTTAAAGATTCACTAGAATCTAGCTTTGAAGATCATTCCTGTGTATTGATCTTTGTTTAATATCACAAATGAATAAATTAATATCACCTATAATTTGTGATTCCCATGTAATGGCGAACCCTAGTGATGATAATAGTATTCTTACTTTTGATACTAAGGATATCCTACCAGTAGTGTCAATGCTTCTAAGCATTAAACAAATTTGCTTTGGATACCTAGTTGTCGGCATTCTGACGACTTTACAACAATATTTTATACTATTTGTCATATACATGACAGATAGATTCTGACGTCCACATTCTCCGAGGACACCAGCATTTGAAGTAGTTTTGTGTACCCTCAAAAGGAATTTACAGAAATTGGTTTGGACTCGTTTAATATCGGGTCTGTATTCGAATCCACATATTTCAGATCCGTACAATAATATCGGTCTTATTATATAGTCAAATATCTTAAAGGATGTTTTCAAATATGGACGACCTACATGTCTGATCAGACCTTTAATTGGAAGCAACGCCTTTTCAGCTTTTAGTGCAAGATTAGAAATGCATTTGCTCCAATTTAGTCGAGATGAGAAAACGAGGCCCAGATAACAATAATAAGGTACACATTCTAACTTATCACCCTTAAAATACCATTTTTCTGATTTTCGAATAATTCCTCCGTTCCTGAAACAACAATTTTTGTCTTCGACAAATTTACTTTGAGATTAAAACTATCACAGAGATCCAAAAGTATCAGCTGAGATTGCAAGATCGTCAGCATAAAGCAATAACAAGATGTCCTCAGCCTCCCGAATTGTGAAAATACCACTATTGTGTTCCGATCTCAAACAAACGACTAACTGATTTAGGTATAAGCAGAACAGGATTGGACTAAGTGTGCAATCTTGGCGTACCCCAGATAAACATGGGAAATAAGGAGTTATTTCTCGTCCCAGTTTTACACAAGACGAGATTGATTTGTACATATTTTTCAATACATGATGCATCTTACCACAGACACCTTTAGCAAACAAGAGATCCAGGAGTTTCCCCCTATTCAAAAGGTCGAATGCCTTTGAAAAATCAACGTACAGATTACACATTCTACCACGTTGTTTTGATAAGTACTTCCGTGTTAAGCCCTGCAAAGTGAATATGTGGTCTATTGTCGAATATCCACTACGGTACCTACCTGTGCTTCTTCATATTTATTATTCAAAAGAGTATTAGTGACTCACCCATGAGTCAGGACTAATAATAGAGTAATCTGGTTTACTTTGTATACGTCTTAACTGTTTGATACCACCCCAAAATTGGGACGGATCATTTAGGGATTTCAAGAGGTCGCTATATACCTGCTGCTGATAATTACCCTTTTTCATTTTACAAACATTTCTAAATTCATTTGTGCAGAATTATACTTTTCTAAATTAGCTTGTATATTATTAATTCTAAATTGGTTTAAAGCCTGATATTTCTTATCCTTAAGATGGCAGTCCTTACCAAACCACGAGGGCTGTTGTTTTGTGACCTTGCAGTTATTTGTGGGGTACGCGGATTGCGCATTTGTCCACACAAAGTTGGCTATAAGATCAACAGACCTCTATACGTCACATTTGATAATGTCATAGAAATTATTTTCAAAATTACTGAAATTTTCAAGAATGTCTCCTATATAGTATTCTGAATTTCTGGGCTTCCATACTAGTCTAGAATATTTCTGTCTATTTGATGTCTCCGAAACTGTTTGTTCTTGTTTGGGAGAAACGTGTATATTAAAGGTTAAGGGTAAATGATCTGACTCTGTCCTGGAAGAAACCTGAAAACCTGTGACAATATTAGACAAACTTTGTGGCATGCACAATTAGATAATTAATGACGCTGGTGCCATTATATTTGATACAAGTGTGTAGGCCAACTGAGTCATTTGGTTTCCGACCATTTACAATATGGATATTGTAGATTGAACACAAGCTTAAAAGTTTAAGTCCGAAAGAATTTGTTTGCGTATCCTGTGACTTTCTTTGAGGATCGAAATCGTCAATGATATAGATAGCATTATAGTATATTTATACATATTTACATAGAAACACTGTGGTTTTAATCAGCTATATTTACCATTGTCTATGGTTACATATCGTTAACTAATACAAAACAAGTACACACGTGTGTTAATCTATAGTATATGGGTTCAATTTAGGAACAATGAATTAGTGATGTGCGGTTTTTAAATTTTCGGTTTTTCTGAGGCAAAATACCTCGGTTTCGGTTTTCGGGGTTTTTTTTATTCATTTTAACACTGTGTAATGTATGTACTGATTTATGGTTATTTTATAGGAATACTTGAAAGCCAGAAAAATATCAAAAATATTGATGTAAATAGTAAACAACAAGGTTTTTTTTTACTGTTATATGACTTTAATAACAAAGTTACTGTAAAAAAAGATCTGACACACACAACGCCATAGGCATAATAATAAATTAATATAACGACTTAATATCAGTAACAATAAAGTTAGATTCTACTGTAAAGAAAAAAAAAAAAATACCAAAATAAATTTGCATAACAAAATAATACCAATCCAACAAATCGAAACATGTGTTCTTTCATTTCTCGTTTATAAACTTAAAAACAAAACTTACGCAATTGCCGTTTTCGGGTGTTGTTCAAATGTTGTTCAAAACCTGACTCAAAATTGTTAAATTATATTCTTATAATTTATGCAGCATAAATATGTTTTTTACAAAGATTAAATCTACATTTTGTGTCATCTAATCTTTCATTGTTATTGAGCAAGCCATGGAGGCATTTTACTTTTTAGAGGAAGCCATCGTTCGATATTGACAACCGGCGTCGGGTTGCATAAAATTTTGGATTGTAAACCGAACCGTATTGAGAAAATAAATAGTCTAGGCCAACCATACTGATTAAGCACTCTATTTTTCTATACATACGGGCTCTGGTTGATCGAAAATAAAAACGGAAGTGGTGGCTACATTAAAATTTTGGAATTATTAAGTAAACGAAATACGGCTACATAAAAATTAGGAATTTGGAAAAAACCCGAAACGCACGTTTATTTTTTTTTAACGGTTCGGTTTTCGGTTTATTTGTAAAAACCGATACCGTACTGTTACACCGAAAAACCGCACATCACTACAATGAATGGAAGATTATCGTGAGATAGATTAAAGAAAATTAATAAATAAATGAGGCTAATTGCCAATTGTTATAATTATTATTATTTAAATACAAATATTATTAGCCCACTTTCCCCAGCTGTATGTGACAAGGAGTAGGGTAGTCCGTCCAACCTCGTGGGTTTTCTACGGGACCTCCTATTCCTCCCACTGCTAAAGATCCCTACGCGCAATCGTATTAAAATTGAACCATATTTCGTCCCGAAATGACGTAGTTTTACAGTTGCAGTGAACAATATCAAGTAAGGATTTTGAGTACAGAGTTCTTAGTCATCCATACAACTTCTAATTCATTATCCTGTACAGTCCAACCATTATTGTTTGGAGATAGTATTTGCATCCACTGCCATAACAATTTTTTGTGGATGCAAGCCGATCATTAGCGCAATAAATGCTGATTCAGTGCATTACTTGTTGGTAAGACATTGTGTTCCGCTCTCGTTTTTTGTGAAAAATAATTTGTGACGAGCTTCATTTACAATACAAATGGCGTGGTTTCAAATCCTCGGTTGTACGTGGCAGGGAGTAGGGTCGACTGTTCAACCTCGTGGGTTTTCTCCGGGTACTCCGGTTTCCTCCCTTTGATAGAGTACCCACGAAAAGTGCAAGCGAATTATTGAAATAAAATTAGCTTGTGTCTAGTTGACGTTAAATCCGTCTCTCTCTCTCATTTACAATAGCATGATTGGTCGATTTAGGAAAAATGTCCACGTGTCGCGGCGAACGACCTTGAACTCTGCACAGTAACCTCGCGCACTATGAATTTTACTATTAATAAATAATCCGGATTTCAAAGAAGGATGAAAAACAAAGCAAACGCTAATTTCTATATTTACTAAACACCGATAAAAAAATGTTCTAGATCGGATTTGTAGGAACAAAAATATTTTTACAACGAGAAATTGTGTCCATGGAATTCAGTCTAATATTATATTGAAACTAATTCTACTTCAGTACATTCTGTGTAGCATTTACAATGCAACTCTCACCAAAATTTGTCAATAGTGCATGGAATAACAGGTTAAGAACTAGCATTATCTAGATCCGCGTTTCTCAACCTGGGGTGAATTCACCTCCAAGGGGGGAATGGCTCGCGTCCAGGGGGTGAATGACCACACTCCCAGTAACTTCAAAAATGATCATATAAAGGTTGTGCAGTTGTGATTAGCACTCTCAAACACTGTCCCGAGAATAAAAAAAAAATCGTTTGTGACAATCACCAGGAGCAAATTTCGCACTGAACTGGAAACAACGTATTTTCATTAAAATATAAATTTGGTGATTGTTGAATCTCATCTTCGATCCATATTCATTCTATATTCAATGTCAATGTGGTCATGGGGTGCAGGCCCGTGCAAGGATCCGCGGTTCATGTCGGATGGCTTCTATAGAAAAGGGTCATTTTCAAGTTCCTATGAAACGCCTGAAGAGTGCCTGAAATGTCTGGAAATCACATTTCCGGGCTCCAATTTCTTGAAAATTTCCTAGGGGGGAGCCCATCCCCCCCCCCAACGTGCTTCGCGCCTACGGCGTTCGCGGTGACCAGTTTCGCCGGCCACGGCTCCGCGATGTGTAACCTCCTCAAAACTCTTGGGGTAAATGGTTTGGTTGAGAATTCATTTAGGGGTGAGCGGTGAGAAAAGTGGATCTAGATAGATCATGTATAAGTTCATATCCTCTTAAAATGAAACCGTTCTTTCCGGCTATTTGCAGCATAGCTCTGATAACTCAAGTGTTGTTATCATTCTACCCAATTTCCATATTAAATTAAATATTTATTAGTATAAGAGTTAAAGTTGCTGGTGGTGATGGTGTCACCCCCCCCCCTCCCCCGCCATAACCACTCAATCATCTCTTTGTAAGAAAAAAGTGTCCATGTTTGTATTTGTAAAAACACGAAAGGCAAAAAGGCTTTATATGAAAGTCTTTACCAACGTTTAGATCGACTAAAGATAAAAAAAAATAGCGAACTATATTGGAAAACCATAAATATTTTACTTATAGGTGAACAAACGTCAAATGACCTTCATCCAATTACAAAATTCTGAACATTTTAGCGAACTGATCTATGAAAAAGCATAGGACTTCAATGAGCACTCTTGTTTCGTTTCTAATTCCAAAGACGAAAACAAAGAAATTCTCGAGATAATCGATATTATTTCAACATTGGATATAAACAAGATGGTTGGCCCCGATATGATAAGCAAATGCATGGTGAAAGCAGTCAAGTTGGAAATTTTGAGACCGTTATGTACAGTCTTTAATAAATCTTTGAGACAAGAATTTCCAAAATCATGGAAGGTAGCAAGCGTTATCCCACTTTTTAAAGCGGGAGATAATATCTAATTATATACCCGTGTCCTTGCATTGTAGTGTATGCAAGATTTTAGAGAAGATGATTTTCAAGCATTTTTATGGTCATTTTTAAATAAAATCAAAATAATCTATTATACAAACATCAGCCCGGTTTTATACCAGGATATTCGACCACACGCCAATTAATTAAACTCTATGATGAGGTACTGTTCGCGCTTGATAGTGAACACGTTACAAGTATCACGTTTGCTGATTTTATCGAGGCGTTCGACAAGGTTTGGATAAAATGGCTTATTTACAAAAATTACAAAAATATGGGATCACTGACCAAATACTAAAACGGCTTCGTAATTATCTATTACGCAGGAGACAACGAGTCATTTTAAAGAACGCGTTATCAAATTTTAGACTCCTGCAGGCTGGGGTACCACAAGGCTCGGGACTTGGACCATTGCTATTTTTAGTTTTTATAAATGATATTTCGGATAATAGGAAAGGCTTAACTTATTTGCCGATGGTACGTCCATTGGCTGTATAGCCGACAATGTGATTTCTTAAAATTTCATGATAATTAATGATTTTGAAAATTTAAACTGTTGGTAAAAAATTGGTCAATGAAGTTTAATATTTGGGTTTTAGTCCCCCCCCCCCCAACATTATTCTGGTTCTCATATGCTTTATTTCTTATATCAACCATTCCCTCGTTTCGATTTCAAGGATGGACTTCTATACAATTTATGAATGTCATAATTAATCAAAGGTCTATTATTGATTCGATGCTACTAATTTAAACAGCAACAACTCTACAACAGTCTTACAAATCTTCAGGTTAAGAAAGCTTAATATAGCTAGATTTAAGAAAGATGAATACGGCTAAATCTTTAGTTTTTGAAAAGTAAATATAGCTTAATTCACGAAATAAAACTTACAAAAATGATACTTAATTTCTAAGAATAAAACTTAATTTCTAAAAATGATACTTAATTTCTAAGAATAAAACTTAATTTCTAAAAATAATTTCTAAGAATAAAACTTAATTTCAAATAATGATACTTAATTTCTAAAAATAAAACTTAATTTCTAAAAATGAATCTTAATTCACAAAATAAAAATGAAACATGAAACTTTATTTAAAAAAACAAAAATTTATTTACAAAAATAAAACTTAGTTTTCAAAATTATTTCAAAAAATTAGTTTACACAATTAAAATAAGATTGGGACTTTTCCGAAAGATAATCACTGAAAAAATGTAAAAATCAATGGGATAATATGGAAAGCCGCCGAAATCTTTTGAGGATAAACCTATATTTCAAGTTTCGTCAAAATCGGGTAAGAATTGTGACCTGTAGAGAGTCCACAATCAATTGTGGACGGACGTCCGGACGGACAGGGGCGACGACATAATGTGGGCGTATAAAAATCAATGGGCTTCAAATTTACAGAAAGGACGGACACTTTATTTTATGAAAATTAGCAGCTTCCTCAACCGCCTTTATTCTTTTTAGGTCAAGGTTGTACACACCTTTATTCACAAGTTGTCGTGTATTATCATAATGTTCCTTTATCATAGACATGCACTGCTTATCTTTATTTTTACACCATGAGGTGAGTTGTTCTTTTCCTGGCGTATTACAGAATTCAAACAATACCCACATTACATTTGTTTTAAATGGTTCACACATTTTTTGAGTATCTTGTTCCATTTTGAGTACCGTGTTATTAACAGCTGCACAATAAGCTTGACGATTTACTATATTTTGATCATCTTTATAATATTTGTCGTGCAATGTCACGTGCAAATCAGGTGACATATCGGTAGAAGTCAGTTTGTGTTCTGGAATTTTATGAAGTTTTGTGTAATTATGTAAATTTACGTTTCTAATATCAATATGCCAATCATATCTCTCCTTTTCAAAATAAAATGCATACGTCATGATGGTATTTACTGGACTCATGCACATCACAGTATCTTTTGACCCAACTTTAATAAAGGCTTCGTCTATCGTGGAAACGTTAACGTATTTTAAGATGTAATTCCTACAATTGATTATTGTGTCTCTCCAGATATACACAGGAAAATAAGTCATAAAATCTGACGGCATGCGCTTCCCGATCATTTGTTCGGTTAGTTTGTCCCACCTACGTACCCAAAAATGCTGAAACGTGTTCATTCCTTTTACGCGAATTTTTTTCCCGGAAAGAATATTTTGTGGTGTGACTGGAGTAGTAAATTTACTATCAGTATCTATCCAAGCTACTATCGGTGTTGTAATGAATTTGTCCATAATAAAACTAGAATACAGTTGACGATTGTAGCCACTTGGTGAAGATTTCACGCCAGTTAAAACACGTTTGTTTTTAGGCAGAGGTTCGTAGTAAATCTTAATATTTATTCCAAGCTTTTCCTGATACTTTTGAATATTCTCCGCGAATTTGTGATCATCTTCGGATTCTTTGTCCAGTATCACACCCAGATTTCCAAGATGATTTGACCAATACAATGTCAGACTTCTCAACATCGTGCAATAAAAATATTGTAATAGCTTAGCTTTGCTAGACATTCTAACCGTTAACGTCATATCCGGAACGTCTTTAAAATGATGGTCCGTCATACGATGTACCGGTGCCGTTTTATGATTAGTTGTTTGGTTTGTATAGGATATACTGTGATGTACCGGAACTTTTTTGATACTAGTTGTTGAGTGTATATTGGACATAAGTTGATGTACCAGGGCCGCCTTACCACTAGTTGTTTGGTGTATATTGGACATAAGTTGATGTACGAGAGCCGTCTTACCACTACTTGTTGAATTCATATGAAGGCTTAACATGAAACCTGCAGTTCCTAGAATGGTCACTACAACATATAATTTTAAGGTCTTCATTTTACCCTGAAAAAGAAAGGAGCAGTTAGATATTTGATATTTGTTTCTAAAACACATATAGTAATAGAAGCTAGACCTTGATGTGGTAATAAATAAAGTTCTTCTTGTGGGCTTTGTTTTACAGGTGGTGCAGTCATGCTGCACTTACTATTAGGGTAGAGTTTTAGCCCTTCCTATTGCAAAATGTTCTCGATGGGGTTAATTTTAGGGTTTCCCCGAGATTCTATTCTGAGTATCGCCCTTATTGTTAACATTATTTCACGTTTTAGCTGCCCCGAAGATTCAAATGTAATTACTATTTTCAAAATTTCTCTTCAATTGCCTGATAAAAGAATTAAATATAGAAATCTAGTTATTAATATTTTCCTTAGTTTAAGATGTTTTACATCTCATTTTAAAAAAACTACTTAAAACAAATTTATTTAATCAGGATTTTAACTGACTGTATGCAATGGTTTACATCTTGTTGTTTATTTATGATTACATTGTCACTTTGTAAAGTGCCCCTATAAATATGCTGTAATAATAATAATTTTATCGGTCAAAAATTTGATATTATAAGACAACAACTGGTGTAGAGATGTGTATGGTGGGATATTTGTGGGTATGTATAATAATATTATTGTCTTGGATAATTATTCTCCATTGTCAGTATATTTTGACTGCGGAATGAGTTTGCTGAAAGCAATGACCAAGGGACAGACTCTCTCACAAGTTAGTCCTGAGGAATGCCAGAATTTTATGGTATAAATGGTATCGTCCTACAAAAGTCTAGGACCAAGATTGTTCCGGAAATATAATATAATTATATAATCGCGTGTGTTTTCATTACTATTTTTAGCGAAAAGACAAAAAATGTGACTTAGATCGTTCTTCCCCTGGACTCTTCGTAAGTAAATCTAACTGCTTACCGTAAATTTTTTCCTTTCCTATTACGATTCTAGTGTCCATAGATAACTACACACTGTTTATTACCACAAATTTCGCCTGTGTTCACCTATACCAATCTTACATTTACAGTAACACATGAATGATTTTATTATTTTTATTTTTGTAGCAAACTCACACCGTTCAGAAACTGTTCCATTCAATCAATGTCGAAAGACAATTGGCACCCCAGTCAATTTTACTGGGCAACTTTTCAATGCTAAACGATGGTGTTTCAATCCGTGTGGACGCATGTACAAAGTAAACGAACATATTAGTGAGAAAATAAGACCTTGCTTACTTCGCTAGAGTCAGTATGAGCCACACAACACACTGTTAAAAATACGTCCCCTCCTATCAAATTACAATTTCGCAGCCACGACACTCTAACTGTAGGTCAACGTCCACATTCAAGAATGTCGGTCATACAAGAAACGAAATGTACAGGCTTTCCACCCGGATTGACACCCCCTGTCGTTTAGTAGTGAAAAGCTGTCGAGTAAAATTGACTGTTCTCCAATTGTTTTCGACATTGATTCAATGGGACAGCCCCTGAACTATATCTACACCTGAATCAGTTCCACCCTGTTGACCATGCGGTATATTATAATATAATAATATATGATTGACCATAGCATTATGTACATACACATTAGCCAATCAGATATATATATATCAGTTGAAAGGTCAAATGTGGGTCTAGATATTGACGACAGTAGGCCTAGGTTGTTGTAGGCCTATTTGGCTTTTGTCGGCTGATCGGGGGTGGGCCACTTCCTTTAATTTGACTGTCAATATTTTTTTTCCGTGTTTTTTACAAAATAATTGTTTTAACCAATTAAAATAATGCTGTTTAGGTGGTTTTGTTTGCAGTGGGGATTTAATGGGCTGAAACAAATTTTTAATTTTACCCACCCCTTTTTGGGAAATTATGCGTAGGCAGACACGCTACTGGTAACGTTTTGCTACAGAATGGAACAGTCTTTGATATCAAATATTAAAATAAGCTTCATTTTCCGCAGTGCTCGGTTGTTTTATGTGGGTTTTTTGAGGGGGGGGGGGGCCGGTATCCTCCGCATCATTTTATCTTTATTATAATTTGGCGAGATAGCTTAAATTATTATATTGCTGTATTGCAGTTTACCACGTATGTCTGTACGGGATGTAGAGATGGGTAACATGGAATGACACAACACCTTATACTTATCCGATGCAGGGCCCAGAATGTTGAGCTGGAGAAGGTGCAAATGAAAATGTGAGCATATAAAAATTCAAAGACGTAATGCTTACACAAATATTCAAATAGTTTTCAAGTCGATTCGAAACAGATTTTTTTTTTTTTTTTTTTTTTTTTGCTTTTCTATTTCAATACTGTCAATTAAAACCAATAGACTTTAAAATCTCAATGTCTTGTATGTTGTATTTTATTATATTATTCAGTGAAATCAATTGAAACAAGCCAAAATTGAGGCTGATGTTGAGGTATTGATGTAATGAAATTTTACACCAGGTTTGATCACTCTGGCTAATAATAAGAACTAAAATTATTTTGTCCCAAAGCATGAACCAATCAAATTGCTTATCTTGGCTTAACCTAAGCAAAAAATGGAAGTCGAGCAGCAAATGGGATCATTATCCAGTAAATATCTGAGCTATCCGATGGCATCTGGAGTTGATTAATGTCTTGATAATATAATAAATTTCTAATTGATAATTTAGACAACATTTCGGGCCTAGAGAAAGACCTGCAATTGACATATTTAGCTCTTGCATAATGTATGTTTAAGATAGGTTGCCAGGAAATAAAAACACATGCCCACAGCAGCTCTAGAAATATTTAATGGAAATTGTTGACATTAATAGACCCCTGTTTCACAAATTTAATAAGGGCCATAACTACCAATAACTCTAAAATTAATAAACAGAATTTTCAAAAATTAAATAGTCTTCTTTTGTTTTACTAATCTAAACAATGCATAGATTAAGCTTAAATTTCAAAAAGACTGGATGATAATTTTGGGCGTAATAAGGTTCACAGTTCAACAAAGTGAAACAAGGGCCATAACACTAGACGTAATAAACAGAAATTATTGAAATTAAATAGGGTTCTTCATCTCACTAATGTAAACCACATTTTCATGTGGGCGTATAAAGCCCGACACACTCGAGACTCTGCGATTGAGATCCAACATTTTACCCGAAGAGCAACCTTCTATCGTCTACGTCCAAAAAGTATAAAAGGGGGACCTGTACCTCGAATTGATTCTGTTAGTAACGATGGCTCGCACGAAGAATACACAGAGGAAACATCCACCCCCAGGTCTTCCCAGAGCAATGTTCCCGACCACTCTGGCACCGGATCTTCGCGATCCCACGGTGCGAAGGCCGACTCGCCCGAAAATGAAGGCACCTAGACCACAATTGTTGCCCTCGTTAACGCCACCCGCGAGTCCCTTGTCTCCCTTTCCGGTCACACCACCACGCCTCACGTCACCACCTTCCCCGTCTCGACCCGTCTCTCCGATCAATCGAAGACCGAGGAAAGAAAAGAAGAATTCTATGAAAGGACTGAAGGCCTTCATTCGCAAGTTACAACATCTGACTCCCGATATGGCTTATGGACAGTTGGCCAAGAATACGGGCAGGGCGCGTGTTGGTTTGTTGCAGTGGTTCAAACTGGCGGCCAATCATTTGCTGAATGGTAACATCCAACCACTGCATGCCCAGCACAAGAAATGGGTGGAACGAAATCGACAGGTGTTGACCCAACTGACGGAGAAAAACATGCCAACGACCGAAAAACTCTCCCTGATCATGAAACCCGGAGGACGTGGATTTTTCGGGGGTGTGTTGATTCGAATCTTGGTGCGATGGAAGGAAAGACTGCAAGAGGAAAGAAACAAGCAACGAAATAAATTCATTCGACGGACCGCTCAGCGTGGAAAGGGATTGATCACCGAGCAGACGGACCAACATCGAGCATTGCTTCGTAAAATGAGTAATCCACGAACATCACCCGACGTCAAAAGGCGACTTCTCAACCAACAGGGTGGTGCGTTTGGAGCATTGCTCGCTATAGCTCTCCCGGCTTTGGCTCCCTTGGTATCTAAACTATTGGGAGGACAACAGGGTGGTAAACATCCCTTCCTTAGAAGGCACGATAAAGCGAACGCTATGGCTCCCGAGTTATCTAAACTATTTGGGGGGGTAACCTATTGGACAGAAAGGTATAAGAAGGGAACCGGAGAACGGCCTCGAGCTCAGTCATGGAGACACTGCGGTATCTATTGAACACTGCACCCAAAGACCGCCCTCTTTTACTCGAGACCCAACCCATCGTCGACGGTGTGTGCGAGTGTATTGGAAACCTGATTCGCGGTAACGTTCCTGTGACGGAGAAAGAAATCAAACGCTTGAAAAAAGACGCCCTCTTGTTACGGCGTTTGGGCACGTCCAAAACACCTTGGAAGACACGTCGACGACTTCTGAAACAACAAAAACGGGGATTCTTCACCCGGTTGCTCCGGTCATTCCCGAAAGATGAAATTCGCCAAGAAAATGAAACTGGTACCCTTCGACGGACCCACCGACGTCAAACCCATCGAAGTCAGACAGGTCGAACCCGCGTACGATCGAGATCCACAGCAGCAACAGATCATTCCCTTGTCGGAGGAGAACATACCCGAGCAAAAAGAAGAAACTTCGGAGGCACCCATCCTGGAGTCGGTCCCCCGTGTCTATCAACTTCGGGCTCGCCTTTTGTTGAAACACATGAAAGAAAAGACACCTTGGTCGTGGAACGAAGACTTGGAATTGCTTCGGAATGGAGTGCGCGTACCCAACACCAATGCCATTGACATCGTGAACGACTTGGTTCGTCGGCGAAAGAATACCCAGGCTCCCTTGGGATGGTTTGGGGTGATGCAAAGTTTAAAAGCTACGAACGTACCGCGCGAAGCCATCGGGAATCAAGAAAGGTGGAACGTGTTGTCCACGCCACCGACACGGACTCCGCCGCGACCCCCGCGAAAGAAGAAAATCTCCAGTACGGATACCCCTAGTACGCCTACTGGACAAGTCAGATCTGCAAGTACACCTACCAGGAGAGCCAGATGGATCCCTCTGCAAAAACTATAAATAGCCTGTTCACATGACAATCTGCTGAAACATGGAACGAAAGCTGAAGAAAGTCTATTACGATCCGAAACACCCGGCCGCTTTCGATGGAGCCCTGGGTCTCCACAAAGCTACCGGCGTGTCCTTAGACAAAGTCAAGACATGCTTGAAACAACAAAGGGCGTACACCTTGCACAAACCACTGAAAAAAAAATTTTCTCGGACGCCCACAGTGGTGGCCGGCATAGATCATCAGTGGCAAGCCGACTTGAGTGATATGTCCGCCTTGGCCAAACAGAATGGGGGATACAGATATTTACTGTGTGTCATCGACGTGTTTTCAAAGTACGCTTGGGTGTTGCCCCTCAAAAACAAGACGGGAAACAGTTTGGTGGACTCCTTTCGTCGAATCTTTCAAAGTCGACAACCCTTACGACTTCAAACGGACAAAGGTACCGAATTCCTCAATCGAAAAATGCAGGCGTACCTGAAGAAGAAAAAGAAAAAAAATCATTTTTTCGTGACACACAACGTCGAAACCAAGGCCAGTGTGGTGGAACGATTTCAACGGACATTGAAAGAGCGCATGTGGCGATACTTTACTCATCGACAAACACAACGGTACATCGACGTGCTAGACGAACTGGTTCGGGCTTACAATGCTAGACAACATCGGACCATCGGTATGGCACCAAAAGATGTCCGCCCCGAACACGAATGGATGTTGACAACACCTCCACGTCCCCCGAAAAAGAAAAAAAACAATGGATCTCGGTACGACCGTACGTTTGGCTTTACCGAAACATGGTGCCTTCGACAAAGGTTACTGGCCGAACTGGACTCTAGAAACGTTCAACGTGACACCCAACGTTGGTCCCGGTTACAAACTTTTGGACGAAAGAGGTGAACCCATACAAGGCACCTTCTATCCCGAAGAATTGCAAGCGGTCCAAGTCAACGATGATGAGATCTTTCCCATTGAAAGAGTACTCGAAAGAAAAAAAGACAAAGTATTGGTGAAATGGTTGGGCTATCCGGCGAGTTTTAATTCGTGGATCGATAGGACCAGTCTCCAAAACGTATAAATAGGAGCAGTACACAAAACGTATAAATAGGAGCGAGAAACGCCGGTGTCAGTCAACATGCAAGACGAAACCACGTCCACCACATCGCAGACGACATCCCACCATTGGTCGCTGTTGGGAAAACGCGTACCACAAGCGGAAATCGTCTTTTTCTGTCAAGTGATATTAGTGTACGTCGTGGCTGGAGTTTCTTTGTCCCAATTGGCCTTGAAACCCGACGGATCACAGACTACATTGTGGACAGCCTTACTCTCCAGTACCTTGGGTTACCTGTTACCTTCTCCGACCTTGAAAACCAAACACAATGAACAACTAACTACCCTTTTACGTCACGCTCCCTAGTGACAGTTCCAGTAAGTGGTATCCCGACAACACTGGAGACTTTTGGCAAGTGGCATTTGCCCTATCCGTATCACGTATCCGTATCGTATACGTGACACGTTGCGTCAGAGTAGTTTTAGAGTTTGGGCAAATTCTTGTGTCGCGTACGTATGCGGCACTGAGCTGAGCTTAGTTCTGTACAGTATGATGGCCAATATCTACCAAGATCACCACCCCATGAGCTATTATAAAAAATTAATGTCGCATCTTATTAAAAAACATCTTTGACTTCGATTCGACAGCAATTTTCGGTTTCACTAATTTATCATTTATACCCCTTTACCATAGAATCACATCATTTACAGATTTGCTAGTTCGCATATCTACCTAAATGTAGCACGTAGATCAACCAGCGTGCAGACAGGCGGGAAAAGTATGAAAATTCCTGAGAAAAACCATCAAAAATAATGATTAAATTCCAGTCTTTATTATGGTTAAATTCACATCAAATATACACCTTCGTGTTCTTGGATACACATAGATTCATAAAAACGCTATGATACATTTCAGCGTCCAAAAAGACGACAATGTTATACGGACCTTCTCCGTATGAAAGCTATTCGATACGGGACGCCGTATCCGTGTGCCGTTTCACGTATGAGAAATACACACACATTGATGACGTCACACACAAAATCCATACGGATACGCGATACGTACTAGGAATTTGCGCTTGCCAAAAGTCTCTACTATGTCCACGTATCGAACGCACTTGAACCCCCCACTCCGTCTCGATCATCGGGAATGGGAAGTGGGTCTGGCCGTGGCCAGCTTACCCAAAAAATGGAACAATGTCGATTACCTATACAACACGATTGGCCTACGCCTTCATCCCTGGGAAAATTCGATTGAAGAACCCGAACAAAAGATATGCCTGGATCGCCTAGACTTGGATCCCTCGTACTGTTTCAAGGGTGTAAAGGACGAAGAGATCAAGGGATCGATCGAAATGGAAACGCACATCAAGAGCGACGACTACGAGACGGTTGAGCACATCATGGATGTCCTGAACACTCAACTAGACGGTTTGTGGAAACTGTTCCCCATTCGCAAGCACCTCGGCAATCAACCCGTCCGCTTAGATCCCAACAACAAGGAAATGACCGACCACGAAGAGCAACAGCAAAGAAATTACGAAACTCGAGAGATGATGCGGCAAGGGGCCGAGCAAACAGGTCCCTTCGTTTCTTTCAAGAAAGACCACACCAGAGACAGAGTGTACCTGCAGATCAACCACATGGAAGCGCTTTACTACTTTGACGTGTTGCCGAAAATCGAACTCCGCCTGCATTGCCCCGTCGTGTCCATGTTGGGGTGGCCTGGAAGCGATTTGTTGATTTCCCTGCAGTCAATAGCTTTGACCGGCACGGATGGCCAAAGTCTACGACATTTCTACGCCGACTACCCCCCACACTTACAAGTAAAGTACAATCTGTTTTACCTGTACACGGACATTATCGAAAACCAGATTGTGGGTGACATGACGGCACCATTGATAGATGTGATTCCCTTTGATCAACTGTATCATCGTCCTTCCAGTTTTCATTACTATCCCCTGCAGTACAATCTACTAAACTCCATTGGGGTCTATATAAGGAATGGAATGGGCGAAGCCGTGCCATTTGTCGATGGTAAGGTGGTACTCCAACTTCATTTTCGCCGTCGACGATGATTCGGGTGTACAAAAGCGGTACGCTCAGGCAGCGAGGGTCCGGTGGTAGTCCATTGGTGTACAAGGGAGGAATTCTGCGACAACGGGGTGCCGGGCGATGGTCGGGATTGTTGAATGCCGTTAAATCGGTCGGAAAGACACTGTGGTCGGCCGGCAAAGCGGCCGTGAAAAAAAATGCAGCCCAAGTGCTACCCAAAATGGGACAGAGCGTGCTCGACGCCATCAGTGGTCGGGAAAAATGGAACTGGAAGAAAGTCGCTCAGGACACGCTACGGCCCGCAGTGTCAAACACAATGTCCGACACACTGAAGAACGTGGTCGCACACCTGGAACCTATAAAAGAACCCCCGCGATACCCGTCCACTTCACATCGCCCGAAGAGGAAGAAGAAGACACAGGTCACCTCTCACAAACGACGCAAACCAGATATCTTCGACCATGGCTACGCAGGTAATGCGCAATGATTCCTGTCCCTGCGCGTGAGACGAATTGCAGAATTTGTTCAGCGTACCCGACACGCAGACGGCCATACACAAGGTGACCCAAATCAGAAAGTATACTATGACGCCCGATCTGAACCACGACGGACCCATCGAATTTTATATTTCCAATGCCACCACCGATTTCATCGATCTGGCTAACATGACACTACACGTGGACCTGAAGGTGACCAAGAATGATAGTCAAGTCGCACCGGTCAACAATCTGTTTCATTCGTTGTTCAAAGACGTCAAATTACGCTTGGGAAAAGATGCCGAAACCTTGGTCACCGCGTCTCTGCCCAACTATCCCTACCGGGCTTACTTGGAGAATTTGCTGAGTTTCGGTAAGGGAGCCAAGAACGATCACCTGTCAAAACAAGTCCTGTGGGAAAAAGATACCGCCGGGCAGTTCAATTCCACGAAATCCGTCGCCACCGGTGCGGACGGTGCACGACAGGACCCGGTTAACAAAGGATTGGAACAACGCCAGAAAACCATCGCTGTCTACACTTGGACATGTGCTTACAGGATCGGTATCTGCTGGACGGTGTGGACCTGCGATTGAAATTGGAAAAGCAGTCCCCGAAATTTTTTCTGATGTACGGCGAAGGCAACGATGCAGAAGACTACAAAGTCGAGTTCACCAAAGCCTACCTGGATATCCCATTCGTCACTCTGGCTCCCAGCACATACGCACGCGTGGCCGAGCAACTTCAATCCTCTAACGCCAAATATCCTCTGAAGCGCGTGGTGGTCCGAGACATGGTGATTCCTGACAATCGCACTAGTCACGTCCTAGACAATCTGTTTGTCAACGAAAGCCTGCCCAAGAGATTAATCGTGGGTATGGTACGTAACACGGCCTACGACGGAAGAAAAAACAGAAATCCCTTCCAATTCGAACACAATCAATTGGAAAACATCAAACTGACCAAGAACGGGGAAATTGTGGACGAATACGACGTCAACTTTGCCCAGCGACAAGCCATCGCACCATATCTGGATTTGATGAAAAGAGTGGCCGTCTTAAACACCCGAGAAGACCTGGACCTTCCTTTCAACGACTATATCAATGGGTACACTTTGTATTGTTTCGATTTGACCAACGACCACGGTGCCGACGGTAACTACTTTCATCCGAAAGCGGCGGGTAACCTGTCTTTGGAACTCAAGTTCGGTGCGGCCCCGACCAATCACCTCAGTCTTGTTCTGTTTGCCGAATACGACAATGTCTTGGAAATCGACGCTAACCGACAAGTCATCACCGATTGGTGAAGCTCTCTCCAATGAACAATTGACACGGGCATTAGAAACACATCTCCCCTCTAACATATTCGGGGGCGTGTGGGCTCGTAATCACCTGTATACACTGCGACCAACCTCGTATCCCAAAGCCTACGTCAACACGGACGACGAAGACCAACCTGGTAAACACTGGACCGTGTTTGTGTGCGAAAAACCAGAACACGTTACCTTCTTTGATTCCTACGGCAATTCTCCTGATGTCTACGGAGAAGCCTTTCGACGTTTCGTCCAAGATCTGCAACTCCACTACCAACCCCGATGGATTCAAGGACTCGACAGTGTCGTCTGCGGACATTATTGCTTGTATTATTTGTGTCATCGATTTCACGTACCTTTCTGTTTTCGGTCATGTGTATCGTGTGAACGATATACTCGTCGAACAATGGACTAGGGATCATGTTCCCGATTTACAACCGGAACAGAAGAAAGGACAAAGATGCCGCTGTTTTTTTGCTTTCTAAATTTGCTTATTTTAATGCATGCTTTTTATTTCCTTCAATTTTAAGATTTCTTTTGTAGTTTTATGGTAACCATTTCATATAATCCAATTCTCTGTAAATTTAGTTCAATAAAATGCTTTGTCAGCAACATATCACGTGTCTGTTGTTTTTTTCACCCACGTCTCGCCCTCTGATTGGTGTAAAATGGTATCGGCCCAGCACATTAGACTCGTCCCGAGGCATAAATTGCAGCGTCGAAGCCAAAAGAAGTCACAGTCGAAATGGATCGAAAAGATTACAGATTTTGTCAGACTTGTGGGGGTTACTACAATGTGTTTAGGGGTAATCGATCGGATGCTGATTACCTGATATGCTTTTGGTGTGGGATAGAAATTGGAAATACCTGTCATAGACGACACAAACATCTTGTCAAATGCCCAAAGAGACCCATACCACTGTGGTCAGATCATCCAAGATGTTCCTGTTAGTGTAACATGAAGACCAACGGCCCTTTTCAGGGCCAACTTAATCAATGTAAAAGAGTTTTTTCCCCGTCCTCTCTTCCCCCTTCTTCTTCTTCTTCTTCTTCTTCTTCTTCTCTCTCTCTCTCTCCCCCTCTCTCTCTCTCCGCGCGCCCCTCTTTGTCGGCCACGCACCTGAATAACCACACCTGTCAGGTCAAAACGAACTAGGTCGTACAAAGTCACGGCGGACTAGGTCACTCGACCAGGTCACGATGTATTAGGTCACACCGAACTAGGTCACCGCGAACTAGGACAAGGGGTCACTCAGTGCAGGGGTCATCAATTATGGTCTGAATAAGTTAATTAATGTCTAATTGATAATTTACATAACATTTCAGGCCTAAAGAAATACTCGTAATAGGCAGATTCTGCTCTTGCATAATGCATATTTAATGGTTGTTATCTTTCTAAAGCACTAATTAATTTTATATTACTGTCTTTCAGGTGTGTGTTTTGTCAATATGCCACTTGTTAAATATCATTGTTGATGACATACAAGCAGGATTTCACGAAGAGCTGTATCAAGTTAAACCATAAAATTTAGAAGACAGTTGCCCTCATTGCCATTGGATACCTCCACTTTTGGCTACAATAGATGTATGTTAAATGTTTTAATCAAGAATATAATGATTACTATAATATCAAAGGCTTGTCTTCTTATAATATTATAAAGATCTTACCAATTCTGCGTACAGCATTGAAAAATAGTTCAAGGTGATCTTGGCTTAATTTATATGTTAGTAGATACTTTAGTGGATGCACATCAGTGTAAAAGAGATCTGAAGACAAACCAAGGATGCTGTCGATATTGATGATCATTGTCATAAAATCCTGTTTTCCTGAAATTAGCAGCGTAATAATCATACATTTAAAAATAAACAATTCGTACATTAGGTAATAATATTAAACAAAGTTTAACTCCAAATAAAATCTAAAACCAACATCATAATTAGTATCACCTTCGACTACTCGACACTAATATTCTATCAGTAGTTCTTAGAGACAGTAAATAAGACTTGGTTTCAAAAAGAAATTCCATAATATACTGAATATTATGTGGCGTAAGTGGTTTCTTATAACCTTTTCCATAGGGTGAACGCCTATTCAATATGTCAAATAGCCGATCAGTTACCTGAAATGAACGAATTACAATGATTTGGAGTCTGTGTCGTGTGTCTTAACTGTGTATCAAACTATTTATGTTAAGTAAGTTCCGTATAATGTTTAGGTGGACGTATAAAAAGTGGAGGATGGGAGGGGAGCAAATCAAACTGTAATTTGAATTGACAATAGATCATATGTACCTGACAATTATTGTGATCTTATCGACACCCATCATCATTTTGAGCTGTTTGGCACCAAACTGGGTTGGTGGCTGTAATACCCTTAATTCGCGGGAAAGTCCACTGATCGTCAACATGGAGATGTGGCAGTCAATCTCATCAATCAGATCAGTAAATTCGCTGGAAAGTCCACTGATCTTTAAGGTACCATCATTTGAACTCTTGTACAGGTTAAAAAATTAAATAAGATACAAGCTGATTAATTTTTTATTCTTTGATGGAGATACAGTATTTTGACATTTGCCCAATCAAAAAGATTGTCATACAGGCCATTTATTTAAAATTTCCCTAGTCAAAATTAGACTGCCCTTTTGTTTCTCCATTTCTTGTTGCTTTGTTAAAATTCCCACAACAGTGAAATCTCTGAACATATTCCTAAAGACCACTAATATAGTTACAGATGATTTGATATTGCAAAATAAATCTTTTTACCATTAACAACTAAAAGGTGAAATCGGAGGTAAAGAACAACAATGTAATTTTTAAAACTCACAATATAGATTATTGAGATGGTCCTGCGCTGCTTTACGACCTGGAATTAGACGGCTATTATCATGGGAATCACCAGCTCCGGAAAGCAACAGTAACAAGTGCGTCAGAGATATATATATGCTAAGAAAATTTTTTGTCCCACGCCTTGGGGGACTTTTAAAATGGGTTCGTTCGTCTGTCTGTCTGTCCATCACACTTTTTGGGACACAATAACTCGCTTCCTAATTGAGCTAGTATGTTCAAACTTGGTGACGATGAGCATTTTCCGCTTAGGGTAAGCAGAGATACGCAATTTGATTGGTTGATACTTTGTGTATAGTTTCATTACAGTAATACCTTGACTAAGTTCGATAATGAGCATTTTCTGCTCGGGGTAAGCAGAACGATACGCAATTTGATTGGTCGAGACTTTGGAACACAATAACTCTCCTTCTAATTGAGATAAAATGTTCAAACTTGGTGTATATGCTTATTAGGTCAATGCCTTAATGGAGTTCGAAGATGAGCATTTTCCGCTTAGGGTAAGCAGAAATAAGCAATTTGATTGGTTGATGCTTTGGGAAACGATAACTTTAGTTCTAATTAAGTGAGAGTGATGAAACTTGGTGTATAGATTCATTACAGTAATACCTTGACTAAGTTCGATAATGAGCATTTTCTGCTTAGGGTAAGCAGAGCGATACGCAATTTGATTGGTCGAGACTTTGGAACACAATAACTCTCCTTCTAATTGAGTTAAAATGTTGAAACTTGGTGTATATGCTTATTCATTACAGTAATTCCTTGACTAAGTTCGATAATGGGCATTTTCTGCTCAGGGTAGGCAGAACGATACGCAATTTGATTGATCGAGACTTTGGAACACATTAACTCTCCTTCTAATTGAGTTAAAATGTTAAAACTTGGTGTATGTGCTTATTAGATCAATGCCTTGATGGAGTTCTAAGATGAGCATTTTCCGCTTAGGGTAAGCAGAGATAAGCAATTTGATTGGCTGATGCTTTGGGACACGATAACTTTAGTTCTAAGACTGATGAAACTTGGTGTATAGTTTCATTACAGTAATGCCTTGACTAAGATCGATAATGAGCATTTTCTGCTCAGGGTAAGCAGAGCGATAAGCAATTTGATTTGCTGAGACTTTGGAACACAATAACTCTCCTTCTAATTGAGTTAAAATGTTCAAAATTGGTGTGTATGCTTATTAGGTCAATGCCTTGATGGAGTTCGAAGATGAGCATTTCCTGCTTAGGGTAGGCAGAGATAAGCAATTTGATTGATACTTTGGGACAAGATAACGATGGCGTTAGAAGATGAGCATTTTCTGCTTAGGATAGGCAAAGATAAGCAATTTGATTGGTTGATACTTTGGGACAAGATAACTCGGACACGAGGGCCCTTTCCCTTGGCCAGAGGGGCCCTTTTGTCAAGCGTGGGGGCCCTTTTGTTTGCCTTTAGGGTCCCCCTAACTAGGGTACATTTTCATTTTTCTCGTCGGTTTTAGATTTTTCTTTATAAAACACTTTTCGATGATACTTCGTGTACAGTTTGATTGCTCGATACGTTTGAAAAAAATAAATTTGCGATTAATTATTATGTGTCGTCTATTATTTTGGGATTTCGGCGGGGGACATCAGCCTCAATGTTTTTTGGATTTATTTGTGGTTAAAGGGAGCATCATATATCAGCAGCCATTAAACAAAACTTTATCAATAATAATTGTTACACATACCTAAAGAATAAAAATTGTGGATAATATCTGGCCTCGACGTGAAAAACTGCAGTCGGTAATCTGAAGATAAAAAGAGTTTATTTAATCATCGATTTTCCACAGGTGTAGGACGTGACAATATATGTTTTAAAGATATTTTTTTTTATATTTCAATAAATAAGAGACTCCTACATAAAGACCAATACCTACTGCAACATATCATGTATAAAGGAACATACGTATATAACTTTGTAACTATCTTTAAACAACAAGCGCTTGCCATGCAACTTGCGGGAGACCCATACATTTTAAGTGAAAATCAAGAGTACACCATGTTATAGTCCTTACACCCCACGTCAAATCTGATGAAAAATCGTTGAAAACATCTAGCCTCCCACGATCATAAATTACAAGAAATTGAAAATTGCTGCTCGGCCAACAGAAATGAAATGAATTGGGGTTTAAAGTCCTACTGTTCAACTTGGACTGGGCTAATGAAACTTGGTGTATAGATTCATTACAGTAATACCTTGACTAAGTTCGATAATGAGCATTTTCTGCTTAGGGTAAGCAGAGCGATACGCAATTTGATTGGTCGAGACTTTGGAACACAATAACTCTCCTTCTAATTGAGTTAAAATGTTGAAACTTGGTGTATATGCTTATTCATTACAGTAATTCCTTGACTAAGTTCGATAATGGGCATTTTCTGCTCAGGGTAGGCAGAACGATACGCAATTTGATTGATCGAGACTTTGGAACACATTAACTCTCCTTCTAATTGAGTTAAAATGTTAAAACTTAGTGTATGTGCTTGTTAGATCAATGCCTTGATGGAGTTCGAAGATGAGCATTTTCCGCTTAGGGTAAGCAGAGATAAGCAATTTGATTGGCTGATGCTTTGGGGCACGATAACTTTAGTTCTAAGACTGATAAAACTTGGTGTATAGTTTCATTACAGTAATGCCTTGACTAAGATCGATAATGAGCATTTTCTGCTCAGGGAAAGCAGAGCGATAAGCAATTTGATTTGCTGAGACTTTGGAACACAATAACTCTCCTTCTAATTGAGTTAAAATGTTCAAAATTGGTGTGTATGCTTATTAGGTCAATGCCTTGATGGAGTTCGAAGATGAGCATTTCCTGCCATACATATCGAATTCCAACAGCCAGGGGGTCTCTTACGGGTATGCCAATGTATACACAAGACCTCAGTTTTTTCTCCAATTTGAACGACTAGATAACTGTCTTTGTCACGTCTTCCGTCTTGCAATACTGACATAGGGAAACCACGCCCGAAAAATAAAGGATGAAATTTTGCGACAAATCGTTAAAAATATAAAAACTGAATAAGTTCAGTTTGGTGTAATTATAGACATCTCAGGAAATGAACAGGAGACGATATGTATCCAATACACCACCGACAATTTACAGATCAAGGAGGATTTCATTGGATTATATTCGACCGAATCTACAACCGGTTCTGCGCTTGTAGATCTGTTAAAAGACTGCTTCGTTCGGTTGACCTTACCGTTAAACCAAATACGTGCTCAAACTTATGATGGCGCCAGTAACATGTCAGGTCGCTTCAAAGGTTGTCAGGCAGAATGTATTGAATTCTGTGCAGAAATATGCATACACGTTCGGTACAGATGTTGCTGCACGTGCAAGCGGCCTGTACAATAATCTGATAAAAGCCAAGACGATCCTTGGTCTCCGCGCTACCTGTTTTACAGTGTTTTGAAGGCTTGAATAAGGCATTACAAGAAAAAACGCAGACTGTTGCGGGTATGCTGGAAGCAGCGGTGAAGGTGATGGAGAACTGATGGAGCTGCGAACATCAGAGTGCTTCCACTCGATCTATTCTAACGTAGATGACGACATACAGAGCTTGGATTTTGAGGCCTTTGTTCTTCCCCGTGCGAGAAAAATCCCTAAACGAATAGGTGGCGGCGACACCAATGCGGTGGCTATTTCTGCTAAGGACTTTTATCGCCAACAATATTTCAAAATGCTAGATGCCGCCAGGAATAATTTGGACGATTATTTCACCTCGACTGACTTGGCCCGCTACGGTAAATTAACGGAAATGCTGATATCCGGACAATACGATGGTGAAATTGTTTCTGCGGATCCGGAACTTAATCGGGACTTGGATCAATAATTGCCATTCTTCAAGCGCCAGTTTTCGGCCAAATCTATTTCCCTTGTGCACGAAGCGTTCCTCAGTATGTCACCTGAAGTGAGGCGGATGTTCCCTTCGGTTGAAGCTCTTCTCCGTCTCACACGGCTGAACCCGGCTAGTTCCTGCTCAGCCGAGCGATCCCGCAGCACTCTACGTCGTATCAAAACTTGGCTGCGTAAGTCCATGACGCAAAAACGACTGAACCATCTGACGGTGTATGCTGTGCATAATGACCTCCTTCATGATCAGGACAAAAAGCATATCGCCAAGATATTCATTGAGAACAGTCCTGATCGTAGGATGAACGTGTCTGGACGATTCACTTAACTTCATGAACAATCAAAATTTGTGCAGCTTTGATGTAGGTAGTCAATTTTTCCATATCTTCATCATATTACCCCTAGTTACATCGTTCGTCGAAATTAAACTGGTAGATTAAACTGTTCGTAATTATTATTTTGGTTTGGTAATGAAATGTTCCAGGTTCCAGTATTCGTCCGTCCCCCTCAAAAGTTATGACAAATCACGCCCCAGATTACATATCGCCTTGGTTCTTTACATGACCAGTTGATGTAGCGGTTTCCGGAGTGTAGCCATGCTGGTTAGACTTTTTCAGCAGTTGAGTTTGAGAGAAAGATGTTAATTTCAAGTATGCATTATGACCTTTGCTTGTAATCTACGTATTCCAGTGCTGGATATAAAATGTGGAAACGAGCTGTTACATTGTTTTCCTGGTAAGACAAATGTCTTAACTACCGAGATAGCAAGATTATACACAACGTGAGCCATAACCAAATGAAGAAAATTACAGATACTAGACGATCACAAGGCTAATAAAATATGCTGTTAAGAGAAGAGAGTATGAGTCACGCGTTGGATGTGGGGTGTTTTTGGCGATTCATAGCTCGTATAGTGCTAAAATATTCATCCGTATTTAGCTCTTTAAACTAAACATTTAGCTATATTTACATTTATTATATTAACTAGGTGTCTTCACCTGTCCAACCCTCTGACAATTGGTTCTGCACTTAATGTTGAACGAATGCTAATAAACGTTTCCCATACTCTCAGGGGAAGTAACTCCAGTCTTTTGGGGTGGTCGGTGTATTTATGGTTTAAAATATATATAGGGTTCAGCGCAAGACACCTGTGGAAGTCTGGATTTTCAGACTTGTTTGCCCTTTGTACTGGTGCTGGACGAACAGCATGGCAAGGAACAGCGTATAATCGTTCGGATGGTACCAAGAACAGAGGTCCAGTGTGTACATCGCAAGTACAAGAACCCTTGTCAGTTTAAATTCGATGTAAGAATAGGCATAGTGCCGTTGCCCGCGCAAATATTCCTCATAGCAGTTTGTATGTCCGTCTTCATTAGTCCAGTTTGAGCAGAACCATCGGACGTTAAAGTTAATACATTACCCAAAAATCTAAATCCGTCTTCATTAGCCTTGTTCGGAGAACAGTAGGACGTTAATCCCCATTTCAGTTCATTTCAAAAATCTAAATGATGACAACGTTTTCGTAATCATGGATGTTTGTAACATGTATGGCAGCATTTCCAATTACCTATGCTTTCAGGCCGTAGAATATTGGCTGAATGCAGTAATGGAAGAATTTTTAAAAAAAAGTCATCCTCAAAACCAAACGAATCATCCTGGCTGACTGCACTTTTACATTTAGGGAAACCAATTACATTTACAAAAAGTACAGAATACTGCTGCTAGACTAGTTACTTTAACTAAAAAAATGTGACCACATAACTCCTGTTTTATACAATTTACACTGGTTACCCGTTAAATATCGAATTGATTTTAAGATTTTGTTACTTACTTTTAAATGCTTAAATAATCTAGCTCCTGTTTACCTCTCAGATCTTTTAGAACTTTATACACCCGGCCGAACATTACGTACATCCGATAAACTACTTTTAAAGCCCAAAACTATTCAACTAGTCTCTTATGGTCAGCACTCTTTTAGTTATCAAGCACCTGTTTTATGGAATAATCTACCATTTAGTTTAAGATGTTGTACATCTATATATTCTTTTAAGAAACAACTTAAAACACATTCATTTAATCAGGCTTTTAACTGATTCTGTATGCAATCGTTAACATCTTGTTGTTTATTTATGATTTCATTGTCACTTTGTAAAGTGCCCCTGAACATGTTATATGAAAGGGTGCACTATAAATATGCTGTAATAATAATAATAATAATAATAATGACGATGAATACCAAGGCGGCGCCACAATTAAGTAATTTAACAATCGGATTTCCAGAGGAAAAAATATACTCAATTGTAGAAATTGAACATGGCGTGGTTTACGGATTATTTTTAGAAAATCAGTTGAAGCGATTCCTAGACGATGTATTCTGGATTTGGAATGAACGAATAGTTAACATTGCAGATTTGGGATCAATAATGAAGTATTTAGATCTATCACATTTCTTGGACGTCGGTTGTAAATAGACACACCATATGTTAGAGAAGCGATCTGTAGTTAGGCTGTGGAAGTCGCAAACATTTTGGATCTGGAATCAGATTTGCATTATACAAATCCGATTTGAGTGTACTACGTTTTTTTGTTCCTTAATCTGCCATGTAGAATTGCTTAGTACCTTCCAAATAATGTTGTTGTTTTTGTTTGTTTTCTTGGGGGCGGGGTGGTGGGGTTACCAGAACTATAACAAAAATATCATAAGTTGATATTGTTGTTATTTCTTTTAGAGTAATATATTAAAGTAAAAACCCTGATCAACTGATCGTCGATTTATTTCAAGGCTAAAAATATCCCTATTCCATAATAACTGATAATGTGTTCGGTCTGAAACAGTAAGATGAAGTAATCCCGTTAGAAAATTAAGAGAAGGCCTTTTCTTATTATTGTATTTTCTTCTTGGTCACAAGCCTTACATATCCGTGATATATTTGTCTTGCCAAGTAGATGTGTGGCAGATGGAGCACGGAGTCTTTATATTTGTCTGGCTAGATCATCTTATCCGAATTTCAATGATCATTCAGGTAGTTCTAGATTTTATCTAAGACAATTTTCAACAGAAGATCAGCGTTTGGAATCGACCATCTCCCACCAACACATTTCAGAAGTTCGCCGATGATGCACATAGAAAAGAAACACTTTTGCGGAATTGTGTAGGTTATGTTGAGAGAACTGTGAGACCACTATGCATACCATCCTATTTCCAAAGAGCATGATACAGTGGTCACAAGAGAGTACATGCAATCAAATTTCAATCTGTGATGTCCCCAGATGTACTGATTGCAAGCCTGTTTACTGCTCCTCTGCAGCGGACCGTTAGAAACATTCGAACAAGGTGATTTGATAGATCGAGATGGGAATCCATTTTGTATTTACGGTGACCCAGCATATCCTATGCGTAACTCTCTCATAATTATAATGATATGTTTATTTCAGTAATAAGGTCATACACCTAAAGTACAATTTTAACAAACACTTTAAAGAGTGAGTGACAGAAGTGCAGATAAATTTTACAATTTTTGACAACAGCATAACAATTCATTTCTTTACATTTCCAATCTTCGACGAGAAAATGCGACTTCAATATACTGGGATACAGATCGTATATTACTCAATTTTGGGCATTTGAACAGAAAATGATAAAGGGTTTCAACATCCAATTTACACAGAGGACACGCCGGGTCAATATTAGGATTTCTTCTACATAGAATTGAGTTCAATGGTAACATATTTAACCTGAGCCGAGTGATGTTTCGTTTAAAGTGTATATCAAGACTGTAATGCAGATATTGTTCTTGACAAATGTAAATCTTAAACAACTTATATTCTTTTAATGATTCACTAGAATCTAGCTTTGAAGATCATTCCTGTGTATTGATCTTTGTTTAATATCACAAACGAATAAATTAATATCACCTATAATTTGTGACTCCCATGCAATGGCGAACCCTAGTGATGATAATAGTATTCTTACTTTTGATACCCAGGATATCCTACCAGTAGTGTCAATGCTTCTAAGCATAAAATAAATTTGCTTTGGATACCTAGTTGTCGGCATTCTGACGACTTTACAACAATATTTTATACTATTTGTCATATACATGACAGATAGATTCTGACGTCCACATTCTCCGAGGACAGCAGCATTTGAAGTAGTTTTGTGTACCCCCAAAAGGAATATACAGAAATTGGTTTGGACTCGTTTAATATCGGGTCTTTATTCGAATCCACATATTTCAGATCCGTACAATAATATCGGTCTTAATATATAGTCAAATATCTTAAAGGATGTTTTCAAATATGGACGACCTACATGTCTGATCAGACCTTTAATTGGAGGCAACGCCTTTTCAGCTTTTAGTGCAAGATTAGAAATGCATTTGCTCCAATTTAGTCGAGATGAGAAAACGAGGCCCAGATAGCAATAATAAGGTACACATTCTAACTTATCACCCTTAAAATACCATTTTTCTGATTTTCGAATAATTCCTCCGTTCCTGAAACAACAATTTTTGTCTTCGACAGATTTACTTTGAGATTAAAACTATCACAGAATTTTTCAAGTGTATTGATTTTAGACTGCAGAGATCCAACAGTATCAGCTGAGATTGCAAGATCGTCAGCATAAAGCAATAACAAGATGTCCTCAGCCTCCCGAATTGTGAAAATACCACTATTGTGTTCCGATCTCAAACAATCAACTAACTGATTTAGGTTAGCAGAACAGGATTGGACTAAGTGTGCAATCTTGGCGTACCCCAGATAAACATGGGAAATAAGAAGTTATTTCTCGTCCCAGTTTTACACAAGACGAGATTGATTTGTTCATATTTTTCAATACATAATGCATATTACCACAGACACCTTTAGCAAACAAGAGATCCACGAGTTTCCCCCCTATTCAAAAGGTCGAATGCCTTTGAAAAATCAACGTACAGATTATACATTCTACCACGTTGTTTTGATAAGTACTTCCGTGTTAAGCCCTGCAAAGTGAATATGTGGTCTATTGTCGAATATCCACTACGGTACCCTGCCTGTGCTTCTTCATATTTATTATTCAAAAGAGGATTAGTGACTCACCCATGAGTCAGGACTAATAATAGAGTAATCTGGTTTACTTTGTATACGTCTTGACTGTTTGATACCACCCCAAAATTGGGACGGATCATTTAGGGATTGCAAGAGGTCGCTATATACCTGCTGCTGATAATTACCCTTTTTCATTTTACAAACATTTCTAAATTCATTTTGTGCAGAATTATACTTTTCTAAATTAGCATGTATATTATTAATTCTAACTTGGTTTAAAGCCTGATATTTCTTATCCTTAATAAGATGGCAGTCCTTATCAAACAACGAGGGCTGTTGTTTTGCGACCTTGCAGTTATTTGTGGGGTACGCGGATTGCGCATTTGTCCACACCAAGTTGGCTATAAGATTAACAGACCTCTCTACGTCACATTTGGAAATGTCATAGAAATGATTTTCAAAATTACTGAAATTTTCAAGAATGTTTCCTATATAGTATTCTGAATTTCTGGGCTTCCATACTAGTCTAGAATATTTCTGTCTATTTGATGTCTCCGAAACAGTTTGTTCCTGTTTGGGAGAAACGTGTATATTAAAGGTTAAGGGTAAATGATCTGACTCTGTCCTGGAAGAAACCTGAAAACCTGTGACAATATTGGACAAACTTTGTGGCATGCACAATTAGATAATTAATGACGCTGGTGCCATTATATTTGATACAAGTGTGTAGGCCAACTGAGTCATTTGGTTTCCGACCATTTACAATATGGATATTGTAGATTGAACACAAGCTTAAGTCCGAAAGAATTTGTTTGCGTATCCTGTGACTTTCTTTGAAGATCGAAATCGTCAATGATATAGATAGCATTATAGTATATTAATACATATTTATATAGAAACACTGTGGTTTTAATCAGCTATATTTACCATTGTCTATGGTTACATATCGTTAACTAATACAAAACATGTACACACGTGTGTTAATCTATAGTATATGGGTTCAATTTAGGAACAATGAATTAGTGATGTGCGGTTTTTAAATTTTCGGTTTTCGGTTTTTCTGAGGCAAAAAACCTCGGTTTCGGTTTTCGTTTTTTTTTTATTCATTTAAACACTGTGTAATGTATGTACTGATTTATGGTTATTTTATAGGAATACTTGAAAGCCAGAAAAATATCAAAAATATTGATGTAAATAGTAAACAACAAGGTTTGGTTTTTTTTACTGTTATATGACTTTAATAACAAAGTTACTGTAAAAAAAAGATCTGACACACACAACGCCATAGGCATAATAATAAATTAATATAACGACATAATATCAGTAACAATAAAGTTAGATTCTACTGTAAAAAAAAATATACCAAAATAAATTTGCATAACAAAATAATACCAATCCAACAAATCGAAACATGTGGTCTTTCATTTCTCGTTTATAAACTTAAAAACAAAACTTACGCAATTGCCGTTTTCGGTGTTGTTCAAATGCTGTTCAAAACCTGACTCAAAATTGTTAAATTATATTCTTATAATTTATGCAGCATAAATATGTTTTTTACAAAGATTAAATCTACATTTTGTGTCATCTAATCTTTCATAGTTATTGAGCAAGCCATGGAGGCATTTTACTTTTTAGAGGAAGCCATCGTTCGATATTGACAACCGGCTTCGGGTTGCATAAAATTTTGGATTGTAAACCGAACCGAATTGAGAAAATAAATAGTCTAGGCCAACCATACTGATTAAACACTCTATTTTTCTATACATACGGGCTCTGGTTGATCGAAAATAAAAACGGAAGTGGTGGCTACATGAAAATTTTGGAATTATTAAGTAAACGAAATAAGGCTACATAAAAATTAGGAATTTGGAAAAAAACCCGAAACGCACGGTTATTTTTTTTTAACGGTTCGGTTTTCGGTTTAGGCATAATAATAAAATAATATAACGACATAATATCAGTAACAATAAAGTTAGATTCTACTGTAAAAAAAAAATACCAAAATAAATTTGCATAACAAAATAATACCAATCCAACAAATCGAAACATGTGGTCTTTCATTTCTCGTTTATAAACTTAAAAACAAAACTTACGCAATTGCCGTTTTCGGGTGTTGTTCAAATGTTGTTCAAAACCTGACTCAAAATTGTTAAATTATATTCTTATAATTTATGCAGCATCAATATGTTTTTTTACAAAGATTAAATCTACATTTTGTGTCATCTAATCTTTCATAGTTATTGAGCAAGCCATGGAGGCATTTTACTTTTTAGAAGAAGCCATCGTTCGATATTGACAACCGGCTTCGGGTTGCATAAAATTTTGGATTGTAAACCGAACCGAATTGAGAAAATAAATAGTCTAGGCCAACCATACTGATTAAACACTCTATTTTTCTATACATACGGGCTCTGGTTGATCGAAAATAAAAACGGAAGTGGTGGCTACATTAAAATTTTGGAATTATTAAGTAAACAAGATACGGCTACATAAAAATTAGGAATTTGGAAAAAAACCCGAAACGCACGGTTATTTTTTTTTTTTTTAACGGTTCGGTTTTCGGTTTATTTGTAAAAACCGATACCGTACGGTTAAACCGAAAAACCGCACATCACTACAATGAATGGAAGATTATCGTGAGATAGATTAAAGAAAATTAATAAATAAATGAGGCTAATTGCCAATTGTTATAATTATTATTATTTAAATACAAATATTATTAGCCCACTTTCTCCAGCTGTATGTGACAAGGAGTAGGGTAGTCCGTCCAACCTCGTGGGTTTTCTACGGGACCTCCTATTCCTCCCACTGCTAAAGATCCCTACGCACAATCGTATTAAAATTTGAACCATATTTCGTCCCGAAATGACGTAGTTTTACAGTTGCAGTGAACAATATCAAGTAAGGATTTTGAGTACAGAGTTCTTAGTCATCCATACAACTTCTAATTCATTATCCTGTACAGTCCAACCATTATTGTTTGGAGATAGTATTTGCATCCACTGCCATAACAATTTTTTGTGGATGCAAGCCGATCATTAGCGCAATAAATGCTGATTCAGTGCATTACTTGTTGGTGAGATATTGTGTTCCGCTCTCGTTTTTTGTGAAAAATAATTTGTGACGAGCTTCATTTACAATGCAACTGGCTTGGTTTCAAATCATCGGTTGTACGTGGCAAGGAGTAGGGTCGCCTGTCCAACCTCGTGGGTTTTCTCCGGTTTCCTCCCTAAGTGCAAGCGAATTATTGAAATAAAATTAAACCATATGTTAGTTCCGAAATGACCTAGTTTGTGTCTAGTGAACGTTAAACCCCATTTCTCTCTCATTTACAATAGCATGATTGGTCGATTGAGGAAAAATGTCCACGTGACGCGGCGAACGACCTTGAACTCTGCCCAGTAACCTCGCGCACCATGAATTTTACTATTAATAAATAATCCGGATTTCAAAGAAGGATGAAAAACAAAGCAAACGCTAATTTCTATATTTACTAAACACCGATAAAAAAAATGTTCTAGATCGGATTTGTAGGAACAAAAATATTTTTGCAACGAGAAATTGTGTCCATGGAATTCAGTCTAATATTATATTGAAACTAATTCTACTTCAGTACATTCTGTGTAGCATTTACAATGCAACTCTCACCAAGATTTGTCAATAATGCATGAAATAACAGGTTAAGAACTAGCATTATCTAGATCCGCGTTTCTCAACCTGGGGTGAATTCACCTCCAAGGGGGGAATGGCTCGCGTCCAGGGGGTGAATGACCACACTCCCAGTAACTTCAAAAATGATCATATAAAGGTTGTGCAGTTGTGATTAGCACTCTCAAACACTGTCCCGAGAATAAAAAAAAAATCGTTTGTGACAATCACCAGGAGCAAATTTCGCACTGAACTGGAAACAACGTATTTTCATTAAAATATAAATTTGGTGATTGTTGAATCTCATCTTCGATCCATATTCATTCTATATTCAATGTCAATGGGGTGCAGGCCCGTGCAAGAATCCGCGGTTCATGTCGTATGGCTTCTATAGAAAAAGGCTATTTTCAAGTTCCTATGAAACGCCTGAAGAGTGCCTGAAATGTCTGGAAAATTTCCTAGGGGGGAGCCCCCCCCCCCTAACGTGCTTCGCGCCTACGGCGCTCGTGGTGACCAGCTTCGCCGGCCACGGCTCCGCGATGTGTAACCTCCTCAAAACTCTGGGGGTAAATGGTTTGGTTGAGAATTCATTTAGGGGTGAGCGGTGAGAAAAGGTTGAGAAACGTGGATCTAGATAGATCATGTATAAGTTCACATCCTCTTAAAATGAAACCGTTCTTTCCGGCTATTTGCAGCACAGCTCTGATAACTCAAGTGTTGTTATCATTCTACCCAATTTCCATATTAAATTAAATATTTATTAGTATAAGAGTTAAAGTCGCTGGTGGTGATGGTTTTACCCCCCCCCCCCCCGCCATAACCACTCAATCATCTTTTTGTAAGAAAAAAGTGTCCATGTTTGTATTTGTAAAAACACGAAAGGCAAAAAAGCTTTATATGAAAGTCTTTACCAACGTTTAGATCGACTAAAGATAAAAAAAAAAAAAGCGAATTATATTGGACAACCTTAATTATTTTACTTATAGGTGAACAAACGTCAAATGACCTTCATCCAATTACAAAATTCTGAACATTTTAGCGAACTGATCTAATGAAAAAGCATAGGACTTCATTGTGTACTCTTGTTTCGTTTCTAATTCCAAAGACGAAAACAAAACTTCTCGAGATAATCGGTATTATTTCAACATTGGATATAAACAAGATGGTTGGCCCCGATATAATAAGCAAATGCATGGTGAAAGCAGTCAAGTTGGAAATTGTGAGACCGTTATGTACAGTCTTTAATAAATTTTTGAGACAAGAATTTCCAAAATCATGGAAGGTAGCAAGCGTTATCCCACTTTTTAAAGCGGGAGATAATATCTAATTATATACCCGTGTCCTTGCATTGTAGTGTATGCAAGATTTTAGAGAAGATGATTTTCAAGCATTTTTATGGTCATTTTTAAATAAAATCAAAATAATCTATTATACAAACATCAGCCCTGTTTTATACCAGGATATTCGACCACACGCCAATTAATTAAACTCTATGATGGAGTACAGTTCGCGCTTGATAGTGAACACATACAAGTATCACTTTTGCTGATTTAATCGAGGCGTTCGACAAGGTTTGGATAAAATGGCTTATTTACAAAAATTACAAAAATATGGGATCATTGGCCAAATACTAAAATGGCTTAGTAATTATCTATTAAGTAGGAGACAACGAGTCATTTTAAAGGACGCGTTATCAAATTTTAGACTCCTGCAGGCTGGGGTACCACAAGGTTCGGGACTTGGACCATTGCTATTTTTTGATTTTATAAATGATATTTCGGATAATAGGAAAGGTTTAACTTATTTGCCGATGGTACGTCCATTGGCAGGGGCGTAAATGTGGGGGGTGTGGGGGGATGGTACACCCCCCCAGCAAAAAAAATAGTCGGTCGCAAAATCAGTGCAGTCGGTAGCAAAGTAGAGGTAGTCGTTATCAAAATAAGTAAACGTCACGCTACTCACGCAAAACTTTAGTATAAAAATAGTCGGTCGCAAAATCAGTGCAGTCGGTATCAAAGTAAGTACTCACTGTATACGTCACGCTACTCACGCAAAAAAATAGTCGGTCGCACAATTAGTGCAGTCGGTCACAAAGTAGAGGTAGTTGGTATCAAAATAAGTACTCACTGTATACGTCACGCTACTCACGCAAAACTTTAGTATAAAAATAGTCGGTTGCAAAATCAGTGCAGTCGGTCGCAAAATAGGAGCAGTCTTAGTATAAAATAACCTTGTCAACTTATCATTTTTGAAAAGATGTTGTGTTTCACTCTCATTCTGTTGTGAGTATAATGTTAGTCTTACAACAAAATGTAACCCAGAGAGAAAAATAGTCGGTCTCAAAATAAGTGCAGTCACTGTGGTCGGTCTCAAACACAATGCCAGAAAAGATCCCAAATACTGTATATTTGCGTGAATCCGTGAGCCTAAATTGCATACGTCACTGCAGTCGGTCTCAAAAACAATGCCAGAATGGATCCGAAATGCTATGTATTTGCGGGAATCCGTATGCCTAAATTGCATACGTCACTCAAAACTATAGTATGAAATAACCATGTCTGCTTGTCACTCTTATTCTGTTGTGAGTATGTTGTTCTATAAAATGTTTTCTACCACGGCAAAAAATAGTCGGTCTCAAAAAAAAAGTACTCACCGCAGTCGGTCTCCGACTAAATGAATTAATGAAATAAACATACAATCATAAAACAAGCGAAATTGACAGATAAGCCTCAAGATTCTGTCCCATTTCTTATCAACCCCAGTCCCAAATATTTAAAAGCTCTGTTACATATCTGAATTTTTTTTTCGCGCCTTCGGCGCGATTCCATTATAACATCATTCTTCTACTCGGTTACATATCTGAAATTTTTTCGCGACTGCGGCGTTCGATTCCATTTTAAAATCATTATTCTACTCGTCAGTTGTCATATACTGTCTCAGCACTATCATATTCACGATTATAGTGAACTGCCCAGTTTGTAGTACCACTGGTGTGTGGGCGGGGGTATGTGCATCAGTCGGTCGCATTTTGGCTAAACACCTCCCCCCCAAACGAAATCGATATGTACGCCCCTGTCCATTGGCTATATAGCCGACAATGTGATATCTTAAAATTTCATGATAATTAATGATTTTGAAAATTTAAACTGTTGATAAAAAATTGGTCAATGAAGTTTAATATTTTGGTTTTAGCTCGCCCCCCAACATTATTCTAATTCTCACATGCTTTTTTTCTTATATCAACCATTCCCTCGTTTCGATTTCAAGGATGGACTTCTATACAATCTTCAGGTTAAGAAAGCTTAATATAACTAGATTTAAGAAAGATGAATACGGCTAAATCTTTAGTGTTTGAAAAGTAAATATAGCTTAATTCACGAAATAAAACTTACAAAAGTGATACTTAATAAGAATAAAACTTAATTTCTAAAAATGATACTTAATTTCTAAGAATAAAACTTAAGGGCGTTGAGTAGTCTAAAATGCAAATTTTAAAGCTAGCACTGTAATTTTTGTTGATAAGATATGACATTTTTTGTTATTTGGGGTGATAAACTACATATTAATCACCAAATAAATACCAATTTTATTTACCAACTATGTTCCAAACTTGGCCCAAAAGCATGATAAAAAGGGGTATTGATGACAACAAAAGTAGAATTTTCTCAGTTATGCCTGGAGATATTTTCATCAAATTTCGCATGAACAATGCTAATAGCAAGTCCCAAAAATACACTGGTCAATTTTTGGCTATAGGTTTTGGTTTGTCTTGTATCCATGGAAACGCAAAAAAACGATGCGTTTTCTTGGAAATTCTATTAGTACAAGCTCAAAAGATTTATTGATAATCCCACCAGTAGATCGAAAGTGGAGGTTATAAGCTACATTTCGACACCAAAAACGTTCAAAAATACCAACTCAAAGTATTTTAAAATTGTTGTTCATTATTTACCTTCAAACGAGATTTTGCGATTTGGGGTTAATTCTTTGAATACGTCGACAACAAGTATTAAAATACAACAATTCGGATGTAAAAGTAAATAATTACTTCACTGCACTACTCCACCGCACTCTAAATCATGTTATGCATTCAAAAAATAGTAATCTTTGACCATAAAAAAAAAAAATCCGTCATGTTCCTTTCGTGATAGATAAATAGACCTGGATAATCGCGTCATACAGGGAATTCCTTCTGGTCACGTGACATCTTCCACTCCCGTTGAAGCCACGTCTGTGTTGGTCACGTGACTGGCGTGCACGACGTCATAATTTATTCAACACCTGATCTAGGTCAGGGAATCAGTCTCGTTTGCTATAAATAGTTTTATTCCTCCGCCTCGTATCTCCATTGTTACACATAAAACGACGCGACTTTCGAGAGTTTTCTGAGTTATTTTATAAGTGGAACAAGTTTGCAAAGACTTAATAAGATTGGCGTTGAAAAGTTAGTGCGAATCTTAGACTGCTCAACGCCCTTAATTTCTAAAAATGAATCTTAATTCACAAAATAAAACTGAAACATGAAACTTTATTTACAAAAACAAAACTTTATTTACAAAAACAAAACTTTATTTACAAAAATGAAACTTTATTTACAAAAATAAAACTTTGTTTTCAAAATTATTTCAAAAAATTAGTTTACACAATTAAAATAAGATTGAGACTTTTCCCAAAATTTAATCACAGAAATAATGTAAAAATCAATGGGCTTCCAATTTTGCGTTCAATCCAGGAAGTTATGATCCGGTATGCGCAAATATCGAAAGGAACTAAGACCTTTGGGTTATAACCATGCATTTCAAGTTTCATCAAAATCGAATTAAAATTGTGACCTCTACAGGGTCCACAACCATGATATACCATTTTTTAACAGTATTCGCGTACAAACGGCGGCCATTTTGTATGGCAATTTTGGTCCGATTTTCCCGAAATTCGAACTCAACCTCCCTTACGGTGTAACGGTAATATAATAAAACGTTTTTTTTTTTAAATCGCATAATTGTGACCTCCAGAGGGACCATAGGCGTATAATCAGGGGGCCATAATTCAGGAAGTTACGATCCGATATGCGCAAATATCGAAAGGAACCAAGATCTTTGGGTTATAACCATGAATTTGCAAGTTTCATCAAAATCGAATTAAAATTGTGACCTCTACAGGGTCCACAACCATGATATACCATTTTTTAACAGTATTCGCGTACAAACGGCGGCCATTTTGTATGGCAATTTTGGTCCGATTTTCCCGAAATTCGAACTCAACCTCCCTTACGGTGTATCGGTAATATAATCAAACGTTTTATTAAATCGGATAATTGTGACCTCCAGAGGGACCATAGGCGTATAATCAGGGGGCCATAATTCAGGAAGTTACGATCCGATATGCGCAAATATCGACAGGAACCAAGATCTTTGGGTTATGACCATGAATTTGCAAGTTTCATCAAAATCGAATGACAATTGTGACCTCTACAGGATCCACAACCTTGATATACCATTTTTTAACAGTATTCGCATACAAACGGCGGCCATTTTGTATAGCAATTTTGGTCCGATTTTCCCGAAATTCGAACTCAACCTACCTTAGGATGTAACGGTGATATAATCAAAAGGTTTTTTAAATCGGATAATAATTGTGACCTCAAGAGGGACCACAAGATAAAAAAAGGTGATTTTTCGGACAATCAGGGACCATAATTCAGGAAATTACGTTCCGGTAGGCGCAAATATAGAAGGAACCAAGATCTTTGGTTTATAAACATACATGTCAAGTTTCATCAAAATCGGTTCAAAATTTTGACCTCTACACTGTTCACAAGTTAAAAACGTGATTTATCGTACAATCAGGGGTCATAACCCATGAAGTTACAGTCCGATACATGCCAATATCGAAAGGAGCCGAAATCGTTTGAGGATAAACCTATATTTCAAGTTTCGTCAAAATCGGGTAAGAATTATGACCTGTAGAGAGTCCACAAACAATTGTAGACGGACGGACAGGGGCGACGACATAATACGTCCACATGAAAATGTGGGCGTATAAAATTCAATGGGCTTCAAATTTACAGAAAGGAAGGACACTTTATTTTATGAAAATTAGCAGCTTCCTCAACCGCCTTTATTCTTTTTAGGTCAAGGTTGTACACACCTTTATTCACAAGTTGTCGTGTATTATCATAATGTTCCTTTATCATAGACCTGCACTGCTTATCTTTATTTTTACACCATGCGGTGAGTTGTTCTTTTCCTGGCTTATTACAGAATTCAAACAATACCCACATTACCTTTGTTTTAAATGGTTCACACATTTTTTGAGTATCTTGTTCCATTTTGAGTACCGTGTTATTAACAGCTGCGCAATAAGCTTGACGATTTACTATATTTTTATAATCTTTATAATATTTGTCGTGCAATGTCACGTGTAAATCAGGTGACATATCGGTAGAAGTCAGTTTGTGGTCTGGAATTTTATGAAGTTTTGTGTAATTATGTAAATTTACGTTTCTAATATCAATATGCCAATCATATCTCTCCTTTTCAAAATAAAATGCATATGTCATGATGATATTTACTGGACTCATGCAAATCACAGAATCTTTTGACCCAACTTTAATAAAGGCTTCGTCTATCGTTGAAACGTTGAGGTATTTTAAGATGTAATTCCTACAATTGATTATTGTGTCTCTCCAGATATACATAGGAAAATAAGTCATAAAATCTGACGGCATGCGCTTCCCGATCATTTGTTCGGTTAGTTTGTCCCACCTACGTACCCAAAAATGCTGAAACGTGTTCATTCCTTTTACGCGAATTTTTTTCCCGGAAAGAATATTTTGTGGTGTGACTGGAGTAGTAAATTTACTATCAGTATCTATCCAAGCTACTATCGGAGTTGAAATGAATTTGTCCATAATAAAACTAGAATATAGTTGACGATTGTAGCCACTTGGTGAAGATTTCACGCCAGTTAAAACACGTTTGTTTTTAGGCAGAGGTTCGTAGTAAATCTTAATATTTATTCCAAGCTTTTCCTGATACTTTTGAATATTCTCCGCGAATTTGTGATCATCTTCGGATTCTTTGTCCAGTATCACACCCAGATTTCCAAGATGATTTGACCAATACAATGTCAGACTTCTCAACATCGTGCAATAAAAATATTGTAATAGCTTAGCTTTGCTAGACATTCTAACCGTTAACGTCATATCCGGAACGTCTTTAAAATGATGGTCCGTCATACGATGTACCGGTGCCGTTTTATGATTAGTTGTTGGGTTTGTATTGGATATACCGTGATGTGCCGGAACTTTTTTGATACTAGTTGTTGAGTGTATATTGGACATAAGTTGATGTACCAGGGCCGCCTTACCACTAGTTGTTTGGTGTATATTGGACATAAGTTGATGTACGAGAGCCGTCTTATCACTACTTGTTGAATTCATATGAAGGCTTAACATGAAACCTGCAGTTCCTAGAATGGTCACTACAACATATAATTTTAAGGTCTTCATTTTGCCCTGAAAAAGAAAGGAGCAGTTAGATATTTGATATTTGTTTCTAAAACACATATAGTAATAGAAGCTAGACCTTGATGTGGTAATAAAGTTCTTCTTGTGGGCTTTGTTTTGCACGTGGTGCAGTCATGCTTCACTTACTATTAGGGTAGAATTTTAGCCCTTCCTATTGCAAAATGTTCTCGATGGGGTTATTTTTGGGGTTTCCCCGAGATTCTATTCTGAGTATCGACCGTATTGTTAACATTATTTCACGTTTTAGCTACTCTGAAGATTAAAATGTAATTACTCTTCAATTGCCTGATAAAAGAATTAAATACAGAAATCATACATTTAAGAATCTATAATATAAAGGCTATATTGTTATTAATTTTTTCCCACCAACTGGAATATTTTATTGGTCAAGAATTTGATAAAGAGTTAACATGTAACAATTTTATATCTCAGGTAGGCCTATTATAGGACAACAACTGGTGTAGAGATGTGTATGGTGGGATATTTGTGGGTATGTATAATAATATTATTGCCTTGGATAATTATTCGCCATTATCAGTATATTTTGACTGCGGTATGAGTTTGCTGAAAGAAAACGCAAATTAAATTGTTTATGAAATATTGTATGTGACATCAAATCGACATCTCACATATATGGTAACAAGGCTGTAGATTCGGGTCCTTTATATCGAACGCATTATTTAATGTTATTTAATAAAAGCCAGATTTGTTACAATCAATGTGGTTTTCGGCCTAAAGTGAGAAATTGACTATTATGGTGGAGATGTTACAGATGCCTGGTCAGTTGGTGAAATCTATCAAAATAGATAAAATCAGTCGATTTAGTGATCTTATGAAGTCTTCAAGATATCTCCATTTACAGTTTTCTCAGTGAATGTAGGTACTCGGCAAATCTCGGCAGATTCCGTAAACTACATCTAGCCTCGGCTGTATGATTGTCCGAAATCTTCCGAGGTTTGCCGAGTGTGAATGTTGGCTGAAGAAATTGAAGAGTAAAGGTGGAGACTGTGTCTTGCTGTATAGGAGCTGGATGTCTGTACACGTGCACGTGATCTGGATGTCTGTACATCAAGTTAACTAACTTGAATTTTCAAGTTACTGTTATATTATAAAGTAAGCGTTTTGATCTAATGATATAGTATCTCATGCAATGCTTTAGTCAATGGACGGCACGGTTAGAGACCTCAATGACAGCCTATTCGATCACGCAGGTTTTCCCCCTGCAGTGAAATTAACCCCGGCGCATTAGGCAAATCATCTCCGATAGCACATAGATTGGCGCAAATTGACAAGATTATTGTGGTGTCGACATGCCATAAAACACCATTTATTCATTCATTCATTCATGCATTCATTTTAACGGTATTGAGCCCTATAGAAAACCTTTTTGAATTCAAACGTCTCAGTTCTAAAAATAGTCTTTAGTGACGTAATACACGACATTTCCCCCCCCCCCTTGGATATCTCCCCCCGGATACCCCCGCCTGTCCTTTTTAGGACTTTTACTCCGAGGACATTTCCTCATCGGATATCTGCCCCCCCCCCCGGGACATCTACCCCCACCCCTAGGACATCTACCCCCAGAGTTTTACCCCCCCCCCGACATTTTTCCTCTGGAACATCTGCTCCCTAGGACATTTTGACCCCGCAACCCACCCTTTATAGAGAGAGAAATGGGGTTTAACGTCCACTCGACACACACTGTCATTTCGGGACTAACATATGGTTTTAATTTTATTTTGATAATTCGCTTGCAAGTAGGGGTCTTTAGCAGTTGGGGGGGGGGGAAACTGGAGTGCATGGAGGAAACCCACGAGGTTGAGAAGGCGCCCCTATCTTCCTCCATGCCACATACGCTTACACCAGGGATCGAAACCACAGCCGCAAGCCAGAGGTGACCGACCAGCTAGAGGTCGAAGCGCGGCACTCTAGACCACGAGGCCATTCCAACCCCCCACCCTTTAGAACCCTGGACGTGTAAAATAATGTACTGTAAAAAAATTATACTTATTTTACATTGTTTCTTGGAGTACCTCGTAACACCCTTTAGAATCCTGGACGTTACGAGGTACTCCAAGAAACAATGTAAAACAAATATAATTTTCTACAGTGCATTATTTTACAGGTCAATAGTACAGAGTAAGATAGTAGAATGGGTCCATCGTCCCATTCCTAGCGTGTCGTAGAAGGCGACTCTTGGGGAGAGGGTAGGGTGGTCGATAAGCTACGCCTTGGTCTGCCATCAATGATGTCGAGGTTTCGAGTCTCTTTCTCTGCTATCTTAGTGAAAGGGTGCGGGAGCAGCCTATCTGATCACTTAGGGGTACACCCAGAACATAAGCAGATCATCGGCGATAACACGTAGATTGACATGATTTACGGTGTCGACGTGCTATAAACAACATTGACTCATTCATTTATTTAGGTCAATACTGCCAGTTAATGAAGAGAAGACATGTTTTTTTTTTTATCAGAGCTGAGTATAAACGCAATGCGCTTTCCGCCTCAGGTAATTCTACGGAAGCGTAATAGGGCCATTAATTTATTCTCTTCTAAATTTTAAAGCCTGTAAGTCAATAACTTGACAATTCCGGGTAGATGTCCTTGTGTCAATTAAAGGTAGATGTCCTTGTGTCTCGGTCTATAACCGTGCCGTCCATTGCCTAAAGCAAAACGCTTATTTTATAATATAACAGAAACTTGAAAATTCAGGTTAGTATCTTGAAAATTCAAGTTAGTATCTTAACAGGCTTAAAGGTTGGTAAGCAAGCCCTATAGCTTGCTTAGGACTTGTGCTTAGATTGACAATTTTAAGAACGAAGTTGTGCTTAAGTTTTTTCTTGGAACACATAATAACGTGCTTGTGATTACACTGAACTCTACTTAAAAATCAAGCACAAGAACGTTCTTAAGAATTGTCTGTTAACAGAAAATAGGAAAAGTTTACTTAGTTGCAAAGTTTACTTAAAATCTACATGTAAGCGCAAGAACGTGCTTAAGAATTTTTTAAGAATCGGGCCGAGGTAGGGTGTTCGATCCCTGCATTGACCGAGGTTCATCCCCTTGTCATTGATGCAGGGACCTGACAAGGACAGTTGTCTAGTCGCTCGGATTGGACGGAAAAATAAGGTCCCGTGTAACAATTGGCGTGCACGTCAAAGATCCCCTGGCCGTTGTAATTCGATATAAGAGTAGGCTGTAGCGCCGCTGCCCGGGCAAAATTACCCTCATAGCACAATTTATGGCGTATGCCCATCTTCATTAGCCCAGTTTAGGAGCAATCTGATTAAAACACAGATCCAATTTCGTTGGCCAGACAACAGAGTGTGGATAGATATGTCATAGATTTCTATTGGAGATAAAACATATATATTATATTTTTAAAGCGAAAAGTATAGCTGGATCATTATTAATATACAACACAAAGAGAACATCATTTATATAACCTATTCATGAGAAAATGAAGTAAAAGATATGCCAGATAAAAGCGCTATTAGATAAATCAGATTCATCTGAACAATTCTGAATAGGCTAAATAGAGCAAGTTCACCTTGGTGTTGACAAATACGTAGGCCTATATGAAATAAGATATTTTTAAGGTATGATTCAACTATATATACGGTATGCAACATGACGGCATTTTACGTCTTATGTCGAGTTGAATAAATTATGATTTCTCCCTACGGTCTATTTTCTGTCTTGTCCATAGGTTCATCTTTAAGATTTTTGTTTTGCGTGTAGTGCGATCCTGTTGTACCTACTATTATTGTCATTCAAACATCTATGGGTGGTTAACAGTGTGTACCTAGAATTTTCTACACCAAGTCTATTGCATTCAGATATTTAAAGCGCGTTAACAATATTCATTTAAGTTATATCATTTCTGGGTTAACATATCGTTGCCTACAATTCATATTTACAAAACAATGGTTTATCCCAACTACAGGGTAGATCATGTTTTGGAGACGACCTGGTAGATCATGGTTTAGAGACTGTCTGATGTACAGGGTACATACATCATTGTTTAGAGACTCTTCCCGAACTACAATTTAGATGCTCACGACTTCCGATCCGTCCTGGTGTTGGTGTGTTATGTTTGTAATTTTACGATCTTGTCTTGAGTGTACTATGGGCCCATGGCCTCCATACTTTGAAAATAAACTATTATTATTATTATTCGAGCGAGTGTTTGTTCCCTCCGAAACAAAAGTAAAACCGTAGAAATATCACGGATACCATCCTATGTTGGCATAGTAGGAAATGATTCTGCAGACAATCTGGCTCACAAAGTCTCTGTGATACCAAGAAGACTTAAAATATAGCGGTTTTTTTTTATTTTTGTTTTTTCTTTAATTGTTGAAATATCTACATGTACAAATCAATGATACAATTTCATGTTTCCATATGATAACATTTTAGTAATATAGTTTAGTTTAGTAAAATCTGAAAAGAAATGTTACTTTATCATGCTTCAGTAGTAGACAATATACAGTGAATATAAGCTGAAAAGAGAGTCATTGTACTACTCATCTGCCTATTTAGGACACAGGGAAAATAACTAAAATACTAGATATTATATAAATTTGAGAAGGTATATCTCTAATACTCCCACCTGAACTGTAGACAAGTCCTATATTAAGTTAATATTTTCATTTGATTATTTTTCTGGCAAAGAAACTGTAATATTCTTTAATATCAATTAAAGATATATTATGGGAGATAAGATCAAGAGATGGAAGTTCTCACTATAACAGTTAAAATCCAGTAGAGGTGGTACAAGGGTTAATCAGTGAACTGGATGTATGAGATGTGTTGTTGACGTTTGGGAAAGTAGGTCGAGGGGAAATGTGTAGGGAGTCGAGTGATAGTTAGATGTATTATGAATTGTTACAGTGGCTGTGGTGTTACGTTGAAATACTATGCCGCTACCGTAACACCACAGCTTTATGATTTGTTAGACAGGATTGATACCGTAAGTCCGACAATAATAAATAAACTACTTCTGATTTTAATGTTGTCTTTTCCCACCGGCACTGGCCGTACGCCAGCAACTGAAAATAGCTGACGAAACAGCTAGGGCGTCGATTGTTAGTTCGCGTACAACTTGAAAAACCGAATGTCGTACGACATTGTGAAACTGAAAGTAGCTGACGAAGACAGTTAGGGCGCCGATTGTTAGTTCGCGTACAACTTGAAAAAACCGAATGTCAGTATGGTATTTCTGACATAATTGGTTATCGGTGACCTGAAAGCTGGTAATCTCGACTCAAAGCGAGTAATCTCGACTCAAAAGTATAGTGTATAACCTACTTACTGTCTACAGTCGTCGCTACTCTTATTATAGTTCATTCATGATTTTTTGTGGACGATTTACTACTCAGTAAGAAAGCCTGTGCCCAAAAAGAGTTCTCGTCTGTTATTATTAGTATAATGGCTTCCTCATGTGCGGCAGGTTCGTTTGTTTTTAAAAACACTGTTTTTCGTTCCAAAAAATAGAAAAGTAATTTTTTACCAGATGATCATGGTTTTTCACCGAGACTAGATAATTTCTCTCGGTGTAAGGATATTATCGCTTATGAAAAAGTTCATACACTGTTGAGAAAATAGTCCCATTGGTTTTCTTAGCTGCAAATACAGCGAGAATAAACTCTGTACTGAAAAATTTTCGCGTGATCTATATAAACTGTCTTCACACACTCGATTTATAATTAGCGATATAAAGGTACAGTGGCAAGTGTTATGCTTCTCAGGCTAATACCTCAAAAGTACCTCCGCGCAAAACCCCCGATTTTGGTACATGCAAAAGAAAAAGAAATAGTGCCCGTGCGCGTGCCAGTAATAGGAAAACTAAGAGTTCGCGCATAAAAATGGACGAACGTACCAGGCGCGATGTCATCTAGATAGTGTAAAGGTAACTTGCTGGAAATAATTTCAGTCAAATTCATCCACTATTAGCCGAGAACGAAGCGAGTGAAATATTCACATAGCCGCGGTCATCATTACTTAAATCATTAATATAAACAGCATAGTCTCGATTATCCACTTGATTGATTTAATTATCAATGGCCGTTAAGCGGCATATAGGAATTTAATCCGACAACATCGAAGGCTAGGCTTGACATCAAGGGTTTATTACGGTCTGGATAATGTCTAATTGATTATTTAGATAACATTTCAGGCCTAAAGAAAAACCTATAATAAGCACAGATTTTGCTCTTGCATAATGCTATTTTAAGAAAACATTGAATGATGGTTTTGAATCATTTTTAGTGCATCTATATAGAAAAATATTTTGTTATTAACATAACATGATTCCATAAAGTGGATGCATTATGGTTTCCTAATAGGACGTTAGCTTTGGAGTAGTCCTTATCTTGCAATATTTGTAACCACTCTTTTAAATCCTAAATCCATCCACAGTTTTCGTAAAACAAATGTTCTAGTGTTTCTGGTATTTGTTCACAAAATGAACATAGATTATTGATATTTGGGTTTTTGCCAATTTTAAGGTGACTATTCAACCCATAAAGTGTAAATAAAGTTATCACACAAAAACACATTGCTGAACGGGGTCGAAAAGCCCTCTTCTCAGCCTCAAAAGTTTGTAATGAAAATTATTTTAATATTGTAACTAAACTTTGTATTTTTGATATTTTTATATCTTGTATTCTAAATTATGGGGCTGAAGTTTGGGGTTTTCATTCGGGACAGGATATAGAACAAATACATTTAAAATACCTTAAGAAAATCTTAGATACAAGAACAACCACCAATTCCCACATGGTCTAATATGAACTTGGACGTTTCCCTTTAATTATTACGAGACAATTACGGATCTTCAAATACTGGATTAAATTACGTTCTTCTACTAATGTCTTACTTAATTCTTGCTACTCTAGTAGACCACATAAAATAATAATTCTTAATTGCATATATTGATAGCCAAAGGTTACTACATTCATTTTACGTCAAGTTCACACCAATCTGATTAAAATTAATTCAGATATTAACGTTTAAACATCAGACCGCAAAAAAAGGTTTTCAAATTTTCAATTACAACCTTAATCCGGTTGATTGGCTGGTGACGTCACAGGCACTACACATAATCTATACACATAATCTATACAATATATCACTGTATACGCACCACCAGTTGACACGTGTGTATTCGTCGGTCCAATTAACATTTGACTGGCGTAATCATTAACTCGTCATTATTTACATGTAAGCTACATATCACTATACTATACAAGTCAAAGGATTTTCAAAAGTCGACCTGAGTTGTAATAGATTATATATTTCAAGATGCCACGTTATCGTTGTGTTATTGAGAAGTGGAAATTCCAGCAAGGAAAAGGGGAATAATGTACCGGCGTTTCACAAATTTCCCAAGGAAGAAATCTTACGGAAAGAGCGGATTGGGTTTGTAAACAATTCAAATCCTGATTGGCAACGTACAGTCACAACAGTGATATGCAGAGAACATGCCTTTATTATTAAAAAAAAAGTTAAACGATGTTAGACATTATAACCTGATCTTATCGCGCAAACGTATATCCATCAAATACTGAGAACTGGGTCGCTACCCCATAGCAATAGATATTAAAACTAGAGTTATAACCTTTTGGGCTAAACTACTGAGTGGTAAACCTTCTAAAATATCAATTATCATGTACAAACTAATATATGGCAGATTTCTTAATGCTAACGTTTCAAATCCCTGGCTAGAATTTGTAAAATATATTCTTGATGAATGTGGTTTAAGCTATATTTGGACAACACAAAACTTTGTAAATGTATCCTGGTTAAAGCACACAGTAAAATTAGTACCCCAAGGTCAATTTAAGCAAAACTGGCACTCTGATATAAATAGTTTCCCTAAATGTATAAATTACAAATTATTTAAAAGCGAATTGAAATTTGAACCATATTTACATAATTTACATGACAAATCAAGAAATATCTTATGCAGATTTAGAACAGGTAACTTATGACTACCTATAGAGACCGGTAGATGGCTTGGTATTGCAAGACAACAGAGAACCTGCAATATCTGCATATCTGCACACTTGAACTTACAGGTGATGAGTGTCATTGTATATTCGAATGTCCAACCCTAAGTGAACACAGATCTAACTTAATTCCTAAAAATATAATAAAATTTAGAACTATTATTTCATTTTACAACCTATTTAATAATTATAAATATAGTACTTTAAATAGCTTATGTAAATTTATATTTATTATTCAACAGACATTAAACTCCCTCTTAACTTAATACATTGTATATTATATTCATGTTATTATTGTGTTACTCCCCCATCAACTTAACACATTGTGTATATATATATATATATATATATATATATATATATAACACATTGTATATATATATATATATATATTATGGTATTATTATGCTATATTAATTAGATTACACTATTTTTTTTTTCTCTACGCGGAAAAAAATGAAAGCCAGTGTGAGCCCTGCTCCAGAAAATAAATAATACCCTTATTCTAAGTACTAGATGTTTAAGTGTCCTACCTGTTGTGTAAATTATCCATTACAACCTATTTTACTTGTCCAGAGTGTTCGAAAATATTTTAAAATCCAAGTCACAATTGAAAAGGTTTACGTTAGACTTTTCAAACCAATTGGTTGAATTATTTCCAATTTTTTAAAATAGGTGTGCTAGGATGAAATTTATATCATCATTTAATTGGAATATTCTAAAATAATACGATTTGTTGACCAGAATGAAGATTGGGACATATTATTCAGTTACAACAAGAGTGTTATTGGGGCTTTAAGGTCACGTGTATTTACTGTTATTCGCTATTTACTAGATTTTCATTGGCTGAGAGCTCGCCGTCTCACTACTTAATTAATGCTGTCGTTCATAACACCTACTGCACCAGAGCTCCAAAGCTATTGCTCATCTGTGCTCCAGAGCTCCAAAGCTATTGCTGAGTTTATCATAGATAAAGAAGCCTAGCCAAGACTCAAGAATCCAAAGACTCCTCAAATCCAGAAAGACTACTAGATACTGCAAAGATCTTCCAGTCCTAAGTAATTTAAGGTTGTTTTTATTTTTATACCCTCACAAGGTATAAGCCTTTATTTTCTTTTATTTTTCTCTACTTTTTTTTCTGTTCATTACTATTTACCTTTTTTTCTTTTTTGTTAATTTCATTTTTCTTTTGTCAAATTTCCCTTCTTCCCTGCTTTATTAATAGGATAATATCTCTTCTTACTTATTCAACATATATAGGCTTTTTTTTTTATTATACTAGTTTTACCCATCTCTCATTTATAATATACGCTATTTAGTTACTTTTTCTTTTTATTTATTCTTTTTGTCTTACCATCCATCACTCATTAGTCGAAAAGCTCAGTGAACAAGCCAATCAACTTCCTTTTCCGATCACTCGTCAATTCATCTACATATCAAAATAACTAATTATCCTCGCGGACCAAATCTGTGGATATTGTACTCATAACAAGCTTCTTAATAAAAACAAGAACAAGCTAAACTATTCTTACAGTTAACAAGCCTGACAACTGTTAAGTAAACTCACACAGGCAATAAGAGCCCATAGTTAATTAGCTTTAAATAACATTAATTAACTAGCGGCTCTCTGTGGAAAGGGTTAACAACAGTTAAATCAGCTTACAAGCTTAATTAACAACAGCTTTAAACTCCAATCAACACTGTTCGGTCCCTCCTTTTGTTGTTTGATTATTTCGACAGCATAAGAACGATGGCGTCAGAGGCTAGCTCAACCATGTCCATGGCTGACGCTTTTAAAAGCAGCCCTGCACCAAAGTTCTTTCCTGTGACAAAAAGGAGAGAGGAACAGACCCACGTCGTTCTAGTTAAGCCACTTGAAGGCAAGTCCTTCCAAGGGGCCAAACTTACGACTGTGGGGAAGGAGATAAAAAGTAAGTGGGGTATCACCAGCATACCCGATATCAAGATAGCAGTGCCAGGCCATCTCAGACTAGCCCTAAAAAGCAGGTCTGACATGGATATGGCACTGGGACAGAAGGCACTTCTTGGTATGTCCGTGATGGTGTCCCAACCGATCACCTTGTCAATAGACAAGGTGGTTGTCCATGGGATACCAGCCGAATATACCGGGGATGGAAGACTTGACAGAGAGGGGGTACCAGACAACCGAGGTGTACCGGTTTAAAGTGGCCGAGGGGAAGGACCAGGGAAGCGTCGCCCTGTCCTTCAAGAAAGGAACAGCGCCCGAGGCCCTAAAAATCGTGTACCTGAAAAGACGTACCCACCCGTATGTTCAGAGGGTGAGGCAGTGTGCCAACTGCCAGAAACTGGGACACACAGTCAAGTACTGCAAGGGAAAGACTGTGTGCGCCCAGTGTGGGGGGAGTCATGCGGCGACTGATTGCAGGGCGGGCATACCAAATAAATGTTCGAACTGCAAAGGCGGTCACGCAGTGAACTCACCCGAATGCCCAAAGATTCAAAATACCAAGGCAGCCTTAAAAATACAGGTGAAAGAAAAAGTAAGTTTTAATGAAGCCTCATTAATCCTGAAAAAGGAGGGGAAGTCCAAAGAGGTCAGGAATAAGGCTCCGGTCGCAAAACCAATCCCGGAGCCGATTCCCTCGACACCGCAAGTACTGCCGAAGGAACCAATCGCGGCACCCCGCCCAGAACTACAACCAACCACACCCAAGAAAAAGACAAGATGAAAGAGGGGGAACCGAAAACGAAAGCTGATGAAGGCCACTTCGTCCCGAAATTTAAATCGGAGAGTGGGTTCATGAGCTTCATGATCGAGTTCCTGAGGGTGGCTGTGTCCAATGACGACCAATCAACAAAAATGGCCAGTCTCCTCGGTAAGCTACGAACGTACATGGTCAACGCCGATGTACTGATTGTAATGATTAACTCCATCAATACAGTCAAAAAAAGATCAAGAGAAGAAGACGACGAAGAATCTATTAAAGCCGATCAATCAGTAAATCTCGCGCTCCGTAGAAGGATATCGCATGTTCGTCACTACAGCACTGGCGATATGCCCAGTTGCTTGCCGGTGTTAACACCAAAGGCGAACACTAATGAGGTACCTACTACGGAATGTGAGACGCCGATAGATCAGTAAACCCCACAAGACTGAGAGGCATCCATCCAGGCAGTCATCACGGCGGGCCAGGTAAAAGTCCTACAACTTAATATCAATGGACTGGCTCCCAGGTGTGCTGAACTGAGAAAATACATAAACCGCAACCCCAAAGATGTAATATGCCTCCAGGAAACCAAGCTACTACCAACGAAGAGCGACATCTACTTACCCGGATATACTTGTCAGAGAAGGGACAGACCGGACAGCACGACACGTGGCGGCGGCCTTGCAATTTACGTCAGTGACAACATAAATTACATTTCTGCTCCACTGAATGTAACCAACCCCCTAGAAGCAATGGGCATATCCATCACATTGAGCAATAAAACAAAGTTGACAATAGTGAATGTCTATGCACCCCCAGAGGTCACAATAAAACCAGATGACTTCCAGTCACTTCTCGATCAGCTTCCACGGGGCGAATCGGTGCTTTGTGGAGATTTCAACGCAAAGCACGCTCTGTGGGGTCACCGAGGAATGACTGTCGGGGGACTAGCCTATGCTCAATAATAGAAGGGAACGACCTATGCGTACTGAATGATGAGAGCCCTACATTTGTTGGAGGAAATGCCCACCTTCACACCTAGATCTCACATTCTGCACGCCTGGTATGGCAAACCGCTGCGATTGGCTAGTACATGAAGATGAGACACTTGGCAGTGACCATTTGGTGATAGAATTTAACATCCAAGCTGAAACCAACAGAGAAGTCTATAACGGAAGACCCAATTGGAAAATGATAGAAGCTGATTGGGCTAACTTCCGTGTAGGCTGCCTCGATTGGAAGGAAGAAGATATCATCGACACCGACATCGACGTGTACTCCGCCAATATCACGAATGCAATTATAGGTGCAGCAGACAACTCTATTCCAAAGACTTCTGGCAGGAAACCAAGGAATACAAAACCCTGGTGGTCTTCAGAATGTCAAGAGGCAGTTTACGAAAGAAAGAAGGCACTTCGTCTACGAAAACGCCACTTCAATGAAGTCAACCACCAAAATTACCTGAAGTTGAAATACGCCGCAAGAGACACCATCCAGAAGGCACAAAGTGGGCACTGGAGGACATTCTGTAATGCGCTGAACCAAAACACGCAAACGGGTGTCGTCTGGAAGAAACTGAACGCCATGCACGGAAAACGCAGATCGTTCAACATACCAAACCTTGAAGATGGAGACAAGTACGTTACCAACGGCAATGAAAAGGCAGATTTACTTGCTAAGACATTTGCAGATGCAAGTAAAGATGAAAACCAACCACCAGAATTCATGAAGAGGAAAGAAATCTTTTACTCACAGCACCCTTCATTAGTAATTGAATCTAATGTAGAGGCTGAACCAATCAATCTGCCCTTCTCAGAGGAAGAGTTAAATAAGGCTCTTTCCCTCAAGAAGGATAGTGCGGCTGGTGAGGACAAAGTAAAGTACCCAATGCTCAAACATCTGCCCAGAAATGCCAAAAAGATACTACTGAACTTCTTCAACACATCTTGGTTGACAGGGGAGGTACCTAAAGAATGGCGGAAAGCCAACGCCATCCCTCTTCCGAAACCAGGGAAAGAGAGAACAAAGGCAGAGTCCTATCGACCAGTAAGCTTGACTTCCACACTATGCAAAACCTTGGAGACAATGGTTAACATCCGACTTCAGTTCTACCTGGAGAGTAACCGACTGATCGACGAAAATCAAAGCGGGTTCAGGAAGGGACGACCAACAATGGACCACTTGGTGCGACTACAGCAAGTCATGTCTCAGGCACTCCTCTCGGGGCACCTGCTATGTGCCGTGTTTGTAGATTTAACCAAGGCTTTCGATTTAGTTTGGTTGGACGGGCTGCTTTTCAAGCTGGGACGTATCGGAATAACGGGCACAATGTTTAGGTGGATCAAAAGCTTTCTGAGCGATAGAAGGATACAGGTGAATGTTGGCAGATTCCTGAGTGCCGAACAAACATTAGAAAATGGCACGCCCCAGGGGTCGGTCATCAGTCCCACTCTCTTCAATATTATGATCAACGACATACAGAAATCTTCATATCTCGACGCCAGAACTGAGCTAGCAAAATTTGCTGACGACAGCACAATATGGAGGAAAGGGACGAGGTTCTGTGAACTTCAAAAGAATATGCAAAAGGCCTTAGACAAATTCATGACATGGGCAAACGACTGGGGATTTAAGGTCTCAGAGAAGAAAACAGTCGGCATGCTTGTGTGCAGGGATAGAGGGATAAGCAGAATGACTGTGTATGAACGGGAAAACCATCGAGTTTAAAGACCAAACCAAGTTCCTTGGCGTAATCTTTGATCGAAGGCTGACCTGGAAACCGCACATCGACTGGACTGTAGATAGATGCTCCAAAGTCCTAAACTTAATGAGAAAAATAACGGGTAGCACCTGGGGAGCCAATAGAGTTACACTTATAATGGTGTATCGTGCTCTAATACGCTCTGTATTAGACTACGGATCTTTGGTCTTCATGAACTGCGCGCCAACACTCTTAAGTAAGCTTGACACCATCCAATACAAAGCTCTGTGTATTGCGACTGGCGTAGGGCTTGGGACCAGGAGAGAGGCATTACTACAGGAAGCCGGAGAGTTGCCCCTATCCCTAAGAAGAAAAGAACTAGCAACAAGGTATTGGGCTAAGATCTCGCAATTGGGCGAGAGATCCCCGGCCTTTGTCAGCCTAAAGAAGACAAGATATGTAAGAGACCATAGAAAGAAAAGCTTCGGCCAGGGTATCAGGGAAACAGTCAAGGAACTACGACTGGAGGAGCTCGTGATAAACGAACACGACCCACCATCGATCGCTCCTTGGACACTCCCAATACCACCGGTCAATCTAGATCTGCTACAGAAAACCGACAAGAAAAACAACCCCACTGCAGCACGGGCTCTCTCTCTGGAACACCTGGAATACAACTGGCCGTCGGATGACTGGGAACATGTTTATACGGATGACTCACGCAATCCTGAAAGGGGCACCAGCTCGTTTGGAATATACCTGCCAAACGGGGAACAGGGAATAAGCAGGAAACTGCCCAATAACTGTTCGGTGTACACTGCAGAGATTGTGGCCATCCGTGATGCTATATCATGGATCTCTTATCAAAAGACTAGTAAGTTCGTCATCCCAAGCGACTCTCTGAGCAGTCTGATTTCAATCCAAAATGACAACTCGGACTCAAGACCAGAAGTTATTTTGGAAATCAGGCAGCTGTACCAGAGGGTCCTAGAGAAGGGAAGCAAATTAGAGCTCGTGTGGATTCCATCACATGTGAACATTAGAGGAAACGAGGAAGCAGATCGACTCGCAAATGAAGGTCTCGGGGACACAGCAACACTCCGCACCATAGAATACAGCACCACGGAAATCTACAGTATGGTAAAAAGACAGGTCAATTCACTCTGGGAATTAAAGCTCGTTGAACTTGACACATACAGATTCCGGCTGGATGACAAGATCTACACGAAGACAGCTATCAATCACCCTAGAAGAGATATATGCAAACTTATATCGAAACTAAGGGTGAAAGAGCGGCTGCGAGACTACACACACCAAGTCATCGTCTGTGAGTGCGGAGAAGAATGTACCACCAACCATGTCCTGGTAGACTGCGAGGTATTCAAGGAAGAGAGAACGGAACTAGTGGAGGTGATGGAGACCAACAACATACCGCTCAACACTAAGAACCTACTCTTTCCAAGACCCGATCTGAAGCTGCAAATCTTCGAACTAATCCACGATTTAATGAACACCGTTGGATTAAGTAGAATAGTGAAGTAAGAGGGGGCTACGATAAGACGAGCTCGGCATCTAAACACTAAACTACATAGGGGATATACACCAAAGTAGCGGGCTAGTGGAGTAAGGGAGGGTCACGGTAAGACGGGCTCGGCATCTAAACACTAATCCACTTGAAAAACACCAAACCTACAAAGTGGGATAAGTGGAGTAAGGGGAGGCCACGATAAGACGGGCCTGGCACCTAAACACTATACCTCAAAAGATGACTTCTACCAATCCAGAGACGAGACACATATATGTCTGCATAAATGCTGTCCCTACAGATCAACTACCAAACAATATGTGTTTTATTAAATAAAGGGAAGAACTTCTCACTAAACCTATTCCATGGTTCAAGGCCGCAAATGGAAAGATTGCAAAATCATATTCTAAAAACAGGAAGAAGCCTCGGCTCTCCTATGTCTTGTCTGCGATATCACTTCTGTGGAAGCGGACGTTAAAACATCAGGTGGTAGTAGTAGTAGAAGTCAAAGGATTTTCAAAAGTCGACCTGAGTTGTAATAGATTATATATTTCAAGATGCCACGTTATCGTTGTGTTATTGGGAGTTGTGGAAATTCCAGCAAGGAAAAGGGGAATAATGTACCGGCGTTTCACAAATTTCCCAAGGAAGAAATCTTACGGAAAGAGCGGATTGGGTTTGTAAACAATTCAAATCCTGATTGGCAACGTACAGTCACAACAGTGATATGCAGAGAACATGCCTTTATTATTAAAAAAAAGTTAAACGATGTTAGACATTATAACCTGATCTTATCGCGCAAACGTATATCCATCAAATACTGAGAACTGGGTCGCTACCCCATAGCAATAGATATTAAAACTAGAGTTATAACCTTTTGGGCTAAACTACTAAGTGGTAAACCTTCTAAAATATCAATTATCATGTACAAACTAATATATGGCAGATTTCTTAATGCTAACGTTTCAAATCCCTGGCTAATATATTCTTGATGAATGTGGTTTAAGCTATATTTGGACAACACAAAACTTTGTAAATGTATCCTGGTTAAAGCACACAGTAAAATTAGGTCAATTTAAGCAAAACTGGCACTCTGATATAAATAGTTTCCCTAAATGTATAAATTACAAATTATTTAAAAGCGAATTGAAATTTGAACCATATTTACATAATTTACATGACAAATCAAGAAATATCTTATGCAGATTTAGAACAGGTAACTTAAGACTACCTATAGAGACCGGTAGATGGCTTGGTATTGCAAGACAACAGAGAACCTGCAATATCTGCATATCTGCACACTTGAACTTACAGGTGATGAGTTTCATTGTATATTCGAATGTCCAACCCTAAGTGAACACAGATCTAACTTAATTCCTAAAAATATAATAAAATTTAGAAATATTATTTCATTTTACAACCTATTTAATAATTATAAATATAGTACTTTAAATAGCTTATGTAAATTTATATTTATTATTCAACAGACATTAAACTCCCTCTTAACTTAATACATTGTATATTATATTCATGTTATTATTATGTTACTCCCCCATCAACTTAACACATTGTATATATATATATATATATATATATATATATATATATAACACATTGTATATATATATATATTATGGTATTATTATGCTATATTAATTAGATTACACTATTTTTTTTTCTCTACGCGGAAAAAAATGAAAGCCAGTGTGAGCCCTGCTCCAGAAAATAAATAATACCCTTATTCTAAGTACTAGATGTTTAAGTGTCCTACCTGTTGTGTAAATTATCCATTACAACCTATTTTACTTGTCCAGAGTGTTCGAAAATATTTTAAAATCCAAGTCACAATTGAAAAGGTTTACGTTAGACTTTTCAAACCAATTGGTTGAATTACTTCCAATTTGTTAAAATAGGTGTGCTAGGATGAAATTTATATCATCATTTAATTGGAATATTCTAAAATAATACGGTTTGTTGACCAGAATGAAGATTGGGACATATTATTCAGTTACAACAAGAGTGTTATTGGGGCTTTAAGGTCACGTGTATTTACTGTTATTCGCTATTTACTAGATTTTCATTGGCTGAGAGCTTGCCGTCTCACTACTTAATTAATGCTGTCGTTCATAACACCTACTGCACCAGAGCTCCAAAGCTATTGCTCATCTGTGCTCCAGAGCTCCAAAGCTATTGCTGAGTTTATCATAGATAAAGAAGCCTAGCCAAGACTCAAGAATCCAAAGACTCCTCAAATCCAGAAAGACTACTAGATACTGCAAAGATCTTCCAGTCCTAAGTAATTTAAGGTTGTTTTTTATTTTTATACCCTCACAAGGTATAAGCCTTTATTTTCTTTTATTTTTCTCTACTTTTTTTTCTGTTCATTACTGTTTACCTTTTTTTCTTTTTTGTTAATTTCATTTTTCTTTTGTCAAATTTCCCTTCTTCCTTGCTTTATTAATAGGATAATATCTCTTCTTACTTATTCAACATATATAGGCTTTTTTTTTATTATACTAGTTTTACCCATCTCTCATTTATAATCTACGCTATTTAGTTACTTTTTCTTTTTATTTATTCTTTTTGTCTTACCATCCATCACTCATTAGTCGAAAAGCTCAGTGAACAAGCCAATCAACTGATTGTACTCATAACAAGCTTCTTAATAAAAACAAGAACAAGCTAAACTATTCTTACAGTTAACAAGCCTGACAACTGTTAAGTAAACTCACACAGGCAATAAGAGCTCATAGTTAATTAGCTTTAAATAACATTAATTAACTAGCGGCTCTCTGTGGAAAGGGTTAACAACAGTTAAATCAGCTTACAAGCTTTATTAACAACAGCTTTAAACTCCAATCAACACTGTTCGGTCCCTTCTTTTGTTTTTTGATTATTTCGACAGCATAAGAACGATGGCGTCAGAGGCTAGCTCAACCATGTCCATGGCTGACGCTTTTAAAAGCAGCCCTGCACCAAAGTTCTTTCCTGTGACAAAAAGGAGAGAGGAACAGACCCACGTCGTTGTAGTGAAGCCACTTGAAGGCAAGTCCTTCCAAGGGGCCAAACTTACGGCTGTGGGGAAGGAGATAAAAAGTAAGTGGGGTATCACCAGCATACCCGATATCAAGATAGCAGTGCCAGGCCATCTCAGACTAGTCCTAAAAAGCAGGTCTGACATGGATATGGCACTGGGACAGAAGGCACTTCTTGGTATGTCCGTGATGGTGTCCGAACCGATCACCTTGTCAATAGACAAGGTGGTTGTCCATGGGATACCAGCCGAATATACCGGGGATGAAATTCTGGAAGACTTGACAGAGAGGGGGTACCAGACAACCGAGGTGTACCGGTTTAAAGTGGCCGAGGGGAAGGACCAGGGAAGCGTCGCCCTGTCCTTCAAGAAAGGAACAGCGCCCGAGGCCCTAAAAATCGTGTACCTGAAAAGACGTACCCACCCGTATGTTCAGAGGGTGAGGCAGTGTGCCAACTGCCAGAAACTGGGACACACAGTCAAGTACTGCAAGGGAAAGACTGTGTGCGCCCAGTGTGGGGGGAGTCATGCGGCGACTGATTGCAGGGCGGGCATACCAAATAAATGTTTGAACTGCAAAGGCGGTCACGCAGCGAACTCACCCGAATGCCCAAAGATTCAAAATACCAAGGCAGCCTTAAAAATACAGGTGGAAGAAAAAGTAAGTTTTAATGAAGCCTCATTAATCCTGAAAAAGAAGGAGGGGAAGTCCAAAGAGGTCAGGAATAAGGCTCCGGTCGCAAAACCAATCCCGGAGCCGATTCCCTCGACACCGCAAGTACTGCCGAAGGAACCAATCGCGGCACCCCGCCCAGAACTACAACCAACCACACCCAAGAAAAAGACAAGATGAAAGAGGGGGAACCGAAAACGAAAGCTGATGAAGGCCACTTCGTCCCGAAATTTAAATCGGAGAGTGGGTTCATGAGCTTCATGATCGAGTTCCTGAGGGTGGCTGTGTCCAATGACGACCAATCAACAAAAATGGCCAGTCTCCTCGGTAAGCTACGAACGTACATGGTCAACGCCGATGTACTGATTGATGTACTCCATCAATACAGTCAAAAAAAGATCAAGAGAAGAAGATGACGAAGAATCTATTAAAGCCGATCAATCAGTAAATCTCGCGCTCCGTAGAAGGATATCGCATGTTCGTCACTACAGCTCTGGCGATATGCCCAGTTGCTTGCCGGTGTTAACACCAAAGGCGAACACTAATGAGGTACCTACTACGGAATGTGAGACGCCGATAGATCAGTAAACCCCACAATACTGAGAGGCATCCATCCAGGCAGTCATCATGGCGGGCCAGGTAAAAGTCCTACAACTTAATATCAATGGACTGGCTCCCAGGTGTGCTGAACTGAGAAAATACATAAACCGCAACCCCAAAGATGTAATATGCCTCCAGGAAACCAAGCTACTACCAACGAAGAGCGACATCTACTTACCCGGATATACTTGTCAGAGAAGGGACAGACCCGGCAGCACGACACGTGGCGGCGGCCTTGCAATTTACGTCAGTGACAACATAAATTACATTTCTGTTCCACTGAATGTAACCAACCCCCTAGAAGCAATGGGCATAGCCATCACATTGAGCAATAAAACAAAGTTGACAATAGTGAATGTCTATGCACCCCCAGAGGTCACAATAAAACCAGATGACTTCCAGTCACTTCTCGATCAGCTTCCACGGGGCGAATCGGTGCTTTGTGGAGATTTCAACGCAAAGCACGCTCTGTGGGGGTCACCGAGGAATGACTGTCGGGGGACTAGCCTATGCTCAATAATAGAAGGGAACGACCTATGCGTACTGAATGATGAGAGCCCTACATTTGTTGGAGGAAATGCCCCACCTTCACACCTAGATCTCACATTCTGCACGCCTGGTATGGCAAACCGCTGCGATTGGCTAGTACATGAAGATGAGACACTTGGCAGTGACCATTTGGTGATAGAATTTAACATCCAAGCTGGAACCAACAGAGAAGTCTATAACGGAAGACCCAATTGGAAAATGATAGAAGCTGATTGGGCTAACTTCCGTGTAGGCTGCCTCGATTGGAAGGAAGAAGATATCATCGACACCGACATCGACGTGTACTCCGCCAATATCACGAATGCAATTATAGGTGCAGCAGACAACTCTATTCCAAAGACTTCTGCCAGGAAACCAAGGAATACAAAACCCTGGTGGTCTTCAGAATGTCAAGAGGCAGTTTACGAAAGAAAGAAGGCACTTCGTCTACGAAAACGCCACTTCAATGAAGTCAACCACCAAAATTACCTGAAGTTGAAATACGCCGCAAGAGACACCATCCAGTAGGCACAAAGTGGGCACTGGAGGACATTCTGTAATGCGCTGAACCAAAACACGCAAAATGCGCTGAACCAAAACAGGTGTCGTCTGGAAGAAACTGAACGCCATGCACGGAAAACGCAGATCGTTCAACATACCAAACCTTGAAGATGGAGACAAGTACGTTACCAACGGCAATGAAAAGGCAGATTTACTTGCAGATGCAAGTAAAGATGAAAACCAACCACCAGAATTCATGAAGAGGAAAGAAATCTTTTACTCACAGCACCCTTCATTAGTAATTGAATCTAATGTAGAGGCTGAACCAATCAATCTGCCCTTCTCAGAGGAAGAGTTAAATAAGGCTCTTTCCCTCAAGAAGGATAGTGCGGCTGGTGAGGACAAAGTAAAATACCCAATGCTCAAACATCTGCCCAGAAATGCCAAAAAGATACTACTGAACTTCTTCAACACATCTTGGTTGACAGGGGAGGTACCTAAAGAATGGCGGAAAGCCAACGCCATCCCTCTTCCGAAACCAGGGAAAGAGAGAACAAAGGCAGAGTCCTATCGACCAGTAAGCTTGACTTCCACACTGTGCAAAACCTTGGAGACAATGGTTAACATCCGACTTCAGTTCTACCTGGAGAGTAACCGACTGATCGACGAAAATCAAAGCGGGTTCAGGAAGGGACGATCAACAATGGACCACTTGGTGCGACTACAGCAAGTCATGTCTCCGGCACTCCTCTCGGGGCACCTGCTATGTGCCGTGTTTGTAGATTTAACCAAGGCTTTCGATTTAGTTTGGTTGGGCGGGTTGCTTTTCAAGCTGGGACGTATCGGAATAACGGGCACAATGTTTCGGTGGATCAAAAGCTTTCTGAGCGATAGAAGGATACAGGTGAATGTTGGCAGATTCCTGCCGAGCAAACATTAGAAAATGGCACGCCTCAGGGGTCGGTCATCAGTCCCACTCTCTTCAATATTATGATCAACGACATACAGAAATCTTCATATCTCGACGCCAGAACTGAGCTAGCAAAATTTGCTGACGACAGCACAATATGGAGGAAAGGGACGAGGTTCTGTGAACTTCAAAAGAATATGCAAAAGGCCTTAGACAAATTCATGACATGGGCAAACGACTGGGGATTTAAGGTCTCAGAGAAGAAAACAGTCGGCATGCTTGTGTGCAGGGATAGAGGGATAAGCAGAATGACTCTGTGTATGAACGGGAAAACCATCGAGTTTACAGACCAAACCAAGTTCCTTGGCGTAATCTTAGATCGAAGGCTGACCTGGAAACCGCACATCGACTGGACTGTAGATAGATGCTCCAAAGTCCTAAACTTAATGAGAAAAATAACGGGTAGCACCTGGGGAGCCAATAGAGTTACACTTATAATGGTGTGTCGTGCTCTAATACGCTCCGTATTAGACTACGGATCTTTGGTCTTCATGAACTGCGCGCCAACACTCTTAAGTAAGCTTGACACCATCCAATACAAAGCTCTGTCTATTGCGACTGGCGTAGGGCTTGGGACCAGGAGAGAGGCATTACTACAGGAAGCCGGAGAGTTGCCCCTATCCCTAAGAAGAAAAGAACTAGCAACAAGGTATTGGGCTAAGATCTCGCAATTGGGCGAGAGATCCCCGGCCTTTGTCAGCCTAAAGAAGACAAGATATGTAAGAAATCCTAGCACGGGCTCTCTCTCTGGAACACCTGGAATACAACTGGCCGTCGGATGACTGGGAACATGTTTATACGGATGGCTCACGCAATCCTGAAAGGGGCACCAGCTCGTTTGGAATATACCTGCCAAACGGGGAACAGGGAATAAGCAGGAAACTGCCCAATAACTGTTCGGTGTACACTGCAGAGATTGTGGCCATCCGTGATGCTATATCATGGATCTCTTATCAAAAGACTAGTAAGTTCGTCATCCCAAGCGACTCTCTGAGCAGTCTGATTTCAATCCAAAATGACAACTCGGACTCAAGACCAGAAGTTATTTTGGAAATCAGGCAGCTGTACCAGAGAGTCCTAGAGAAGGGAAACAAATTAGAGCTCGTGTGCATTCCATCACATGTGAACATTAGAGGAAACGAGGAAGCAGATCGACTCGCAAATGAAGGTCTCGGGGACACAGCAACACTCCGCGCCATAGAATACAGCACCACGGAAATCTACAGTATGGTAAAAAGACAGGTCAATTCACTCTGGGAATTAAAGCTCGTTGAACTTGACACATACAGATTCCGGCTGGATGACAATATCTACACGAAGACAGCTATCAATCACCCTAGAAGAGATATATGCAAACTTATATCGAAACTAAGGGTGAAAGAGCGGCTGCGAGACTACACACACCAAGTCATCGTCTGTGAGTGCGGAGAAGAATGTACCACCAACCATGTCCTGGTAGACTGCGAGGTATTCAAGGAAGAGAGAACGGAACTAGTGGAGATGATGGAGACCAACAACATACCGCTCAACACTAAGAACCTACTCTTTCCAAGACCCGATCTGAAGCTGCAAATCTTCGAACTAATCCACGATTTAATGAACACCGTTGGATTAAGTAGAATAGTGAAGTAAGAGGGGGCTACGATAAGACGAGCTCGGCATCTAAACACTAAACTACATAGGGGATATACACCAAAGTAGCGGGCTAGTGGAGTAAGGGAGGGTCACGGTAAGACGGGCTCGGGTTGCTTTTCAAGCTGGGACGTATCGGAATAACGGGCACAATGTTTCGGTGAATCAAAAGCTTTCTGAGCGATAGAAGGATACAGGTGAATGTTGGCAGATTCCTGCCGAGCAAACATTAGAAAATGGCACGCCTCAGGGGTCGGTCATCAGTCCCACTCTCTTCAATATTATGATCAACGACATACAGAAATCTTCATATCTCGACGCCAGAACTGAGCTAGCAAAATTTGCTGACGACAGCACAATATGGAGGAAAGGGACGAGGTTCTGTGAACTTCAAAAGAATATGCAAAAGGCCTTAGACAAATTCATGACATGGGCAAACGACTGGGGATTTAAGGTCTCAGAGAAGAAAACAGTCGGCATGCTTGTGTGCAGGGATAGAGGGATAAGCAGAATGACTCTGTGTATGAACGGGAAAACCATCGAGTTTACAGACCAAACTAAGTTCCTTGGCGTAATCTTTGATCGAAGGCTGACCTGGAAACCGCACATCGACTGGACTGTAGATAGATGCTCCAAAGTCCTAAACTTAATGAGAAAAATAACGGGTAGCACCTGGGGAGCCAATAGAGTTACACTTATAATGGTGTGTCGTGCTCTAATACGCTCCGTATTAGACTACGGATCTTTGGTCTTCATGAACTGCGCGCCAACACTCTTAAGTAAGCTTGACACCATCCAATACAAAGCTCTGTCTATTGCGACTGGCGTAGGGCTTGGGACCAGGAGAGAGGCATTACTACAGGAAGCCGGAGAGTTGCCCCTATCCCTAAGAAGAAAAGAACTAGCAACAAGGTATTGGGCTAAGATCTCGCAATTGGGCGAGAGATCCCCGGCCTTTGTCAGCCTAAAGAAGACAAGATATGTAAGAGATCCTAGCACGGGCTCTCTCTCTGGAACACCTGGAATACAACTGGCCGTCGGATGACTGGGAACATGTTTATACGGATGGCTCACGCAATCCTGAAAGGGGCACCAGCTCGTTTGGAATATACCTGCCAAACGGGGAACAGGGAATAAGCAGGAAACTGCCCAATAACTGTTCGGTGTACACTGCAGAGATTGTGGCCATCCGTGATGCTATATCATGGATCTCTTATCAAAAGACTAGTAAGTTCGTCATCCCAAGCGACTCTCTGAGCAGTCTGATTTCAATCCAAAATGACAACTCGGACTCAAGACCAGAAGTTATTTTGGAAATCAGGCAGCTGTACCAGAGAGTCCTAGAGAAGGGAAACAAATTAGAGCTCGTGTGCATTCCATCACATGTGAACATTAGAGGAAACGAGGAAGCAGATCGACTCGCAAATGAAGGTCTCGGGGACACAGCAACACTCCGCACCATAGAATACAGCACCACGGAAATCTACAGTATGGTAAAAAGACAGGTCAATTCACTCTGGGAATTAAAGCTCGTTGAACTTGACACATACAGATTCCGGCTGGATGACAATATCTACACGAAGACAGCTATCAATCACCCTAGAAGAGATATATGCTAATTAATATCGAAACTAAGGGTGAAAGAGCGGCTGCGAGACTACACACACCAAGTCATCGTCTGTGAGTGCGGAGAAGAATGTACCACCAACCATGTCCTGGTAGACTGCGAGGTATTCAAGGAAGAGAGAACGGAACTAGTGGAGATGATGGAGACCAACAACATACCGCTCAACACTAAGAACCTACTCTTTCCAAGACCCGATCTGAAGCTGCAAATCTTCGAACTAATCCACGATTTAATGAACACCGTTGGATTAAGTAGAATAGTGAAGTAAGAGGGGGCTACGATAAGACGAGCTCGGCATCTAAACACTAAACTACATAGGGGATATACACCAAAGTAGCGGGCTAGTGGAGTAAGGGAGGGTCACGGTAAGACGGGCTCGGCATCTAAACACTAATCCACTAGAAAAACACCAAACCTACAAAGTGGGATAAGTGGAGTAAGGGGAGGCCACGATAAGACGGGCCTGGCACCGAAACACTATACCTCAAAAGATGACTTCTACCAATCCAGAGACGAGACACATATATGTCTGCATAAATGCTGTCCCTACAGATCAACTACCAAACAATATGTGTTTTATTAAATAAAGGGAAGAACTTCTCACTAAACCTATTCCATGGTTCAAGGCCGCAAATGGAAAGATTGCAAAATCATATTCTAAAAACAGGAAGAAGCCTCGGCTCTCCTATGTTTTGTCTGCGATATCACTTCTTTGGAAGCGGACGTTAAAACATCAGGTAGTAGTAGTAGAAGTCAAAGGATTTTCAAAAGTCGACCTGAGTTGTAATAGATTATATATTTCAAGATGCCACGTTATCGTTGTGTTATTGAGAGTTGTGGAAATTCCAGCAAGGAAAAGGGGAATAATGTACCGGCGTTTCACAAATTTCCCAAGGAAGAAATCTTACGGAAAGAGCGGATTGGGTTTGTAAACAATTCAAATCCTGATTGGCAACGTACAGTCACAACAGTGATATGCAGAGAACATGCCTTTATTATTAAAAAAAAAAGTTAAACGATGTTAGACATTATAACCTGATCTTATCGCGCAAACGTATATCCATCAAATACTGAGAACTGGGTCGCTACCCCATAGCAATAGATATTAAAACTAGAGTTATAACCTTTTGGGCTAAACTACTGAGTGGTAAACCTTCTAAAATATAAATTATCATGTACAAACTAATATATGGCAGATTTCTTAATGCTAACGTTTCAAATCCCTGGCTAGAATTTGTAAAATATATTCTTGATGAATGTGGTTTAAGCTATATTTGGACAACACAAAACTTTGTAAATGTATCCTGGTTAAAGCACACAGTAAAATTAGTACTCCAAGGTCAATTTAAGCAAAACTGGCACTCTGATATAAATAGTTTCCCTAAATGTATAAATTACAAATTATTTAAAAGCGAATTGAAATTTGAACCATATTTACATAATTTACATGACAAATCAAGAAATATCTTATGCAGATTTAGAACAGGTAACTTAAGACTACCTATAGAGACCGGTAGATGGCTTGGTATTGCAAGACAACAGAGAACCTGCAATATCTGCATATCTGCACACTTGAACTTACAGGTGATGAGTTTCATTGTATATTCGAATGTCCAACCCTATTATATTTCCTAAAAATATAATAAAATTTAGAAATATTATTTCATTTTACAACCTATTTAATAATTATAAATATAGTACTTTAAATAGCTTATGTAAATTTATATTTATTATTCAACAGACATTAAACTCCCTCTTAACTTAATACATTGTATATTATATTCATGTTATTATTGTGTTACTCCCCCATCAACTTAACACATTGTGTGTATATATATATATATATATATATAACACATTGTATATATATATATATATTATGGTATTATTATGCTATATTAATTAGATTACACTATTTTTTTTTCTCTACGCGGAAAAAAATGAAAGCCAGTGTGAGCCCTGCTCCAGAAAATAAATAATACCCTTATTCTAAGTACTAGATGTTTAAGTGTCCTACCTGTTGTGTAAATTATCCATTACAACCTATTTTACTTGTCCAGAGTGTTCGAAAATATTTTAAAATCCAAGTCACAATTGAAAAGGTTTACGTTAGACTTTTCAAACCAATTGGTTGAATTATTTCCAATTTTTTAAAATAGGTGTGCTAGGATGAAATTTATATCATCATTTAATTGGAATATTCTAAAATAATACGATTTGTTGACCAGAATGAAGATTGGGACATATTATTCAGTTACAACAAGAGTGTTATTGGGGCTTTAAGGTCACGTGTATTTACTGTTATTCGCTATTTACTAGATTTTCATTGGCTGAGAGCTCGCCGTCTCACTACTTAATTAATGCTGTCGTTCATAACACCTACTGCACCAGAGCTCCAAAGCTATTGCTCATCTGTGCTCCAGAGCTCCAAAGCTATTGCTGAGTTTATCATAGATAAAGAAGCCTAGCCAAGACTCAAGAATCCAAAGACTCCTCAAATCCAGAAAGACTACTAGATACTGCAAAGATCTTCCAGTCCTAAGTAATTTAAGGTTGTTTTTATTTTTATACCCTCACAAGGTATAAGCCTTTATTTTCTTTTATTTTTCTCTACTTTTTTTTCTGTTCATTACTATTTACCTTTTTTTCTTTTTTGTTAATTTCATTTTTCTTTTGTCAAATTTCCCTTCTTCCCTGCTTTATTAATAGGATAATATCTCTTCTTACTTATTCAACATATATAGGCTTTTTTTTTATTATACTAGTTTTACCCATCTCTCATTTATAATATACGCTATTTAGTTACTTTTTCTTTTTATTTATTCTTTTTGTCTTACCATCCATCACTCATTAGTCGAAAAGCTCAGTGAACAAGCCAATCAACTTCCTTTTCCGATCACTCGTCAATTCATCTACATATCAAAATAACTAATTATCCTCGCGGACCAAATCTGTGGATATTGTACTCATAACAAGCTTCTTAATAAAAACAAGAACAAGCTAAACTATTCTTACAGTTAACAAGCCTGACAACTGTTAAGTAAACTCACACAGGCAATAAGAGCCCATAGTTAATTAGCTTTAAATAACATTAATTAACTAGCGGCTCTCTGTGGAAAGGGTTAACAACAGTTAAATCAGCTTACAAGCTTAATTAACAACAGCTTTAAACTCCAATCAACACTGTTCGGTCCCTCCTTTTGTTGTTTGATTATTTCGACAGCATAAGAACGATGGCGTCAGAGGCTAGCTCAACCATGTCCATGGCTCCGGGATTGGTTTTGCGACCGGAGCCTTATTCCTGACCTCTTTGGACTTCCCCTCCTTTTTCAGGATTAATGAGGCTTCATTAAAACTTACTTTTTCTTTCACCTGTATTTTTAAGGCTGCCTTGGTATTTTGAATCTTTGGGCATTCGGGTGAGTTCACTGCGTGACCGCCTTTGCAGTTCGAACATTTATTTGGTATGCCCGCCCTGCAATCAGTCGCCCCATGACTCCCCCCACACTGGGCGCACACAGTCTTTCCCTTGCAGTACTTGACTGTGTGTCCCAGTTTCTGGCAGTTGGCACACTGCCTCACCCTCTGAACATACGGGTGGGTACGTCTTTTCAGGTACACGATTTTTAGGGCCTCGGGCGCTGTTCCTTTCTTGAAGGACAGGGCGACGCTTCCCTGGTCCTTCCCCTCGGCCAGTTTAAACCGGTACACCTCGGTTGTCTGGTACCCCCTCTCTGTCAAGTCTTCCAGAATTTCATCCCCGGTATATTCGGCTGGTATCCCATGGACAACCACCTTGTCTATTGACAAGGTGATCGGTTGGGACACCATCACGGACATACCAAGAAGTGCCTTCTGTCCCAGTGCCATATCCATGTCAGACCTGCTTTTTAGGGCTAGTCTGAGATGGCCTGGCACTGCTATCTTGATATCGGGTATGCTGGTGATACCCCACTTACTTTTTATCTCCTTCCCCACAGTCGTAAGTTTGGCCCCTTGGAAGGACTTGCCTTCAAGTGGCTTCACTAGAACGACGTGGGTCTGTTCCTCTCTCCTTTTTGTCACAGGAAAGAACTTTGGTGCAGGGCTGCTTTTAAAAGTACTGCCGAAGGAACCAATCGCGGCACACCGCCCAGAACTACAACCAACCACACCCAAGAAAAAGACAAGATGAAAGAGGGGGAACCGAAAACGAAAGCTGATGAAGGCCACTTCGTCCCGAAATTTAAATCGGAGAGTGGGTTCATGAGCTTCATGATCGAGTTCCTGAGGGTGGCTGTGTCCAATGACGACCAATCAACAAAAATGGCCAGTCTCCTCGGTAAGCTACGAACGTACATGGTCAACGCCGATGTACTGATTGTAATGATTAACTCCATCAATACAGTCAAAAAAAGATCAAGAGAAGAAGACGACGAAGAATCTATTAAAGCCGATCAATCAGTAAATCTCGCGCTCCGTAGAAGGATATCGCATGTTCGTCACTACAGCACTGGCGATATGCCCAGTTGCTTGCCGGTGTTAACACCAAAGGCGAACACTAATGAGGTACCTACTACGGAATGTGAGACGCCGATAGATCAGTAAACCCCACAAGACTGAGAGGCATCCATCCAGGCAGTCATCACGGCGGGCCAGGTAAAAGTCCTACAACTTAATATCAATGGACTGGCTCCCAGGTGTGTTGAACTGAGAAAATACATAAACCGCAACCCCAAAGATGTAATATGCCTCCAGGAAACCAAGCTACTACCAACGAAGAGCGACATCTACTTACCCGGATATACTTGTCAGAGAAGGGACAGACCGGGCAGCACGACACGTGGCGGCGGCCTTGCAATTTACGTCAGTGACAACATAAATTACATTTCTGTTCCACTGAATGTAACCAACCCCCTAGAATGCGCATAGCCATCACATTGAGCAATAAAACAAAGTTGACAATAGTGAATGTCTATGCACCCCCAGAGGTCACAATAAAACCAGATGACTTCCAGTCACTTCTCGATCAGCGTCCACGGGGCGAATCGGTGCTTTGTGGAGATTTCAACGCAAAGCACGCTCTGTGGGGGTCACCGAGGAATGACTGTCGGGGGACTAGCCTATGCTCAATAATAGAAGGGAACGACCTATGCGTACTGAATGATGAGAGCCCTACATTTGTTGGAGGAAATGCCCCACCATAAATTACATTTCTGTTCCACTGAATGTAACCAACCCCCTAGAATGCGCATAGCCATCACATTGAGCAATAAAACAAAGTTGACAATAGTGAATGTCTATGCACCCCCAGAGGTCACAATAAAACCAGATGACTTCCAGTCACTTCTCGATCAGCGTCCACGGGGCGAATCGGTGCTTTGTGGAGATTTCAACGCAAAGCACGCTCTGTGGGGGTCACCGAGGAATGACTGTCGGGGGACTAGCCTATGCTCAATAATAGAAGGGAACGACCTATGCGTACTGAATGATGAGAGCCCTACATTTGTTGGAGGAAATGCCCCACCTTCACACCTAGATCTCACATTCTGCACGCCAGGTATGGCAAACCGCTGCGATTGGCTAGTACATGAAGATGAGACACTTGGCAGTGACCATTTGGTGATAGAATTTAACATCCAAGCTGAAACCAACAGAAAAGTCTATAACGGAAGACCCAATTGGAAAATGATAGAAGCTGATTGGGCTAACTTCCGTGTAGGCTGCCTCGATTGGAAGGAAGAAGATATCATCGACACCGACATCGACGTGTACTCCGCCAATATCACGAATGCAATTATAGGTGCAGCAGACAACTCTATTCCAAAGACTTCTGGCAGGAAACCAAGGAATACAAAACCCTGGTGGTCTTCAGAATGTCAAGAGGCAGTTTACGAAAGAAAGAAGGCACTTCGTCTACGAAAACGCCACTTCAATGAAGTCAACCACCAAAATTACCTGAAGTTGAAATACGCCGCAAGAGACACCATCCAGAAGGCACAAAGTGGGCACTGGAGGACATTCTGTAATGCGCTGAACCAAAACACGCAAACAGGTGTCGTCTGGAAGAAACTGAACGCCATGCACGGAAAACGCAGATCGTTCAACATACCAAACCTTGAAGATGGAGACAAGTACGTTACCAACGGCAATGAAAAGGCAGATTTACTTGCTAAGACAGTTGCAGATGCAAGTAAAGATGAAAACCAACCACCAGAATTCATGAAGAGGAAAGAAATCTTTTACTCACAGCACCCTTCATTAGTAATTGAATCTAATGTAGAGGCTGAACCAATCAATCTGCCCTTCTCAGAGGAAGAGTTAAATAAGGCTCTTTCCCTCAAGAAGGATAGTGCGGTTGGTGAGGACAAAGTAAAGTACCCAATGCTCAAACATCTGCCCAGAAATGCCAAAAAGATACTACTGAACTTCTTCAACACATCTTGGTTGACAGGGGAGGTACCTAAAGAATGGCGGAAAGCCAACGCCATCCCTCTTCCGAAACCAGGGAAAGAGAGAACAAAGGCAGAGTCCTATCGACCAGTAAGCTTGACTTCCACACTGTGCAAAACCTTGGAGACAATGGTTAACATCCGACTTCAGTTCTACCTGGAGAGTAACCGACTGATCGACGAAAATCAAAGCGGGTTCAGGAAGGGACGATCAACAATGGACCATTTGGTGCGACTACAGCAAGTCATGTCTCAGGCACTCCTCTCGGGGCACCTGCTATGTGCCGTGTTTGTAGATTTAACCAAGGCTTTCGATTTAGTTTAGTTGGACGGGCTGCTTTTCAAGCTGGGACGTATCGGAATAACGGGCACAATGTTTCGGTGGATCAAAAGCTTTCTGAGCGATAGAAGGATACAGGTGAATGTTGGCAGATTCCTGAGTGCCGAGCAAACATTAGAAAATGGCACGCCTCAGGGGTCGGTCATCAGTCCCACTCTCTTCAATATTATGATCAACGACATACAGAAATCTTCATATCTCGACGCCAGAACTGAGCTAGCAAAATTTGCTGACGACAGCACAATATGGAGGAAAGGGACGAGGTTCTGTGAACTTCAAAAGAATATGCAAAAGGCCTTAGACAAATTCATGACATGGGCAAACGACTGGGGATTTAAGGTCTCAGAGAAGAAAACAGTCGGCATGCTTGTGTGCAGGGATAGAGGGATAAGCAGAATGACTCTGTGTATGAACGGGAAAACCATCGAGTTTAAAGACCAAACCAAGTTCCTTGGCGTAATCTTTGATCGAAGGCTGACCTGGAAACTGCACATCGACTGGACTGTAGATAGATGCTCCAAAGTCCTAAACTTAATGAGAAAAATAACGGGTAGCACCTGGGGAGCCCATAGAGTTACACTTATAATGGTGTATCGTGCTCTAATACGCTCCGTATTAGACTACGGATCTTTGGTCTTCATGAACTGCGCGCCAACACTCTTAAGTAAGCTTGACACCATCCAATACAAAGCTCTGTGTATTGCGACTGGCGTAGGGCTTGGGACCAGGAGAGAGGCATTACTACAGGAAGCCGGAGAGTTGCCCCTATCCCTAAGAAGAAAAGAACTAGCAACAAGGTATTGGGCTAAGATCTCGCAATTGGGCGAGAGATCCCCGGCCTTTGTCAGTCTAAAGAAGACAAGATATGTAAGAGATCCTAGAAAGAAAAGCTTCGGCCAGGGTATCAGGGAAACAGTCAAGGAACTACGACTGGAGGAGCTCGTGATAAACAAACACGACCCACCATCGATCGCTCCTTGGACACTCCCAATACCACCGGTCAATCTAGATCTGCTACAGAAAACCGACAAGAAATACAACCCCACTGCAGCACGGGCTCTCTCTCTGAACACCTGCAATACAACTGGCCGTCGGATGACTGGGAACATGTTTATACGGATGGCTCACGCAATCCTGAAAGGGGCGCCAGCTCGTTTGGAATATACCTGCCAAACGGGGAACAGGGAATAAGCAGGAAACTGCCCAATAACTGTTCGGTGTACACTGCAGAGATTGTGGCCATCCGTGATGCTATATCATGGATCTCTTATCAAAAGTCTAGTAAGTTCGTCATCCCAAGCGACTCTCTGAGCAGTCTGATTTCAATCCAAAATGACAACTCGGACTCAAGACCAGAAGTTATTTTGGAAATCAGGCAGCTGTACCAGAGGGTCCTAGAGAAGGGAAGCAAATTAAAAAAAAAAGTTAAACGATGTTAGACATTATAACCTGATCTTATCGCGCAAACGTATATCCATCAAATACTGAGAACTGGGTCGCTACCCCATAGCAATAGATATTAAAACTAGAGTTATAACCTTTTGGGCTAAACTACTGAGTGGTAAACCTTCTAAAATATAAATTATCATGTACAAACTAATATATGGCAGATTTCTTAATGCTAACGTTTCAAATCCCTGGCTAGAATTTGTAAAATATATTCTTGATGAATGTGGTTTAAGCTATATTTGGACAACACAAAACTTTGTAAATGTATCCTGGTTAAAGCACACAGTAAAATTAGTACTCCAAGGTCAATTTAAGCAAAACTGGCACTCTGATATAAATAGTTTCCCTAAATGTATAAATTACAAATTATTTAAAAGCGAATTGAAATTTGAACCATATTTACATAATTTACATGACAAATCAAGAAATATCTTATGCAGATTTAGAACAGGTAACTTAAGACTACCTATAGAGACCGGTAGATGGCTTGGTATTGCAAGACAACAGAGAACCTGCAATATCTGCATATCTGCACACTTGAACTTACAGGTGATGAGTTTCATTGTATATTCGAATGTCCAACCCTATTATATTTCCTAAAAATATAATAAAATTTAGAAATATTATTTCATTTTACAACCTATTTAATAATTATAAATATAGTACTTTAAATAGCTTATGTAAATTTATATTTATTATTCAACAGACATTAAACTCCCTCTTAACTTAATACATTGTATATTATATTCATGTTATTATTGTGTTACTCCCCCATCAACTTAACACATTGTGTGTATATATATATATATATATATATAACACATTGTATATATATATATATATTATGGTATTATTATGCTATATTAATTAGATTACACTATTTTTTTTTCTCTACGCGGAAAAAAATGAAAGCCAGTGTGAGCCCTGCTCCAGAAAATAAATAATACCCTTATTCTAAGTACTAGATGTTTAAGTGTCCTACCTGTTGTGTAAATTATCCATTACAACCTATTTTACTTGTCCAGAGTGTTCGAAAATATTTTAAAATCCAAGTCACAATTGAAAAGGTTTACGTTAGACTTTTCAAACCAATTGGTTGAATTATTTCCAATTTTTTAAAATAGGTGTGCTAGGATGAAATTTATATCATCATTTAATTGGAATATTCTAAAATAATACGATTTGTTGACCAGAATGAAGATTGGGACATATTATTCAGTTACAACAAGAGTGTTATTGGGGCTTTAAGGTCACGTGTATTTACTGTTATTCGCTATTTACTAGATTTTCATTGGCTGAGAGCTCGCCGTCTCACTACTTAATTAATGCTGTCGTTCATAACACCTACTGCACCAGAGCTCCAAAGCTATTGCTCATCTGTGCTCCAGAGCTCCAAAGCTATTGCTGAGTTTATCATAGATAAAGAAGCCTAGCCAAGACTCAAGAATCCAAAGACTCCTCAAATCCAGAAAGACTACTAGATACTGCAAAGATCTTCCAGTCCTAAGTAATTTAAGGTTGTTTTTATTTTTATACCCTCACAAGGTATAAGCCTTTATTTTCTTTTATTTTTCTCTACTTTTTTTTCTGTTCATTACTATTTACCTTTTTTTCTTTTTTGTTAATTTCATTTTTCTTTTGTCAAATTTCCCTTCTTCCCTGCTTTATTAATAGGATAATATCTCTTCTTACTTATTCAACATATATAGGCTTTTTTTTTATTATACTAGTTTTACCCATCTCTCATTTATAATATACGCTATTTAGTTACTTTTTCTTTTTATTTATTCTTTTTGTCTTACCATCCATCACTCATTAGTCGAAAAGCTCAGTGAACAAGCCAATCAACTTCCTTTTCCGATCACTCGTCAATTCATCTACATATCAAAATAACTAATTATCCTCGCGGACCAAATCTGTGGATATTGTACTCATAACAAGCTTCTTAATAAAAACAAGAACAAGCTAAACTATTCTTACAGTTAACAAGCCTGACAACTGTTAAGTAAACTCACACAGGCAATAAGAGCCCATAGTTAATTAGCTTTAAATAACATTAATTAACTAGCGGCTCTCTGTGGAAAGGGTTAACAACAGTTAAATCAGCTTACAAGCTTAATTAACAACAGCTTTAAACTCCAATCAACACTGTTCGGTCCCTCCTTTTGTTGTTTGATTATTTCGACAGCATAAGAACGATGGCGTCAGAGGCTAGCTCAACCATGTCCATGGCTCCGGGATTGGTTTTGCGACCGGAGCCTTATTCCTGACCTCTTTGGACTTCCCCTCCTTTTTCAGGATTAATGAGGCTTCATTAAAACTTACTTTTTCTTTCACCTGTATTTTTAAGGCTGCCTTGGTATTTTGAATCTTTGGGCATTCGGGTGAGTTCACTGCGTGACCGCCTTTGCAGTTCGAACATTTATTTGGTATGCCCGCCCTGCAATCAGTCGCCCCATGACTCCCCCCACACTGGGCGCACACAGTCTTTCCCTTGCAGTACTTGACTGTGTGTCCCAGTTTCTGGCAGTTGGCACACTGCCTCACCCTCTGAACATACGGGTGGGTACGTCTTTTCAGGTACACGATTTTTAGGGCCTCGGGCGCTGTTCCTTTCTTGAAGGACAGGGCGACGCTTCCCTGGTCCTTCCCCTCGGCCAGTTTAAACCGGTACACCTCGGTTGTCTGGTACCCCCTCTCTGTCAAGTCTTCCAGAATTTCATCCCCGGTATATTCGGCTGGTATCCCATGGACAACCACCTTGTCTATTGACAAGGTGATCGGTTGGGACACCATCACGGACATACCAAGAAGTGCCTTCTGTCCCAGTGCCATATCCATGTCAGACCTGCTTTTTAGGGCTAGTCTGAGATGGCCTGGCACTGCTATCTTGATATCGGGTATGCTGGTGATACCCCACTTACTTTTTATCTCCTTCCCCACAGTCGTAAGTTTGGCCCCTTGGAAGGACTTGCCTTCAAGTGGCTTCACTAGAACGACGTGGGTCTGTTCCTCTCTCCTTTTTGTCACAGGAAAGAACTTTGGTGCAGGGCTGCTTTTAAAAGTACTGCCGAAGGAACCAATCGCGGCACACCGCCCAGAACTACAACCAACCACACCCAAGAAAAAGACAAGATGAAAGAGGGGGAACCGAAAACGAAAGCTGATGAAGGCCACTTCGTCCCGAAATTTAAATCGGAGAGTGGGTTCATGAGCTTCATGATCGAGTTCCTGAGGGTGGCTGTGTCCAATGACGACCAATCAACAAAAATGGCCAGTCTCCTCGGTAAGCTACGAACGTACATGGTCAACGCCGATGTACTGATTGTAATGATTAACTCCATCAATACAGTCAAAAAAAGATCAAGAGAAGAAGACGACGAAGAATCTATTAAAGCCGATCAATCAGTAAATCTCGCGCTCCGTAGAAGGATATCGCATGTTCGTCACTACAGCACTGGCGATATGCCCAGTTGCTTGCCGGTGTTAACACCAAAGGCGAACACTAATGAGGTACCTACTACGGAATGTGAGACGCCGATAGATCAGTAAACCCCACAAGACTGAGAGGCATCCATCCAGGCAGTCATCACGGCGGGCCAGGTAAAAGTCCTACAACTTAATATCAATGGACTGGCTCCCAGGTGTGTTGAACTGAGAAAATACATAAACCGCAACCCCAAAGATGTAATATGCCTCCAGGAAACCAAGCTACTACCAACGAAGAGCGACATCTACTTACCCGGATATACTTGTCAGAGAAGGGACAGACCGGGCAGCACGACACGTGGCGGCGGCCTTGCAATTTACGTCAGTGACAACATAAATTACATTTCTGTTCCACTGAATGTAACCAACCCCCTAGAATGCGCATAGCCATCACATTGAGCAATAAAACAAAGTTGACAATAGTGAATGTCTATGCACCCCCAGAGGTCACAATAAAACCAGATGACTTCCAGTCACTTCTCGATCAGCGTCCACGGGGCGAATCGGTGCTTTGTGGAGATTTCAACGCAAAGCACGCTCTGTGGGGGTCACCGAGGAATGACTGTCGGGGGACTAGCCTATGCTCAATAATAGAAGGGAACGACCTATGCGTACTGAATGATGAGAGCCCTACATTTGTTGGAGGAAATGCCCCACCATAAATTACATTTCTGTTCCACTGAATGTAACCAACCCCCTAGAATGCGCATAGCCATCACATTGAGCAATAAAACAAAGTTGACAATAGTGAATGTCTATGCACCCCCAGAGGTCACAATAAAACCAGATGACTTCCAGTCACTTCTCGATCAGCGTCCACGGGGCGAATCGGTGCTTTGTGGAGATTTCAACGCAAAGCACGCTCTGTGGGGGTCACCGAGGAATGACTGTCGGGGGACTAGCCTATGCTCAATAATAGAAGGGAACGACCTATGCGTACTGAATGATGAGAGCCCTACATTTGTTGGAGGAAATGCCCCACCTTCACACCTAGATCTCACATTCTGCACGCCAGGTATGGCAAACCGCTGCGATTGGCTAGTACATGAAGATGAGACACTTGGCAGTGACCATTTGGTGATAGAATTTAACATCCAAGCTGAAACCAACAGAAAAGTCTATAACGGAAGACCCAATTGGAAAATGATAGAAGCTGATTGGGCTAACTTCCGTGTAGGCTGCCTCGATTGGAAGGAAGAAGATATCATCGACACCGACATCGACGTGTACTCCGCCAATATCACGAATGCAATTATAGGTGCAGCAGACAACTCTATTCCAAAGACTTCTGGCAGGAAACCAAGGAATACAAAACCCTGGTGGTCTTCAGAATGTCAAGAGGCAGTTTACGAAAGAAAGAAGGCACTTCGTCTACGAAAACGCCACTTCAATGAAGTCAACCACCAAAATTACCTGAAGTTGAAATACGCCGCAAGAGACACCATCCAGAAGGCACAAAGTGGGCACTGGAGGACATTCTGTAATGCGCTGAACCAAAACACGCAAACAGGTGTCGTCTGGAAGAAACTGAACGCCATGCACGGAAAACGCAGATCGTTCAACATACCAAACCTTGAAGATGGAGACAAGTACGTTACCAACGGCAATGAAAAGGCAGATTTACTTGCTAAGACAGTTGCAGATGCAAGTAAAGATGAAAACCAACCACCAGAATTCATGAAGAGGAAAGAAATCTTTTACTCACAGCACCCTTCATTAGTAATTGAATCTAATGTAGAGGCTGAACCAATCAATCTGCCCTTCTCAGAGGAAGAGTTAAATAAGGCTCTTTCCCTCAAGAAGGATAGTGCGGTTGGTGAGGACAAAGTAAAGTACCCAATGCTCAAACATCTGCCCAGAAATGCCAAAAAGATACTACTGAACTTCTTCAACACATCTTGGTTGACAGGGGAGGTACCTAAAGAATGGCGGAAAGCCAACGCCATCCCTCTTCCGAAACCAGGGAAAGAGAGAACAAAGGCAGAGTCCTATCGACCAGTAAGCTTGACTTCCACACTGTGCAAAACCTTGGAGACAATGGTTAACATCCGACTTCAGTTCTACCTGGAGAGTAACCGACTGATCGACGAAAATCAAAGCGGGTTCAGGAAGGGACGATCAACAATGGACCATTTGGTGCGACTACAGCAAGTCATGTCTCAGGCACTCCTCTCGGGGCACCTGCTATGTGCCGTGTTTGTAGATTTAACCAAGGCTTTCGATTTAGTTTAGTTGGACGGGCTGCTTTTCAAGCTGGGACGTATCGGAATAACGGGCACAATGTTTCGGTGGATCAAAAGCTTTCTGAGCGATAGAAGGATACAGGTGAATGTTGGCAGATTCCTGAGTGCCGAGCAAACATTAGAAAATGGCACGCCTCAGGGGTCGGTCATCAGTCCCACTCTCTTCAATATTATGATCAACGACATACAGAAATCTTCATATCTCGACGCCAGAACTGAGCTAGCAAAATTTGCTGACGACAGCACAATATGGAGGAAAGGGACGAGGTTCTGTGAACTTCAAAAGAATATGCAAAAGGCCTTAGACAAATTCATGACATGGGCAAACGACTGGGGATTTAAGGTCTCAGAGAAGAAAACAGTCGGCATGCTTGTGTGCAGGGATAGAGGGATAAGCAGAATGACTCTGTGTATGAACGGGAAAACCATCGAGTTTAAAGACCAAACCAAGTTCCTTGGCGTAATCTTTGATCGAAGGCTGACCTGGAAACTGCACATCGACTGGACTGTAGATAGATGCTCCAAAGTCCTAAACTTAATGAGAAAAATAACGGGTAGCACCTGGGGAGCCCATAGAGTTACACTTATAATGGTGTATCGTGCTCTAATACGCTCCGTATTAGACTACGGATCTTTGGTCTTCATGAACTGCGCGCCAACACTCTTAAGTAAGCTTGACACCATCCAATACAAAGCTCTGTGTATTGCGACTGGCGTAGGGCTTGGGACCAGGAGAGAGGCATTACTACAGGAAGCCGGAGAGTTGCCCCTATCCCTAAGAAGAAAAGAACTAGCAACAAGGTATTGGGCTAAGATCTCGCAATTGGGCGAGAGATCCCCGGCCTTTGTCAGTCTAAAGAAGACAAGATATGTAAGAGATCCTAGAAAGAAAAGCTTCGGCCAGGGTATCAGGGAAACAGTCAAGGAACTACGACTGGAGGAGCTCGTGATAAACAAACACGACCCACCATCGATCGCTCCTTGGACACTCCCAATACCACCGGTCAATCTAGATCTGCTACAGAAAACCGACAAGAAATACAACCCCACTGCAGCACGGGCTCTCTCTCTGAACACCTGCAATACAACTGGCCGTCGGATGACTGGGAACATGTTTATACGGATGGCTCACGCAATCCTGAAAGGGGCGCCAGCTCGTTTGGAATATACCTGCCAAACGGGGAACAGGGAATAAGCAGGAAACTGCCCAATAACTGTTCGGTGTACACTGCAGAGATTGTGGCCATCCGTGATGCTATATCATGGATCTCTTATCAAAAGTCTAGTAAGTTCGTCATCCCAAGCGACTCTCTGAGCAGTCTGATTTCAATCCAAAATGACAACTCGGACTCAAGACCAGAAGTTATTTTGGAAATCAGGCAGCTGTACCAGAGGGTCCTAGAGAAGGGAAGCAAATTAGAGCTCGTGTGGATTCCATCACATGTGAACATTAGAGGAAACGAGGAAGCAGATCGACTCGCAAATGAAGGTCTCGGGGACACAGCAACACTCCGCACCATAGAATACAGCACCACGGAAATCTACAGTATGGTAAAAAGACAGGTCAATTCACTCTGGGAATTAAAGCTCGTTGAACTTGACACATACAGATTCCGGCTGGATGACAAGATCTACACGAAGACAGCTATCAATCACCCTAGAAGAGATATATGCAAACTTATATCGAAACTAAGGGTGAAAGAGCGGCTGCGAGACTACACACACCAAGTCATCGTCTGTGAGTGCGGAGAAGAATGTACCACCAACCATGTCCTGGTAAACTGCGAGGTATTCAAGGAAGAGAGAACGGAACTAGTGGAGATGATGGAGACCAACAACATACCGCTCAACACTAAGAACCTACTCTTTCCAAGACCCGATCTGAAGCTGCAAATCTTCGAACTAATCCACGATTTAATGAACACCGTTGGATTAAGTAGAATAGTGAAGTAAGAGGGGGCTACGATAAGACGAGCTCGGCATATAAACACTAAACTACATAGGGGATATACACCAAAGTAGCGGGTTAGTGGAGTAAGGGAGGGTCACGGTAAGACGGGCTCGGCATCTAAACACTAATCCACTAGAAAAACACCAAACCTACAAAGTGGGATAAGTGGAGTAAGGGGAGGCCACGATAAGACGGGCCTGGCACCTAAACACTATACCTCAAAAGATGACTTCTACCAATCCAGAGACGAGACACATATATGTCTGCATAAATGCTGTCCCTACAGATCAACTACCAAACAATATGTGTTTTATTAAATAAAGGGAAGAACTTCTCACTAAACCTATTCCATGGTTCAAGGCAGCAAATGGAAAGATTGCAAAATCATATTCTAAAAACAGGAAGAAGCCTCGGCTCTCCTATGTTTTGTCTGCGATATCACTTCTGTGGAAGCGGACGTTAAAACATCAGGTAGTAGTAGTAGAAGTCAAAGGATTTTCAAAAGTCGACCTGAGTTGTAATAGATTATATATTTCAAGATGCCACGTTATCGTTGTGTTATTGAGAGTTGTGGAAATTCCAGCAAGGAAAAGGGGAATAATGTACCGGCGTTTCACAAATTTCCCAAGGAAGAAATCTTACGGAAAGAGCGGATTGGGTTTGTAAACAATTCAAATCCTGATTGGCAACGTACAGTCACAACAGTGATATGCAGAGAACATGCCTTTATTATTAAAAAAAAAAGTTAAACGATGTTAGACATTATAACCTGATCTTATCGCGCAAACGTATATCCATCAAATACTGAGAACTGGGTCGCTACCCCATAGCAATAGATATTAAAACTAGAGTTATCACCTTTCGGGCTAAACTACTGAGTGGTAAACCTTCTAAAATATCAATTATCATGTACAAACTAATATATGACAGATTTCTTAATGCTAACGTTTCAAATCCCTGGCTAATATATTCTTGATGAATGTGGTTTAAGCTATATTTGGACAACACAAAACTTTGTAAATGTATCCTGGTTAAAGCACACAGTAAAATTAGGTCAATTTAAGCAAAACTGGCACTCTGATATAAATAGTTTCCCTAAATGTATAAATTACAAATTATTTAAAAGCGAATTGAAATTGAACCATATTTACATAATTTACATGACAAATCAAGAAATATCTTATGCAGATTTAGAACAGGTAACTTAAGACTACCTATAGAGACCGGTAGATGGCTTGGTATTGCAAGACAACAGAGAACCTGCAATATCTGCATATCTGCACACTTGAACTTACAGGTGATGAGTGTCATTGTATATTCGAATGTCCAACCCTATTATATTTCCTAAAAATATAATAAAAATTAGAAATATTATTTCATTTTACAACCTATTTAATAATTATAAATATAGTACTTTAAATAGCTTATGTAAATTTATATTTATTATTCAACAGACATTAAACTCCCTCTTAACTTAATACATTGTATATTATATTCATGTTATTATTATGTTACTCCCCCATCAACTTAACACATTGTGTATATATATATATATAACACATTGTATATATATATATATATATATTATGGTATTATTATGCTATTGTATATATATATTATGGTATTATTATGCTATATTAATTAGATTACACTATTTTTTTTTTCTCTACGCGGAAAATAATGAAAGCCAGTGTGAGCCCTGCTCCAGAAAATAAATAATACCCTTATTCTAAGTACTAGATGTTTAAGTGTCCTACCTGTTGTGTAAATTATCCATTACAACCTATTTTACTTGTCCAGAGTGTTCGAAAATATTTTAAAATCCAAGTCACAATTGAAAAGGTTTACGTTAGACTTTTCAAACCAATTGGTTGAATTATTTCCAATTTTTTAAAATAGGTGTGCTAGGATGAAATTTATATCATCATTTAATTGGAATATTCTAAAATAATACGATTTGTTGACCAGAATGAAGATTGGGACATATTATTCAGTTACAACAAGAGTGTTATTGGGGCTTTAAGGTCACGTGTATTTACTGTTATTCGCTATTTACTAGATTTTCATTGGCTGAGAGCTCGCCGTCTCACTACTTAATTAATGCTGTCGTTTATAACACCTACTGCACCAGAGCTTCAAAGCTATTGCTCATCTGTGCTCCAGAGCTCCAAAGCTATTGCTGAGTTTATCATAGATAAAGAAGCCTAGCCAAGACTCAAGAATCCAAAGACTCCTCAAATCCAGAAAGACTACTAGATACTGCAAAGATCTTCCAGTCCTAAGTAATTTAAGGTTGTTTTTATTTTTATACCCTCACAAGGTATAAGCCTTTATTTTCTTTTATTTTTCTCTACTTTTTTTTCTGTTCATTACTATTTACCTTTTTTTCCTTTTTGTTAATTTCATTTTTCTTTTGTCAAATTTCCCTTCTTCCTTGCTTTATTAATAGGATAATATCTCTTCTTACTTATTCAACATATATAGGCTTTTTTTTATTATACTAGTTTTACCCATCTCTCATTTATAATCTACGCTATTTAGTTACTTTTTCTTTTTATTTATTCTTTTTGTCTTACCATCCATCACTCATTAGTCGAAAAGCTCAGTGAACAAGCCAATCAACTTCCTTTACCGATCACTCGTCAATTCATCTACATATCAAAATAACTAATTATCCTCGCGGACCAAATCTGTGGATATTCAACTCTTCGTTAACGAAAGACAAAACATATACTAAATTGATAAAATCATCTATACCGGTATGGAGAAGTAAATATTTTGATAAACAAAATAAAAACGGTTTATGGGACTTCATTAAATTTAAGATAAAGGAATTTTCTATAGGATATTCCAAAAGGAAACAAAAACATAAAAAAGCTGTAAAAAATAGTCTAACTGAGAAAATGATCGAGCTTGAATCCCTTATCAGTAAACAGGAACCTTGTGACAACAAAATTACCGAAAAACTTTATGATGAGTATACTGAGGTTAAACAATCATTAGACAACATTTACATTGATGAGACACAAGGAGCAATTATTAGATCCAAACAAGACTGGTATGAAAAAGGTGAAAAAAACACAAAACTTTTTTTTAAACTTAGAAAAAAAAGGAAATGTGCTACGACAATAAAAAAGCTTAAAAAATCAGACGAGTCTACTATATTTGACCCCATTGAAATATCGGGTGAAATATTTCTATTTTATAAAAACTTATATGCGCCGAGGGATGTGTCTTTTAAAAAGGAAAACAATTTTATAACAAATTTTAGACCGGTAGAAAGGCTAAATGAATACCAGAAGGATTTATTTGAATTCAAAGTTGACTACTTCGAACTTCAGACGGCCTTAAACTCATTTAAAATAAATAAATCTCCAGGAAATGATGGTATCACAATTGAATTTTATCGACATTTTTGGCCTGATATTTATGTACTATTATTAGACTCGTATAACTGTAGCTTTGAAGAAGAATCTTTATCCGTAACACAACGTCAGTCAGTTATTAAACTTATTCCTAAAGGTAATAAAGACAGAACATGCTTAACTAACTGGAGACCCATTACGCTTGTAAATGTCGATGTGAAGTTGATGAGCAAAGTTTTGTCTAATAGATTAAAACCATTTTTAAACCAATTAGTACACCCCAATCAATCCGCGTTTATACCAGGTCGCCACATTCATGAAAATACCCGTATCATCTCCGACTGCTTTGATCTTGCAAAACAAAAGAGAATAATAGGATTTCTCTTGGCTATAGATTTCCAAAAAGCCTTCGATAGCATAAACCATAACTTTTTAATAAAAGCTTTATCGTCGTACGGTTTCGGACGTAACTTTATTAGATGGATAAAAACCCTTTACAAGAATATCACCTGTTGCGTAATAAACAATGGATTTACAACCCCTTATTTTCATGTAAAACGCGGTGTTCGACAAGGCGATCCAATGTCATCCAATCTTTTTAATTTGATCATAGAACTTTTGTTATACGCTATTAGAGACGATGTAAATATAAATGGAATAAAATTTGGTCGAAAATCCATAAAAGTTGTAGCCTTTGCTGACGATATAACGGCATTATTAAAAGATTTTAGCTCTGCACGACATTTGCTTGAGATATTGAGACTTTTTGGTTTAGTTTCGGGGCTTATAATTAACGTTAATAAAACAGAGGCGATAGATTTAAATAGCTGCGATATGAATTTAAAGCAAAATTTAAAATCAAACGGTATAGTTTTATGCGAAAAATCTATAAAAATCCTCGGGATACATTTTTCAAAAGAAACTCAAATTACCAGTGAACTAAACTTTACAAATAAACTAAATGAAATAGAACGAATATTAAAAGTATGGGATAAACATAAATTATCTTTAATTGGAAAAATACAAATAATTAAAACATTTTGTATTTCAAAAATTCTTTACCCGGCAACTGTTAATCCAGTGCCGGATTCTACTATTCAACAACTTAATTCAATATTCTACAAATTTATATGGAACGGTCCTGACAGAATAAAACGAGATATTCTTATACAAAACAATAAAAATTGCGGATTAAAAATGATTGACTTAAAAGAATTTCTAATATGTAAGAGCATTTTTTGGATTAAAAAAATATACCAGTCACCAATACAAACATGGCTCATACCATATGAATTCATTATGGCTGAATATGGAGGAAATTTATTACCTGCATGCAACTTTCCAGATAAGTTAAATATAAACATTCCTTTTTATAAAAACCTGTATGCTAACTGGTATACAATTTACACAACGCATATAAAGAACATTACGCACGCTGAAAATCAAATTATCTGGAATAATACAAATATAAAGATTAATAATAAAATTATATTTTTAAAGTTTCTTTTTAACAATAATATTCGATACGTTAGTGAATATTTTGATAAAATAAATAAGATCGATAATCAATATATAGAAAAACACCAATTTATCTTAAAAGGAATAGAAAAATGTATCCTGCAATATGTACAGGAAGCGGGCGATTTTGAAAGTGCGGTAAATACACACATCAATTGTAATAGAACTCCTTTGGAAGATACAAGTACTAATTTTTACAAAATATACAATACCGATTTTCACAACGTAGACTCAAAAGATATTTATGATAGCCGGATAAAAGCAAAGTTCAGCAGACCAAAAGCCATTAAAGAATGGGAACACATTCTAGATACAGAGTTAAGCGATTTAGACGTAGAAAATATATTCAAAATAATAAACACTGTATGTCTTAGTACAAAACTGAGGAGTTTTGAATACAAATATCTCCATAGGATCATATTCACAAATGATAAATTATTCAAAATTAGAAAAGTTGATAACACACTCTGCACTTTCTGTGAATCTAATATAGAAAATGTAGAACATCTCTTTGTTCTTTGCCCATTTTCACAAACAATTTGGAATCATTTTCATACTATATTAGATCGCGGTAATATAAAGATAAATATAAAAACACATATAATACATCTTGGTCTAACTAACAAACCAAATTATATAAATAATACTGAATGGATTTTCATTAATCATGTAATTATTTTAACTAAATTCTACATATATCGGGCTAAACTACGAAACGAAGCACTCAATATTAATAAGTATGAAAACTTCTTATTAGAACATGCTAAAATGGAGATTGATATATCTCCGGATTAATATCTAAATAAATGGAAATATCTTTTTAAGAATTAACAGACTGCCTCCATAACGATTCCCCATTGATGGATTTACGTACTTAGATCTGTGTATATTAGGAACCCTGCGATTTCCCGTTTATATAGAACAATGGTATTTTTCTTTTGTTATGATATAAATGTACTTGATATGTGCTTGTAAAAAATTGACGTTAATAAAGGTGTGTTTAAAAAAAAAAAAAATAAATAAATGCTGTCCCTACAGACCAACTACCAAACTATATGTGTTTTATTAAATAAAGGGAAGAACTTCTCACTAAACCTACTCCATGACTCGAGGCCGCAAATGGAAAGAGTGCAAAATCATATTCTAAAAACAGGAAGAAGCCTCGGCTCTCCTATGTCTTGTCTGCGATATCACCTCTGTGGAAGCGGACGTTAAAACATCAGGTAGTAGTAGTTATATTATTTGTTTAAAACGTTTCTGGCACATAAATTGGAGTGTGGCAGTTCTGTTTACAACACATTAGGGTCATTTCTCGAGAAATAGATATTAAAACTTCCCACAGCGGTGAGTTGAAACGAATTTTGAAAACAAAGCTAGCTAGAACTTCCCCGGCCTCCGCCTATAAGGATTTTCTGACGATTACTTAAAATGCAACAACTCTTGTTGACTGCCCGGACGATTTAGCTGCTGTGTGGGCGTATGTTTCGCTGCCTGGCAACCTAATTTTTTTTTTAGCTTGTGGTCCCTCTAGAGGTCTCAATTATTATTCAATTTTAGAAATAATATTAAATGTTTCGTATACTTAACGTTAGCATAGGACGAAATTTTATAAAAACCAAACAAATTCAAATAATTTTCTGATAATTACTTAATATGCGACAACTGCCTGGCAACCTATTTTTAAATTGTTAATAAACCCACCCGTTGTTCTGTTCGCGTCAAACATTTTCGACCAAAAGTCTATTTTGTGTTTTTAGCGAAAAGACAAAAAATGTGACTTAGATCGTTCTTCCCCTGGACTCTTCGTAAGTAAATCTAACTGCTTACCGTAAATGTTTTCCTTTCCTATTATAGCTACGCACTGTTTATTACCACAAATTTCGCCTGTGTTCACCTATACCCTTCTTATATTTACACATGAATGATTTTATTATTTTTTTTATTTTTGTAGCAGACACATCTTTCAAGGGCGCGGCTTTAAACTAAACAGTACATCTACACCTGATTCAGTTCCACCCTGTTGAACATGCGGTATATTATAATATAATAATATATGATTGAGGTTGGTCGATTGAGTAAGGTAGGATAATAATACCATAGGATCGGGGGTGGGGGGCGGCCACTTCCTTTAATATTAATTTAATATAGTTACATCTGTTACACCATGTGGAATCCAAGCATAGCTAAGGCCTAAATTATCTAAACAAGATTTGACATGTGATGCCCATGTTTGTCTACCAGAACAATGTAATTTGTAGAGCATGTCACAACAGGCCTTGGGATATCTATCTAAGGGCATAAAGTTTATCTTAAGCCAATATTTGATCATATTATATTTATGTAAAACATGTATAGGATTTCTACCAAGTTCACCATAGATAGAGAGTTTAGGAACATTTGAATTAAGTGACAAGAGTCTTCTACAAAACGTTAAGTGGACAGCTTCTATGCAATGATATGTTTCATATCCCCATACATCTGACCCATATGTTAGGACAGGTATTATCATTCTATCAAAGAGAAATAAAGAATTCAGTATACTGGTCCCAAGTTCACAAAGCATTCTCAGACTTAAGTTAAGAATTTTTGATTTACACAAAAAGCATACAACATGTTCACGGCCTTCTCTCCTTGTTGAGCAAAATGGTTACATTTCCGCCATGAAAGTTTTGGAGTAAAGAATTCACCAAGATATTTATAAGCAGAGACTGACTCGATAACCTCCGCTTGATAGAACCATTTCTCATAATGCTTTATAATGCCACTATTCTAAAAACAATAACTTTAGTTCAGCTCTGAACGTCGGTCTCATTACACTCATCCTGAGCGTTCAGATACTGTCCCATTCAATCAATGTCGAAAGAAAATTGGCGCCCCAGTCAATTTTACTGGGCAACTTTTCACTGCTAAACGATGGGATGGCAATCCGTGTGGACGCATGTACAAAGTAAACGAACATGTTAGTGATAAAATAAGACCTTGCTTACTTCGCTGTTAAAGATACGTCCCCTCCTATCAAATTACAATTTCGCAGCCATGACACTCTAACTGTAGGTCAACGTCCACATTCAGGAAGGTCGGTCATACAAGAAGAAACGAAATGTACAGGCTTTACATTGTACAGGCTTTCACCCGTCGTTTAGCAGTGAAAAGTTGTCCAGTAAAATTGACTGTTCTCCAATTTTTTTCGACATTGATTCAATGGGACAGCCCCTGGACTACCCTGTCTTGTACCCATGCTACAATTAAAATAATCCGTGTGAGGTATTTTTGAACCAGAGCATATAAGCAAAAGATATTATCAGATGTACTTTATCCTTTTTTCTATAACCTGACTGTTCTTCATATAATAAATCCTCGGCTTCACACATTTCAGACAGACGAGTATTTAGGATTTTGGTAAATACTTTTCCTATCACTGATAATAAAGAAATCACTCTGTAGTTTCCAGGATCAGTCTTCTGACCATGTTTATGTAATGGAACAATGCCGGCTGTACACCATAATTTTGGATAATTTCCACTCTGTAAGATTGTGTTGAACAGTATGGTTAGACGTGGGAGCAAAAGGAACATAGAGTGCCTTACGTGCTCATTCAGAATTCCATCTGGACCTGGGTCTTTTCCATTGGGTAGACTTTTTATGGCATTTTCTATCTCATTAACATTTATTGGTTCATCTAAAATACAACCATTGATCTCTTCATTCATGTTAATATCACAGTCCGCTTCATAATCTTCAACATAACTCATGACATATTCTGTGAACACCGGGTCAAATTCATATTTCGTATCGTTATACAGATCATTAAAGTATGCATACCAATCATCTGGAGAAATATTGCTTGTAGTTTTAGTTCCTCTCATATATCTCTTCAAACTTCTCCATAGTTGCACGGTATCTGTAGTATCAGCAGGTAATATATCATACGACACACCTGTGCTTGCCTACTCCATGATCAAACACGATAGCAGATGGCTTCCATCTTGTTTACTGACGGTACTACTTATTTTAAGACAGACTCGGCTTTCCAATTTATAATATCTACGTCATTGGGGATTTCCAATTTATACTCACTGGTTGCTATGACCCGCTATGGCGTTGTCTAGAAACGCGCGTGCTCGCGTTAGTTTAAAATTTTTGCTATACGTTTAACATGGACTATTTGTTGTAATTTGCCTGATTTGATTTTGCCCCATTTCCATAAATTTAGGTTGTTTTTTAGAAATTTTTAGCAAATGTTAATCTTAGGTGTTTTTTAATTCTAGCCGAAGTAAATTTTTTTACAATTTATAGCGAGTTAAGTTATCGTCTCTAAGAGGCGGGCGTAGTATTTTAAATGGCGGCCATTTGCCATCATGTGTATTCTTGAAGTAGGTACACATGATGTAATCGTATGGTAATATATGTGACAGTTCATCTCTTATTTCTTTATTTTCTTTTTTCATGTAACATAGAATTTTGAATTTGTTCTTTGCTTTTTTGTACTTAGCTAAGTCATCATCTGTATTTGACAATCTCCATCTGTTTAGTAACATATATTTTTTGTTTTTTACTCAGATTACATTCATTGTCCCACCATATTTCAACAGAGCTCAACCAAGCAGCAACCTTATCGGTGGCAGCCTCGTTTCCCAAATCTTTAATATAAACAGCATAGTCTCGATTATCCAGATCTTAAATTTAATTTCAAATGGCCGTTCAGTGACATATATGAATCTAATCCAACTAACATTGAAGGCTAGCCTTGGCATCTATAGTTTATTATGGTCTGGATAAGTTAATTGAAGGCTAGCCTTGACATCCAGAGTTTATTATGGTCTGAATAAGTTAATTAATATCTAATCAATAGTTTACATAACATTTCAGGCCTAAAGAAGACATGCAATAGGCAGATTCTGCTCTTGCATAATGCATATTTAATGGTTGTTATCTTTCTAAAGCACTAATTAATTTTATTTTATTGTCTTTCAGGTGTGTGTTTTGTCAATATGCCACTTGTTAAATATCATTGTTGATGACATACAAGCAGGATTTCACGAAGAGCTGTATCAAGTTAAACCATAAAATTCAGAGGACAGCTGCCCTCATTGCCATTGGATACCTCTTTTATACCAGCTGGAATCACAATAAATTTCCACTTTTGGCTACAATAGATGTATGTTAAATGTTTTAATCAAGAATATAATGATTACTATAATATCAACGGCTTGTCTTCTTATAATATTATAAAGATCTTACCAATTCTACGTACAGCATTGAAAAATAGTTCAAGGTGATCTTGGCTTAATTTATATGTTAGTAGATACTTTAGTGGGTGCACATCAGTGTAAAAGAGATCTGAACACAAACCAAGGATGTTGTCGATATTGATGATCATTGTCATAAAATCCTGTTTTCCTGAAATTAGCAGCGTAATAATCATACATTTAAAAATAAACAATTCGTACATTAGGTAATAATATTAAACAAAGTTTAACTCAAAATAAAATCTAAAACCAACATCATAATAATTAGTATCACCTTCGACTACTCGACACTAATATTCTATCAGCAGTTCTTAGAGACAGTAAATAAGACTTGGTTTCAAAAAGAAATTCCATAATATATTGAATATTATGTGGCGTAAGTGGTTTCTTATAACCTTTTCCATAGGGTGGGGTGAACGCCTATTCAATATGTCAAATAGCCGATCAATTACCTGAAATGAACGAATTACAATGATTCGGAGTCTGTGTCGTGTGTCTTAACTGTGTATCAAACTATTTATGTTAAGTAAGTTCCGTATAATATTTCGGTGGACGTATAAAAAGTGTGTGAGTGGGGGATGGGAGGGGAGCAAATCAAACTGTAATTTGAATTGACAATAGATCATATGTAGCTGACAATTATTGTGATCTTATCGACACCCATTATCATTTTGAGCTGTTTGGCACCAAACTGGGTTGGTGGCTGTAATACCCTTAATTCGCGGGAAAGTCCACTAATCGTCAACATGGAGATGTGGCAGTAAATCTCATCAATCAGATCAGTAAATTCGCTGGAAAGTCCACTGATCTCTAAGGTACCATCATTTGAACTCTTGTACAGGTTAAAAAATTAAATAAGATACAAGCTGATTAATTTTTTATTCTTTGATGGAGATACAGTATTTTGACATTTGCCCAATCAAAAAGATTGTCATACAGACCATTTATTTAAAATTGCCCTAGTCAAAATTAGACTGCCCTTTTGTTTCTCCATTTTTTGTTGCTTTGTTAAAATTCCCACAACAGTGAAATCTCTAAACATATTCCTAAAGACCACTAATCTAGTTACAGATGATTTGATATTGCAAAATAAATCTTTTTACCATTAACAACTAAAAGGTGAAATCGGAGGTAAAGAACAACAATGCAATTTTTAAAACTCACAATATAGATTATTGAGATGGTCCTGCGCTGCTTTACGACCTGGAATTAGACGGCTATTATCATGGGAATCACCAGCTCCTGAAAGCAACAGTAACAAGTGCGTCAGAGATATATATATGCTAAGAAAAGTTTTTGTCCCCACGCCTTGGGTGACTTTTAAAATGGGTTCGTCTGTCTGTCTGTCTGTCCATCACACTTTTTGGGACACAATAAATCGCTTCCTAATTGAGCTAGTATGTTCAAACTTGGTGACGATGAGCATTTTCCGCTTAGGGTAAGCAGAGATAAGCAATTTGATTGGATGATACTTTGTGTATAGTTTCATTACAGTAATACCTTGACTAAGTTCGATAATGAGCATTTTCTGCTCGGGGTAAGCAGAGCGATGCGCAATTTGATTGGTCGAGACTTTGGAACACAATAACTCTCCTTCTAATTGAGATAAAATGTTCAAACTTGGTGTATATGCTTATTAGGTCAATGCCTTAATGGAGTTCGAAGATGAGCATTTTCCGCTTAGGGTAAGCAGAAATAAGCAATTTGATTGGTTGATGCTTTGGGACACGATAACTTTAGTTCTAATTAAGTGAGAGAGATGAAACTTGGTGTATAGATTCATTACAGTAATACCTTGACTAAGTTCGATAATGAGCATTTTCTGCTTAGGGTAAGCAGAGCGATACGCAATTTGATTGGTCGAGACTTTGGAACACAATAACTCTCCCTCTAATTGAGTTAAAATGTTGAAACTTGGTGTATATGCTTATTCATTACAGTAATTCCTTGACTAAGCTCGATAATGAGCATTTTCTGCCCAGGGTAGGCAGAACGATACGCAATTTGATTGGTCGAGACTTTGGAACACATTAACTCTCCTTCTAATTGAGTTAAAATGTTAAAACTTGGTGTATGTGCTTATTAGGTCAATGCCTTGATGGAGTTCGAAGATGAGCATTTTCCGCTTACGGTAAGCAGAGATAAGCAATTTGATTGGCTGATGCTTTGGGACACGATAACTTTAGTTCTAAGACTGATGAAACTTGGTGCATAGTTTCATTACAGTAATGCCTTGACTAAGATCGATAATGAGCATTTTCTGCTCAGGGTAAGCAGGGCGATAAGCAATTTGATTTGCTGAGACTTTGGAACACAATAACTCTCCTTCTAATTGAGTTAAAATGTTCAAAATTGGTGTGTATGCTTATTAGGTCAATGCCTTGATGGAAATCGAAGATGAGCATTTCCTGCTTAGGGTAGGCAAAGATAGGCAATTTCATTGATACTTTGGGGCAAGATAACGATGGAGTTAGAAGATGAGCATTTTCTGCTTAGGATAGGCAAAGATAAGCAATTTGATTGGTTGATACTTTGGGACAAGATAACTCGGACACGAGGGCCCTTTCCCTTGGCCAGAGGGGCCCTTTTGTCAAGCGTGGGGGCCCTTTTGTCTGCCTTTAGGGTCCCCCTAACTAGGGTACATTTTCATTTTTCTCGTCGGTTTTAGCTTTTTTCTTTATAAAACACTTTTCGATGATACTTCGTGTACAGTTTGATTGCTCGATACGTTTGAAAAAAATAAATTTGCGATTAATTAATATGTGTCGTCTATTTATTTTGGGATTTCGGCGGGGGACATCAGATTCACTGTTTTTTTGGATTTTTTGTGGTTAAAGGGAGCATATATCAGCAGCCATTAAACAAAACTTTATCAATAATAATTGTTACACATACCTAAAGAATAAAAATTGTGGATAATATCTGGCCTCGACGTGAAAAACTGCAGTCGGTAATCTGAAGATAAAAAGAGTTTATTTAATCATCGATTTTCCACAGGTGTAGGACGTGACAATATATGTTTTAAAGATATTTTTTTTTATATTTCAATAGATAAGAGACTCCTACATTAAGACCAATACCTACTGCAACATATCATGTATAAAGGCACATACGTATATAACTTTGTAACTATCTTTAAACAACAAGCGCTTGCCATGCAACTTGTTGGGAGACCCATACATTTTAAGTGAAAATCAAGAGTACACCCTGTTATAGTCCTTACACCCCACGTCAAATCTGATGAAAAATCGTTGAAAACATCTAACCTCCCACGATCATAAATTACAAGAAATTGAAAATTGCTGCTCGGCCAACAGAAATGAAATGAATTGGGGTTTAAAGTCCTACTGTTCAACTTGGACTGGGCTAATGAAGACGGGCATATGCCATACATATCGAATTCCAACAGCCAAGGGACTCTTACGGGTACGCCAATGTATACACAAGACCTCAGTTTTTTCTCCAATTTGAACGACTAGATAACTGTCTTTGTCACGTCTTCCGTTTTGCAATACTGACATAGGGAAACCACGCCCGAAAAATAAAGGATAAAATTTTGCGACAAATCGTTTAAAAGATAAAAACTGAATAAGTTCAGTTTGGTGTAATTATAGACATCTCAGGAAATGAACAGGAGACGATATGTATCCAATACACCACCGACAATTTACAGATCAAGGAGGATTTCATTGGATTATATTCGACCGAATCTACAACCGGTTCTGCGCTTGTAGATCTGCTAAAAGACTGCTTCGTTCGGTTGACCTTACCGTTAAACCAAATACGTGCTCAAACTTATGATGGCGCCAGTAACATGTCAGGTCGCTTCCAAGGTTGTCAGGCACTTATCAAACAATCCCAGACCCTTGCTCTCTATACTCATTGTGGTGCCCATGTCAGGCATTTAGTTACTTCTAATTCCGTCAGTGAAGCCGTTTTCATCAGGGACGCCCTCGACTGTATTCAAGAACTCGGGAATCTGTACAAGAAGTCCGGGAAGTTCAAAAGTCTTTATCATGATGGTGGCAATATCGACGATCCAGTTATAGAGCGACGTCCCTGAAACCAATATGTCCGACGAGATGGCTCACTCGGAAATCTGCCGTCCTTTCTGTTCTAGATAATTAGCAGAATGTATTGAATTCTTTGCAGAAATCTGCATGCACGTTCGGTACAGATGTTGCTGCACGTGCAAGCGGCCTGTACAATAATCTGATAAAAACCAAGACGATCCTTGGTCTCCGCGCTACCTGTTTTACAGTGTTTTGAAGGCTTGAATAAGGCATTACAAGGAAAAACGCAGACTGTTGCGGGTATGCTGGAAGCAGCGGTGAAGGTGATGGAGAACTGATGGAGCTGCGAACATCAGAGTGCTTCCACTCGATCTATTCTAACGTAGATGACGACATTCAGAGCTTGGATTTTGAGGCCTTTGTTCTTCCCCGTGCGATAAAAATCCCTAAACGAATAGGTGGCGGTGACACCAATCCGATGGCTATTTCTGCTGAGGACTTTTATCGCCAACAATATTTCAAAATGCTAGATGCTGCCAGGAATAATTTGGACGTTTATTTCACCTCGAGTGACTTGGCCCGCTACGGTAAATAAACGGAAATGCTGGTATCCGGACAATACGATGGTGAAATTGTTTCTGCAGATCCGGAACTGAATCGGGACTCGAATCAATAATTGCCATTCTTCAAGCGCCAGTTTTCGGCCAAATCTATTTCCCTTGTGCACGAAGCGTTCCTCACTATGTCACCTGAAGTGAGGCGGATGTTCCCTTCGGTTGAAGCTCTTCTCCGTCTCACACTACTGAACGCGGCTAGTTCCTGCTCAGCCGAGCGATCCCGCAGCACTCTACGTCGTATCAAAACTTGGCTGAGTAAGTCCATGACGCAAAAACGACTGAACCATCTGATGGTTTATGCTGTGCATAATGACCTCCTTCATGATCAGGACCCAAAGCATATCGCCAAGATAGTCATTGAGAACAGTCCTGATCGTAGGATGAACGTCTCTGGACGATTCACTTAACTTCATGAACAATCAATATTTGTGCAGCTTTGATGTAGGTAGTCAATTTTTCCATATCGTTATCATATTACCCATAGTTACATCGTTCATCGAAATTAAACTGGTAGAGTAAACTGTTCGTAATTATTATTTTGGCTTGGTAATGAAATGTTCCAGGTTCCAGTGTTCGTCCGTCCCCCTTAAAAGTTATGACAAATCACGCCCCAGATTACATATCGCCTTGGTTCTTTACATGACCAGTTGATGTAGCGGTTTCCGGAGTCTAGCCATGCTGGTTAGACTTTTTCAGCAGTTGAGTTTGAGAGAAAGATGTTAATTTCAAGGTCATAATGTTAAATGCATTATGACCTTTGCTTGTAATCTACGTAACCCAGTGCTGGATATAAAATGTGGAAACGAGCTCTTACATTGTTTTCCCGGTAAGACAAATGTCTTAACTACCGAGATAGCAAGATTATACACAACGCGAGTCCTAACCAAATGAAGAAAATTACAGATACTAGACGATCACAAGGCTAATAAAATATGCTGTTAAGAGAAGAGAGTATGAGTCACGCGTTGGATGTGGGGTGTTTTTGGCGATTCATAGCTCGTATAGTGCTAAAATATTAATCCGTATTTAGCTCTTTAAACTAAACATTTAGCTATATTTACATTTATTATATTAACTAGGTGTCTTCACCTGTCCAACCCTCTGACAATTGGTTCTGCACTTAATTTTGAACGAATGCTAATAAACGTTTCCCATACTCTCAGGGGAAGTAACTCCAGTCTGTAACTCCAGTCTTTTGGGGTGGTCGGTGTATTTATGGTTTAAAATATATATAGGGTTCAGCGCAAGACACATGTATTGACCGCGGAAGTCTGGATTTTCAGACTTGTTTCCCCTTTGTACTGGTGCTAGACGAACAGCATGGCAAGGAACAGCGTATAATCGTTCGGATGGTACCAAAAACAGAGGTCCAGTGTGTACATCGTAAGTACAAGAACCCTTGTCAGTGTAAATTCGATGTAAGAATATGCATTGTGCCGTTGCCCGCGCAAATATTCCTCATAGCAGTCTGTATGTCCGTCTTCATTAGTCCAGTTTGAGCAGACCCATCGGACGTTAAAGTTAATACATTACCCAAAAATCTAAATCCGTCTTCATTAGCCTAGTTCCGAGAACAGTAGGACGTTAAACCCCATTTCAGTTCATTTCATAAATCTAAATGATGACAACTTTTTCGTAATCATGGATGTTTGTAACATGTATGGCAGCATTTCCAATTACCTATGCTTTCAGGCCGTAGAATATTGACTGAATGCAGTAACGGAAGAATTTTTAAAAAAAGTCATCCTCAAAACCAAACGAATCATCCTGGCTGACTGCACTTTTACATTTAGGGAAACCAATTACAATTACAAAAAGTACAGAATACTGCTGCTAGACTTGTTACTTTAACTAAAAAAATGTGACCACATAACTCCTGTTTTATACAATTTACACTGGTTACCCGTTAAATATCGAATTGATTTTAAGATTTTGTTACTTACTTTTAAATGCTTAAATAATCTAGCTCCTGTTTACCTCTCAGATCTTTTAGAACTTTATACACCCGACCGAACATTACGTACATCCGATAAACTACTTTTAAAGCCCAAAACTATTCAACTAGTCTCTTATGGTCAGCGCTCTTTTAGTTATCAAGCACCCGTTTTATGGAATAATCTACCATTTAGTTTAAGATGTTGTACATCTATATATTCTTTTAAGAAACAACTTAAAACACATTCATTTAATCAGGCCTTTAATTGACTCTGTATGCAATCGTTAACATCTTGTTGTTTATTTATGATATCATTGTCACTTTGTAAAGTGCCCCTGAACATGTTATATGAAAGGGTACACTATAAATATGCTGTAATAATAATAAAAATAACGATGAATACAAAGGCGGCGCCACAATTAAGTAATTTAACAATCGGATTTCCAGAGGAAAAAAATATACTCAATTGTAGAAATTGAACATGGCGTGGTTTACGGATTATTTTTAGAAAATCAGTTGAAGCGATTCCTAGACAATGTATTCTGGATTTGGAATGAACGAATAGTTAACATTGCAGATTTGGGATCAATAATGAAGTATTTAGATCTATCACATTTCTTGGACGTCGGTTGTAAATAGACATGTATCTTTAGATGTGCACACCATATGTTAGAGAAGCGATCTGTAGTTAGGCTGTGGAAGTCGCAAACATTTTGGATCTGGAATCAGATTTGCATTATACAAATCCGATTTGAGTGTACTACGTTTTTTTGTTCCTTAATCTGCTATGTAGAATTGCTTAGTACCTTCCAAATAATGTTGTTGTTTTTGTTTGTTTTCTTGGGGCGGGGCGGTGGGGTTACCATAACTATAACTAAAATATCATAAGTTGATATTGTTGTTATTTCTTTAAGTGTAATATATTAAAGTAAAAACCCTGATCAACTGATCGTCGATTTATTTCAAGGCTAAAAATATCCCTATTCCATTATAATTGATAATGTGTTCGGTCTGAAACAGTAAGATGAAGTAATCCCGTTAGAAAATTAAGAGAAGGCCTTTTCTTATTATTGTATTTTCTTCTTGGTCACAAACCTTACATATCCGTGATATATTTGTCTTGCCAAGTAGATGTGTGGAAGATGGAGCACAGAGTCTTGATATTTGTCTGGCTAGATCATCTTATCCGAATTTCAATGATCATTCAGGTAGTTCTAGATTTTATCTAAGACAATTTTCAACAGAAGATCAGAGTTTGGAATCGACCATCTCTCACCAACACATTTCAGGAGTTCGCGGATGATGCACATTGAAAAGAAACACTTTTGCGGAATTGTGTAGGTTATGTTGAGAGAACTATGAGACCACTATGCATACCATCCTATTTCCAAAGAGCATGATACAGTGGTCACAAGAGAGTACATGCAATCAAATTTCAATCTGTGATGTCCCCAGATGTACTGACTGCAAGCCTGTTTACTGCTCCTCTGCAGCGGACCGTTAGAAACATTCGAACAAGGTGATTTGATAGATCGAGATGGGAATCCATTTTGTATTTACGGTGACCCACCATTTCCTATGCGTAACTCTCTCATAATTATAATAATAATATGTCCGTGTGCTTCTTTGATAAAATAAAATTAATTCATCGATTTTCTTCACAAAAATGGATAAATATTATCGAATACATCACTATGATAGACAGTAGTATTGAAGGTTGGTACAAAATGACAAGTTTACAGAAGTTATGTCGGCGATTCAGCGACGGCCAAATTTACCGATGCAAGTGAAGTATTGCATTGGTGTTTGCTTCCAATGCATTCAAGCGTAATATTAATTGATGTCAGCACAAAAAAACCATGAGATTTTACAAAAATGGATAAATATTATCGAATGCATGACAATGATAGACAGTAGTATTGAAGGTTGGGATAAAATGACATGTTTACGGAAGTTATGTCCGAGATTCAGTGACGGCCAAATTTACCGATGCAAGTGCACCCAAGCGTAATATTAATTGATGTCAGCACAAAAAACTCGAGATTTTATTAAGAGGCCACTCCCGTTAAGCGGTCAATCCTAAAATTTCCCGTGGGTGGCTGCTTAATGCAGATTCTACTGTATTTCAGTAATAAGGTCATACACCTAAAGTACAATTTTAACAAACACTTTAAAGAGGTGAGTGACAGAAGTGCAGATAAATTTTACAATTTTTGATAACAGCATAACAATTCATTTCTTTACATTTCCAATCTTCGACGAGATAATGCGACTTCAATATACTGGGATACAGATCGTATATTGCTCAATTTTGGGCATTTGAACAGAAAATGATAAAGGGTCTCAACATCCAATTAACACAGAGGACACGCCGGGTCAATATTAGGATTCCTTCTACATAGAATTGAGTTCAATGTTAACATATTTAAGTGATGTTTCGTTTAAAGTGTATATCAAGACTGTAATGCAGATATTGTTCTTGACAAATGTTTATCTTAAACAACTTATATTCTTTTAATGATTCACTAGAAACTAGCTTTGAAAACCATTCCTGTATATTGATATCGGACAGTCTTTGTTTACTATCGCAAATGAATAAATTAATATCACCTATAATTTGTTACTCCCATGCAAAGGCGAACCCTAGTGAGGATAATAGTATTCTTAATTTCCAGGATATCCTACCAGTAGAGTCAATGCTTCTAAGCATTAAATAAATTTGCTTTGGATACCTAGTTGTCGGCATTTTGACGACCTTACACCAATATTTTATACTATTTGTCATATACATGACAGATAGATTCTGACGTCCACATTCTCCGAGGACACCAGCATTTGAAGTAGTTTTGTGTACCCCCAAAAGGAATTTACAGAAATTGGTTTGGACTCGTTTAATATCAGGTCTTTATTCGAATCCACATATTTCAGATCCGTACAATAATATCGGTCTTAATATATAGTCAAATATCTTAAAGGATGTTTTCAAATATGGACGACCTACATGTCTGATCAGACCTTTAATTGGAAGCAACGCCTTTTCAGCTTTTAGTGCAAGATTAGAAATGCATTTGCTCCAATTTAGTCGAGATGAGAAAACGAGGCCCAGATAACAATAATAAGGTACACATTCTAACTTATCACCCTTAAAATACCATTTTTCTGATTTTCGAATAATTCCTCCGTTCCTGAAACAACAATTTTTGTCTTCGACAGATTTACTTTGAGATTAAAACTATCACAGAATTTTTCAAGCGTATTGATTTTAGACTGCAGAGATCCAACAGTATCAGCTGAGATTGCAAGATCGTCAGCATAAAGCAATAACAAGATGTCCTCAGCCTCCCGAATTGTGAAAATACCACTATTGTGTTCCGATCTCAAACAATCAACTAACTGATTTAGGTTAGCAGAACAGGATTGGACTAAGTGTGCAATCTTGGCGTACCCCAGATAAACATGGGAAATAAGAAGTTATTTCTCGTCCCAGTTTTACACAAGACGAGATTGATTTGTTCATATTTTTCAATACATAATGCATCTTACCACAGACACCTTTAGCAAACAAGAGATCCACGAGTTTCCCCCCTATTCAAAAGGTCGAATGCCTTTGAAAAATCAACGTACAGATTATACATTCTACCACGTTGTTTTGATAAGTACTTCCGTGTTAAGCCCTGCAAAGTGAATATGTGGTCTATTGTCAAATATCCACTACGGTACCCTGCCTGTGCTTCTTCATATTTATTATTCAAAAGAGGATTAGTGACTAACCCATGAGTCAGGACTAATAATAGAATAATCTGGTTTACTTTGTATACGTCTTGACTGTTTGATACCACCCCAAAATTGGGACGGATCATTTAGGGATTTCAAGAGGTCGCTATATACCTGCTGCTGATAATTACCCTTTTTCATTTTACAAACATTTCTAAATTCATTTTGTGCAGAATTATACTTTTCTAAATTAGCATGTATATTATTAATTCTAACTTGGTTTAAAGCCTGATATTTCTTATCCTTAAGGAGATGGCAGTCCTTATCAAACAACGAGGGCTGTTGTTTTGCGACCTTGCAGTTATTTGTGGGGTACGCGGATTGCGCATTTGTCCACACCAAGTTGGCTATAAGATTAACAGACCTCTCTACGTCACATTTGGAAATGTCATAGCAATGATTTTCAAAATTACTGAAATTTTCAAGAATGTTTCCTATATAGTATTCTGAATTTCTGGGCTTCCATACTAGTCTAGAATATTTCTGTCTATTTGATGTCTCCGAAACTGTTTGTTCCTGTTTGGGAGAAACGTGTATATTAAAGGTTAAGGGTAAATGATCTGACTCTGTCCTGGAAGAAACCTGAAAACCTGTGACAATATTGGACAAACTTTGTGGCATGCACAATTAGATAATTAATGACGCTGGTGCCATTATATTTGATACAAGTGTGTAGGCCAACTGAGTCATTTGGTTTCCGACCATTTACAATATGGATATTGTAGATTGAACACAAGCTTAAAAGTTTAAGTCCGAAAGAATTTGTTTGCGTATCCTGTGACTTTCTTTGAGGATCGAAATCGTCAATGATATAGATAGCATTATAGTATATTTATACATATTTACATAGAAACACTGTGGTTTTAATCAGCTATATTTACCATTGTCTATGGTTACATATCGTTAACTAATACAAAACAAGTACACACGTGTGTTAATCTATAGTATATGGGTTCAATTTAGGAACAATGAATTAGTGATGTGCGGTTTTTAAATTTTCGGTTTTCGGTTTTTCTGAGGCAAAATACCTCGGTTTCGGTTTTCGGGGTTTTTTTTATTCATTTAAACACTGTGTAATGTATGTACTGATTTATGGTTATTTTATAGGAATACTTGAAAGCCAGAAAAATATCAAAAATATTGATGTAAATAGTAAACAACAAGGTTTTTTTTTACTGTTATATGACTTTAATAACAAAGTTACTGTAAAAAAAGATCTGACACACACAACGCCATAGGCATAATAATAAATTAATATAACGACTTAATATCAGTAACAATAAAGTTAGATTCTACTGTAAAGAAAAAAAAAAAAATACCAAAATAAATTTGCATAACAAAATAATACCAATCCAACAAATCGAAACATGTGTTCTTTCATTTCTCGTTTATAAACTTAAAAACAAAACTTACGCAATTGCCGTTTTCGGGTGTTGTTCAAATGTTGTTCAAAACCTGACTCAAAATTGTTAAATTATATTCTTATAATTTATGCAGCATAAATATGTTTTTTACAAAGATTAAATCTACATTTTGTGTCATCTAATCTTTCATTGTTATTGAGCAAGCCATGGAGGCATTTTACTTTTTAGATGAAGCCATCGTTCGATATTGACAACCGGCGTCGGGTTGCATAAAATTTTGGATTGTAAACCGAACCGAATTGAGAAAATAAATAGTCTAGGCCAACCATACTGATTAAGCACTCTATTTTTCTATACATACGGGCTCTGGTTGATCGAAAATAAAAACGGAAGTGGTGGCTACATTAAAATTTTGGAATTATTAAGTAAACGAAATACGGCTACATAAAAATTAGGAATTTGGAAAAAACCCGAAACGCACGTTTATTTTTTTTTAACGGTTCGGTTTTCGGTTTATTTGTAAAAACCGATACCGTACTGTTAAACCGAAAAACCGCACATCATTACAATGAATGGAAGATTATCGTGAGATAGATTAAAGAAAATTAATAAATAAATGAGGCTAATTGCCAATTGTTATAATTATTATTATTTAAATACAAATATTATTAGCCCACTTTCCCCAGCTGTATGTGACAAGGAGTAGGGTAGTCCGTCCAACCTCGTGGGTTTTCTACGGGACCTCCTATTCCTCCCACTGCTAAAGATCCCTACGCGCAATCGTATTAAAATTGAACCATATTTCGTCCCGAAATGACGTAGTTTTACAGTTGCAGTGAACAATATCAAGTAAGGATTTTGAGTACAGAGTTCTTAGTCATCCATACAACTTCTAATTCATTATCCTGTACAGTCCAACCATTATTGTTTGGAGATAGTATTTGCATCCACTGCCATAACAATTTTTTGTGGATGCAAGCCGATCATTAGCGCAATAAATGCTGATTCAGTGCATTACTTGTTAGTAAGATATTGTGTTCCGCTCTCGTTTTTTGTGAAAAATAATTTGTGACGAGCTTCAATTACAATACAAATGGCGTGGTTTCAAATCCTCGGTTGTACGTGGCAGGGAGTAGGGTCGACTGTTCAACCTCGTGGGTTTTCTCCGGGTACTCCGGTTTCCTCCCTTTGATACAGTACCCACGAAAAGTGCAAGCGAATTATTGAAATAAAATTAGTTTGTGTCTAGTTGACGTTAAATCCGTCTCTCTCTCTCATTTACAATAGCATGATTGGTCGATTTAGGAAAAATGTCCACGTGTCGCGGCGAACGACCTTGAACTCTGCACAGTAACCTCGCGCACTATGAATTTTACTATTAATAAATAATCCGGATTTCAAAGAAGGATGGAAAACAAAGCAAACGCTAATTTCTATATTTACTAAACACCGATAAAAAAATGTTCTAGATCGGATTTGTAGGAACAAAAATATTTTTGCAACGAGAAATTGTGTCCATGGAATTCAGTCTAATATTATATTGAAACTAATTCTACTTCAGTACATTCTGTGTAGCATTTACAATGCAACTCTCACCAAAATTTGTCAATAGTGCATGGAATAACAGGTTAAGAACTAGCATTATCTAGATCCGCGTTTCTCAACCTGGGGTGAATTCACCTCCAAGGGGGGAATGGCTCGCGTCCAGGGGGTGAATGACCACACTCCCAGTAACTTCAAAAATGATCATATAAAGGTTGTGCAGTTGTGATTAGCACTCTCAAACACTGTCCCGAGAATAAAAAAAAAAAATCGTTTGTGACAATCACCAGGAGCAAATTTCGCACTGAACTGGAAACAACGTATTTTCATTAAAATATAAATTTGGTGATTGTTGAATCTCATCTTCGATCCATATTCAATGTCAATGTGGTCATGGGGTGCAGGCCCGTGCAAGGATCCGCGGTTCATATCGGATGGCTTCTATAGAAAAAGGCCATTTTCAAGTTCCATTGAAACGCCTGAAGAGTGCCTGAAATGTCTGGAAATCACATTTCCGGGCTCCAATTTCTTGAAAATTTCCTAGGGGGGAGCCCCTCCCCCTCCCCCAACGTGCTTCGTGGTGACCAGCTTCGCCGGCCACAGCTCCGCGATGTGTAGCCTCCTCAAAACTCTGGTGGTAAATGGTTTGGTTGAGAATTCATTTAGGGGTGAGCGGTGAGAAAAGGTTTGAGAAACGTGGATCTAGATAGATCATGTATAAGTTCATATCCTCTTAAAATGAAACCGTTCTTTCCGGCTATTTGCAGCATAGCTCTGATAACTCAAGTGTTGTTATCATTCTACCCATTTTCCATATTAAATTAAATATTTATTAGTATAAGAGTTAAAGTTGCTGGTGGTGATGGTGTTACCACTCAATCATCTCTTTGTAAGAAAAAAGTGTCCATGTTTGTATTTGTAAAAACACGAAAGGCAAAAAAGCTTTATATGAAAGTCTTTACCAACGTTTAGATCGACTAAAGATAAAAAAAAAGCGAATTATATTGGACAACCTTAATTATTTTACTTATAGGTGAACAAACGTCAAATGACCTTCATCCAATTACAAAATTCTGAACATTTTAGCGAACTGATCTAATGAAAAAGCATAGGACTTCAATGGGCACTCTTGTTTCGTTTTTAATTTCAAAGACGAAAACAAAGAACCTCTCGAGATAATCGATATTATTTCAACATTGGATATAAACAAGATGGTTGGCCCCGATATAATAAGCAAATGCATGGTGAAAGCAGTCAAGTTGGAAATTGTGAGACCGTTATGTACAGTCTTTAATAAATTTTTGAGACAAGAATTTCCAAAATCATGGAAGGTAGCAAGCGTTATCCCACTTTTTAAAGCGGGAGATAATATCTAATTATATACCCGTGTCCTTGCATTGTAGTGTATGCAAGATTTTAGAGAAGATGATTTTCAAGCATTTTTATGGTCATTTTTAAATAAAATCAAAATAATCTATTATACAAACACCAGCCCTGTTTTATACCAGGATATTCGACCACACGCCAATTAATTAAACTCTATGATGGAGTACAGTTCGCGCTTGATAGTGAACACATTACAAGTATCACTCTTGCTGATTTAATCGAGGCGTTCGACAAGGTTTGGATAAAATGGCTTATTTACAAAAATTACAAAAATATGGGATCATTGGCCAAATACTAAAATGGCTTAGTAATTATCTATTAAGTAGGAGACAACGAGTCATTTTAAAGGACGCATTATCAAATTTTAGACTCCTGCAGGCTGGGGTACCACAAGGTTCGGGACTTGGACCATTGCTATTTTTTGATTTTATAAATGATATTTCGGATAATAGGAAAGGTTTAACTTATTTGCCGATGGTACGTCCATTGGCAGGGGCGTAAATGTGGGGGATGTGGCCAGCAAAAAAAATAGTCGGTCGCAAAATCAGTGCAGTCGGTCGCAAAGTAGAGGTAGTCGTTATCAAAATAAGTATACGTCACGCTACTCACGCAAAACTTTAGTATAAAAATAGTCGGTCGCAAAATCAGTGCAGTCGGTATCAAAGTAAGTACTCACTGTATACCTCACGCTAATCACGCAAAAAAATAGTCGGTCGCAAAATTAGTGCAGTCGGTCACAAAGTAGAGGTAGTTGGTATCAAAATAAGTACTCACTGTATACGTCACGCTACTCACGCAAAACTTTAGTATAAAAATAGTCGGTTGCAAAATCAGTGCAGTCGGTCGCAAAATAGGAGCAGTCTTAGTATAAAATAACCTTGTCAACTTATCATTTTTGAAAAGATGTTGTGTTTCACTCTCATTCTGTTGTGAGTACAATGTTAGTCTTACAACAAAATGTAACCCAGGGAGAAAAATAGTCGGTCTCAAAATAAGTGCAGTCACTGTGGTCGGTCTCAAACACAATGCCAGAAAAGATCCCAAATACTGTATATTTGCGTGAATCCGTGAGCCTAAATTGCATACGTCACTCTTATTCTGTTGTAAGTATGTTAAATTGGTCTAACAACAAAATTTCACTAAGGGAGAAAAATAGTCGGTCACAAAATAAGTGCAGTCACTGCAGTCGGTCTCAAAAACAATGCCAGAATGGATCCGAAATGCTATGTATTTGCGGGAATCCGTATGCCTAGATTGCATACGTCACTCAAAACTATAGTATAAAATAACAATGTCTGCTTGTCACTCTTATTCTGTTGTGAGTATGTTGTTCTATAAAATGTTTTCTACCACGGCAAAAAATAGTCGGTCTCAAAAAAAAAGTACTCACCGCAGTCGGTCTCCGACTAAATGAATTAATGAAATAAACATACAATCATAAAACAAGCGAAATTGACAGATAAGCCTCAAGATTCTGTCCCATTTCTTATCAACCCCAGTCCCAAATATTTAAAAGCTCTGTTACATATCTGAATTCCATTATAACATCATTCTTCTACTCGGTTACATATCTGAAATTTTTTCGCGCCTGCGGCGCTCGATTTCATTTTAAAATCAATATTCTACTCGTCAGTTGTCATATACTGTCTCAGCACTATCATATTCACGATTATAGTGAACTGCCCAGTCTGTAGTACCACTGGTGTGTGGACGAGGGTATGTGCATCAGTCGGTCGCATTTTGGCTAAACACCCCCCCCCCCCAAACGAAATCGATATGTACGCCCCTGTCCATTGGCTATATAGCCGACAATGTGATTTCTTAAAATTTCATGATAATTAATGATTTTGAAAATTTAAACTGTTGATAAAAAATTGGTCAATGAAGTTTAATATTTTGGTTTTAGCTCGCCCCCAACATTATTCTAGTTCTCACATGCTTTTTTTCTTATATCAACCATTCCCTCGTTTCGATTTCAAGGATGGACTTCTATACAATCTTCAGGTTAAGAAAGCTTAATATAACTAGATTTAAGAAAGATGAATACGGCTAAATCTTTAGTTTTTGAAAAGTAAAAATAGCTTAATTCACGAAATAAAACATACAAAAGTGATACTTAATTTCTAAGAATAAAACTTAATTTCGAAAAATGATACTTAATTTCTAAGAATAAAACTTAATTTCTAAAAATGAATCTTAATTCACAAAATAAAACTGAAACATGAAACTTTATTTACAAAAACAAAACTTTATTTACAAAAATGAAACTTTATTTACAAAAATGAAACTTTATTTACAAAAATAAAACTTAGTTTTCAAAATTATTTCAAAAAATTAGTTTACACAATTAAAATAAGATTGAGACTTTTCCCAAAATTTAATCACAGAAATAATGTAAAAATCAATGGGGTTCCAATTTTGCGTTCAATCAGGGGCCATAATCCAGGAAGTTACGATCCGATATGCGCAAATATCGAAAGGAACTAAGACCTTTGGGTTATAACCATGCATTTCAAGTTTCATCAAAATCCAACTAAAATTGTGACCTCTACAGGGTCCACAACCATATATACCTTTTTTAACAGTATTCGCGTACAAACGGCGGCCATTTTGTATGGCAATTTTGGTCCGATTTTCCCGAAATTCGAACTCAACCTCCCTTACGGTGTAACGGTAATATAATAAAACGTTTTTTTAAATCGGATAATTGTGACCTCCAGAGGGACCATAGGCGTATAATCAGGGGGCCATAATTCAGGAAGTTACGATCCGATATGCGCAAATATCGAAAGGAACCAAGATCTTTGGGTTATAACCATGAATTTGCAAGTTTCATCAAAATCGAATTAAAATTGTGACCTCTACAGGGTCCACAACCATGATATACCATTTTTTAACAGTATTCGCGTACAAACGGCGGCCATTTTGTATGGCAATTTTGGTCCGATTTTCCCGAAATTCGAACTCAACCTCCCTTACGGTGTATCGGTAATATAATCAAACGTTTTATTAAATCGGATAATTGTGACCTCCAGAGGGACCATAGGCGTATAATCAGGGGGCCATAATTCAGGAAGTTACGATCCGATATGCGCAAATATCGAAAGAAACCAAGATCTTTGGGTTATGACCATGAATTTGCAAGTTTCATCAAAATCGAATGACAATTGTGACCTCTACAGGATCCACAACCTTGATATACCATTTTTTAACAGTATTCGCGTACAAACGGCGGCCATTTTGTATAGCAATTTTGGTCCGATTTTCCCGAAATTCGAACTCAACCTAACTTAGGATGTAACGGTGATATAATCAAAAGGTTTTTTAAATCGGATAATAATTGTGACCTCAAGAGGGACCACAAGATAAAAAAAGGGGATTTTTCGGACAATCAAGGACCATAATTCAGGAAATTACGTTCCGGTAGGCGCAAATATAGATGGAACCAAGATCTTTGGGTTATAAACATACATGTCAAGTTTCATCAAAATCGGTTCAAAATTTTGACCTCTACACTGTTCACAAGTTAAAAACGTGATTTATCGTACAACCAGGGGTCATAACCCATGAAGTTACAGACCGATACATGCCAATATCCAAAGGAGCCGAAATCGTTTGAGGATAAACCTATATTTCAAGTTTCGTCAAAATCGGGTAAGAATTATGACCTGTAGAGAGTCCACAAACAATTGTGGACGGACAGGGGCGACGACATAATACGTCCACATGAAAATGTGGGCGTATAAAAATCAATGGGCTTCAAATTTACAGAAAGGACGGACACTTTATTTTATGAAAATTAGCAGCTTCCTCAACCGCCTTTATTCTTTTTAGGTCAAGGTTGTACACACCTTTATTCACAAGTTGTCGCGTATTATCATAATGTTCCTTTATCATAGACCTGCACTGCTTATCTTTATTTTTACACCATGCGGTGAGTTGTTCTTTTCCTGGCGTATTACAGAATTCAAACAATACCCACATTACCTTTGTTTTAAATGGTTCACACATTTTTTGAGTATCTTGTTCCATTTTGAGTACCGTATTATTAACAGCTGCGCAATAAGCTTGACGATTTACAATATTTTGATCATCTTTATAATATTTGTCGTGCAATGTCACGTGTAAATCAGGTGACATATCGGTAGAAGTCAGTTTGTGGTCTGGAATTTTATGAACTTTGGTGTAATTATGAAAATCTGCGTTTCTAATGTCTAGATGCCAATCATATCTCTCCTTTTCAAAATAAAATGCATATGTCATGATGGTATTTACTGGACTCATGCACATCACAGAATCTGTTGACCCAACTTTAATAAAGGCTTCGTCTATCGTTGAAACGTTGACGTATTTTAAGATGTAATTCCTACAATTGATTATTGTGTCTCTCCAGATATACACAGGAAAATAAGTCATAAAATCTGACGGCATGCGCTTCCCGATCATTTGTTCGGTTAGTTTGTCCCACCTACGTACCCAAAAATGCTGAAACGTGTTCATTCCTTTTACGCGAATTTTTTTCCCGGAAAGAATATTTTGTGGTGTGACTGGAGTAGTAAATTTACTATCAGTATCTATCCAAGCTACTATCGGTGTTGTAATGAATTTGTCCATAATAAAACTAGAATACAGTTGACGATTGTAGCCACTTGGTGAAGATTTCACGCCAGTTAAAACACGTTTGTTTTTAGGCAGAGGTTCGTAGTAAATCTTAATATTTATTCCAAGCTTTTCCTGATACTTTTGAATATTCTTCGCGAATTTGTGATCATCTTTGGATTCTTTGTCCAGTATCACACCCAGATTTCCAAGATGATTTGACCAATACAATGTCAGACTTCTCAACATCGTGCAATAAAAATATTGTAATAGCTTAGCTTTGCTAGACATTCTAACCGTTAACGTCATATCCGGAACGTCTTTAAAATGATGGTCCATCATATGATGTACCGGTGCCGTTTTATGATTAGTTGTTTGGTTTGTATTGGATATACCGTGATGTACCGGAACTTTTTTGATACTAGTTGTTGAGTGTATATTGGACATAAGTTGATGTACCAGGGCCGCCTTACCACTAGTTGTTTGGTGTATATTGGACATAAGTTGATGTACGAGAGCTGTCTTATCACTACTTGTTGAATTCATATGAAGGCTTAACATGAAACCTGCAGTTCCTAGAATGGTCACTACAACATATAATTTTACGGTCTTCATTTTACCCTGAAACAGAAAGGAGCAGTTAGATATTTGATATTTGTTTCTAAAACACATATAGTAATAGAAGCTAGACCTTGGTGTGGTAATAAATAAAGTTCTTCTTGTGGGCTTTGTTTTACAGGTGGTGCAGTCATGCTGCACTTACTATTAGGGTAGAGTTTTAGCCCTTCCTATTGCAAAATGTTCTCGATGGGGTTAATTTTAGGGTTTCCCCGAGATTCTATTCTGAGTATCGCCCTTATTGTTAACATTATTTCACGTTTTAGCTGCTCTGAAGATTAAAATGTAATTACTATTTTCAAAATTTCTCTTCAATTGCCTGATAAAAGAATTAAATAAAGAAATCTAGTTATTAATATTTTCCTTAGTTTAAGATGTTTTACATCTCATTTTAAAAAAACTACTTAAAACAAATTTATTTAATCAGGATTTTAACTGACTGTATGCAATGGTTTACATCTTGTTGTTTATTTATGATTACATTGTCACTTTGTAAAGTGCCCCTATAAATATGCTGTAATAATAATAATTTTATCGGTCAAAAATTTGATATTATAAGACAACAACTGGTGTAGAGATGTGTATGGTGGGATATTTGTGGGTATGTATAATAATATTATTGTCTTGGATAATTATTCTCCATTGTCAGTATATTTTGACTGCGGAATGAGTTTGCTGAAAGCAATGACCAAGGGACAGACTCTCTCACAAGTTAGTCCTGAGGAATGCCAGAATTTTATGGTATAAATGGTATCGTCCTACAAAAGTCTAGGACCAAGATTGTTCCGGAAATATAATATAATTATATAATCGCGTGTGTTTTCATTACTATTTTTAGCGAAAAGACAAAAAATGTGACTTAGATCGTTCTTCCCCTGGACTCTTCGTAAGTAAATCTAACTGCTTACCGTAAATTTTTTCCTTTCCTATTACGATTCTAGTGTCCATAGATAACTACACACTGTTTATTACCACAAATTTCGCCTGTGTTCACCTATACCAATCTTACATTTACAGTAACACATGAATGATTTTATTATTTTTATTTTTGTAGCAAACTCACAGCGTTCAGAAACTGTTCCATTCAATCAATGTCGAAAGACAATTGGCACCCCAGTCAATTTTACTGGGCAACTTTTCAATGCTAAACGATGGTGTTTCAATCCGTGTGGACGCATGTACAAAGTAAACGAACATATTAGTGAGAAAATAAGACCTTGCTTACTTCGCTAGAGTCAGTATGAGCCACACAACACACTGTTAAAAATACGTCCCCTCCTATCAAATTACAATTTCGCAGCCACGACACTCTAACTGTAGGTCAACGTCCACATTCAAGAATGTCGGTCATACAAGAAACGAAATGTACAGGCTTTCCACCCGGATTGACACCCCCTGTCGTTTAGTAGTGAAAAGCTGTCGAGTAAAATTGACTGTTCTCCAATTGTTTTCGACATTGATTCAATGGGACAGCCCCTGAACTATATCTACACCTGAATCAGTTCCACCCTGTTGACCATGCGGTATATTATAATATAATAATATATGATTGACCATAGCATTATGTACATACACATTAGCCAATCAGATATATATATATCAGTTGAAAGGTCAAATGTGGGTCTAGATATTGACGACAGTAGGCCTAGGTTGTTGTAGGCCTATTTGGCTTTTGTCGGCTGATCGGGGGTGGGCCACTTCCTTTAATTTGACTGTCAATATTTTTTTTCCGTGTTTTTTACAAAATAATTGTTTTAACCAATTAAAATAATGCTGTTTAGGTGGTTTTGTTTGCAGTGGGGATTTAATGGGCTGAAACAAATTTTTAATTTTACCCACCCCTTTTTGGGAAATTATGCGTAGGCAGACACGCTACTGGTAACGTTTTGCTACAGAATGGAACAGTCTTTGATATCAAATATTAAAATAAGCTTCATTTTCCGCAGTGCTCGGTTGTTTTATGTGGGTTTTTTGAGGGGGGGGGGGCGGTATCCTCCGCCTCATTTTATCTTTATTATAATTTGGCGAGATAGCTTAAATTATTATATTGCTGTATTGCAGTTTACCACGTATGTCTGTACGGGATGTAGAGATGGGTAACATGGAATGACACAACACCTTATACTTATCCGATGCAGGGCCCAGAATGTTGAGCTGGAGAAGGTGCAAATGAAAATGTGAGCATATAAAAATTCAAAGACGTAATGCTTACACAAATATTCAAATAGTTTTCAAGTCGATTCGAAACAGATTTTTTTTTTTTTTTTTTTTTTTTTGCTTTTCTATTTCAATACTGTCAATTAAAACCAATAGACTTTAAAATCTCAATGTCTTGTATGTTGTATTTAATTATATTATTCAGTGAAATCAATTGAAACAAGCCAAAATTGAGGCTGATGTTGAGGTATTGATGTAATGAAATTTTACACCAGGTTTGATCACTCTGGCTAATAATAAGAACTAAAATTATTTTGTCCCAAAGCATGAACCAATCAAATTGCTTATCTTGGCTTAACCTAAGCAAAAAATGGAAGTCGAGCAGCAAATGGGATCATTATCCAGTAAATATCTGAGCTATCCGATGGCATCTGGAGTTGATTAATGTCTTGATAATATAATAAATTTCTAATTGATAATTTAGACAACATTTCGGGCCTAGAGAAAGACCTGCAATTGACATATTTAGCTCTTGCATAATGTATGTTTAAGATAGGTTGCCAGGAAATAAAAACACATGCCCACAGCAGCTCTAGAAATATTTAATGGAAATTGTTGACATTAATAGACCCCTGTTTCACAAATTTAATAAGGGCCATAACTACCAATAACTCTAAAATTAATAAACAGAATTTTCAAAAATTAAATAGTCTTCTTTTGTTTTACTAATCTAAACAATGCATAGATTAAGCTTAAATTTCAAAAAGACTGGATGATAATTTTGGGCGTAATAAGGTTCACAGTTCAACAAAGTGAAACAAGGGCCATAACACTAGACGTAATAAACAGAAATTATTGAAATTAAATAGGGTTCTTCATCTCACTAATGTAAACCACATTTTCATGTGGGCGTATAAAGCCCGACACACTCGAGACTCTGCGATTGAGATCCAACATTTACCCGAAGAGCAACCTTCTATCGTCTACGTCCAAAAAGTATAAAAGGGGGACCTGTACTTCGAATTGATTCTGTTAGTAACGATGGCTCGCACGAAGAATACACAGAGGAAACATCCACCCCCAGGTCTTCCCAGAGCAATGTTCCCGACCACTCTGGCACCGGATCTTCGCGATCCCACGGTGCGAAGGCCGACTCGCCCGAAAATGAGGGCACCTAGACCACAATTGTTGCCCTCGTTAACGCCACCCGCGAGTCCCTTGTCTCCCTTTCCGGTCACACCACCACGCCTCACGTCACCACCTTCCCCGTCTCGACCCGTCTCTCCGATCAATCGAAGACCGAGGAAAGAAAAGAAGAATTCTATGAAAGGACTGAAGGCCTTCATTCGCAAGTTACAACATCTGACTCCCGATATGGCTTATGGACAGTTGGCCAAGAATACGGGCAGGGCGCGTGTTGGTTTGTTGCAGTGGTTCAAACTGGCGGCCAATCATTTGCTGAATGGTAACATCCAACCACTGCATGCCCAGCACAAGAAATGGGTGGAACGAAATCGACAGGTGTTGACCCAACTGACGGAGAAAAACATGCCAACGACCGAAAAACTCTCCCTGATCATGAAACCCGGAGGACGTGGATTTTTCGGGGGTGTGTTGATTCGAATCTTGGTGCGATGGAAGGAAAGACTGCAAGAGGAAAGAAACAAGCAACGAAATAAATTCATTCGACGGACCGCTCAGCGTGGAAAGGGATTGATCACCGAGCAGACGGACCAACATCGAGCATTGCTTCGTAAAATGAGTAATCCACGAACATCACCCGACGTCAAAAGGCGACTTCTCAACCAACAGGGTGGTGCGTTTGGAGCATTGCTCGCTATAGCTCTCCCGGCTTTGGCTCCCTTGGTATCTAAACTATTGGGAGGACAACAGGGTGGTAAACATCCCTTCCTTAGAAGGCACGATAAAGCGAACGCTATGGCTCCCGAGTTATCTAAACTATTTGGGGGGGTAACCTATTGGACAGAAAGGTATAAAAAGGGAACCGGAGAACGGCCTCGAGCTCAGTCATGGAGACACTGCGGTATCTATTGAACACTGCACCCAAAGACCGCCCTCTTTTACTCGAGACCCAACCCATCGTCGACGGTGTGTGCGAGTGTATTGGAAACCTGATTCGCGGTAACGTTCCTGTGACGGAGAAAGAAATCAAACGCTTGAAAAAAGACGCCCTCTTGTTACGGCGTTTGGGCACGTCCAAAACACCTTGGAAGACACGTCGACGACTTCTGAAACAACAAAAACGGGGATTCTTCACCCGGTTGCTCCGGTCATTCCCGAAAGATGAAATTCGCCAAGAAAATGAAACTGGTACCCTTCGACGGACCCACCGACGTCAAACCCATCGAAGTCAGACAGGTCGAACCCGCGTACGATCGAGATCCACTGCAGCAAGCCGTCGAGAATGTTCACCAAGACATGCAACACGTGCTAAACGATTCAACTCTTACCGACGAAAATAAAATGCAACGGTACGGACAGTTGTTACACCGTTATCAAACGATGCAAAAGAAAAGAAAACAGACCATTCCCTTGTCGGAGGAGAACATACCCGAGCAAAAAGAAGAAACTTCGGAGGCACCCATCCTGGAGTCGGTCCCCCGTGTCTATCAACTTCGGGCTCGCCTTTTGTTGAAACACATGAAAGAAAAGACACCTTGGTCGTGGAACGAAGACTTGGAATTGCTTCGGAATGGAGTGCGCGTACCCAACACCAATGCCATTGACATCGTGAACGACTTGGTTCGTCGGCGAAAGAATACCCAGGCTCCCTTGGGATGGTTTGGGGTGATGCAAAGTTTAAAAGCTACGAACGTACCGCGCGAAGCCATCGGGAATCAAGAAAGGTGGAACGTGTTGTCCACGCCACCGACACGGACTCCGCCGCGACCCCCGCGAAAGAAGAAAATCTCCAGTACGGATACCCCTAGTACGCCTACTGGACAAGTCAGATCTGCAAGTACACCTACCAGGAGAGCCAGATGGATCCCTCTGCAAAAACTATAAATAGCCTGTTCACATGACAATCTGCTGAAACATGGAACGAAAGCTGAAGAAAGTCTATTACGATCCGAAACACCCGGCCGCTTTCGGTGGAGCCCTGGGTCTCCACAAAGCTACCGGCGTGTCCTTAGACAAAGTCAAGACATGCTTGAAACAACAAAGGGCGTACACCTTGCACAAACCACTGAAAAAGAAATTTTCTCGGACGCCCACAGTGGTGGCCGGCATAGATCATCAGTGGCAAGCCGACTTGAGTGATATGTCCGCCTTGGCCAAACAGAATGGGGGATACAGATATTTACTGTGTGTCATCGACGTGTTTTCAAAGTACGCTTGGGTGTTGCCCCTCAAAAACAAGACGGGAAACAGTTTGGTGGACTCCTTTCGTCGAATCTTTCAAAGTCGACAACCCTTACGACTTCAAACGGACAAAGGTACCGAATTCCTCAATCGAAAAATGCAGGCGTACCTGAAGAAGAAAAAGAAAAAAAATCATTTTTTCGTGACACACAACGTCGAAACCAAGGCCAGTGTGGTGGAACGATTTCAACGGACATTGAAAGAGCGCATGTGGCGATACTTTACTCATCGACAAACACAACGGTACATCGACGTGCTAGACGAACTGGTTCGGGCTTACAATGCTAGACGACATCGGACCATCGGTATGGCACCAAAAGATGTCCGCCCCGAACACGAATGGATGTTGACAACACCTCCACGTCCCCCGAAAAAGAAAAAAAACAATGGATCTCGGTACGACCGTACGTTTGGCTTTACCGAAACATGGTGCCTTCGACAAAGGTTACTGGCCGAACTAGACTCTAGAAACGTTCAACGTGACACCCAACGTTGGTCCCGGTTACAAACTTTTGGACGAAAGAGGTGAACCCATACAAGGCACCTTCTATCCCGAAGAATTGCAAGCGGTCCAAGTCAACGATGATGAGATCTTTCCCATTGAAAGAGTACTCGAAAGAAAAAAAGACAAAGTATTGGTGAAATGGTTGGGCTATCCGGCGAGTTTTAATTCGTGGATCGATAGGACCAGTCTCCAAAACATATAAATAGGAGCAGTACACAAAACGTATAAATAGGAGCGAGAAACGCCGGTGTCAGTCAACATGCAAGACGAAACCACGTCCACCACATCGCAGACGACATCCCACCATTGGTCGCTGTTGGGAAAACGCGTACCACAAGCGGAAATCGTCTTTTTCTGTCAAGTGATATTAGTGTACGTCGTGGCTGGAGTTTCTTTGTCCCAATTGGCCTTGAAACCCGACGGATCACAGACTACATTGTGGACAGCCTTACTCTCCAGTACCTTGGGTTACCTGTTACCTTCTCCGACCTTGAAAACCAAACACAATGAACAACTAACTACCCTTTTACGTCACGCTCCCTAGTGACAGTTCCAGTAAGTGGTATCCCGACAACACTGGAGACTTTTGGCAAGTGGCATTTGCCCTATCCGTATCACGTATCCGTATCGTATACGTGACACGTTGCGTCAGAGTAGTTTTAGAGTTTGGGCAAATTCTTGTGTCGCGTACGTATGCGGCACTGAGCTGAGCTTAGTTCTGTACAGTATGATGGCAAATATCTACCAAGATCACCACCCCATGAGCTATTATAAAAAATTAATGTCGCATCTTATTAAAAAACATCTTTGACTTCGATTCGACAGCAATTTTCGGTTTCACTAATTTATCATTTATACCCCTTTACCATAGAATCACATCATTTACAGATTTGCTAGTTCGCATATCTACCTAAATGTAGCACGTAGATCAACCAGCGTGCAGACAGGCGGGAAAAGTATGAAAATTCCTGAGAAAAACCATCAAAAATAATGATTAAATTCCAGTCTTTATTATGGTTAAATTCACATCAAATATACACCTTCGTGTTCTTGGATACACATAGATTCATAAAAACGCTATGATACATTTCAGCGTCCAAAAAGACGACAATGTTATACGGACCTTCTCCGTATGAAAGCTATTCGATACGGGACGCCGTATCCGTGTGCCGTTTCACGTATGAGAAATACACACACATTGATGACGTCACACACAAAATCCATACGGATACGCGATACGTACTAGGAATTTGCGCTTGCCAAAAGTCTCTACTATGTCCACGTATCGAACGCACTTGGACCCCCCACTCCGTCTCGATCATCGGGAATGGGAAGTGGGTCTGGCCGTGGCCAGCTTACCCAAAAAATGGAACAATGTCGATTACCTATACAACACGATTGGCCTACGCCTTCATCCCTGGGAAAATTCGATTGAAGAACCCGAACAAAAGATATGCCTGGATCGCCTAGACTTGGATCCCTCGTACTGTTTCAAGGGTGTAAAGGACGAAGAGATCAAGGGATCGATCGAAATGGAAACGCACATCAAGAGCGACGACTACGAGACGGTTGAGCACATCATGGATGTCCTGAACACTCAACTAGACGGTTTGTGGAAACTGTTCCCCATTCGCAAGCACCTCGGCAATCAACCCGTCCGCTTAGATCCCAACAACAAGGAAATGACCGACCACGAAAAGCAACAGCAAAGAAATTACGAAACTCGAGAGATGATGCGGCAAGGGGCCGAGCAAACAGGTCCCTTCGTTTCTTTCAAGAAAGACCACACCAGAGACAGAGTGTACCTGCAGATCAACCACATGGAAGCGCTTTACTACTTTGACGTGTTGCCGAAAATCGAACTCCGCCTGCATTGCCCCGTCGTGTCCATGTTGGGGTGGCCTGGAAGCGATTTGTTGATTTCCCTGCAGTCAATAGCTTTGACCGGCACGGATGGCCAAAGTCTACGACATTTCTACGCCGACTACCCCCCACACTTACAAGTAAAGTACAATCTGTTTTACCTGTACACGGACATTATCGAAAACCAGATTGTGGGTGACATGACGGCACCATTGATAGATGTGATTCCCTTTGATCAACTGTATCATCGTCCTTCCAGTTTTCATTACTATCCCCTGCAGTACAATCTACTAAACTCCATTGGGGTCTATATAAGGAATGGAATGGGCGAAGCCGTGCCATTTGTCGATGGTAAGGTGGTACTCCAACTTCATTTTCGCCGTCGACGATGATTCGGGTGTACAAAAGCGGTACGCTCAGGCAGCGAGGGTCCGGTGGTAGTCCATTGGTGTACAAGGGAGGAATTCTGCGACAACGGGGTGCCGGGCGATGGTCGGGATTGTTGAATGCCGTTAAATCGGTCGGAAAGACACTGTGGTCGGCCGGCAAAGCGGCCGTGAAAAAAAATGCAGCCCAAGTGCTACCCAAAATGGGACAGAGCGTGCTCGACGCCATCAGTGGTCGGGAAAAATGGAACTGGAAGAAAGTCGCTCAGGACACGCTACGGCCCGCAGTGTCAAACACAATGTCCGACACACTGAAGAACGTGGTCGCACACCTGGAACCTATAAAAGAACCCCCGCGATACCCGTCCACTTCACATCGCCCGAAGAGGAAGAAGAAGACACAGGTCACCTCTCACAAACGACGCAAACCAGATATCTTCGACCATGGCTACGCAGGTAATGCGCAATGATTCCTGTCCCTGCGCGCGAGACGAATTGCAGAATTTGTTCAGCGTACCCGACACGCAGACGGCCATACACAAGGTGACCCAAATCAGAAAGTATACTATGACGCCCGATCTGAACCACGACGGACCCATCGAATTTTATATTTCCAATGCCACCACCGATTTCATCGATCTGGCTAACATGACACTACACGTGGACCTGAAGGTGACCAAGAATGATAGTCAAGTCGCACCGGTCAACAATCTGTTTCATTCGTTGTTCAAAGACGTCAAATTACGCTTGGGAAAAGATGCCGAAACCTTGGTCACCGCGTCTCTGCCCAACTATCCCTACCGGGCTTACTTGGAGAATTTGCTGAGTTTCGGTAAGGGAGCCAAGAACGATCACCTGTCAAAACAAGTCCTGTGGGAAAAAGATACCGCCGGGCAGTTCAATTCCACGAAATCCGTCGCCACCGGTGCGGACGGTGCACGACAGGACCCGGTTAACAAAGGATTGGAACAACGCCAGAAAACCATCGCTGTCTACACTTGGACATGTGCTTACAGGATCGGTATCTGCTGGACGGTGTGGACCTGCGATTGAAATTGGAAAAGCAGTCCCCGAAATTTTTTCTGATGTACGGCGAAGGCAACGATGCAGAAGACTACAAAGTCGAGTTCACCAAAGCCTACCTGGATATCCCATTCGTCACTCTGGCTCCCAGCACATACGCACGCGTGGCCGAGCAACTTCAATCCTCTAACGCCAAATATCCTCTGAAGCGCGTGGTGGTCCGAGACATGGTGATTCCTGACAATCGCCCTAGTCACGTCCTAGACAATCTGTTTGTCAACGAAAGCCTGCCCAAGAGATTAATCGTGGGTATGGTACGTAACACGGCCTACGACGGAAGAAAAAACAGAAATCCCTTCCAATTCGAACACAATCAATTGGAAAACATCAAACTGACCAAGAACGGGGAAATTGTGGACGAATACGACGTCAACTTTGCCCAGCGACAAGCCATCGCACCATATCTGGATTTGATGAAAAGAGTGGCCGTCTTAAACACCCGAGAAGACCTGGACCTTCCTTTCAACGACTATATCAATGGGTACACTTTGTATTGTTTCGATTTGACCAACGACCACGGTGCCGACGGTAACTACTTTCATCCGAAAGCGGCGGGTAACCTGTCTTTGGAACTCAAGTTCGGTGCGGCCCCGACCAATCACCTCAGTCTTGTTCTGTTTGCCGAATACGACAATGTCTTGGAAATCGACGCTAACCGACAAGTCATCACCGATTGGTGAAGCTCTCTCCAATGAACAATTGACACGGGCATTAGAAACACATCTCCCCTCTAACATATTCGGGGGCGTGTGGGCTCGTAATCACCTGTATACACTGCGACCAACCTCGTATCCCAAAGCCTACGTCAACACGGACGACGAAGACCAACCTGGTAAACACTGGACCGTGTTTGTGTGCGAAAAACCAGAACACGTTACCTTCTTTGATTCCTACGGCAATTCTCCTGATGTCTACGGAGAAGCCTTTCGACGTTTCGTCCAAGATCTGCAACTCCACTACCAACCCCGATGGATTCAAGCACTCGACAGTGTCGTCTGCGGACATTATTGCTTGTATTATTTGTGTCATCGATTTCACGTACCTTTCTGTTTTCGGTCATGTGTATCGTGTGAACGATATACTCGTCGAACAATGGACTAGGGATCATGTTCCCGATTTACAACCGGAACAGAAGAAAGGACAAAGATGCCGCTGTTTTTTTGCTTTGTAAATTTGCTTATTTTAATGCATGCTTTTTATTTCCTTCAATTTTAAGATTTCTTTTGTAGTTTTATGGTAACCATTTCATATAATCCAATTCTCTGTAACTTTAGTTCAATAAAATGCTTTGTCAGCAACATATCACGTGTCTGTTGTTTTTTTCACCCACGTCTCGCCCTCTGATTGGTGTAAAATGGTATCGGCCCAGCACATTAGACTCGTCCCGAGGCATAAATTGCAGCGTCGAAGCCAAAAGAAGTCACAGTCGAAATGGATCGAAAAGATTACAGATTTTGTCAGACTTGTGGGGGTTACTACAATGTGTTTAGGGGTAATCGATCGGATGCTGATTACCTGATATGCTTTTGGTGTGGGATAGAAATTGGAAATACCTGTCATAGACGACACAAACATCTTGTCAAATGCCCAAAGAGACCCATACCACTGTGGTCAGATCATCCAAGATGTTCCTGTTAGTGTAACATGAAGACCAACGGCCCTTTTCAGGGCCAACTTAATCAATGTAAAAGAGTTTTTTCCCCGCCCTCTCTTCCCCCCTTCTTCTTCTTCTTCTTCTCTCTCTCTCTCTCTCTCTCTCTCCCCCTCTCTCTCTCTCCGCGCGCCCCTCTTTGTCGGTCACGCACCTGAATAACCACACCTGTCAGGTCAAAACGAACTAGGTCGTACAAAGTCACGGCGAACTAGGTCACTCGAACAGGTCACGATGTATTAGGTCACACCGAACTAGGTCACCGCGAACTAGGACAAGGGGTCACTCAGTGCAGGGGTCATCAATTATGGTCTGAATAAGTTAATTAATGTCTAATTGATAATTTACATAACATTTCAGGCCTAAAGAAATACTCGTAATAGGCAGATTCTGCTCTTGCATAATGCATATTTAATGGTTGTTATCTTTCAAAAGCACTAATTAATTTTATATTACTGTCTTTCAGGTGTGTGTTTTGTCAATATGCCACTTATTAAATATCATTGTTGATGACATACAAGCAGGATTTCACGAAGAGCTGTATCAAGTTAAACCATAAAATTTAGAAGACAGTTGCCCTCATTGCCATTGGATACCTCCACTTTTGGCTACAATAGATGTATGTTAAATGTTTTAATCAAGAATATAATGATTACTATAATATCAAAGGCTTGTCTTCTTATAATATTATAAAGATCTTACCAATTCTGCGTACAGCTTTGAAAAATAGTTCAAGGTGATCTTGGCTTAATTTATATGTTAGCAGATACTTTAGTGGGTGCACACCAGTGTAAAAAAGATCTGAAGACAAACCAAGGATGCTGTCGATATTTGATGATCATTGCCATAAATCCTGTTTTCCTGAAATTAGCAGCGTTTTAAATAGATTAATATTCTTTGCTTTTAAAAGATACAAGAAAAATACAGTCGTTAATGATTTCTATTTTCAGTTATATGTTAGTGTAAAAGATTGACTTGTATAAAATTATTCATTTAATATAATTTATGATAAGGCAGAAATATGCCAATATATGTAATCTTATAAATTGATGACTTCATTAAAGATAATAATGATTACCCATTATAAAAATAACATAACTCAGCATTCAATAAAGCTATATGTAGTAAAAAGGAAAAACAGAAATTAAATATATATCTTTAACAAAACTGTTTAAACAAAAATGAATATCTTATAATTACTATAATTACAGTTTATGTTCAGAATTAATGGATATACAATTATGTATTGTATTCAGTAAATATTTCAAAAGTGAACAACCAGGTATAGAAAAACTAGTTGTGCTATAAATATTATATATATTAATGATGTTCACTAATTAATGACTCCTGTAATAATCATGCATCTAAAAATAAACAATTCGTACATTAGGTAATAATATAAAACAAAGTTTAACTCCAAATAAAATCTAAAACCAACATCATAATTAGTATCACCTTCGACTACTCGACACTAATATTCTATCAGCAGTTCTTAGAGACAGTAAATAAGACTTGGTTTCAAAAAGAAATTCCATAATATACTGAATATTATGTGGCGTAAGTGGTTTCTTATAACCTTTTCCATGGGCCAACAGAAATGAAATGAATTGGGGTTTAAATTTAATGTCCTACTGTACAACTTGGACTGGGCTAATGAAGACGGGCATATGACATACATATCGAATTCCAACAGTCAAGGGACCTCTTACGCGTACGCCAATGTATACACAAGACCTCAGTTTTTTCTCCAATTTGAACGACTAGATAACTGTCTTTGTCACGTCTTCCGTCTTGCAATACTGACATAGGGAAACCACGCCCGAAAAATAAAGGATGAAATTTTGCGACAAATCGTTAAAAAGATAAAAACTGAATAAGTTCAGTTTGGTGTAATTATAGACATCTCAGGAAATGAACAGGAGACGATATGTATCCAATACACCGCCGACAATTTACAGATCTAGGAGGATTTCATTGGATTATATTCGACCGAATCTACAACCGGTTCTGCGCTTGTAGATCTGTTAAAAGACTGCTTCGTTCGGTTGACCTTGCCGTTAAACCAAATACGTTCTCAAACTTATGATGGCGCCAGTAACATGTCAGGTCGCTTCCAAGGTTGTCAGGCACTTATCAAACAATCCCAGACCCTTGCTCTCTATACTCATTGTGGTGCCCATGTCAGGCATTTAGTTACTTCTAATTCCGACAGTGAAGCCGTTTTCATCAGGGACGCCCTCGACTGTATTCAAGAACTCGGGAATCTGTACAAGAAGTCCGGGAAGTTCAAAAGTCTTTATCATGATGGTGACAATATCGACGATCCATTTATAGAGCGACGTCCCTGAAACCAATATGTCCGACGAGATGGCTCACTCGGAAATCTGCCGTCCTTTCTGTTCTGGATAATTAGCAGAATGTATTGAATTCTTTGCAGAAATCTGCATGCACGTTCGGTACAGATGTTGCTGCACGGACAAGCGGCCTGTACAATAATCTGATAAAAGCCAAGACGATCCTTGGTCTCCGCGATACCTGTTTTACAGTGTTTTGAAGGCTTGAATAAGGCATTACAAGAAAAAACGCAGACTGTTGCGGGTATGCTGGAAGCAGCGGTGAAGGTGATGGAGAACTGATGGAGCTGCGAACATCAGAGTGCTTCCACACGATCTATTCTAACGTAGATGACGACATTCAGAGCTTGGATTTTGAGGTCTTTGTTCTTCCCCGTGCGATAAAAATCCCTAAACGAATAGGTGGCGGTGACACCAATCTGGTGGCTATTTCTGCTGAGGACTTTTATCGCCAACAATATTTCAAAATGCTAGATGCCGCCAGGAATAATTTGGACGTTTATTTCACCTCGACTGACTTGGCCCGCTACGGTAAATAAACGGAAATGCTGGTATCCGGACAATACGATGGTGAAATTGTTTCTGCGGATCCGGAACTGAATCGGGACTTGGATCAATAATTGCCATTCTTCAAGCGCCAGTTTTCGGCCAAATCTATTTCCCTTGTGCACGAAGCGTTCCTCAGTATGTCACCTGAAGTGAGGCGGATGTTCCCTTCTGTTGAAGCTCTTCTCCGTCTCACACTGCTGAACCCGGCTAGTTCCTGCTCAGCCGAGCGATCCCGCATTACAGATACTAGACGATCACAAGGCTAATAAAATAAGCTGTTAAGAGAAGAGAGTATGAGTCACGCGTTGGATGTGGGGTGTTTTTGGCGATTCATAGCTCGTATAGTGCTAAAATATTCATCCGTATTTAGCTCTTTAAACTAAACATTTAGCTATATTTACATTTATTAAATTAACTAGGTGTATTCACCTGTCCAACCCTCTGACAATTGGTTCTGCACTTAATGTTGAACGAATGCTAATAAACGTTTCTCATACTCGCAGGGGAAGTAACTCCAGTCTTTTGGGGTGGTCGGCGTATTTATGGTTTAAAATATATATAGGGTTCAGCGCAAGACACCTGTATTGACCGTGGAAGTCTGGATTTTCAGACTTGTTTCCCCTTTGTACTGTTGCTGGACGAAGGGCATGGCAAGGAACAGCGTATAATCGTTCGGATGGTACCAAAAACAGAGGTCCAGTGTGTACATCGCAAGTACAAGAACCCTTGTCAGTTTAAATTCGATGTAAGAATAGGCATAGTGTCGTTGCCCGCGCTAATATTCCTCATAGCAGTTTGTATGTCCGTTGTCATTAGTCCAGTTTGACCAGAACCATCGGACGTTAAAGTTAATACATTACCCAAAAATCTAAATCCGTCTTCATTAGCCTAGTTCGGAGAACAGTAGGACGTTAAACCCCATTTCAGTTCATTTAAAAAATCTAAATAATGACAACTTTTTCGTAATCATGGATGTTTGTAACATGTATGGCAGCATTTCCAATTACGTATGCTTTCAGGCCGTAGAATATTGGCTGGACAAACATCCTGAATGCAGTAATGGAAGAATTTTTTTTAAAAAAGTCATCCTCAAAACCAAACGAATCATCCTGGCTGACTGCACTTTTACATTTAGGGAAACCAATTACAATTACAAACATAACGCTAACGCTACAATATACGTCCACATTCCTGCTTTGATTGATATGGTACTTTGTCAAGAAGGCTAGGCGTTTGGTTTGTTTAGCGTTGAGGGTCGTGCACCAACATTAATAGTTACCGTCCTTAGAGTATAAGGAATAACTATACCAAGATAATCCATTCAGAATTGTGCCTTCCTAACACTAAAGGCAAAAAGTGGGCGTGGCTCTGCCCCTGGGGGTCGGGACATTCGTCAAAATCAATAGTGGACGCCCTCGGGCTATAAGGAATACATAAACCAAGTACCAAGCTGATTCATTCAGAATTGCGGCCTGTAAACGACAAACACAAAAATTGGTTGTGTCTTGCCTGTGTGAGTCGGCACATGCAGTTGAGGTCCTTAGGCTATATGGAATACATATCCCAAGTTTAAAGACGATCCATTAAGAATCGTGGCCTGTAGACAACACACATAGACACGAAGTAAAAATGGGCATGGCTCTGCCCCTGGGGGTTAGGAAATCACCAAAACAATAGGGGTCATCTTTAAGGTATAAGGAATAGGTTTGTAAAGTTTTAAAAGGATCTGTTAAGAATTGCATCCTGTAGGCGAACACAAGACACAAAAGCATTGGGCGTGGCTCTGTCCCAGGGGGTCCGTCATGCACCAAAAATAATAGTGGTCAGCCTTAGGGTATAAGGAATAAGTATAAAAAAAGTTTTCAAGACGATCGATTAAGAATTGTGGGCTGTAGGTGACACACAGACAGACAAAAAAAGGGCGTGGCACTGTCCCTTGGGGTTGGGCATGCACCAAAAACAATAGGGATCTTCCTTAAGGTACCAAGAAAAAGTATTCAAAGTTTCAAGATGATACATTAAGAAATGCAGCCTGTAGACGACAGACAAAGAAATACAAGAAATGGGTGATGCTGTCCCACGGGGGTCGGGCATGCACCCAAAACAAAAGGGGTCATCCTTAGGGTATAAGGAATAAGTATTTTAAGTTTCAAGATGACCGATTAAGAATTGTGGCCTGTAGGCGACACACAAAAAGAAAATGGGCGTGGCTCTGCCCCTGGGGGTTGGGCATGCACCCCAAATGATAGAAATGTTCCTTAGGGTACAAAGAATAATCATTCAAAGTTTCAAGATGATAAGTTAAGAAATGTGGCTTGTAGACGACAAACAAATACAAGGAATGGGCGTGGCTCTGCCATTGGGGGTCGGGCATGCACCAAAAAACAATACGGATCATCCTAAGGGTAAGTATACAAAGTTTTAAGAAAATCCAGTTAGAATTGCGGCTTCTAGGCGACACAGAGACACACAAGAAGAAAATGGGCGTGGCTCTGCCCCTGGGGGTTGGGCATGCACCCCAAACGATAGGGATCATCCTTAGAGTATAAAGAGTAAGTATACAAAGTTTTAAAGAAAATCCAATAAGAATTGTGGCCTGTAGGCGACACAAAGACACACGATAAGAAAATGGGTGTGGCTCTGCCCCAGGGGGTTGGGCATGCCCAAATGATAGGGATGTTCCTTAGGGTACAAAGAATGTGTATGCTAAGTTTCAAAATTATAAGTTAAGAAATGTGGCCTGTAGACGACAAACAAATACATACTAGAAATGGGCGTGGCTCTGTCCCTGGGGGTCGGGCATGCACCAAAAACAATAGAGATCTTTCTTAGGGTATAAGGAATATGTATACCAAGTTTGAAGAAAATCCAGTAAGAATTGCGCCCTGTAGGCGACACAAAGACACACGAAAAGAAAATGGGCGTGGCTCTGCCCCTCAGATCTTTTAGAACTTTATACACCCGGCCGAACATTACGTACATCCGATAAACTACTTTTAAAGCCCAAAACTATTCAACTAGTCTCTTATGGTCAGCGCTCTTTTAGTTATCAAGCACCTGTTTTATGGAATAATCTACCATTTAGTTTAAGATGTTGTACATCTATATATTCTTTTAAGAAACAACTTAAAACACATTCATTTAATCAGGCTTTTAATTGACTCTGTATGCAATCGTTAACATCTTGTTGTTTATTTATGATTTCATTGTCACTTTGTAAGGTGCCCCTGAACATGTTATATGAAAGGGTGCACTATAAATATGCTGTAATAATAATAATAACAAGCCAACAGTGAGGCTGATGTCCCCCGCCGAAATCCCAAAATAAATAGACGACACATATTAATTAATCGCACATTTATTTTTTTCAAATGTATTGAGTTATCGTGTCCCAAAACAACCAATCAAATTGCTTATCACTGCTTACCCAAAGCGAAAAATGCTCATCTTCGAACTCCATCAAGGCATTGACCTAATAAGCATATACACCAAGTTTGAACATTTTAACTCAATCAGAAGGAGAGTTATTGTGTTCCAAAGTCTAGACCAATCAAATTGCGTATCGCTCTGTTTACCCTGAGCAGAAAATGCTCATTATCGAACTTAGTCAAGGTATTACTGTAATGAATAAGCATACATGTATACACCAAGTTTGAACATTTTAAAGTAAAAACCCTGATCAACTGATCGTCGATTTATTTCAAGGCTAAAAATATCCCTATTCCATTATAATTGATAATGTGTTCGGTCTGAAGCAGTAAGATGAAGTAATCCCGTTAGAAAATTAAGAGAAGGCCTTTTCTTATTATTGTATTTTCTTCTTGGTCACAAGCCTTACATATCCGTGATATATTTGTCTTGCCAAGTAGATGTGTGGAAGATGGAGCACAGAGTCTTGATATTTGTCTGGCTAGATCATCTTATCCGAATTTCAATGATCATTCAGGTAGTTCTAGATTTTATCTAAGACAATTTTCAACAGAAGATCAGAGTTTGGAATCGACCATCTCTCACCAACACATTTCAGGAGTTCGCGGATGATGCACATAGAAAAGAAACACTTTTGCGGAATTGTGTAGGTTATGTTGAGAGAACTATGAGACCACTATGCATACCATCCTATTTCCAAAGTGCATGATACAGTAGTCACAAGAGAGTACATGCAATCAAATTTCAATCTGTGATGTCCCCAGATGTACTGACTGCAAGCCTGTTTACTGCTCCTCTGCAGCGGACCGTTAGAAACATTCGAACAAGGTGATTTGATAGATCGAGATGGGAATCCATTTTGTATTTACGGTGACCCACCATTCCTATGCGTAACTCTCTCATAATTATAATAATAATATGTCCGTGTGCTTCTTTGATAAAATAAAATTAATTCATCGATTTTCTTCACAAAAATGGATAAATATTATCGAATACATCACTATGATAGACAGTAGTATTGAAGGTTGGTACAAAATGACAAGTTTACAGAAGTTATGTCGGCGATTCAGCGACGGCCAAATTTACCGATGCAAGTGAAGTATTGCATTGGTGTTTGCTTCCAATGCATTCAAGCGTAATATTAATTGATGTCAGCACAAAAAAAACATGAGATTTTACAAAAATGGATAAATATTATCGAATGCATGACAATGATAGACAGTAGTATTGAAGGTTGGGATAAAATGACATGTTTACGGAAGTTATGTCCGAGATTCAGTGACGGCCAAATTTACCGATGCAAGTGCACCCAAGCGTAATATTAATTGATGTCAGCACAAAAAACTCGAGATTTTATTAAGAGGCCACTCCCGTTAAGCGGTCAATCCTAAAATTTCCCGTGGGTGGCTGCTTAATGCAGATTCTACTGTATTTCAGTAATAAGGTCATACACCTAAAGTACAATTTTAACAAACACTTTAAAGAGGTGAGTGACAGAAGTGCAGATAAATTTTACAATTTTTGATAACAGCATAACAATTCATTTCTTTACATTTCCAATCTTCGACGAGATAATGCGACTTCAATATACTGGGATACAGATCGTATATTGCTCAATTTTGGGCATTTGAACAGAAAATGATAAAGGGTCTCACCATCCAATTAACACAGAGGACACGCCGGGTCAATATTAGGATTCCTTCTACATAGAATTGAGTTCAATGTTAACATATTTAAGTGATGTTTCGTTTAAAGTGTATATCAAGACTGTAATGCAGATATTGTTCTTGACAAATGTTTATCTTAAACAACTTATATTCTTTTAATGATTCACTAGAATCTAGCTTTGAAAACCATTCCTGTATATTGATATCGGACAGTCTTTGTTTACTATCGCAAATGAATAAATTAATATCACCTATAATTTGTTACTCCCATGCAAAGGCGAACCCTAGTGAGGATAATCGTATTCTTAATTTCCAGGATATCCTACCAGTAGAGTCAATGCTTCTAAGCATTAAATAAATTTGCTTTGGATACCTAGTTGTCGGCATTTTGACGACCTTACACCAATATTTTATACTATTTGTCATATACATGACAGATAGATTCTGACGTCCACATTCTCCGAGGACACCAGCATTTGAAGTAGTTTTGTGTACCCCCAAAAGGAATTTACAGAAATTGGTTTGGACTCGTTTAATATCAGGTCTTTATTCGAATCCACATATTTCAGATCCGTACAATAATATCGGTCTTAATATATAGTCAAATATCTTAAAGGATGTTTTCAAATATGGACGACCTACATGTCTGATCAGACCTTTAATTGGAAGCAACGCCTTTTCAGCTTTTAGTGCAAGATTAGAAATGCATTTGCTCCAATTTAGTCGAGATGAGAAAACGAGGCCCAGATAACAATAATAAGGTACACATTCTAACTTATCACCCTTAAAATACCATTTTTCTGATTTTCGAATAATTCCTCCGTTCCTGAAACAACAATTTTTGTCTTCGACAGATTTACTTTGAGATTAAAACTATCACAGAATTTTTCAAGCGTATTGATTTTAGACTGCAGAGATCCAACAGTATCAGGTGAGATTGCAAGATCGTCAGCATAAAGCAATAACAAGATGTCCTCAGCCTCCCGAACTGTGAAAATACCACTATTGTGTTCCGATCTCAAACAATCAACTAACTGATTTAGGTTAGCAGAACAGGATTGGACTAAGTGTGCAATCTTGGCGTACCCCAGATAAACATGGGAAATAAGAAGTTATTTCTCGTCCCAGTTTTACACAAGACGAGTTTGATTTGTTCATATTTTTCAATACATAATGCATCTTACCACAGACACCTTTAGCAAACAAGAGATCCACGAGTTTCCCCCCTATTCAAAAGGTCGAATGCCTTTGAAAAATCAATGTACAGATTATACATTCTACCACGTTGTTTTGATAAGTACTTCCGTGTTAAGCCCTGCAAAGTGAATATGTGGTCTATTGTCAAATATCCACTACGGTACCCTGCCTGTGCTTCTTCATATTTATTATTCAAAAGAGGATTAGTGACTCACCCATGAGTCAGGACTAATAATAGAGTAATCTGGTTTACTTTGTATACGTCTTGACTAATAATAGAGTAATCTGGTTTACTTTGTATACGTCTTGACTGTTTGATACCACCCCAAAATTGGGACGGATCATTTAGGGATTTCAAGGGGTCGCTATATACCTGCTGCTGATAATTACCCTTTTTCATTTTACAAACATTTCTAAATTCATTTTGTGCAGAATTATACTTTTCTAAATTAGCATGTATATTATTAATTCTAACTTGGTTTAAAGCCTGATATTTCTTATCCTTAAGGAGATGGCAGTCCTTATCAAACAACGAGGGCTGTTGTTTTGCGACCTTGCAGTTATTTGTGGGGTACGCGGATTGCGCATTTGTCCACACCAAGTTGGCTATAAGATTAACAGACCTCTCTACGTCACATTTGGAAATGTCATAGCAATGATTTTCAAAATTACTGAAATTTTCAAGAATGTTTCCTATATAGTATTCTGAATTTCTGGGCTTCCATACTAGTCTAGAATATTTCTGTCTATTTGATGTCTCCGAAACTGTTTGTTCCTGTTTGGGAGAAACGTGTATATTAAAGGTTAAGGGTAAATGATCTGACTCTGTCCTGGAAGAAACCTGAAAACCTGTGACAATATTGGACAAACTTTGTGGCATGCACAATTAGATAATTAATGACGCTGGTGCCATTATATTTGATACAAGTGTGTAGGCCAACTGAGTCATTTGGTTTCCGACCATTTACAATATGGATATTGTAGATTGAACACAAGCTTAAAAGTTTAAGTCCGAAAGAATTTGTTTGCGTATCCTGTGACTTTCTTTGAGGATCGAAATCGTCAATGATATAGATAGCATTATAGTATATTTATACATATTTACATAGAAACACTGTGGTTTTAATCAGCTATATTTACCATTGTCTATGGTTACATATCGTTAACTAATACAAAACAAGTACACACGTGTGTTAATCTATAGTATATGGGTTCAATTTAGGAACAATGAATTAGTGATGTGCGGTTTTTAAATTTTCGGTTTTCGGTTTTTCTGAGGCAAAATACCTCGGTTTCGGTTTTCGGGTTTTTTTTTATTCATTTAAACACTGTGTAATGTATGTACTGATTTATGGTTATTTTATAGGAATACTTGAAAGCCAGAAAAATATCAAAAATATTGATGTAAATAGTAAACAACAAGGTTTTTTTTTACTGTTATATGACTTTAATAACAAAGTTACTGTAAAAAAAGATCTGACACACACAACGCCATAGGCATAATAATAAATTAATATAACGACTTAATATCAGTAACAATAAAGTTAGATTCTACTGTAAAGAAAAAAAAAAATACCAAAATAAATTTGCATAACAAAATAATACCAATCCAACAAATCGAAACATGTGTTCTTTCATTTCTCGTTTATAAACTTAAAAACAAAACTTACGCAATTGCCGTTTTCGGGTGTTGTTCAAAACCTGACTCAAAATTGTTAAATTATATTCTTATAATTTATGCAGCATAAATATGTTTTTTACAAAGATTAAATCTACATTTTGTGTCATCTAATCTTTCATTGTTATTGAGCAAGCCATGGAGGCATTTTACTTTTTAGAGGAAGCCATCGTTCGATATTGACAACCGGCGTCGGGTTGCATAAAATTTTGGATTGTAAACCGAACCGAATTGAGAAAATAAATAGTCTAGGCCAACCATACTGATTAAGCACTCTATTTTTCTATACATACGGGCTCTGGTTGATCGAAAATAAAAACGGAAGTGGTGGCTACATTAAAATTTTGGAATTATTAAGTAAACGAAATACGGCTACATAAAAATTAGGAATTTGGAAAAAACCCGAAACGCACGTTTATTTTTTTTTAACGGTTCGGTTTTCGGTTTATTTGTAAAAACCGATACCGTACTGTTAAACCGAAAAACCGCACATCACTACAATGAATGGAAGATTATCGTGAGATAGATTAAAGAAAATTAATAAATAAATGAGGCTAATTGCCAATTGTTATAATTATTATTATTTAAATACAAATATTATTAGCCCACTTTCCCCAGCTGTATGTGACAAGGAGTAGGGTAGTCCGTCCAACCTCGTGGGTTTTCTACGGGACCTCCTATTCCTCCCACTGCTAAAGATCCCTACGCGCAATGTGACAAAGTGATCTCTACATCATATTGAAATATAAATATACAGATAGAACTTTCTGACCTCTGCTGATTTTTGATCATTAATGATATTGACGTGTTCAACTCGACACAACTTCTTCAAGGCACGGACTTAATAAAACAGCTAATGTGTTCAATATGTTATTTACGGACTACACACGAATGGCCTCTGCTCGTTTTGACAATAGGCACGATCTCATTCACGATCTTATTAAATATGCAGTGCAGTTACAGATACTATAATCTCATAAATAAACAATGCCAAATATGTACATCGCTTGTGTATCACTTTTCTTAATTAATTGTATGCTTTATAAGCCAGAGTTTACTGTTAGTTTCAGAAGACTTGGAATGGCGCTCCTCCTGGAGTATGCCTATTTCATGCTCTCAATAAAGGTCTATCAATTATGCTGATATTCTGTTATCTGTATGTAGTGTTACAGCAATCGTATTAAAATTGAACCATATTTCGTCCCGAAATGACGTAGTTTTACAGTTGCAGTGAACAATATCAAGTAAGGATTTTGAGTACAGAGTTCTTAGTCATCCATACAACTTCTAATTCATTATCCTGTACAGTCCAACCATTATTGTTTGGAGATAGTATTTGCATCCACTGCCATAACAATTTTTTGTGGATGCAAGCCGATCATTAGCGCAATAAATGCTGATTCAGTGCATTACTTGTTGGTAAAATATTGTGTTCCGCTCTCGTTTTTTGTGAAAAATAATTTGTGACGAGCTTCATTTACAATACAAATGGCGTGGTTTCAAATCCTCGGTTGTACGTGGCAGGTAGTAGGGTCGACTGTTCAACCTCGTGGGTTTTCTCCGGGTACTCCGGTTTCCTCCCTTTGATAGAGTACCCACGAAAAGTGCAAGCGAATTATTGAAATAAAATTAGTTTGTGTCTAGTTGACGTTAAATCCGTCTCTCTCTCTCATTTACAATAGCATGATTGGTCGATTGAGGAAAAATGTCCACGTGTCGCGGCGAACGACCTTGAACTCTGCCCAGTAACCTCGCGCACTATGAATTTTACTATTAATAAATAATCCGGATTTCGAAGAAGGATGAAAAACAAAGCAAACGCTAATTTCTATATTTACTAAACACCGATAAAAAAAAATGTTCTAGATCGGATTTGTAGGAACAAAAATATTTTTGCAACGAGAAATTGTGTCCATGGAATTCAGTCTAATATTATATTGAAACTAATTCTACTTCAGTACATTCTGTGTAGCATTTACAATGCAACTCTCACCAAAATTTGTCAATAGTGCATGGAATAACAGGTTAAGAACTAGCATTATCTAGATCCGCGTTTCTCAACCTGGGGTGAATTCACCTCCAAGGGGGGAATGGCTCGCGTCCAGGGGGTGAATGACCACACTCCCAGTAACTTCAAAAATGATCATATAAAGGTTGTGCAGTTGTGATTAGCACTCTCAAACACTGTCCCGAGAATAAAAAAAAAAATCGTTTGTGACAATCACCAGGAGCAAATTTCGCAATGAACTGGAAACAACGTATTTTCATTAAAATATAAATTTGGTGATTGTTGAATCTCATCTTCGATCCATATTCAATGTCAATGTGGTCATGGGGTGCAGGCCCGTGCAAGGATCCGCGGTTCATATCGGATGGCTTCTATAGAAAAAGGCCATTTTCAAGTTCCATTGAAACGCCTGAAGAGTGCCTGAAATGTCTGGAAATCACATTTCCGGGCTCCAATTTCTTGAAAATTTCCTAGGGGGGAGCCCCTCCCCCTCCCCCTCCCCCAACGTGCTTCGCGCCTACGGCGCTCGTGGTGACCAGCTTCGCCGGCCACAGCTCCGCGATGTGTAGCCTCCTCAAAACTCTGGTGGTAAATGGTTTGGTTGAGAATTCATTTAGGGGTGAGCGGTGAGAAAAGGTTTGAGAAACATGGATCTAGATAGATCATGTATAAGTTCATATCCTCTTAAAATGAAACCGTTCTTTCCGGCTATTTGCAGCATAGCTCTGATAACTCAAGTGTTGTTATCATTCTACCCATTTTCCATATTAAATTAAATATTTATTAGTATAAGAGTTAAAGTTGCTGGTGGTGATGGTGTTACCCCCCTCCCCCGCCATAACCACTCAATCATCTCTTTGTAAGAAAAAAGTGTCCATGTTTGTATTTGTAAAAACACGAAAGGCAAAAAAGCTTTATATGAAAGTCTTTACCAACGTTTAGATCGACTAAAGATAAAAAAAAAGCGAATTATATTGGACAACCTTAATTATTTTACTTATAGGTGAACAAACGTCAAATGACCTTCATCCAATTACAAAATTCTGAACATTTTAGCGAACTGATCTAATGAAAAAGCATAGGACTTCAATGGGCACTCTTGTTTCGTTTTTAATTTCAAAGACGAAAACAAAGAACCTCTCGAGATAATCGATATTATTTCAACATTGGATATAAACAAGATGGTTGGCCCCGATATAATAAGCAAATGCATGGTGAAAGCAGTCAAGTTGGAAATTGTGAGACCGTTATGTACAGTCTTTAATAAATTTTTGAGACAAGAATTTCCAAAATCATGGAAGGTAGCAAGCGTTATCCCACTTTTTAAAGCGGGAGATAATATCTAATTATATACCCGTGTCCTTGCATTGTAGTGTATGCAAGATTTTAGAGAAGATGATTTTCAAGCATTTTTATGGTCATTTTTAAATAAAATCAAAATAATGTATTATACAAACACCAGCCCTGTTTTATACCAGGATATTCGACCACACGCCAATTAATTAAACTCTATGATGGAGTACAGTTCGCGCTTGATAGTGAACACATTACAAGTATCACTCTTGCTGATTTAATCGAGGCGTTCGACAAGGTTTGGATAAAATGGCTTATTTACAAAAATTACAAAAATATGGGATCATTGGCCAAATACTAAAATGGCTTAGTAATTATCTATTAAGTAGGAGACAACGAGTCATTTTAAAGGACGCATTATCAAATTTTAGACTCCTGCAGGCTGGGGTACCACAAGGTTCGGGACTTGGACCATTGCTATTTTTTGATTTTATAAATGATATTTCGGATAATAGGAAAGGTTTAACTTATTTGCCGATGGTACGTCCATTGGCAGGGGCGTAAATGTGGGGGATGTGGCCAGCAAAAAAAATAGTCGGTCGCAAAATCAGTGCAGTCGGTCGCAAAGTAGAGGTAGTCGTTATCAAAATAAGTATACGTCACGCTACTCACGCAAAACTTTAGTATAAAAATAGTCGGTCGCAAAATCAGTGCAGTCGGTATCAAAGTAAGTACTCACTGTATACCTCACGCTAATCACGCAAAAAAATAGTCGGTCGCAAAATTAGTGCAGTCGGTCACAAAGTAGAGGTAGTTGGTATCAAAATAAGTACTCACTGTATACGTCACGCTACTCACGCAAAACTTTAGTATAAAAATAGTCGGTTGCAAAATCAGTGCAGTCGGTCGCAAAATAGGAGCAGTCTTAGTATAAAATAACCTTGTCAACTTATCATTTTTGAAAAGATGTTGTGTTTCACTCTCATTCTGTTGTGAGTACAATGTTAGTCTTACAACAAAATGTAACCCAGGGAGAAAAATAGTCGGTCTCAAAATAAGTGCAGTCACTGTGGTCGGTCTCAAACACAATGCCAGAAAAGATCCCAAATACTGTATATTTGCGTGAATCCGTGAGCCTAAATTGCATACGTCACTCTTATTCTGTTGTAAGTATGTTAAATTGGTCTAACAACAAAATTTCACTAAGGGAGAAAAATAGTCGGTCACAAAATAAGTGCAGTCACTGCAGTCTGTCTCAAAAACAATGCCAGAATGGATCCGAAATGCTATGTATTTGCGGGAATCCGTATGCCTAAATTGCATACGTCACTCAAAACTATAGTATAAAATAACCATGTCTGCTTGTCACTCTTATTCTGTTGTGAGTATGTTGTTCTATAAAATGTTTTCTACCACGGCAAAAAATAGTCGGTCTCAAAAAAAAAGTACTCACCGCAGTCGGTCTCCGACTAAATGAATTAATGAAATAAACATACAATCATAAAACAAGCGAAATTGACAGATAAGCCTCAAGATTCTGTCCCATTTCTTATCAACCCCAGTCCCAAATATTTAAAAGCTCTGTTACATATCTGAATTCCATTATAACATCATTCTTCTACTCGGTTACATATCTGAAATTTTTTCGCGCCTGCGGCGCTCGATTCCATTTTAAAATCAATATTCTACTCGTCAGTTGTCATATACTGTCTCAGCACTATCATATTCACGATTATAGTGAACTGCCCAGTCTGTAGTACCACTGGTGTGTGGGCGAGGGTATGTGCATCAGTCGGTCGCATTTTGTCTAAACACCCCCCCCCAAACGAAATCGATATGTACGCCCCTGTCCATTGGCTATATAGCCGACAATGTGATTTCTTAAAATTTCATGATAATTAATGATTTTGAAAATTTAAACTGTTGATAAAAAATTGGTCAATGAAGTTTAATATTTTGGTTTTAGCTCGCCCCCAACATTATTCTAGTTCTCACATGCTTTTTTTCTTATATCAACCATTCCCTCGTTTCGATTTCAAGGATGGACTTCTATACAATCTTCAGGTTAAGAAAGCTTAATATAACTAGATTTAAGAAAGATGAATACGGCTAAATCTTTAATTTTTGAAAAGTAAAAATAGCTTAATTCACGAAATAAAACATACAAAAGTGATACTTAATTTCTAAGAATAAAACTTAATTTCTAAAAATGATACTTAATTTCTAAGAATAAAACTTAATTTCTAAAAATGAATCTTAATTCACAAAATAAAACTGAAACATGAAACTTTATTTACAAAAACAAAACTTTATTTACAAAAATGAAACTTTATTTACAAAAATGAAACTTTATTTACAAAAATAAAACTTAGTTTTCAAAATTATTTCAAAAAATTAGTTTACACAATTAAAATAAGATTGAGACTTTTCCCAAAATTTAATCACAGAAATAATGTAAAAATCAATGGGCTTCCAATTTTGCGTTCAATCAGGGGCCATAATCCAGGAAGTTACGATCCGATATGCGCAAATATCGAAAGGAACTAAGACCTTTGGGTTATAACCATGCATTTCAAGTTTCATCAAAATCCAACTAAAATTGTGACCTCTACAGGGTCCACAACCATGATATACCTTTTTTAACAGTATTTGCGTACAAACGGCGGCCATTTTGTATGGCAATTTTGGTCCGATTTTCCCGAAATTCGAACTCAACCTCCCTTACGGTGTAACGGTAATATAATAAAACGTTTTTTTAAATAGGATAATTCTGACCTCCAGAGGGACCATAGGCGTATAATCAGGGGGCCATAATTCAGGAAGTTACGATCCGATATGCGCAAATATCGAAAGGAACCAAGATCTTTGGGTTATAACCATGAATTTGCAAGTTTCATCAAAATCGAATTAAAATTGTGACCTCTACAGGGTCCACAACCATGATATACCATTTTTTAACAGTATTCGCGTACAAACGGCGGCCATTTTGTATGGCAATTTTGGTCCGATTTTCCCGAAATTCGAACTCAACCTCCCTTACGGTGTAACGGTAATATAATCAAACGGTTTTTTAAATCGGATAATTGTGACCTCAAGAGGGACCACAAGATAAAAAGATAGGCTGGCACTGCCAGGCAGGATACGCCCACATTTTCGAGAGATATTTAGAGAACAAACAATACGGAAAGTGATTTTTCCTACATCATTAAGTCCTGTATTTCATACTGTAGCAGCCATTTTGTTGGTCAGTTCCAGTCTGATATTCATGAAATTCGAAGTCGACAATGATTATGGTGTGACGGTACACAACCTAGAAATGTGACTTTTCGTCAAAATCGGATAAGAATTGTGACCTGTACAGAGTCAACAACCATGATATACCATATCTTTACACTATTCGCGTACAAACGGCGACCATTTCGTCCGGCAATTTTGGTACCATTTTCACGAAATTCGAATAATTCAGGAAGTTACGATCCGATATGCGCAAATACCGAAAGGAACCAAGATCTTTGGGTTATAACCATGCATTTCAAGTTTCATCAAAATCGAATTAAAATTGTGACCTTTACAGGGTCCACAACCTTGATATACCATTTTTTAACAGTATTCACGTACAAACGGTGGCCATTTTGTATGGCAATTTTGGTCTGATTTTCCCGAAATTCGAACTCAACCTTCCTTACGGTGTAACGGTAATATAATCAAACGTTTTTTTAAATCGGATAATAATTGTAACCTCCAAGCTAAAAAAAAAGGCGATTTTGCGTATAATCAGGGGCCATAATTCAGGAAGTTACGATCCGATATGCGCAAATATCGAAAAGAAGCAAGATCTTTGGGTTATAACCTTGAATTTCAAGTTTCATCACAATCGAATCAAAATTGTGACCTCCACAGGGTCCACAACCTTGATATACCATTTTTTAACAGTATTCGCGTACAAACGGCGGCCATTTTGTATGGCAATTTTCGTCCGATTTTCCCGAAATTCGAACTCAACCTTCCTTAGGGTGTAACGGTGATATAATCAAACGTTTTTTTAAATCGAATAATAATTGTGACCTCCAAGCTAAAAAAAAGGCGATTTTGCGTATAATCAGGGGCCATAATTCAGGAAGTTACGATCCGATATGCGCAAATATCGAAAGGAAGCGAGATCTTTGGTTTATAACCATGAATTTCAAGTTTCATCAAAATCGAATCAAAATTGTGACCTCCACAGGGTCCACAACCTTGATATACCATTTTTTAACAGTATTCGCGTACTAACGGCGGCCATTTTGTATGGCAATTTTCGTCCGATTTTCCCGAAATTCGAACTCAACCTTCCTTAGGGTGTAACGGTGATATAATCAAACGGTTTTTTAAATCGAATAATAATTGTGACCTCCAGAGGGACCACAAGCTAAAAAGGGTGATTTTTCGGACAATCAGGGGCCATAATTCAGGAAATTACATTCCGATAGCCGCAAATATCGAAAGGAACCAAGATCTTTGGGTTACAAACATGCATGTCAAGTTTCATCAAAATCGGTTCAAAATTGTGACCTCTATAGGGTCCACAAGCTAAAAACGTGATTTTTCGTACAATCAGGGGCCATAATCCATGAAGTTTTGATCCGATACATGCCAATATCGAAAGGAACCGAGATCTTTTGGGGATAAACCTATATTTCAAGTTTCGTCAAAATCGGATAAGAATTGTGACCTGTAGAGAGTCCACAAACAAATTGTGGACGGACGGACGTCCGGACGGACAGGGGTGACGACATAATACGTCCACATGAAAATGTGGGCGTATAAAAAGGGGATTTTTCGGACAATCAGGGACCATAATTCAGGAAATTACGTTCCGGTAGGCGCAAATATAGATGGAACCAAGATCTTTGGGTTATAAACATACATGTCAAGTTTCATCAAAATCGGTTCAAAATTTTGACCTCTACACTGTTCACAAGTTAAAAACGTGATTTATCGTACAACCAGGGGTCATAACCCATGAAGTTACAGACCGATACATGCCAATATCCAAAGGAGCCGAAATCGTTTGAGGATAAACCTATATTTCAAGTTTCGTCAAAATCGGGTAAGAATTATGACCTGTAGAGAGTCCACAAACAATTGTGGACGGACAGGGGCGACGACATAATACGTCCACATGAAAATGTGGGCGTATAAAAATCAATGGGCTTCAAATTTACAGAAAGGACGGACACTTTATTTTATGAAAATTAGCAGCTTCCTCAACCGCCTTTATTCTTTTTAGGTCAAGGTTGTACACACCTTTATTCACAAGTTGTCGCGTATTATCATAATGTTCCTTTATCATAGACCTGCACTGCTTATCTTTATTTTTACACCATGCGGTGAGTTGTTCTTTTCCTGGCGTATTACAGAATTCAAACAATACCCACATTACCTTTGTTTTAAATGGTTCACACATTTTTTGAGTATCTTGTTCCATTTTGAGTACCGTATTATTAACAGCTGCGCAATAAGCTTGACGATTTACAATATTTTGATCATCTTTATAATATTTGTCGTGCAATGTCACGTGTAAATCAGGTGACATATCGGTAGAAGTCAGTTTGTGGTCTGGAATTTTATGAAGTTTTGTGTAATTATGTAAATTTACGTTTCTAATATCAATATGCCAATCATATCTCTCCTTTTCAAAATAAAATGCATATGTCATGATGGTATTTACTGGACTCATGCACATCACAGAATCTTTTGACCCAACTTTAATAAAGGCTTCGTCTATCGTAGAAACGTTGACGTATTTTAAGATGTAATTCCTACAATTGATTATTGTGTCTCTCCAGATATACACAGGAAAATAAGTCATAAAATCTGACGGCATGCGCTTCCCGATCATTTGTTCGGTTAGTTTGTCCCACCTACGTACCCAAAAATGCTGAAACGTGTTCATTCCTTTTACGCGAATTTTTTTCCCGGAAATAATATTTTGTGGTGTGACTGGAGTAGTAAATTTACTATCAGTATCTATCCAAGCTACTATCGGAGTTGAAATGAATTTGTCCATAATAAAACTAGAATATAGTTGACGATTGTAGCCACTTGGTGAAGATTTCACGCCAGTTAAAACGCGTTTGTTTTTAGGCAGAGGTTCGTAGTAAATCTTAATATTTATTCCAAGCTTTTCCTGATACTTTTGAATATTCTCCGCGAATTTGTGATCATCTTCGGATTCTTTGTCCAGTATCACACCCAGATTTCCAAGATGATTTGACCAATACAATGTCAGACTTCTCAACATCGTGCAATAAAAATATTGTAATAGCTTAGCTTTGCTAGACATTCTAACCGTTAACGTCATATCCGGAACGTCTTTAAAATGATGGTCCGTCATACGATGTACCGGTGCCGTTTTATGACTAGTTGTTTGGTTTGTATTGGATATACCGTGATGTGCCGGAACTTTTTTGATACTAGTTGTTGAGTGTATATTGGACATAAGTTGATGTACCAGGGCCGCCTTACCACTAGTTGTTTGGTGTATATTGGACATAAGTTGATGTACGAGAGCCGTCTTATCACTACTTGTTGAATTCATATGAAGGCTTAACATGAAACCTGCAGTTCCTAGAATGGTCACAACAACATATAATTTTACGGTCTTCATTTTACCCTGAAACAGAAAGGAACAGTTAGATATTTGATATTTGTTTCTAAAACACATATAGTAATAGAAGCTAGACCTTGATGTGGTAATAAATAAAGTTCTTCTTGTGGGCTTTGTTTTGTATGTGGTGTGGTCATGCTGCACTTACTATTAGGATAGAATTTTAGCCCTTCCTATTGCAATATGTTCTCGATGGGGTTATTTTTAGGGTTTCCCGGCATTCTATTCTGAGTATCGCCCTTATTGTTAACATTATTTCACGTTTTGGCTGCTCTGAAGATTCAAATGTAATTATTTTTTTCAAAATTTCTCTTCAATTGCCTGATAAAAGAATTAAATAAAGAAATCTAGTTATTAATATTTTCCTTAGTTTAAGATGTTTTAAATCTCATTTAAAAAAAACTACTTAAAACACATTTATTTAATGAGGATTTTAACTGACTGTATGCAATGGTTTACATCTTGTTGTTTATTTATGATTACATCGTCACTTTGTAAAGTGCCCCTATAAATATGCTGTAATAATAATAATTTTATCGGTCAAAAATTTGATATTATAAGACAACAACTGGTGTAGAGATGTGTATGGTGGGATATTTGTGGGTATGTATAATAATATTATTGTCTTGGATAATTATTCTCCATTGTCAGTATATTTTGGCTGCGGAATGAGTTTGCTGAAAGCAATGACCAAGGGACAGACTCTCTCACAAGTTAGTCCTGAGGAATGCCAGAATTTTATGGTATAAATGGTATCGTCCTACAAATGTCTAGGACCAAGATTGTTCCGGAAATATAATATAACTATATAATCGCGTGTGTTTTCATTACTATTTTTAGCGAAAAGACAAAAAATGTGACTTAGATCGTTCTTCCCCTGGACTCTTCGTAAGTAAATCTAACTGCTTACCGTAAATTTTTTCCTTTCCTATTACGATTCTAGTGTCCATAGATAACTACACACTGTTTATTACCACAAATTTCGCCTGTGTTCACCTATACCAATCTTACATTTACAGTAACACATGAATGATTTTATTATTTTTTATTTTTGTAGCAAACTCACAGCGTTCAGAAACTGTTCCATTCAATCAATGTCGAAAGACAATTGGCACCCCAGTCAATTTTACTGGGCAACTTTTCAATGCTAAACGATGGGGTTTCAATCCGTGTGGACGCATGTACAAAGTAAACGAACATATTAGTGAGAAAATAAGACCTTGCTTACTTCGCTAGAGTCAGTATGAGCCACACAACACGCTGTTAAAAATACGTCCCCTCCTATCAAATTACAATTTCGCAGCCACGACACTCTAACTGTAGGTCAACGTCCACATTCAAGAATGTCGGTCATACAAGAAACGAAATGTACAGGCTTTCACCCGGATTGACACCCCCCTGTCGTTTAGTAGTGAAAAGCTGTCGAGTAAAATTGACTGTTCTCCAATTGTTTTCGACATTGATTCAATGGGACAGCCCCTGAACTATATCTACACCTGAATCAGTTCCACCCTGTTGACCATGCGGTATATTATAATATAATAATATATGATTGACCATAGCATTATGTACATACACATTAGCCAATCAGATATATATATATCAGTTGAAAGGTCAAATGTGGGTCTAGATATTGACGACAGTAGGCCTAGGTTGTTGTAGGCCTATTTGGCTTTTGTCGGCTGATCGGGGGTGGGCCACTTCCTTTAATTTGACTGTCAATATTTTTTTTCCGTGTTTTTTACAAAATAATTGTTTTAACCAATTAAAATAATGCTGTTTAGATGGTTTTGTTTGCAGTGGGGATTTAATGGGCTGAAACAAATTTTTAATTTTACCCACCCCTTTTTGGGAAATTATGCGTAGGCAGACACGCTACTGGTAACGTTTTGCTACAGAATGGAACAGTCTTTGATATCAAATATTAAAATAAGCTTCATTTTCCGCAGTGCTCGGTTGTTTTATGTGGGTTTTTTTTGGGGGGGGGGGCGGTATCCTCCGCCTCATTTTATCTTTATTATAATTTGGCGAGATAGCTTAAATTATTATATTGCTGTATTGCAGTTTACCACGTATGTCTGTAGGGGATATAGAGATGGGTAACATGGAATGACACAGCACCTTATACTTATCCGATGCAGGGCCCAGAATGTTGAGCTGGAGAAGGTGCAAATGAAAATGTGAGCATATAAAAATTCAAAGACGTAATGCTTACACAAATATTCAAATAGTTTTCAAGTCGATTCGAAACAGATTTTTTTTTCTTTTTTTTTTTTTTTTGCTTTTCTATTTCATCAATACTGTCAATTAAAACCAATAGAATTTGAAATCTCGATGTCTTGTATGTTGTATTTAATTATATTATTCAGTGAAATCAATTGAAACAAGCCAAAATTGAGGCTGATGTTGAAGTATTGATGTAATGGAATTTTACACCAGGTTTGATCACTCTGGCTTAATAAGAACTAAAATTATTTTGTCCCAAAGCATGAACCAATCAAATTGCTTATCTTGGCTTAACATAAGCAAAAAATGGAAGTCGAGCAGCAAATGGGATCATTATCCAGTAAATATCTGAGCTATCCGATGGCATCTGGAGTTGATTAATGTCTTGATAATATAATAAATTTCTAATTGATAATTTAGACAACATTTCGGGCCTAGAGAAAGACCTGCAATTGGCATATTTAGCTCTTGCATAATGTATGTTTAAGATAGGTTGCCAGGAAATAAAAACACATGCCCACAGCAGCTCTAGAAATAATTAATGGAAATTGCTGACATTAATAGACCCCTGTTTCACAAATTTAATAAGGGCCATAACTACCAATAACTCTAAAATTAATAAACAGAATTTTCAAAAATTAAATAGTCTTCTTTTGTTTTACTAATCTAAACAATGCATATATTAAGCTTAAAGTTCAAGAAGACTGGATGATAATTTTGGGCGTAATAAGATTCACAGTTCAACAAAGTGAAACAAGGGCCATAACACTAGACGTAATAAACACAAATTATTGAAATTAAATAGGGTTCTTCATCTCACTAATGTAAACCACATTTTCATGTGGGCGTATAAAAATGACATGACATTATAATAGATAATACATAAAACAGATTTATGTTGTGCGATATCAATCTAATTGTCCAATAAACAGAATACTCTTAGTTAGCTTCTGGCGAATACTTTTTGCTTTTTAAAAGATATTCCAACCACATGTCTTATCAAATCATAATAATGGTTATCTATGCCCGAATGTGTATTATCATCTGTATGGAGATGTGGCTACCAGACTAATGAATTCACAAATTTGTATCATCGCTTGATAAAGACGAGAGCATCCTCGTCGAAACGTCGCTCTCAGTAATTGTGTATCCATAAAATTGTACCTTGTGTTAACTATGAGATGGTGTATTTATTGGTGACATATATCGTAACAATTTCTCTGCTTTAGTAATTATTTTAACTAGTCCATCTGATGGTTTAAGTAATCCACCATTGTCTTTAATGGTAATAAGAAAATGGGTATTATTGTATATAGTGGCCGGGATAACAATAACAGATCTGCAAATGACACACTTCAATTGCGGAAGTGCCTTCCTTACAACATGTCCAGAAATATAAACAAGTACATTATCAATAAGTAAAGTATGTTTTGCATTGAAATTATAATAATTATCAGCAATTTCATTATCTAGAGGCATATCATCCTCACTATTCCTGCTAACCGTGGATGGGACATTTGTGGATGTTGAAGCTTGAATAATGGCTGTGTCGTCCATTCCTACTACATTGCCACTGGATCCACTGGTAGTGGTTCCAGCGCGGGATATGAGTTGTCTAAATGCAGCCTTAAACTGAACAAGGGTTGGGTTATTATTCCAGCCACCTAAAAAGCAAAGTTAAAAACTTGATTATACAACAAATTAAAGATACGTTATGGGAGATAAAATAGAGAGTTGGTAGTTCTCACTATAATAGTTAAAAACTAGATAGTATAAAGGTAATTTGCTGAAAAATTCAGCCTAGCCTTGGTCATCATTACTAAAATCTTTAATATAAACAGCATAGTCTCGATTATCCAGATCTTAAATTTAATTTCAAATGGCCGTTCAGTGACATATAGGAATCTAATCCAACTAACATTGAAGACTAGCCTTGACATCCAGAGTTTATAATGGTCTGGATAAGTTAATTAATGTCTAATTGATAGTTTACATTTCAGGCCTAAAGAAATGCTCGTAATATGCAGATTCTGCTCTTAATGGATGTTTGATGGTTGTTATCTTTCAAAAGCACTAATTAATTTTATTTTACTGTCTTTCAGGTGTGTGTTTTGTCAATATGCCACTTGTTAAATATCATTGTTGATGACATACAAGCAGGATTTCACGAAGAGCTGTATCAAGTTAAACCATAAAATTCAGAGGACAGCTGCCCTCATTGCCATTGGATACCTCTTTTTTACCAGCTAGAATCGCAATAAATTTCCACTTTTGGCTACAATAGATGTACATGTATGTTAAATGTTTTAATCACGAATATAATGATTACTATAATATCAAAGGCTTATCTTCTTTAATATAAATCTTACAAACAACGGGGCTACATTTAAATCTAAGGTAGAATTTGTTTATTCAAAAAAATATTCCTGGATTTGACATTTGCCCATATGTAATATATTATAATATTATAAAGATCTTACCATATCTGCGTACAGCATTGAAAAATAGTTCAAGGTGATCTTGGCTTAATTTATATGTTAGTAGATACTTTAGTGGGTGCACATCAGTGTAAAAGAGATCTGAAGACAAACCAAGGATGCTGTCGATATTGATGATCATTGTCATAAAATCCTGTTTTCCTGAAATTAGCAGCGTAATAATCATACATTTAAAAATAAACAATTCGTACATTAGGTAATAATATTAAACAAAGTTTAACTCCAAATAAAATCTAAAACCAACATCATAATTAGTATCACCTTCGACTACTCGACACTAATATTCTATCAGCAGTTCTTAGAGACAGTAAATAAGACTTGGTTTCAAAAAGAAATTCCATAATATACTGAATATTATGTGGCGTAAGTGGTTTCTTATAACCTTTTCCATAGGGTGAACGGCTATTCAATATGTCAAATAGCCGATCAATTACCTGAAATGAACGAGTTACAATGATTTGGAGTCTGTGTCGTGTGTCTTAACTGTGTATCAAATAATTTATGTTAAGTAAGTTCCGTATAATATTTAGGTGGACGTATAAAAAGTGTGCGGTGGGGGTGGGAGGGGGGCAAATCAAACTGTAATTGACAATTATTGTGATCTTATCGACACCCATTATCATTTTGAGCTGTTTGGCACCAAACTAAGTGGGTGGCTGTAATACCCTTAATTCGCGGGAAAGTCCACTGATCTTTAAAGGGACAATCCCGATAAGAACAGAGTCTCAAAAATTAGAGTCCGGGAATTTATGAAATTTATGGACCAAAATATAGTGGCATGGTGTATTTACCTTGTCTCAAAATTTCAACTCAAAATATTGAGTCGTTTGGATGTGAACGTCAACACTGCTTATCCGGACACGTAACCCTTTTAAGGTTTCGGGTCAATTTTTTCATTGGGTGACCTGATAATCGATTAATGTTTCTTGAGAGGACTATACAGTGAATGACCCATGCCCTGTACTTGATAACAAAAGGTAAATTTCACCTACATATTATTTTTATAGAAAAAAGTCTGGTTTTATCCAGATACTGTATAATAAAACGTTCTCCATTTCCAGATGAAGACTGTCAGGTTTAAGTTATTTACAAGCGCATCACAAATATCGGGTTAGTAGGTGGTTCTTAGGTTATGGATTTTAAAGGATTTTAACACAAAATTAAGGGCGTTGAGTAGTCTAAAATGCAAATTTTAAAGCTAGCACTGTAATTTTTGTTGATAAGATATGACATTTTTTGTTATTTGGGGTGATAAACTACATATTAATCACCAAATAAATACCAATTTTATTTACCAACTATGTTCCAAACTTGGCCCAAAAGCATGATAAAAAGGGGTACTGATGACAACAAAAGTAGAATTTTCTCAGTTATGCCTGCAGATATTTTCATCAAATTTCGCATGAACAATGCTAATAGCAAGTCCCAAAAATACACTGGTCAATTTTTGGCTATAGGTTGTGGTTTGTCTTGTATCCATGGAAACGCAAAAAAACGATGCGTTTTCTTGGAAATTCTATTAGTACAATCTCAAAAGATTTATTGATAATCCCACCAGTAGATCGAAAGTGGAGGTTATAAGCTACATTTCGGCACCAAAAACGTTAAAAAATACCAACTCAAAGTATTTTAAAATTGTTGTTCATTATTTACCTTCAAACGAGATTTTGCGATTTTGGGTTAATTCTTTGAATACGTCGACAACAAGTATTAAAATACAACAATTCGGATGTAAAAGTAAATAATTACTTCACTGCACTACTCCACCGCACTCTAAATCATGTTATGCATTCAAAAAATAGTAATCTTTGACCATAAAAAAAAAATCCGTCATGTTCCTTTCGTGATAGATAAATAGACTTGGATAATAGCGTCATACAGGGAATTCCTTCTGGTCACGTGACATCTTCCACTCCCGTTGAAGCCACGTCTGTGTTGATCACGTGACTGGCGTGCACGACGTCATAATTTATTCAACACCTTATCTAGGTCGGGGAATCAGTCTCGTTTGCTATAAATAGTTTTATTCCTCCGCCTCGTATCTCCATTGTTACACATAAAACGACGCGACTTTCGAGAGTTTTCTGAGTTATTTTATAAGTGGAACAAGTTTGCAAAGACTTAATAAGATTGGCGTTGAAAAGTTAGTGCGAATCTTAGACTGCTCAACGCCCTTAAGCAGTTTTATTCCCCAAAAAGTTATCGGGATTGGCACTTTAAGGTACCATCCTTTGAACTCTTGTACAGCTTAAAAAATTAAATAAGATACAAGCTGATTAATTTGCTATTCTTTGTTGGAGATACGGTATTATGACATTTGCAGATATTTTTATCATTAATTTGGGAGGGCTTCTGCCAGAGAAACTACAATTCATATCATTCGAGTCCTTTTAAACACATTTTATTCAAATTAGCAGTGTCCAATCAAAAAGATTGTCATACAGGCTATTTATTTAAAATTTCCCTAGTCAAAATTAGACTGCCCTTTTGTTTCTTCATTTCTTGAAGCGTTGATAAGTTTGAATGTAGCTGTGCGATTTACGATTGAAAATGTCTGAATTCCGACAGGTTTCAAAACAACAATCCCTGATAATATCCAACAATACTCTGTTAACAAGGACAAACTCGGTAGAGATGTTTAATTCGAAATATCAATAATCCTTAGTAAAAGTAATAGATTTTCAGCACATTTAAAGAACTTACCATACCAATATGTTGGGAGGGGAAGGCCTGTTCGGACTGTTGCCTTTTCAATATATCTAAAATAAAAAAAACATTAAGACAATACATTAATTAATGACAGTGTCAGAAAACATTATCGGAGATAAGGAGATGTAAATGACATTAACGCCTGCAGAACATAATCAACTCTCGATGTCACCGCTAGCCTGCTTTACTGCGGATCCAATTTGCTGTCCAATTTCCCTTATGATTTAATCAGGAATTGGATAATCGAGACTGTTGTTTTTCTTTTATCCTACCGCCGGTAGTACCAGAACCGTCTTTAGTGATGATGATCGAGACTAGTCCAAAAATATAATCGCCAAATTCAGTTGTTCAAAATGACTGAAATTTTTAGCAAATTCCCTTTATCTAGTTTTTAACTATTATTACTATTATCATTCAGGAGTTATATTATAAAACAAAACAAAACCCTAACCCTCGTATCGTTGCCCGGCTAATAGCCTATCGTAACGGCTAACAGTAGGCCTACACTATAATCTCGCCGACAATCACGTGTCATAACCTTTTATTCACATCTATGCGACCCATGGCGAAAATTCAGCCATCCCGAATGAGTTTTATAAAGAAGCTCGGACCTACTTACTCTGTGGGGCCTAACCCTTTTTTTCCACTCGGCAAACCTCGGGAGATTTCGGGAATCTTAACTCGGCTGTATGATGAATTCCGCCATATTGGAACTACTTTAAAGGTCCCGGATGGAACATGGCTGCGCCCATTCCAAACACAAGTTGGCGACCTATTTGGCTAGCGACCTATTCGACCGATCCAGCTGTAAGATAATGACGAAATTACACTTCTATTCTGAGCTGAAGGAATGGATAAAAAATAATATATTCTACTTTCATTTGATAGACATAACGTTGGATGTTATTGGTTGATAAATAGAGACTGTCTAAATAGGTTTCCAACGAACAGCTCGATCGGTCGAATAGGTCGCTAGCCGAATAGGTTCCCAATTTGTGTAATAGCGTCACGTTTTCCTGTTAAAGTAAACCGTTAGCCGTATCGATCGCAAATGTATGGGCGTAGGTACATATCACTTACTGTCATACATCCGAGACTAGATGTAGTTTACGTAGTTTACGGAATCTGTCGAGATTAGCCGAGTGCCTTTTTTTCTAGTTCAAGGCCAGTTTTGCCAGTTGGCACGAGGTACAATATGGGCGCACACGTTACCATCCTAAGATTGACTAATCGGCACGGCAGTGTTCCCGATTTGATGCAAACTCGGCGGGGCAATGATTCTAATAATAGACCTTCCCCGCCTTACGCATTCGGGATCTGGTAATCCCGGCCAGTCTAAGACTAAGGGTCTATCCATCCGTTATTGCCCTGCATCGCGGTAAAAAGGGCTTAGCTAAATCTGGGAATAAAATCAAGACTAGTTTAGACTAGTTTAGTTACACGAAGTTTGGCTAGACTTTAGTTTAAAATTAAAAAGACTAAAACTAAAGTGAAAAGGGTTTTATTTCAGTAACACACCGACACACCTCTACTTCCTGTGATTGTTGAGTCTTGAAATTTTTAGGGAATGTTCTGGGGGACTAGACATGACCTCATACTGCCCCATATTAAATTTGGGGGTTAGGGTCTATGGGTAGGGTACAACCCTGGTTGCGGTACGTTCAGGAGCGTTTTAAGGTTTATCATGGCGGAGGCTATACTATTTTGAGGGCCCTCTTTCGCGGGAGGTGGGGGGGGGGGGGGTGGTCTTGATTGATGATTATTATGCCAATGCAATGACTGTATTCTCATTCAGTAATAGATGCGGCAGTAATAGTGTATAGAAAACGATTGACTCGGACTCAGGGCCCTTTCCCTTGGCTAGGGTCGCCCATTTGTCATATTCCTGAAGCAATGGCCCGAGAAATCCCTCTCTAGCCATTGCTGGAATAGCGTCTGTTTCTTGAACTTATGCGGGAGTGTGTCTATTCTTTCCATTCAATGAAAGCTATCATTTAAGTACAGCAACATGACAGTCGTTCGTTTAATCTGGGTCTTCCCTAAAACTTTGGACAGTGATTTAAGGTATTAAAACGGTGAAAGTATGTTCGTTTCCAAACAGTATTGTTTACATTTCATTCGACTTGATAGCCTCATTTGTCACGCAATTAGATTTACTGTAGTATTCTGCTATGCACGGGTTAATTAGGCATAATAAAATCGTGAATCATGACGTATACGTTATGTAAACATATTTGGTCCAGTATTGGCAGCAACTGATTGGTTGGTAGACGGACTACTGATCAATCAAAATTTAACACAACAATATCCACTCATAATAGCAGTGTGTAGTTGGATTACCTCTAATCAAACGCAACACTGCGCGGAGTATGCCCATTTGCCAGAAGTGGGGACCTTTCGTCTGCCTTTAGCCCCCCCCCCGCCCCCAACTAGGGTACTTTTTCATTTTTCTCATCGGTTTTATCATTTTTCTCCCGTTTTATTTTTCCAATTTCTTTGATTTTTTTTTTCGCTAGGAGGCTGGCGCCCCCAGTGCCTCAGCTATATAAAACACCTTTGGGTACGTTACTGAAATAGGCTAGTGCCAAAAAAGTAAACTAGGCTTGTGAACATTAGTTTAACGACTGTCTGTAGTACTAGCCTAGGTAGGCCTATAGGTGGGTAAAGATAGCAATATGAGAAGGGGGACCTAGAACAAACTGCAACAGAAATCGTTTCTTTGGGAACTGTTCCGGTGTGGTCTCTAGTACTCCAATAACAAAAGCGGCCATTATCAGTCTTGGGGAAATTTGCATAATTAACATAAATCCAAGATGGCCGCCAGGAGACCAGAAAATCGCCAAAATCTCCGAAACGGTTGACTTTAGCGCAAATAAATGTATTACCGACCTATAGGAAATCGATACTCGTGAGTTCAAAAATGCCGACATTTTTTTTTCCTCCGACCTTATTGTAACGTCATTTTGACGGCATTACGTTGTTCTCGTGACGTCATTATCAAATTTTATTGACACTGCGATCGGAAAACTGCTGGAAACAACGAACCGCTCAGGCCCGCTCAGGCCCGGGGGGGGGGGGGGGCATAGATTGGAGAAAAGGGTAATACGTTGCAACTTTGAATTGCTAGGGCGGAGACAATGCGAAAATGATGATTATATCATCTATTAAAGAGCGGAAATGTGAACTACAACAGGAAGAAGGCAAACGAAAATAAATGAAAATCAACTGGGCATGCCCCCACCCCCCGGATCCGCGCCTGCCGCTGTATAATTTGTATAAAAGAACACATCTTCACACAAACTGAAACTACATATCATCGTTCATCTATAGTTTGAAGCCACGGTGGCTCAATTTGTTGCAGGAAGTGGCCAGAGAAAGTAATGCAAGTATAGTCTCTACCTCCAGTTGAAGATGCTGCTCAATAGTCAGGTCAAAATACAATTTAACCCTCAAAAGATTGCTACAAATGGTTTCTCAACTGATTCTGGTAGGCTTCACTCACGCAAGTAGGACCCTCGGGAGAGTGTTTTTATAAAGATGACCCCCAAACTGGCCACCGAAACCTCTAACTATCAACCCAAATTTGATGATCTTGGTGTCTACCCCTAGGTTTTTGGGAGCAGAGAACACATCAAAATCATTAAAAACGATGTTTGCCTTGAAAATAGTCCATTTCAATTGTTCGGGGGGATGCAAAGGCTATCGATACAGCAGCAGATGCAATGGACTCTACTACTGTATTTGGCCCTTGCCAAGCTGAAAACTGAGACAAACCAAACAACGCTCATGAGATCGATACAGAGGAGGGTGACACCTAAAACTGAACGCTCTGAAACTTATCCTATTGACGAAGTTGTTTTTGTATTAAGTGATAGTAGACAGCTGAAGGTCGTGAATTCAATTTCATAATGATTCAACAGCTTAGTGATAACCAAAGTTTTCTTAATGTTTTTCTTGCCCCCCCCCCCCCCACAAAACTGGGTATAGACATCAAAATCATCAAATTTGAGTCAAGAGTTATAGACTATTGTCATTTGGAGGTGTTGAAGACAATATTTGACAGCATATTGACCAACATCATTTTTTATGATCTTAATGTGTTCTTTCCTCCCATAAACCAAGGGATAGACACCAAGATCATCAAAGATTGGTTGATAGTTACAAGGTATTAATATTATGACGTTTCGTTGGCCATTTAAGAAAAGGGTTTCCGGCGGTCCTACTTTGGTTAACTATTAGTGCATTGTTTGTAATAAAGTACACTAAACCCTACCAGAAGCAGTGGAGAAACCTTTCGTAGAAATACTTGAGGGTTGAGGGGGAATTTCCATATATCGACTTGATTACAATATCGCAGTTAACTAATATGCCATCGGGTTCAAACCTGGACTTACGTTGTCACAGAACTAAATCTAGAACATTGGGATTGACAATTTTCGAGCAAAAAATACGTTGCGAAAACGATGGACAGCCCTCGTGTGCCCGAATCACTGCTGAAAATCATAAGTTGTAACTGCAAAGGGGATGTAATTCCAAGCGATGTAGGCCGTAACCATGGCTTGGCTTACACAGTTGGGTTTGAAAAATGGATTATATCTTATGCAAACTCCAAAACAGTGATACTTTATTCCTCTGAAGATGTGGGCGATATTTTCTATTTTCGGTCTCATAAATTGGCTCTGGAAACATCAGATGTGTTCTGTTTCTTTGACATTTCTATATAAATTATAAGATGCCGATTTTCTATATTTTTGTTTTCAGGTCACGGTGGCTAAGTGGATAAGGCGCTGGTTCGCTAGCCTGGAGGTCGGGTGTTCGATCCCTGCATTGGCCGAGAAAGTTCATCTCGATTTACCGGCGTGATTTCCCCTTGTCAGTGATGCAGGGGGGGGGGCATGACAAGGACAGCTGCCTAGTCGTTCGGATGGTACGAAAAACCGCGGTCATGTGTACATGTATGAATTCCAACTGCCAAGGGAACCTTAAAGTAGCCATGTCTCTAACTCAATATTATCAAAAATCTTCAATATTGAAAACACGAATTATTTGTCAATTTCAATCAACATTGATGCTGTGATCTTATCGGGAAAATGCGGGCTTCTGATATACAATATTCAAGACAAAATAAACATTTTACCATTGGTACACGAATCGTGTACCATTATGCGTTTCAGCCCCAGTTCTAGCTAGAGACTCGAGGAACGAGGCTAGAAACATTGCACCAAATCAAACGGCGTATGTAGACTGGAATAATCAGACGATAGAAATTTGCATTCGATTGAGACTGTCGGCTTATTTCGCCGAAAATAAACGGAAACCATTAAATGTAAATCAGTTTATATACATTGATACTACAGTATTATATGCGTTGCGACCCACTTGTGTCAATTTCTAGGTTCCAAATTAATGTTAGCGATTTAGCTCCTTTAAATTGCACGCCAATGTGTACACGGAATCTCGTTTTTTCGAACCACCCGAAGGACTATACGATGTCCCTTGTCAGACCCTCTGTCTTGCACCACTGACAAGGGAAAACCACGCTGGAAAGTCCCAATGAACTTTCTCGGCCAACGCAGGGATCAAACATTGAATCCCTAGGTAAGCAAGCTAACGTCTTACTCACTGAGCTACCGTGGCCCTGCCTATAGATGAACGATGATATTTAGTTTCAGTTTTGGGGAAGACGTGTTCTTTTTTACAAATTATACAGCCGTTCGTGGTTTCAAGCAGTTTTCTGAGCGCAGTTACAATTAAATTGGATAATGACGTCACAACGAGCAAGACGTAATGCCGTCAAAATGACGTTACGACGATACAATAAGGTCGGAGGAAAAAAATGTCGGCATTTTTGAACTCGCGAGTATCGATTTTCTATAGGTCGGTAATACATTATTTTGCACTAAAGTCAACCGTTTTGGAGATATCGGCGATATTCTGGTCCACTGGCCGCCATCTTGGATTTATGTTAATTATGCAAATTTCCCCCAGACCGATAATGGCCGCTTTTGTTATGGGAGTACTAGAGACCACACCGGAACAGTTCCCAAAGAAATGATTTCTGTTGCAATTTGTTCTAGGTGCACTTTTATCTTTACCCGCCTACTAGAATCATTTGCGAGCTCCTAATCAAGTCTATTTCACTCTATTGTAGAATCCTGTAGCCTACTTGACCCGTGAAAAGTATTTAGAATCTTACCTCTGATTTTTGTTCCGTCGACGAAATCGTAAATGTGAATGCTAATTTAATAGGGCCTGGTTGTAGAATCTAATTTAGTAATCTCTAATATTGACCCAAAATGACGGATCGCGCCTAAAACTACCAGCCTACGTCATTAGACGTGAACATGGAATATGATTGGTTAATGTGTATATGTACATAATGCTATGGTATTATTCAAATTCAAAGCTGATTATTGAAATACAATTGAACAATTTGTTAGTCCCTAAATGCCAAATTAATATAGATTTTTAAACTAAGTCATAACAAATGGCGAAAGACATATTGGCCCTAACTCTATAAATCCTAAAGTAAGGTATGGGTATCTCTGTCAATTTTATGCTGCAATCTAAAATGCCTCCGGTAATCATTTGTCAACGTCTGCATCAAAAGGCTGGAGGGGGGTGGGTGTTGAGAAGGCCGAATGGTTAGCACGTGCGTGTTGTATCATAAGGTCTGGCATTGAATCAACTAGCGTGGTTTCGATTTGCCGGTTGCATGGCAAGGGGTATGTTCGCCTGCCCAACCTCGTGGGTTTTCTATGGGTCGTCTGGTTTCCTCCCACTACTGTACTAAAGACACCGTACGCGCACATGAATTATTATTATAAAATTGAACCATGTGTTAGTCCCGAAATGACATAGTTTGTGTCGAGTGGACATTAAACCTCTCTCTCTCTCTTTCCTCAAACTACAAAATAAGTCTTTGACATGCATGAGATGAGCTACACGTAAAGGTGGTACAAAGTCGCCTACATACCATACGATCTATTTTATAGGTGTAGGTATGAATTCAGTGTATGACGTTTAGATGTTTGTAAGATATTCTAATTTAATCCATTCATTCATGGTGGTAGAATTCGTCACGGCAATAAAAAAGGATTTAGATGTGAACACGAACGTCTAGGAATTTCTTGGACTTCACGCCGTGGGATTAATTATTTCAATCTTCAAGTAAACATACATGATGCACATCTTTATTTTCAATTAAATTTTTAAATGGCTAACTTTTCTATTTAAAAAAATTAATATCCAATGTTATCGAGGGGTGATGATGGTCTTGTTCTGTTAATAAATGTCTAATTAATAAGATGCTCTTACATAATATACGTTAGAGAACATCCTATAATCATGACCGGAATGCGGAATATTTCACCGTTTGACCCCCGGGGGAACTAAGAACAAAAACGAATTTGGCAAGTTTACATTTTTATTGAAAGTGTGATTACTTAAATTTCGAACACCTTTAGCTTATTATCGTGATACAAGAATGGATGAGCATTCACTTTCAGTGCAAATAAACTCATTTGAATATCGATCCCCAGTATCTCGAAAATGCCCCAACACTGGATTAATTACCACACGACATCATGTTCTACGCAAAATTTTGTGCCCATTTGTTCCCCCCCCCCCTCTCCCACGCACTACACTTCCAGACTTAGAGGGTCCACAACCTTGATGTACCATATATTTACACTATTTTTTGGTGCGACTTTCACGAAAACGGTGATATTTTCCAACGTTTTCATTTTTAAGCGGATAAAAATTGTGAACTCGAGAGGGACAATCTAAAACCGTGATTTTTCGTACAATCAAGGGACATTATTCAAACATAACGCTAACGCTAAAATATACGTCCACATTCCTGCTTTGATTGATATGGTACTTTGTCAAGAAGGCTAGGCGTTTGGTTTGTTTAGCGTTGAGGGTCGTGCACCAACATTAATAGTTGACGTCCTTAGAGTATAAGGAATAACTATACCAAGATAATCCATTCAGAATTGTGCCTTCCTAACACTAAAGGCAAAAAGTGGGCGCGGCTCTGCCCCTGGGGGTCGGGACATTCATCAAAATCAATAGTGGACGCCCTCAGGCTATAAGGAATACATAAACCAAGTACCAAGCTGATTCATTCAGAATTGCGGCCTGTAAACGACAAACACAAAAATTGGTCGTGTCTTGCCTGTGTGAGTCGGGACATGCAGTTGACGTCCTTAGGCTATATGGAATACATATCCCAAGTTTAAAGACGATCCATTAAGAATCGTGGCCTGTAGACAACACACATAGACACGAAGTAAAAATGGGCATGACTCTGCCCCTGGGGGTTAGGAAATCACCAAAAACAATAGGGGTCATCTTTATGCAGCCTGTAGGCGACAGACAAACAAATACACGAAATGGGTGTTGCTGTCCCATGGGGGTCGGGCATGCACCCAAAACAAAAGGGGTCATCCTTAGGGTATAAGGAATAAGTATTTTAAGTTTCAAGATGACCGATTAAGAATTATGGCCTGTAGGCGACACACAAAAAGAAAATGGGCGTGACTCTGCCCCTGGGGGTTGGGCTTGGGCATGCACCCCAAATGATAGAAATGTTCCTTAGGGAAGAATAATCATTCATAGTTTCAAGATGATACGTTAAGAAATGTGGCTTGTAGACGACAAACAAATAAATACAAGGAATGGGCGTGGCTCTGCCATTGGGGGTCGGGCATGCACCAAAAAACAATACGGATCATCCTTAGGGTAAGTATACAAAGTTTTAAGAAAATACAGTTAGAATTGCGGCTTCTAGGCGACACAGAGACACACAAAAAGAAAAATGGGCGTGGCTCTGCCCCTGGGGGGTTGGGCATGCACCCCAAACGATAGGGATCATCCTTAGAGTATAAAGAGTAAGTATACAAAGTTTTAAAGAAAATCCAATAAGAATTGTGGCCTGTAGGCGACACAAAGACACACGATAAGAAAATGGGTGTGGCTCTGCCCCAGGGGGGTTGGGCATGCACCCCAAATGATAGGGATGTTCTTTAGGGTACAAAGAATGTGTATGCTAAGTTTCAAAATTATAAGTTCAGAAATGTGGCCTGTAGACGACAAACAAATACATACTAGAAATGGGCGTGGCTCTGTCCCTGGGGGTCGGGCATGCACCAAAAACAATGGAGATCTTCCTTAGGGTATAAGGAATACGTATACCAAGTTTGAAGAAAATCCAGTAAGAATTGCGCCCTGTAGGCCACACAAAGACACACGAAAAGAAAATGGGCGTGGCTCTGCCCCTGGGGGTGGGGCATACACCCCAAACGATAGGGATGTTCCTTAGGGTACAAAGAATGTGTATGCAAAGTTTCAAGATTATAAGTTAAGAAATGTGGCCTGTAGACGACAAACAAAGAAATACTAGAAATGGGCGTGGCTCGGCCCCTGGGGGTCGGGCATGCCCCAAAAACAATAGGGATCTTCCTTGGGGTATAAGGAATAAGTATACCAAGTTTGAAGAAAATCCATGAAGAATTGCGCCCTGTAGGCGAACCACAGACACACACACACACACACACACACACACACACACACACACACACACACACACACAGACAGGGGCGACGGCATAATACGTTCACATTATGAATGTGGACGTATAAAAAGTTACAATCCGGTATGCGCGAATATCGAAAGCAACCAAGATCTTTGAGTAATAAATATTATGTATTTTCAAGTTTCATCAAAGCCGGATCGATATTGTGGCCTCTCAGAGGTCCATAACCTTGATATACCATATATTTACACCATTTGCATAGAAGGGGCGGCATTTTTGTCCAGCAGTTTTAGTCTAATTTTCACGAAAGTTGAACTCATGAACTCAACCACCATTAGGGTTTAACGGCTGTGATATATTAAAATTGTTTTTTTTTTTTTTAAATCAGATAAAAAAATCTTACCTCAAGAGTGACCATAAGCTAAAAACGCCGCGATTTTTCATACAATCAGTGGCCATAATTCAGGAAGTTACGATCCGATATGCGTAAAGATATTTGGGCTATATCAAAATCAGATGAAAATTGTGAACTCTAGAGTGTCCACAAGCTAAAATACTAGTATATAGAAAGGAACTGAGATCGTGACCTGTAGAGAGTCCACAAACGAATTTTGGAAGGGGGCGACAACAATATACGTTCACATGAAAATGTGGGTTTCATGCAATCTCTGGAGGGCCATTTTCATTGTCGACTTTGTTTCCAGGAGTGGATGTTATAACTTTAGACCCTTGGAGTAAATAGAAGAGTGCACTAAGCTCAACAACAAAGACAAAACGGAAAAGGGGCATGACATAAAATACATATTTTATCCTTGGGTCAGAGAGACATCAGAGCGACAAAAATACTAACAGTGAATGAAAAATTCAATTCATTTTATACTGATTTGATAATGGGTTTAATTACAGACAGTATCACAGATTGTGTTATAAATCTTATATTTATACATAATATTAAATACACCAAATGTACATTAGTTATAAACATTTCAACCCTTCTAATATTGATGTGAATTGGTAGAGTTTGGCTGTAAATTGGATACTTTTAGACAGATTTCTACATACAACAATGTAGACTGTGATTATACTATTAATGTAATACAGTTAGATTTCTATATACAACAGGTTGTGGGGAAACCATTTGAAATAGATGTGACAGATACATTATGTAAGATTTAGATAAAGACCTGCTATTATTGTAATATGTAAGATGCATTATGTTGTGGGTGAAGTGTCTAAAGGGTGTATCTCAGAATTTCTAAGATTAAGAAATAGAACCTTTTTCATTTCAAAATTTCCACAAATCAAGATACAAAATTTGGACACATGATACCCAGAACAGTTCTAATTGGCGTAGAGATACACAGCTTAGACAGAAATGTGCATATTAATTGGTAGATTTTAAAAATGCAAAAAAGTGTATTTGACTAATTTTCCGAGATACACTCTTTTGACACTTCACCAACGATGTAATATTTAGAAAAAGAGGTAGCCATTCTTGCTATAATTATAATAGTTCCAAAAAGAGAGAGAAATGGGGTCCACTTGACACAAACTAGGTGATTTTGGGACTAGCATGGTTTAATTTTAATTCAATAATTTTTTTGCTTGTGCATAGGGGTCTTTAGCAGTGGGAGGAAACCAGAGTACCCAAGAAAACCCACGAGGTTGGACAGGTGACCCTACTCATTGCCACGTACAACCGTGGATTTTAATAGTTCCAAACTAGATAATTCAAATATAACGATTGAAAATTACATTCAAAATACTTTATTCTGATGGATGTTATCATGATTTGAAGTCTTGACAGAGATTTTTTATTAACCTATGGTAGCAACATTAATTATTAATTGAGACCCAGTCTCGCTTATCATTTTTTTTAAAAATTAAATCATAAATGGCAATAACATTTATGTGAATAAATGTCTAAATAATATTTTAATTATCATTTGAAGCCAAAATAAAAACCTGTAATAGTCCGATTATCTCTTACATAATGCATCTTGTACCGTTAGATTTCTAAATATATCATCCTTGGTATATGTTGTTAAACTGTTAGATTTCTTAATACAACAGGTTGTGGTAGAACCATTGGTATAAGTTGGGGATCATAAAGAGGTGCTGTATTGGTAGAAACCTTTGGTGTACTATCGACAGCAATATGTCTTCCACTGAATGCCTTAAAATTATAAATATAAAAAAATAATCATATCGCCTTCCGTGACTGTATATTGTTAATGTGTATACCAGACAAGTGTATTATCAGCCCATTTAAACAACCAATCCGTTTTCTTGTGGTTCACAGACAGCCTCCTTTGTAAACTTTACAGAGGGTTATAACACTGGTGAGTGACAACCATTTAAGACAACTTATCAAAATAAATAAATCCTGCGCTAAAATTCAAAACCTGAGACATTCTTGTAATGTGAGCAATGTCCTAACTTTTAAAAATAAAAGACCTAACATATCCCCAATCACAAATCATGTATGACAATCAATAAGTCACACACATATGACAATTAATAAGCTTCTCTTAAAGAGAGAGAGAGAGAAATGGGGTTTAACGTCCACTCAACACAACCAGGTCATTTCGGGACTAACATATGGTTTCAATTTTATTTCACTAATTCGCTTGCGCGTAGGGGTCTTTAGCCGTGGGAGGAAACCGGAGTGCCCAGAGGAAACCCACGAGGTTAAGAAGGCGCCCCTATCTCCATGCCACATACACTCACACCAGGGCTCGAAACCACAGCCGCAAGCCAGAGGTGACCGGCCAGCTAGAGGTCCAAGCGCGGCACTCTAGACCACTAGGCCGCCTCCCCCCCCCCCCCCCCCCCGCTTCTCTTAAAAAATTTTATTGACAAAGAAAGAGTCAAGAATATATCTGTAACTACAATTCAAGAATTCTTCAGCCATTGATATGTACACTTGGTAAAATGTAATGCAGTTTCCGAAAAATAAATCAAACATATATGAGAGATGTATGTGTTCCTTTGAAGATAAATTTACGGGTCTAGAGAGAGAGAGAGAAATGGGATTTAATGTCCACTCGACACAAACTAGGTCATTTTGAGACTAACATATGTTTTAATTTTATTTAAATAATTCGCTTGCACGTAGGGGTGTTTAGCAGTGGGAGGAAACGGGAAGAAACTGGAGAACCCGGAGAAAACCCACGAGGTTGGACAGGCAATACAGGTCTAGAAGAAAGGTGCCTGCTTTATTATGGTCTCATACACCCTTAACATTAATTATATTTTAATAATTTTAACATGCAATAAAGAAAAACTTACTGTTAAATGAAGATTTGCCAGGTCCGTATTATGGAATATTTCTTGTCTGTAAAAAAACAATGCGATTAAATTTTGATTAACTGTTTTATGTATAAGGGCAATCTGTTTCACAGAGAATTACTTATAATATCTCTGTCACAGACGACCGTCTTCAACACATGCAATGACATCACACGGTGTCAGTCATTGGCGCAATGGCACATGCGTTGTTTACATAAAACGTAACTGCTTCGAGCAAAATGATGCCTTTTACTCATTTTAATACCCATTTACACTAAATAGGAAATATTTTTTAACTACAAATACTTCAAACATCTTTATTTATTTTTCTTATACTTCAAAAAAAAAAGTTTTAGAATTTATTTTGTCGGAGGAAAAGTTATTACTGGTGACTCATTAAGTCGCGTCGATGTCATCCTCATCAGTGATTGTAGCGGCAAAGCGAATATTCACTGCTGATCAGTGTGGTATAATGGGTTGACTAGTTAGTCCACAGTTTTATAAAAACAGTTTTGTATTATATTCTGGTAGGCCCGAGATCTCTCTCATCTTTAACCTATTCTAGTGACGTTCATTCAGTATATAAATATGGATATCATCAACGTCAAATTCTAATTGGGCTTGATATATTTTTTAAAATTCCTCTTGGACAGATAACAAAACATTATATTTCTATTTACCTTTCTTCTTTGTGTTTTGGTAAAATTCTGGATCCTTCTATGGATTGAATCTGTCTTTCTTTAGCGGCCTAAAGAATAGAAATAAGAAATGAAATTAGACGCTTAGAATATACGAACCCTAGCCGTAGGAATAAGCGCCAACACTCTTCCAAATGTCACAGATAGTCTTTAGCTATATTTGAGATGATAAAACTAGTTAATTCTGTATTGAAGACCTCTTTATTTTCGAATCGGAGTCCAAGATTTGTTGTATGTTTTCAAAGATATACCCATTTACAACTAGTACTCTGTCTTTTATATCTTACTTTGACCAAATTAAGCATAGATAAGATTATATAAAGAGGTGACAGTTCTCACTATAATAGTTAAAAAACAGAATAGATAATGAAACTGAATATGTTGAAAACTTCACTATGAACCGATTCAATGTTAGGCTAGCCTCAAATGTTATTACAAACTAACTTTAGTGAGATATTTTAACACCAAGTCTCGATTATCTATTTGTACGTTAAATTATCAATCACAAAATGTATTCAAAACCAGTAAATATCGCAGACGAACGATGACATCAAGATTTGACTGTAGTATAGATAAGAACTGTTTAATGTCTATCAATAATTTAGATTCAGGCCTAAGGAAAGAGCTGCAAATAGGCAGATTTAGCTCTTGCATAATGCATGTTTAACTATATCCAAAATTATTGTTAACTAATGCCTGAATGTATTATGAACTCTGTATTTTCATTTAAAATCTTTAAAGTAAAAATGTGGATGAAAAATTATGATGTAAAAAATTTGGTCTGCTTTTTGTGCCACAATAAACATAGAAAAAAAATAAATGAAATGTAACACTCTGTATTTCATAAATTTGCATATAAACAAGAGGATAACTCCAAGATATACCATTAAAATATTCTTTACAGGTCTCCTCTCAACATACTACACAGATTGTTTTTTTAAAAACAAAATCCTGTGATACAAGTTTTCCACCGGGTTCATTCAATAATAAATAAATTGTACTTACCTTCAAGATATCAAAGTTTGATGTTCTCGATACAAATTCTGAGAAATTTCGGATCTGATTTTCTTGCTGACGATGATTTTCACGAATCTGAAAAAAAAAATTAGTTATTCAATTACATAACGTCTATAACTCTATTTAATGGGTATAATTAGAACAGCTTGTAACAAACTCTTATTTATACAAAATTAACAAATTAATGATAAAAAGAAAACATCAATTTATTACAATTGTGATTTTAGTCACTCTTCTAATATATAATCCCTGTTGAAATCTATGTATCTTTACATTAAATCCTCATTCTGGGCCTAGTTTATATTTAAACATTACATTCACACTCTGGGCCTAGTTTATATTTCAACATTACATCCACACTTCGGACCTAGTTTATATTTAAACATTACATTCACACTCTGCGTCTAATTTATATTTAAACATTAGATCCACACCCCGGGCCTAGTTTATATTTAAACATTACATCCACACTTCAGGCCTAGTTTATATATAAACATTACATCCACACTCTGGGCCTATATATAGTTTATATTTAAACATTACATCCACACTCTGGGCCTATTTTATATATAAACATTACATCCTCACTCTGCGCCTAATTCATATTTAAACATTACATGCATAATCTGGGTCTAGTTTATTCAGCTTAAACAATACATGCACACTCTGGGCCTAATTTAAATAGCTCATCACCCGATTGTTTATAATCCTTACATGTTTCAAATTGACTGACTTGGAGAAATTGGAACAACATTTCATTTAACATATTGCCGAAGGAAGATTTTATGATGGGGGATTTGCTTAGGTGGGGGTAGCTATTTAGTAAACTTTTGGTTTTCATACCCGCTACCTCCTTCAAAATTGTGATTGTGAAATCACCTGTGGATTGAGTTCTTTTAGGAACTGTCTCTGATTGGACGATGTCCGCTGACAGTTCTTATCGAGCCTTATATGGCTGCAATATGAAAATACCCCTCGGCCCCACCACTGGTCTAAGGCTATTTTTGAATCCTTACCGACTATTTTTCACCTAGATTCTTCTTTATTTGCCAAAGGAATCATTTCTTGCCACAGCTGACACACAATCATAATGATTCAACAATATTTTCAAGTAGAATTCTGCGATTGAAAACATACACAAAATAATGTTTGAACTGAAAACCCATTACGAGACCCGAACATGCGCAGATCACATTTTAAATTCTACTTGACCATAGTGTTAAATTATTATAAATTTATGTCAGGTATGACAGGAAATATTTCCTTTTGCAAAAAATAAACATTCATGGTGAAAAATAGAAGGCATTTTACCGTATTTTCATATTGCAGCTATATAGCGCTCAATAGGAACTGTCAGCACACATCCTCCGATCAGAAAAAAGTTCCTTAAGGAATTACTGTGGATCTGAATTAAATTCTACAGAGCAAATAAAAAACAATATTAATTGCTGATGTTACAGGTAGCCTATAATTGGACCTAATTTAAATGTGTCATAATAGTACATTATAAAATTTTTAAAAAACACAATATTTATATAAAATCTCTCTTGTGTTGATGAATTATAAAATTGTACCTCTGCATAAAATTCTTGTTCATCTAAAGCCTCCTGATTTAATTCAGCTTCTAATAATTCTACTTGTGTTGCTGCCACGATATTCGACCGTTCTTCAATAACTTTAACAATTGTTCCTAATGCTTCTTCATCAGGGGTAACAGGTCTAACTTTCTCCACCTCTAGTTCCGATATAACTTCCATCCACACTTCACCCATTTTAAAGTCCAGGTATTTTTCAATTATCGTAAGAGTCACATGATCTTCTACAGATAAACCAGGCAAGTCTGAGAATCCCAGTTTACAGAAAATAGAATAGATTTTAGCACGCAGATTTTCAAATACGTCAACAATAGCTTGACTTGGACAGTTAGCGGGAAGGGGAATAACTTCGGATTCCATCTGCATTTGACCCATCAATGGTTTCTTTGTATCTGAAAATGGACAACAATATGAACTCACATTCTTGGAAACAATATTATTTTTCAAGTTAAAACATACATTATGTTAGAGCTAAATCTGCCTATGCAGGTCTTTCATTATGCCTGAAATTTTATCTAAATTATTAATTAAGACATTCATTAACTTATCCAGACCATAATTAACTCTCAATGTCATTGCTAGCCTGCGATATTTACTGGATTAGGATCTGATTCGCTGCTCAACTTTCATTCATGATTTAATCTTGAAATGGATAATCAAGACTATGTTTTGTATCCTACTTTAGTAATGCTGATCAAAGCTAGGCCATTCTTGGTTCAGAATGGATCAATTTTTCAGCAAATTCCCTTTACATTATCTAGTTTTTAACTATTGTAGTGAGAACTGCCAGCCCTTTATCTAATCTCCCATATTGTATCTTTAGTATTATCAATATAAATAACATTCAATCCTTTTTTCATTTGTGTAACTGACAAACACCGTAATTTGGGAATGTTTTGAATGGGTTAATCAGATAGCAGACAATGGCCTTGGCATTTTAAAGGCAACACAGGGAAATGGGATATAAACTAGATCATTTCGGGACTAACATATGATTCATTCAATCATATTTAAATAAATCACTTGAGAGTGATTTAAATAAATCATTTTGCAAATTTCTCTTATGAATCAACACACGTCATAATTATTCCAATACCTGCAATTGCCCCTGTGGATTCTCTTAATGCTCCGACATCGAGGTCTTCATTTCTCCAGATATGACATAATAGGTGAGCTGCTGTTGAGTTATCTTTTCCTCTCCATGTTAAAACATGGTTCATAGTTTTAGGATTTTCACAAAGATCCAATAAACATCCAAGTATTAAGTTATACATTGATTTAGGTACTAACTGTAAGGCAAACATCCCCAGTATTAAATTATACATTAATACTAACTGTTATATGAAGACCCAATAATTATCCCAGTATAAAATTATATACATTGTGTTGTTTATTAACTGTAATAAATAAAGACCCAGTATAAAATCATACATTGTTTCTGATACAAACAGTAATAAAGACCCAATAAACATTGCCATTATTTACATCGAGCACTGAAGAAACCGTAATACCAATATCATTCCAATACCCATCCTATTTCGTTTCGTTTTTATAGTTCAAAATATCATTTTACTTGTCTTTACTATATTACAATCTGAAAGACTTGTTATTTAACGTGTGTTCTGATTGAAATGAGGGGTCAGCCAATCAAATTGTCTGTTGAAATTGAGGGTTTGACCTTTTTTGCAATGTGGGTAGGGATTATCAGCGATAGAAATCAAAACAAAGCAACAACGATTCTGATTGGTTAATAGATCTACATGTAGATTATAAAAACCGAAACGAAATATAGATCTGAATTATTCTGAATTATTATGTTTCGTGTATTTTAACTTGCAACTGCATTCTATCTTATATGGTGTTCTTCCTATATTTCACATGATATGTTTTGTAGTTTAGGAGTGACTTGCCAAACTTCTCACTTTAAAATGCTAATACATTTCAAATTATTTTGAATTTATCCTGATATTACAAGTACCACTATCATAAAGACCCAATTAACATGTCTCTAATGATTCTAGATTATGAAGATAGCACTTCTAATATAAAGACCCAATTGGCACGTGTCATGATTGTAGATTATGAAGATAGTGCTTGTAATATAAAGACCCAATGAGCATGTCTTATATTATGAAAATCAATGGAGTTTACTATAAATGACTAACCTCTAACAAATCAAACAATAAAAACACTCCACTTCTCTCTAGAAAATAATCTTCAGTTAAAAAACAACCAACAACAGCACACCTGAAATATATCAATCAATATGATGAAAAGGTGAAGATGATGACAAGGACTGATGATTGATGACAATATAATGATTAATGATGACAATTTAATGATGAATGCTTGCAATGTCATGATGACAATGTATTGATTATTGATCACAATGTAATGATGAATGCTTGCAATGTAATGATGACAATGTAATGATTAATGATGACAACATAATGATGATAATGTTTTGATGATAAATGACCATTTAATGATGATTAATGACCATGCAATGATAAATGATGGCAATCTAATAATGATAATGCAATGATGGCTGCAGACCACGTAATAATGACTGATAATCATGTAATGAGCACTGTATAACATTTGAAGCCAGAAAAAAAAACCCAAGCCATAACATACAATATGTATGCTGATATAACAATACTAGCTATAATTTAATCAATTGATAATAGAAGTCAAAACTGTAATAATTTAAATATGTTAACTTACCACGCCGCATCTACAGACGCTAATAATAATCTATGATGACCCAATCCACTGTTTAATAAACGTGAATCAGTTTTTAAATAATTTATAACAATATCTACACCAGATCGACCAAACAATTCCTGAAAACAAAGTAGAAATATTGTTAGTCATAATTTAATACAACATCTACTGTCTGTTCCAGGTAATACTACAAGTCGAAAATTGCTTGTCATTTATTCAAATTTTTATTAAAATGCCTAAAACTTCGTGAAATACCTGGAATGGTCATCCCATTGCTTTCCGTCTTGTCAGAACTTAGTTCAGGTCAAGCTTTATAGCCTTTCTCCTGTGAAAAATTGTTATTTGTTTACATCTTACTACTTCAATCAGCCAGGTTTGGCCTAGTTATCTGGACGAGCCTAACTGGACAAGGGGTGCTGAGTATGCTTGAAGTCGTTTCGCCCTACTTTGATGTGCAGTCGGTTGTTTCGTTCCTGCAGAATATAACTATTTTGAGAGAGCTATTTACTGAATCCAAGACCACGACTGTTTGCCCCACTAACTTGGATATTTAGTCGCCATCCGTCTGAGGCTTATAATTTTTTGATATCGATGTAAGCTACATGTAAACTTTTAACCCGCTACCATTATCAATGATATTGTGGAGGGGGGCTGCAAGAAATAATCAAAAATAGTTACGAGAACGTAGCTAAAAACGTTGAGATAATCTGAGGTCTTTGTTTTTAGCTAGGATTGGATGCCTGCCTTTAGTTCCCAGTGGCAAAGTCAGTTTCTTTATTAATGTACGTAACAGTTTAAAAATAAGATAATTTTATACCATTATGACCAGTTAAATTTACAGAGACCAATGTAGTGGCACAAGGATCGCCAAGGGTGGTGGGTGGCCGAATGGTTAGCATTCGCGCGCTGTATCATAGACCTGCCATTGAGGGTCACCTGTTTAACCTCGTGGGTTTTCTCCGGATACTGCATTCTTCTCACTGCTAAAGACCCCTACGCGCAAGCGAATTATTGAAATAAAATTAACCCATATGTTAGTCCCGAAATGACCTAGTTTGTTTCTAGTGGACGTTAAACCCCATTTCTCTAACTCCAAATATTCGCATTTAAATTAATGAAGCGTTATTTTTACCCGACATATTTATTCAAATTTAAACAAGGCTAACCTTTTACACCAATTTACCTATTTCTGAGAATTCGCATGGTTCTGACATGTGCCGACTTTTCATAATAGTTTTAAACTTTAAGTCACTCCAAATTATCCAATGAGAATTTTTGTGCGAAATAAGCAAAGTGGAAACACCAAAAAACCCACAGCAATCTGAACAAAAACAATATTGTTTCACACAAGCTTCAAAGTGTGAAACCCTAACACGTATTATTGTCGCGAAAAAGACGGGCGAATTCTCCTTCACTAGACAATTGTCACATTTCTAACCGATTGCACCAAATTTGTAAAGTACCTGTCTACCCTAATGCGAAATGCATGTGCTCCATTTAACGCACGCGTAGTCATAATGTTGATGATCTGAGAAAGTGACAGTGTCTAAATATGTGAAATTTACAAGAGAATACTGGATTGTATCGGCTTCTAGTCATTTGGGCTAAGGGAAGAAATCAACGGGATGTCAATTTCAGGTATGTCACAAAGTTTTAGCCATTTTAATTAAAAAATGAAGGCATGGTAAGCCTTTTTCGAGTTGGAGTATCACCTGGAACAGACAGTAATGTATTACGTAATAATAAAAGAAGAAAAAGAAGAATTTAACATTCTACTGGTCTGTGCCGACTGGACTTTACTAATGAAGATGGGCATACAGCATGCAGTGCGTGCTGAAAGAGAAATTGTGGTGTCTGGAATGTGACACCATGGCCTATTCTTATTTTGAAATCCAATAGACAAGGGTTCTTTTGCTTGCAAGCCAGTGTGTAAACGGGACCTTTACGTTGGGCCTCCGTCCTGAAGGGGTGCACTACCACGCCAGAAAATAACAATTGCCAACATTGCGATCAAATATGAGACCTCTGTTAGCGAACCAAGGTCTTACTCAATGAGCCACTGAGGCTCTAAGACTCAAACAAGAAGAAAAACACAGCAAAAATTAGCCATGTCTGTCAATGTGTATGAAGAAAAATCAATTGATAGAAACTATATAACTCAGGCTAAATTGAAATGGAATGTGGTTTATGGCACATCAGCACCAACACGGATATATTGATGTTTCAAGAAAGACCAAATGAATTTATACGATATATATGTATATTTCAAAATTTAAAAATAAAGTATCACATATCACTATACAAAGATCACAGATTGCTATACAAAGATCACAGATCACTATACAAAGATCACAGATCACTATACAAAGATCACAGATCACTATACAAATAATCATAGATCACTATACAAATATCACAGAAAATCAAATATAATTAAACTACAGTAAATACTGTTAAATGTTTTAAATATAACTATTTACAATTCAAATTCATGATAAAAATCTATCTCTTTTAAAAATTCTAGCAGTTTTCCATATAAACCAATTGGAGAAACAGATTGTGCTGGTAACAGTAGAAGGTATCTTATATCTTCTACTGAACATGATATAAGCTACAAAAAACGTTTTGTGACAAAATCGGACCAGTTCATTTATATATTTTTTTATTTCAAACTATGATGAGCATTTCATATGTTATCAAGTTATCAGCTTTTCAATTCAAATTTCAAAATTGAATAAAATAATTCTTACCTTACGATGTATGTCACCTTCACATAATGACGATAAAATAATGAGAATATCAGTCTGCATTTCGATATCAATAAACATATGCTTCTCTAGAGGCGCTGTAAATGCTGTTTTTAAAATTCCTGAAAAGATGAACAAAAATTATGACTTATCTGCTCTAGTGATTAAAATATTTCTAATTTACTTTTAAAGATAATGAGTGTTTCCCTATGTTGACATATATAGATCATCCAATTCCTTCATAACAAAATAAAAATGAAATGCAATTTAGGGGTTTAACATCCTACAGTTCTGCTCCGACTGGCTAATGAAGATAGGCATACACCATGCAATGTGCGATGAGAGAAATTTTTGCCCAGAGAGCAGTGCAAAGACCTACTCTTATATCAAATTCGAACTGCCATGGGGATCTTTTACATGCATGCCAATGTGTACACAGGACCTCATTTTTTTTTTGTACTATCTGAACGACTAAACAGCTGTCCTTGTCAGAGTTTAACATCCACTCGACACAAACTAGATCATTTCGGGACTAACATATGGTTTAATTTTATTTCAATAATTCGCTTGCACGTAGGGGTTTTTAGCAGTAGAGGAAACCAGAGGGACCAGAGAAAACCCACGAGGTTAGACTTCTTATAAAGAGATAAATAAAAGCTACCTATTAACTGATTAATGGCCCCCTGATCAGCCATATCCTGTAACACTAACTCATCTTCTGTAGACACAACACTGCGCAATAATCGTAAACATTGACTCATCTGAGATTTCTTGTTACCACGACCACCAGTACCATGGAAACTGTTTCCTTGACCAGAAAATTCCTCTGGAAAGAAATAAATGAATAGTGTAAAACTACTGGGTATTGGTTGAATATGTATAGCATTATGGTTGATACACTTCAATATGAATTCCAAAACAAGCACTGTCCTTTCTTCACATCAAATTCGAAAAAGAAGTGACCGAGAAAATAAAGGTGTATAACATCCATATAACACTAACTAAATAAGTTATTTTGAGACTCCGGGAAAACCCATGTGGTTAGGCAGGCAATGCTACACCTTGACCCATCACTTCCAATCAACCCCTTACAGCACAGAAGCTATAAAGAGAGAGAGAGAGAGAGAGGGTTCAAAAATTTGCTTGCGCATAGGGGTCTTTAGTTTTGGGAGGAAACCGGAGTACCTGGAGAAAACCCACGAGGTTGGACAGGCAACCATACTCCTTACCACATAAACCTGGATATTTGAAACCACACTAGTTGACTTAATGGCAGGCCGTATGATACAGCGAGCGCACGCTAACTATTCCCCCCCCCCACCAGAGAAGATTTAAGCATGAGGAGTATTTATACGAGTCATGAACTTCCTAGTTCTTACCTGGTCCAACACACCATTCTAATAGCAGAAGTAGTCTTGTGTTTCCCTGACAGGTCATATAATCTTCTATCATGACAGGACATAGACTAGTCAAACAACTTAACGCATGTAGTTGTAATTCTTCAAACTGTGCCGGCGTCCATTCTCTCGGGGTCACGCTTTTCTCGTTATTTCTAACATAGGAAAATAAGGCCAACAATAAATGACCTTCAGACATCAGCTGAAATCAAACAAAGTTCTCAATAAAGTCAAAAAAAAAATAAACTATCAATTTAAAATTTAGAGAGACGACTGTTCCTAATATCTCCACCAGACATCAACTGATCCATTAGAAACATAGGCAGCAGACTGTCCTCTCCCTAGTACAACCACTAGCAGCAAAGTCGTGCTAGTTCTAAGATCATACGATACGGAGCAAGGTTTACAATATAACCAAGTTTTAAAACATTCCATTATGGCTTCTGTCCTTTATCTCAATTATAAGTTTTAAGAGTTAAAGCAATTATGGATGAATCTCCATTCCAAATTTGATTTCAATACTGTTCTTCTTTGCTGTCAAGTGTGAAAAACTCAACAAGTGCTTGTCATATACCAAAGTCACTAAGGTGTTCAGGGATGGGTAAACATGGGCTTGTGATATACCAAAGTCATCTATGGGAAAGTGAAACCAGGTGTTCAGGAATGAGTAAACATACCCAGCCTCACATCAATAGGCTTCTTCCTTATTCACCCATGAACCCAATCCGATAATGACAAGTGAAATTATATAAAATGTCCATCAAAGAGTAAGTGTCTCGAGCCTGACATCTCACAGCCATCACAAAATGTTAAATACAAGTCAACTTACAGGAATCATGGTGCTGTCTGCGGACATCTTGACCAACATATTCATCAACAGTTTCTTTAACTCGAAATCTTCCTGATTCGTCATCAGTTTTAGATGTTTAACCAATGCATTGTGACTCTTTACTGAAACATACAGGTCAAACTGATTAAAACACAGATCCAATTTCGTTTCGTTTTTTATAGTTCAAAATTTCGTTTTTACTTGTCTTTACTACTCTTGGATCTCGAAGACTTGTTATTTAAGCCGTGTTCTGCTTGAAATGAGGGGTCAGCCAATCAAATGGTCTGTCGAATCGACCGTTTCATGCGTGGAACTGTGGGTAAATATTACCAGCGGATAGAAATCAAAACAAAAGTAGATTTTAAAAAGCATGGCGGTCGCTAATTGGTTAATCGAATGACTGACGTTATCGGGTCAAATGTCCCGTGCTTGATACCGGACGTCATAGAACGTGAGCTTCCACTATAACTTGTTAGATCTACATGAGTGTAGGCCATCGAAAGTATAAAAAAACGAAACGAAATATACATCTATATTTTAATTAGATTGCATACAGGTACACGTTTTACTAAGATTTCTGTTTTTGTTAAAAAAAAATTTAAAATCAAACTAATTGAAGATCTCATTTCCTATGACATGATAAACAATAAGTAACAAACTTGTCTTGATCATCCTAGTCTCAATATTTTCCTATGGGAATACAACAAACATGAGTCTGGATGAAAGTTTTACTGCCGGCCATTTCGATAACTGACTCAATAGTCAGTTTTGACTCAATAGTCAGTTTACATCTTCAATAGAAGGCTTCATCTTACTTTAACTAGTAAATCTTATCGAGGCCATCACGTAATACCCTGCATATTTCGGCACTAATTTCGATTGGGTATTTACACAGCTAGGGAGCCTATCAGATTTCTCAATCATCGTGAATACCAAGCCTCTACTTGAGATAATTGAGTTGCAAAGTTCAAGGTCATTCAATGTTAAGGTTTCTGCGGAGGTCGCTATATCACAACCTCTAATAGAGAGAGAGAGAGAGAGAGAGAGAAATGGGGTTTAACGTCCACTCGACACAAACTAGGTCATTTCAAGACAAACATATGGTTTTAATTTTATTTCAGTAATTCGCTTGCGTGTATGGGTCTGTAGCAGTGGGAGGAAACCGGAGTGCCCGGAGGAAAGCACAAGGCGCCCCTATCTCCATGCCACATACGCTCACACCTGGGAATCGAAACCACAGTCGCAAGCCAGAGGTGACCGGCTAGCTAGAGGTCTTAGTGCGGCACTCCAGACCACTAGACCCCTCCCCCCAACCTCTAATAGGACACCACTGTTCAATTGTATGAAGATAATGTAGCTATGAGTTTGGGAATTGTAAAGTAATCTAACTACGTCTAGATGTTATAAAACTTGCAGTTGTTGCTTCAGGAACATGTGCAGTCTAAGTCTTTTTATAAACATGTACCTATATAATGATCTTAATAATATCTTAGTAACTTAAAACACAAAAGTTAATTCTACCTTCTTGAAATGTTCCAAATAAAACCAGTTGTCGAGCAAAGCCACATTCTACGAAAGGTGAATCAGGACATTGAGTGACAACAAGGGTTGCTATGGTGATTAAATCATTTCGTAACTGTCGATCATAATGACTGTAACCTTGGGTCAGCTGATAAACAAATGCATCACGTAACTGACTATAAAATAAAAATATTCACAATATTTAAATTAGGACATTATGACAATAATTTATTCCGGAATACTTCTAACATGAATTTCATGCATATATTTTCCGGACGGTGAAGCCTACTTTTTTGTCATTATCTTGGTGGTAATTACATACAGTACAGTACGATATTTCTCATTTCAAAATGGATTAAGAACCCTGATTATAAGAGAAATGTTACTTTTTTTCCACTCTACTATACTTTCCATGTTTTTTTTTCTTTGTTTTCCAGCAAGTACTAGAGTTTTGCCAGTTACATATATGGCAGCATTATAATTTATAATATGCTTCTGGACATCATTACAATCAATTTCAAATAGCTATGTTACTCGGGTCACTGAATAAAAACTTATGTTACATAAACTTCCATTAGGTGTAAACTGTTTTGAGCTGAAATCTTCAGGCAGGGTAAATATGTAATTTCTTCACTTCTTAGGATTTAATTTGCATACTTAAATAAACCAGTGAAAACAATGACTTCTCTTTTTATCTGATACAAGCGAGGTAGAATTACCAGATTGCTTAATTTTACATTCCAAATATACTTTCTCTACCAACCCTGGGATCGAACTGTGGACATCCTGGTTAGTGAGTCAGTAACTCACCCAGTGAGCCACTGTGGCTCCCTACATTGCAGACAAAAGGTTATCCAGGCCTCACCTGATACAAGCAACGTTGTTTAATTGAGCAGCTAGATTCTCTCTGTCTCCATTCTCTAACAGATTCCACATAATTTCTACAGACTGGAACAGCAAATGTCCACTGGGATCCGGATCCATTAATCGGGAACAGATTCTCCGAGCCCCGTCTGCTAATAACATCTGATTACAAGTCTTCTCTGAAAATAAATACCAAGTAAAAATGACTGGTTATGTCAACATCATAAATATACCTTATTAATAAGGGGATTGTGTGATCGAATCTTTAACATGCACACATTGCATCATAAGGTCTGTCATTGAGTAAAATGGCGTGATTTTGTTTCCCCGATTGTACGTGACAAGGACCCGGGTCGGTTTTCCTACCTCGACTCATGGGGTGTCTATATCGGTCCTTTGCTTTTCTCCCAATGCTAAATACCCCAATGCGCAAGACAATTACTGAAATAAAATTAAACCTTTTGTCCCCAAATGACCTAGCTTGTGTTGAGTGGACATTGAACTCCACTGCTCCCTATGAAAAGTTCAACAACAAGAGAATTTGACAGCTATGTGAATTATCCAAATAAACAAGAAGTGATATCAGGTGTTCAAGGAAAGAAATGGAATGAAATGCGGGTTTAACGTCGTACTGTTCTGCTCCTAACCTGGTTTAATGAAGACGGGCATATGCACTACAGTGAGCTATGAAGTAAATTCTTCCCTGAAGTAAAACTCCATATTATTTTTTTTCACAAAAGGTGGCGATTTATGGTTAGTGAAAAAATAATTTTTGCTGTGCTGTGATTTGATTAACTATATTTAATGCTTCAGTTATATTGCATGCAGTATTTAAAACACATCTGCCAATCTACACATGTTTTCGAAGATTACAGTTGCCCATAAGTTGAGTAGTGCTGGGGGGAAAGTTCTTGGTCTAAAAACAACAGTCAATTTATGAAATGGTATCAATATCATGTATTGTACATGTTTTTAAATGGCTTACCTGATCCCTTGGACAATTTCTGTAGAACATCCAGTACCATTAGTCTCACATCTCCATCATTCTCCATTAAAGCTAGAGACTGGATGTAAAAGATTAAAACATGTTACGAAATAGCAGAATTGCATTTATAGAAAGCCTAAAGAAGCAAGACAATGTCACGGTGCTAAGTGGTGCTTTTAGGTCTTGATTATCATGCACGAATATTGGAAATTTATAAGATTTGTCACAGTTGTGGTTTGGGTACTAGGTTAGCAGGGAGTAGAGAGTTTTCTGCCTGCTATTGTGGGGGTTTCAGGGTTATCTATATATACTAGTTTCCTCCCAATGATAGAGACTCCTACCTACCTATAAGGAAATATTGATCAATCATAAGATCTGACATTATTGCATAGAACATGCAAGGAGGAATAGAGTCATCTGCCTAATCCTGTGGGTGTGTGTGTGTGTGTGTGTGTGTGTGGGGGGGGGGTCTTCAGAATATCCTGCCACTGATAAAGATCCATGCGAATTATTAAAATAAAGTTATAACATCCATATCTTTGTCTTGAAATGAGACAGTCGGGACTAAATCTTGATATATATTCATAAATTATAAAAGATTTTTACCTTTATCAATGTTTCAGAGACATCACTATTTTCTATCACACGCTGATTGTATGCTTTGGTACTGGCTTTATGTTCTATAAATAAAGATACAAAAAAAATACTTCTTCAAAATTCACATTCACTGTAAACACAAGTCATTTACATTTAATTTAAACTAAAACCTATTCTTATTTCAGTAATACATAATGAAAAAAAACCCCAAATAGATCTGGTAGAATTATTATCAGTATACTTAATACATTAAGTTGGTGGTGAGAAATCAGTAAAAACGGATGTAAACAAAATGTTAAACCATAGATATGATTAGGAGTGTCATACTGTCTGTAAAACCAATGTAAATATTAAATAGCCATATAACTAGCTCCATGTTGAGAAAGATACATTATGGGAGATTAGATAAAGAGCTGGCAGTTCTCACTATAACAGTTTAAAACAAGATAATGTAAAGGGAAGGGAATTTGATGAAAATTTCAGCCAAATTAATTAATTCCATCTGAACCGAGATTTTAGTGATTGAATTGTCGGCCTATCTTCGATCATCATTACTAAAGTCAGTCTGATAAAAAAAATAAAACAGTAGTCTTGATTAGCCATTTCAAGATTAAATCATGAATGAAAGTTGAGTAGCAAATTGGATCCTTATCCAGTAAATATCGCAGGCTAGGGTTGACATCGAGAGTTAATTATGGTCAGGATAAGTTAATCAATGACATGTCTAATCAATAATTTAGATAACATTTCAGGCCTAAAACAAGACCTGCGATAGGCAGATTTAGCTCTTGCATAATGTATGTTTAAGTCATACATGTGAATAAAGATATTGTATTGTCTATGAATATTGACAAATGTATGCTACAACATCTTTAAAGGTAGTATGCATTAAATCCATGTAAAATTGTGTTACTTACTTTGTACTTTTTGTTTGGTTTGTTCTTCAGAATAAAATGACATCAATGTCTGACAGATGGTTTTCCTGACATTGTTACTTGGTACTCTCATTAAATAACCTGAAATTCAAAACCGGTAATCTAATATTAAAAAATAGGAGACATAACATCCACAGTTTAGATAATAAAAACAGTCTTTATTTATAAATTATCTGGTATGTATTAACCACTATTGACAATTGTCATTTTCACATAACGAAATCATAAAATTGCCTTTTTACCTGTACTCAAAAACTTAGTATCAAGGCCCCTAGTCCATAATTAACTATCAAGGCCTAAAGTTCATAATTTATTATCATGGCCTAAAATTCATAATTTAGTGGCTTTAATTGATCAAGGGTTCGTTAAAATTTGTAATCTACATAAAAATCTAAATTGTTTGATGCAGCAGAAATATTAAAACTCTTAAATTAAGCTGAGTGTAAAGAGTGGAAAATGAAAGTAGTATTTATGTTACATACCCAGTTGTGAAATAGATTCGATTACAATCTGTTCATAAACGATTTCATCAGATGTTTTTTCTTTAAGATAGGGTAAACTACAGATCTTGAGAATCTCTATAATAGGAGATTCATATAGTGGTTGTTGGTCTACACGATCGGCACAAACATTTAATAATTTAAATACTTGAACCAAATCTTTCATTGGCTGAATATATGTTAACGAAGAATATATTTTTTTGTGATGGAGAATATTTTGTCAAAATTAAATTTCAGTGGCCATGTCGATTTTAAGCGACCCAAAATAGAGGACTGGTATATTTACCATGTCTCAAAATTTCAGCTCAAAACATTGAGTCGTTTAGGCGTCACCGTTAAAACCACTTATTCTGACACGTAAACACTTTTAAAATTTTGGGTCAATCTTCTCGGTGGGTGACCTGATAATCTATTGCCGTATCTTTATAGGTCTAAACAGTGTATGACCCACATGCTGTACTGGATAACAAAAGGTAAATTTTACACAACACATAATTTTTCTAAAATAAAAGTCTGATTTTATCCAGACACTGTATAATAGTATAATACAGTTTGGGGCATCAGTCTCCATTTCAAGATGAAGACTGATGGGTTTATTAAGTTGTTTGAAAATGTATCATGTATATATTGAGTTACATGTAGTTGCTCGGCCCTAAAGCAGATGATTTTAAGGGCTTTAACACAAAATTAAGCAGTTTTATTCCCAAAATACAATCGAGGTTGGCCCTTTAAGCTCTAATTTTTGGTTGCCAGTATATTTTCAGTTATTGAAAAACCTTCAGTATACATGTAACTGACACAAACATAACAATCTCTAGCACAGACCCAGTTGTGTGTCCAATTTATAACATGAATTTAAATATATCTGTTTGTAAAGGATACAAATCCATTCTGATAATGTCTGATTAACCTCTGTAGAGAATTAACATGTCTGTCATATAAAATAGCCTGCAATTACACAACATATGATTAGTAATTGAAAAAGTTGTCATAACTTCACAGTTGATTTGGATAAGAAATAAAATTGTTGTTTTAACTTAATTTGATATACATGTGGCTTAAAAATTGGATTTGCAATGTCTGCGTTTAAAATTTTGAGCCCACAGAGAGATAAACCTAATGTTACAGAAAACAATACCAAAAATTCAGTTAATATTTAATAATCATATAAAGCTAGTGGAGTTTAAATCTAAAAGGACTCTCTATTCACTATTGGTTGATATACTCAGCTGACTGTTCCAAATGCTATTCTAGTAATAATAGTAATAGGTAACAAAAATGCAAACAAAATCCAGATAGTGTGATTTATTATCAAGTGAATATGGGACAGCTCATTATAATTCTACCTTATTATTTTGATTTCAATAACGAGAAAAACATGCTCTGACAACTGGTATATAACCTTACCGAATGGGGATCTGTGAGTAACTTGATGACCCTACCCAAATTAATCGGCTGTAGTTTGGATCCCTGGAAAAAAAACAAATTGCAAAGTAAAAATCTAATCATGTCTGCAGTGCAGTAGATCTATAATTATCTAGAATAATTGATGGCCGATTAAAATTTGTGATGTATCAACATCTTTATGTCTTTTCTGTTGGTTTGTCCATTGTGTGGATTCTATTTGTTGAGCGTTATGTGGCGTGCAGCTCTCATGCACTTCTCTGGCTTAAAATGGAAGATATCGAGTGCTTTTCTGGTGAAATGGGTAATTCCGTCTGACACAGTCTAACTTCTAACCGATGCAGTCATCAAGCTTAAAATATGGTACTTGTATATAACTGGTTTGCCAATTATTAATATTATTATCATAAAAACCCTGCAGTTTTTTACTCCGTTGTTACTGTTCAGTAAAGTCTATTGAAAGCCTATTGTCTTTTTCTAATCTAATAATAATAACTAACTAGATCTGCTAAGCAGATATTAAAGCTTTCATATTCACAGTCACTTCCTGTCACATGTCATGGGTCATATAAATAATCCGAACAAGAAAAAATAAATCATTAAGATCCGTCACAATCGAATTTTTTAAATATTCAAATACCAAAACTTCGAAACGTATCCCGGCCATCCTGAAATGTATTAATTTCAGACATGCAGGAGACACATTGAACATACTATGCCCTATTGTGTTTGTTTACAAGACTGTAAATGTCGATTTTTCACTATGTTTCATATTCACTTCAAAATGGCGACCATCAGTTGACCTAAATCAAAATTCTGCTCCGAACCTTTCTGACCTATATTTCGATGATTTTTTTGAAAATTTTGATCCTTAATTTCATCAAGGGGAGATAATTTTTAAAATTTCTATTCATATTTTTGAAGTCGCATCAGCAAGATCTACTTACATGGTAAATTTGATGAAAATCCTACAACTATTCAAGAAGTTGTCAAATTGGTCATATATTCCGGTCGAACTCACAGCGACGAATTCTCGAAATTCGAAAATCTGAAACTGCAGATTTAAAGTAATTGTCTCAAGCAAGGTACCGGTACTCAAAGAAAAAAGATTTAGTAAAATAAGTCAAATAGTCACAAAGTTACAGCATTGTAGGTCAAATGCATTCGTTCGTAAAATTCAGTGATTTCGGATTCGTAAAACGTTTTGAAAATATATTTAATCAAGGTTCGCACCCCATTTTTGGGGGGTTAGGTCAAAATTTCAGAAAGATCCTATGGATAGATTCTGAGAAATCCGATTTGCAGAAAACACACACACACACAAAAAAAAAAATAATAATAATAACTTTAACAGAAACAATAAGCTTTCATATGTAATATGACAGCTTAATTAGAAATTAGAGATTGATTAAAATAGATCTTCTAACTTCTACAAGAGAGTTCCATCAAAGTTCAGTTAACAAAAATAAAGTTTTTTTTAGTTTTCTCAGCTACAATATCATATCATATCAATAAATACAAAATAATTATATAGAAGTGATAATATGTTTTAGTTAAAATTACCTGTAACATGCCAATGTCATCATCGGTTATTATGTGGGCAACCAAAGGAATTCTTGGTTTATCGACTGTAACTGTTAGTGTCGTTTGAGACCTTGTCAAGATATCTGGCTGCGTCCCTACGGCCGCCATATTTACATTTAGCTATCAGAATTGATGTCAAATAGCTGTTGACAAAACCTAGCGGTTTACCATGTGCAGACGTGCCCGAAATCCCGTTATTTTTTGCTGATTTTCTCAACTTGTTTACAAATCCAGATAGTTGGCCGCCATATTGCTTGGTGTTGCCACTTCCGTTACTAAGAAAGTCACATGACATTTCCCACGTGATAACATTTTGTCTAAATGGATTTGTCTCCCCTGCATCAGTGTCGGGATTCAATCCAACAGGTGCCCGATTGTAAGAAATATTTTAGTCAGATATACAGCATCCTAAAGCTTTTATTAATGAATTAAAAATTCTTATGAAATTCGATTTGCAGAAGAAAAAAAGCTGCCCCCCCCCCTGGAAAATTTCGGCGCCTCCGATGGGCGCCCTTTGTTTGCCCACTGGGGAAAAATCGGCTCCCTCAATTGGCGTCAAAGGACGCAATACGAGGCCAACGACGAACGTCTCCATATTTGTATAAAGCCGAATGACATTGGTTGGGCGCCCAAGACGAGATTGGCGCCCAACCAATGTCACTTGGTTTTACTTGGCGCCTCACCAATCATGACGTTATATATGAGGTGCTCCCCAAATGGCGAGGTCCCCCATAATGACCCACACGATTCACACTAAAACGTATACGGCGCCCAAAACGGCCTGATCTGTCGGGTGCCTTATCCCGGAGAGGCACCCATAATGATATGAATGGTGGGGCACCTTATGATGTTGGTCCGCACATAGTGCATAATGCCGAATCAGATTGGCTGGGCACCCACGACTTGATCAATGGGGCGCTCAAAACGGCATGATTTGTGGGGTGCCGGACCCTGGAGGGGCGCCCATATTGTCTAGACCATGGGCGCCCATAATATAATGCTATTGAGATTGGTTAGGCGCCCACGAATGAATTGGGCGCCGAAAACGGCGATATAATCTTCAAAATTCAAATGGAATGATTTGTGAGGTGCCTCATCCCGAACGGGCGCCCATAATGACTAGATCATGGCATCCCATATGGCGCCCACGAATCAATTGGGCGCCGAAAACGGCGTGATAATCTTCTAAATTCAAACAAGTCACACTCTAACCCGATTCCGAACTTAATTGTAAATGCAGCTGCGATTATTATTTGTGAATGCAACGGCAACAGTCCGATCGGATGGTTAGAATTCAGGTCAGCATAGAGTGGGATTTCAAGAAAAGCAAGAAAACGCGTTTGAGGTCGTCAAATTTTCCCTAGGTTCGGCCCCCTTTCTTAACATTCTTCGAGCCCGTACGCCTAAGCACCCTATAGGCCCTTCCGCTGTACCGTTCGCCCTGGACTGTCAAGTGTAGGTACATCAGCGCCCACAGAAGCCCCATTGGGGCGCCTTATTTTTCTAACTGCGAACCTGTCACAGAGATAAGCTAAATGAAAGGTTTTCGTCAGTAAATGTTCTCCCATGTTTCCTGGTTTGTAGATGAACCACTGTTTGGGCCCGAAGCAATGATTGATTATGTCAGTAACTGTTATATATGTAAGTAATTGTAAAGTGACACCATGTATTACATAATATAAGTATATAACAATCAGTCTTTGTTATACATATCATCAATAACATCTCTATTATACAGTATGTCACCTATTCACGTTGCAAGTTTTGTATAATAATATGTGGAAGGGGGGCTGAACATGTCCACTGGGTGAAACGTTCTAGTCCGAAATATCCTGTGCCGAAACGTCCATCCATGAACAGGCTGAATATATAAGAGCTAATTATATGAAATTATTAAAGACATCAGCTGCCCCCACCTGTCCACTGACAAGATGGAGGGGGAAACTTCCCAACTATTTGACGAGTATTCACGTCACGCCATTCAGTCAGCACTCGCAGAAATATTTGAAAAATAACGCTGCTAGAAACTCCTATTTCGGTCACTCTGGTGATATCAAAATATCGATTTTGTATTTCATATGGACGATTTTTTTTTTTTACCGCGACTGCAGATTTTTTAGGAGATGCAGTTGCTAACTGCCTCCGTCCCTCGGATCCGCGTCTGTGGTGGCTATTGATCAGTGCCTTAACCGTGTAATCATAACCACGTGTATTATTTTATATTTAAGAGGTTGTCAAAGTTTTGGAGGGGGCGCCATTTCTCGGGGTGCCTTTTTCTTCTGTGCGTGCAACATAGTCCCTGAACCCCCGCTAGATACGGCCTTGAGAGTGATAACAGATACACGGTCAACGGTCGATTTTAGCTTACTGATAGCCTAATTAGTTGTTATACGCGACTGTGGCAAACGAAATTATTAATCTACCGTGATTCCTTAGTGTCGTTCAGTTTTGTCGAGTGAACACGGAGAAGTAATCGTAGACCCCTTGAGGTAGGGGGTTCTCTCCTGGTGTTGATCGAGAAAATTCATAGATTCATCGATCGACATTTTCTGATGTGGATCCCTCGATCTTGTCAGTGGTGCAAGTTAGAAATCGGAATAATTATGAGCATAGGCGTACCCCCTCCCCCCAAATATTTTCATGAAAAAAAAAATTGAAATCTGAAAAGAGCTCAAAAAAATTATGAGATCGGTCATTAGCCGAGGAGTTTTTGAAAATGGGGTAGGGTAGGGGAATGGCCTTGTCGGGGAAGGCTATGGTCAATTGTCGGGAATGAATGCCCAGTTTGTCGGGAAGCGTCGCGACGTCTGTCGGGTGTTGAATATTTTTAATAATATGGAAGCGGAAAGAAAGCAGCCCAGTCAATGATGAACACGTAGGCCTACGCCATATGAATAGAACTAATACGTACACATGACCTTTCTCAGTTCTTGAGTACTGTGTTCCTGTATACTGGCATCCAACTCCATGTAGGCTACCGGACGAGCCCAGTGATAGACGTGAGCAGCTGAAAATTTTCTTTAATAATAATTGATAAGTTTGTAATAATATTGTACCTTGTAGTCACATATAATATACATGTACAATGGCTCAATAGGCCGTAAATAATTCGATATTGAGCCCTTTTCTTTGGAAATAAATATTCATAGAGTTATAGGCTTTGAATTGAAAGCAAGAACAAAACGGATAATTAAACGAAGTCAGACGAATAATCAATCCCTTTTAGTCATCATATTGACGATGGAATAGATGTGGATGCAAATATGATGAGGATTTATCCAAAGCCTGTAGACAATTTGGATCAAAAGGCAATCTTTTCCGATATTTCTGACAATGAACCGTGATTGAAATTTAGGTATTTTCAGAGAAGGATTTGACCGACTGGTTTAAGTGGACTGTATCCAAAAATACTTTACAAAGGAACCTTTGAGCGATAAATACTTTCACTTTAAGATAACTCACAGAAAATGCCACTGGATCCATTTATTCCAAAACGACTGCAGGACTTTAAGTCGACACTTGGCCTAGCATCCCTGACCAATATCAACAATTTTACAGTCACGACATTTCGAGAAGGAGCGTTTTGAAATTTGGGCAAATAAAATGGGCGAAATATGGCAAATTTTGACCCAAAACAACAATTTCCAGCAATACCGGAAGTTGTCATTTAATTTTTTTTCCACTGCATCGTGTGATTTCTGTTGCCATATAGACCAAGTATGATTGAAAATTACTGACTTCCAAGGTTTTCGGCGTTTTTTTTTCAATTTTTGCATGTTTTCTTTTTCAAATTTTGCATGGACATCTCCCGGACACGTTCTTAATGAAATGTGTTTCTCAATTTTTCTCTATCAATCCCTGAAGTCTGGGTTGTTTTTTTTTTTTTTTTCGCTATTCAAATCTGAATATTGAAAAACGATTGAGATATAGCAAGCTAACTTCACACTGCTTAAAGTAGTCTGCTTTCGATATCTTACAAAGACAGTATGTCGCTTTCTGGTCATTTGGGGTAGCTTTAACTTCAGAGAGATGTCAACTTCCATTCTGATAAATTATTAACAGAATCTTAGTTTGACTGGGACTAAGAAATATTATCTCCCATAATGTTACTGACCAACGAATAACGAACAAATTTATTAGACTAGCAAACTCGGCGAAAAAAACATTATATTGTCCTACGACTCCCCAACTACGCAATTTAGACTGACCACACTTTTAAAAACCATATAGCCCGGTGGCTGAATGGGAGGCAGGGTCGCCACCTGAGCTGTGAATTTATTAGACCAAGTCCTAGAAATTTATGTTTTATTAATATATTATGTATAGGATATTAACCTACCCAAGGTTGGTTGATATGATAGAGAACACACGTGCGAAGCCCAATGGTTCTCTATTATATCAATCCGAGGGAGAGTAGGTTTATATCTGACATATACACAGAGAGAGAGAGAGAGAGAGAGAGAGAGAGAAATGGGGTTTAACGTCCACTCAACACAACTAGGCCATTTCGGGACTAACATATGGTTTTTAATTTTTATTTCAATAATTCGCTTGCGCGTAGGGGTCTTTAGCAGTGGGAGGAAACCGGGGTGCCCGGAGGAAACCCACGAGGTTGAGAAGGCGCCCCTATCTCCATGCCACATACGCTCACACCAGGGCTCGAAACCACAGCCGCAAGCCAGAGGTAACCGGCCAGCTAGAGGTCGAAGCGTGGCACTCCCCGAAATATACAACGTTGACCCTTAAATTTAATGGACTCTTCTACAAAAGGCAACAGTGATTGGATAATAATAGCGAGAATTACCGATGTAATAATGCGCGTGTTTTTGTTTACACGTCGCCATTTTGAATTGAAAGCAAGAACAAAACGGATAATTAAACGAAGTCAGACGAATAATCAATCCTTTTTAGTCATCATATTGACGATGGTATAGATGTGGATGCAAATATGATGAGGATTTATCCAAAGCCTGGAGACAATTTGGATCAAAAGGCAATCTTTTCCGATATTTCTGACAGTGAACCGTGATTGAAATTTAGGTATTTTCAGAGAAGGATTTGAGCGACTGGTTTAAGTGGACTGTATCCAAAAATACTTTACAAAGGAACTTTTGAGCGATAAATACTTTCAAGTCTTGCAGTGTGTGGAGAAATAATGTGGGCGGAAATAAAATTCTGAAAGATATCTTAGACATGGAATATGGATAACCGATTTAAATATGCCGATAAGTACACCGTCTATTTCGTTACTGCATGCTACAAACTGTACCATAACTTTTTTTTTATTGTCAAAAGAATAAAATGTTATGGCTGTGTTATGGCTGTATTATTTCGATCATCTACATTATCAGCGGTTGATATGAGCCGAATATTTCGACCTTGGTTGATATGAAATATCAACCTGCCATGACGTCATCATCAGTATAATAGTTGATATGAACCGAATATATCAACCTCTGATGACGTAATGAGAGGTTGTTATGAGATATAACTGCTATGGACATCAAAGAAAAAACTACTACCAGTTGTATATGTCTACATAATACACCCCCCCCCCTCATAATCACACACACACTCACACTGTAGACATTTGACCCCCTTTATCTCGAAAACGCCCCCTCAAACTCCTGATCACCACCCAGATTCGGAATCTACACAAAAAACTGGTCTAGAAAAACTGTGTCTCATAAATTCGTAGCTCGGGTGGCGAACCCCACCCCACCACACCCCTCCAGCCACTGGATTAATATAGATAGGCTACTGTTTGTACACATGAACCAAAACCATAAATCTGTTGGCATGGTGTAATTAGCGTATAGAGCCTGGGGGTAGGTGTCAACAATACATATAGCAACAATACCACACCTATATACATGTATATATAATATTATTGTCTAATCGTCAATCAATCAATCAGACTGACATCATACAATACAATGTAATTAATATCATCAATCACTGTTCTAATGTTACGCGGGGGGGGGGGAGTAACGCATGCGCATTGGAATATGTGGCGTGGTTTCCCGATTGTACACGCGACAAGGAGTAGAGTTGGCTGTTCAGCTTGATGATCTTCTCGGGTTTCCTCCAACTGCTAAAGATGAATTACTGAAATAAAATTAAACCATACGTCAGTCCCCAAATAACTTAGTTTAACCCCATCTCTCTCTCTCTTCTCTCTCTCTCTCTCTTCTCTCTCTCTCTCTCTCTTTCTCTAATTTGTTACAGACGATCGGATAGTCGAATCCAGCGTTCGAAATGGTAGGTAGGCCTATCTAATGAAATAAAACAAATTGCATGCTAGTCTCAAAATGACAGAGTTTTTTGTTGCGTACTTAAAATTTGTAACATGAAAACAAATAATTATAAGTGTCTAGAATTTTAATAAACCACACAAATACTGTGACGTATTACGCATACTTTAAAACCGAGACTTGTGAACTCTTTACGGGCGTGTTATTAAAGACTATGTCATCTAGATAAATGAGCTAATTATTTACCGAAAATATTACCATTATTTTTTGTTCATTTCCTGACTTTCTTGATATCCAAGGTTTCTCTTTGATGAATCACTGATCTATGTAGGTGGAACATTATGTACATTGGCTTTATCACTGTCACCCTATCTTATTTCCGAATGCAGTGACACGATTTTTAATAATATTCCCTCACGTTCTGAAGCAAAACAAAACATCACAGGATTTCAAAATTTTAAAGGGGGGCATAACTCAAAACCAAGACGACCCGAAAAAGTATAAATTCCATTCCTGTAATAAAAATTAGGATTAAATCCTGATTATTTTTTTTTTAGTATTTGATTAGATTGTTGTTGAATTAGGTTTAATACAAATATTTATTTTCACCGATCAAAGGATTTTACCGGTTTAAAGAGGTCATAACTCCACACCTAGACAACCGCAAGTCAATCTGGATTTACCGGCCAAACCCGATGCATGAATAAATGAATAAATAAATATGTACACGTATAAATGCTATCAAACTTGAAAATTAGCAGTTTACTAACGTCGAGTAAAAGATGCCGAAATACTCGAATAAAAATATTTATTGTCGCAACGTCAATAAAAAAGAGTCGTAAATTCCCATTTTTAGTCCGTTTGGTCCGTTGACATGCACGTCGAGTTCTTTTTGGCTGAGTCGTCTACGTCATTATGACCAGTTCACGGTATTTTAGCTTTTGTCGCAGATTGGTGGTGCGAGAACTTGAACATCAATTTAGATGACAAAAGATTTTTTTATCGACTGGCTCTTCAAATCAATCCATGTATTCAAATTCTTAACTTTAATCTGAGAATTAAAGCGACGATGGGAAGGAGGGCGTCAAAGAAACGGTGAAGTCACCCAGACGTGACGAATGACAGTTTAGGACAATAAAAGATTATATAGTTGCCTGTCACGGTTCGGGACATCAGTCAAAGTCAGACACGCTTCAATGACTCGCAGAATTACACCGAAGACAGGTGAGACAACGATTTGAGCATTAAAACAAAAACTGTTTTAGATGAACGGACGATAACAGAATATCGAACGGTTCAAGAGAAACTAGGCCGTGCTAAATGGACAGCTAGAATTCTAATTCTTGTGATGTCATATAGGAAGGGATGGTGAACTTCAACTAAAGGAAATTTCAAACGAAAACTGTACAGTTATTACACAACAGAAGCAAGGAAATCGGACTTCAGGATAATCCGTGTTGAATTTGATGGATGAAGGAATGTAATTTACACGTTGTCGGAGATAGTTCTGTATATAGGCTCGTCTATACTCACTGTTCGACGTACATTTATAGAGAAAGACAAACAGAAGACGGAACCGGGCAGCTTGAAAACGTGTGAAATATACAATTTTAATTCAAACGTTTGAAATTGACAGTAACAGATTTTAAGGAATAGTCATGTTTTTAAATTTGATTTTTTAAATACGTAAGACTTCGTATTTTTATACAGAATCCAGGAAATTAACAACCAAGATATAACTCAAACACGTGTTTTCACTCTCTGGTTTGTTTGGGGTTTTTTAACTGACGGTTTTTACAGTAAATTTGAAGGGAGGTTAATACCTGTACCCAACTGAACTTTATCCCCGGTTACCATCACGGAAAGATTTCATCAAAAAAAAGGAAAATAATCTGCATATGTCATTTTAATACGGATTATCTGTGAAATAAAAAAAGAGACGAATTTATATTAAATAGTGACTTCATATTATTTAAAACACAATTAAGAAAACTATTCAACGAATAAATACGAACACGATGAAGCCATTGAATATATTTTGCGTCGTTTTAATTCTTGGATTTCAAGGTATCGAGTGCTACCCTGGTGGAGCCCCTTCTTCAGCTTGTGTGTACCTACTGCCCTTACATGGATACCCTAATATTTTAGCCCAGTCGTCACCGAGTCCATATACATTACATATGTCAGCCGGTACTTATATCCCCGGACAAGAACTGGAAGGTAAGTTTAATTTCACTGGCAACAGTCTATATATAGCTTATATCGTTTGTAATAGTCATAATATATAGCGGTCTGCCATTTGGAATTTCGGGGGAGTGGTGAAGTGGCTTGGCGAACAGTTTCTATAACATTCAGAAAAGAATCCGCGAAAAATGAAAAGCGAATTTTCTCCCAAAGTATGACCTGTCGCTTGATAGTCGCTATTTCCATAGATAAGGAAAGCATATGTAGTAATTCGGGTGGTACAAAAGCCATGTTCCCCTGTACAAATTAAGATAAGGAGTTGGTCATTTACATAACTCGCGAGTTTGCTTCAGGCATCCTTGTTTCCTCCCACATCTTCTCCCACGAGCATGAAAATATATTTTACGTTAGTCCCGAAATGACTTAGTTTATATCGAGTGTACTCGACTCTCTCTCCCCCCCTCTCTCCCTCTCTTTCTCTCTCTTGGAAAAGGAACACACCCAACACCTGACTAATTGATGACACATTTACACCGTCATTGTTCGTCACAGGCTGATTAAAACCATAAATTAACTTCACGGTCTCCCATGTGACAGGACATCTTCATCTAAACATAGACACTGGTTAGGTACAGAGAACGATTTATAAGCGTGTAGTCGTTCAGATGGGACGAAAAATTGAAGTTGGCGTTCATGTAAACAACCCATGCCAATTGAAATTAAAGGTTAAACCAGAAGCGATTTTATTTCAGGATTCATCAGTATATTTTGTATAATTTGCTGACGACTTGCTTTAAATTTGAAATGGGTGTGTTTAACGATTTTCCACCTTGATATCTTGGAACCGGCCTACTATTATTGATTATCTTCCATAGCCTACATTACATTAAAATGTTAGTTGTAACCGCTTAACAAACTAATATAGATATTCATTTGTTTTTAAAACAATATCTTATTTTACAATCGGAAGGGATTGTGGAACATGCATAGCCTATATAACACCTCTCTCCTAAATGCAATAATGGATGGATGTTACATGGGGAAGTAAACAACAAAACACTGAATCAACAACATACCTATATAATATTCCGTTTTATCCGCGTGTTGTTTATGACAAGCTAGATATTGTAGGAACTACATGATATATTCTTTTACAGGAATTCGGTTACAGGAACTATGATATAATATTCTGATTTAGCAATTTCAGTAGATTGTGTTCCAAAATCTTGGTCCATTGACATTATCAGCATGACGTGGCTCCTTCGTTGGCACTTCGAGAATTGTCGTTTATCTGGCAGAGATTCGACCATCGGCTTTCAAACTATATATTCTTTTCAGGCAAAAATGAATATAGTTGTAGATGACACAGCACGTAACTCGGTTGACATTATGGTTAACTATGTTCTTTATATGACAGTTATTATCATGTCCAATTGATTGACAGACACTTACATCTACAGATATGGCAAGAATGTGTCATGTATAAATTGATTGATATACACGGAAATTGGTCGGCGCTATCAAAAATTGTCCCTGCGCATCGTCACTGAGCCACTGAATACATACATCTTTAATATTATTTAAATTAGACGCTACTGTCACCAGTTGCTGGTGACGTCATCAATACTACTAGATCTTTCAATTATATAACGTACTCAAGCTGAAATAAAAATGGCGATATAGAAATAGGTGAACCACCTCCTTTAATATAGAAATATGCTTGCTATCTCCTTTAATACTGGAAGGAATCCGCGACCTCCAGGCTAGCGAGCCAATGTCTTACTCAGTTAACCACTGAATTATGACTGGCCCCAGAAACCCAGGTGATAATTAGCTTGATGTTTATAATTAGGCTATCAATTCTTGGCGCATTATCGACTAAGCAACCCAGTGCCGCTGTGGTCGTTCACGTACCTAACGGCTTATCTGTACTCATACACTGTGTATTTTATATTTAATAAGTTAAAACACTCAGGCTCCTTTGTTTTATTATATGAAATTATAAATGTGATTGACAATTATTGTCTTTACGACATACGTTAACCTAATCACTTTCCCATTTTATTTCGTGGATTCGAGCCCTGTTGTGAGCGCATGTGGCATGGAGATAGGGGCGCCTTCTCAACCTCGTGGGTTTCCTCCGGGCACTCCGGTTTCCTCCCACTGCTAAAGACCCCTACGCGCAAGCGAATTATTGAAATAAGATTAAACCATATGCCAGTCTCTCTCTCCCATTTTATTTCAGAACATGTTTATATTATCGTCACCATTGAAATCTTCAATCGTCATTTTTTTCTCTGAAATTTGTTTGATATTGGATCACACTGTATTTAAAGCATACCGGACACGTCTACATGTTATGTCACATGATATATACCACCAACTTGACATGGCATGACAGTTGACATCATTACCCTACATTATTACTATGTAATTGTCATAACGTGTAAGTCTACATCCTGGATCGCGAACACCTCATACATGTATATTAAATTGTGACATTTGTATGGATTACATTAGGTTTCTTGTATGTTCATGTAATAATGTTTCCTTAATACATGTACATCACCACCAGAAGAGGGTTTGTTCCGCAATTCCATTTTTACAAAATCAGAAATCAATCCCAAATTAACAAAATTGGAAAACCTCCGATCACAAAGAATGAAGTCTATCACCTCCATAATTTAACAAAATAAGAACAACCTCCGATCACAAAGAATGAAGTCTATCACTGCCATAAATTAACGAAATTAGAAAATCTCGGGTCGCAAAGATGAAAGTCTATCACCTCCATAAATCAACAAAATTAGAAAACCTCCGACCACAAAGATGGAAGTCTATCACCGCCATAAATTGAGCTACTTACAGAAGGGAAATTCCCATTCTGAACGAAATTATGACTGTTTCAAAATATAGCGTAGATTGTTTTACATCGTAGCAATAACACTTGATAATCGAGGCTAATTCACGATTATCCGGCTTATCGTTAAATTTAAATCTCGCTCCGTTGATCTAGCCAGTTGAATATAGGTTTGTCATGCGAATAAATGTGTGTATAAAATTTGAAACTAAAATAAAGACGTGCAATGGCCAGATTTAGCTGTTACATAATGTATATTTAAGACCATAACCCAAATTATGCAAAATATAAGGATTAACATAGTTGCCTGCAGGGTTGTAAAACAATTCCACTAAAAAAACACGCAACTGAATAGCAAAATGATGTAATTAATTATATCCAGCTCTGTTAACGATTACAGGATTTCTCGACGATTTCCTCGTCAGTAGCCTGCCCATAGCTTCTAAATCCAAATGGAATGCGGATATATGATTTAAATTATTTTTTTTTAATCTAACCACGTCTAATACGTTGAAAAATAAGACGCCACATTAAAACATTTTCTGTCCCTTTTCTTTTACGAAAAGTATGATCTCACTCTGTGTTTATTTATTTTGATCGTTAACCGTTAGCGCGTTTGCGTTGTATCACAACATCTGTTATTGACTCAACTGACGTAAGTTCGATTCCTCAGGTGTACGCGACAAGCAGTAGGGTCGCCTGTCCAACCTCGTGGTTTTTATCCGGACCCTCCGGTTTCCTCCCACCGCCAAAGATCCATACTCGCCATATGTTAGTCCCGAAATGACCTAGTTTTTGGAAATAAACCCCCACCCCTATTTCTTCCTTGCTCTCTGCCTGGGCCACAAAGGAAACTTCTTGTAATATATGTCACGTTCCTCAAGAAAACTAACAACGAAAGAGTGTATAGTTGTTCGAGTGGGAAGATAAATCATGTCGTTTACACCCTGGCGTTTACGTGAAATACTTCTCGAAGACGTATAGACCTAGTCTTCTGTGACCGGGAGAATTAATTCTTCCCCAATGTACACGTTAGCGCAGCAAATAGTCATATGTTAGTCTCAAAATAACGGAGATGTTTTCTTGGCGAGATGCTAAACCCAAACTCTTTCATTTCCAGCAATACGTAAAGTGTGCTATGTTCACGTGTAGTGTTTATTTCTCCTTTTCTTTATTCCAGTGGCTATAAAGGCAGATACATCACCCTTTAATGGTTGGTTGTTACAAGTACGACGTGTAGATACCAATATGACGGTAGGACGCTTTATCTCGGCACCCGATGGAGCTAAACTAGTATCTTGTAACGGACAGGACAACGCTTTAACACATAGCAACAGTTACAGTTTCCCTAACAACACCCTTATAGCTAAATGGTTGGCACCAGATACTGATGTTGGTGATATCATTCTTGTGTAAGTACAATTTGATCCCAATAGTTTGGTAAACACCTAACCGGCTTCGGATATTAAACATCTAACCTACCCCCAATATTAAACACCTATGCTACTAATAACCTAACCTGCTCCCATTACTAAACCCCTAAGGTGCTCCTAATGCCAGTTATGGCCATCGTTACAATGCGGTGGGTTTTTTCTTAAAATCATTCACCAATACACAATGGTAATTGTATACAAAAATAAACCCAATGATCTACATGTACATCAAACAAAGATTTATCGATCACAAAACATTCTCAGACTGGAGTTAAGAATGTACTCAAAATTGTTCGCCGTGTTTTAACAACAAAATAGCCCTTCATAAAACTTTTGTTGTTTTATGGTATCAAATACACCAATAAGAACCCACGTGCACAGTTTTGTGTTGCTGGATCTAAAGACACTTCTCATGAAGAGTGATTGAAAGTTGAGTAAATTTTTAACTTAAGTCTGAGAATGCTTTGTGAAGTCGGGGCCTGTTTGCATAACGTACATATACTGAAAATTAATGATTATTCATTGATGATGGAATAACTCGTCAGAGATAATTTGATTTCACCTAGTACTGACTTCCATACAATTACTATAACATTATTTTTTGTTTATAAATGTTGTCCCCGGGCTGATTCGTGACAACGAAATCAGTTATAGTAACAATAGTTTCATATATGAAATGACACGTGTATCATTTATCATATTAAAAAATGGCATTATTAACATGAAGTAATTAGTAATTTGTAATGATATTATTGACATGAAGTAATTTGTAATGATATTATTGACATGAAGTAATTAGTAATTTGTAATGTGTCCGGGTACAGATTGATGCATATCAAATAATATACCAAAATATACTCCCGCATTCATTAGCTCAGTTGGTGCTCATAAATAGCATAAACTTTCTCTGCATTGGCCGAGAAAGTTCATCCAGATTTCCCGGCGTGGTTTACCCTTGTCAGTAATGTAGGACGGGGGCCTCACAAGGGCAGCTGTCTATTCCTTCGGAGAGGACAAAAAACTAAGGTCCCATGTACACATCAGCTTGCACGTAAAAGATCTCTTGACATTGTGAATTCTATATAAGAGTAGGCCGTAGTGCTGCTGTCCTGGCAAAATTTCTCTCATAGCATACTGTATGGTGTATGCCCGTCTTCATTAGCCCAGTTGGGAGCAGGGCCCTGTTTCACGAAATTTTAACTTAAGATAAAATCCAATGTTAGTAGATACCTCAATTTTGATTGGCTAAGCACTAAAATCAATCTAATATTATCCAATCAAATTACTAAAATTGGGATCTTATCTTAGTTCAAATTTCGTGAAATAGGCCCCAGAACAGCAGGACATTAAAACCCATTTCATTTCATTTCATATTTCAATTCATTGCCTTGATAGGACCCCGATCAGTTTTCTATGTGTTTTTATTTTGTTTTATTCTAATATTTATGTTTGAATTTATTACTGACAAGTGGTGGTTTTATCTATTACCTCGAATGTTTAATATTTTACAGAGGAACAGTTTTAAAGGACTACAGTACATTTTGGGGGCCACTGACATCTAACCATGTCTCCCCTACTCCTCCTCAGCCATCGACAACAACAACAACTACTACTACCCCTGAACCAACAACAACCACCCCAAGTTCAACATCTACCCAAACTCCACCAGTAACAACAACCTCCCCAACGACGACGATATCAACTACAACACCAACTACAACTAATCCAACAACTTCTCAGTCAGAGTCATCTTCTACATCATCAACACCTTCAACATCAGTACCTGCTCAACCCACAATATCTTCAACTGTTCAACCCTCAACATCCCCAAATGCACAATCAACAACATCCTCAACTGTCCAATCAGCAATATCGTCAACTACTCAACCAACAATTGTAAAAATAGCCTCGACTCAAACATCCACAAGAGAAGCAACAACTACACAACCCACATCAACCCCGTCGACGTCTACACAGCCAACAACAACCACATCTAGTCAACCATCTACGTCTCGAACAACAGTTAAAATTTACCAGACCACAACAGCTACACGAGTATGGAGCTCTACCACGAAAGAGGATATTCCAGTATCTGTCACATCAAATATTCCAGGACGGCAGACTACAGAGTCAGGTAAATATTGAACGTTCTATGGTAAATCTAAATCATACGATGCGTCAAGTCTTTTATTTTGGTCCCCGATAGCACGTGATTTCTGGCCAATAAAGCCAAAGCACTGTCCAACCTCAGACGTTTTAATACAATAATGTTAATGGACATATTAGTGTCAGGCATTATCACATATGTGATAGAACAGGTTTGACACGTTTCAAATATGATTCTAACATAGAGATCATTGCTACGATAGATGCGTAATCAAGGTTTCAACAAACGGAAGGGATGAACACAAAAGGAAAACATGAGTTATCCCTATGTATAACTAACTGAAGTGACGAGTGACAACAGATCTACGGACGAATTTCTGCTCACTAATAATTCCTTTGAAAAAAATAATTGACTGTCCCAAGATAAGAGAAAATAGAAATGATCTGCATATTACAATGTTTTTATTAAGTATGGAATGAATAAAAACAAGGGAATGTACGGACTATTTCTATTTTTATAGTTTTTACTTATCTAGTCGCATTCAATTACTTTTATAAATTATCAGATATCCTCTCACAGCCTCACATTTGGTCCCAGTGACCAGAAATCCGCCCGTGCTTCTGTTATCACTCGTCAGTTCAGTCAATTTTCCCTTTTGCGTTCGTCACTTCCGATTGTTGAAACCTTTATATCTGGAATGTGTCGAATCAGTTCTATCACCTATGTGATTATGACTGACACCAATATGGTCGTTAAAGGTTTTTATAATGTAGTAAATCGGAACGAGATAGACGTAACGAAATAAAGATATCATTTTAATAATTTTACTTTGATTGTTTTATTATTTCAGATAATTCTGGTGAAGAGGTAGATAGTGATAATCCTGGTAATACGGCTTCCACCCCTGAATCTATATTATCTGTCTATATTATATATTCCTTGTTATCGTTATCAAATACATTATTTATTTAATATTTTACATTATATCTTGTTGTTGTTGGAAGTTATTTAAATCACTCTTATTAGACAACACTATTTGTCACCAGTCAACATTTGACGTGGTTGTGGGGTCTCGGCGACTAAGTGGATAAGGCGCTGGTTCGCTAGCCTGGAGGTCGGGTTTTCGATCCCTGCATTGGCCCAGAAAGTTCATCTCGACTTTCAGTGATGCAGATGGAGGGCCTGACAGAAAGACAGCTGCCTAGTCGTTCGGATGGGACGAAAAACCGAGGTCCCATGTACACATTGGAGTGCGCGTAAAAAATCCCTTGGCAGTTGGAATTCGAGAGTTCGATATAAGAGTAGCCCGTGGCAAAATTCCCCTCTTAGTACATTGTATGGCGTATGCCCGTCTTCCATTAGCCCAGGTTAGGTGCAAAAGAGTAGGACGTTAACCTCTATTTCATTTCATTTCATTTATCGTGGTTGTGTGATCTGGATGACCCACGCTGTCCAAGTGGTTAGGACGCTGGCTCGCTAGTTTGGAGGTCGCGTTTTCTATTCCTGCATCGGCGTGGGTTCCTCTTGTCAGTTGTGCAGGACGGAGAGTCTGACAAGGACAGTTGTCTAGTCGTTCAGGTGGGACAAAAACAAACGAGGTCACGTGTATACATTGGCGTGCACGTAAAATATTCCCTGGCAGTCTGAATTATATAAAAGAGCATGTTATAGTGAGGCTGCCCGGGCAGAATTTCCCAGGTGGCTGACGAGGACTCATGTCACGTCATTCTGTTGAAGCAAGCAAACATGTCCGGCGTACAAAATTACAGTGCACGTAATCGATCCGCTGGCAGAATTTAATGAGTGTCGGTATAGTAAATATCAGACGGTCTAATACGATCACGTGTATGCCTGGCAACATATTTTGTCATTTGTCTTCGAATCCATATTTAAATCGGTTGGTCGAAATCATTCGTGTCCCAGTGGAGAGCCGAGCAGTCAGAACCGTATGTAGGATTTTAAAAGTAGGGTTGCAGCAGAGTGGTGGGGCGCCAATATAATAATGCCCAACTTACTGAGCGCGGGGACTGCCGCAATATAAGTCGCTTAAGAAGCAAACACGTCGTGGCGCCATTTCTCGGTGCGCCTTTTTTTCTGGGGGTGTAATGTACCCCTGCACCCCCGCTAAATACGGCCCTGCGTGTAACTTTCTCATGACCCATTGTGTTCTTAGAGGAACCTTTAAGAAGGCAAGTCATTCGGAATTCGAAATACAGGGAAAAATTTATTACCTCGCATTGTACGCGTAACCATACAAAGAGAACACATCACTGTTTTACAAAGAGAACACGAGACAGTTGGAATACGATTGTAGCGCCGCTGTCCGGGCAAAAATAAGCTTATAGCACCTTGTATGTGTATGCCTGGGGCCGGACAGTAGGATGTTTAACCCCATTTCGTTCCATTTTATTTCTGCAAAAACTATCTGGAGACTAAAGGGGGATAACTCTTTTAAACACAAACAGTATCAGACTACCAATTATTTGCCATGACAGACTGGTGCTTTTTGCTCAGCATTCTGTTGGTTCCAATCTTTATAGACACTGAGGGGGACCACATTTTGTAGAGAGCTGACCATTTAGATTATTTGCTTGAGGATTTGACGTTGACTTGGGTAATAATGTCACTTCTGATAACGATTGCTCTACGCAAAGATACTTTACACCCAACCATCCCTCCACTATATTATCATCAAGATTCCGAAAAAGTTCATCCAGATTTTCCGAATTGGATCCCCTTTGTCAGTGATGCAGGACTGGGTGGGTGTGTCTCTTAAGGACAGTTGTATAGTCGTTCGGATGAGACAAAAACCGAGGTCCCTTGTACACATAAATGATCCTTGGCAGTTGAAATTTGATATAATAGTAGTCTGTAGTGCCGCTGCCCAGGCAAAATTTTCCTCATAGCACACTGTATGGCGTATGCCCATTTTAATAAACCCAGTTTAGGAGCAGATTGGTAGGACGTTAAACCCCAGTTCAGTTCATTTTATTACCCATTTGATCCAATTCTTAAAGTCAACTAAAAAATGCAGGAAAACTCGTACTACAGTCTTAGATCAAAGAGTAGCCTACTTGCAGGTTACTACAAGATCCTAACAAAAACCAAATAATTTTTTAGCTTCTAGCAAGTCCCAGTAATGTTGTGGGACTTTTGTGCTAACTTGGAACATGACAAAAGATTTTTTTTTTTTCATTTTATATCAAAACCATATACAAACAACTCATTGTAATACATTTAGTTGAACTCCATTTTTATTTCTCGACAAAAACAGTAGTTGCTGACATCTGTCCAAAATAAATTCATCAATAAACATCACTTTTGGATATTTTTACATGTACTGAGGACATTTTTAAAGATTAAATAACGTTTATCTTCCCATGAACCAGCAGCTTCTGTCCATTTCATCTTGACACAATGTGGGTAATTGAATAATTTAAATATTGCATCATTCACATCAAGTTGGATGATTAACAAAGCAGCTGAATTAAGATTTCCGGGGCTACAGGTACTGTGAGGCCCCCCAGATAAGTTGTGAAGTTTTAATTATTACTAATGTTGTCTATTAATCGAACACTTCATTTAAAATATTGGAGTACTTTCCCGTAAATTCAGCATTCACAAACAAAACAACTTATTATATTTAATCTCGGGAGGCCCTCCAGATGGTTTAATCAGGCTCCGATTCACAGACAGTCGTGTTGGGTAAATCAAACCAAATTAATGTTAGCCGCTTGTAAATAGCGCTGTAAATAATTCTTGGCTTCCTCTTGAACTCCACTGCTGATCATCTGGGGAATTTTACCAGGGTTGGCCTTAGCCAAAACGTCAAGCTGTTGAACCAGATACATTTTGGCATCCGGAACAGCATTTCCAAGGGGATCGTGACTTTTTTTTCCAGCAAAGGCAAGTTGAGAATAAGCCGTCTGGTAACCGGGGGTGTCGTCAACTTCAATAAAATGTTCATTTTCAGGCACAGAATCATCTTCAGGCAGTTCAAATAGTCCTATCAACGCTTGAAGCAACTGAGGCCAAAGGGTGATATAATCCCCCTGAAGCATTATGGGAGCTTCCGTGAGTATTTTTGTCACACCAACAGCACAAATTTTCTTTTCTGTGGATCCGGATATTTTCTGTAAATCTTGTAAATAAAGTCTCTCAACGACCATGGAGAACATTTTCGGCTGAATGGCCTCGATCATCTCCACCAATGCTGGGGCCCCGAATTTAACGGCATACAAAGAAAAGAAAATTAAAACGCTTTTGATGTATTTAGTTGTCTTTGAACTTTGCAGTCTTTGGAAAATTAGAATAAAGATTTGCTTGACATAATCTTTCAGATGTTCGAACGGCATAAATTCAATAATGGCATTGAGTAAATAGAAGCCTTCATGGTCGTTACTCTTGGAGGCAATAAGTTTCTGGAATATTCCTAATAAGCCATTGATTCGTTCAGATTCAATTTGTTTCGCTCCTTTTTCGATATAAGATTGAAGTAATCTAACCAATGGAGGTATGTTCCCTGGTCTCTCCCAAAGGACAGGAGTGAGGAGATGGGCAAACAGGGCCATATAGGTGGGAGGGACCGTTTCATTATGTAATTCAATCATCAGCGACAGAATCTGGAAAACATACGGAATGAATTCTTGAACGTCGGCTTGCAAAATATCTGTGAAAGGAGTGAATAAAACTTCTTCAAAACTGGTGACATTTTCTGGATGTTTCTTACACGTCGTTCGAATGGCCACACACAAACATTCAAACAGATAGTGGTTGAAATGGGGCTTGCTGGGATTCTTACTGACCAAAAGTAACTTTCCTGTTAAACTCTTCAAAATTTCCGGAACCATAGGGATGATGTTATCTTGCAGTAAGGACATTGTTCTCATCACTGCCTTCATCACATATTCATTTTCTGTTGATCCAGGTTTTTCCATAGCTAAAAATAGATTTGTCATAAGATTCGTGGTAAATGGCTGTAGATCATTAATCGTAATGGCTGGCCCACCGGTCGCATTTTTCACCATAAACAGACGTTCTAAACAATGGGCTGCGTACGTATGGATAACGTTACTATTTGACGTCAAGAAATGAATCAAACTCGGCAGACTTGTAATCAGAGCTGGTTGAGGTAATTGATTTCTGAAAACCATTAAATATTTTATTGCCCCTGCTTTTAAAATGGGATTTTCCTCTAAATTAGGGGATTGCAAATCGGGTAAAATTTGATTTTCGAAAAATTCAGTCATATTCACCAATCCACTTGTTTGCGTGACTCCTTGTTTTTGGGTCTGACCTTTAGCAGCTAGTGATGTAACAAGATAAATGGCAGCATCTTTATTCTTCCAGTTCTGAGCCGGATTCTTTGTGTACTCTTCTAACAAGCCTTGCACATATTTAGAAAAGTTTTCGATAACAGGTCCTTCAAATGATTTACTCAAAGCCTGAACTAAATCACAGGCTGATCGTCTTCTGGTATCAACGTCCGACCCCTCGATATCTCTACGAATATATTCATCTGCATTATCCTCAAACAATTCCTCGTCGGCTTGTCGAAGTTGTATATTTGGGACGATAACTTTTTCACAAATGCTTGCTAATGTTCCAGGATCTTCGAACAGGTGCTTATAAGATGGTCGCTCGGCAACGGAAGCAAGGAATTGAATAGCATTACTAACCAAAAGATCATACTTCACTTCCTGTCCAGTGCTTGTGAGGAGATTCCAAGTTGATGTCACAAAGTTAGGTAGATGTGCTGAAAACTCTTCATCATATTTCTGGGCGTAGAGAGCCACATTGTCGCATATCTGAGACTTGACTTGCTCTAAAAGGCCAGCTTCTTCTTCATCTGATGTTTGGAGTAACTTATTATCAGCACTGAGGAGGGTCAGGAAATGTGTCATCCATATTGTCATGTTATCTTCAAAATGTTCTGGTAAGTCCTGGAAATTCAAACTGTAGAAAATTTTACAAATTAGGGAGATGGAACTGAAGATGACTTTGAGAGCTGCTGGGTCATTGGCATGGGTTTGAGCAAGTCCCATGGTAGCCACAAAAAGTTCTGTAAATGGTTTAGCAAAATTTTCAAGGACAAATTTGATTTCAGTCCATAATTCCTGTGATTTGAATTCATGTCGATAACGTTTGAAAATCGAATGGGCCGTCCTTAAGACACCATTTATAATATGAAAATCTCCCGTTTGAAATTTGCTCACCATCTCTGTGATCAGGTTTGGCCATTTATCCGGGAAATCTTCTCGGCCGATAATACTAATGGCATCGCTCAGCTGCAGCTGTATCTGTTCGGTGCTTTTTAACATAAGACCGACAATATGCTGTTTAATGGCACTACGATCTTCTACTGGGATCTTATTCCCTGCCTCCTCGATCACTCTCCAATTTCTCTTTATAAAGTTCTTAAACGTAACAGCAGCACTGACACGGATGTGAATATCCACTTCTACCTTATCCATCAAGTGAAGTAGAAGAAGGGAATAGTTATGGTTTACTTCAACCGATTCGAGGAACTTCTCTGCTTGTTTTCGGATATCCTTGTCTGGAGACAGAGTCTGTTGTAAATAACTGGCCAGTGCTTGTAAATTTGTGTCGTTGATTTCCATTTTTAATTGTTGTTTGATTGTTGTTGGTTGTTTCTAATTTTTGACTTTTGACACCAAATCTAAAAAATATATAATAAAAAAGATATAAGTACTACACAGAATCGAAAGCAATGGAGATCAAATTTTCTTTAACCTAATACTATTACGCTCATGTGACCAAATACAGTTGGTAACCCCAAGGTGGAAAATGAAAACATTTGGGGCAAGAGCTTTTAGTTTTCTTGCTCCATCAAAATGGAACGATCTCCCAGTTTTCATCAAAAGTTCGCCTACTATCGAGTGTTTTAAATCCAGACTTAAAACATACCTGTTTCAACGCTATATTTAATTTAGAATTGTGTGTAAAAAGCGCATAGAGCATACTTTTAAGTGTGGAATTGACGCTATATAAATGTTCATATTATTATTATTATTATTATTATTATCATTTTGAGACTAACATATTATTCTGTGTCATGTCACATGGGCAACTGCAATGTCTTGACATCTAAATCCTGAATTCCACTCGTCAATAAGGGTTCTTTGTATTTCTGTCTGGGAAAAAGATTTTTCTCGTAGCAGTTCAAGGCGTTGTTCGGTTGGTACAGAAAATCCATTTCATATTTTTTCCTGCAAGATCTTGCTTGTTTGACTCACATAGTCACAACAAGATCTGTCTTAAACTGAAACTTTTTTTGTCTGTACCGGTACACTACAATTCAGATTTTTTCAGAAGATAATTTTTTACAAAATCAATAATTTTCCCCTGACAGTAGCTGCCTGGGGCAGTTGAATGAGTCAGAATGAATCTAGGATGAATCGAAATTTAAACCAAACATATCATCATCTTCAAAGAGGTACCGGTATTGATTTTCATCTACTTTCACTTTTTTCCCAAAACAAATGACTAATCGTTTGACTGAGGTGAGGAATGAAAAAATTGTTATGTCATAATCAAGAGCTGAAGGTAGCTCATTTTGTTGGGGGCTAATGTTAACATAAAAGAGATTAATGATCGTTCATTTCAATCAATACAATCACTGTGGGATTTGTTTTATTGGGATGATCAACAATAATTGGCGCGAAAATCAGATCGACTCGATTTGAACCCAGTCATCAGATCGGCATGGATAAAACATCAGTAATACGTTTGTCGACATTTAGACCATAAAATAGGGTTACAAATAAGTTCAGGCTACTTTTCCAAAATTTTGTTTTAATGTGTGACGTGTTATGATACCTACCACTTACAAGAGAAATTAGATGTTTTATTTGGCTTTTTAATTTGTTGTTATAGCGTGGAAAGGCAGCAATCGGAAGTTCTTTCAACTTTATTGGAGACACAGGCATGCGCTTTAAATATGTGTCTAATTTCTTGCGCAGGACTCAATGGTTGATGTGCTACCGGTATAGAGCAATATATAACCATGGATCACTGCATTTCTATGATCACTGGGTACCCATAATTACACACAACCGCACACAGAACAAATTATGCAACATTTAGCTAAAGCAGTAAAACCGGTTACACATTTCTGGAGGAATGCATCGAGATAGAAAAATGAAAAGAAAATGACTGTGTAAATATAAAATAAGATACAAACAGATCTGGACTGACCCAGAAACTAAAAATAGATTGTGACTTTAGAGTAACACCATAATAAGGTCGGTGGCCTTTGATCTAATCTCGAGATCCCCGCCCCGCCCCCTTCAGCTTAATACCCCTATGTTAGTCCCGGAATGACTCAGTTTATGTATGTGGACGTTACCCCCCCCCCTCTCTCTCACCCCTCCCGTCTTTCTCTCTGTGTACACAATCTGAAACACGAATACAAAGACAAATGAAAACCATAGGCTACCACCCATTGTTGTTGTTGATGTCTATTAAAGTTCCAATAGCATATTTTTAGGTTATATTTTTAAAATGTATTAAAATAAAGCCCTAAAATAGATTGTACCTATAAACAGTCCTACCTTGTTAAAGAATAATCCTATTAATCCTATAATTCACTATTGCCAGTTGAGAAATTGGCACAAATATCATTTTCAACTTCAAATTCAAACGTTTGAAGATGGCCGTCCATGGAGAGGAATGGGAAAACAAGGGAGGTAATTGAGTTACTATCTCCTCAATCAGCCTGTCTCAACCATTTTAACCCCCATGAAATTTTGCCCTTGATCGTATAATATTGAGTTGACAACATTTTGAGCAAAAGAAATAGAAATAATTATGTTTTGACTTTATTAGAAAATATGCTATTGGAACTTTAAATTGCTCCCGGTTTCACCAAAAGATAATAACTTTTATTACGACCACGTTCCATGTTGGGTGGAATGAATGAAACAAAAATTGTATTAAAAATTGCTTGGGTCAAAAATAAAATCCAAAAATATAGATAAAAATTAAAAATTGTTTTGGGTGGAAAATCGAAATTATCTGTGGAAAATTAGAATTATAATAATATTGATCTGGACGGAATTTCAAAATGAAAATTTCACTAAAAATCACGCAGGTGAAAATTCGAAAAACTGACTTTGGTGAAACCTCGAAAAACTATATTAGATTATTTTCTGTGTTGTGTCTATCATCGACCATCTTGGGGGGTTGGGGTGGTCTAGAGTGGCCAGACACCTCTGGCTTGCGGCTGTGGTTTCGATCCCGGGTGTGAGATATGTGGCATGGACATAGGGGCTCCTTCTCAACCTCGTGGGTTTCATCCGGACACTCCGGTACCCCCGCCTTCACACTGCTAAAGTCCCCTACGCGCAAACGAATTATTGAAATAAAATTAAATCATATGTAAGTCCCGAAATGACCTAGTTTGTGTCGAGTGGACGTTAAACTCTCTCTCTCTCTCTCTCTCTCTCTCTCTCTCCCTCTCCATCAACCATCTTAAAGGACAATATTGGTGCCAGTCATTATCACATATGTGGTAGAACTGATTAAACACTTTCCAAATATAATATTAACACAGAGATCATCGCTACCATAGAGGAGTAATAAAGGATTCATGAATCGGAAGTGACGAACGCCAAAGGAAAACACGAGTTATCTCTCTATGTGAATGACTGAAGTGAAGAGTGATGACAGATAAACGGCCGAATTTCTGCTCACTAATAATTCATTCGAAGACAAAAAGTTGTTATATGGGACCGCAAGAGGTTATCTGACGATACAATCAAGTAATTAAGCGTCATAAGATAAGAGAACACGGGAAAGATAGAAATACTCCGTACAGCCCCTTGTTTTTATTCATTCTATAGGGGAGACCGTAGCACATTGAACCGCTTTGTTCACATACATGTTTGTACTCATTTCATATCAAATGTTTTTATTAGACGATCTCTTTATTTCATGATCAAAATTAAAAAAAAAGAAGCAATATGCCCTCTTATATGGATCAAACCCCGGTTTATCTGGATTGTATAGATTAGACATATATGAACTTAAGTACAAGAATTTCTTAGGCTAAGAAGTTAACATGTAAGGGAAATTTTTCTCTTTCAAGCGTTTTTTTGAAAAATCCATTGCCTAAGAAAATAATCGACAGCATGTGGCTTATGGATGGAGAAATGGGTCTAAGAAATTATCTCACATCTGTATAGTGTTGGGTTGTATAGTATTATTTATAAAGGATATATCCATGGTGGTTCAATGTGTCCCGGTCTCCCCTACCTTATAAAAACATGGTAATGCACGGACTTTTAATCTGTTTTTCTTTCCTGTTCTCTTATCTAGTGGCAGTCAATTCTTTTCATGAATTGTAAGATATTCTCTCACAGCGTCACACAGCAACTTTAGGTCTTCGAGGGAATTATTAGTGAGCAGATATTCGCCCATGTATCTGTTATCACTAGTCACTTCAGTTAGTTATATAGAGGAATAACTCGTGTTTTCATTTGGCGTTCGTCACTTCCGATTCGTGAATCCTTTATTACTCCTCTATGGTAGCGATGATCTCTGTGATAATATTATATTTGGAAAGTGTTTTATCAGTTCTATCACATATGTGACAATGACTGGCACCAATATTGTCCTTTAACAGTGATTTTGTATGGGCTGGCTTTTTAAAACGTTTAAGCTGGGGCTTAAAATACAATGTATACAAATAACAACATTTTTAGTTGTACCACAAAGTGGTACAAAGCAAACACAAACACCCAATCTATTCATCTAAAGTTGCAAATCCTCAAAAGAAAATGTGACGAATATGTTACTCATTTTAAGTGTGGGTAATTATAGGAAAATTTTTGTTTAGTTAAACCTTTTAACTTTTTTTTTTATTTTTGACTTTTTGAGAAAGTCATGGCTAGTGTAACCTGTCCGGCATGTTAGTCGCATTTAGCTTAGTATGTTTTGGGCATTTACTGTTCGTGTTAAATGTAACAACAGCAGCGTGTTTAGACATTTTAAGCCAAAAGAAATCACGTCCTTACATTCGGCATTAACCCTAAATAATGTCCGTGTTAATATATATATATATAGAGAGAGAAATGGGGTTTAACGTCCACTCAACACAAACTAGGTCATTTCGGGACTAACATATGGTTTAACTTTATTTCAATAATTCGCTTGCGCGTAGGGTCTTTAGCAGTGGGAGGAAACCGGAGTGCCCGGAGGAAACCCACGAGGTTGAGAAGGCCCCCCTATCTCCATGCCACATACGCTCACACCAGGGCTCAAAACCACTACCGCAAGCCAGAGGTGACCGGCCAGCTAGAGGTAGAAGCGCGGCACTCTATACCACTAGGCCATCCCAACCCCCCGTGTTAATATAACCGAAAATAGAAAATAAATGAATGAATGAGAGAGAGAAATGGGGTTTAACGTCCACTTAACACAAACTAGGCCTTTTCGGTACTAACACATAGTTTAATTTTATTTCAACAATTCGCTTGTGCGTTGTAGGGGTCTTTAGCTGTGGGGGAAACCGGGGAACGTGGAGAAAACCCACGAGGATGGACAGACTGGGATTTGAAACCACGCCAGGTGACCAAATGATAGCCCTTATGATACAGCGCGCGCACGCTAACCATTCAGCCAGCTACCCCATGAATGAATGAATGAATGAATGGACGAATAAAACTAGTCAAATGAGTGAATTAATTAGCACAAGAAAGCGATGGTTGTTGAATGCCACGATGAATGTAGTTAGGAAGTAAGTAGAGGGGACAACACCCAAACAATTGCATTAATGGGTAAGGAGAGAGAGAGAAAGAGAGAGGGAGAGAGAGAGGGAGAGAGAGAGATGGAGGGATGGGAGTTTAACGTCCACTCGACACAAACTAGATCATTTCGGGACTAACAGAACATATGGTTCAATTTTATTTCAATATTTCGCTTGCGTGTAGGTGTTGGAGGAAATCGGAACACCAAGGGAAAACCCAAGGAATCGAAACCACGCCAACTGATTAAATGACAGACCTTATGCTTTCACGCTCATGCGTTGAACCACTAGACGACCTCGCCCTTTGCATTATAGACGACCACATGTCTTGGTTTGTCTGATAGTAAAGTTCCCCTATAGGGTTTAACAAGGCATGAAACACTGAGTCGTACCGACCCGACGAACAACGAGATCAACACACGTTCTCGTCAGTGTGCACGAAAAAACAACCGATCAAGTTGGAATTCGACGAAGAAATAGTGGAAACTCGACTGTACTGGCAAAGTTTATGTCAGTCTTCATTAGCCCTGTTGGTGCGAAATGAAGTGGAATAAAATTGGGTTTAACGTCCTATTATTCCGCCCCTGCTGGATTATTCAAGGCAAGAATACGCCATGCAGTGTGCTATAAGGCACTATATAACGGCCTACTGTTATTTCGAATTTCAAACGCCAGGTGTTCTTTTACGTACACACGCACAAGACCTCGGTTTTTCGTACCAAACGCACGACTGTTCCTTTCCAGACTCCCCGTCCTACACCACTGACAAGGAGGGAGGGGGCACGCCGGAAAACCCCTATGAACTTTCTCGTCCAAGGCACGGGTCGCACACAAGACTTCCAGATTAACGAGCAAACGTCCTACTCACCGAGACAACGTGCCCCCCAGGTGTAGATACAATGAATAAATTGCTTGTGGGTATTTATCGCTAATTAACCTGCGATTTATCGGTTTAACGGATTTAATGATCACCCTAAAGGCGGGTATTACCGAATGATGGACGTGATGTAGACTCGGTTACTACGCTTCGGCTGATATTAATTGGGTTAAGATGTATAGCTCACGAATGACCTCTGATGCATGACATGTTGTTGAAAACGAAATGGGGTTTAACGTCCTATTTTTCTGCTCAGAATTGGGCTAATGAAGACGGGCACACACAATACGGTATGCTGAGGGAAATTTTGCTCGGAAAGTGGCTCTACGACCCTCTGTTATATTGAATTCCAAATGTCAAGGGATCTTTTACGTAGGCCTACACGCTAATGAGAACAAGGGGCCTCGGGTTTTCGTCCCATTGGAACCACTAGACAGCTGTCCTAAGTCACGCCCTTCGGACAATGTTGTTGGTTTAATAGTAAGTGCTGAAGGACAGCATCACGCACAAAATTAAAATTTGGATTTGACCACTTTTCCGCTTATGTATCGGTAGAATAATAAAGAAAGTATCAAGTGAACATTACTGGGACAGGCCAACTCAGAACTGAATAAAAAGAAAATAACGGCAAATAACGGCGGATGCTTGCTTCGATAAGACCGCTTATTTTTTTAATTTTAAGCTACTTCAGGCGCGGATCCAGAGGGAGGGGGGGGGGGTCCAGGGGGTCCGGACCCCCCTGCTCAGACTTGAAAAATTTTTTATGCGATTTTATTGGCGATTTAGACCTGTTATTTTTGGAATTTACCTTCCGGAAATACGTCAGAATGAACCAAATTGAATCTAATTTACCAAATTATCGGTTGAGCGCAATTAGTTAAGCAATTATCAAACCTAGCCCTGCAAAAAATCCTGGATCCGCACCTGTACTTGTCTTGGAGTTTGGATGTTATATGACGGATAGCAAAAATTAAAATTTTGCAGTAAACGTCGACTTGGTACAATTTTTAGTAATGAATATTGGCACGGATGTGCTATTTTTGACAGATTTTACGTATTTACTTGGAAACTACTGATCATTATTTTAATAATACGACACCTATCAAATATTGAACATCTAAAACGCGACAATCTAGCCCATGGCAAACACGCCTTTGAGTCTCGTCTTGATCACCGAGATTAAATGTAGCCTACCCTGTATGGTTAATGACACTTCGCCCAAACTGGAGGCTAAATCAGCCGTCGTGTGACTGTTTGGGTTTGACATTTTGTTTAAATATACGATAGGATTAAAACCGAGGACATGACTTGTTCTGTAAACTAGACACTACCTGTGAAAACCTGTGTGTGACAGTCGTTCAGGGCCTTAATTAAATTCGCGAATAAATTCGAAAATAGAAGAAAAAAGCCCAAATTATTATTATTATGGATATGTATTAGTGGGAACAGTTTCTTTTGGTTTTGTTTAAAAAAAATAACCCTGGTGATAAGAAGAATCAATCTTGAATTACAGAGTGGACCCAACACTCGGATTAAGATTCCGATTTATTAGTTTAATAGTTGTTGATTTTGAAACTTTGTGGCGCGACAATTCGGTGTTATCATAAAAGGACAATTCTGTGTTATTTTTAATATTTCTCAAAGATTCGTGTTTTTGAATGTCTAGAAAGTTATATAATATTCTGGAAATATATAGTGGGATTTGACTTCAATCCATAAAAGCTACATTTCAAAATTGGATAACATATTTTAAATCAGTTCATAACAATTATGTTCGCAGTTTTAGATCCCAGGTGCTTTAATATGTTGGTGGTTTATTTTGTCGGATTATTGACTGTCTTGGTTGAAAGTTATCCTACTGGTGCTCCACCCAGCTCGTGTGATAATCTGTTACCACATCATCACGGAACTTCGCCCCAGGAAACACCGTCACCTTATACGTTTTATGTTGATAGTAACACATATACCCCACAAAGTTCTTTAGTCGGTAAGTTCCTTTCCCACACTCTTATTCTGCTTCCTGAAAACTAAGGAAATATACAGATACACTCATTAAAATTATTTCATTTTGGGGACCGATATATTTATTGTATCATTTGGGAATATTATGTACATAGACCGAAACAAGAAACAGAACCCATAATTTTATTATTAAATATGACAAAGGTCCAAACAATTTCACGAAACTTCCTGGACTTAAATTTGTGTACGATCATTGACCAAAGTTTGGGCTGTCTTGGCGGTTTTGCACAAAAATCAGATATTTTCCAAAATATACGCCAGGGGCCTATTTCACGAAATTTTAACTAAGATAAGATCCCAATTTTAGTAATTTGATTGGATAATATTAGATTGATTTTAATGCTTAGCCAATCAACATTGAAGTATCTACTAAAATATGGATTTTATCTTAAGTTAAAATTTCGTGAAACAGGGCCCTGATGTACTCCGCAGCATTTGAGGCAAAGTTGCATGTGTTGCCCTAATTGTTAATTTTGCAGGGATGTCCCTGATTATTTTGGAATATGGATATAGTTCTGGGGCGGATCAAGGGGGAGGGGGGCACCCCCCCCCCCCCCTGCTCAGCTACATAAAAAAAATAATGCCTTACATCAATGAAATTACATCACAAAGTGATCCTACATCAGTATAAAAATGATTTCTCTGTTTAAAAAGCTCAATTTGTATGTATGCTTATGTAATTTAGAGACGATGATGGCAGATTTCGGTGACAGAAACCTGACAAACCCCCTCCTGCAAAAATGCCTGGATCCGCCCCTGTAGTTCTAGTTCTAATTAACGTAGCGTTTCCCGAAAAAAGATTCTTCTGAGAAACAGAATTTATTTGTTTTGTTTGGTTATTTGTAAGACGTGTAGATATAAAGGCCTATTATCATATATATACAGACTAAAATGTGCAAATAAACAATTTATAACTGGAGAAATGAAAATGAATTGGGGTTTAACGTCCCAGCCTACTGTTCTCTGTTAGGCTACTTAAGACGGGCATGCGCCATCTAGTGTGCTATGGGCGAAATTTTGCCCGTGTAGCGTCACTTTGAACTGCTCTTATATCGAATTCCAACTGCAAAGGGATTTTGTTTACGTACAAGGAAGCTTGGTGTTTTGTCCCATCCGCATGACTATAAGATGTCTTTGCCAACACGTATAAGAGACTAATATGTGCGGTAAGAGGTGGAAGTCTATCATGAGATTATATAACTAACACCCCAGGCTAATGTACAACATATAATTAACATTTTGATTGATTATGTTTATATTCTCATTAGTCGTATAACATGGCCTCTTTCATTAAAATATATACAATTTTAGATTTCGTGTTTTTCTCCTTCACCGTGTACGAAATACTTCCTGAGCACTCCCAATAATGCAATTAAATGTGGTTGCATCGCAATAATGACGTCATCTTTCGACGAAAATGTCTCAAGCAAGAGAGATAGTAGTCTCGGCCACCCAGAACCCCCTAGACTTCAACGTACGGAGGAATATTCGTAGAATATTTGTGTGGATACTGGATGATAGAGACTGAGAGTCCTCTCACAAAGTATTCAACAAACAAATTCCAATAGATTTTTTTGCAGACGCCAATCTAAAAAGTTTAGCCATTTACACGTCTTTGTCCCTCCAGCTGACGGCACTATGCCGATGTTTCTAGATAACGATATTATTATCTTTTCTTTCAGGAGCCACGGTGGCTCAGTGGGTAAGGTCCCGGTTTCGATCTCGGTGGTGGCCGAAAATCTTCATTTTCTTGGTGCAGGCCGACGGATGTTCTAACAGAGGAAAGCCTCTAGTCGTTCGGGTTGGTCGCAAAAACGACCTCGTGTGTCCATTACCGTTTGCAGTATGGGCCAGAAAATAACACTGGGAATTTAGTTGCTATCCGGGCAAAATTCCTCTCATAGCACATTGTTGGGCAGATGCCTGTCTTCATTATCCCGGTAGGCGAAGAACAGTAGGAAGTTAAACCCCATTTCATTCATTTGTCTTTTCTTTCAGTTTCTGTATTTGGTAGTCCTGCTTTTCTATCCTTCATTATACAAGGACGGCGTAGTGATACGGGAGCGCCAGTTGGGACGTTTGTAAAAATTCCCGCCAATACTAAATATCTATTATGTGATAATCAACGAAATTCTGTTACCCATAGCAACCCGACGCCCAGAAATATCACACAGTTTATATGGGTGCCACCAACAGAAAATGTCGGAGAAATTATTTTCAAGTAAGTGTTGTCGCCCTTAAAGGATCTAAATCTCCAACTCAATATTAACCACAACATTCGAAATCAAAAACACCACTTAAGAGTTAGAATTCAATATTGGTCAATTTCATTGAAAATTGATGATGTTGTCCTGTCGTGAAAATATAGGATCGTGACATTTAATTTAAAACCAGTTTTTAACATTTTCTGACACCCGGTCTGTCACTACAGGGTCAATATCCCATTCCAAATCATGCACTGAGCATCCGGTGGGCCTACTTATTCGATTACTAATATTATAAGAGACCAAATTTATCATCTTTGACCAAATACAAGCATGAATGATGAGGATGATGATGATAATAAACAACTTCATGGATAACATTGACTAGGTTTAAAATACATATTATGTGACGTCATCCTTTGGCGTTGGCGTACCATTATTCCAATAATGTACGGGCAACTTGCCAATCGTACATTATCTATATTTTTCAGTCTAACAGAAATCACCACATAACACTACTCTTGAAAGATCTTCATTGGCTTCCAGTCAAATGCAGGATTAATTTCAAACTTCTTTGCATAGCTTATAAATGCATTAATGGAACAGCACCATTTATCTAAATAGCCTGCTAACACATTACAAACCACAACGAACTCTCAGATCGCAGAATGAATATCTGTTATAACTGTACCTACTTATAAACTTAAATCATTTGGACACAAGAGCTTTTTCTTACGTAGTACCAACTCTATGGAACTCTCTTCCTTTAGAAATTAAGAATGCCAAGAGTTTGGAATCTTTCAAGTCACAATTAAAGAGAGAGAGAAATGGGGTTTAACGTCCACTCAATACAAACTAGTTCATTTCGGGACTAACATATGGTTTAATTTTATTTCAATAATTCGCTTGCGCGTAGGGGTCTTTAGCAGTGGGAGGAAACCGGATTGCCCAGAGGAAACCCACGAGGTTGAGAAGGCGCCCCTATCTCCATGCCACATACGCTCACACCAGGGCTCGAAACCACAGCCGTAAGCCAGAGGTGACCGGCCAGCTAGTCCACTAGGCCATCTCAACCCCCTCACAATTAAAGACATATCTATTTACTTTATCATACCAACTTTTCAATTATATGTAATGTGAAAAGCTGACAATATTGCGCCATGATCATACACGAATGGAATGTGCGCATTATAAACACACTATTATTATTAAATCAAATATTGGACTTTCGTGACATATTTCATTGAAAAGCACGTGCAGGACAGTATCTGTATTTCAAGATGTTTAATGGTCTCGAGCTAAAGACAATGCGTACTATATTGAAACAACACTTGGCTAACGCCTCGTGAAGTATCAGTAACTATATTACTTAATGTCCCGCTCTCGATCATAAAGCCGAGATTCCATGTGTACGTACTGCGTAATGCGGAATGCGTAGTACGTAATGCGTATTTAACACTTTGGACTAAAATGGTAGGAGTTGATTCAATGTACACGTAATGCGTAAAGCGTGATGCGCAGTGCGTAGTACGTGCTTCTCGGGACGCTCACAAGAGTGTCCGAATGCGCAATACGCGTGTATACGGAGACCGGAATGGACATGGACACGCGCACTGCCACTGCAATAGGCATATCCGATGTAGTTTTGGGATGGCAATATTCGGTTCTCATCCACATATAATACGCCACTCACGCACACATGGAAACTGACAATACGCGTTACGCAACATGCAACACGCATCACGTATTCCGCACGCACTGCGTACACATGGAATCCCGGCCTTAAACAATACTTATTAAGTGTGAGGTTTCAATGAGGATACTCTCACCGTTATCAAACAATGATGGTGATGATAAAATATATATGTTTAATTTTTCTTTGTAGAGGTAGTGTGGCAAGAAGTAAATCTTTATATTGGGGAGTTCTAGAATCTAAACCTATAAAATACAGTAAAACAGCACCCACAGGTTAGTATAGATTCAATCTAGGGCGATATAAATAATACAATTAGAATATAACAAGGGGGAACCACGCTGCAAAATCCTCATGAACTTTCTCGGCCAATACATCTATACTCGAGATCGAACACATGACCACCAGGTTAGCGAACAAATGACTTACTCACTGATCCACCGTAACTCCCGAGAATTCAGTGAGAATATTGAAACGTTGCATGCAATAAAGATAGGTTACCAGGCAACGAAACATACGCCCACAGCAGCTAAATCGTCCATGCAGCCAACAAGTCGCATATTCTTACTTTTTTTCGGTAATGAAACATTTATAATACTCTGAAATCTGATTAAGATTAACAACTCATAAAGTAATTATCAGAAAATCACTACAATTTGCTTTGGTTTTTATAAAGTTTTGCCCTATGCTAACGCTTTGTATACGAAACATTTAAAATCATGGATGTAGCTGTTCAAATATCAATATTCATTAAAAATCAATATACCTGTTCGTCTCAAGACCTTAATCTCTGTATATCAATCTAAAGTCAATTGGATGATAAGTTTAGCCTCTAGAACGTTACAAAAAGATAACTCTGACAGTAAATATCGGAATTCGCTGAAAATCAATAGGGGTTTTCTTCTCATGACCTTAAACACTGTGTATGAATTTAAAGTCTGTAGATTATGGACGGATATTAACTTTGGCCTCTAGAGTGTCCACACGATTTTCTGAGGTGATCAAGGGCCATAACTCTGGTAGTAATTATCGGAAATCGCGGAAAATCAAGAGGCTTCTTTGTTTCATGACCTTAAACACCGTGTAAAATTTAAGGATATAAACTTTGGCCTCTAGAACGATCACAAGATTTTTTGAAGTGATCAAGGGCCATAACTTTGGCAGTAATCATCGGAAATCACTGTAAATCAATAGGATTCTTCGTCCCATGACCTTAAACACTGTGTATAAATTTAAAGTCTGTAGATTGTGGACGGACCTACGGACCGACGACAATATACGACCACATTTCAATGTGTGCGTATAAAAAGGAAGTACTATATACATAAAGTTGTGTTACCCTCCTTCGACTTCTAATTGTCATTCAAGGGTAATAACATTATACTGTGTTTCTTATAGTGAGAATTGTTTGTTTATACCGTCCGCCTTCATCCAGTCTTGATGTTTTCCTCAGTGAATTTACTGATCTACTGTATGAGACTTTTCACTCAACTTCGCGATTACTACTTGTTGGGGATTTAAATCTACATCTCGATGATGCCAAGTGTAGCATATCAAATAAATTTTATGATATTTTAAATTCATTTAATCTTAGACAGCATACTACCGGCAGCACACACAGAAAAGGTCATTTACTCGATGTGGTGATCACTAGGGTTTTAGATGACACTGTGGAAGATGTAAACATTTGTGATGACCTGGTTTCCGACCATTTTAGTATTTTTACTAAGCTTAAGATTAATAAACCCGTTCCTAAACAACAGACAATTGCATATAGAAAAATACGGAACATTAACATTGAAGATTTTCGATCTGATATTATTAACTCTGAAATATCTGAGAAACTTGACAGGGCAAGTATTGATCAACAAATTATTGTTTATAATGACACCCTAAGAAATATTCTGGATGACCATGCTCCCATTAAAAAAGCCAAATTTACAATTCGACCAAATCGGAAATGGTTTACTGACGAAATTCGACAGAGTAAAATCCATAGACGATCGATGGAAAGGCTTTGGCGAAATTCTAATCTTGAGATTAATAAACAATTATATACGCAAGCGCGGAACTCAACTAATAATTTGATTAGGAGAGTAAAAAAAGACTATATTTTAGAACAGATCAATGTTAATAAGGATAACCCAAAGGTAGTACAAAACATAGTCAATAGTATCCTGAAACCGCATAATCAACAAATGCTACCAGATCATTCACAGGATGTTGATCTTGCTGAAGAGTTTTCTAGATATTTTACTGACAAGATTGATAATATTAGAACTGAACTTGAAACAGACAATAACTCTGAGACAACATGCCTTTCTGTTATATCACCACCTTCGCAAGTTCTGTCTGAATTTTCCCCGACATCTAACAAAGAAATCAAGCAGCTTGTGGCCAAATCGTCATCTTCGACATGCGAGTTAGATCCGCTTCCATCACCGCTTCTGAAACTGTGCATCGACGAATTGTGTCCTATTCTTACTCATATTGTGAATACATCATTGTCAAGTGGTACCTTCCCTGATGCCCTGAAAGAAGCTCTAGTTTTTCCCTTAATCAAAAAAAGTACTTTAGACAATAACGTCTTCAAAAATTATCGGCCAGTATCCAATCTATCATTTTTATCTAAACTTGTAGAAAAAGTGGTGTCTGTTAGATTTAAAGATCACTTAAAATTTCAGCATTTAGACGAACCTTTTCAATCAGCGTACAAAAAACTCCATAGTACAGAAACAGCTTTACTCCGAGTGCACAACGATGTCTTAATTAAACTGGATAGTAAAAATGTGGTATTTCTTGTTCTTCTTGACCTGAGTGCTGCTTTTGACACCATCGACCAAGCACTTCTGCTTAAACGTTTACAAAATTACTTTGGAATTACTGGCTATGCCCTGAAATGGTTCGAATCATATCTCACTTCACGAAAGCAGTCCGTTGTCATAAATAAGCAGTCATCAAAACCAGTATACATCAAATATGGAGTCCCGCAAGGATCAGTACTCGGTCCGTTATTATTTACGGCTTATACATGCCCACTTGGCAAACTTCTTAGAGATCACAATTTAGACTATCATATATATGCCGACGACACTCAACTATACGTGGCTCTAACACCCGATGACGAAAGTAAACAAATCATTAAGTTGGAGAAGTGTATTGATAATGTAAAAAACTGGATGAAAAACAACTTTTTGAAACTGAACGATGATAAAACTGAACTATTAAAAATAGGAACTGATCATAGACTCTCGACAATTAGCACAAATTGCGTTAAAGTGGGTGGTGCTGTTATACATCCAAGTAACAGTGTACGGAACCTCGGTGTTAAATTTGATAAAAACTTTGACATGAAAGAACATGTGTCGAATATGTGTAAATCCGCCAATTTTCAATTGTATAATATAGGCCGCATTAGAAACTTTATTGATACTGATACTTCTAAATTGCTTGTCAACTCACTTGTAACTTCTCGACTTGATTATTGTAATTCTTTATTGTTTAATTTGCCTTCTCTTCAGCTAAATAGACTACAAAAAATTCAAAACAAAGCCGCCCGAATCATAACTAGAACTAAACTTTGTGAACATATAACCCCTATTTTACATCAACTACATTGGCTACCAGTTACTAGCAGAATTGAATTTAAAATACTCTCTCTAACGTACTCTATCATCAATATTGAAGACTCACCTGGTTACCTCAAACATCTGGTCACTCCATATATTCCTACAAGAACACTTAGATCCCAAAACAAAAACTTGCTAATGCCCTATCATGCAAAATCCTCATTTGGTGAAAGATCTTTTAGTTTTGCTGCTTTTAAACTATGGAATAAGTTACCTTCTGAAGTTAAAGATTCCCTTTCCCCACCTTTTTAAAACCTATTTTAATTGATAAATGCTTAAACGCTTTCAGAGGTTATTTTTTTTTATTATTACATACCATATTTTATTCTAATTGTGCAATATAAATATGTGTTTCTTTTATTTCTTTTTAAACCTTATTCTTGAGATGTTTTATATTTTGTATCTTTACCATAATGTAATAGCGCCATAGAGCAATCAATATATTGGATTATAGGCGCTCTATAAATAAATTATTATTATTATTATAAACCTATATATTTATATTTTCAGGTGGATCCAATTCATCACGACTTAGTAACAGCAGTTTATTGTCCTTATTCATAATTATAACAATGTTTATCTCGAGCTTTTTAATATTTTAATAAATTATAGAACTAAATATCTGGATAAAAAATATTTCTCATTTAGATGTATCAGCCTGTCCAACTTTAGCCACGTTGTCAAGGGAGTTTTGCCGCCCCTCTTCTTGTATCCAGTAAACTAGATATTGCTTACCCAGAAAACCTGGTGCTTATTTTGGCTCTGTGGGTTTGTGATGCTGTATATAACCCTAAACTTGTGCTATACAATAGTAAATATTGTTTCGGCCATTTTGATTCAAGTTTTGGTCATTTTGGCCAAATTGTGGCCATTTTGAACAAAGGGAATAAATTGGATTTATATCACGCGATGCTTTAGTAGTAAATACTAGTAATATCACTTCTATCATGTGACATAGTAATACTAAATACTAGTAATATCATGTGGTGTAGTAATACTAAATACTAGAAATATCACGTGGTGTAGTAATACTAAATACTAGTAATATCACTTACGTCATGTGGTGTAGTAATACTAAATACTAGTAATATCACTTACGTCATGTGGTATAGTAATACTAAATACTAGTAATATCACTTTGGTATAGTAATACTAAATACTAGTAATATCATGTGGTGTAGTAATACTAAATACTAGTAATATCACTTACGTCATGAGGTGTAGTAATACTAAATACTAGTAATATCACTTACGTCATGTGGTATAGTAATACTAAATACTAGTAATATCATGTGGTGTAGTAATACTAAATACTAGTAATATCATGTGGTGTAGTAATACTAAATACTAGTAATATCAAGTGGTGTAGTAATATTAATACTACACTGTTAAAATTTTTATGTATTTTTACCACGTTTTAACTGGCAGAAATATTGCCATCGTTTTAACTGTATTTTAACATTGCATGTTATTTCACAGTCTGTAATGTAAATTTACCTCAAGCTATTTTACACCCAAGGTAAAATTACATACCTGTAAATGTAGTACGTGTAAAATTACCATGACGCTAATTTACATATATTTGTACAATAACATTTAAATCAAAAAATATTGGGTTATTTTAACAGAGTTTATGTAATAAAATCTCATTAATGTTGTAGAATTACATATTATGTAATTTGCAAAGGTAACATTATTCAATGGAATGTGGTTGTCTCGGCTTTGCTAATTAGTCCTAGGTTCCATCCTCGCGAACAATATAGCTTAGCGGAACCTTTCAGCCGAGCATGTTAAACAACATTCAATAATGTAAGGAAAACAAGTGAAATGAGGTTTAATGTGCTACTGTTCTTCTCCTTATAATGGAAAGAGTAGGTGTTACAGCCCAAGCAAAATTCCACACCCATCTCAATGTATGACATATGCCTGTCTTTATTAGCCCGTTCGATACATTCAGATTTTGAATAATCTATTTCTCTAAAATAGACTAAACTGACTGGCAGAAAAGTAAATATTTTGTATAATATTCGACATGTAGTCAAAAGGGGAATAACCTATGTGACCACTATTTGGAGGTAAATTTACAATTTTCTGTAAAAATAACATTTACAGCGGCATTTCTGTTAATATACAGCTCAGGTGATGTAAACTGACATGTGGTTGTATTACTACATTAAATATTATGTAATTTTACAGAAGCCCTGTATTCTCATACGTCTACATCGATTTAAATGTAAGTTAACAAACCATGTGATATTACAAATCATGTACTGTATTTTTACTATAATTATAGCTGTAAATATACATATAATTTTAACAGTGTAGTAATATCCCCTATATCTTTAGATGGTGCATTATGAGTACCAAATGTAGTTGTTAAAGTTGGAGAATGTATATATTCAATAAAATGTAATAGTATTTATTTTATTTCAAATAAACCATGTCAAAATACAAATATTATACCAAGTATAACATATTTTATTGAAGAAATGGTATTGAGTACATTAGCCCATTGAAAGGCAACACCTCTTTTATTAATGCCAGGTTACCACTATCATGACTCGTAATACGATTGGAATTATGGTTATAATCGTACAGTAATCGTTGTGTTCCTATTAGGCCTGATCATAATATTGTGGTCAGTGGTAGCAATCGAAACTTATCCGAACATATCTACATGTAGCAGATGGATGAGTTAATAGGGACCAACCTATCGTAAGGCATCACACGGCAGTGGGAACATAGCATTATTAGACCAATTAATGAATTGGTTGATCCGATGTGTTATTGTTTGTATCTCAAAATAAGCTTATCATGTGTCATCCCGCAAAATATATCACTTTACAAAGTCCAAGCACATTTTCGACCTAGCACAAAGTAGGAGTGCCATTTTAGTTTGTATACAGGATGGGTGTAAGCGGGCCAGTATCTAGATACCATTAAGATACGGGCCCGAAGTAAGGGTGTATATGACAAACCTGTATGACGGTACATTCTCAAATCTCAATAGTGGATGTGGTGTTAAAAGAATTTAGTTTACTACTCCTTGAGTAGAAAGGTGCATATTTTTCACTGATAAATTTCAAATTATGGTCGACTCAATATGATGACACTGACATTGAGTTTTTTTTTTATGACACAATTTACTACATAGACCCAATTTTTATTTACAAATTTCTGGAACTCTTTCCCTACTTAAAATAATATGATTTATGTTTCTAAACTCTTCTTGTAGGCCTCGTAATCCATCATCTTAAAATAAGATATTTCTGTTTCATTCACTGAAAAGAGAAAACAAAAACAGCATTTGAAAACCCAATTTGAAAACGGCCGGCTAGCCACCTTTAACAGGATGCCAATATTTGTCGAGCAGTAACATTTACTCAACTGTTTTATTCCTTCAGGGCTATTCATCTACGTCACTAACTTTACTTAATTACTAGTATACGTAATTATTAAAAATATTGAACACCATCAATTTGATAAAAAATAAAAACTGACGACATGGTTGGCTCATTAAAATACAATTTCGTTGCCCAATAGCTTAAAATAAACAAATTTTGTGTCTGTGTGGTGTTTTTTGTTTGTTATTTATTAAGCATGTGCTAAAGATTAAGTACAGTACACATTCAAGGAAGGGAATGCGATTAACCACAGGCACTTGAAGTGATTAAAATAAAACTTCTTACTATGGCTTGACTTTTACTACTAATAACACAATGTGTATCACTCAACATATTGTTTTGACTGGTTGAAGATATTTTGTCTGCTATCATTTCACACTACTTACTAGTTCTAACACTTTCCATTATTTTTATTGCAACGAGACTTTATTTGATCATTATAAACCTTCCAATGTAATTTAACTGGTCACTGTTATTAATTACGAATCAAATTGATATGGAATAAAGCTGAGGCCGTACGTCTAGTCCCTAGAGCAGAGAGCGAAATGAATAACCAAGATTGAGCTTCTTGTCCCTGGGATGGAAGGGAAGATTTAGGCTGTACTTCTAGTCCGTAGGGCGAAATGAAAGACTGAGGCCAAACCTGTAGTCCCTGGGGAGGAAGCAAAGAGTGAGGCAATAACTTCCATTTTTTCACAAAACCCAATGCCTGACTATTATTGTTTGTTGATTTGATATTCCACAATGTTCAAAGTTAAAAATCTCCTTTAATTGATGTTCTCTATAATACATACCAATGTCATTATCAGCCAAAGATTTTCCGGTTTTTAAGATTAACATCTCATCATTGATTGTATTAATTACTGGATCGTTTGTCTACAATAAAACAAAATCATTTCAAAATACTAAAACATTATATTAGCTTAACAGAAAGTACAGGAAATGTGCTGGAGATGGGATGAGGAGAGGAGCAATGGAATAGTTTTAAGAGAGAGAGAGAGAAATGGGGGTTAACATCCACTCGCCACAAACTAGGAATAGTTTTTAAGTCTTGTAAACATATATATCGTGTACTTCGATCAAATTCAAACTGCCAAGGGTTCTTTTAGGTGCAGTAAATGTATATACGGGGGACCTTAGTGTTAATCTCCAACTTTAGTTAATCTCCAAACGACTGAGCAACTTTTTTTTCTTTACATTGAGTGGGCAGCAATAATCGACAAATTCTAAGTGAGTTATGAACCCTTACCACTATCCCAAAACTTAGTGAGAATTAACCCTTTATAAATAAGAAGAAATCATTTCGGTCATGCTCTGGCATATTGGGTAGAACATTACCTTAAATCCAAATGGTTTATGAGATATCTTCAACGTGTCTGTAAAATAAACAAATAAAATTATTTTAAAATGCAGTGTCTCTGCATGCAGGAAATCAAATGGGAAAAAGTTGTGTAAAAACTCAATGATCTGTCTGTAAAAACAATAATCAACAATCCAATAACCCAATAATATAAGAAGCCAATGTGTCTTATTGCCTTTACTGACACCCATTAATGCAGTTTTACACCAATTCAAATGGAATTTGAATTTGACTGGCTGAAACATGTTTGTGTAAAATGTGACCTGCTCCCACCAAACCAGCCACTTATCACGCAAATTCATTTTGTACTGCCGCCACAAAAGCAAAATCTTCATGTTCCCTTGTTGCTGTGAATTATCCCAACTCAACTCTAGATTATACAACAGATTTAAAAAGATTTGCATTTTTGGAAAGCTCAGGGTGTGGACTATGCAATATTGCATGCTCTATTTTTAAAAAAATGACCAAGAACCTAGTTTTGTGTGAGCAGGCCACAAATATGAGTATTTACATGTATCTTACCATATTTATATTTTTTAAAAGGTGGAGGTAACTCTGTTCTATTTGGTATGTCTGTAATTAAAATAAATACCATATCATTAAACTAAGGTGGGTCAACAGGTTATTCCAACAAGTTAATTCTTGATTGAAGTGAACATGAATGGATAACACCTAAATACATATATTGGCCGGCCAACCTGTGGTTTGAGTTGCCCTGATGTTGAATTTAGACACTCAAGCTAGACAACTCGCCTTAGTGATTTGCTGATTTGGTCAGGGTTGAATTGCTGATTAGGGTGCATAGGCTAGACAGCAATGAATTACTGATTGGGGAGACCATCTAGTCAACATTGATCAATTGCTGATTGAGGTGCATAATCTAGATAGCCAAGGCAAATTGCTCATGTAAGTTTCTATAATCATGTGATGATGCATTAAATGGTCGAATCTATACAGTACATGTACGAAGGTTTTACAACAATATCCATGTAAAAAATGTAAACAAGTTTATTTTTCATCAATAATACTAATAAACCTTGCAAAAATCTTACTGACATGGACTAAGAAATGAAAATGTTCGAAGTATCAGAGGATTTGACTTATCTAACCTTCACACACACATCAACCATAATCTGACCAAATCACATAATTTCATCTTAGTGTAAAAAGGAAACTGAAATGAAATGGAGTTTAACGTCCAGGGGCCTTATTCACGAAATTTTAACTAAGATAAAAACCCAAATTTTAGTTATATGATTGGATAATATCATTTTGATTTTAGTGCTTAGCCAATCAAAACTGAAGTATCTACTAAAATTTGCATTTTATCTTAAGTTAAGATTTCGTGAATAAGGGCCCAGGTCAGTCCTAGCTACTACTGTTCTGCTCCGACTGGGCTAATGAAGAAGGGCAAAGGTCATACAATGAGCTGTGAGGGAAATTTTGCATTTATAGAGGTGCTATGTATATGGTTGGAGTATGGCCTATTCTTATATCGAATTCCATTTGTTAAGGGTTGTGCAGTGATTTCGTAACTTGACGAGTTTCTAATCTTCAGAGTAGGTTTGGCTCTCTCAAACTCAACTGCATTTGATGGAATTCCTAGACTTGACTACCTATATGGATGGCCCAAACTCTGGTATAATCTTGGAGTGTACTTGATGTTGGCCTCTATAAGAGCATTGATTACCGGTAGCTGAAGTGCAGGTGTGTGTTTTATTGCAGATTACAAATGGTCGCCTGTCGAGCAGACCAGTTGATTTTATTGGTATCTTGGGTCGCTTCTAAGACCAGATGGTTTTATATTGTATTTTATATTATTCTGATGGAGTTGTTGATTGGTAGATCTGACTAGCCGTTATCTAACCTTCCTTCATTTGGCAAATCAATTCAATTCTTTTACGTTCACGCCAAAATGTACACAGGACCTCGCTATGTTGTACCTTGTCTGGACCAAGGGAAACCATATCGTAACATCCTGTTTAATACATGGATCGAACACGGGACTTAATTATGATTTTAACATGCCAACGTCTTACTCCGTGGTGTGCAACCCTGGAAGCGTAAATTTAGTAAAAAGGCCAATTTGAAATGAAATTGTACTTAGTCTTAGAAGACAACAATTAACAAATCATACCATTGTTTATCATGTCTATGAAAGTCTCAACTTGTTGACTGGAATCCACATTACGATACACGATATGTTTTATATTCCGATGTTCAAATGATCGAATAAGTCTAACGGTTAATGTGATATTTGACATAATAATGAAATGGTCACTTAAAATAAAATAAAATTGTCTTCGTTCGACTGTTTCGGTCATGGAACGTCTCTGTTACAGCTACGTTACGCGTCGAATTTGTCTGAAGGCGACATCAATCAATGTTTCCACAGAACACGAATTCAGAACATTTTAAACGGCACACAAAATTCATTTACAAATGAACACGCAGAGAAAAAACACACGTGAGGATAATTCTACTTTTACTTTGCTATTTAGGCCATGTCTGAATTTTCATATTGAGATCAAACGAAACGAAACCAAATCAAAATTTAGGTCAACCAATGTCGAACTCTTGTTTACAAACCAGAAATGGTGTTTGCACCGGAAAATAGACATTCAACGATAATTAACTACATAAATAAATTAATTCGTAGAACTAGAATACTAATCAATTTAATGAACAACAAAGTTGCGTTTCGGTATATGCTAGATAGACAGCATTGTCCAGTCACAATCACCAAACACAAGCAATACAATTAACTGCTGGGGGACTGTCCCACACGTGCTTTACTTAACATTTATTTGTTTGGCATTAACGCCGTTAACATATTTTATAAAACCTCACTCTAGATCGACGGGACCGAATTTTCATGTATCTTTAAGGGCAATGGTCAGATTAAAGAGGCGAGACATAATTTTGGTATCCTCTTGATTTTTTGCAACATTTAACTTACTTTTATAAGGCATCTTTGACATTCATACGAGCAAAGTTTGTGTCACTGACACTGGCACAAACGTCTTGATATAAAATAAACGGTTGGAAATATATAATTATTATTCAAATTTTGTGTTCCGGGCCTTTTCTTAATACAATTTCATTTTGTAGGTTCTTAGCATAGAACTGTTTCATCTTGGGCATACATGATACATACTCGAACTTCTGGGAATCACGGTGGCTAAGTTAGTAGCCTAAGTGGGCAAGGCGCTGGCTCACTAACCTGGAGGTTGGATCGGTCCCTGCATTGGCCGAGAAAGTTCATCTCGATTTTCCGGCGTGGTTTTTCCTTGTCAGTGATACAGAAGGAGGGCCTAGCTGACAAGGAGAGCTGCCCAGTCGTTCGGATGGGACAAAAAACCGAGGTCCCGTGTACACATTCCCTTGACAGTTGGAATTCGATATAAGAGTAGACCGTTGCGCCGCTGCCCGCGAAAAATTTCCCTCATAGCACACTGCATGGCGTATTCCCGTCTTCCATCAGGTCAGGTGCAGTAGAGTAGGACCCATTTCATTTCTCAAACTTCCGATACCTGGAGGAAAAAATCTGGTGCCTTGTCGTCCTCGACTACAATGGATCCGGGGGTCATGGGTTATATCCGGTTAAGATTGCAGGGTATTTCACAAGTTTTGTAAGCCTTTTATTCACAGCTGCACTGAAAGATTTTATAAATATCACAGATCTAAAATTAGAACCAGTCACAGAGAAGTATATAGATTGTGAAAATATTGCCACACGGCCAAATCATTAGATATTTATACAGAAAGAACAACGTAAGTTGTGGTGTGTCAATTTATGGAAAACAAAATCGGCCAAAAATCATGTTGAACTTATTGGACAGTTTTATTAAATTAATAGGGCCTACAGTTTATATGTTTACACAGGATATTGTTAGTGGTGTTGAATTATTGATTAATACTAACTATTTTGTAAACGTCCGAATTTAAAATTTGATGACATCTAGTCTGTAATTTAGGAATGAAATACGGTAAAGTTTAAATAATAAAATGTCAGTGTCACAAATGTCATCAGGTGGCATGTTCGTTTTTACTAAATGGAGAAAATATGTAATTTTCAAACTGTTGAAATATTTTGATTATCTGTGGGTTTACAGTCAATCCTGGTTCGAATGACAGAGAAATTAAGGCAAGCCAGTGTTCCCAGGTTGTAAATCGTTGCTAAGGGGAAAAAACGTTTTGTTTTTTTAATGGTAACTACATGTAGGAGTTCTCTAACTTTCACAGTTGGAAGAATGAAATTACTTTTTCTTCTGCAGGTCGGCAAATTCCAGCATAGCAACTGATATTGAATCAAAATTTTTCAACAGAGAATATTAAAAGAACAAACAAAGAAAACAAAAATTGAGTTTTGTCGAGAAGAAAAGCTAACTATTAGTAGTTCTACGATGAACAACGACTATGATGATGTAGATTCGAATTCCCTGTATTTCCAGCCTTATTCACATATAGCCCCTAATAACCAGGCTTACGCAGACTATAATCCTAATTATCAGAACCAAGGGTATTATGTTCCCCAGAATGGTAAGTTTTATAAGTTGATTATTTCACGATAGCCACCCAAATTGTAATGAATCATTATACTGGTGACTCTCTATGACCATTTCACTTGCCTTGTTACCAGAGCTCACACACTTTGTCCAAATTTGTAAATTGAATTGAAAGTGTCAAATAAAATTTATTTTTGCAATTATTCTGCAATACTTATGGAGGTATTAGCAATTCTTTTTCGAAAATTACATGTAGTGAAAAAAAACCTCAACCTGGCTGATAGTTCTCTTCAAATTGAATCAAATGTTTTTGATATTTGAATAATACTTACAGTGGATTCATGCAGTGTGTATAATCAGCATGGCTGGTGATGAGGATATTAATATCATTTCGATTTGAACTATTGTAGTCATAAATGTAATAACAATTCAAATAGTGCCAATGCTGTCTGCCATAACCAAAATATTCTAAAGCCAGTAATGATTTTGATATTCACTTGATTTGATATATTTGTTTATTTTTTGCAATATTTCTGTTTTCTGTCTTGTCTTGTCTTGTACATTTTTGTTTTGCGTTTAGTGCGGTCCTCCTGCACTTACTATTTTAAACCAGATAAAATTGAAATTACTATCAATAATTGATAGCTGAGCGAGATCGCGAGATCAAAATAAAGCTGAACATACAAATACATGTATACAAACAAAGTATGTGGTAATGACGATGATTACATGTAATTATGTACCACCACTATATAAACTACATGTCATGCGTGTTACATACGTGTAGGACATATTTATGAAATTAGGGAATTATCATCAATAACATTATATGGAAACAGAATTAACCCATTTGATTCACTGGGATGAGAAACCACAGTTTTGTGTTCTTAGAACATTTTTTTTTAAATTGCCAGGATGACTAGAACCATTTTGTTTCTTTTATTAGGATTTCAAAATTCATTAGCAAAAGTTTTTTTTAAACATTCAATGTTATGGTGGGCATGAACATTCAATTAATTTACATTAAGAAAATTGCGTAATGTTTTTTACCCAATGTCGAAAAAAAATATTTTCTTTGTTAAATACCATTGGATGAAAAAATTTGGTGACTTAAGATGGGAAAGGTGTTTTTGTGAACGGTTCATATGGCTAAAAATGACTTATCACTTAACGTCACATTTCAAGGTTCAACATGTTTCTCATTATACATACTGAGGAATAGGCCTTTTATGGTTTAGTTCAAATGTGGCGTTTTCTCGGTCAACTAATAAGCCACTTCAAGTGTTGAAAATGCCTTAACACTAGCTGAAAGTATAAAGGTTATTTTGCTCATGTACTTATTTACACATTTAAAGGAATATTAGGATAACGAATCACGATACGGACATTGATTGTATCATGCATCGTGGATTCTTAAAACATCGTGATTCATTGATGAATCGTTGCAGCCCAAATAATTACTAATTGTTGTGTTAATCTTTGTTTATTTCCAGGTTTATATCAGCAACAATATGGCTACGATCCAAGTTACTATAGTTACTATCCACAGAATCAACAGTTTGTATCCGATCCTAACATGAACACCTACATGTATAATGGTGCTGCTAACTACGGAGAATATAGCCATTATCAGGAACAGTGGAGTGAAGGGAATCAAGTATCGATTCCTGGACAATCAAAATCATATCGGAACAATCGACCGCGTGGTCGTCAAAGCAACCGACGCAATCCGACGAACACTCCGTATCAAGAAACTCAGACAAATAGTGGAAACAAATCGGATTCTGGACAAACTGAGTTTGGTGTTGATAATGGGAGCAGTGGTGGTGCTGCAGGTGCAGAAATCTCTATTGCATCCAGCACAAGTAACGACAGAACAGGTCTGTCTGGTCCTAATAATACATCGTTCAGTAAAGAATCAAATGAGCGGACATACAAACCAAAATCTCGATTGGAAAACTCTTCCTACGAGAAAGGCAGAAACAAACAAACATCGAACAATAAGGAAAATAATTTCTCAGGTCACATGACATCTCAGGTTTATGGTGGCAGCACAAGCAGCCGTCAAGGCAATAAATGGACTAACAGTGCGTCTACTAGTTCGAAATATGATCGCGGAAAATCGAATGGAAAACCAAAAGATAGAAATTTGGAAGAAACGGTTGAAAAATTGGGACAGTATGAAGAAGATCCGAAAATAAAATTGAAATTAAACAAAAATAAACCAGCAAAGAAAAAAGCTGTTGAATCATTGGAAAATGTTGATCAAAGAAGTAAGTTTTATAAGTAATGCTAGTTAAAGCTACATTATGGGAGATTAGATAAAGTATTGGCAGTTCTCACTAAAATAGTTAAAAACTAGATTAGTGTAAAGGTAATTTGCTGAAAATTGATTCGCTATGAGCCGAGAACTGAGCGGTAGAAATTTACACCTAGCCTCGATCATCATTACTAAAATCAGTAAGATAAACAGCATAGTCTCGATAATCCATTTTTTAATTTAATTATCAGTGAATGTTATGCAGCATAAAGGATTCTAATCCAGCCAATATTGAAGGCTAGCATAGACATTGAGTGTTAATTATGATCTGGATGAGTTAATTAATGTGTAATTAATAATTTAGATAACATTTCATGCCCAAAGAAAGACTAACAATAGGCAGATTTAGCTCTTGCATAATGCATGTTTTATTCTTTTAAAATCATTCAACAATACATTCCTTAATATTTAGTAGAAATATGAGCTCCAGATATTCTAATCCAGCCAATATCGAAGACTAGCATAGACATTGAGTGTTAATTATGATCTGGATGATATTTTGATATGGCCTGTTTCTAAATGTTGCAAAACAGACGATTATTTGACTTCAGTAATCTGTTGATTGATGTTTTAGATTTGTCTACTACATCACCAAAGGTCAGAAAATGCTGTAGTTGAAATATGTTGCTTTGTCATCATGCCATGGTGCACAAGTTTTGGTTTTTGGACTTTTCAAATCTTTTGAAATTCGTGGATGATGGACAGATGATCCTTGCAATCATTTTTATTGTCAATTACCCTGGTGCTAATTCTTATGTTCTTGTCTTATCTGTATAAGTAAATTTACAGAATTTAGTTTTAGGTTTGCATCTAGCTATTGATTCCTCACTTGTTTGCGGTTGAAAATATGGAAGCACAGTCTTTTAGTGAGGTCTGAATGTTATATATATAATATGGAAACACAGTGAGGTCTGGATGTTGTAATATGAAATATAATATATTTATGATTTCAGTGCGTATGATAGATCAGTTATCTAAAGGAAAATATGAATGTATGGTGTGTTGTGAGAATATGAAACCAGATACGGCTGTGTGGAATTGTTCCAGTTGTTTTCATCTATTTCATCTTTTCTGTATTAAAAAATGGGCAAGGTCTTCAACAGCTCTTGTAGAGGGAGGTAAATGTAATGTACACATATATACGGAAGAATTATTACTCTTTCAAATATAATGAAATGAAATAATGTCCAACTGGGCGATTGTCAGACACATAACAAACAAAATGAAATAAAGATATAATTACCGGTGTTTGCCATTCTTTTTCAAGTATTTTTGAAATATGTCATTCATCTGTCTTGCATATTCCTGAAGCAATGGCATGAGAAATCCCTCTCTGACCATTGCTGGAATAGCGTCTGTTTCTTGAACTTATGCGGGAGTGTGTCTATTCTTTCCGTTCAATGAAAGCTATCACTTAGGTACAGCGGCATGACAGTCCTTTGTTTAATCTGGGTCTTCCCTAAAACTTTGTACAGTGATTTAAGGTATTAAAAACGGTGAAAGTATGTTCGTTTCCAAACAGTATTGTTTACATTTCATTCGACTTGATAGCCTAGTTTGTCACGCAATTAGTTTTACTGTAGTATTCTGCTATGCACAGGTTAAATAGGCATAATAAAATCGTGAGCCATGACGTAACGTTATGTAAACATATTTGGTCCAATATCGGCACTCATTTTAAATGTAAAGCTGTTGTAGGGCAGCTAGTGATTAGTTGGTAGACAGACTACTGACCAATCAAAATTTAAAACAACAATATCCACCCATAATAGCAGTGTGTAATGGGATTACCTCTAATCAAATGAAACGCTGTGCAGAGTATGCTGTCTTGCTGTTTTGAAATATGTCATTCATCTGTCTTTCTGTTTTGAAATATCTCATTTAATTGGATGTTGATTCTTGTTGTAGGTTCATCAGAAGGGTGGCGATGTCCAGCGTGTCAAAATATCACGGAAAAAGTTCCTAATCAGTATAGATGTTTCTGTGGTGAGTGTTATAATAGATAGGAATACAATAATACACATGTTACTTGTAGTATATTGTATCAAGTGTATAATACATCTAGTTGTTGTCGTCGTCTCCAGGGCCGGATTAAGACCCACAGAGGTCCTCATTAGCACATAAAAGTTTTGGTGCCTCAGTATACATGTATGTATGTAATTCAACAAAAAATAAGTCACAAAAGAAAAGCCAAGCATGTGATAAGAATTTTAAAGGAATTTAATATATCTCGTTATTAATTGTAACAAATAGTATGAAAGACGTTTGAAAAACTAATTGAAAGTTTTCGTAAATTTTTAAATTAAATATATTAAATTTGGCTTTTACGTAGCAAAGCAGACATTCTGTGGTGCATCCATTACCCTTATGCCCAAAGTACGTGCTTTTTATGTTTAAGCGCTGATCTTCTCTGTTATCCAGTTAGAAGAATACTGTCTACACTCTCTCAAGGGTCTATGAACATTTATCTTTTGTTGCCAGTTGACCAAGACTACTATAGTCATAATGTGATATATGTTCATTGCACATATCTAATTTTGAAAGTATAAATATAGATTAGTAATATAGAAAGAAACGAATGGATGCAAATCAAACACTAAATGTGAAATACTAACAGAGTATTGTTTATGTTCTGTAGGTAAAATGCGAGATCCTATCTATAATAGATATGATACTCCACACAGCTGTGGTGATGTCTGTCGTAAAAATAGAAAAGGCGATTGTCAACACCCATGTACATTGTAAGTATAGTATATTGTGACGTCCATGTCTAAACTCTCCTTCCAATTGTAAGTAGGCTATAGTGTAGTGTTACGTCCATGTCTAAAAACTATCCCTCCCGTTTCCTCCCACTGCTAAAGACCCCTACGCGCAAGCAAATTATTGAAATAAAATTACACCATATGTTAGTCCCGAAATGACCTAGTTTGTGTCTTGTGGACGTTAAACCCCATTTCTCTCTCTAAACTCTCCTCCTTCCAATCGAATTGGCTAGTGACAGTTGTTGAACACAGGGCAATGTGTGCATACACTCTCGCTGGAATAACCGTTTACCACTTGCTAGTTATTTGGGAAATTTGTTATTTAATATTAGTGTGGGTAAGACGCTGGCTCGCTAGTCGGGATGTGGGGTGTTCGATCCTTGTATTGGCCGAGAACGTTTTTCCAGATTTTCTGGCGTGATTTCCCCTTGTCAGTGATGCAGGACAGGTGGCCTGACAAGGACAGCAGACTAGTTGTTCAGATGGGACAAAATACCAAGGTACCGTGTACACAATGGCATGCACGTAAAAGATCCCTTAGGCAATTGGAATTTGATATAAGGCTACTGCCCGGGCAAAATTTCCCTCCTAGCACACTGTATGCCGTATGCCCATTTTCATTAGCCCAGTTTAGGATCAGAACCGTAGGACGTTAAACGCCATTTCATTTCGTTTATTTAAAATCCCTTAATATTGAAAATTTGTTATATAAGGTTGCTTTTTACCAGTGAAGCTTATCTTTTTATATTTTATTTTATGTGTAGAAAATTATAAGAACTTTACTTTGTGTATTTGATGCTGAATGTTGGAACAATGTCTAGAAATATTTACTTTGATTTAGAAAATAAATCCAGAACTGTATATAGATGTGGATGATTTAATCTAACTAATTGATGCGGGGTATGCAGAAAGACCTTGCATGCCCTTTAGTTGGGGGTCACAAAATTTACAATTGAATATGGCAATGGCTTTTGTATTCCTAAAACAATTGTTCAGTGTGTTTTCTTGGGTATAATTCTTTATGTTTTGTTTGTATTTTTAGATTATGTCACCCTGGTGCCTGTCCCCCATGTAGTGCTAACGTTACTAAATCTTGTGATTGTGGACGAATAAAGTAAGTAGAAATAAAAAAAAGTTAGAATCTCAGGTCATTTTATTTATGAAATATTGAATAAAAGGGTTCTGAAGAATTTTAGTTATTTCCATGAATGTATAGAGTAAATTCTTTGAATTAGCTGTCAGGTGCTACGATAATCAAGCGATATGGACACTGAACTGTAGTCTAGAATTTCACAGATTCAAATCCTGATATCTCTCTTTATATATTAATATTTATTCACCATTAACTTTTTATTAATTAAAAGAAAAATTAAGAAGAATTTGGGACATAAATGTGAAGTAGAAACAGATTTTTGAAATAATTTTTATTCAGCTTTTCAAGATAATTGATACTCATTGATCATGACTAACTGATCAGTGCTTGTTATCAGAGCTATTCAGTTTCAGGACATATGATAATCAGTGATTATTATCAGAGTCATTCATATTTCAGGACAAATGCTAATTGGTGATTATTGTCAGAGCTATTCAGTTTCAGGACAAATGCTAATCAGTGATTATTATCAGAGTTATTCATATTCAGGACACATTATAATCAGTTAATATTATCAGTTATTCATATTCAGAACATATGAAAATCAGGGTAGATTTAGGGCAAATGATAATCAAAAAGATATCATGTTTTCTATGATTACAGACAAACGGTACGATGTGGATTAAATATTGGATTAAAGTGTGACTCTGTTTGTGGTAGAAAGTTGAACTGTGGTCGTCATGATTGTTTGGTTAAATGTCATTCTGGACAATGTTATCCCTGTGATCAGTCTGTTATGCAAGGTAGGTGTACAGTTTGTAGTGTCCATGTTTTTATATTATGGTTTGTGAAAGGTGCAGTATGGAGCTCCTGGCTAGGAGAAAGGTGCAGTATGGAGGCCCTGGCTAGGAGATAGCATCTAGTCATTCAGATGTCTCAGATTTTATGGAAAATTAGAATCCCACATTTTGATATACAGAGAGGCTGGGACATATCTTGTGATGATATGAGTGTTATGATCTACATGTAAAATGTCTTTTACCGAGGTGCTGCTGTTTCCTTTTATATAAAACATCTTGTTATTTACATAAAATATCTTGTTATTTATATAAAATATCTTGATATTTATGTAAAATATCTTGTTATTTATATAAATTATCTTGTTATTTATATAAAATATCTTGTTATTTATATAAAATATCTTGTTATTTATATAAAATATCTTGTTACTTGTTATTTGTATAAAATATCTTGTTATTTATATAAAATATTTTGTTTTTTATATAAAACATCTTGTTATTTATATAAAATATTTTGTTATTTATAGAGTGTTATGGTCATCATACAAGTCGTACAGCATTATGCGGTTCTGTAGAAGATCAAGAGATGTCTTTCTGTTGTTTACAGCCATGTAACAGGTAATATAACAACTATATTAACCCTTTTAGCACTACTTAGTTACTTGAGAAAATTTTTAGAAAAATTGTTATATTAATTCCAGTAGATCCATGAACAGGTTGTAACAGTCCGATTATGTTGTTCCTTCAATTGTCTCAAACCACTCAAAATATTTGAATAGCTTTCTGTATTATAAAGATTTTACATAGCTACACATAGGTGCTGTTTGAGGCGATCTAATTGCTAAAGCGTGAATGTAACAGGGATGTTGGGCAGTCTATATTATTATGCAAATCATGTGTTTTGATCCTCGATTTATAGGATCACCTGTCTGACTTGTAGATTTTCTCTTGGTGATCAGATTTCTTCCTACTTCTAAAGACAAATGGCACACAAGCAAATTTTTGAGAGGATATAAAGGAAATGAAACGAAATTAGGTTTAACGTCCTGAAACAATAATATAACATATGTTAGTACCAAAATGATCTAGTTAGTTTTGGGTGGAACCTTGTTCCGCTGTAGTTATGTTTCTATAACAAGATTCTCCTAATTAGCTGATCTAGGAGATTGGTTGGCTGAACGGTTAGCACATGCACATTACGTCAACTGGCGTGGTTTCGATTCCTCAATTGAACGCGACAAGGAGTAGGGTCGTCTGTCCAACCTTGTGGGCTTTCTCCAGTTACTCCCACTGCTAAAGGCCTTTAAATGCAATCGTTATGGAAATAAAATTGAACCATATGCTAAACCCAAAATGACCTAGTTTATGTTGAGTGAATATTAAAACCAATTTCTCTCTCTCCCCTTCGCTGAACGGATTTATTTTGTTTCTTCATAGGATATTAGCATGTGGAAATCACCGATGTGAGAGTCTATGTCATCCAGGCGATTGTGCTGCATGTCCATTATTACCGAATGAAATAACAAAATGTCCATGTGGTAAAACAGACCTGAAAGAATTGTCAGATGAAACAAGAACGTCATGTCTAGCACCTGTACCGACGTGTGATAAACCATGTAAAAAACAACTTAAATGTGGACCACAAGGTAAATATTGACATCAAGTATTATACTGGTATTGAATATGGACGGGAACTATACTTCTTATTCATTATTGATGGCAAATAAGATAAAGTTATATATTATTAATGGGAAGTATGATAGAGTTATGTATTATTATTTGGAAATAAGATAGTGTTATATATGATTAATGGGAAATAAGATAGTTATATATTATTGATGGGTATTATATAGTTATATATTATTGATGGGATTTAAGATACAGTTATTAGTATTAATGGGAATTAAGATGAGTTATATATTATTAATGGGAATTAAGATGAGTTACATATTATTAATGGGAAACAAGATATAGTTATATATTATTAATGGGAAATATCCTAAAGCTCAGTTAATGCCAGTTATGGTGATATAACTGTCTAATTTAAGGCCTTGTTAATACTTTTTTTTCATGATTTGAGAGAGAATTTAGAAACTAAAATATTTCTCTATGTTCTGATTGTTTTTCATTCAGAAATTGAGACATATTCAAATTATTGTTTACAGATTGCTGTTGTTTGGTGAAGTTGTTAATAGTTTGTTTCTAATGTTTACAGATCGTCATCATGTATGTAGGAAAGTTTGTCATGAAGGAGAATGTCCACCCTGTGAAGGTAGCACCAAGATTAAATGTCGATGTAAAAATGTGGAGAAATTGTTCCCTTGTACAAAAGTTGCTGATTATAATGGTGAATTTCTAAAGTTTAATTTTGTATTTATATGAAATGTAGGGCGTCAATCAATGGCAGAAAGGTTGAAATGTCTCCCGAAATTTCAAGAACACTCCCATCAGGATGATAAAATACAATATGATACAAAATTCTTTCAAGTAACTATCCAAATATTTATAAAATAGAATTGTCCCAACTAGGTGTCCTCCCACTGCTAAAGATCTCTACACACAAGCTGATAATTGAAATAAAATTAAACCACATGTTAGTCCCAAAATGACCTGGTTTGTGTCTAGGTGGACGCTAAACCCCATTTCTCTCTCTCTCTCTCATGTATCTATTTATCTAGTATTTTTTATTCTATCTTTTAATTCAAACCTTCATGTATGTTTTTATCTAGTATTGTTATTGTATTTTTCTAGAGTTAAATCCGTTTTTATGTGATAAGAGGTGTACAAAGAAAAGACTGTGTGGAAGACATAAATGTGGAGATGTTTGCTGTGTGGTGAGATATTAATAACTTTAATTCAGAGAAAACTTAATGGCAATGGAGTGGGTCTAGAATCTGATGTCAATTGACTTACATACTTTATAATTTCCTAATAGCGTGGGGGGAATGGCTGAATGGTTAGTGTGCATGCACTGTATCATACGGCCTGCCATTGAGTCAACTGGCTGTATTTATTTACTAGTTTAAAATCTATGACTCTTTTCGTAGCCTATTTTGAGGGCTGGTGGCTAGGGAACAGTTGGAACGAGAAAGTCATGCTTTTTGGCAGTTTTCCATACCTTCAAGTATTCTGAGTTTTAAGAATATTTTCTTAGATCCCTTTCCCCAAGAAAATGTATTTGTTATAAGAGCTGAATTTACTATAAAAATTTGTGGAGGTTGCATATTAATTTGGCATGTCCACATGAAATTTAGAAATGTTGGTATGACGTAATTCTATTATGTTGTGCACAAATTTGAATAATAAGTGAAGGAAAGGTCATAGATGTCTCATACTAGCACTATTTATGCAATGTTTCGACGATGATTGTCTCGTCTTTATCAAGCAAATGATGTGTCGTCAAAGGATGCGGTGGCTGTCCAAATGGTTAGCACTGTATCATAAGACCCCTGACTTGGTTTTTATCTGTGTGCAAAGTCTATAACAAAAACGGGGCCTTATTTTACTTTCTGTCAGCTGACTGTTCAGACACAATGAATATTTAAACTTTTAGGGAAAAGTTGTACATGGCACACTACCAAAACACCAATTATTTTACATTAGGGAAACAATAGAATTATTGTTATTTTCAATAAATGTTATCTCTTATAGTTCACTCAGCCTGATTACCATGTTCGTTTTTTTTCATATCAACAGAAAGATGAACATATCTGTGAAATGAAGTGTAACAGGAAGTTGAATTGTGGGAAACATAAATGTGGCACTTCCTGTCATTCTGGAAATTGTCTGCCTTGTTACGAAGCCAGTAAGTTTCATTGGGTATGGATTTATCAGGGTGAATTCGCCTTGCTGTGCACGTGAAAGATTGGGTATGGATTTATCAGGGTGAATTCCCCTTGCTGTGCATGTGAAAGATTCTTTAATTAAAATTTGATGAAGAGTAGGTGAAAGCATCGTTGTTTTGAAGAAAATTTCCCTCTTTATTAGCCCATTTTGCGTGCAGAAAAGTAGAACATTAAACCCCATTTCATTTGTAGCGCATTCAGGATTTATACTTGATTTTTGTCAAGCGGTAAAATATTAGATTGTCATTCATTAGAAATGATATGAAATGGGGCCTAGCGTCCGACTCTTCTTCTTTGACTCGGCTAATGAAGATGGGCATACGCAATACAGTGTGCTATGAGTCTAGACAGCGGCATTACGACCTACTCATATATAGAATTCCAACTGCCAAGGGATATTTTCCAAACAACTATCTCTTATTAGAGATGGGGTAGTTGTAGTCACTCTGGGGTTTATCATAGCTAACCATCATTTGTAAGGAGTGGGGCAGAGAAGCTAAACATCACTGTAAGATGTGGGGCTGAAAAGGAAAGGGTTTCTAGTTGTTTGTAATAGTCCAAAAACATTGGCCTGCACTTAACATTAGCCTTAACAGGTGGAAATTGAAGAAATGAAGTGAGAGATGCCACTGTCTGGCCAACATTCTCCTACGTCATATTGCAAACACGACCATAGAAATAAACATTTCATATATTTGTCACAAAATGACCACAGTACTGTGTAAAAACACTAAACACCATGCTTATTTTTTATTATTCGTCCTGTGTGTGGATTTGCCTGTACATACTAGGATGGTATATCAATGTTTTGATTTTATTGCCAGGTTTTGATGAGTTATCGTGCCATTGTGGATCGGAGGTTATATTTCCACCTGTGTCATGTGGTACCAGACCACCAGAATGTACCAAAGTGTGTCGCCGACAACATGACTGTGACCATAAAGGTGAGCAAGATTTTACTACAGAATTTATTTGGAGTATTTCCCAGACGTAATTCCTCAACTGTCTGGAAACAGGGCACTAGATACTTGATGAGATTCCCGCAATATGCCGATAAAAGTAGTGATGCTATCAAGTAAACTACTGTCTAGCTCTTGGTATGGGACAAAAAATATGTAAAGGATAGTTGGAATTCCACAAAACAAGAGTTCAAACTTTGCTGCACAGGCAAAATTCACCTTCCTTTGACCATAGAATCTAAAAATGATCAAAACTCCATTCCTAAAGTAAATATTTTTGAATTTTTTTTTTAATTCACAAGAGATAATGATGTTTTGAATGATTAAGACAAGTCTTTTTGTTACCTAGAGGTGAATAATTTCATTAAATAGAGTCAGAAATATTTCAATGTTTGTTTTTCTAGTTCGCCATAATTGTCACAGTGAAGATAAATGTCCACCGTGTACCGAGTTGATGAGTAAAATGTGTGTTGGTGGTCATGAGGTACGTAATATAATAATTTCATATATAAATATATATAGCAGTAGTAATATAAGTGGATGTTCTAATGTACAGTATTATAGTATAAAATATAGGAATAACATACATTTACTTCTACATGTTTCAATATATTATCCAACCTCTTGGGTTTTCTCAAGGTGCTGGAGTTTACTTCCACTGCTAAAGACTGCTGTGTGCAAGTGGACATTCAACACCTTTTCTGTCTCTCTTCAATATATTTTCATGAGACGCTATGTTCAAGATTCAAGATATCATACCAGAGGTACATGTATGATTTCATAGGATCTCTTGCTGTGTCTGGTCAAATTGTTAATATCATACATGTAGGAACAGACAGTAGGAACAACTAGTGACTATTTCTATATCTAGTCTTTCATATAATACTATATATAATCACAATAATTGACTAATATATTTTACTATGGAACATTCTATAAATCTGGCAGTTTTCTACGGTGGCCTGTTAGTGCCATACACTGGTTAAATCCTTTTTCTTGAAATTTACCTCAAATTTGAGAAACCGCAGTGGAAACTGTGATAAATAAAAAAAAAACATGAAAAACCTTCCTCTGTGGTGTAAATATTTTCTCCATGCTGTAAATATTTTCTCCGTGGTGTAAATATTTTCTCTGTGCTGTAAATATTTTCTCTGCGGTGGACACCTTTTTAAGGTTTTTATTGTCTTTAGATAATTGCAGTCAGTTTCATGATTTACAGCAGAGGCAAAATAAATTTTAATTATTGAGTTAATAATTCTACCACAGAGAAAATATTTACAGCACGGAGAAAATGTTTACACTGCAAAGAAAATGTTTACACTGCAAAGAAAATGTTTACACAGCGGAGAAAATGTTTACACCACAGGGAAAATGTTTACACAGCGGAGAAAATGTTTACACCACAGAGAAAATGTTTACACAGTGGAGAAAATGTTTACACCACAGAGAAAATGTTTACACAGTGGAAAAAATGTTTACACCGCAGAGAAAATGTTTACACTGCAGAGAAAATGTTTACACAGCGGAGAAAATATTTACACCGCAGTGGAAAGGTTTTTTCATGGTTGTTTTTATTTATCACAGTTTCCATTTAGGGTCCTCATTTGTGGTAAATTTCAAGAAAAAGGATTAAACCAGTATATGGCATTAACAGGCCATCGTAGTTTTCTGGTTCAAAATACCAGTTGTTAATATGTAATAAAACACATGATAAGTAGAAAGAATGGTTTGACCTGTACAAAACCCCAAGAAATACTATCACTACGGAATGAGATGAAAAACCGAGGTACAGGTCCTGCTGAGTGTGCATAAAATGAAGATGACAGTTTGATACAGTTTATACAGATTCCTTCTTACTATAGTATTGACATCATCTCAAAATTCATTCCTTTCATTTTATAAATATTGTCCCATTTAAACAAATTGTGATACAAGTTTTAATATCGATAGGATTTATTTTTGAATTCCTGTTTTTATTTTGTAGTTACGTAGGAATATAGCTTGTCATATAAAAGATATAGTTTGTGGATATCCGTGTGGTCGAAACTTACCGTGTGGAAAACATAAATGTAAACAAACTTGTCATAAGGTATGTATAACTCTAATAATATCAGGGATTTGGTTGGCCGAATGGTTAGCACGTGTGCGCTGTATCATAAGGTCTGTCATTGAGTCAACTGGCGTGACATGGAATACACCTCATGTTTTTTTCAGGGTCCTCTGATTTTCTCCCACTGTTAAAGAAATAAAATTGAACTGTGTTAAACCTGAAATGACCTAGTTTTTATCAAGTGGATGTTAAACCCCATTTTTCTCTCTATCTCTCTCTCTCTCGCTCTCTCTCTGTTCTCCAAATAAACCAGACATTGAATTGAATTATTTACCATTACACCTGTTGGTGCAGAAAAGTAGGATATTAAACCCCCTTTCATTCATTTAATTAACTACGGGGGGGGGGGGCTACCATAGTTATCGGGTCGAACCATCGACTCTTTGACTAGATTGTCCTGGCTTCAGATCTGGTTAGTGACTTTCAATAATGTTGCTGATTAACCAGGCAGTGTATTCAATTAACTACCAGAGATGGTTATAGTTGAGTGGTCGACAGGGAATATTTTACTTTTTTACATTTGATTAGCAGTTTCCAGAAAAATTGTGTAAGAATGCTAACCAATTGTATAATTGAGTAGCAAAATTTACTAATTGATTAGCAGTTTTTTAGTATGTAATAGAATTCTTATTTCACATAATTAGGCCTATATGTGACAATAACAATACCCACATTATTTGTATTACCAAACGGTTGTTTGTATTTATATATAAAATAAAAATAAAAGTATGTGACCACATGTTATTCTTTGTACGAAACCTGGACATTCTTTATTTATTTCATACTCTAGTCAGATCTTTTCTGCGTCATATTTCCTCACCCAATCTTGAACTGTTGCTAATTTTAATGTCGAATTTGAAGACAGAACATAATATCATGTGTTTGAATTTCGCGACGTACCCTCGATCATCCGGTAATTTTATTTTGTAGTGTTTTGAATGTCTGTCTTGACGAATGTGACTACAACAGATATAGAAAGAAAGTATGTAGTGTTGTCATCTCTGTCATCAAAACTTTTTACGTCTATAAATAGCAGACGTCAACATGTACTGCTCTCGTTCCACTGGACCGTTGCAGAGACACGTAAAGAGTCTTGATGATATAGACAATAAAATTGCGAGATTTCAGATTTGTTTTGATGTGTTTTACGATACTGAATGGTTTTAAAGTTAAAATTAATTTTCAAAACTTTGATTCGCGCTGAAGCAGGGTTTTAAGCTAATAATGCTAATCAAATATAAATTTGATTCGCAAAATCGGACGTTTGAGTCTCAAATTGCGATACGAACCCGGTTAAAATATTCCCTGGTGGTCGAACCACTGAACTTGAGCGTTGAATGTTCTTGTTTAAATGCTGATGTAATCCATGGAATTTTTTAAGACTGGCCTTCTCGGTAGCTTCTGCTTGTCCGACAAGAAAAAAAGTGTGACCTTTCATTCAATTGGTGTTAAAAAGCGAAGTCCTGAATAAGGAACTCCAGAGATAAAAGAAGAGTATAGTAAAAGGCCAATGTCTTCATAAAGTTTCCAAACCACATTGCTCTCGTTACCCTGTGTTTGTCTCGCAATGACTGAAGTATTGCGTTGAAACATACATTAAACCTCCATAGTTCTTGCAATGATGTCATGAACGCAATCCTTAATTTAATGTGAAGTTTGATAAGAGGTTAACTTTATATTGTTTATCAGAGGGTGATTGTTTATCAGAGGGTGATGTTTTATATTTTTCAGGGTGATTGTTTATCAGAGGGTGAACTGTGTAATCAGACATGTGATATTAAAAGAGAGGAGTGTGGTCATCCATGTGCTTCGCCATGTCATCCAGATAAACCCTGTCCTAAAGTGCCCTGTAAAACCGAGGTAAGGTATCTCATGGAATTACGACTGCTTGACGTTTACCAAGGTTCCTGGAAGTGAACCAGCTATGATGCTGCCTTGACAAAAATCCTAGTAACTGAACTCATGAAATTGATATCTCGTTATTCTTTAATGACCACACAGCTAAACAATGATGAATTAAATATTCAGACTGGATGTCCTTCCATCCTCAACCACCGGTGAGGGCAAACCAGACGGAAAAATTTATCTTCCATCAATCAGAGCATCAAACAACAGCATTACCATATATGGAATTTATTTACTAGTACATCTAAAAACAAAACTTGTCAGCTTTTATCTGGAAATTGTATTTATAGGTGACAATTAAATGTGACTGTGGAAATCGTCAAGCAAAGATTTTGTGTCAACTTGGTGGAGAGGATAATGCCGAGATACCTGATTATCAAAAGTAAGTGACAAGAAAAACTCTGAAGAATCGGATTTGATTTTAAGAAAAAAAAAATGATTAAATCCAAGGAATTTCTATGAACTTGATGTATGTACACAAAACATTTATGTGTTGCACAAAGACTCATGTCTAGAAAGGTTTATGAAATATACTCGGGAAAGGTTTCCGAGATATGCTCTGGAAAGGTTTATGAATTCTACTTTGGAAAGTTTTACGAGACATGCTCTGGAAAGGTTTATAAGGTACGCTCTGGAAAGGTTTATGAGATACTCTTGTGGAAAGATTGGGCACATTGTGGATTCCTAACAAATTGCATTATTATTCTTATTCTGCTAAAATAATAAGTTCTAAATTTTTAAGTTTATAAATATAAAATCTGTCTGGAAATGATTATTACGATGTAGGAGTAGATAAAGATAAAAGAACACTTGTCCACCATTGCATTTTATATATAACTAGTAGTTGACCTGATGTAGCACATGTATAGCTAGGCAATGGTAATAGCATAAATCAACAATCACAAGTGGTATGCCATTGCTACCAAGCCTATGTTACTCCCGCGTCCCATCTACCCCTATAACCCAAATTTCAACCTCGGGACAGCTCTAATAGGCACCAACCCTAAACAGACGGACAAAAAAACGACAGTCACAAATATTAGTATATAAAATAAAGCAGTGTTTCTATTCCATAGTATTGATGGTAATGTGTTTTTACATGTGTATAATTTGTATATTTTAGGATTTCTGTTGTAAGTTGGATGAATAAAGGAGCTGTTGAGATGTCTCAATATAAAAAAGGTGCTCGAAGGCAGTAAGTACTCTTTTATTACAACCGTTGTATATTGTTGATTAATTGTTTGCACGTATGTTGTTGATTAAATATGGTTTACATGTGTATGGTTGATTAATATGGTTGTTAACACCAATGTTGTCGATAAATTTTGTTGTTTACATGGATGTTGTTCATTAATACGGTTGTTTACATATGTATGGTTGATTAAAGCAATTGTCTGAAAGAATCCCTTGCAATGTACAATATGTTGATAGACGAATCTTTAATTGGAATATCAGTCAAAAAAAAGTTCAATTTTGTTCAGTATATAGAAAGTTGGGATAAATTGAAATTTCATCGATCTAGGCTGCTAAGCACAACATAGCAAAACACAATTGTGTATTGATAGCTGAGAAGCCTGATGGCCGTAGTTTAAATCTGACTGAATCCAAGCTTAATGAAAATGTTAAATAATGAATCGGAGTACAATATCAGCATTGATTAAGACCAGTTTGAAATTTGATTAAGCCTTTAGACGTTGATAAATATTGTTGTTTATGTGTATTGTAGCTTAGAATGCGATGCTGATTGTGCAAGGTTAGAAAGAAACCGACGTCTGGCTTTAGCTCTAGAGATAGAGAACCCAGATTTACAGACTAAACTAGGAAACCAAACCTACACCGATTTTATTAAAGACTTTGCTAGGTACGTTATTTCATTCAATTTCTTTTTCTGTTTGGTTAGATGTAAAGGTAATTTTGATTGAATGATGTCCCCTTGAGACAAATTTATAAAAATTAATAGGAAAATATTTTGTAAAAACCCAGACTTTTCATTAGCTAAGGATTGTTCAAAACAAGATAATAAAAATATTATTATATTGTAATTTACATTCAAATTACTTTATTCTTGGCGAGGTTATCACTGTTTGTTAAAGCTGTAGTGTAGATCGTTTGTTGACCTAGCAATGGTACACGACAACCAAGACAAAGTCTTGATTATCCATTTTAAATGGTCTAGAGAGTTCATTATAGGCATAGTCTAAATAACAATTTATTTAAGACTTGAAAAAACCCTTGCAATGTTAAGATTTAGTTTTTATATTATATACGTCTTCAATATAGTATTAAAGATTTTAAATTGCTGTTGTAATATTGATATTGTTTGTTTAACAGGAAGAATACTGAGAAAGCTGCAAACATAGAAAAGGCTTTAAATGATTTAGTAAATAACGCTAAACAGGTAAGTTAGACTTATGTTTTAGATTGTTACAAATCTCATGAATTATACCTGGTAGACATCATTACAATATTTCTTACCACATTTGTACAACTTATTCTGATATACAGTGTAATTCCAACATCCTACAGGATCGATATATGCCAGATTTCACTGCATTTCAGAATACTCAATTTTCTCAATACTGGAATACCGGAAGTATTATTACAATGCACCTTCAAATTTCCAGAACTTAAAATATAACACTTTCTGTACATTCTGTACGATCACATGTTTTGAACACTTACTATAACGATTGTGATTCTTCATCCCAGCAATGTATATATAATGTCGGTGTATTTTGTTTGAAGTAATAGGGGAATAAATTGAGACGTGATGTCGGAAGTGACACAGTCCACTGAAGTAACTTTTTTATCACCTATTGTACATTATAACATGCTGAAAGGTGAATCTTGGGTTTTGATTGGTCAATTAGACACCCCTCTGTTTTAGTATTTCTTTTAAAACGTCTGTGTTAGTATTTCTTTTAAAATTGTGAAATAGCATGTTACAATGTCTTGGGTCCAAAACTAACTATCTTTAGACATGTCTATTGGACAATAACACCCCTCTAAATGCGAAACAGGACGTGTTTGTCTCCTAAATGTCTATATTATATTGTATCAATGTCTATGGTAAATTGTATCAATGTCACGTCTATATTATATTAATCAAAATGTCCATGTTATATTGTATCAATGTCCATGGTATATTAAATTATCAATGTCTATATTATATTTTATCAATGTCTGTGGTAAATTGTATCAATGTCACGTCTATATTATATTGTATCATGAGAGACAGAGTGTTGAATATAATATAATTGCTGCTATATATTTTCAGTCCAAGTATCCGTCAAGAAGTCATTCATTCCCGGCCATGAATCGTGAAAATCGTCAATTTGTGCATGAATTAGCTGAGTTTTATGGATGTGAAACACAGAGTTATGATAACGAACCCAAGAAAAATGTTGTAGCTACAGCTTACAAGTAAGAGTCTGAAGTTGTTGTTTATTAAAGATTTGGGGGTTGGAAGGCCGAAATAGTTAGCATGTGCGCGTTGTATCATAAAGCCTGTCATTGAGTCAACTGGCATGGTTTCGAATCTCCGGTTGTACGTGGCAAGGAGTAGGGTCGCCTTTCCAACCTCCGGTTTCCTCTGACTGCTAAAGATCCCTAGGTGCAAGCGATTTATTGAAATAAAATGAAACCATGTTAGTCCCAAAATGACCTAGTTTGTGTCGAGTGGACGTTGAACCCCATTTCTCACTATTAAAGATTCAACAATCATATTATGGACTGGTTGATTTAATTAAGTTATTTATGTGTACATATAAAGGAGTAATTAAGTCTTCTTGTTTCTCCATTGAGTTTTATATGAGAGAGTTTAAAAACGTGTCAAAATAAAATTTTGAACTACGATCATGTACAGTATTTATTGGTGATTAATCACACTCCATATCTTTAATTCTTCGAAAATAAAATAGAAGTCAGCTAGTTTACTCAGGTTTTAATTTATATATGACTTGCTGTGGAAAATTGGAAAATAAAATCAGATATAACAAGGAAATTTGGTCATCCCACGGATCTTTCCTCATAGCACGCTAAATGCCTGTCTTCATTAGTCCAGTCAATACAGTAGGACGTTAAACACCCCATTTCGTTTCATCTCACTTGGGGTGGAGGTGGGGTGGGTGTCAAATCAAAGACGTCTGGTCACTTGGGTTCAGACAAGAATGTCCTGGTTTTGAGACCTGTGAAGGCCTGACAAATTGTTGAACAGCATTGCACATGCATGTGGTCATAGGAAAAGAAAAATAATTATATTAATTTCAAAATGACCAAAATACTTTGTTGACAATACTTACGTTTACGCACCATGTTTTATGTTTAATGGTGGAGAGCAAAACATTAAGTAATATATTGTAACAACAAGAGGGCCATAGGCCAGAGTGTTTTTACAATTTATTACGCAACATCTAAAGCTCGAGACCATTAAACAACTTAAAATACAGACACTTCGCACATGCTTTACAGTGAAATAGTCACACAAGTCCAATATTTCACTAGTATAAATAATGCACAAATGGCAAGATGCCTGTACGATTATTCGAAATAATGGTAGGCCAACATCAAAGGGTGATGTCACATCTGTATTTTAAGTAAAACTATTGTTGTGTTTTATTAATGTAAACCTATTTTTTTTATAGGAATAAATGTTATCTACCAAATACAAGTGTTGCTACATTAATACAGAGAGAATTAAAACCCAGTTTACCCCCACCTACTATTGGACAGAGTAGACAAAGATTCGGGTAAGTTATACTTTTTAAATTGGCCAATCAGTGGTGGTGTCTGCGACCATGATATGGAAAGTGAGAGATAGAGATCATGGGGTTTAATGTCCACTCAACACAAACCAGGTCATTTCGGGACAAACATATGGTTTTTAAAATTTTATTTCAATGATTTGCTTGCGGGAAGGGGTCTTTAGCAGTGGGAGGAAACCGGAGAAAACCCACGAGGTTGGACAGGCGACCCTACTCCTTGTCACGTACAACTTGGGATTAAAAACCAAGCCTATTGACTCAATGGCAGGCCGTATGATACAGCGATATGGAAAGTAAGGCTAGTTATTAGAAGTATTGATCTCCACATGACTGACAATGATTAAAAGATCCACAATGACTGTTGTATTCAGACTCTGGGGGGTTAGGTGGCCAAATTGTTAACACATGCACGTTTCATCATAAGGTCTATCATTGAGTCATGGTTTCGACTGTCCATCTGTCCAATCTCGTGGGTCTGTCTTTCTCTTGGTCGACTATAAAATTTCATCTCTTCGCACTCTACACACTAGCAAATTATTGAAATAGAATTGAAAGATATGTTAGTCCCAAAATGGCTCAGTTTATGTTGAATGGATGTTAAACCCCAATTTTCTGTCTCTCTGTTCATGCTCTGTTTAAAACTATAAGAGCGACTACCGTTGTCATCTATGTTAACGTAATGTCATCTAATCAACCAACTTCTCCATTCATTCGATGATGCAGGACGGAGGGCCGTTCAGATGGGACAGAAAACTGAGGTCCCCTGTACACATTGAAAGTTGAAATTAGATGCCGGTCTTTCATCAGAGTGTATAATCTGTTGTTATAAGCTGTAGTCGAAATGGGGTGTGGTTGAAAGGGACAGAGTATCATCTTTATAGCTAATAAGATGACTGTTAAAATACACAGGCTTTTTTATTTTTACCAATTTTCAATCCATTAAGTGTAAAGTGTTCGATCTCTGCACATTTTCATCCACATTTTCCTGCGTGGTTTCTCCTTGTCAGTGATGCAGGACAGATGGCCTGACAAGGACAACTATCTAGTCGTTCCGAGGACAAAATATCGTGTACACATTTGCATTAACGTAAAAGATCTCTTGGCATTTGGAATTCGATATAAGAGTAGGCCGTACCGCCGCTGCCCAGGCAAAATTTCACCCATTGCATACTGTATGGCGTATGCTCGTCTTCATTAGCCCAGGTTAGCCAAGTAGGATGTTAAACTCCCATTTCATTTCATTTCATTCACTCGGAACATCGGAAGTCCAGTATTCCTTAAATATTGAAATGTAAAAGAAACAGTACAAAATAGAAAAAAATACAAATAAGCTAAACATTCTTCTTATGTTGTTGTCCATATATGCTAACATGAAGTTGTTAAATTTCTATATAGCATTTAGACAACATGTACATTTTTATGTGCATGCCTAACTCTCTAAACATTGCTTGAGGAAATTATTGTTAAATGTGAGTTTTTTTATATTTTTTATTTAATATTAGTATGTATTATATTTTAATTATTTGATGTTTTCAGTGCCATGATAACCTTGAGATCAGCCAGTGCTAAACCGGAAGAAAAGTCAACTAACCACTCAGAACAGACGACTAAGAAAGCCGAACCAGTTATTGATTATTTTGATTTTTCTACAAACTGAAATTCTTAGCAGATTTCATCGTGGAGAAAGGCCATGAAGAATGGAGCTGCAATCCTTACTATAATGGATTTAATGAAGTTTATTGGGACCTGATTGACCCAGACCATGAGTTGTTGAGTCGTTTAAACATTTGATTGTTTTGTTTACTAAGAATGAAATTGTGGTGAACTGGATATCGTATCATATAATTTATGTCATTCAACATTTAAAGTCTTGTATTTCTTACAATGGGGTGTAGTCTTGAGCACCCAGACTATTTATTATAATATATGATGGTTCGGGGAAATTGCTAACTGAAAATCTTATGTATTTTTCAAGGGAAGTAACTTAATGGAAACGTGTATTATTTAACTACATTATGTCATATTTCGATAATTTTCACTTGCCACTAGTTTGAGTGTAAATTCAACATCCAAATCTTATCAAACCATAAATAAAAGGATAGACATAAGTGTCTCATTTTTATGTACAACCCAGAAAAATGGCACTCGATTCCTTCATTACTGGATTGTTGAATGCCACAGGGAAGATTGATTGAATGCCACAGGGAAGACTGATTATTAGTCACATCCTGCAGTCATTGATGAACATACTGGATAGTGGATCTACCTAATGTAGTTCCAGTTAACGAGGGTCATTAAACAATGAGTTAAAGTCTCTGTACCTCATCCCCGTTTCCTTTTAGAAAACTTCCAAATTTTTCGCAAACTCAAATTGGATATTTAACATTTAATTAAGAAAACAAAGCTGAAATACCAAGATAAAAGAGCCTCATCATCAAATTTAGCACATATTCCAATATTGTAGGAAGTAAAGGATTCCTCAGTCTCTCAAATAAAATTCACAGACTCTCATATAAAAGCTGACAAGGGAATCTTAGTAGTATTATTTTCTTGGTAAATAGATATTAAAACAAGGTACAATTTAATGGATACACAATTACTGAGTTTAATACTAAGCGATGTTTCGACGAGGATACTCCCATCTTTATCAAACAAATGATAATAAACGCAGTTATTGCATATTTATTCATAAAATTGTACCTTGTGTTTATATGTTCAATTAATAAATGCCAATCAAAGAAGATAAATATATTTTGTTGATCTACTGATTAATAAAAATATTGGTATAAATAAATTATTTGTTTATATAAAGTTATATATATATTTTATCTATCCAAACATGCAGTACTAGTTATTTTTCCTATATAAATTGTGTATCAAAATTCTCCACTAATGCATTTACACTTCATATATACTAAGAAATAAAAAGAATGTCCAAATTTGATTAAAATGTCCTGAAATGTTATTTTAATCCTATTTTTTAAGATATGTGTCCTTTATATTCGAGGTGGGGTGGGTGGATGGCTGAATGATTAGTACGTGTATTTGATAGTGTATTTGATATCGTACGGTCTGTCATTGAGTCAACTGGTGTGATTTCATTTCCCCGCTTATACGTGACAAGAAGTAGATTTAACCCTGTGCGTTTTCTCCTAGTTCTCCTGTTTTCTCCCGCTGCTAAATAGTCTGAGAACAGCTTAGTTAGAGAAATCGGGCAGTCTGTAGATTACAACCCAACTTGATATATTCACTGAGTTGTATTTATTCAGATTTTTTCAAACAATGTTGTGGGGTTTTTTATTGGTTATAACATGAAATATTTTATCTAAACTTTATGATTTAGATCAAAATATGACTTTTCAAGGTGTTTGATTCTCTGTTTAATTTAACCAAGGAAATTAGTCTATTCTTCCATTAAATGCGTGGTTAAGGACCGTGGGTATCTTCTCTGTATATTATGAATTTATTTTTTGTTAATTTGCAGGAGAAAATGAAATTAAATTCATGATTGTTATTATTGACCTTTATGAATTATAATCCTGAGTGATCAAAAATCATTCCAATTTTTCTGGAATAAAAAAAAGAGTTTTGTAACGTTTTGTCTGTATTGTATAATGCTATGTGAGGGGAGGTGGGCCACGGAATGGTTATCGAGTGCAGGCTGTATCTTAAAGCCTGTCAGTGAATCAACTGGCTGGGTTTTCATTCCATAGTTGTACATAGTAGTGTCCCCTATAGAGTCACCTGTCCAACATCACAGATTTTTTCTGGTTTCCTCCCACTGTTAAAACCCCTAGGCAAGCAAATTATTGAAATAAAATTGAGCCAGGTGTTAGTCACAAATGACCTAGTTTATAATAAGTGGAGTTAAACCCTATTTCTCTCCCTCTCTCTAATACTATGTGGTGTATATTTATATTGGTTTATATATTAAAGGTGCAATATGTCAGATTTCAATAAAGAACTGGCGGTTCTTGCTATAATAGTGATGCAAAATGAATATATTGGAAATTTTATTCAAATTACTTTATTCTGAGCCAAGTTACCAATGTTTGGAGATTTCACTGGCAGAGTTTTCACAAGATTTGACATTGATTGTTCACTATGGTAACAACAGTACTTGTTTTTCATGACTCAGGCTTGTTTCTCCATTTTTAAATAAAATCATTAAATGGATGAAGTGTTCTAATCTAGTTAAAATCAGTACCATCCATGGCCTAGAAAGCTGCTTATGGGCTTGTCATCTTAAATCTTTAAATAATGAATCCAAAATAAAACCTGCTTTAGGCAGATTTAGTCCTTATGTAATGCATGTTTAATGTAAGAGATTCAAACTATTCAACCAATGATTGGCTTTGGGCCCTATTAATGAGACTAACAATGATTGAAAGTTCCACAGTAGTCATTCTGCCACTAAGCCAAAATCTGCGACGATAAAATCCGAAATGCGGAAAATCGCCAAAAACGATTATTTTTGACTACTGGGGTATTGTTTCACTGATTTAAAGATCTCGAAATTTTATTACCGAGTTCACATCTATCACCTTTTAGGAAAAAAACCCCCCTGCGATTTCGATAACAAAAATAATTTGATAAAATATGGTGTTTTGTTGGGTTTGGGTTGTTTTCGAGAAATATAATCAATGTTTCCGGAATCGCACCCACATTATTGTCACTTACATGTGATTCCAATAGCGCTAACATGACGCATCAAGTGAATAAACGAAAACTATAATACAGTAAGAACAGTTTATTTAGGCTATTAATCAGTTTTCAAAATGGTTTTAATTCTGTTATATAAATGAATTTAGATTAATTTGGATCTAATCATTACAATGATTTAATAATTCATGTATTGAGGGCTATATTTGTATATGGTGAAATACAACGCGACTGTGTTTTTGTTGATGTCTACAGCACTTGATGTTTTAGCTTTAAACATCTGAAAAAAGACAAAGACAATTAGGTCAAATATATAGAAATATTTAAATGCAGCATTTGTTCTTGCAAATTCTTGTTTTAAATGAATATATATATATATATAGTTATTATCTATATAAAAGTATATGCCCGTAGTTATTATGTATATATATATTATTATCTATATACTAGAATACCAGTAGTTATTTACTTGTATAATACAACTGTTCATACCTGTGTAGGTAATGCTAAGGTTAAAACCAGTGCATGCAAAGGTTGGGTCTGTTATAAATCGCACGGTCGTGTTTTCACCTGTTGGTACTATGATAGGCTCTGGCGCTGTCCCACCACAATATCTATAATATGAAAAAAACGTCAAATTCAGTTAAAATAAATTCGGCAAAATAAAGTGTCTAAATCACACGACGTTCTTGGTCTGACGCCAATCTGAATTATGCAATAGTTTTTCTGGCATCGACCATTATTTGTTTCATTCTAAATCAGATTCTGTTCTGGAAGACGAGTAAAGTGTGACAAAAAATAATTTGGCGTAAATTTTTCATTTGCATATACTTTTGGTCTTCTAGTTATCAAATTAAATGTTTATTTGGTTTGGAAGCAGTCTGTATTATGCCACAATTTTTGGGCATCGGTCATTATTTGTGTCCCCAGTTTTTGGAGCACTATCATTTGTTTCATCAGAGACCTTTCTGGTGCCGTGTTCAGGTGGATTGTATTGGATTACTTTCAGGATGAAGTACTCATATGCTACCCACTCCCCCATCCCCACGTCATCTACCCACAGGTTGATCTCAGAGGCTCCAAGCAATGTGAGCTTGTGTCGTGCCGACCAATTTCTGCCCCCTATCACCACAAACCGGAAATTCAGATGGTCATTGTTGAATTTCGGTTATAAAGATATATAAATAACGCCATTTAACTTTTTTATTGATTCATCCACTGGCCGATGGTTTCCCCTTGTCAGTGGTGCAGGACGGAGAGTCTGACAATGGCAGTTGTCTAGTCGTTCGGATGGTAAGAAAAACTGATGCTTTTTCGCTGCCCCCCTCCATACCTGTACACACTATGTGTCTACTTTGCTATTTATTTCCGGCTTACGTATATCACAATAGATGTAAGTGGAAAATGTGGGGCTCTTGTTGAGAAGATATATGGGGTTACCTTTCTCCCTGAAGCATTAAATAATCTTGCGAACATGAATTGTATCTATACAGGCTCCGAACACATCGTCTTTCTACTGGAAGGCCAAACCGTGCGCCAAGAGTTAAGGTGATATTCTGACCAGGTCTGCCAATAATAAGATAGCATTGGTCCAAATAAGCTGGATAATATTGTGGGTAATTCGGCGATGTTATACCTGAAACAGTTATACAGTAGTGGTTATATTATTTGTTACATTTATAACGTCGTGGTCACTTCTTATAAACCATATTTACTTGCTTCTAAAACAGTCGGAGAGCTTGAAATTAAATATACTTACTTCCATCATTTACAATAATACATCGACATTCAAATCCACCATCAACACGAACACATGTACGCCACTCGGTACATGGACTCGGGTCACATAAATCATCTAAAAGATAATAAACATACGACTAAGTAAAAAGTAACCAACACCAAACGTCTAATAAACTCATTTAAAACTGTGTTATAGTTTAAAAGTACAGGCATTTGAAGAGATTAAAATAAAACTTCTTGCTTCTCTTTGACTATATATTACAGTAATAACAAGTGAATCAGCTGCCATTTTGCATAGACGTATATGTGTGTTAGGGGGGGGGGGGTCACGTATCTATAAGGTAGACAGGTAAAGTGATAAAAGATTAATATATTTTTTTAGGAAAAAAATATTTCGCCTTTAAGTCGGCAAAAACGAAGTGCCCGAAACAAAGAAATAAACCAGACATCTCCAAATCATGTTTCGGCCGATATCTGATATAATAGATGTTTCAAGCATCGATAATTATAAAAAATTATTTGTTTCATCAATTTTTCAGAAACCGTTATTTTATTTTCAAAATAGACTAATATATTCAAAATATCTAAAATCAGTGTAAAATGTATCCCGATCAACGCCGAAGTACGATTAAATTTATTTTTACAATATAACAATATGTGCACGTTACAGGTAGCACGACAGTACCAGCTTGCCTTGGCAAAATTCCCCCATGAATTCAAGAGGGCAGCTGCAACTCACAACAAATTCTGATGGATAACACGTACCATTATCTAAACAGGGGTTGTATACATCAAAGTGATTTACTGAAGGTGACCGAGACTAAAACGCCACATCCAACAACAGCATCTGCGCAACAGGTTTCAGTCCGCTACTGCCAGGGAACTGTTGGAACACGGCAACGTCAGATCAGCCCTCAAACAGTCCTCGGGCGCCTGGTTGCTCTTGGTTTACGCTGCCGTCGACCTTACCAAAGTCAAATAGTTTTGCATCGTCATCGACTTGCCAGAAAGCAATGGGTCGCAAATCAGGGGAATGTGTACAACACACATTGTGAAATGTCACTCGTGAATCCCGATTCAACCTCAGTTTTCCTGATTCTACCGACGTCAACATGAAAGCTTTGCTTGTAACTGCGTGCTGGAAAGGGATCGTTTCGGGGGAGGTGGCGTTAATGGTTTGGGCCGCTGCCAACGTCAACTTCCGGTTCCAGTTGGTGGTGGTCCTAGGCAATCTCAACGCTCAACATAATGTTGACACCGTCCTTTGTCCGGTATTGCTTCCATGGATGGCTCAACATGGCGTTCGTCGACAGATGGTTTTCCAGCATGGCAACGCCCAATCCCACACTGTCAGGTTGACAAGAGACTTTCTGAACAATCATCATGTCCGTGTTATGGATTGGCCCGCTATGTTTCCCGATATAAACCCGATCGAACACCATTGGGATGAACTTGGACGACGGGTTCGAACTAAAGCCGTGCCACCACGAACTGTTGCAGAGTTGGCACAGGCACTCCAAAATCACTGGCAAACAACCCCACAGTGTGTAGTGAGACATCTGTGCCAGTCCATATCAAGGCGACTTCAGGGTGGACATACCCGATGACTCCAGCTGTCCCCTGCTTTGTTTCATGGTTCTCTGACGTTTCGGTTTTATGCATTTGTAGTGTATCTCGATTTTGTCAATTGTTATGTACATTTGTCAAAAGTTGTTGCAGTAAATAAACTTTGAATTTGGCATTGCGTTTTTAATAGCTTACCTTCACAATAGGTCCCTATAAATCCAAGAGGACAGCTGCAATTCACAACAAATTCTGATGGATAACACGTACCATTATTTAAACAGGGGTTGTATACATCACAGGGATTTACTGAAATTAAATTGAAGAAATGTAGACCTTACATACATTGGTGTACTGTTTAACGACCAATGAGGATATGACATTACCAAGTAAGTATAAATTGGCATCCTATAGACAGACTGATCGATGCCGTATAAGTAAATTATTCACATCAATTCTGTATAGCATGTTAATGAAATGGTTCGATGATGTGACAGTATTTGTTCCTTAAAACAACTTGTGGATGATAACACTGGTATAACTTCTAATAATACTTTTATTCTGCTTCTTACATATTAGGTACAGACATCGTAATGTAAAGGGCCGTAGAACTATCTATATGGAGGGAGTCATGACTTAATTAGCTTGGCTTAGCACGAGTGTGCTAACTCCAGAAGCTCTCGTCTCGTCTCCGACCGCCGACTCCTAGACCTGACTTGACCTAACTGACGATTCGTTTCTGTTCTGAGTTTATAACAGTATTCTAGACAAAGGAGCTCATTAGACACCTGTCTAATGTATCATGCATCATATCAGTTTTAATATTCAGTATAGTTTATCAGACAAAGAAAGTTAGATAAGACATGCCAACAACAAGTTAAAGTTACACAATGACACAAGGAATGCTACCAAGATTTCCAGCCGGGTGTTGATATCAACAGGTTGATGTTACAATCACTTACACGTATTTTAATATAGCAGGACGTTTCTATGACATATGTCATTGTGTCATAATGAGCAGCAGAGATACAATCTGAACGACAGACTCACCCTACCTGCTAACTTTCGTACGTTAGTTATGTACGGAAAAGATATTCAGTGGTAACGAATTTACACTAGTTACGGTTCAACGGGCCAATTATATTAGATGTGATTGATTTCAGGTGCGCCTCTGTCGAACAAAGGTATGTTATACATTGTTATATAGACCTATGGTTACAATGTTATAACCTATAATGTAATGAGATAATTCACATGTAATGTGTAAATTCTAATGCCAATGTAGTGTCAAACAAGGCTGCATCCTGAGTCCTTTTCGGTTCCTATCTTGAGCTTACTTGCTTGTTTGCTGGTTAATAAAGGCATGCTAAAGTATTATGACAATAAAGAATGTAAGTAACTTACCGTCACAGTGTTCGCCTAAATATCCTGTAGCACAATTACAGCTGTAACCGTTATCAACTGGTGAACAAATACCATCATTTTTACATGGGTTAGGTAGACACACGTTCACTAGAATTAAATATGCACAAACAATATAAACATGGTGGCTGACTTCTCTAAGGATTAATTCCCTCAATTTAATTTCTGGAGTAATAATACTATTCTTATTATTGCTTATTGATACTTCTCCCCCAAATTGTTAAAGGACAATATAGGTCAGTCATTATCACATATGAAATAGAACTGGTTAAACACATTCCAAATATAATTTGAACACAGCTAACATTGCTACGATAGATGCACAATAAAGGTTTCATGAATCGGAAGTGACGAACGCAAAAGGAAAACACGAGCTATTTCTCTATATAATTGTCTGAAGTGACGAGAGATAACAGATATACAGCGGAATTTCTGCTCACTAATAATTCCTTCGAAGATCAAAAGTTGTTATATGGGACTGCAAGTGCAAGAGAATATTTGACAATTCAATAAAGTAATTGAGTGTCGTAAGAGAAGAGAACACGAGAAAAATAGAAATAGTCCGTAGATTCCCTTGTTTTAATTCCTTTCATACATTACAAAACATGGTAATGCACGGACTTATTCTGTTTTTCTTTCGTCTTATCTTATCTAGTGGCAGTCAATAAATTCACGGTCAGATATCCTCTCACGGTCTCACACAACAATTTTTTGTCTTCGAAGGAATTATTAGTTTGCATTAAGTCGCCCATTTATCTGTTATCACTCGTTACTTCAGTCAGTTATATATAGGGATAATCCGTGTTTTAATGTTCGTCACTTCCGATTCATGAAACCTCTATTACTCATCTATCGTAGCAATGATCTCTGCGTTAATATTATATTATCACATATGTAATAATGACTGACACCACTTGTCCTTTAAACGTAACCCACAATCTCCTTAACAAGCACGTGCCCTGATCGTCAACAAACCCATTCCCTGATCCTATTTACCTCTCGGTGGCCTTGGCCAAATCTAAAAGTGACCTTAATAATTAGATTTAGCCTCGTGCATAAAATACAATTAGAATGTTAACATGCGCAATTCACAGTCTTGTCCCCTTTACCCGTACTCTTTAGCGATAGGGTTCCCGCTATATCTGTTAATACAATAAGTATACGCCCATTTTATATTATTATCGTCTCTAATCTGATTAAAACACAGATCAAAATTTCGTTCTACTTGTCTTTACTACACTAGGATCTGGAAGAGTTGTTATCATTGACTTGTCCTGGATTAGTCAATGAAATGGTCTGCTACGACGAGTTCTTGACCTTTTGATGTATGGAACTGTGGGTAGACCACTAGAAACGTCAACGCTGTTTGATTGATCAAGATCTGACGTCATAGAGCCAACAGCCGCTAATTGGTACCCTAACGTGAACTCTGGCTGTAATTTTTCAGATACTCATGTAATGTAGGTCATCGAAAGTATAAAAATCGAAACGAAATATAGGTCTGTATTTAAATCAGATTATTACAGTCTCCGAAATAGATATTTTAGCGTTTATTTCACGTCCGTCTATCTTTTGTTCATACTTGTCTATCAAAACAAATAATCTTGGTGAGTTGTCAAATGAGCTGGGGAGAAGGCTACATGAGGTGTCTTGATTTTACCTTTCTGGGATGCAAGTTTAAACGATCGCCCAACCAGGAAATTATTGACATGATTAACAGTTTAACTTACCGTCACAGTTTTCTCCTAAATATCCAGGACTACAACTACAGCTGTAACCGTTATCATCTGGTGAACACACACCATCATTTTTACAAGGATCAGGATCACAAACTGACTCTAGAATTAATATTAAATATTACGTTATTACACAGTTATACATTAATTACATGGTAAATGTTATAAACGATTCACACAAACTTCTTATTTTTCAAAAAGTAAATAATATAATTTGGGCGTAAAGGTGCCCCGTAAGAAAAATATTTGTTTACCATGATGTGTTTGGTTTGATAAAGCATGGTAGACAGTCCACCGGTATAGTGTAATTTGAAAGTGTTATAGTATACAGTTATTACATTCAGATGTTTAGTCATACACGCCTTATCATATCTCCTCGAAAACCCTTTTCCTGCAGAGTCCATGTGCATCATAATTATCAAATTATTTAGTGGTTCTCAAGATCTATTATTTAACTTTTATATAATTAAAGTCGAATCATTAATTGTGGTTTCCTACAATTAAAGGTTCAGACCAAGTTTAGAAACTAAGAGGATTAAAAGTTACTTAACACTGGGTTAGCGCCGTTAGGGTATATGGGAGTGAGTCCCGTCTCTCTTTACTCACTCACACTGTATATACCAGCACCCGTAATAAACGTCAGCTAAAGTATCCTTTTTCTCTAGTTTGTAGACGCTCCAGTACCACGATCACCCCCTAACGACAAGTATCGTTATAAAATATATATATGTACTATTGCTGTGGGATAAGGGTTTCCAGTTGCGCATTATCGGAAGACGCCCATAGGCTATATAATCTTCCCGAGGCGCATTTATCTCCGACGGATTATCAAGGTATCCTCGAGTAAGGACGATTAGATAAAGCCGGAGATAAGACCCCCTCCGTTCCCAAAAGTAAAAGACACACCCCCCCCCCTCCCGCAAAAACAAAAATACAAACAAAACGCCTCACCTTTGCAGCAATTTTCACATAAATGAGCCTCTTTAACCTCTGTGCAACTGATGCATCTTGGATTTTGCATCCCGACTACTCGTGGCCAAGGCCACAAACTCTTATGTCCGGAGACAGTGACAACAGTGGTCAAGACCAGTGCAACCCACAAGATAACACGCATGGCCATAATACAAGAATTATTTCTTATTAACGCAAAGAATACGTGACGCAATTAGACTACTGAACACGAGAGATTATCGTTTATTTTATACACAAAATAACTGATCACATGATTGACGTGTTCGTTTGAACATAGATAATTTATTTGGAGGGTTCTTCCTGCAAATAATATGCATCAGTTGTGTTTGCAAATAAAATTAATAACTTTTATGTGGTCGTTAAATTTAGATCTAAAGGTTTCAGCCATCAACTTCTTGTCGACATGTTGCTTTTATTTTTGTCCTGGAAATAATATTTTATATTTGTGATGTTAGTAGTTTCCTCCTTGCTCGTGATTGGTTATTCGAGATAAACGTGGCTTATGGATCGGTTATGTTCGTGTATGAGGAAAGGTATAACAACACCAATTACAGAAATCGACATAGATATGTCTGTACATTTAGAAACCAATTTTGTCATCGGCTTAAATCGATAGAAACACATGTTTAAATATTTTCATCCTGGCTAGTGATTGGTTGATATTATCATATAACCAGCAAATCGTGATTAATGATACTACCAGGGAAACATTATTGTTACTTTACAAACTTTAAAAATCTCGTGATTTCAGTAATATAGGAAACTAAAATTGATTCTCTAATAAGAATATCAGACCCGAAATAGTTCACCAATCTAGCAGAAATTGTGGGCGGCGGATGGACGGCAATATACGACCACATTTCCATGTGGGCGCAGAAAAAAGTAACCAGTTCCATATTGCCTCTAAGTAAGATAATGGTCTCAATTTGGTTTGGAGTCTTGAATTTACGTTGTTCGTAATGAATTGTTAAGTTTTTATTATAAGAAATTCATTCGAATTTTATTTATTACTGGTCATTCATAATCGGCCCTGGATAAGCCGGGAAATAAAAATATTTTTATTTCTAGATTTACATTGATTTAAGACTAGGTACAGTACATGAAAACATAGAGGTATCATAGAAAAGGCCTTGTTGATTTACAAAATAGACCCATCAGTGAATTAAAGTTAAATAAAGTTGCTTGTAGATGTGACATACAAAAACAATAATGAAAAATCGTTTAATACCTTGAGGAGTAAAAAATGAAAAGGGGAAAGAGAAAGAAACAGGGTTAAATGTCCCCTCAACACAAACCCGGGACCAACATATGGTACAATAATTCGATTGAGCTTAGGAAGGACCCTTGAGAAAACCCATGAGGTTAGACAAGCGGCCTTTTACCTTGTCACGTTCAAGCTGTGAATCGAAACCACCCCACTTGACTCAATGACAGGACTTATGATTTTACGTGCTAAAGCACTAGACCACATGGGAGTCAAGATTATATATACATAATCGCAATAATTTATTTTACTTAATCACTAATAGAAGTAGAAGAAGAGGAACAAGTAGAAAAAGGCGAGGAAGAAGTAGAAGAAGATATAACACAATGACATATGTCATAGAGGCGTCCTGCCATATTAAAATACGTGTTAGTGATTGTAACATAAACCTGTTGCTATTAAGACCCGGCTGGAGATCTTGGTAGTATTCCTTATGTCATTGCGTAACTATAGCTTGTTGTTGGCATGTCTTATCTAACTTTCTTTGTCTGATAAACTATATTGAATGTTAAACCTTCATATGATGCTTGATACATTAGACAGGTGTCTAATGAGCTCCTTTGTCTCGAATACGTTTATAAACTCAGAACAGAAACGAATCTTCAGGCAGGTCCAGGAGGCCATGCTAGGCGGGCGCCTAGTTAAGGTACCTCAGGAGTACTATAGTCAGGTCTAGGAGTCGGAGACGAGACGAGAACTTCTGGAGTTAGCACACTCGTGCTAAGCCAGGCTAATTAAGTCATGACTCCCTCCATATAGATAGTTTCTACGGTCGTTTACATCACGATGTTTGTACCTATTGTAAGAAGCAGAATAAAACCATTATTTGAAGTCATACCAGTGTTATCATAAAGAACCTGATTTAAAGAACTAATGTAATACTGTCACAAAGAGGAAGAAGTATAAAAGGGAGAAGAAGAAGTAGAAGAAGAGGAAGAAGTAGAAAAAGAAGTAGAAAAAGAAGAGGAAGAACCTCCCATGAGTATGACTAGTCGCTTGTCCTTGCTCGACCCCCAATCCCCTCTGTCATGCACCACGGACATGTGAAAGCAGGGCTGGAAAATAACTCTGGACCCCCCGGCACACTGTATGGCATATACCCGTCTTAATTATCCCAGTTCGGAGCAAATCAATGGGACGTTAATCCACATTTCATCATTCAACATGTTGTTCAATTTTCATTACAATGCCATAAATTTAACAGAATACGGCCAGAATTATTACATTAAACATGATGCAACTTGTCAATGTGGAATGACTACCCCCTGGTGTTGTAGTCATTTTAAAATCATTTCAAGGGTCAAATTATATATGGAGACACTTACTTATACTTACAACGTTTACCCACCGAGAGCACTTAATACAGTGAGAGGTAAAACATTAAGTGAGAAAATTTGTGTCTGTTGCCTGACGTTACAGATGCATGTGAATATAATAAACAAGATGTCGGGTATTCAACACGTGTGTAATACTTTATTTATATTATTCTAAATAGTATATCACTACCATAATGTCTATTAATAGTCAATAATTAATACAAAATAAATTTTTAAAAGTGCTATTTTCTACAGCACGTTAAATATCATGACATATTGACAGTGTTCTTTGAAGCTAGCATCACGAAGAATAGACGGCAAAACGATAGCGAAATAATAACTGCTTATATGAACAGGGAATAATTACAGCTATATTTATTGAAGACATTTAAAGAGAGCATTGTGGAAACAGTGTACTATATCAATAAACTGGTTAATATAAAATGACAATCACATAATATACGGACTAAGACTAGTAATTATTTCGAATGTAGTGCGATTTATAAATAGACAATTTTTCCCTTATTTTTTTTCTCCCCTCTTCCTGCATTTTTGGGTTGACTTTTTGGTCTAGAAGTGGAGAAAAGGCATCAAATTTTCAATTTCATAGCAGTTTTGGGTAATACTGAGGATATTACAGCGGAGGGATAGGGGGTGTAAAATGTCTTTCTGCGGAACAATCATTGTGTCAGAAGTGAGATTTTCACCCCAATCAATTTAAAATCCCCGTAGCAAAAAATCTAAACGGTCAACCCCCTACAAACTTATGATGAGGAGATTGCCAAATGTGGTCCCCATTGTGCCTAAAAAGATTGGAAGCAACGGAATGTTGAGAAAAAAACTACAGCCTGTGATGTTACAGGCATTTAACATTGAAGTCAATGGGCAAATAATTACTAGTCTGAGTCCATACAATATACAAAGGGCAAATAACTCGTCTGAAATCGGTTGTATGGAGGCAGATCACTATTTGATGCTCCATTGAATTTAATGTTAAATCTCGTCTCATAGACTGGTTGTGACTCTTTCCCATATATTCCTTTGGGTAAAACGCTTTCTGTCACAGATGGAGCAACATGTGGCAAACTCTTGCCCAAACATGTATGAGGTTCTTCATGAAAAACTTGAGATAGACAAGCTGGAAGTAGAGACAGCTAACCATGCAATTTTCGGCCCTCCCTTTCAAAGTAACTAACCTCACAACTCTTGTATCCTTCCGCCTCAAAATCATGAATAGTCACCAACACCTGGCAAAAAATGTATTTCCAAACCCTTTTCTTCGATTCTACACCAAAAACTCAACAAAAATCGCCATGCAAAAGGGGGGGGGGGAAAGGGAAAGAAAGACTAAAAATAACTTTCGGCCTTTGGTGATCTGTGTCCGTATAATAAACAAAAGGCAAATAACTCGTCTGAAACCGATTCCCTATCTGTATAAATAATATACAAACGATCCTGCATTTGGCCAACCAGTCGCAATACTTCCTAATTCTTTCTATGTAGACAATCATGTCATCAAGAGGCCAAAAGATCTTAACAGTTTATATTAGATCACGACTGGCTTCATTTTTTCTTTGTCACACGAATATTCAAAAAATGTGCACACAGCATCCCAGAAGCCCAGAACCATGTGTTTATATTAATTGTTAGCAATCAAACGCACTGAGGGACTTTTTGAAACAATTACCCCTACATAAAGTATCAAGCTTCCATTTGGAATAAAAATACGCACACAATAAATTATCACCAGTTTGTCATAGGACAGTTTTGCATTCGTAACGATCAGAAATTCCATGCCATCATTGTATGAAGAATATCACAGTGACCATCGCCTTAATTATTCGATGATTGGTTAGAATGATAAGACGCCATGACACTTTCGTAAGATGGTGGCGGGTCAGTTGAAAATAACGATAGTGCAGTTGGTTGTTTAAACGTATCATTATTTCCTGATATATGAGCTATTCCATTCGTACGTCCTGATCCTATGACAGCACGTGGCGTATTTTCTGAAATATGTGCAATTTGATTGGTTCTTACTGGCACCGCCCTGTCAGTTCCTTGGCTAGATGTATTTCCTGGAATACGCCTTGGTGGTGCGACATGTCGTTAATTAGTATTTTGTCTTAAAGGAGCAGTTGTAGTAGACTTTTCGCTGCAATATAATACAATAAATTGAACATATCGATCACCGCGAGTCACGTGGTCAGATTTAAAAAATATAAACAATCAGCTCCACGAACTGTTCATAAAACGTGTTTGTTACGTCATATGGAAATGTGTTCTACACAGTGTTCTTTCTTTAGAGACAGAGACACAAACTAGGTCATTTCGGGACTAACATATGGTTCAATTTTATTTCAATAATTCAATTGTGCGTAGGGGTCTTTAGCAGTGGGAGGAGACCGGAGTGCCCGGAGGAAACCCACGAGGTTGAGAAGGCGCCCCTATTTCCATGCCACATACGCTCACACCAGGGATCGAAACGACAGTCGCAAGCCACAGGTTACTAGGCCACCCCAACCCCCCTCTTTCTTTAGAATTATTTGTACTACGGTAAAGACGATACCCCATTAAAAGTGGACGAGAGGAACTAAAAGTATTGCATAGGGTTGCGGAATGTCACTAAACACCTAAAACAATATTATGAATACCAATTTGGTTCCTAATTATGACAGAGGAGTGAATCGCCGAATGATTAGCGCTTGCGCGTTGTATCACCAGGTCTGTCACTGGGTCAATTGGCAGGTTTCGATTCGCCAGTTGGACGTGACATGGGTTTCTCCGGGTCCTCCCATTGCTAAAGAAAAATTATACGCGCAGGTGAATTATTAAAATACAATTGACTCCCTTTCTCTCCTTTTTATGCCCAAAGTTCAACCCACTAGTTATAGGGCCAGCACCTTGCCCACTTGGCAACCCTGATTCCACATGTAAAATACATTTGTTGATACTTACAGCAAACACAACAACAATACGCGGCTATAACCATTACGATCACACCAAAAAAAATAATACCAACAATTACAGAAGGAAAATTTGAATTTGAATCATCAGAGCTGAAAGATGGATACATTCATTTTAATGTTTTAAAATATAAATACAGAATAATGAAAGGTGAAATCCTGTTCCTGTTGTCATTTTAATACTGTCATTTGGATACCAGTTTAAAACTGCGCACTTTAGTTATAAGACAACTTAAAAGTTAACGAAGCAATTTTATATCCATGTTATGAGTAAGAAAATTGGAATTTGTCATTAATATGGTTGACTTTGAATACCATTATCCCAAATTAATTAATGTGAAGTTCGCCATTTAACCATTTAGGGAGAAATTTACACTATCTATGTTTTGAATAAGAAATTTGGAATTTGTTCTTTTAGTTTGATTTTGAATACCGTTACCTTTAAAGTGGCAATTGGTGAGATTATAAAGAGCTGATTTTCTTTTCCATAACACCCGTTTAACTTACTTTGTTCGCCACATTTGTGAAATCTGGTAGTTAAGCTCTAGGCTTTAATATCATTAGAATATCCGAAATTTAAGTTGTACGTGACTCAAAACACAGATAATTGTATTTAAATTCCACGAGGCAGTCACAGATGATTTCCGTTCACTGGTGAAACATCTACGGCTTTTGGGGCACTTTTATGTTTGAAATACTTCGGGTGGGAACTATGACGAGCTGCCTACAGGGGCAAGAAGGGCCACATGTGACCAAGCAGATTATAAATTAGCGCGAAATTGATCTTCCAGATTATTCACGTGATCCTAGACTCTGCAGTGTTTCCCAACATAGGGATCCGTATGGAAAGAGAGTCCGTGATCGCCATATAGAATTCAGTATAAAGTGTTGGTATTCGGACGATGAATTTTATGGAAGACCAAATGGGACAATATTCATGATTCTTCTTTCTACATTCCAGTTTGAACATTTTAGACACGAACGCAACATTCTAAACTAATAATTCTTGTTTCTACATTCTTATGTCAACATTTCATGCACAAAATCAATATTTAAAACAAAAAGTTGATTTGATGTTTCATTTTCGGCGTTTTATTGGTAACTAAAATATATATCATTAATTATTAAAATTAAAAAATAATTTCTTAATTTCACATGACAAAGAAATCAATTCATTGGTTTCTGAAAGTATCTAAAAAAAAGTCTGGAATTTCAACTCTTATGAAAATATTTTCTACGTTTCAAAATGTCTTGAAATTAAAATCTTGAAATTGAAATCTTGAAATTAAAATCTTGAAATTAAAATGTCCAGAAAAATATGATGAATTATCAACATTATTACACCAGAGGGCGCTAGACCGAACACAAATTGGCGACCTATTCGACTAGCGACCTATAAGACCAATCCAGCTGGCGACCTATAAGACCAATCCAGCTGGCAACCTGTTCGTTGGCAACCTATTCACAATAAAGACAACAGTCGCCCAAACTCATCTATTTTTATCAACCAATAAAATCCAACGTAACGTCTATCAAATGAAAGTAGAATATATTATTTTTTATCCATTCCTTTTAATTCAGAAAAAAGGTGTAATTTCGCCATTATCTTACAAATTTCTGGACATACAACTAAATATATTCCGAAAGGGAATTAAATAAGGTTCCAAATATTATTAGTTAAAGTTGACACAGCCATATGAAAGGGTGCACTCTCATCCTAAACATGACTAACTTTTTTAAAAATTTTAAAGTGAAAGAACGGTTATATTCCGAGTCAAAATTCGGACTATCGTACAAAATTCTGAGCATCCAGCTATATATATTCGGAAAGGTAATTGAATAAGCTTTCCAAATATTATGAGTAAAAGTTGGCGCAATCATATTAAAGGGGTGCGCTCTCAATCTGAACATAGTCATTTTTTCAATATTCTGGACGCTCAGAATTTTGTACGATGGTCCGAATTTTAACTAGGAATATTACCGTTCTTTCACTTTAAAATATTGAAAAATTGGCGACGTTTAGGATGAGAGCGCACCCCTTTAATATGATTGTGCCAACTTTTACTAATAATATTTAAAAAGCTTATTTACCTTTCAGAATACATATAGGTGGATGATTAGAATTTTGTATGATAATTCGAACTTGAAAAAAAATACCGGTCTATCTTTACATTTAGAATACTGAAAAATTGGCCAACGTTTACTAATAATATTTGGAAAGCTTATTCAATTACCTTTCAGGATATATATAGATGGATGCGCAGAATTGTGTACGACGATCTAAATTCGGAATTCGAAAAAAATCCCGGTCTATCTTTACATTTAGAATATTGAAAAATTAGCTATGTTCAGTTTGAGAGCGCACCCTTTAATGTGATTGTGCCAACTTTTACTAATGAGCAAAATGTGTATTCATTTGGATACACATTTTGCTCAGTAATTCCAGCCAGAATTTGGCTATTTTTTAAAAATTGCGTTACATTTTTGTTTAGAATTGAAATAAATTAACTATTAGTCAATCCCCACGCTAAAAACATTACCAAAATTAATTGTGTATATCTGAAATAGACACGACCGAAGCACAAAATAGTGCCAATATGCCGACGTCAAATCTAGAGTTGTGGATGTTATGTTTGTGAAAAATCATTGGAAGAAGCGATAAGACGTTATGGCTGTACGGATTAGACAGTCCTAATGGCCGCAGGAAGGTTATTGTTCACAATGTAAGAGAGAGAGAGAGAGAGAGAGAGAGAGAGAGATGGGGTTTAACGTCCACTCGACACAAACTAGGTCATTTTGGGACTAACATATGGTTTCATTTTATTTCAATATTTCGGTTGCGCGTAGGGGTCTTTAGCACTGGGAGGAAACCGGAGTGCCCGGAGGAAACCCACTGTGACGATTAGACAACGTCATGGATATCATGGCTATTCACTGTGTCAGAGTCACTTCTCTGCGCAGGTAGGGTGAGTCTGTCGTTAAGATTGCTTCAATGTGGTCTGACCCGAATCCCATCTAAACAACCAATCGTCGCGAGGTATTGTGCCCTCGCCCTCCCGAAGAACATTTTGAATATTTCACCACCGCAAAATATTTTTACTGCTATTCTAGCCCGTGTAAGCAACTCCAAAAGTGTCCAATGGTTATGCAACCGAAAATCCCACTCTGAATTCCTCCCATCCAATCAGACTGTTGCATCTACATTCGCAAATAATAATCGATGCCCGAAAAATGTGCACAAAGTAAAGTGGCTCCAGACAAAATGTTTTAATCCATAGTCATATTCACGCTCGATGACAGTAAGTTCGGGGACAGAAACCGAAATGCCCGAAAACATCAATTTCGGGTTTACAGACTGTGGCGCCGGTCTTCTCGAGAGGCGAAAAGGCTTGGCTAATCTTGTAGGGATCCCCACCAAAAATTTTGGAATATTTGACGGCCACAAACACGTTTTCCTGCTGTTCCAGTCCGTAAAATTAGTGTTTTAGTAGATTTCGGGCACGCTAAAATTGATTTTTTTGTTGTTTAGTGTTTATTAGGGACCCCTTGACCTCCATGGGAGAGACATGTTTGAAATCGGGACCCCTTTGAATGAATGAGGACATACATCTCCGCCAATAATGGTTGTTTTTTCATGTACTGAAGTTCATTCTCGTGTTTTTTCAACATGTCGACCCCATCTACGATACACTTTAAGCGTATGAAAGAATACCAATTTCCGGTGTCAAACTCGGATCGATTCCATGATCTGGAGTTTTTTCTGGGGGTTTTCATCATGCCGACCCCATCTATGATACACGTAAAGCGATTGTGGTGGTTTTCATTGATCTCCGGTGGGGAATACCAATTTCTGTCAACACATCTGGGAATACCAATTTCCGGTGTCCAACACGGATTGATTTCAGCCAATAATCTTTGGATTTTAATGATCTGAAGTTCTGGTGTTATAATGTTGTAATCTAGAACGCTCGAATATCGAAAAGAACCAATATCTTTGGATTATAAACATGCATTTCGAGTTTCATCAAAATCGTGCGACAATTGTGACCTCTAGAGTGTCCACAAGCTAAAAACGTGATTTTTCGTACAATCAGGGTACATATTCCAAGAAGTAATTAACCGATACATGCCAATATCGACAGGAACGGAGATTCTTGGTAGATAGACCTATATGTCAAGTTTCGTCAAAATCGGATAATAATTGTGACCTGTAGAGTGTTCAAAAAATTCAAATTGTGCATGGACGTCCGGGCGTCCTTACGGACCGGCGCGACAACAATATACGTCCACATGAAGATTTGGGCGAATAAAAACGACTATTTTTGACTGCAATCTCGAGAGCAAATATAATTCGATAAAATATGGGCGATTTGAACAGAAAACGGCTTTTGTTGGGTGGTGGGGTGGGGTCGAGAAAATAAACAGTGTTCACGGACTTGCGCACTCTTCGTGTTTAACTGAGTGGTAGATAGGATGCACATTTTATTAAAATTTCAAGGTACTACAACCACACGGGAACGATGCCTATGTAGTCAAAAAACACCGTTTTCGGTAAAAGAAAACCCCCAAAACGGTCTTCTCCGTGGTCTTCTATGGCGGCCATCTTAGAAAATTGACCCAAACAAAAACACTTTATTGAAATCCACCAATATTCTGCTAAAGTCTTTTGACTTCACCGCCGGTACCGTTTGTCGTAAGGTTGAAATGTCGAGTGAATATGTATACTAGCATCTTAAGGTACACAATGTCAGTCATTTTTTTTAATTCCGATCAAAAGAAATGATTTTATGGGCAATTAACCAAACCAAAATCTTTTCTGCTGGCGGGGTTGAACGCTGGCGAATTTAAACCCGGAATCCAAAAGGAAACCGAGAAAAATGAATAGTTTTTTTTATTTTGCAGCTAGCAGCGAGCAATTTTAATTCCACCTTCGTATAGATATTACGTAGTGACCCGGTAAATGTCCGGCTTATAGATGCATCCGAAATAAAATGCGACCATTAAAGACAGCGTTGGGCTCATTCTGATTGGATATCACTGACACACACACACACACGCACACCATTACACGCGCCCAGTCAACTTGAAAGTGGAGTGCTGAGTACTTTGTGAAGGAGTGTCTAAAAAAAACGATGTTTGATCAGATTTGGATACATGCCCAAATATACACAAGTCCCCACAACGAAAAAGGTCTCCACATGGTTGGTGTGCTGCCAAGCTCGTGTCCCGACAAGTTACAATATGCAAACACCCACATTCACCATTTTGAACACGATAGGGGCTATAAGGTTTGGGGTTTTTTAAAACAGATTTAAGTAAAAATTGATGTGAAGCGTTGAGATCATGAGAGGATGAACCCTATCGATATTCCCATGAAGCCTGTCATTGAGACAACTGGCGTGATTTCGAATCCTCGATTGTACGTGACAAGGAGTAGGGTCGCATGTCCAATCTCGTGGGGGTTTGCCGGGTCCTCCGGTTTCCTTCCACTGCTAAAGATCCCTTTGCGCAAGCGAATTATTGAAATAAAATTAAACCATATGTTAGTCCCGAAATGACCTAGTTTGTGTTAGTGGACGTTAAACCCCATGTTCCTCTCTCTCCTATCGATATTCAGCGTTCCGCTTCTTTCTATTCCGAGGTAATGCCCCCTTTTCCGAAAAACTATGTACACGATAAAAGCTACAGTTTTTGATGTTTGGGGACAGTGGTGGCTCAGTGAGTAAGACCTTGGCTCGCTAACCTGCAGATCACGTGTTCTATCCTGTCCCCACTTTCAGTTGTGCAGGACATGGGGCCCGACAAGGGGCAGCCTATTGTCGTTCGGGTGTGATGAAAATCTGGGGTCCTGCGTGGACATGAAATATTCATTGGCTGTTTGAATTCGATATAAAAATGAAACGAAATGGGGTTTAACGTCCTACTGTTCTGCTCTGAACCTGGACAATGAACTTTCTCGGCCAATGCAGGGATCGAACACTCGACCTCCAGGCTAGTTGGGGTAAAGATGATGTGTGGGCGTATTCTGCCATTCTCGCTCCTTTCTTATTAGAGATTCATCTTTCACATCATTGTCACTTACATGTGATTCCAATAGCGCTAACATGACGTATCGAGACTTAAAGTGAATAGATGAAAACTACAGTAAGAACAGTTTATTTAGGTTATTGGCAAGTTTTCAAAATGGTTTTAGTTTTGTTATTTAAATGAATTTAGATTAATTTGAATCTAGTCACAACACGACTGTGTTCATGTTCATGTCTCGAGTGCATACATTGCTTGATGGTTTGGCTTTATGAATCTGAAAACAGACAAATAAAGACAAGTAGGTAAAATATATAGAAATATATAAGTTCAACATTTGTTCTTGCAAATTCTTGTTTTAAATTAATATATATATATATATATATATATATATATATATCCAGTGGTTGTTATCTATATACTAGTATATACCATTGTTATTATCTATATACAACTAGTTATTTATTTAATAGTCTATATCAATGGTTACTTGTATGAAAATATAATACAACAATTCATACCTGTGAAAGTAATGCTCATTTCAAAACCAGTGCAGTGACCGCCGGAATCTGTTTTAAATCGCACGGCGGCGTTTTCACCTGTTGGTACTATGATAGGGCCTAGTGGATCTGAACCACAATATCTATAATATAAAAAAGACCATTTCAGTTATTTGTATATATCAACTTGCGGTAAATTTTTCTTTGGTGTGCATAGCAGTTATATTTCATAACAAATGGGCTCTAATACACTGCCTTGTGGTACGCCACAGTCAAGATTAGACAGTAGAGATTTAGCCTCACCAACTAGAACTGTTTGATGTCTATAACGGAGATACGATGTGATCCATAAAAGCGGTGTACCGGAAATCAAAAACTGTTTTTTTAAGTCTGTTGTATAGAATCTGATGGTCTACAGTGTCGAACGCTGCAGATATATCCACAAGTGTCAAAGATGCTACATTCCCTGTATCGTTTAGGACTCTCAGCAGAGTTGTCTCAGTGCCATGATGGGGTCTGTAAGCTGAATGAAACTTATCTAATAACTCATACATTTCAAAATATGGGATTGAAGACGGAGATTAACAGCTCTTTCCACAATTGTGGAAAGGAATGACAAGTTAGACACCGGTCTGTAGTTATTGAGAATATTGGGATCAAGCGACTCCTTTTTTATTAGCGTTCTCACCACAGCCTGTTTCAACACCGATGGAAAACATCCAGTACTAAAACTTAAATTGACTAATAAAGTAATAACAAGAAGCAGAATATCTAGAAGTTGAACGAGTAGCTTGGATGGTATTGGATCAAGTGGACATGTTGTTTTGTTGGCTAATTGGATGATTATTAAAATGTCATCCTTACTAAAACTCTCAAACTGATTGAATGACACAACACTACCCAAGTTGACGGGTGTATTTATATTACTGAGGCCTCCATGATCAGTAAACTCCTTTCTAATTTTGTCAATCTTGGAGACGAAAAAGTCAGAGAAAGAGTTTGCTAATTCTTCGTAATCGTCTGAGTGTGGTTGAGTGCCTACAGAATTGGTACCAAGCAATGATTTCATATCAAGAGAGTTTTACATCTTCAGTCAGTTTGTCAAGACAATAGCGTGACTCTATGTAACACCATGGGCCTTTTTGTCTGACGTGGAGAGCGGACATGTACCAAAACCGGTCGCCACATCCTACGTATGACCCATGCATCTTTTCTTACTACATATTTTCGTAGCCTTGTGATCGTCTAGGATTTATCTCTGATCGTCTTTTCTTCTCCTTCACGTTGTGTTTACTTCTTACTGGTTTCTTAAGACGTTTCTCTTCTTCAGTTATAACAATGCAATAGTTCGTTTTTACCTTTTATGTAGCATAAGTATACATACAAGCATATTACAATTACAGTCGAGTCAATGCTACCTAAACTCTTCTCAACCTAGACACCTCGCGGTGTCTAGGACTCTTAGATGGTAACCCTCAGGAATCTAATCGAAGTCTGCTGAATTCTCACGAGTATCCTTATTTTGTATCAACTGGTTTTGGACATTCAATTTTCTAATTGGTCAAACATGATGTAAATAATTAGAGAGATTGGTTAATTGAGCCCAATGACGTCAAAACCCACGCTTAAATGGTCATATGGAAATTTACAAGATAAATTTCCCATGAGATATTAATTATCATGTTGTTGACATATAGAGCAAGTTATGTTTTGGCTAAACTACTCTTTTTATAAAACAATATGTCATTTTACTCTAAGTGATATTTAGTACATACTGCATATTATGTGAATATGTTAGAAACATAAAACTATATCTTATCTCCTAATTCCTTGTCTATAATCTTTAAAAACAATGTCACAACGACTATATTGCTACATCTTAGCCTCTCTGATAGTTTTAGATACTCTGTCGCTTTCATCTTTATATAATTGCCGATGTACTTCAAGATGTGTAGACCTCCATTTCTGTTCTGCAATCAAGGATGTGGCCTGCTTTATGAGTTGGCTGATGAACGTGTTAGACCGGGAGCTCAGGGGGTCAACCTAGCTGAAAAGGGTACCAATTTTCTTATCTATGTTATCGATGCATGTATGTGTTATATCATCAAAAAGTAAGTCTGCCGGGTTTCTGGCGTTGGATGTGGTATTCCGCACCCAAAATGCGATACCCCTCAACAGTGTACCGTACATCTTCAGGTATCACAAAAACACTTTGACAGACATTTCTAGTGGTGGGGTACCCCTGACAGAGCTTTGTAATTACCAGTCATGTGTAGTGTTGGTGTATTCCTGACAAGATGTACGGTACACTGCTATGCGAATTTCATGTGGTACACTTTTGAGATAATCTAGACTAGTTTGGGGGGGATGTCATTTTAGGTGTGGAACACCACATCCACCACCAGAAACCCGGCAGACTTACATTTTTGATGATACCAGATATACATGCATTGATACGATAAAGGAAAAAATTGGTACACTTTTCAGCTAGGTTAACCCCCTGGGCTCCTCCTCTATGTTGTTGAAGATCGTGCAGTGTTAGGATTCTGACGACTTTTTTTTGACAAATTTAGAATTTTTGTTGTCCTAGTGAATGTTAAAGTCACCAAGTAGCACAACATTCCGTTTTGAATTCTTAGAGATAAGCAACGATAGCTCATGAACAAATTCACCTTTCGTATACTTGTTTCTTTTAGATAATGATGGCCGATAAAGACATTATATGAACACAAGAATTGGGGGAATTTAGCTTTAAATTTAATGTCCCAAAAGATTTGTACTCATAATTTTGTAATGTTTCTTACTTCAAACTGCTAAACCACCACCCGTTCCAGTCAATCGCTCAACATGGCTAATAGAAAATCCAGGTGGGGTTACTTCTGACTATGTGTCAACTTTGCTACTTGTATTATTGAGAAGATATATGGGATTACCTTACTCCCCGAATCGATAGATAATCTTGACGACAGACTTCGCCAGAATACAGGGAATAATCGCATGCTTCGTCATATTCAACGTCAAACTGTCCAATAAAAGTTAAGGTGATAATCTGTCCAGGTCGGCCAATTATAAGATAGCAGTCGTCAAAATTATCTGGATAGTTTTGTGGGTAATTCGGTGATGTTATAACTGAAATTATAAACAGTTATACAGTAGTGGTTATATTATTTATTACATTTATAACGTCGTGGTCACTTCTTATAAACACTATTTACTTGCTTCTAAAACAGTCGGAGAGCTTGAAATTACATATGTACTTACTTCCTTCATTTACAATAATACATCCACATTCAAATCCACCATCAGCACGAACACATGCACGCCCCTCGATACATGGATCCGGGTCACATGGATCATCTACAGAATAACAAAAACACGACTAAATAAAAAAAACTAACCAACACCAAATGGCTAACAATCCCAATTAAAACTGTGTTATATTTTAAAAGTACAGGCATTTAAAGGGATTAAAATAAAACTTCTTACTACTCGTGGACTATATATTACAGTAATAACAAGGTGAATCAGCTGCCATTTTGCATAGACGTTGTGGGGGAGGGGGCGTATCTTTCTGGCAGACAGGTAAAGTGATAAAGTTAATATATTTTTTTAGAAAAAAAATATTTCGGTTTAAGTCGTCGAAAATGAAGTACCCGAAACAAAGAAATAAACCAGACATCTCCGATCATGTTTCGGCCGACATCTGATATAATAGATGTTTCAAGCATCGATCATTATAAAAAATTAATTTGTTTCATCAATTTTTCAGAAACCGTTATTTTTTTTTTTTAAATAGACTAATAAATTTAAAATATCTAAAATCAGTGTAAAATGTATCCCGATCAACGCCGAAGTACCATTCAATTTATTTTTACATTATAACAGTATGTGCACGTTACAGGTAGCACGACAGTACCAGCTTACCTTGGCAAAATTCCCCAATAAATCCAAGCGGGCAGCTGCAATTCACAACAAATTCTGATGGATAACACGTACCATTATTCAAACAGGGGTTGTTTACATCACAGGGATTTACTGAAATTAAATTGAAGAAATTTAGACCTTACATACATTGGTGTACTGTTTAACGACCAATGAGGATATGACATTACCAAGTAAGTATAAATTGGCATCCTATAGACAGACTGATCGATGCCGTATAAGTAAATTATTCACATCAATTCTGTATAGCATGTTAATGAAATGGTTCGATGATGTGACAGTATTTGTTCCTTAAAACAACTTGTGGATGACAACACTGGTATAACTTCTAATAATACTTTTATTCTGCTTCTTACATATTAGGTACAGACATCGTAATGTAAAGGACCGTAGAACTATCTATATGGAGGGAGTCATGACTTAATTAACTTGGCTTAGCACGAATGTGCTAACTCCAGAAGCTCTCGTCTCGTCTCCGACCGCCGACTCCTAGACCTGACTTGACCTAACTGACGATTCGTTTCTGTTCTGAGTTTATAACAGTATTCTAGACAAAGGAGCTCATTAGACACCTGTCTAATGTATCATGCATCATATCAGTTTTAATATTCAGTATAGTTTATCAGACAAAGAAAGTTAGATAAGACATGCCAACAACAAGTTAAAGTTACACAATGACATAAGGAATGTTACCAAGATTTCCAGCCGGGTGTTGATATCAACAGGTTGATGTTACAATCACTTACACGTATTTTAATATAGCAGGACGTTTCTATGACATATGTCATTGTGTAGTAATCGGCAGCAGAGATACAATCTGAACGACAGACTCACCCTACCTGCTAACTTTCGTACGTTAGTTACGTACGGAAAAGATATTCAGTGCTAATGAATTTACACTAGTTACTGTTCAACGGGCCAATTATATTAGATGTGATTGATTTCAGGTGCGCCTCTGTCGAACAAAGGTATGTTATACATTGTTATATAGACCTATGGTTACAATGTTATAACCTATAATGTAATGAGATAATTCACATGTAATGTGTAAATTCTAATGCCAATGTAGTGTCAAACAAGGCTGCATCCTGAGTCCTTTTCGGTTCCTATCTTGAGCTTACTTGCTTGTTTGCTCTTTAATAAAGGCATGCTAAAGTATTATGACAATAAAGAATGTAAGTAACTTACCGTCACAGTGTTCGCCTAAATATCCTGTAGCACAATTACAGCTGTAACCGTTATCAACTGGTGAACAAATACCATCATTTTTACATGGGTTAGGTAGACACACGTTCACTAGAATTAAATATGCACAAACAATATAAACATGGTGGCTGACTTCTCTAAGGATTAATTCCCTCAATTTAATTTCTGGAGTAATAATACTATTCTTATTATTGCTTATTGATACTTCTCCCCCAAATTGTTAAAGGACAATATAGGTCAGTCATTATCACATATGAAATAGAACTGGTTAAACACATTCCAAATATAATTTGAACACAGCTAACATTGCTACGATAGATGCACAATAAAGGTTTCATGAATCGGAAGTGACGAACGCAAAAGGAAAACACGAGCTATTTCTCTATATAATTGTCTGAAGTGACGAGAGATAACAGATATACAGCGGAATTTCTTCTCACTAATAATTCCTTCGAAGATCAAAAGTTGTTATATGGGACTGCAAGTGCAAGAGAATATTTGACAATTCAATAAAGTAATTGAGTGTCACAAGAGAAGAGAACACGAGAAAAATAGAAATATTCCGTAGATTCCCTTGTTTTAATTCCTTTCATACATTACAAAAACATGGTAAAGCACGGACTTATTCTGTTTTTCTTTCGTCTTATCTTATCTAGTGGCAGTCAATAAATTCACGGTCAGATATCCTCTCACGGTCTCACACAACAATTTTTTGTCTTCGAAGGAATTATTAGTTTGCAGAAAGTCGCCCATTTATCTGTTATCACTCGTTACTTCAGTCAGTTATATATAGGGATAATCCGTGTTTTAGTGTTCGTCACTTCCGGTTCATGAACCCTTTATTACTCATCTATCGTAGCAATGATCTCTGTGTTAATATTATATTATCACATATGTAATAATGAATGACACCACTTGTCCTTTAAACCTAACCCACAATCTCGTTAACAAGCACGTGCCCTGATCGTCAACAAACTCATTCCCTAACCCTATTTATCTCTCGATTGCCCTGGGCCCTTGGCCAAATCTGCATATGGCCTTAATAATTAGATTTAGCCTCGTGCAAAAAATGTAAACATGCGCAATTCACAGTCTTGTCCCCTTTACCCGTACTCTTTAGCGATAGGGTTCCCGCTATATCTGTAATAAGTATACGCCCATTTTATATTATTATCGTCTCTAATCTGATTAAAACACAGATCCAATTTCGTTCTACTTGTCTTTACTACACTAGGATCTGGAAGAGTTGTTATCATTGACTTGTCCTGGATTAGCCAACGAAACAGTCCGTTACGGCGAGTTCTTGACCTTTTGATGTATGGAACTGTGGGTAGACCACTAGAAACGTCAACGCTGTTTGATTGATCAAGATCTGACGTCATAGAGCAAACAATCGCTAATTGGTACCCTAACGTGAACTCTGGCTGTAATTTTTCAGATACTCATGTAATGTAGGTCATCGAAAGTATAAAAAACGAAACGAAATATAGGTCTGTATTTAAATCAGATTATTACAGTCTCCGAAATAGATATTTTAGCGTTTATTTCACGTCCATCTATCTTTTGTTTATACTTGTCTATCAAAACAAATAATCTTGGTGAGTTGTCAAATGAGCTGGGGAGAAGGCTACATGAGGTGTCTTGATTTTACCTTTCTGGGATGTAAGTTATTATTGAATTAACTAGCGTGGCTTCGGAACCATAAGTTAGTTCTGAAATGACCAAGTCTGTGTCTTGTGGACGTTAAACCCCATTTCTATCGCCCTCTCTCTCACTGGTTAATAATAGAAAAGTGTTCTTTGCACCCACTTAAAAATATAATGGCTTAACCCGGAAAGAAATGCTGGAATTCTTTACTGCAATGGGGTTACAAAGCAATCAGATTTTCCCAAGGCACCGAGCTAATCTGTCCGTCCCTGCAGACAACAGACGTCTCTTTTCGATTCCGAGTGTTTGTTGTGTTTGGTTTGATAAATCATGGTAGACAGACTGACAGTCTACCTGTATAGTATAATTAGAAAATAATAAATCGTTGAAAGGAAAACCCACCAAAATACCCCAAAAAACAAATCCTCTCACCCTTGCAGCAATGTTTCACATAAATCAGCCTCTTTAACCTCTGTACAACTGATGCATCTTGGATTTTGCATCCCGGAGACAGTGACAACACTGGTTAAGACCACTGCAACCCACAAGATAACACGCATGGCGATAATACTAGAATTATTTCTTATTAACGCAAAGAATACGTGACACAATTAGACTACTGAACACGAGAGATTATCGTTTATTTTATACACAAAATAACTGATCACATGACTGACGTGTTCGTTTGAACATAGATATGTTGTGTTTGGAAATAAAATCAATAACTTTTATGTGGTCGTTAAATTTAGATCTTAAAGTTTCAGCTATCAACTTGTTGTCAGGCCTGTAGCTAGCCCCAAATTGTTAGGGGACAAAGGCTTGTTAGGCGCCGATGGGGCTTCTGTGGGCGCCGATGTACCTACATTTGACGGTCCATGGCGAAAGGTATCACAGAAGGGTCTATAAGGTTTATACGGGCGCGATGAATGTTAGGTTGAAGGGGGGAGAACCTGAAATGCCCGAACAAATTTCTGATTAGGCCTACAGACGCCTCCACCCCCAAAATGAATGTAAATCAGTTTATATACATTCATATTACGGTATTATATGCGTCAATTTCTATGTCCCAAATGTTAGCGATTTAGCTCCGTTAACTTAGGTGGCTGAGAGGAATATGTTTACATAACGTTACGTCATGGCTCATGGTTTAATTATACCCAATTAACCAGTGCATAGCAGAATGTTGCATTAAAGGTGATTGCGTGACAAAACAAACGGATACAATACCTTAAATCACTGTCCAAAGTTTTAGGGGAGACCCCAGATTAAACGAATGGCCGTCATGTTGGTGTCCAAAAATGGCCAGGGTGAGATTTCTTGAACCATTGCTTCAGGAATATGATGGCTTATCTGAATCCCAAACAACCGCCACATATACGTTGTTTTCTGCTATGCAAACCCCATCGTTTTGTAACCGAAATCCCACTATGCCGACCTGAATTCCAACAATCCAATCGGGCTGTTGTAGCTGCATTCACAAATAATAATCGATGTCCGAAATATGTGGAACAAAGTAGAGTAGCTCCAGACAAAATGTTTGAATCCATAGTCAATTTAGTACAATTTTGCGGTATTCAATTAAAAGAAAGGTAAAATTTGTGTTCTATTAGATTTCGGGTATTTCATTTTGACAACCAGATGAAATAATATTTACCCGTCTTCCCGAAAAGTCAGATTGCCTATGGTCCCCCACCCACCTCTTGACAATTTTGGAAAACAGGGTTTGTACCCGACAATGAATTTGTGATATTGGCGTATTATGATCTTTTGACATGAACATTATAAACACTTGAAAGATAGAATACCTATAATAATTTATGAAAAAAATGGAAAGTTCGGATTCGGGTTAGATTTTGAATTTTGAAGAATATCACGCCGTTTTAGACGCCCAATTCATAATATTGTCATTATGGGCGCCCATCGACAAATCATGCCGTTTGAATTTTGAAGATTATCACGCCACTTTGGGCTCGCAATTCATTCGTGGGCGCTTAACCAATCTCACTTTTTAAAAAAAATTATATCGTGGGCGCCCAATTTATCCGCATATCCAATCTAACTAGCATTATATTATGGGCGCCCCTCTGGGATCAGGCATCCCACAAATCATGCCGTTTTGGACGCCCTATTGATCAAGTTGTGGGCGAACAAACAATCTGATTCGGTATTATGCACTATGTGCGGTATAACATTAAGCGCCCCATCAATCATGTCATTGTTGGCGCCTCTCCGGAATAAGGCACCCCACAGACCAAGCCGTTTTGGAAAGGGCCTCGTATATAACGACATGATTGGCGATATCGTCGTGGTCGCCAACCAGTGTCACTTGGTTTTATGTGGCGACTATACTAATATGGAGACGTTGGTCGTTGGCCCCGTATCGCGTCCTTTTGCGCCCATTTAGGGCGCCTCTCCGGGAAAAGGCATCCCAAACACCAAGCCGTTTTGGGCCCCCCATCAGTTGCGATGTTAATCGCGTGAATCATAATGAGGCGCCTCGTCATTTGGAAAGCGCCTCATAGCCATCATATATAATAACATGATTGGCGAGGCGCCCATAAACCAAGTGACATTGGCTGTGCGCCAATCTCGTCGTGGGCGCCCAATCAGTGTCGCTCGGATTTATGTGGCGCCGATAATAATATGGAAACGTTGGTTACTCAAAATAAGAATACTTATCAGAAAATGGCGTCCATTGGGGGAGTCGATTTTTCCTAATGGACAAAGGGCGCCCTCGGCGCCAATCGGGGTCACAGCAATTTTTCGGGGGAGGGGGGGGGGGGCTGGTTGTCGACATGTTGCTTTTATTTTTGTCTCGGAAATAATATTTTAAAAATGTTTTCCGCCTTGCTCGTGATTGGTTATTCAAGTTTTAGCTATCAACATGTTGTTGACATGTTGCTTTTATTTTTTTTGCGGAAATAATATTTTATATTTTGTAATACCATGGGCCTTTTTGTCTGACGTGGAGAGCAGGCAGGGGTTGCGGTGGTCAAACCGGTCGCCATATCATACGTATGACCCATGCATCTTTTCTTACTACATATTTTCGTAGCCTTGTGATCGTCTAGGATTTATCTCTGACTGACTTTCCTTCTCCTTCACGTTGTGTATTTCTTCTTACTGGTTTTTTAAGACGTTTGTCTTCTTCAGTTATAACAATGCAACAGATCGTTTTTACCTTTTATGTAGCTTAGGTATACATACAAGCATAGTACATATTACAATTATAGTCAATACTAACTAAGCTCTTCTCAACTTAGACACCTCGCGGTGTCTAGAACTCTTAGATGGTAACCCTCTGGAATCTAATCGAAGTCTGCTGAATTCTCCCGAGTATCCTAATTTTGTATCAACTGGTTTTGGACATTCAATTATCTAATTGGTCAAACATGATGTAAATAATTAGAGAGATTGGTTAATTGAGCCCAATGACGTCAAAACGCACCCTTATATGGTTATGGAAATTTACTCTAGAAATTGCGCATGAGATATCTGTTATCATGTTGTTGGCATATAGAACCAGCTATGTTTTGTTTCTATAACCCTTTTTTATATAACAATATGTCAATCAAATGTTAGTTGATTTCAGTACACACCTGCATATATGTGAATATGTTAGAAACATAAAACTATATCTTATCTCCTCATTCCTTGTCTATAATCTTTAAAAACAATGTCACCACGACTATATTGTTACAATTTATGTTAGGTCAAAGGTCACTAATTAGTAACTGTAATTAGAATTTAGAGGTCCATAACTGAAACAAAGTCTAAAAACTAGCTTACTAAGCCAGGAAACAAAAAATATAACTTAAGAGCGACAAAAGTTGAACAAACCTTGCTTAAGACAGCTCTGAATTACTTTTGATAACTTGAAATTGGCATGGGTCGGTCGCAACGATTGTATGCCTCTTTAAAAAGCATCCCTGGGTTGAAATCGCCCAAACAGCATTACATTCAGAAATCTGTGCATTATTCCACAGTAAATCTAATTTACAATTGGAACGATAAACCATAGTAGAATAAGATAAGACTATCACCTAACAAAAGCATCGTATATCTGTATAAATGTATTCCTTAGAATAATTGGAAAAACTTCGCAGTTTTTTCTTTTCATTTCGTCCCCTCTTTAAGCCAAGCAGAGATAAGTAATTTGAATAGTTTATTGGTAATAGTGCAGTCACAAATATGACCGTCGTCACCAGTTTGTCACCTTTGAACCAGTCTTAAGCCAAGTTTTTTCCACTTTTGGCACTTTTAAGTGATATTTGTGACTTTCTGGCCTGGCTAGTTAGTTTCTAAGCTTTGTTTCAGCTACAAAAATAATTTTTGACAAGACATAAGACAACACACAGTTTTATGGATAACAATGTGAATTCTTGTCGAAACGTCGAGTGTGTATACTATTCATAGAACTATGTGTTCTGTTATATTATGTTCAATCGCTAAATGTCATTTAAAGATTATATTTGACAAGACAAATTAATCAAATCCACTCAATCCCCATTACCAGAATCAAAACACCTTTTCACCTTTGAAGCAGTCTTAAGCAAGGTTTGTTCTACTTTTGTCGCTCTTAAGTTATATCTTTGGTTTCCTGACTTGGTAAGCTAGTTTTTAGGATTTGTGTTAGCTATAGACTCTGAATTCTAATTACAGTCACAAATTAATGCTAATTAATTAGCTCTTAAGTAACATTAGAACAACATTTTATGCTCATAAGTCGTGAATTTTGTGCAGTTAAACTCATAGAAATATTTTTCAAACAAAAATAAACTTGGACAAGACAATTTAATCAAATCCACTCAAACCCTATTACGAGACCTCAAAATTGACCTTGGAACTTTTTCACCTTTGAAGAAGTCTTGTTCAACTTTTGTCGCTCTTAAGTTATATTTTTTGTTTCCTGGCTTGATAAGCTAGTTTTTAGGCTTTGTTTCAGTTATGGACTCTAAATTCTAATTACAGTTACTAATTAGTGACCTTTGACCTTTGTCAAGATTTGTTCAACTTTGTCGCTCTTAAGTGATATTTTTGGTTTCATGACTTGGTTAGCTAGCTTTTAGGTTTTGTTTCAGTCATGGACGCACAATATTTTATGATCTTAAGTCAGGCATTCTGTTTCAAAGTATTAAATATGAAATCCTTACAAGAAAATTGTGGATGGACATTGAATTTTAATTCCCGTCCCATTAAATTTTAGAGGGTTAGGGGGCGCTCCCAGGTATACGCACAGGTTACAAAACTTAAGACTTGCTTTTCCATAATGATCTAGGGGTAAAATATGTGTTGTAGACCTCAAACCGTTTGGACTCAATCTCACTGGGCTCCCGTACTATTTAGTGTTTTGCTCCTTGCTCGTGATTGGTTATTCAGATTTTGTCGACATGTTGCGTTTATTTTTTTCCCGGAAATAATATTTTATATTTGTGTTTTTTAAAAGTATTTTCCTCCTTGTTCGGGATTGGTTATTCAGATTTTGTCGACATGTTGCGTTTATTTTTTTCCCCGGAAATAATATTTTATATTTTTGGTTTTTAAAAGTGTTTTCCTCCTTGCTCGGTATTGGTTATTCAAGATAAACGTGACTTATGGAGACACAAATCAACAGTAACACATGTTTAAATATTTTCATCCTGGCTAGTGATTGGTTGATATTATCATACCATTACCAGCAAATCTATGCTCATTCATTCGAGTGTATGAGATACGACTGCGTTGTTGTCTATTAATATGGTACCAATAAGGACATACATAAGTATTCATATAATGCTTTTATTAATTTAAAGAGCAAACATTCTATCAAACTTATTACACCCCCCCCCTTTCTAAAATTTACATTATGTAAGATTTAGATAAAGAGCTGGCCATTCTTGGTATACCAGTTCAAAAATATATAATGTAAAATTAATGATTTGAAAATTTCAATTAAATTACTCTATTGTGAGCAAGATATTAGCCTTTGAAGGTTTGACAAGACGTGGGCAATAATTTCAACCACAGTACTGGTTGACAAGACAGGTGCAATAATTTCACACGCCACACTGGTTGTTCGAAGCTAATGCTCCTCCAATTTTATGTTAAATCAAAATATGACCGAACCATTGTAATCTATTTAATTTAGGAGAAATCTGATGCTATTGATCAGTTAATACATCTAGGTGTGATAGTTATCGAAATCGTGAACAATCTGTGGATTTGATCAGCTGAACTAGGCGAAATTATGTGTTAATCAGTACGAGTATCACGGCATGATGCCGAGTCATTATAGTGCATTGTAACATCCCTCAGGGTAAACCCTGCGTTTTGATTGGTCAATTAGACACTGTCTATTGGACAATAACATCCTTCTGTTTTAGTAATGGCTTTTAAAAGCCTAAAAAAGCATGTTACAATGTCGATAAACACTTCCTGTTTGGCATTTATAGGGGTGTTATTGTCCAATAGACATGTCCTGAGATTTTACATTAGAACCCTCGACTGATCTCAGGACATGTCTATTGGACAATAACACCCCTCTAAATGCCAAACAGGAAGTGTTTATCTCCTAAATGCACAACATTGATTTCATAATTTTCGTTATCATTTCGTATCATATCAATGTATGATCTTATTCGCAAATTTTTAATGAAACAATTGTCCCCATTCTCAATACTGTACATGTATCTTTCATTTTCAATTCATGTTTCCGACTTTAATCGTGAAATATACCAGAATCGATGTGTAATTTTGCACCAGATTGCCTCGGCCCCTGCTTTGAATCGGCTTGGATCTGGGCAGATAATTCATGAGAATGAATAAAGATCACATACTGCATGTAGTGGTTTTCCATGTTGTATAACTATAACTTGATTTTTATTGTGTTTCTATTATTCATAGATAGAGGTTTTTAAAAGAACAATCTATGATTTCCGTTCGATAAATTCCAGAAATGTGCGTGTTTCGGCAAATAAGACGGTCTTTTGCACAGTGACCGTCAGGTTAGATTCTTCAGAAATAGAGACATGATCATACCAAAAATAAAAATTTGCTGTAAAGAGCAAACATTTTCAATCTATATAACGTGTGTCAGACTATCTTATAAATAAATTACTCCTGTAGATGACCGTGAGCCGCTTGCTCGGAGAGTAAGACATTTGCTCGCTAACCTCAGTACCGGATCAAGGGGAGGCAAAGTTGGACGAATGTTCCGGGCCCCCCACATTTAGGGGCCCCCACAATTCTGGGTCATACTAATATTTTTTTTTATCCCGGACGGAGGGATATTGGGGTCCCCGGGACTGGTAGGTCAACGAAGTTGGTGATATCGCTGCCTAAATTGTCTCAGATGCATCACAGGAGTCTGACCTTCCATAGGCGTACGGGCTCGATGACAGTTAGGGGGGGGGGCAGAACCCGAAATGCCCGAAAACATTTCGGGTTTACAAAGAGCCGTGCCGGTCTTCCTCGAGGGGCGAAGAAGCGGAGCTTACCCTGTATGGACCCCCCCCCCCCCCCAAGAAAATTTTGGAATATTTGACGGCTGTGAATACGTTTTCCTGCTATATCAGCCCATGAACAGAGCAACTTCAAGGTAGTCTTATATAGCGAAATTAAGGTGGCTGACTCTAATTCCAATTAATTGTTTACAGTCCACGCAGACGGAACCGTTGGGACCAAAATTTTGAAAATTAAACTATTCCAGTCTGTGAATACAGCAACTTCAATTTAGGTCCAATATAGCAACAAATCGTCGCTGGGTTTGGGTGTCTTACCCTCCCGGAGAAAATTTTGAAAATTAAACAATCGCAAATGCGTTTTCTGTTTTTCTAGCTCGTGTAAGCAACTCCAAAATTTCCAATGGTTTTTAAGCGAAATTTCAGTCTGAATTCCAACCTTCCCATCAGACTGTTGCAGCTGCATTCACAAAAAATAATCGATGCCCGAAAAATGAAGAAGAGTGGCTCCAGACAAAATATTTTAATCCATAGTCAATTCAGTAGGCCTCCAAATTCGTGATATTCAGTTAAAAGAAAAGTAAAATTAGTTTTATATGAGGGCCCAATGACAGTTAGGGAAGCAAAACTAGCAATGCCCGAAAATTTTTTTGCAATATTTGACAGTCGCAAACGCGTTTTCCTGCCATTCTAGCCCGTAAATATAGTGTTTTATTAGATCTCGGGCACTTTAATTTGCTAAATATATGAAATATTTTTTTTTTAATCACCCGTCTGCCCGAAAAGTCAGCTTGCCCGAAAGTTAGGGGGGCAGTTGTTCCCCCCCCCCCCCCGACCCCCCTGGCTCGTACGCCTATGTGACCTTCTATCCGTATATATATGCAAACACCATGTCGTGCTGGAAAATATGTAATAAAAAAAGAACAAGAATCGATTTTACCTGCTTACGCTTCAGCTCAGTTTTATTCAACAATTCGTGCTGTCGGGCAATCTAACCTTTGCCGATTCACTCAGATATGTTTTTTCTCCAATTAAGTCGTTTTAATTTGAATAAATACTCCCACAAAACGATATCCTAGCCACTTGTTTCCAATATTTACATTATTTTCCTCCATTTCTACTTTGTCCTTGACTCCATGCGCTGACGTCACGCAAAAAAAACCCAAACGATCCTGCCACTTAATGGGGCGGAGTACCTACTAGTACGATCCGCGGTCAGTACCAACAAATTTGAACAAACAACAAGGGGGCCCCCTCACAGTTGGTATGTCAACCCCCCAGGTTAATCCGGCTAACTGGGGGTTCGCTCCTGGTCTTGGTTGAGACAGATAGCATACATTGGCGTGCACGTAAACGATCCCTTGGCAGTTGGAATTCGATATAAGAGTAGGTCGTAGGGCCGCTGCCCGGGCAAAATTTCCCTCATAGCACACTGTATGGCGTATGCCCGTCTTCCATTAGCCCAGGTAAGGTGCAGAAGAGTAGGACGTTAAACCCCATTTTATTTCATTTCCCCTTCGTTATCAGTACAGGACAAGACCGGATGTTACGGAAAGCGGAAGACCCGACGAGGGTACATGTTGGCGTGCACGTAAAACAACAATTGACAGGTGGAATTCGAAAGAAGAGTAGACCCCTGGGTCACTATCATGGCAAAACTTCGCTCAAAGCACATACTGTATGGTGCATGTGCATCATCATTATCCCGGTCAATACAGGTGGTTCTACCCTCTCATTTCTATAGATGGTCAATCATTAAACCATAAAATTCCACTATTATGAGAATAGTTGGCCATATAATCTCTAAATAAATATTGATTAACCTAACGATAATAGGGGCCGCCTTATTTTACAAACTCCGTTAAAAAAAGAATTAATTAGTCAGCAAAATCTTCAATTAAAAAAAGGAATCTTACATCATCTTGGTACATGTATGTGACATTGTGAGATACCGACCCACATGTGCATATTACTAGTGTACCAGACGACATTTTATACCCAATAATGGCTGATATAAAATAAACTCTTTATCACCAACTTGTACAACTCAATATATGGGTAGTGGGCAGTTAAATAGTGCCTTTATTAGAAACTTTAAAAAGTTGATTTAGCTATGAGAACTCTTGAAAAAATGTAATAGAATGCCTACTGTACCACGTTCTCAAAGTATATGTCTAACGAGCCCGTAGCCAGCTCATAAAATTTGGTGGGGTTACGCAATTATTTGGAGGGGCTGAGGATGTGGCCGGCTAAGAATGTTCCTAAGAAATCATAATTGTTAACGAAATATTTGTGGGGGTGGGATGGGGAGGGGGTAATTGAATGGGGATGGGGGATTTAAGCTCCCGTGGCTACGGACCCGGTGTCTAATAAACGTATAACCTGGTTACAAACCTTGACCTGGTGGAGAAGAAGAAGCTTCGAGATGGCTTTATGTCAGGCTTCCACTAGTCAGGGGTGGTACCTAGTCATTCGGATGGGAAGAGAGCAACGGTGGCTAAGTGGGTAAGACACTAGCTCGCAGGTCGCGTGTTCGATCACTGCATTGGACAAGAAAGTTCATCTGGATATCACTTCGGAGGGGAGGTAAAATTCTCATCATATCTTGCATTGCACACACAACAAAAGAAATGGAAATTAGGACATGTTAGTCCCAAAAAGATAAAAATACTTAGTAGAAGAAAATACGTATTCCAGGGGGTTGGATGGTTAGCATGTGCTTGCTGTATCATACAGCCTGTCATTGAGTCAACTGGCGTGGTTTCAAATCCCCGACAGTACGTGACAAGGAAAGGGCCGTCTGTCCAACCTTGTGGGTTTTCTCCGGGTCCTCCGGTTTCCCACCTCCTATTGCTATAGACAACTACGCTCAAGCGAGTTATTGAAATACAATTAAACTATATGTTAGTCCCGAAATGACCTAGTTTGTGTCGAGTGGACGTTAAACCCCCATGTCATTAGTCAAGTGATGTGGCTTCGAGCATTCGCATGTACATGAACGTGACAAGGCGTCGGGTCTCCTGTTCAACATCGTGGCCGTCTGGTTTCCTACCACTGTTAAATACCTTCACGAGCGAGCGAATTATTGGAATAGAAATGAACCATATTGTACTCCCGAAATGACTTAGTTTGTGTCGAATGGGTGTTAAATCTCTCCCCCCCCCCCCTCTCTCTCTCCCTCTCTCTCTCTCTTAATCCCTATTTCAATCTGTTGCACTTATGACCGCATACCATCTGAAAGAGGACGCGTGTTATATATCCATCACGACTATATTCGGGGTTAAACTGGTTTTAAAATGAAGAATTAAAACGACCAGGATTATAGGTTGTCGTGTATTTATTGCGCTTCAGTTAGCTCGTTTTACAGAACAGATTAACTAATGTCAATGGATCGCACTTAACACCCTGTATTTACATGTAATGCCTATTGTTTCGGGTTTAAATTAAATCTACCGTGTTGTAAATAATAGCAATTAATATAGTCTATCGTAAATCCTGCAGCTTATTGTCACCGCCACGTGGATTGCAACATGAAATCTTATTCTTTCTACCCAGTAACGTATAGAAATAAAATGGGGTTTAACGACCTACTCTGCTTCCACAGGGCTTATAAAGACGGGTATACGCCACACCGTAGTGCCGGCCAGTGGAACTACAACCTACTCTAATAGCGAATTCCACCTGCCACGGGTTCTGTTATGCACACGGGACCTCAGTTTTTCAATCCCATACGAAGAATATATGCTGTCATGTGCTATCCGGACCCTGACAAGGGGGGATCACGTCGGAAAATCCTGATGAACATGGAACACGAAACCTCCAGGAAAAGGAGCAAAGGTGTTTGACATTGTCTGCTTTATATCCAGACTCGGTGTCAATCGACTAATTCTAGACTGGAGTTGATCATTCTGACATGGTGTCGATCAACATAATAATCCTTCAGCTCGTGAACGAATATTTTACATTATTCAACATTATCCAAATATACCAATATATGCGATTGTGCAACCAAAAGCTACCTAACACACACACACACACACAAACAATAATAAACTGGTATGTTCGTCTTCTGCCAAACGCTTGACGCGGAGATGTTTTTAAACCCCATTTGATTTCAATAACTATAAAGATATGATAAATAACAATGATAACATATTTCATTAAATATAAGTACTCCTTTAAATCATAAACATCGTGTTAACAAAATTGTTGTCATCGAAACTATTTTCACATTAATATCTTTTATAAATGATAAAACCTTTTGATAATAACCCCTAATAGTAAGTGTAAGGCATTGCACCTCACATAATTTACATAAATAAATATTGAGTTATAAATTTTATATGAAATATCTAAATACAAATATAAACGTTTTTGTGCAGTTAGGGGACATGGGATTGGTGGCCGTACGATTAATGCATGCGCGTTATAACATAGGGTATGTCATTAAGTCAAGAGACGTGGCTTCGACTCCTCGTATGTGCGTGACAAGGTTTGTTCAACATCGTGGGTCGTCTCGAAATTACCTAGTTTGTGTCGAGTGGATGTTAAATCTCTCTCTCTCTCTCTCCCTCTCTCTCTCTCAATAAGTATCATAGTTACATTGATTTTAATACTCGGGTCGTCGTGGCGGGTCATGTCTGTCCACGTGACGTCGGGAAATTCAAACCTGTAATCCGATATATAAAATAAAATAATTACTTGTGATTTTAACTCCTCGTTAAAATACACACAATATGAGTGTTAAACCGGCCATTCTTTATGTGGACAGTCACATGGTCATCACAAACACGGTGGTTTAGCAATATAAAGGAATGAAAATAAAAGAAGAAAGGGAATGCACTTGGATTTAAAGTCCAATATACTCGTCTGCACCAATTGGGATAAAGAAGACGGGCACGGGACATACATTGGGTCAATTCAATTCCGGGGGTTACGCTTGTGTTAAGGTTGTGTTGTAGTGGTGTATAACTGGTGTTCTTTTTAGTGCCTTAACCTGAGCCTGTCGATTTAACACTAGTGTTTACACCAGTGTCTAAACAAGGTTAATACCAGTGGTGGAAAATAAAAAAGACCTCTATAAAACAAGTGTTATCTTTATAAATGTTACACAGTGTTTTTGTCCACTCGGCAATCCTCGACTGTTTCCGGGACCTACATGTAGTCACGGCTGTATGACGAATTCCGCCATATTGGAACTACTTTAAAGGTCTCGGATGAAAAATGGCTGCGCCCATGGTGTTTTGGAACTATTTTAAAGGTCACAGATGAAACATGGCTGCGCCCATGGTGTCTTGTTTGTTTGTTATAGCGTCAAGTTTTCCTGTTAAAGTAAACCGGTAGCCGCATCGCAAAGGTATGGGCGTAGGTACATATCACTTACTGTCATACAGCCGAGACTAGATGTAGGTTCCGGAACGTTCCGGAATCTGTCGAGATTTGCCGAGTGGGTTTTTGTCTTCTGTTCTTTGCACGAAAGAAACAGAAGCCATTTTTCGTACTATCAGGGAGCTATAATCCAGAAAGTTGTGGTCTGAAATGCGCAAATATGAACAGGGATTGAGAACTTTATTCTAAGTTTAGTGAAAATCGGATAAAAATTGTGACCCGTAGAGTATCCACAAACAAATTGTGGACGGACGGGAGACGGCATAATACGTCCACATGAACATGTGAGCGTATAAAAAACTGGAAAAGAAGGGTAATTGAGGAACACTAACCGCTCCCAAGAAATAAAGTAACTAGGATCTATGTTGAATTTTCACAGTCTCATTTGATCTTTATTCAGTCAAACTTTCCTATCTGAAATTTCTCGTAAAATCAGCAGGCTTGCGATCAACATTTGTTTGCTTTACGTTTTGGCCATATAGAGGTAAAAAAAAAATATTTTAAGCCGTAGAACTAAGTTTAAGTCTTAAAAGAAATTCCCTTCGTGCCATTATGTTGTTTCACACCAGGGGCCTATTTCACAAAATTTTAACTAAGATAAGATCTGAATTTTAGTTATTTGATTGGACAATATTAGATTGATTTTAGTTCTTAGCCAATCAAAATTGAAGTATCTGCTCAAATTTGGATTTTATCTTAAGTTAAAATTTCGCGAAACAGGGCCCAGTGTTATAATAAATGACTTGAACTGAGGTTTTTGTAACCCCTAGGGGCTAGTGCTAGAGTTATTTTTAACTAGATAATAACTTTTTCTTATGTAATTAGAAATAATATTGCACAAAGATCCTTGTCTACATAATTTTTTCACTTAAATTTTTTTCTTTAATCAGTAAATTGATTCTGTAAATATAGATAAATTGAGGGGCTCGGGTATAAGTTAATGTTTGGGTACCACAGATACGACACTGGTGTTCATGTTCTGTAATTGTATCCTTGTTTAACACAACCTCAACCCCACAGACCTGAACTTGGGTTGGTTTCAAATACAGAGGGGGTCTGAGGATGGGTTAGCACAGCGTTACACCAGTGCTACACTGATCTAACTGGTGTTAAACACCACACAACCTTAACCCAGGACTTGAATTGACCCATTATAATATGGGAGAGATCTGTCCGGATAGCGACAGACGAGGGAAATCGGAGAAACCTGAGAAAATCAACGAGATCGGACATGTGGACGTATATTTTACGATATTAATCCACATCCCCCATCCTCGCCTCTTCTAAATGGCATATAACCCGCGCTGTCGCATTTTTATCACTGCGCGTTCATGTGAGTCTACAATAATGGATATTGCTTTTACAACAAGACAACTGGTTTGTTTGTTTGACTACCATTTTACTTACAATGATGACAAGGCTCAAGTCACCTTTGTTGTCAAAGCGGGTACCAAGGAAAACCGCGATGACGGAACAGGTGTTTCTAGACCAGTGGTCAAGGTGAACAATGGTGGACCATCAACTCCCCATCTGGCAGCCTTCACCCCATGTCACACCATGATGTGTTATAAACTACCTTCCTGTCTATCAACCTTGACCCCGCCCCTATTGTTCGCTGACCAAACATTGTTCAGTACATGATCACCGTAACCCGTCCATTGTGTCCATTTCTCAATCTGATCGGCCTTGACTAATCAAGACCATCATTAGTTGACCGTTATTTCCCGCGGTTATTATGCCCAATTATCCAGTGATGCGTCGCTCGTCTCGGCGCATAATATCATCAAAGTGATCGCTGGTTACGCTCGGCTTGGATTTATACAAACATTTTGCATAATACCCACCGACATCTGTCATCATTAACCAACAATTTATCGTGAAATTTCTTCAACGATCCTCAACATTTTATAACGAAACGTGTTGAGAAAAGTCGCATAGATTTGCTTTACAGATTCTTTTCGACAAGTAAACTGTAACATATAGATAACGTATGTATATATCTGGATATACATGTTTGGATAATCAAGTCTTTGAATTGATGGACAATCAAGCCTACTGGTGGAGACTAATGCCGTAACTCACGCGACATACGGGTTTACATCCTAATTTCTAGATATTGATGAAGGGATCAAATTCCTATATAAGAAGTCGAACCATCTCGATCTCGTACTTAAATCTAGAATGGTGAAAATAAACGCATTAAAACTTCTGGGAATTTTGTGTGGGTCCTGTTTGTGGACATTTTGTATCGGAGAAGATTATGGATTCCAGTTATTATTCACGTCCATTAACGACGAACTCGAGGACGCTGAGATTAGATTCGAAAGAAAACTTCCAGTTTGGTTAAAAGGAACTTTGGTATGTATTTTGTTTTAAATTTGAAAAAAAGGAAAAAAAAAAGAGTATGATTTATTGAATTAGCACGTGTTTTATTGAAGAACCAACATTTAAATTGAATATAAATTTTTGAATTATATTATCTGATCTATAACATAAGAACAAGGTCCAAAATTTATTAAAGTCGACCATTTGAAACATTATTGCAATTTTACTTTTTTTTTATTAAAGCCCCAAGATGTTAGAATAATTTTCAAAATAAAGAGTTTAAAACCATAGGACCTTTATTAACGAAATAATTGGCTCAGAAATAATTCAATTTTTTAATTTCTATGGCCGTTTAACGTTTACTACTGATTCCCATCGCCATATTTAAACCGTCAAACAGTACCAGTAACTGTTCTTCCTTTTCGTCCAGTCCATACTATACTTAAACTCTTTTTATGTTTGATACTCGTGTGTATTTAATTACGTAACAAGCACAATTATTCTTATATTCAAAAAGTATATATGTGATATGTTGTACTTGTGATACAACTGTAAATGAAATGGGGGAGATGAATTTATATAAGCCCTTGGCTTGTTTTCAGATCCCAGATTTATATATATTATATTTATATCATGTAAATTATTTACTGAATAAATAGTGTTAGAAAAAAAAAAATGAAATGGGGTTTAACGTCCTACTGTTTTGATCCTTATCTGGGCTAATGAAGACGAGGACACGCCATACAGTGTGCCATGAGGGCAATTTTGCCCAGATAGCGGCAGTACGGCCTACTCTTATATCTAATTCAAACTCTCAAGGGATCTTTTAAGTGCACGCTAATGTGTACACGGGACCTCGGTATTTTATCCCACCCGAACAACTAGACAGCCGTCCTTGTCAAACCCCCCTTCCTGCATCACTGACAATGGGCAACCACACCGGAAAATCTTAATAAACTTTCTCGGCCAATGCAGAGATAAAACACACGACCTCCAGGCTTGCGAGCCAGCGTCTTACCCAACTTAGCCACCGTGATCCCCGTGAAATGAGTACAATATGATGAGATAACCAGTGATTAGGCTACCGTAGACATGTTGTCAGTTTATTAGCCAGATTTGTCCGTATTGACATCATTAGATGTACAGGTCATGAACGACATGTTTTATAAGGACGTATTTTATAACACCAGTTAGTTTTGTTATATCTGAAGGTCAGTGTATATAATATACCTCTACAGGTCAGTATTGATTATATATCTCTACAGGTGGGTTCCCATCAATCAGGGGCCTATTTCACGAAATTTCGTGAAACAGGGCCCTGGTAGATGATTGATGTCACTACAAACATATACTCAAATAAAAAAATAATTTTCTACCAGATTTTCACACAATATCTCGATTCACAAATTGCTATTTTAATTCTACTTGGGTTTTTTTAATTCGATATAGAATGCCCTGCTTTACGCCTAAACGTACGTTATGCAAGAACTAAATCTGCCTCTTGAAGGTTTTCCTTTACACCTGAAATGTTTTCTAAATCATTAATTAGACATTAATTAACTTAGCTAGACCTTAATCAACTCCCCATGTCAACGCTAACCGGCGTATTTTACCGCATTAGGATCGGATTTGCTGCTCAAATTCCAACTAAAATCTCGGTTCAGATTGGATCAATTTGACTGAAATTTTCATTATATCCCCTGTACAGTATCTAGTTTTTAATTATTATAGTGTGAACTGTCAGCTCTTAATCTAACCTCCCATGATGCATCTTTCAAATTATGCTTTGGGAATTAGAATTCAGGCTGTAATTCAGAACCACTGGAATGTTATTGTTTATGGAACCAAAAGCAGACATGTTAACTTCAAAATATTCTAAAAAACTTTTTGGTCAAAACAATCAGTATATGGCTTGAAACATTTGTTTCGTGATTATCATGCACAACTAAACCAGTGTCTAACTTTAAAGCATGGGGAAAGATTTATCCGCTTGCATCGATGGCAAGATATTATGTATCCTTTTTGTTACGTTCTTTTTGTACCCTTGTCTACAGATCTTCCGTTCAGCTGGCCCTTGATTATCGTATGAACTTCAGCAAGAGATCAAGACATTTAATCAATTTAAATCCGCGTTAAAAACTTTCCTGTATCGACAGTGTTACCAGTACAGCCATTACTAAAAGGGAGAGAGAGAGAGAGAGAGAGAGAGAGAGAGAGAGAGAGAGAGAGAGATATGGGGTTTAATGTCAACTCGACATAAACTAGGTCATTTCGGGACTAACATGTGGTTTAATTTTATTTCAATAATTCGTTTGTGTGCAGTGGGGTGAAACTGGAGGACCCGGAGAAAACCCACGAGTTTGGACAGGCGACCTTACTCCTTGCTACGTACAACCGGGGATTCGAAACCACGTGTGAGCACGGATAAGACCTATATAAAACTTCACTATTATTATTATCTGCAACATGTCAGTCCCAAAATGACATAGCTTTGCCATGAGTCGACGCTTAATTCGCTCTAGGATAAACAGTTGTGTTGCTTGTAAAGGTTGTAGAACATTTCCTTTCTTTATGTCGCCCTTTCGCCCTCCATGTCGTTCGGATGGAACGAAAAACCAAGGTTACGTGTAAACCTTGGCGTGCACGTAACATATTCCATAGCAGTTGTTATTCGATACTAGAATAGGCCGCAGCGCTGCTGTTCGGGAGAATTACAATGGTAGCTCACTGTATGACGTATAACTATTTTCATTAGCCCCGTCGAACAAGAAAAGTAGGATGTTAAACCCCATTTCGTGTCGCCCTTGACCTGATTTTAACAATGGGTAATTATTTATCAGGTACTGATCAATATCACGTGCAGCCTTCATTAGCAACTTATAGATTCTAATTTATTGACTAGAGAAACAAATCGACGGAAGTTTCGTTGATGAGTGTCTTGGCATGAGCTGGTTTGGGGGTTGGGCGAAGCTTTATGGACCCAGAAAATAATTTGGCATTTTTCGTGTCCGTTCCCAATCGTCAAGGCTAACTACAGGTTCCAAGTCGTCAAGGCTGACTGCAGGTTTCCAGTCGTCAAGGCTAACTACAGGTTCCCATTCGACTAGATTAATTATAGGTTCCCAATCGTCAAAATTTACTACAGGCCCCAAATCCCCACGGCTAACTGCAGGTTTGCAATCGTCAAGGGTAACTGCAGTTTGGGGAAATTCCCCATGCATGTAAGTATGTGACAGGCAATCATATACATGTACAATGAAAACGACCATATTGTTTGTCACATAATGACCAGCATACACTGCATAAAGCACCATTTACAAACATGCTCTCTCGTCAAGGAACTCATCGGGGCGGGAGGTGGGGTGGGGTTCAGTCTCAGCCCACTCACGTTCCCAATCCGTCGCTGACAGCTTTTCTTCTCCTTTTTGTCAAATGACATTATACTGTTGTCACGTTGCCTTGGGACCATGCTGACTTTAATGTGTTTAAGTGTATCGTGACTGTAGCCAGTAACAGATACTATTATCATTGATTGAAACATAGTCACGAAAATATCTTATTATCTTTCATCCTATCAGATGTTGCGGGTTGAAAGGCGGTCGAATTACAGTTTCCACATAAGCAATACAAATGAAATGATATGGAGTTTAACGTCCTACTGTTCTGCTTCGACTGCTATGAGGGACATTTGTCCGGACGCCGGCTTCTACGGCCTACTCGGATATCGAATCCCAAATACCAAGGGATCTTTAACATGCTCACCAATTTGTCCACATGACCTTGGATTTTCTACCTAATTCAAACGACTATATGCATAAAAAAAATCTCGTAGATCTGTTATTCGTAAAATGCAAGATATAGAATATTACAATTAAAAAAAAAATGGACGGTCGATGGTTTTATGGAAGTATTACTTGATTCACAATAACACTATTTATGGATTAACAATTACTGGTTTATTAACATGCAACGTTTCGACGATGATACTCTCGTCTTTATCAAGCAAGTGATAAAACGTTGCATGTTAATAAACCAGTAATTGTTAATCCATAAATAGTGTTATAGTGTTACTGGTCAATTACTAAATGGCACTTAAAGAAGATATTACTTGATTGATGCTAATATCTAACTTTTATGTAAATCTTCCTCGATTCAAATAAACCAACATTACATGGTTGAGACAAAAAGACGATGCTAGATGATTATAGAGGAAAGCAATTTTTTAAATTCTTTATTACACAACTATCTAATTTTTTTTATTCCAGTGGTGGGGATGGGGTGATTGTACTTTAGATCATAAAGCCTGTCGGTCGTCTGCCCAAATCTCTTAGGTTGCTCTTGGTTCTGCGCCCTTTGTTCGCATCTTCGATAATTTTTTTTTGTAATGAAGTCATTTAGATTTTGGAAATGATGTGTGGAATCTAAAACACACCAAGAGATGACTTGACAAACAAGTCTTGTGTTGGTTATTGCCATTGATTAATACAATCCTGACTATTTACTGCCAATATATCAGTCGTGTACAATTTTATTAAATCTCTTAATAACGCGTCTAATGTACGTTAGCACAAAACATTCTACTGCGTGAGTTATTGGATATTCCGTAACTTTGAAAATGAAATTATATCTAGGTATGAGAGTTATAATTGCTCTTTAGTGGTATTATATAATTATAGTATAATTGTCGATAATATATGGGTTATGGTTACAAACTATTTTGGGTGTACACGATCTATTTATAGAAGACATTGCCGTTGGCTAGATATGATTAGATGTTGTAATAATTATATCTGATCTGATCACACCAACAATAATCATAACACGGACAGATATACACATAAAGACGGGACTGAACTATTGCATATAAATCTTTCACATTATAAGGTCCATTGGAAAGTCTAGGACTATTTTAAAAGATATTAAACATTAAATTATATCTAGGTAGTTAGATATACAGATAGGGCGAATAAAATTTTATATATGTCATGGAATGATGTTTAACGTCCTTCTGTTTTGCTCCGACTGGGCGAATGAAGACGAACAGGACTATTGCATATAAAATCTTTCAGGGTATGATTTGACGTCAAATGATTCGACAGTCCCTTCGTTGTATATGGCAATGCTGTATAACTGCATATCAAAACTCAGACAGAACAAATGAAATGAAATGAAATGGGGTTTAACGTCCTACTCTTTTGCACCTAACCTGGGCTAATGGAAGACAGGTAGACAGAACAAACAGTAGAAATACGATAAACAAATTACCAAATATTGTTTATTTAAAAAAGGGCCATAGAAAGCAGATACGCGAGTCTATAATGCCCGTGTTGCACTGTTTAATTAAAACTTGGCTTTTCTTTTATTTGCAGGTGAGAAATGGTTTCGGAAGATTTGAAATGGGTGAACGCCATTTCATGCACTCATTTGATGCATTTGCCAAACTCAGTAGTTGGAGATTCAATGGAAATAAAACGGCGTATTTTTCTACCAAGTTTATTCAAAGCAGTTTTTACAACGAATCCGTGGCAACAAATGACATAGCGCCATATTTATTGTTTGAAGGAGTTCTGCCCCCTTTCGGTTCGTACGACAAGTTGAAGGCACTGGTTCGCGGTATTGACAATATGAATGTTAACGTTTATAAATTCTTCAATGAAAAAGAAAATATATCTGAGTACGTTGCTTTAAATGATTTTTGGAAAATCTACCAGATTTCCCCGCGGGATCTGTCGACAAGAGCTGCCATTGTTCCTCAAGTTGGTGAATATTTGTTAGGTGGTCAGCTGGGATTTTTGGATTTATTGTCGTCTGCCCATCCATTACCGGAGCCAGGAACAAACAACCATATAACGTTTCTGTCGAGCGTGAGTCTTCTCCCGTTTTGGTCCAGCAACGCCATTAATTTGATTCGAATCAAATCTGCTCATGACAGAGAGGTGATTGCACGTTGGGATGTCGACCGTGTTCCGTACATGCATTCATTTTCAGTAACCGAAAACTACGCCATCTTGTTTGCCAGCCCCTTTTACGTTAATGTAGTACGAATGCTTCAAAAAGCCGAACCTTTCGAGTGTTTGGATTGGTACCCGGATCATAAAACTACGGTCTATATCGTCAATTTGAAAACGGGAGAACTAAAAACCATGACAACCGTGAATGTGTTTACAATGCATCACGTGAACGCTTACGAAAGAAAAGGGAAAATCATCGTCGACTTATCGGCCTATCCAAGCCCCGAATTTGTCAAAAGCCTTCAAATGAAGATTCTATTCGATCCCGCTAAAAGGAATGCATTCGACGCTCATGCTTTACTGAAGAGATTTCGGATAAATTTGGAGAAAAACAAAATAAATTACGTGGATAGGGAACCGAAAACGAAAATACCTTATACGGTAAATCTCGATATGCCGACAATAAACGAAAATTACCGAGCAAGGCGATATTGTTTCGTATATGGAATAGTGTTAAAAAAGGATAACATTAATTTAAGTCATATCTCCATTGTGAAAAGAGACATGTGTCGCAAGGGTAGAGACAAAGCCTTGTTCATGAAATACCATTATCCTTCTGAAGCATGGTTTGTTCCAAATCCGAGACAAAAATCGGAAGACGACGGCGTTCTGCTGGTTCCTATCTTGGACGGTGTCCGACAAAAATCCTACTTGGCGATCATTAATCCCAAAACAATGAAAATTATCAACCGGTCCTATTTACCTATTGTAGTCCCATTCTCGCTCCATGGACGATTTTTTGATGAAATTATTTGAAATGTACGCTGACATACCCTGTATAGGCCATGGTGTCCATCTGTCATGATGATTTCAGTGTTCATGACGTCACGCATGAAGCTGTTTGAATTCGGAAAATTCGGCGGGATATTTAAAAGATCAGTTTTACAGTGTTTTATTTATTTGTTTTAGTAAATGCGTAATAGTGCTATATAAAGGACGGAAATCGTATTATTATTATTATCATTATTGGATTATCGATCATATTGTGTTTTCAAATTAAACGGGACATCCATGTCAGATCGCTCACAAATCTCGATATTTCTTTTAAACGAATTTAGGACATGTTCGCATATAGGGATGGGTAGTTTGTATGGGAAATAAAGCAGAATTATTATTGTTTTATTCTCCTGCAACACACACCGAAAACGACGCTGTATCCATAGAAACACCCATATAAACTTCAAATGGCTAGAACTTATCGATTTAAATAATTCTAAATCAACATCTTTTAATTGGGGAACTTGTGATTTTTTTTCATTAGAAACGTTATTGTATTCTATTCATGCCAGTTAGCCTTTAATATTATATAATGTACATGTCCACTTTTACTTGCTATACAAATCACGTCATTGACACGTCATTTACACGTAATAGACACGACATAGCCGACATTATTATGTATAAAGTACCTTATTGTATGAATATGATGTTTTATTTAATAAATATTATTATACACCACACCTTGTTCAAAGTTATTCTTCACACTTTTATTTTGCCCCGGACTTTGGCACTCATCGGACCATAACTTCCTGGACTATTGCTTGATATACACATCCCCCACCGTAATATAATAACAATTCCAGTAAAAGCATGTAACCCTCCGGTCGTTGAATTTCCGTCACACTGACATCAATCCATTGAAAATTGCAAAAACGAGTGGAACCGGTAGGTCGAACAATATGTTGATATACCAAACCATGTAATAATGTTTACATCGAACAAAACCACCTTTCCATGGACTAAAATTAAATTATTTTTAAAAAATATTATCAGGGTCGCATCCAGAGGGGGGGGGGGGGTCCTGCTCAGCTACATAAAAAAATAATGCCTTGCATCAATGAAATTACATCACAAAGTGATCCTACATCAGTATAAAAATGATTTCTCTGTTTAAACAGCTCAATTTGTATGTATGCCTATGTAATTTAGAGACGATGATGGCAGATTTCCGTGACGGAAACCTGGCAAACACCCTCCTGCAAAAATTCCTGGATCCACCCCTGATTATCTCCCATGGATATATTGTACTCGTTACTATACCTGTTACAGTACAACGTACAAGGGGTAAATGGCGTACCACGGTAGGTTTAGTCATACAGTTGAAAGCTATATGCATACCCCACCTCATGTTCCTGAAGCAATGACTGTGAGTTTTACAACATCTAGGCGTTGCTAGATTACTCCACAATTCCGGACCTTACAACTACGTTATTTACAGACACATGAACAGTAGCGTCCTATCAGAGGTTATGACCCCAGTCACCATGGAAACCTTGACATTATTCGAACCTTGAACTTTGCAACTCCATTATCGCAGACAGACATTTAGCTTGAAAGCGCGGGGCTTGGTATTCGCGATGTCCTAGGAATCTGATAGGCTCACAAACTGGGCGTATACCCTACCGACAGAAGTGCCGAAACATGCAGGGTATTACGTGAAGGGATAAGTAAGATGTACGGAGTTAAAGCGAGATCAAACCTTCTATTGAAGATGACCCCATCCCAAATACATATACTTCTCTATTTCCACTCCTTCGGTTATATCGGTAAAATAGGACTTTTTGTGACGAAAGATCAATGGGAAACACTTCTTGTGAAGCAACTAAAGAATACAGTATACATAAACGTAATTTTGTTTTATATCACGTGGACAATCGAGGCTAAGTTTTTATCGTACCGACTTTAGTAATGATGATCGAGACTGGGCCGACAATTCAATGCTAAGTTCTGGGTTCAGAGTGGATCAATTTGACTGAAATTTTCAGCAAATTGCCTTTACATTATCTATTTTTTAACTATTATAGTGAGAACTGCCAGCTCTTTATCTAATCTCCCATAATGTATCTTTAATAAATAAAAAAGGAATATATCAGCAGTTGATCTCCCGCCTAAATTCAATCGGAGTAACATGAGGCCAATCTAAAGATTCACTCGGCTAATCTCGACAGATTCCGTAAACTACGTAAACTACATCTAGTCTCGGATGTATGACAGTAAGTGATATGTACCTACGCCCATACATTTGCGATGCGGCTACCGGTTTACTTTAACAGGAAAACCTGACGCTTTTACACAAATTGGGTACCTATTCGGCTAGCGACCTATTCGACCGAGCGAGCTGCAACCTGTTCGTTGGAAACCTATTTAGAGTAAAGACAACAGTCTCTATTTATCAACCAATAAAATCCAACGTTATGTCTATCAAATGAAAGTAGAATATATTATTTTTTATCCATTCCTTCAGCTCAGAATAGAAGTGTAATTTCGTCATTATCTTACAGCTGGATCGGTCGAATAGGGCGCTAGCCAAATAGGTCGCCAACGTGTGTTTGGAATGGGCGCAGCCATGTTTCATCCGGGACCTTTAAAGTAGTTCCAATATGGCGGAATTCATCATACAGCCGAGTTTAGATTCCCGAAATCTTCCGAGGTTTGCCGACTGTCTAAAGATTTAGTTAAACTTGTTGCTGGTGTTGACGTACCGATATCAACCGAAACAGTTCTATTTCTCTCTCATCAATCTTTTCTCCGACACAGACGAAACTTGCCCCCCCCCTACACGATTGAGTCTGTTCATCATATCCTAGCTGAAACTTGAGTGTGATTAAAAAAACATCGTGAAAACGAAATATCCTTTGTCGATAGTGCTAGACTGTTTCATTTCTGGCTTGCGACTGTGGTTTCCAGCCCTGGTGTGAGCGTATGTGGCATGGAGATAGGGGCGCCTTCTCAACCTCGTGGGTTTCCTCCGGTTTCCTCCCACTGCTAAAAACCCCTACGCCATTCAAATAAAAGTAAACCATATGTTAGTTCCGAAATGACCTAGTTTGTGTTGAGTGGACGTTAAACCCAATTTCTCTCATTCTCTCTCGATATTGGCTAAAATTAATATACCTTAGTGCCACCGTCTTATTGTCGGCCAATGTCATTTTCTGTTGTTAAAAGGCTGATTTAAAACCCACATTATAATGTTGAACCATTGGTCCCAACGTTTAAAGTTTTAAAATTTTAAACAAAATATATTTTGAATGATCCTAGTTGATCCAAGTAGCTATTTATATAGCAAGATCCAGAATGTCTGAGTACAAAATTAACCAACAATACTGTATAAACATATATAAGTAGGTATTACACGTGGCTAGTCTTACATGCGTAAAGTGAAAAACAAACTAGCAAATAGGATAAGATATAGAAGATATTTGTCTTTTTGTCGTGAATAACATATTTTATTTCATCTCTAAACAAGAAAACTTATATTTTCACGAATGCGTAGCATGAGTGAAAATATAAACGTTCCCTTGCTTAGATATGAAATAAAATATGTTATTCAAGCCAGAGGTGACCGGCCACCTAGAGATCGAAGCGCGGCACTCTAGACCACTAGGCCATCCCAACCCCCCGATAAAACGCGGTATTCCACTACTGATCATAAAATAAATGGGCGTACAGACCTCTTTAAATAAATATTTCTCGTACATCCAGGACCAGATTAAGTTCTCGTTGGACCCCTGGTTGCAAATACCACTGAGATCCTTGCAATGGGACAGTAGATGCAACATAACAAATAAAACCATAAAGAATATTAAAATAAAATTAATAGAACTAGTTGTACACATTCATTTATTAGAGTTTTACAAATTCATTTGTTTAAATTATTTAGTTTCATAAATTGATTCGTTTTACTTAAAGTTTATATGTTCCGCGCCCTTTATTGATTTTCACAAACCAGTAAATATGCATACATACATATACATACATAGATATTTGTCGTTTTTATTCTTAATCTCTAAGTCAAGTACGTACTATTACATGCATTGTAATATTCTATTACATGCCAACACGGATATGGATTACTGGAAGATCACGGCTATATAGAACAGTTGAAGAATAAGCAATGATTGAGGTCGTGTCGAAAGAGACTACGGCATGTTCGCTGCGAACAAAAACCTTATGGAGAAATGCGTTTGCCAAAAATCAATCTGTAAAATTATACTATGAACAATATGGAGCCACGGACAGGGTAGATGGGTTGTGCAGGGATGAAAATCTCCTATTTATACCCTAGATCGTTAGCTAAAACTCTACTAGGGAATTGTATTAATAATACATGTCTAACATTTACAACTCTCCCCTTTCATAAAATGAAGTAGGGTATAACGGCCTATCTTTCAGCATCAAATTGGACATGCGGCCTTTCCGTTAACCCCCCTTCGAATTTTACGACCACGTCACGAATCACGAGTAAATTGTTGGTTCTCGGGTTTTCATCCAAACACTGACAAGGTGAAACTTACTTTCCCTGCCGTCATCATGACTGAACCCGTGGACGCCGTTGAGTATTTAGACGTGTATTGTCCTCCATACATTCAATAAGCGTCTATTTGTATTATGTATAGTTATGCGTGTATAACTCTCTCTATGAGTATTATAGTTATTCAAGCAAGAACTACTTGTATTATTATTGTATTGTAAGTAAAGCCGGTTATTTTCTGCCTATTGTTAGAATATTGACAAGCAGTGATTGATGAAAGTTCAATAAGTAACATATCGAGAAAATAGACCTAGGCCTTAATACGTTTGGATATTTCAATTTCTCTGGTGGATTGATTTGGACAAAGTAGTGTCCCGGTGACTCCAAAATGGTGTCAATTTATTAAGGTATTATTTACTCTTTAATTGTTTTTATTTATTTGTTTACATGTAGGCCCAAGCCTTACAGACCTGTCTAATATGCATAGTCTACAACACTGTACAGACAGAAATAGAGTGGTGAATCTTTGATGAACATATCTTTATTTGATTAGGTTTATTTGCTTATGGCATCAAATTTACATTTCGGATTAAAATTCTGATAAGACGCGACGGGCGAACTTGACTATTAGTATGTGCAGAGGGACTGCACCACAAACAATTCTACACAAAAACAAATATACAGACAAGACATCATACTAAGAGACCACAAAACATAAACAATTCAAAAATATCTGCTACTATCCTCTATTGATTTTCAATTCTAGAATTTCCTTGTTTTTTTAAGGAGGCGATATCATCATTAAAATGCGTATGCATATAAATTTCATCATAACACAACTATTTTGAAAAAATGGAAAAATTCAACCAATTGATTAGAAAAGTCTACGTAAACCTTTTCAAGTGTGACTTCGATTTCAAAATATTTTCGAACCCTCTAGACAAGTAAAATAGGTTGTAATGGATAATTTACACAACAGGTAGGACACTTACACATCTAGTACCTAGAATAAGGGTATTGTTTATTTTCTGGAGCTACCAAGCCAGCAAGAATGTTTTTGTCCCTTTAAATGTTCAATTTCGGATTATGTTCACAAGTGGCCATGCCACTCTTGAAGTAAACTGCTGTATGCACTGGTGGTGGTGGAAGCAAATTAAGAATTTCATTTACGTAAAAAGTAGTTCACATATTAATCATTACGCCTAATACTTCACTTTGGTACCTTTCAGATTAAATCAGAAGATTCGACAAGAGGCTCCCAAAATGGCCAAGAGGACAGCACTGGAGTTTTACCGAAAACGTCAAACAGTTGAGAGTTTAGCAACAGAAAGACCACAAAGTTTAAAATCTGTGTATGACATCATCAACAGTTCCATAGCAGGATTGGAAGAACGTTTGGACATGTTGATGACGTCATATTATGGGGCAGACGAGACATTAGATAATCAGTTAAAACGGTGGCTACCATTGGTTAGTACGGTGTTACGCCAAGGGAAAACAATGGAATTAGTTTGCAAGGATCAAATTGAGGAATTTTACATCAAGCACGACAATTTGTTGGAGAGATCGCCATTTTGTCAGGATAATCTAGACGAATTCTATGACGTCATTAATCACATCACAGACAGTGTCAATGACGGATTTTCTCCGATAGCGTCATCAGTGGAGGAACTGGTCGGCTTCATGGCCAAGTATCTGAGAAGCTTCAGTACAGCAGATGGAGACCGATATCTCGAAACTTGCACGAATTATGAAAAGCAGAAAACAGACTTAGAAAGAGCTATTTTACTTAATATTAAAAACATTTTTCTTATGCTTCAAAAATTTGAAGAGGAATGTTTAACTATAAATCACTTTGATTACATATCAAAAGAACTAGCCGAGCGACACGGGTGTATTCATACGCCAATATTAATAGTGTTCCCAACTGCGTGTGAAAACATTCGAAACGCGTTCACTGGAATTCGAAAGTGGTTAACAGCAGACGCGAGCTATGTAGAATACTTGGAACACGATTATATCGATCTAGAACAGAAACGCGAACTCCAACTCAGGGAGTTTAAAGAACTACAACTTAAAGTGAGCAGTTTCGAATACAAATTTAAGGCTCTGCAAAAAGAAATAAATCAAATAAGTTCGGAACTGAATCGCCTGAAACCAAAAGAACAGGCCATCGACAAAAACGAAAAACAGTTGTCGACTGTACACAAGAGCGTGAGTGTCGACCTTGAGATTAAGTTGTTCAGGTTGACAGAGATGAAGCAGACGACACCACGAGATAGAAACAGACAATTCAAGGAACAGTTGGAACGACTGAACACGGAGATAAATCTCCTGAAAGACCAGCGTCCAAAACTCGACAGAAGCATCACGGACATCCAAAGCAAGAAATCGTGGATTGCTGAACGAAAAATGGACAAAGTCGAAAAGGAAAGATTGTTGGAGGAAGTGAAAGTCGAAAGGCGAAAAGTAAAAAAGCTGACGAGGAAATGTGAAGTAGAAATTCAACGAATAAACGAATGTCTTCAGAGATTGAAGGTCGTTAAAGCGAAGAAAACGAGCGAAGAGATTCTAAGAAAGATATTTCATAATCTACCTACAGTGTCTCGAAATATACAGTGCAATCGAGGAAAAATCGGTATGTTTCCATAAAACGTCATTAATTGAACCATAGTAGGGTTTGTTGCAGGAACATCGCAACGTCGCGAATTATTGGCTTAAAAATCGCAACACGCGGAATCTAATGTAAATTAACTTCACTGACGCCAAAACTTCCGGTGCTTCTGGGAGTCGTGTGCCAGAATCTAGTTTCTTTACAGCTTGCAATGTCCGTTTGTTTGTCTTATCGGTTTATGTTGTTTATGTTTGGCACGGTTCGTCTGCCCTCATAATTATGGCAGGTAGCATAATTCTGAATACCCTTGTCAGAGAGCCTTACAAGGAAAGCTTTCTAGTGGCTCAAGTGAGACGACAAAGCGAGGTCCGATGTACACATTGGCATGCACAAGATCCCTTGGCAGTTGGAATTCGGTCTAAGCGTAGGCCACAGTGCCGATGTCCAGGTAAAATTTCCCTCATAGCACACTGTATGGCGCATGCCCGTCTTCATTAGCCCAGTTTGGAGCAAAACAGTAGGACGTTAAACTTCATTTCTTAATGATTTTTTTTTTAATGTCTCCCCTTTATTTTCCAGATAAAATTGACAGAGCATTTAATATCGTGGCTCGTTATATCGACAGTGATTGGACAAAATTGTACTGGCAGCTGCCATTTTACCCGGCTAGAGGGGAGGAAACAAAACGCCAAGACATCGAAGACATCATTCAAAACTGCGTACGTCATACGGCCGAAGATGAAGCGAAACTGGGCTTAGCAAAATGGCGGCGGTTACACACGAGAGTAACCATGGCAACTCTAACAGACGCTCTGACGGCCATTAAACGTAAAGACATTGTTGATCAAATTAAGAAAGAACTAAAACCTAGTCCTAAACGATTAGTAAATCCTAAATTATATCGAACTGTTCATTTTCCTGACATTCCTGTGTTCGATTGTCGTGTTTTTTAAACTACATGTATATTGTACCATATGCAAAATACAGAATAAAATACTGATACATGGTTGGTTATATTTTTGAATGGGTAGGTTTTAACCACGCAGAAAAGTGGCCAGGACGCTGGCTTGCTAGCCTGGAGGTCGGGTGTCCGATCCCTGCATTGGCCGAGAAAGTTCATCCATATTTTTCTGGCGTGTAGGGTCGAGGGCCGGAAAGGGAACCTGTCTAGACGTTCGCATGGGAAGAAGAACTGAGGTCCTGTACACAGATTGGCGTGTCCGTAAAAGATCCCTTGGCAGTTTGAATTCGGTATATGAGTAGTCCGTAGCGCCGCTACTCGGGCAAAATTGTCCTTATTGCACACTGTATGTCCAAGATTTGCGAGTTCCAACAGTATCCACGCCAGTAATTCCTAGACGATCAAGGCTAAAACAAAGAATTGTGGCAAAGATGTCACACATTGGATGCTGTCAGCTTTTGGTGGATATCTTTCCATATTCAACCACTGTTTTAAATGTGATTGTTAGCCATTTTTTGGGGTGGTTGTGTGGGTAAGACGCTGACTCGATATCCTGGAGGTGGGGTGTTCGATCCCTGCATTGACCGAGAAAGTTTATTCAGATTTTCCGGTGTGGTTTCTCTTCGTCAGTGATGCAGGGCGGAGGGCCGGACAAAGACAGCTGTCTAGTCGTTCCGATGGGACGAAAAACCGCGGTCTCGTGTACACATTGGCGTGCACGTAAAATAGACTTGTACCAGATGGACGCTAAAGGTACCACTGATCTCAATTATATTAATTTTCGTTCATTTATCCGACGTGGGTTCAACGATTTTCATGAAATCGGTTTAACAATGTCTTCCGCTAATCATCACAATAGATAATAGTCCAACAAAATGGGTCGAGGGGAATCTGCGCCTATAGCATCTAAGGGGTCGATATAGAGATGCCCAGTTCGGGTAGAGCAAATTGGAAAACTTTGTAGCTGGAATTTCCGAGTCGTGTGGGTGCAAGTTAAAAATTTTGCGATCTGCAGATTAAATGTGCTCCACTCCAAAGCTAAACAAAACTTATCTGTGAAATTGTTACTGAAATTAACAAGGAGTCCCGTGCTCGCTTGTTTCGTGATAATCGTCACTTCACTGAACATGGATTTCAGAAGCTTATTCTGCAGCTCATTTGTTATCTACCACCGGCTTGTTCAACTTTTCACAGTAAAATTACAAGGTTGGTGCCCCCCCCCTCCCACAATACAACTATCAGATTCAAACCACAGCGAAGGTGAAACAGTTTATTTGTAAATGATTTTAACTACATCTATGGGTATTTAATTGATTAAGAAACAATAATATTATCTTTCAAAATTTTACAGCTGGTCTATATTAAACAATATTTTGAAAGCTATGAAACATATTCACCCTGCGTCCACAACTACATGTAATGTAGGTATTTCGAAAATTCCGAAATAATTTTGACCCATTCTAATTCCAACAAAATTCCAAGTTTAAAAATAGGAAATTACGAATATTAACCTATACCATGGCAGTTTGACCTGCCGAAACTTTCGAAATATTTTGACTCCGTTCAAATTCCCATAAAGCTTTATGTTCCAACTTCAGAAAAATGACAAATTTAGAAATTTGACATGTAGCTTTACAGACCAATGGGCATGAAATATGGGCGTATAGAAATAAAATATTGTTTAATATGGGAGTACAAAAACAACATATATAATGTGTATTAACTACGTTATTGTGATTAAAATAAAGAAAAATCACATGTCGATGATATTGCCCCAGGAGTAATATTAGATCAATACAAATATAAATTATAACATTTTATGGGTTGGATAAAAAATCCATTTTCTCCCTAATCACAACTTATAGGCGTGTCCAATTTTGAAATAATCGACATTTGACCTCATCTAAATTCATATCAAGTTTTATGTTGTAAGCTTTGGAAAGTGACAAAATAGAATTTTAACATGGGCCTGAAAATATGGGTGCATAAAAACTACATAATGTTTCCAAAATGTTTAATAATTAGCATCATGAGATATTGGATTTCAAATATGGAAAGGAAAACTCAACCCCTCCAAACTACAAACAAAAAAAGAAACAAAAATGCACGTTGGTTTGTAGAAAGTTTCGAAAAATAATTTAAGTTTAAAATGATTCTAATGACTATTGAGTTACCAACGACAAACACAACAATACACATTACATATGAATATCGAAAAAACAATAAATATTCTGCCAGAAAAGTCTACGCATATCATTCTAAGGTAATTATTTGAGTAGTGTAGGAGAATTACTGAAATAAACGGAATTCAAAACTTCTAACTGAAAAAAATACAAATATGAAAAGGTAAAATCACTTTCAACCCCCCCCCCCCCCAAAAAAAAAAACAAAAAAAAAAACAAATTCACTTGCTTGGTCGAAAGTTTCGAAAGAATTGTAAGTTGACCGCTTTATGAATCTCATAAAGTTTTGAAAAATTTTGAATGTTGACCTAACGTCCTATTATGTTACCCAAAATTGAATATTATGATCTTTGCAGGCGTTTCTGACAGTGGTCAATATTAAGAGCCGGCTACCCAACCCTAACTCTCATTTAGGAAGAGGGAGGTACGATTTTCCCAAGTGCTCTAATCAACTGGAAGTGTTTACTCACTGCTGACCTTATATTGTAAATAAACATGATCATGCAAAAAAAAAAAACAAATGAATAATAGCAATAGACATATGTAGACAACTTCATTAGAATACTAGTTTGGCTATAACGAGCTTATAATTTAGATAAATTGATGACCGTTGGTGATATAGAACAGCTAAATCTAGATATTTGAATCAAAATGTTACAGTAAAGAAACATGATCCTGGACACACATTTACATAGAGAAGTAATTTGGTAAGACTTTTAGTGAGGCTATCGGTTTTAAACTACACGAGGCGACAAGCCCAAATGTTATGTTCTAGTGAAACGAAGTGAACTGCCGACATATATGTATCCTCGTCTGTGAGTGAATTTTAATGAATCTAATATTCTTCCCCGTCAACAACTAAACTATCAGAGATAACTGGGTACCGATCACGAGTCTTCAAAGATAAGTGGCCCCGTCGAGGACCAAAGAATGTGGTGTGCACACCAGAATCGACGGAAAACGTCACAGAAGCGAGGCAGAAGTCTATGATATAATATAAAACCAAGCACCTACAAGAACACCAGACTGTGTTATGTTGTCTATGTAGTGAAGAAACTCTTCATGTTATGTTTTTGGGGATATAGAAGAAACTTTTGGACAGAAGGTGTTTATTTTGTATATGTATATATGTGATGAAACTGTCCGTCCCCATCTTGTCGTCGATGTGTTTTCTCCAGATAGAGATAAACATCTTCGGTGTGATCTTTGTTGTTGAAGTTGTGACACGTTACCCTAAACAGATGGACTCGTTCCTCGTGTAGTTTCACACCTCAAGCATAACTAAAAGTCAATGTTTTCAAGGGGTCCCTATATTTTAAAATGTGTTTTAAACTATTCAACAGAATGTCCTTTACTGTACCTATTAGACGGATCCATGAAAATTTACAATATATATAAACAATATATATATATTAAAGTAGATAAAGTACAAGTACATACAGCATATACATAAACCCGTTATTGCTAATCCAGTATTTCCCGGTTAAAATCCATTTCCCAGTCAGGTTCCTGGACCCATAAACGGCCGCTTGACATCCATGCCAAATCACACCTGCAAAAAAGGTAAACTGTGACAATTAAAATTGTCAACATACATATTATCGTTCGAAAAAAGAACATAGTTGAAAAATTGCCCATCTGTGCCAATCTGAAACGTTTTCGAAATTACAAACGGACGTTTCCGAACTTCATGCTGTATTGTTTTGCGAATAGAAAATCTCAGCTTGCAGCTTAAGTGTGATTTGTTCAAAGTAAACCGATACAGTAAATTAATCGATGAACTACTGAACACCTATGGTGATGAAAGCGTAATTTCTATTCCATGGAATGTTTCAAGTCAATATGTATAATTTGATTCAAAGACCACCATATTATGAAATTACGTATATCATGGAATTTAATTTGAATTATTTATAAATATTACGGATAATTTAGAAATAAGTAAAGTTTGATATGAATGCCTACCCTGTCTTTCTCCTATACCCGTGGTAATCATCATATTGATCATTCTGCGCCTTAACACTGTTGTGGTCCTGTAAAATATACAACAATTATATATTTTGTGTTTATAACGTTGGGGGTTTGTCTTTTGGCTATTGAAATGTTGATTGTGTCCGAACATTCCACTTCACTTCGTATTTTCAGTTCAAATATTAGACATACACAATATGAAATATTTGAACTCAAATTACGAAGTGGAAGTGTAATGTTCCAACCACTACACTCCACTACAATTTCGGTTCATCGTGCTACATTATACGACATTTTATGTACTAAATAACTTGTAAATAATGTTTTAAATTTTGTATTATAGTAATAACACTTCAGAAAATACTGATATGAATACCTACCTCGTCAGTTGCATTACAATTGACTGTACAATGCTTGTACAATAATACCAGGTATAATATGTTGTGATTCCTGCTCATCCACATTTTCAAGCCTCCTTTACAAACATATCCCACGTTTATGTAAACTAGAGGAGGATTATTCACTTTCAAGTTCTGTACATTCTAAATTTCCAGACTGCATCTTTAATCAGTTTATGTACTTTAACCGGAGTCGTCACTATTTTTAAAGAAAAAATATATATTTATGTTTAGTAAGATCTTCCCAAGGCCGTTACTCTTTCTTTTTTTTTTTTTTAACAAACTTACAATAATAATCCTGTAAAATACAATCTGTTTATGGACTAATGTTATGGATTAATAAAAAAAGCATGTTTTACTTTTGTCTTTTGTCACACCATAAAATATTAAAATACCATAACTCACCTGTATCGTAGACTCTCTAGACCCCACATCTGAAGTTATCATAGAAACACGTTATACAACATTATCTTTACTGAACTCAAGAAAAATTTGCAAATATACGTTAAAAGCATTAAAAATCTAAGATCAACCAAATATCGGAATATATTAGATATAGCACCTCTTAGCAAGCAAATGCAAAATGGTGCAAAAAGTGAAAAACATGCAAAACAAAAATATATATTAGTTGCCTAAAGGAAAAGCGAGATTAGTCGATGCCATATTAATATATTCCTATATTTAATTACTCCCCATGTCTACAACTTTTAACCAGAAAATAACCAAATAATATATCATGAAAAACTTCATGATATTTACAAAGGAATGTGGTGCACAAGCCAAGCTTATACAACATCAACAAACCAGAATATAAATACAGGCCCAGTATAAGATAAATAACGCGCGTGGATCTCTCTATGATACCATAAACTTCATTTCTCCTTTATCTGAAAATAAAACCCCATGAATTAATATTAGAGAGAGAGAGAGAAGAGAGAGGGAGAGGGAGAGATTAACGTCCACTCGACACTTACTAGGTCATTTCGGGGACTATCATATGGTTTAATTTTATTTCAATAATTCGCTTGTGCGCAGTGGGAGGAACCGGAGTACCCGGAGAAAACCCACGAGGTTGGACAGGCGACCCCACTCCTTGTCTCTGAACTAGAGACTAATATACTGCGCATGCTATTATTGGTGATTCAAAGAAATTTTTGCGCCATTTTGTAAGTTCAGTTTACCTTAATGCAAATAAAACACGACGCAATTTTAACGTCTACTCAAAACAAAATAATTTCTGGACAAAAATACGGTACAATTATATTAGAATAATTCGCTTGTATGTAGGTATCTATAGCAGTGGGGAGAAACCCCAAGTCGATCGAACATACCCTACTCCTGTCACGTACAAGTATTGATCGACTGTTCAAATGGGTATTTAAAGTCCTACTGTTCTGTGGTAAGAAATGTGTTTCACTCGCAACTAGCAATGAGTCTCTAACCCCTATCGGTTGGTAAATTCCTATCTTATCTCGCCCACGATGGCCGAAGTGTAGGCAAAAAGGGGTGTTCAGACAGGCAGTGAATCTAACAGCAAAAGCCGCTACCACTTTACGATTAATAAACTAACATGCAGTACATAAGCATATATACGCAATTAAGCAACAGAAAGGTAAGTAAAGCTATCTACTCACTCCAATTCAAGAATAATACACTAAACCGGTGAAGGACTATGAACACATGACAAATGCTATCGGCTAAATACATCTCTCTCTCTCTCTCGGATTAAAATCTCTGTTCCCTTCTATGGTTGGGGAAAAAGTGTATGCGTAGAGCAATCCCAGACTCTTACATAACAAAACACGCTCCGCACGTGCCAAAACATCCCAAGATAAAAAAGAGAGACAAGCTCACGTAAATGATGGAAAACTTATTCGCCAAAAAGCATGAATTTCCAATTTATGGAATACCCTCCACTGCCAAAAAACACGAATGGCTAACATTGCAAGCAAGTTATGGCTCCTTAAGAGAATCACTATACTCTATCAGATTCTTAGTTTACATTATCAGGAAAATGTGTATGGAAATAAATCCTATTATAACGCACGAAAATAGTATGATTATGATTTAGGATAAATTATGATAGTGTGCATCCTTTATCGGAACAACTGTTTTTAAATTCCATTGGAATATATTACAATAAATCGTGGAAGAATATGATGGATATTGTAAACTTTAATTTTTTAACAATCTATAACGAATAGAAAATAACATATTAGCAATACACAATGACCATTGCCTTCTAAATTAGACTGGACAAATCAGACAGTGTTGCTTATAAATCTATCATTAGAGAAATTCACAGACATTGTGTAAGTACCTACATTTTAGATTTTCAAAAGCCCGACATTGACGGTAAATTGTGTATACGAAAGATGCATGTTGTATGATATTTTACCCAAATAAATATACTATTCAAAACAAGTAGGGGATATTTAATGTGGGAGGCATAATACTAAAATATGCAAATGACTACGAAAAAGGTCACTATAGAAACTAACAGAAGAAACATTTCCAGTTACATGTGACGCTTAAACGCACCAATATCTACCGCATGGAATGCAGGTGATGCTTGAGATCATCATGGGGGTCCAACCCAAGATTTGAACGACTCTGACTTTGAATGTTACAGTCATTGTGGCATTGAATTCCAGGGTGGAAACATCAGTTTAATTGTTTTAGTGACCAGAAAACCAATTTTGATATGCGTCGGCTTACCCAAAATGAAAGGTTACGTGCCCTTGGCATACTACAGATCGGCACAACACAGGCGGTTGTGGCGCGGACGATGAATGTTTCTCAGTCTGTCATAAGCAGGCCATGGTCCAGATACCGTGATACACAATCTGTACAGGACAGACCACGCTCAGGTCGACCAAGGGCGACAACTCAAGACCAGGATCGATTTATCCGTACCTTGGCCTTGAGAAATCGTGTCATCACAGCAAATCAGATCAGCGCTCGTCGTCAAACAGACACTGGTGTGAGAGTGAGTGGCCAGACGATTCGGAATCGACTTCATAGGGGTCACCTTCGCGCCCGACGTCCTCGCGTGATCCCTTGTTTGAGAGATCATCACATTCAGGCAAGACGTCGTTGGTGTAGGGATCGTTAACACTGGGATAATCGACGCTGGAGCAATGTGAACTTTTCAGATGAGTCAAGGTTCACTGTTGATTTTTTGGACAGACGTAGGAGGGTGTGGCGTCGTCGAAACGAGCGCTTCCTAGACGTTAACGTCATCAGACATGATCGATTTGGGGGTGGTTCTGTTATGGTGTGGGGAAGCATCACTTTTGCTGGAAGAACGACTTTACATGTTGTTGCAGGGCGTGTTACAGGCCAGTACTACCGGGACAACATCTTGGCAGTCCATGTTGTGTCGTTCGCACGACGTCATGGCCGCCGTTTCATCTTCCAGGATGACAACGCAAGATGTCACGGGGCCAGGATCGTTACAGGTTACCTCCAACAACAGAACATCACCACATTACCTTGGCCAGCACTGAGTCCCGACCTCTCCCCCATCGAGCATGTCTGGGACATGCTTGGACAGAGGTTAAGTCAACATCAACAACGTCCTGCCAATGTCCAAGAACTTGCTGCTGCGTTGCAACAGGATTTGGACAATCTGGACCAAAATGACCTTAGACGTCTCATTAGGAGTATGCGACGTCGGATCAATGCTTGTTTGGCAAACAGAGGAGGATTTACCCGTTACTGACTTTGTTGTGATGCTGTGGTAACTTTGCTGTTTGACCTCGGGTATCATTTTAGCCTTATAATGGTCAGTCTGTGCCTTACTTAGTCTAACGATCATTTGGAATAAATCGATGAACGTGAACTTCATTTCATTTTGTCATTTGTTTCTTCGTCAGTTTCATTAGGTGACTTTAATAACACTTAAAAATCAAATATCCCCTACTTTTTTTGAATAGTATAGTATATTTGTCTAAAATAGATATAGCGGCGAGAAATCAATTAAAAACCATAGAAACTTACACTGACCCTAACTTGGCCATAAAATGAAATATATTAATGATTATTTCAATTTTGAAAGTTTCTCATCAATTAATATTTTATATTCCCCCCCACCCACTGCGAAAGACCCCTACCCGCAAGTGATTATTGAAATAAAATTAAACCATGTTAGTCCCGAAATGATCCTATTTTGTTTCGTATGGACATTACCCCCCCCCCCCACTCCCTCTCCTCTCTGACAAATGTCTAGGGGGCGTTAACCCCCTCTCTCTCTCAATTAATATTTTATATTCCCCCCACCCACTGCGAAAGACCCCTACCCGCAAGTGAATTATTGAAATAAAATTAAACCATGTTAGTCCCGAAATGACCTATTTTGTTTCGTGTGGACATTACCCCCCTCCTCTCTGACCTAGTTTATGTCGAGTGGGCGTTAACCACCTCTCTCTCTCTTTCTCTCACTCTCTCCCCCCCCCCTTTATTGTTGTGCATTTAAAGGATTTTATTAACAAGACTATCAATTTCAAACCGTGCTATTTATGAAGAATCCTGACGGGGATATGAAACACAATAACAGTTGTTACAAGTCTACCAGACATCTACTCTATAAAGATGACAACCACAGAACAAAACACATATAATACAAATAATTAAACTAAAAGCCGGCACATTACGGAGCTGTTTTGGTGTCAAATAAATGATGAAAAAACTATTCGTCTCAAAAAGCTTTTACAAAAATGACCATATTATTGCATCTCTTATTGAAATGTTGGCACTTTGATGTCGAAATTAAGACAAATCCCAGTAAAATCAACGTTAATTGAACAATATGACCGAGCAATTCTCCGTGGACATGTAATATTAATGACCATAATGGCAAATCAATGAATGGTTCAAGCCAGATGATAACAGAATAATACCAAGTCGAGTAGAGATTTTAACACTTAGAATTTACGCGAAATGGACAGAACTTTGGTCGTTTTCTCCTAATGTTGTTCGATTCCCGTTGTTAGTCGAAAATAAATTTGGGATTTTAAAAGCCCATTTCACGCTTGTCGTGGGTGACGCCGGTAACACGAACAAGGAAAGTATGTGTCGTTTAAACGTTGGAATATAATGTAGGCATTACTGACGATACAAAGTTCAGATTCACGTTAAACCTCATTCAATTCCAAAGAATTCGGCGTTTTTACCTTGCCAGTTTCCTTACGACTCGACTACCGCCGTCCATGAAATCAATGTTAAAACAGGAATGTTTCACCCTTTATGTGTGTGCGAGGGGTGATGTGAGGGAAGTGGACTGTCCCGAATAAATGGAAACTCGAAACAGTTTATTTATATTTTATTTATTTACAATCGAATAAATATTTATGACATTATTGGGAGGAAAGAATATGACGTATACAAATCGTATTATTTGAGTCAATACAATAAAAATGAACTTCATCGTAAAGCTACAAAATCTCTTCGCCAAACCAATGTACTCGTTTTGATACATGTACCAGTAAATGGTACTCATCTGTTTTTCTAAATAGACAATGGGAAACAACTCTCCTTGGCTCAGCATGCTTACGATATGAGCATGTTCATGTTTCATTACTACTGCTGAGCAGCCAGGTACAAATTTGTGTAAAACAGGAGTGTTAACGGAACGAAGCATGAAAATACTTAGATTTTTTTTTTTAAAAAAAAATTAATTAAATCAAGAGAAATTGTAGCTTTGAATGTGCTAAAAGTGTAACATATTTCAACCTAATTTTAGCTGCTCATAGGAAACGTTCGATGTGCAAGGAGAATGTTGGTGATTTCCGAGTGGTTATAAAACAATTAAGCAGGATAAACATTGTCGATAATAATACTAGAAAAGTGGCAGTGTGAAGTTAGCTCGATTTTCGTTTTTCGTTTTTCAATATTGGTGAATATCGAAAAACGAGCTACTCGAAAAACAAGTGGCTCGTTTCGCCAATATCAAAAAACAATGAGAAAAAGCAGCTTTTATATGAATCTACTGCTCAGGCATCCTCAATTATGATATCTTTAGTTCGTTTTAGATCATTGATTTAATAAAATGTGTTTTGGAGAAATTCTGTAGATATACATCCTTCAAATCTTCTGTTTTTAATATTCAAGTTTGAATATCGAATAACGAGTAGCTCGTTTTTCGAGATTCGCCAATATCAAAAAACAAGGAGAAAGAGCAGTTTTTATGTGAATCCACTGCTCGGGCATCCCCAATTATGATGTATTTAGTTCGTTTGAGATCACTCATTTAATAAAATGTGTCAATTTAGACATTCTGTATATAAACATCCATCAAATCTGCTTTTTTGTTATTCAAGTTTGAATATCGAATAACGAGTAGCTCGTTTTTTGAGATTCGTCAATATCAAAAAACAAGGAGAAAGAGCAGTTTTTATGTGAATCCACTGCTCGGTTATTCCCAATTATGATGTATTTAGTTCGTTTTAGATCACTCATTTAATAAAATGTATCAATTTAGACATTCTGTATATAAACATCCATCAAATCTGCTTTTTTGATATTCAAGTTTGAATATCGAATAACGAGTAGCTCGTTTTTCGAGATTCGCCAATATCAAAAAACAAGGTGAAAGAGCAGTTTTTATGTGAATCCACTGCTCGGGCATCCCCAATTATGATGTATTTAGTTCGTTTTAGATCACTCATTTAATAAAATGTGTCAATTTAGACATTCTTTAGGTAAACATCCATCAAATCTGCTTTTTTGATATTCAAGTTTGAATATCGAAAAACAAGTGGCTCGTTTTTCGAGATTCGCCAATATTAAAAAAAACAAGGAGAAAGAGCAGTTTTTATATGAATCCACTGCTCAGGCATCCTCAATTATGATATCTTTAGTTCGTTTTAGATCATTGATTTAATAAAATGTGTTTTGGAGAAATTCTGTAGATATACATCCTTCAAATCCTCTTTTATAATATTCAAGTTTGAATATCGAATAACGAGTAGCTCGTTTTGTGACAAAGTGATCTCTACATCATATTGAAATATAAATATACAGATAGAACTTTCTGACCTCTGCTGGTTTTTGATCATTAATGATATTGACGTGTTCAACTCGACACAACTTCTTCAAGGCACGGACTTATTAAAACATCTAATGTGTTCAATATGTTATTTACAGACTACACACGAATGGCCTCTGCTCGTTTTGACAAAAGGCACGATCTCATTAAATATGCAGTGCAGTTACAGATACTATAATCTCATAAATAAACAATGCCAAATATGTACATCGCTTGTGTATCACTTTTCTTAATTAACTGTATGCTTTATAAGCCAGAGTTAACTGTTAGTTACAGAAGACTTGGAATGGCGCTCCTCCTGGAGTATGCCTATTTCGTGCTCTCAATAAAGGTCTATCAATTATGCTGATATTCTGTTATCTGTATGTAGTGTTACAGATATCAGATTTGGCGCCGTGAATCAGTGAACCAGACAGAACGGGATCCAGTCCCATGAAGCCGCTGGCAATCTTGTTAGACAGAATTCTCCAGTTAATCTGCAAGTTGAACAGATTTTGGTTTCATTAGTAATCAACCGGGATTGTTAATTACAATTAGTCAAGATATTAGATTTGGTTGCTGTGACCGTCCTGGGAGATATCAGATTTGGATGCCGTGACTATATGAACCTGGGAGTAAATCGCCATACCAGCGAGAAGTCCTTAACGGTGATCATGGGCCAATAATTACAGCCACAGCCAGCAGTCATGGAATCACTGACGTCCGGGTTCGATCCCGGGAGGAAACCCTTGGAAGAAGAAGTTTCCAGTCGTTTTAAGGTAGGTGCATATTTCCTTGTAACTGACAATGGAACGCCAAAAATGACCAAGGGATAATTTAAAATTTTTTTTAAAGATTAGGGATTTGATCAATATAAAGTTTTCAAAAAAATGGCAAACTAGTAAATAATTAAGTTAAGGAAATAAGAGTTAGTTTTACACATGGGTAAATAATTTCTATAAACGTCGGTGTAGATAAGAATTCTAAAACTGAAACAGTATAACCAAGCTAAACGAAATAAAATGAAGTCTCCGTTCTATAAAGTTATAGATCGTAATAATGTAATGTAGTGTTATGTCCAAGTAATGTATATGTGTTTAACCGGGTATGGTTAAGGTATGAATATGTGTAAAATCGCGTTTAGGTTTTAGGGTTATAAAGGAAAATGCCCAAGAAAAATTAAAACTTAATGGCCCTTTGTGTGGGTTGGTATTAGGTTTTAAAAAATGTTTTAAATTGAAACAGGGTGCATTGCAATATATAGCGAGTAGCTTATGCAATATAACTGTTTCTGAGTTATTCGTGTTGTTTTGTTAAAAAATTATAAAGGAGAATAAGTTTTAAGTAATATTCAAACCAAAAACAAAGTATAACGTGGTAAAATGGATAATTTAAAGTTGAATTTGAATGTGCGATTAGCTGTCGAATACATTTTGAATTACCTGATATGCCATGAGTAGTGTTGCGTAAAACTATACTAATGTATTGGAAACGTCAAGAATTGTAAATTGTTATTTTGTTATATGTGATAAATGTCAGGAATGTCACAACTTATGGATTATGGTTATCTATTTTATTTTACAACCAAGAGTATAATACAATTAGGGTCTTGAAATAAATACTGAACCCTTGGATTCTAGAAGCTGTTTCTCGTTTGAATGCAGAACGAAATGTTAATAGGGAGTTCTATATGGACATCTCACACAGGCGCATGTCTGTCTTATCTGTTCTCGGCGTGTAAGATAGCACCTCTTGGCTACAAGCTTGTGATATACACCTAGTTCTATATAGTACCAATGTTAAGACGGGTTATAATCTTAACCTGTCACTGTCAATTAGTAAAGCAGACTACTAATGAGTTTCAATGTTATTAATGACTTTAGGTGATAAGTACTAATTAATACTGCTAATTTTTACTTCGAGGCAGATTAAGTTCTATTGTTAATAGTTTATTCAATTAAAAGTAAATAGAATTAACGATTATTAATACAGGTTATTCCCAATGAAGTAAATACAATTTTAATTTTAAATAAACTGAAGTGTAAGAATATGATTAAGTATTATCACATCCAATTAAAATCAATGTTATAAATTAAGGGTAATGTAAATTGGTCTAATTTAGCAAGTACGTTGATCTTTTATGGGATTTAGTGTACCTTATCTTAACGTACCGCAACGTTGAACCAGACCAGGGCATTCCAGTATGTCAAAAGCTATGACCCCAAGCCCAGTTTGCAGAAGTGCCTACGTGCATCAAATTAGCTGTGCAAGAAAAAGAACAATTCTAACATGACCTGAACTTATTCAGTGGTGGCAACAGTGAAATTATTGACATTGAAAAAGTGTTTTTTGATTTTTTTTCGGTTGGAACGTATAACCGAGTATTTATATTGAACTTATATTATTGTAGCGAGTATTTATATTGAACTTATATTATTGTAGCATGTTTATCAATGTAATTGTTTTTATAGAATTAGGACTTGACTTTGTGATGTCCATATAAAATGTTTTCAAGTGTTGATATTGATATTGTATTGTATTTAATGTATGTTAGATAACGATAATTAAGGGGATGGTGTCGGCTGAGACCGAGGACGAGAATACGCTCCATGGAACAGATGTTTCCACACCAGCACCAAGAAATAAACAAGTGTCATTCACTTTGTCATAATTAATCAAGACGAATGCCAGAATTTAATGGTATAATGGTATCGTCCTACAAAAGTCTAGGACCTAGTGTTCCGAAAATATCATATAACTATATAATCGCGTGTGTTTTCATTACTATTATTATATCGTGTGTGCTCTTCTTAATTCGTGTGTGATTTAACTTAATTGTGTGTACCTTCAATTGATAGAGATGAAGACAGTGTCCCACCTGTGAGAATGGTATTAGTTATTTATTTTTAATAAATAACTTAAATGGGTGGGGATGGAATGTGACAAAGTGATCTCTACATCATATTGAAATATAAATATACAGATAGAACTTTCTGACCTCTGCTGGTTTTTGATCATTAATGATATTGACGTGTTCAACTCGACACAACTTCTTCAAGGCACGGACTTATTAAAACATCTAATGTGTTCAATATGTTATTTACAGACTACACACGAATGGCCTCTGCTCGTTTTGACAAAAGGCACGATCTCATTAAATATGCAGTGCAGTTACAGATACTATAATCTCATAAATAAACAATGCCAAATATGTACATCGCTTGTGTATCACTTTTCTTAATTAACTGTATGCTTTATAAGCCAGAGTTAACTGTTAGTTACAGAAGACTTGGAATGGCGCTCCTCCTGGAGTATGCCTATTTCGTGCTCTCAATAAAGGTCTATCAATTATGCTGATATTCTGTTATCTGTATGTAGTGTTACAGTTTTTCGAGATTCATCAATATCAAAAAACAAGGAGAAAGCGCAGTTTTTATGTGAATCCACTGCTCGGGCATCCCCAATTATGATGTATTTAGTTCGTTTGAGATCACTTATTTAATAAAATGTGTCAGTTTAGACATTCTGTATATAAACATCCATCAAATCTGTTTTTTTGTTATTCAAGTTTGAATATCGAATAACAAGTAGCTCGTTTTTCGAGATTCGCCAATATCAAAAAACAAGGTGAAAGAGCAGTTTTTATGTGAATCCACTGCTCAGGCATCCTCAATTATGATATTTGTAGTTCGTTTTAGATCATTCATTTAATAAAATGTGTTTTGGAGAAATTCTGTAGATATACATTCTTCAAATCTGCTTTTTTTAATATTCAAGTTTGAATATCGAATAACGAGTAGCTCGTTTTTCGAGATTCGCCAATATCAAATAACAAGGAGAAAGAGCAGTTTTTATGTGAATCCACTGCTCGGGCATCCCAAATTATGATGTATTTAGTTCGTTTTAGATCACTTATTTAATAAAATGTGTCAATTTAGACATTCTGTATATAAACATCAATCAAATCTGCTTTTTTGATATTCAAGTTTGAATATCGAATAACGAGTAGCTCGTTTTTCGAGATTCGCCAATATCAAAAAACAAGGTGAAAGAGCAGTTTTTATGTGAATCCACTGCTCGGGCATCCCCAATTATGATGTATTTAGTTCGTTTTAGATCACTCATTTAATAAAATGTGTCAATTTAGACATTCTGTAGATAAACATCCATCAAATCTGCTTTTTTGATATTCAAGTTTGAATATCGAAAAACAAGTGGCTCGTTTTTCGAGATTCGCCAATATCAAAAAACAAGGATAAAGAGCAGTTTATATGAATCCACTGCTCAGGCATCCTCAATTATGATATCTTTACTTCGTTTTAGATCATTGATTTAATAAAATGTGTTTTGGAGAAATTCTGTAGATATACATCCTTCAAATCTTCTTTTTTAATATTCAAGTTTGAATATCGAATAACGAATAGCTCGTTTTTCGAGATTCACCAATATCAAAAAACAAGGAGAAAGAGCAGTTTTTATGTGAATCCGCTGCTCGGGCATCCCCAATTATGATGTATTTAGTTCGTTTTAGATCACTCATTTAATAAAATTTGTCAATTTAGACATTCTGTATATAAACATCCATCAAATCTGCTTTTTTGATATTCAAGTATGAATATCGAAAAACGAATGGCCCCTTTTTCGAGATTCGCCAATGTCAAAAAACAAGGAGAAAGAGCAGTTTTTATATGAATCCACTGCTCAGGCATCCTGAATTATGATATCTTTAGTTCGTTTTAGATCACACATTTAATCAAATGTGTCATAGAGACATTTTGTAGATAGATATCCATCAAATCTGCTTTTTTGATATTCAAGTTTGAATATCGAAAAACGAGTGGCTCGTTTTTCGAGATTTGCCAATATCAAAAAACAACGAGAAAGAAAAGTTTTTATGTGAATCCACTGCTCAGGCATCCTCAATTATGATATTTTTAGTTCGTTTTAGATCATTGATTTAATAAAATGTGTTTTGGAGAAAGAGCAGTTTTTATATGAATCCACTGCTCAGGCATCCTGAATTATGATATCTTTAGTTCGTTTTAGATCACACATTTAATCAAATGTGTCATAGAGACATTTTGTAGATAGATATCCATCAAATCTGCTTTTTTGATATTCAAGTTTGAATATCGAAAAACGAGTGGCTCGTTTTTCGAGATTTGCCAATATCAAAAAACAACGAGAAAGAAAAGTTTTTATGTGAATCCACTGCTCAGGCATCCTCAATTATGATATTTTTAGTTCGTTTTAGATCATTGATTTAATAAAATGTGTTTTGGAGAAATTCTGTAGATATACATCCTTCAAATCTGCTTTTTTAATATTCAAGTTTGAATATCGAATAACGAGTAGCTCGTTTTTCGAGATTCGCCAATATCAAAAAACAAAGAGAAAGAAAAGTTTTTATGTGAATCCACTGTTCAGGCATCCTCAATTATGATAGTTTTAGTTCGTTTTAGATCATTGATTTAATAACATGTGTTTTGGAGAAATTCTGTAGATATACATCCTTCAAATCTGCTTTTTTGATATTCAAGTTTGAATATCGAAAAACGAGTGGCTCGTTTTTCGAGATTCGCCAATATCAAAAAAAAACAACGAGAAAAAAAGTTTTTATGTGAATCCACTGCTCAGGCATCCTCAATTCTGATATTTGTAGTTCATTTTAGATCATTGATTTAAAAAAATGTGTTTTGGAGAAATTCTGTAGATATACATCCTTCAAATCTGCTTTTTTAATATTCAAGTTTGAATATCTAATAACGAGTAGCTCGTTTTTCGAGATTCGCCAATATCACATAACAAGGAGAAAGAGTAGTTTTTATGTGAATCCACTGCTCGGGCATCCCCAATTATGAAGTATTTAGTTCGTTTTAGATCACTTATTTAATAAAATGTGTCAATTTAGACATTCTGTATATAAACATCCATCAAATCTGCTTTTTTGATATTCAAGTTTGAATATCGAAAAACGAGTGGCTCGTTTTTCGAGATTCGCCAATATCAAAAAACAAGGAGAAAGAGCAGTTTTTATGTGAATGCACTGCTCAGGCATCCTCAATTATGATGCCTTTAGTACGTTTTAGATCACTAATTTAATCAAATGTGTCATGGAGACATTCTGTAGATAAACACCCATCAAATCTGTTTTTTTGACATTCAAGTTCGAATATCGAAAAACGAGTGGCTCGTTTTTCGAGATTCGCCAATATAAACGAGAAAAACAACGAGAAAGAAAAGTTTTTATGTGAATCCACTGCTCAGGCATCCTCAATTATGATATCTTTAGTTCGTTTTAGATCATTGATTTAATAAAATTTGTTTTGGAGACATTCTGTAGATATACATCCTTCAAATCTGCTTTTTTTAATATTCAAGTTTGAATATCGAAAAACGAGAAGCTCGTTTTTCGAGATTCGCCAATATCAAAAAACAAGGAGAAAGAGCAGTTTTTATATGAATCCACTGCTCAGGCATCCTGAATTATGATATCTTTATTTCGTTTTAGAAAACGTATTTAATAAAATGTGTTTTGGAGACATTCTACTGAAATACCTCCATCAAATCTACTTTTTTGAGATTCAAGTTTGAATGTCGAAAAACAAGTAGCTCGTTTTTCAACATTCGCCAATATCGAATAACGAGCTAGTTGTTTTTCGTTATTCGCCAATATCGAAAAACGAGTAGCTCGCTTTTCGATATTCACCAATATTGAAAAACGAAAAACGAAAATCGAGCTAACTTCACACTGCCTAGAAAAGTGGCATCGTGGATCTCAAAAGATACTCAAGTCCACAAATATGGGCAACAGGTGCGTGGTGATAATAGATTTAATGGGGAAGTTAATGAATCGGGATATAAAAGAATTACAAGATTTATAAAATCGAGTAGCAGCTCGAGCAAGTTAAAATTAAGAAATTGTTTTGCACACTAGTCCATAAACATGGCATCAGACCTTTCATCATGAAAAAAGACCCAGATAAAAGCAATCCTGAAATCATTAATATCTAATTAATTTGTGCTGTATCAATTGTGTACTATCAGAGATCGGCGGATTCTGGTGAATTTGTTTTCAATAATGAAATACGCTTTATGCATAAAGATGAACTAAAATTGCTAAAGTTGATACTTTTCATCATTAATTGTCACATAATCATATCAAATATCCCTCTGACAAGATTCAACCTGATGTGACACATTCCGAAGATTTTCTCCGTTCAGGTCGTGACCGAGAAGGCTCTTAAAGCTGAACTCCGGTTACAAAAATACTGAAATAATGTAATAAAAAAAAAGTTAACGCCCGCAAGCCACCATACTTGTTTCCAATTTGTGAAATAAGTATGGCGGACATGGAGGGGAAAAATACAGCAATCAGTGAACCGTGTGAAGTCTGAAGAGAATAAAGCCGGATGTGTATAGCTAGCTGACGAGAAACAAACTGGAAGTGAGATCGGCTAACCTTTCCAGGTCATAAGCCTCCATGTCAGCCATACTTATTTCACAAGTATGGCGGCTTGCGGGCGTTAACTTTTTTTTATTACATTATTTCGGTATTTTTGTAACCGGAGTTCAGCTTTAAGATACTAAGTTTTTCAGCTATTTACATGTACTTTATTATAGTCTCCCGTTACGTTCTTTTTACATCTTCATCACTACCTTAATAGTTCGTGGGATACAAGTCGTAGGTAGTAGCGTAGGTTCAGAGACACATGTAGATAAATTAATATAACGTAGGTTCAGAGAAACGGGTAGATAAATTAATTAAATTTGAATAAATAACTGAGGTAAAGGTGTATATTATGTATATACGTATTGCATAAAAAGTGTTTTCTGTGATCAGATATCTGAATGTTAAAGAGGTAGGTCATCGAAAAAAAATATATTTACAAACACCCGTAAAAATAATTACTCCAGTTGGTGACATTTCTGACGCTTGGTGCATTCGGACAACATTACTGTTACTTCCGGTTCTTGTGACCTTGACATTGTGGTCAACTTCCGGTAAAACTGGTGTAACTTTAGATTTATAACAGTGTTTCACACTTCCAATAACAGTGGGTTAAATACGCCTTATCGACGAATATATTGGGAATACGATGAAAATGCCTGATACAGTTTTAGTATGTAAAGTAGATTAGCAATATGATGTGTAATATATTTTTTTTCAACGACATCCATCTTTAATTTCAGATAATCTAAATGTATAAAGAAATGTGCTTAAAAAACATTTATATACAAATTTGTATTTAATAATACTAAAATTAAATATAAATATTAACTTTTGTAAACGTGTATTCAATTAATTTCAAATTTATGGAAAGCAGCAATATAATGGTTAAATAGTAAAACTTTTTGTTGACTTCAAGGGAGTTTGGTTGCTACTGCCAAATGAAATATTGGATTAAAATATTTGCTTTTGTTTTTCTTTCTAACTAAGTTGTAATATGCCACTGAAACAGATTCAAAAACATTAGAAATATTAAAACAATTGATATGTGAATAATATTGGAATGTTAACTAATTCTATAAGGTAAACTCACATATATACACTATGACCTTTACACTATCCATGTTTAAATTGGGTTTATTTTATACTCTCAGTCAGTGTCCAAATGGGTTTATACTATCAAAAAATGGGTTTAATTTATGCTCTCGGTATCCAGAATCATGTTAGTTTATACTCTCTGTGTCCAATGGGGTTAAATTATATTTGTTTTGTTAATTTATGCTTCCGATTTTCAAATGGGTATAATTTATACTTCCAATGTCCAAAATGGCGTTAATTGATACCCCCAGGGTCCAGATGGGTTTATGTATACTCTCAGAGTCAAGATGCCGTTAATTTATACTCTTAATGTTCAAATTCCGTTAATTTATATTTTTAGTGTCCAGATGGAGATTTAATACCCTCAGTGGTCAAATTGGTTTATTTCTACGCGCAATAGGTTCATGTATACTCTCAGTATCCAAATGGTGTTAATTTCAATTATCAATGTCCAAACGACGAAACTGTCAATGTAAAATATGGAACTGAAAGGTCCAAATAGTTTTTCTTTACTGATATCCTAATGACATTTCTTGACATTATTTATGTCCAAATATTATCTAAATAATATACAGTATACATTATCCAAGTCCATACAACAATTGAATGATGTATAAATATATTATATGGGGTGAGGCGCACCAATTTCACAGCTATAGATTCGTTGTCGATGTTTTAAACAATGATCCTTATACTTAAATCCATTGAAATCGTTATCATTTTTCTTTTCACAGCCAATAAAACCTATTCTCTGATTTTGAAAACCTATGGGACTGATAGGGGTCCCACTGTTTGCGGTCGGGCCAAGTCACTGTTCATATTTCTTTTCAGACGCTATCTGAAAGTGAGAGAGGGAAATTGTGTTTAACGCCCACTTGACACAAACTAGGTCATTTCGGGACTAACATATTGTTTAATGTTATTTCAATAAGTTCGCATGCGCGTAGGGGTCTGTAGCAGTGGGAAGAAAGCGGGAAAACCCACGAGTTTGGAACCAATCTGAGAGTAGTGTAGGATTTAGAAATGAAGATATATTAACAGTGAACTACGTGTAACTATCTACACGAGGAAGTATAAATATTTATAAAACTAATACAAGTATAATTAATATGTACAGTAATGTGCGTGGGCTAACAACCAATAATAGTTTAATCAGTTTGTTATATAAAGATAAGTTATATAATTTACAAGTGGTGGTAATTACGACTCTATGTTATTTCGGTTTAATATTGATTGTTAATATGTATCCAATAATTCGAGTGTAGTTAACGACATGCTGATCCACCCGGGCAAACACGTGGTTGGACGATAACCCGGTTTATTGCCGCATACAAAAGCACATTATAATCTCACGCACTCGCGGTGTTAGGTTCGTAGTGAAGTTCGTAGAATGGCGCTTTAGATAATAAGGTTTGTCCTTGAGCTAGCTGGCGTGATTTTGATCCAAAGCCTGTCCGATTTCGTTAGCTTTCAGTTGGTCTTCTGGTCGCTTCACAGATCCTTACGTGCTAGTAAATTATTGAAATAACATTGGACCATACTTTTATTAAACCAGAAATTACCTAGTTTGTGTGTACTAGACGCTACCCTCCATTCTAACATCTACCCCCACCCCTCGACTCCTACCTCTACCCTTCACCCCTCTATATAATATGATCTAAGGAAACAAATGAATTAGATTTCCACCATTTATTGTCGGTTTTGTAAAAACAATCAGAAAGATGACGGAGAGTTCAACCAAGAATTCGGAGTGGTGGAATTTGCATTGTAAAGAAGTTATTTCTGTGAAATTTCGAAGTATTTTACAAAATTATCATTGCAGTGTGATTTCAGTGAGCAACTACTGCTATACGACCACTTGTAAATTAGACACATGTCTTATAAAACAGTTTCGGAAACAAATAAAATCAGCATTCCAATGTGATAGGCAAATTTTAAATTAAAAAAAATACCAAATATGGTAGTGGGTATATATAAGGGAAGAACTATAACGATTTAATGGCACACTGGGCGATTCAAAATTCAATTTTTCAAAAACATTTTGTGTCTTAAATAAAGTTACATCCATTGATTGCCGTGGCTGCATCAAAAACTGGAAGATACTTCACAAACACTTTTGGTTGAATTTCCTTTCCATATAACCCTTTAAACAACATATCAAGTTCACCTGTGCTTCACATTCAAACTTAAGCAAAAGACTGGTCACATCTTGGTGGAATTGCCTTTCCATATAATCCCTAAAACACTACATCCTTTCAGACTGCTAACAATACATGAAATAACAATTACTGGTTGATTATTTCATATATTTTTTTTTTGTTGTGTGTGACTATCACTGAATGTCACTCAAAGAATAATGTATCCAGTCCAGTTGTGCTACACATTCAAATTCAAACAAAGCACTTTTTGTATTGACCCTCTTACGATGTACTTCCATACCACAATTCCTTGTTCAAAATAAATGAAAGAAAATAATTCAAACAGATTATAACATGAATTAGCACAATTCATCGATTTTCCTCTATAAATCGTTCGCGTACTTAAGAGAAGAGGCCGAATTCTCATTTCCTTGTATAACTCCGCCCTACCAATACAAAAGGTTGCTGAGGAACGAGAACCATTCCTGTAATAACAACCTAGATAAAAACAGGCTAAGTATTCCGTAAAAATGGAAACATTGCATTCAATAAAGGCGATATGATTAGAGATATTGTAACGTCTCCATCACACAAAGAATTCCTTATCCCTTCGAATTTTTAATCTGATTGTGTTCTCTGGCTGTAAGAGATTCTGGAGCGTTTCGGACGAGTCAAACAAAGACTCTTCGTCGGAATCACATTTTCTGAGTTTACCAGCGAATTTTTGCTGCGTCCTGTTACGACATTGGGTCAATATGTAAATAACACACGCTAATATAATCAAACCACCCAGTATAACTATTATTGTTAGCTTTATCTCATACACAATATGTTTCCCGCCAAATATTAAATGGTGATATTTGGCGGCGCCTGTCAACGGCTCAGGGGTATGGCCTCCTAGAAAGGCCATGTCGCCTCCGTCTTCGTTAATAATTTTGACTGATTTGTCGATTGCTGAAACTAATTATATCCCCAATAAAAGTTGTTCATATCATCGTCCATGTAGATATCTGACTTGAAATAATAATAAGGATATATCACAGTTATGAAGAACACCTATTATTCAACGGAATAGACAGCGCAACAGTTTTTGAATTCGTTGAAACTTTTGATCGGCTATATGAAATGTATTTTGGTATTTCACAATACAAACATGAAATATGGAATATCGATCGTGCCTAATCCAATTCGTTAAAGTATGTCAACACCGAAACTTTATTTTCTGAATGTGGGATCCTGCCTTTCCATTACATTTACAAACCGACACTCTACGTCAAATACCGATATCTTTTCGAGTCACACAGCCAATGTTGTTGAAATATGTGAACACCGAAATTTTACTTTTATAATCCTGGATCCCCCCTTTCCAATATATTGCAAACCAACACTTTACATCAAACACGGAAATCGTTTTAGAGTCACACAGACACCGTTGTTGAAATATGTGAAGGTCGAAAATGTATTTTCTTTATCCGGAATCCTGGCGATCCAATATCTTTGCAAGCCAACACTTTACGCCAATCACAGAGATCTTTTCGAGTCAGTAAATGTTATTGAAGACATACCACATTTGATGATATCGGTGAATTATCTGGAAATAGAAAAAACATAAACTTACTTATAATGTAATAATAATAATAAGTCTCAATTTTCAATTTGCATGGTAACAACTGGGCCTGTTTCACGAAATTTTTTACCAATATAAAATCCAAATTTTAGTAATTTGATTGGGTACTAGTAGATAGCTTTTAGTGCTTAGACAATCATAAGTAAAGTATCTCTACTAAAATTTTCAGTGAAGATTTCGAGAAACAGGGCCTTTCCTGGATGGTGATTGGTGAATAGCAAACTCATAAAGCGAATCGTATTGCAACAGTAAATTCTAACCGTAATCCTTGTTGTCTGACCAAAGTTTGTACATTCTGCACGTTTGATCTGAATGAAGGTTTCAACAAATGCTGAACTATTCCTGGGGGAAAAACATCGGGACCGGAAACTTAGCGTTTGTTCCCATTGACGTCATGATGCGCGTCAGTGGAAAACAATTTCACACGAATCTATACAATGTATCCTCGATCTAGTTTCGCAATCCATGTTCAAACCAATTGACGGGTGTCGTTCATGAGATAGGGTATGCTTATTCTTTATAAACTCATGTTGTATCTTTTTATCTGAGATGTTCTAACACAATCTAAACAATACGCAGTTTTTGTTACCGGTATGTTTCACTCCATACTGAATTCACAGCCGGAAGCTGCCTTGCTTTGTTTCACTGTAAATGTTGAAAAGATAACAGTTAGCCCGACACAACCAGATCTCAACTTTAGTTTAAAAGTGCAGGGGGTCTGCATCATACACAAACAATTACACAAAACAAATCAACGGACAAGACTTAACATTTTACAATACTTTTTCGCTCGTCTGCGTAGTTTGTCAGGAATAATGTCCTTTAATTTGTAGCTACAGCTTCTGCACCACAAATCTAGAGACAGATGTTGTACACGAGACAGTGCACGCTTAATATTGATAGAATGGGGAGTACACATATCACCGTATGTTATATAAACACAAACACCTTAATATAAAACCTTAAACGCCGCACAAGCGAGCACCTGATAGAATAGCAACCAGGATTTAATTGACACTTTCCAGTACCACTTTCATCCGTTTCGATAGGTTCAAAACGATACTCGAATACAGTTTGTTTGGCACAGTGCTACGTTGTTGCCGTGTTATTGGTGTGAACTAAAAGACGAACAGATGATTCGTATACCGAAGGTGTTAAAACAACATTAAAACGGCATCAGATTGTAAATTATAGTAGCACTCACGGAATTGTTCATGCCTTGAATTAGAAAATTAGAACACTTGTAAAACCAACATTAATAAAACAATATGGTCGAACAATTCTCCATGGACATATAATATTAATGACCATAATGGCAAGTCAATACATGCTTGATTACTAATGGGTGTGTTTGTATATATTGGAAATACCAATATATAAAGTTTGGGTTTAATACTTATGTTTGTATATCAGAAATACCAATATATTGTAACGTTAGGGGTTTGCCATTAACGTCTGCATTAACAACAAAAAAAACAAAAAAACAAAAAACCATTTACTTTTAAATAGCTAATAAGTGGGTAAGGCGCTGGTTCGCTAGCCCGGGGGGTGTGTGTTCGATCCCTGCATTGGCGAAAAGAGTTCGTCGGGTTCCCACGTGGGTTCCCCTTGTCAGCGGCGTGGGACGGGGGCCTTACGGGGTCAGCTGTTCCGTGTATAACTTGGCGTGCACGAGAAAGATCCATCGGAATTCGATATAAGAGTGGGTCACAGCGCCACTATCCAGGCAAACATTCCCTCATAGCACACTGTATGGCGTAGGCCCGTCTTCATTAGCCCAGTTGGAGCTGACCAGTAGGACGATAAACCCCATTTCATTTCATTTTCTCCGATATAAACAGTGCTTATCTTGAAAACATTGTAACAATATGTAGCAATATAGATAATCGTGGTGACATTATTTTCAATTTATTGATAAGGAATTGAGAAATAAGTATGTACTAAAATCAACTTAGTCAATGATTGACATATTGTTATATAAAAAGAGGTATAGAACCATAACAAACTGGTTATATCTTTCAACAAAATACATGTGATTCGAAATATTCCTATTGCGTCATTTGGCTTAATTTAACCAATCGTTACGTCGATTGTACAGGTTCATGGTCACGAACATGCACGACCGTGCGTGGAACCCTTGCGGCTATAAAGGAAACTATTGTATGTCTTTATATCAGACTTCGATTAAGTTCCAGAGGGTTACCATCTAAGAGTCCTAGACACCGTCCAGGTTGAGAGAGTTTAGTTGTATTGACTGTAATTGTAATATGTACTATGCTTGTATGTATACCAATGCTACATAAAAGGTAAAAACGAACTGTTGCATTGTTATAACTGAAGAAGACAAACGTCTTAAGAAACCAGTAAGAAGTAATCACAACGTGAAGGAGAAGCAAAGACAGCTAGAGACAAATTCTAGACGACCACAAGGCTACGAAAATTTGTAGTAAGAAAAGATGCATGGGTCATACGTAGGATGTGGCGACCGGTTTGACCACCGCGACCCCCCGCCCGCTCCCCACGTCAGACAGAAAGGCCCATGGTGCTACAAATACTATAGAAAATGTGTCAAGGTCTACGCCATTATTCAAATTTGAAATTTCTCAGACATGTTCGATATATTATTAATTAAATGAAAATGAAATGAAATGGGTTTTAACGTCCTACTGTTCGTATTATTAATTAAGTAATTTATATGGTTGTCCAATTTATATTCTTTGTTAAATATGGAAGCTGCACTATCGACAAAGTGGGACCACAGGGAACTTTCTAGGCCAACAATAGAATCGATGACACTAACTCGTATTCAATCAAAGTTTAATTTTATCTGCGATATCACCCTCGATGGAAGCGGACGTTAAACCCAAACAACGAACGAAGAGTTTAAAATCCACTCCTGTAAAATAACATTATTTATTTTATGATCAGTAGTGGAATACCGCATTTTATCAATGAAATAAAAGTGTTATTCCACTGGTTAGCAAAGTCGTCCATGTTGTTTTACCCAAAATGATTGTAAAATCATAAAATAAATAGAACATTTGTTGTTTTGTCGTGAATAACATATTTCATTTCATCTCTAAGCAAGAAAACTTATATTTTCACGAATGCGTAGTATGCGTCTATTTATCACACAATAACACATTTGACAGTAGATATCGCTTGTGTGATAAATTACATAATCTACAGCGATATCTCCTTTTAATTAAAAGCTAACTCTTGAAGGAGATACTAGGCCAATATATAGGAAAAATGAAATGAAATGGGGTTTAACGTCCTACTCTTTTGCACCTAATCTGGGCTAATGGAAGACGGGCATACGCCATACAGTGTGCTATGAAGGAAATTTTGCCCGGGCAGCGGCGCTACGGCCTACTCTTATATCGAATTCCAACTGCCAAGGGATCTTTTACGTGCACTCCAATGTGTACACTGGATCTCGGTTTTTTCGTCCTATCCGAACCACTAGGTAGCTGTCCTTGTCAGGCCCTGCTTCTGCATCACTGACAAGAGGAAATCACACCGGAAAATCGCGATGAACTTTCTCGGCCTATGCAGGGATCGAACACCCAACCTCTAGGCTAGCGAACCAGCGCCTTATCCACTTAGGCAATCAGAAAATATCAACACTCGCTGATAAAGTTAAAAAAAAACTGCTACTGATACGTCATATTATCATGGTTTAAAGGAGACGGTTGATATGACGTGGTTGATAAGATAAGTACTGGCAAAATGGAATACAAGAACTGGTGGTATTTAAAATATGATACATATATCTATTTATCTTCATCTTCACAGCATCATCATCGTCAAGTACCGCAACTTGATACAAAGAAACACATCATGGGTCATGAAACCCGATGTGAAACGTCCATCTTGAAAGCTCGTTGTGGGAAGGGATAGCGGGAAACAACACCCTTTTAAACTATCGTATGTGACCTTTCAGTGCCATGCGTTTATTCTTTAACATTTTTCTTGAAATTTACCGTATATGAGAAATCGCAGTGAAAACTATGATAAATAGAGGTTTCCACCGCGGAGACAAGATTCCCACCACGGAGAAAAGGTTTCCACCGCGGGGAAAAGATTTTTCAATTTTGATTTATCATAGTTTTCACTGCGATTTCTCATATAATCAGGTATAAATCAACGAATGACCGCAGAAGGCCACCGTACTATGGTCCTCATCTGTACCTGCAGGTGCTCGCAATTATTACACCTTGTTCAACTACAGCTTAAGATGAATAGAATAGAGAATAGAATAGATAAATAGAATAGAAATCAGTTTGAATCGCGATCGATGGATAGTTATGCTTGGGTTAAATGATTGTGTGACAGTGTCAATATGGTAATGAAAAGTTAATACTCAATCAATATTTCAAAGATATTACAAAAACTTGAAATGCTGTCAACAAACCTTTCGCTGAAAATTGAAAAAAGAAACCCTTTAATAATAAAAAAAAAAAACTTGATCCATGATAACAACCACGAAGACCAATCAGATTAAATGATTTTTACGATTAAGTTTTTGCGAGATGTGAATATTACCTAATTACTTAGTGGACGGATTTTTAAGTTTTCGAATTATTAAATTAATGACCCAAACTTATGTCCCATTTTAGCTATAGTGATAGTCATTTGTACAATATGTACGAATAATATCAATTTTAGATCATTGAAATGGAATATTGATAATATATATTTTAGTTGATTTTAATCGAATAGTCTTTCTTCGGATAGGGTGGGGTGGATGGCCGAATGGTTAGTACGTGCGCGCTGTATCATAAAGCTTGTCATTGAGTCAACTGGCGTGGTTTCGAATCCCCGGTTGTACGCGACAAGGAGTAGGGTTGCCTGTCCATCCTCTCAGGGTCCCCAGTTTCCCCCCACAACTAAAGATCCATACGCGCAAGCTAATTATTGAAATAAAATTATAACATTTGTTAGTCCCGAAATGACCTACTCCACTTCTCCCTCTCTCTCTCAGGGTTTTCCAGTTTCCTCCAACTTGAAATAAAATTAAACCACTGAAATAAATTGTTATGGGATATAATGGACTACGAAGATAGGGCATGCAGTGTTTAGGTTTCTGTACTTCACAGAGGCGGATCCAGGATTTTCAAAAATAGGGGGCGTGCTGCACCCACTTGTGAGTGAGAAGCCCGGAACAGTGATTTTTGAGTGGAAAAATTGCCCACAAGGATTTATTTCATACTGATACTGTAAATTAGGATTTCCAATCTAAACTATTTTTTGTTCTCCTTTCTCGTGAGAATATATTGAGCTAAAATTTGTTCGCCACCCCAAAAAATAGAGGGGGCGTGCGCCGGGTGCGCCCCCCTCTGGATCCGCGCCTGCTGCACATTCATAACCGTTATGTGTATTATTATATTTCTTCACGAAAACGCTATATTTCGACTGGGAGTTCTCATCCAAAGCTTTGATCATTGAAAGCGTTGATCGCAAATTTCAAACAGACATCCCTTTAAATTCGTGTGGAAGGGAGGCTACTCTTGATTTTTATTATAATAACCAGAGTGAGAGTGGGTAGAACTAGACATCTACAATATAATATTTAATCCCTTTAAAATACACGATTTATATAAAACAAGATCTTGTGAACTTAATGACACAATTAACCATGGACACTCTTCAAAATAATGATAGACGCCCATTCTGAGCGGCAATTAGGGTTTGGTGGGGGGGGGGCGCATATGCATTTTTTACGGAGAAATTATCCATGGGACCTCTTCAAATACATTATTTTTCAGACGGTCATTTTAAATGGCAAATATGAGGGGGTGGGGTGAATTTTACGTTGCAATTGGCCATGGGCCCTATTCAAAATAACAATTACTCCTCTATTTTTACGGCTTGTCATCTGTCAATAATGGAGCATCTCGAGAGATTCTATAGAAAACTGATTTCAGGATTCAGTCAACTGGGTAACAATTGATCTCTTCATTTAAGTGAACTGATTGGCGAACCTCATTTTTATAGAAGATGAATTGTCCCCAGGGGAATTTCCCTTGCAAATCAATACGCCGAGATGATCGTAGCAGCTTACGTAGTGAATCTATTGGTACCAACATCTTCTCTTTCAATATAAAGATGTTTTACCATCCAGATCCTAAATAAATAATCATTGATCGGAAAATGTAAAATAAAACCAGATTACCGGGAAGAATAAACATCAGTGAAATGAAATAGGGTTTAACGTCCGACTTTCTGCTCCGTCTGGGCTAAACAGTTTATTTGTAAATAGCATCTAAATCACATGAAAATAAAAAAAAAACAACCTAAATAGCAGGAAATACAAAATAGAATCCAAATGACTACAAAATATAAAACATACTACCGCGAAATACGGAGTATACCCAAACTACCGGGAAAAACAGGATATATCCAAACTTCCGTGAAATACAGAATGTACCCCAACTACAGGAACAACTTTAAAAAATATCCACAATATCGGGAAAAATTATCAGATATGTTACAAGATATTTTAAGCAAAGGCCGTTTTACAATTATACAAATTGAAAATTTTTTATATTAACCCTTATGTATTCCAACTTACAACAAAAACATGCATTTAGACAACAACGGCAAAAATTGGTGGAAACGCTCGGTAATAGAGAATTAATCTATTTTCTGTATTTATACCCCCTCTCCTCTCTGCCCGCACCCCTCTCTCTTAAATTACGTACACATTTTAATCAATACAACTGTACCGTAAAATCACGTCTAATCGAAAATTGTATTTCTACTTTTTGGCAAGGGTTCCCAAATGCCGCTAATGTCCCTTTCACATAACAGAGTTGGGTAATAGGCGAAAAGATAATAGACACATTTCTGTTGATATTATATCCAATACAATCATCACCCCACTGTCCCTTTCAATAAATCTGGTTAATTTCTCTACCATTCACTGAAAAGCGTGTTGTAATGCGTTTGTCATCTACTATTACTTAAAACAAAAACGCATTTGTCGGACAATATTTAAATATTTGCGACTTAATTCACTCTGAAATGTAATGAAATTGATTATTTAACATTTGATTAAGAAAGCAAAATCAAAATATGATTTGTAAATAATCCCCCAGGTTGTATTCAAACAGACGAATGAGAGATAGTTGAAAAGGTTTTCGCCCAAACTAGAAAAGTTGGTTATTTTTTAATTCATCATATCTTCGTATGACTGATATTTAAGTTTAACAATATCATTCATTCTTGTTCAGAATACAGGGCTCTAGTCACTTAACAGGATAAACGTGATAACGTATACAAAAATTCACGAATAAATGGACTAGCTTCAAACTAAAAAAACGACAGCAGAAGCGTTATGTGTCTGTTCAGATGAATTAACGTCTGATTGTTGAACGGGGGGTTGGGATGGCCTAGTGGTCTAGAGTGCCGCGCTTCGACCTCTAGCTGGCCGGTCACCGCGGGCTTGCGGCTGTGGTTTCGAGCCCTGGTGTGAGCGTATGTGGCATGGAGATAGGGGCGCCTTCTCAACCTCGTGGGTTACCTCCGGGCACTTCGGTTTCCTCCCACTGCTAAAGACCCCTACGCGCAAGCGAATTATTGAAATAAAATTAAACCATATGTTAGTCCCGAAATGACCTAGTTTGTGTCGAGTGGACGTTAAACCCCATTTCTCTCTCTCTCTCTGATTGTTGAACGAGGTGTGTGTGGCTGCTTGGGTGAGACGTAATTCCTAGACCCATCTGCAGAAGAATTCTAACTGGAGCGGGAAGAGAAGGGGGAGGGGTAACATCCCCTCGATGCAAAATAGGTGATTTCGGGACTAACTTATGGTTCAATTTATTTTTCATAATTTGTTTCCGCGTAGGCGTTTTTAGCAGTGGGCAGGGGCGTTTTATAGCTTAAGTTGAAAAAATAAAACGGGAGAAAAATGCTAAAACCCATGAGAAAAATGAAAATGTACCCTAGTTAGGGGGGGGGGGCTAAAGGCAGACAAAAGGGCCCCACGTCGGGCCAAGGGGAAGGGCCCAAGAGCCCGAGTCAATCCACTATTGAATGAGAGTGCAGTCATTGCAATTACATGAAAATCATCAATCAAGAATTCACCTTTTCTGAAAACCTACTAATAAGCTATTCAGGAAAGAGATGGCTAGGCCGCCCAGTGTGATCTGGCTTGGCGGAGCGATCATTTCTTTGCTGTATAGATTTCCGGGGTTACGCGTGCTTCTTGCGCAATAGGCCCACAGCACCATATTCCATTATATTCCATATTGAGCTCCCGATACGTACAAGTGATTTGTTTCGCATTCAGGCTACAGACGAGTATTGAATTAGGCCCCGGCCCCCAGATTAAACCGGCCTCGAAAGGCCTGGAGGATATGTCAGAATGCACCAAAATGATTTCTATTTTGCAAAATTTCTCGACCTCCGCCCCCCTCCCCCCGAAAGAGGGCCCTCAAAATAAAGACCTTGGGATATAACGCGCACGATTTAAACCATTCGTCCACTCAACCCCTACAAAATGAGGAAGAACCAATGTGCAACTCGTTCGTCTTAAAAAATTTTGATGACGAGGTGTTTTATTTAATTCCACTGCATCTTGCTTAAGGAGCATACATAATTAACACATTTTTCATATACTTTTGTGTTGTTCAGTTTGTTGTTGAAAGAGAAAATGACATATTTTACTGATGGAAGTCAAATAGCCGTCACAAAATCTTTACTTGGATTCATCCTTATACATCTAGATAATATCTCAATTTGAAAAGGATATTTTTTCTCTTTACTGCAGAACGCCAGACTCACGGAATAAAAACAAACAAGCAATTTATGTAAATATTTCAGACAATCACGTTTCACGTAAAGTCATTGATATCGACCAATCCTTGGAGACGATGGAGTTAACCGCTTGGGCTTGCTGCTTTTTTGTGCGGACAAAAGACCTTGTCTCTTTATGTGAAGAACTGTTAAAGTGAAGTTTATTACTATGAACATGGTTGAAATATCGACTGTTTTATTTTCAACTCGTATTACGTGAAACTATGGTTATATATTGCCCGTGTTACAGACAGCTTAGCTGTCAATAAAACATCCAGTAACTATTGAGAACAGCAATTTACGACTAACGAATTTATGAACCTTTCAAATTGGATTCGATTATTTTCGGCCATTGTGTTGACATGTTAAATATTTGAATAAGGTTATTATTCATGAATTTGACGGTTTTAGATTTCGTTTTAAAAGCTCTGATAATAAAAACTATTTAATAAAGTCTCAGTGTGTAGTTTGTGGTGTTAGTTTATGGGACCGTCTCGAGATGAATAGAATATTGAATTTCTCAACCTTGTTGCTGGATACACAGTAACCCGTAGAACGGCCAGTTAAAGAAACACCAGAGAGAGAGAGAGAGAGAGAGAGAGAGAGAGAGGGGGTTAACGCCCACTCGACACAAAGGTTCAATTTCATTTCAATAATTCGCTAACGCGTAGGGATCTTTAGCAGTGGTAGGAAATTGAGTACCGGAGAAAACCCATGAGGTTGGTCAGGCGACCCTACTTCTTGTCCCTTACAACCCGGGAATCACGGCAGTTGACTCAATGACAGACCTTATGATATAGCGCATCGCCCCCACCCTTACAGAAACACCAACATAACTAGTGTTCGACTGAAATGAAATGGGGTTTAATTTCCCACTTGTCTTCACCGACGGGGGAAATGAAGACGGTCTTGTGCAGGCCAAGTGTGCTATGAAGGTAGGGTTAAAGAAACGGCAACAACATGACTATTGTTGACTAAAATGGAATGGAGTTTCAAGTCCTGTTTTTGCACCAACCGGGAAAATTGAAGACTGGTCCCGAGTTCACAAAACATTCTCTGACTTAAGTCAAGAATTTACTCAAAGTTGTTCGCCTTATTGTAACTAAAATATAGACCTTTATAAAACTTTTGTTGGTTTAATGTATCAAATACCCTAATAAAAAAAAACTGTATGCAAAGTTTTGTGTTTCTGGATCAAAGATATTTCTTATAAACAGTGATTTAAAGTAGAGTAAATTCTCAACTTAAGTCTGAGAATGTTTTGTCAACTTCTCCTACGGTGTTGTTATGGTATATCCTTATTTCGAATTCCAACCGCCCAGGGTTCCCTTACGTCCCCGTGTACACGATACCTCCGTCTTTCGTCCCATCCGAAAAACTACACGCCATTTTTTAAAACTGTATCAATGACAACCCCAATACTCGGGCACAACTGAGACCGGACCCGGAATCAGAAACCAAATCAATACATTACATCCATTGAAAATGAAAATAATATTTTTTGACCCAGACCGACAAATCTACCCATTAATAAAAATAACTACCAAATAGCAGCTAAAACATGTTTTACATCTGAAAACTGTAAACGATATGTACGAGTCTGGGCAGTGGGCCAAGTTTTTTAAAATCCAAAACTATGAGACTAGACACTATATGTAGTATAAGTACTGTATGTGATACGGGTAATTTGGGGGTAATGGGCCAAGTTCTTGAAAATGCAAGACTAGGTACTATAACATGTTTTATAAGATGGTTTATACTGGCAGTATTGAATGAAGGTTTTCAAAGAGCAGCGACTATAAGATTTAAAAGTAGAAGAGATAAATTGTTAACTAAACAACGGTTAATGTGATTTTGCGAGACAAGACAAGACACCACCTAAACGTTAATGTATATCCACAAATTGTTATGGTCGCCACAAATAGATTGGAGATAAATTGGTCTGTGAAAACTATCATCGCAGATCTTGTTCGATCAGTGGCATTTACTTCCTGTTAATAGACGTACAGCGGGTCACTATTCCAGAGCACCGAATCTCCTTGTATACAACACGTCATCGCTTTCATCACGTGATTTGAAATAGTACAGAGCGACCTAGCCCACTCTGCAGCTATAATTCTACACTTTTTAGCTTAAAGGGGCTAAATCACTAATATTTAAGACCTAGAAATTGACCCTAATGGGTCGCTGAGCATATAATAATGTAATATGATTGTATGTAAACTGATTCTAATTTCAAACCAGCTATATGTCCAGCAAAGTTCGGCATGAGTCTCAATCGAATGACATGGCGTCACACTTTAATATTAATACTAAATACGCATGCCCGATTGCCAGAATTACTTTACTTTTTACATAAACTTCATATATAATTTTTGTATAGTGGGGTTCTGTGTGATATAGTAGTATTTTGACAGATTCCCATGTAAGACGTCTATGTAATGGCCACTTGTGGTTACATTTACAATAAACCCATCTCGATTAATTATTGGGTGGTATTAATTGGTCAGTTCACATTTAGTACGCTAACGAAGTACAGGTACGGGACTCTGCATAACTTTGAGAGAGAGAGAGAGAGAAAGAGAGAGAGAGAGAGAGAGAGAGGGGGGGATTAAAGCCCACTCGACACAAACTAGGTCAGTTCGGAACTAACTAAACTAGCAGTAGGAGGAAACCGGAGGACCCGGCGAAAACCACGATATTACAGCGGGGGAAAATAAAAACCAATGCGCATGCGTTAATCATTCGGTCTTTTACTAGTGTTATTGTATTGGGTTAGGCCTTGGATACTGAACTCGATTATATAATGTAAATATGACAAACAATGATTTGATTTCATTCACAAATAATATCATGCCTAGAATCATCTTCAGTTCTTAATGAGAACCTTACCAGCAGCCAACAACTAGTTTTGTGTAGTTTGAAATCTGACAAGACTCGTATCAAAAAGTTTGCCAGGGGCCAACAACCAGTTTGATGTTGTTTGCAATCTGACTTGACCCGTATTGAAAATCTAAACGGACGTAAATGAATATTGAAGGATTATTTATTGAATAAATATATCTGAAACTAGGAATAACATAAGTACGATTGACAACCGAGAATTAATGATCTGTAGTCTCGATCGATACAATACAAACACTCCCGTACAAGCAATCTATACAGACAATAGGATGTAGCCTCTTATGTCACGTACTTGAATACTGCCAGTAACACGTTCGGTAATGGAAAAGCCGAGTATTATCAAACTAATAGAAATATTCAACATGTTTTTGTTGAATTTATCGGACGTGTTGTCTATAACAAGACAATATAACAAATTACAAAGAGTTGCAATTTTGGGGTAAAAGTGTGATGTGAGTTAATTTGGTGAAGGTTAAATAGAGTAAAAGGGTTAAATGTGTAAAGTGAGTGAATTTGGCGAGGGTTAAAAAGAGTGAAAGGGTTTAATGTGTAATGTGAGTTAATTTGGTGGGGGTTAAATAGAGTAAAAGGGTTAAAGGTGTATTGAGATTGAATTTGGCGAGGGTTAAACAGTCATAGGGTTAAATGTGTAATGTAAGTGAACTTGGCGAGGGTTAAAAGAGTAAAAGGATTAAATGTCTTATGTGTAATAATTTGGCGAGGGGTAACGAAATGAAGAGGGTAAAGGTGTAATGTGTGTAAATTATGTAAGGGGTAACGGAATGAAGAGGGTAAAGGGGTAATGTGAGTAAATTATGTAAGGGGTAACGGAATGAGGTGGGTAAAGGGGTAATGTGAGCAAATTATGTAAGGGGTAACGGAATGGGGTGAGTAAAGATGTAATGTGAGTAAATTGTGTAAGGGGTAACGGAATGAGGTGAGTAAAGGTGTAATGTGAGCAAATTATGTAAGGGGTAACGGAATGAGGTGAGTAAAGGTGTAATGTGAGTAAATTATGTAAGGGGTAACGGAATGAAGGGGATACAGGTGTAATATGAGTAAATTATGTAAGGGGTAACGGAATGAGGTGAGTAAAGGTGTAATGTGAGTAAATTATGTAAGGGGTAACGGAATGAAGGGGGTACAGGTGTAATATGAGTAAATTATGTAAGGGGTAACGGAATGAGGTGAGTAAAGGTGTAATGTGAGTAAATTATGTAAGGGGTAACGGAATGAAGGGGGTACAGGTGTAATATGAGTAAATTATGTAAGGGGTAACGGAATGAGGTGAGTAAAGGTGTAATGTGAGTAAATTATGTAAGGGGTAACGGAATGAAGGGGGTACAGGTGTAATATGAGTAAATTATGTAAGGGGTAACGGAATGAGGTGAGTAAAGGTGTAATGTGAGCAAATTATGTAAGGGGTAACGGAATGAGGTGAGTAAAGGTGTAATGTGAGTAAATTATGTAAGGGGTAACGGAATGAAGGGGATACAGGTGTAATATGAGTAAATTATGTAAGGGGTAACGGAATGAGGTGAGTAAAGGTGTAATGTGAGTAAATTATGTAAGGGGTAACGGAATGAAGGGGGTACAGGTGTAATATGAGTAAATTATGTAAGGGGTAACGGAATGAGGTGAGTAAAGGTGTAATGTGAGTAAATTATGTAAGGGGTAACGGAATGAAGGGGGTACAGGTGTAATATGAGTAAATTATGTAAGGGGTAACGGAATGAGGTGAGTAAAGGTGTAATGTGGGTAGTAAGGGGTAACGGAATGATATGAATAAAGGTGTAATGGGAATACTGATTCCGTTTTATAGCTACTGGGTAACTTTTGATATTGGTGGTAGTGTGTCTCAGTGTTCTTGTGTGCGTGTGTGGAAGGAGTGAGTGTCTACATGGACTTTTTAGGTTCATATCTCGGTGGGTTTGTTTTCAGCGGGATCAGCTAGTACCCACTTTAAAGGGTCCTTGCGCGCCAGCACATCGCGTCAATAAAAACCTATCTTATATCAGTCTAGAAAATCATTGGGTTAATATCCATAACATAACCTAGGTTATTTTGATATGTGCTTTATTTTTGTATATTTTCATTTCAATATTTAGGTTGTCCATAGGGCTTTTTAGCAAGGGAAGGAACCCGAAGAACAAAGAGACCAAAGCGTGTTATCGATGAAAGACCATAGTGCATGCGTAAGACCAAACATTTTTTTAAAAAAAAGTATTACACTATTTTGCCTATAACGGTTTTTAGGACTTCGAATTTTGTCTAATGGTTTAGATTGTTCGTACTTAGTTTTATTTCAATTATATTAATTTTGGTTTTCGCTTTACCGGTTTACCCGAAAAGTGTGATTGCCCAGGCCCCGAGTTCACAAAGCATTCTCAGACTTAAGTTGAGAATTTACTCAAATTTGTTCACCTTATTTTAACTAAAATATGGTCCGTTATGAAACTGTTGATGTTTTAATGTATCAAATACATCAATATGAAACTATGTGCAAATTTTTGTGTTTCTGGATTAAAGATATATCTCAAAAACCCTGATTGAAAGTTGAGTAAATTCTCAACTTAAGTCTGAGAATGCTTCGTGAACTTGGGGCATGATTGTTTTTTTAAGGGGAGGGAGGCAGTTTTCCCACACCCAGGACTCGTACGCCTAAAAGAAAAAGTAACATAATTTACATACGATAATAGGAAACCGCGGGGTAAATAACAATTCCATTACCATTGTATTTTACCGTTAGCCATTAATTTGTTCAAGAAACAACACTTTGTCCTTGACTTATAAACGGAAATACTCAAGAAAATACCGTGGGCTATATTACACATGTTAGTTCTGCGACTTATAAAACCCGTTGCTGATTCTAGAACACATGAGCATGAAAGGTTAATAGATAGTGAACACAGAGAGGATTATAATGGTGTCTTGGTGTCATACATGACGTTTAAACCTCAGCTATAGTTTGTTCTTCTAAATCATCGTCTTCACTATCTCACAGACAATACCAAGCCAGTGTATTGATCTAATGAGAAAGATATTTGGTTGAATAAGTAGTCATTTATTTGATTTTAATAGAATAATCATTTAAAACAGTGTGCCATGTCACCATTTATATTTTAAAAAATGAAATTAAATGGAGTGTAAGGCCCTCCTGTTCCGGGCAAATGAAAAAATGAAATGAAATGGAGTTTAACGTCTTACTGTTCTGCTCTTATACTGGGCTAATGAAGACGGACACACGCCATACAGTGTTCCATGAGGGAAGTTTTGCGCGGACTATTCTTATATCGAATTCCAACTGTCAGGGATCTTTTACGTGCACGTCAATATGTACACGGGACCTCGGTTTTGCGTTCCATTCGAACGACTAGAGAGCTGTCCTTGTCAGGTCCTCCGTCCTGCATCACCGACAAGGGGGTGGGCACGCCAGGAAATCTGGGTGAACTTTCTTGGCCTATGCTGGGATCGAACAGCTAGCGATACAACGTATGCTAGTTTGTAATATCATATTTGAATATTTTACAAGTGGAATTCGAAAGTTGCCCTCTGGGTTCGAGTATGAATCCTTACATTGAGATATTACTATAAGAATGTTAACAGGCGTGGTGTTACAGAAACAAAAAACTCTTGCCCTAATTTCAACAAGCGACACACTTAATCTGTTGACGTCATTGAAAGTGTGATCGGTGGTATAAACGTGGTCTTACAACTCAAGAGTGACTTATGTGTGGAAGAATGAACTGTTGGGTTAATTGATCGAGTTTGATACAACGACTAAATCTTACTAGTGTCTTGTTGATGGTAAATACTATACGTGGTATATATCAGAAAACTGACTAACACTTGATCATTTTCACACCAGCTTACAAAAACAAGCTGAAGAGCTTTTGATTGGCAGTTCTTTTATCTCGGTCAAATTGATATTTTAGATCTATCCACAGATTAAATAGAGACTATTATAAAATACAATACAATATAATTGACCGGAAGTGGGGCAAACTGATGACAAGTAAATAGTCGCTACTATAACTGTCAGGGATGACGTCGGGCATCAGCACGACTTAAAGTAGCTAAGTCTCTAACTCAACATCATCGAAACTCTTCGACGTTGAAAACACAAATTATTTATCAATTTAAATCAACATTGATGGTGTGGTCTTACCAGGAAAAGATGGGCTTCTGATATCAAATATTTAAGACGAAATGATGTTTTTATCATTGGTACACGAATCGTGTAACATACGACTCATTTTAGCTAGGGATCCAAAGAACAAGGCTATGTATACTCCACATTACAGCCCAAACGGTGAGCATGCCCAATAAATAACCAGACGCTATATATATATATATATTGTGATTCGATTGAGACTTCTGGTGTACTTCGCCAAACATAACTGATTTGATATTAGAGTAAAAACGGAAACGATTGAATGTAAATCCGTTTATATACATTCATATTATATTATTATATGGCTTGCGACCCATTTGTGTCAATTTCTAGGCCCAAAATATTAGCGATTTAGCTCCTTTAATATGATCTCAATGTTAACTATATTGCCTCCGCAAATTAAATCTAAAACATATTTTTCAAATTATTAAGAAAAGACCACTGGATATTAGATTAATTTTAGTGCTTAACCAATCAAAATTGAAGTATTTACTAAAATTTGGATTTTATCTTTAGTTATGATTTCTAGAAACAAGGCCCAGTTCTCCAGGGGCCAGTTCTCCAAGGGCCAGTTTGTGTTACGACGTCCAATATAAACAATGGATGTGTTATTGATGTCGTGGGGGTTGGGATGGCCTAGTGGTCTAGAGTGCCGCGCTTCGACCTCTAGCTGACCGGTCACCTCTGGCTTGCGGCTGTGGTTTCGAGCCCTGGTGTGAGCGTATGTGGCATGGATATAGGGGCGCCTTCTCAACCTCGTGGGTTTCCTCCGGTTTCCTCCCACTGCTAAAGACCCCTACGCGCAAGCGAATTATTGAAATAAAGTTAAACCATATGTTAGTCCCGAAATGACCTAGTTTGTGTTGAGTGGACGTTAAACCCCATTTCTCTCTCTCTCTATTGATGTCGTAGGATGTGGCGTCACATTGTACAGAGTTAAAAGAAGACATGCGCATGGGGCGGGATGTAGACTCCTGTATTTGTGATATTTTTCAAAAGATACATTTTCATCGATCCAGGCAGATTGCATAAAGATCTCGCTGTCTATTAATGTCGACAATTCTACAATTTTTTTTTTTTTCAAAAAAACGAAATCTCGCTTTTAAAAGCCGAAGTAACATATAAAATATCAATCTGAACTCACGATATGTCGTATATCTGGTCAAATGGGTATTGGGTGGATATTGGTAGCGTTTTGCATTTTGGAGAATTTGCAGACTGATCGATAGATAGAACAGTCAGCTTAATTTTCAATAAACAAGCCAGGTTTGAACATACTAATGCAGAAGCAGAGTTATAATTTGTCTCGACCAATGAAATCGTTTAGAACTTTTAAGTTAAAACCCAGTGAAGGCATAGTAACAAAAACCAAAAGTCTCTACTTATGTCTGTTTTAGACGTAAATTGTTACCGGGGATTGCAATTTTCACAGCTGACTTGGAAATTAAAGATTTGATAACTACACATTTGAGAATATTGTCAGAAACCAGAGATAGTCTACAAGCGATAACGTTACACTTGTCCCTTGGTACAATAGGTTAAATGTGCACGAGACAGTTGAGGGAATTCACGTAAATATCTAACATATGAATGGAGTCGTTGAATTCTAATAGTAATGACACTATCACCATCATTCGATTGTCGAGGGGTGACCGAGTGTTCTAACGCTTCTTCTGAATAATCACGTAGGTTTAATCTCTGGGTTACTGCTTCTAATTCCTACCATTATCAACGCCTACACATATAACAGATAGCGAACTCGCCACGTGAGAATAACTCCATTAATGAAAATGTTAACATGTGTCTAATTACAATCTGTATCTATAAATAATGTATAAATGACGGCCATACAATTTGATTTTCAAAATTAATTACATTTAATTCCTTGACGAATATGCTAAACCCCCTTTAATTCAATTACTAACTTGAATTGTTTGAAGTGTTGCAGAAAAAGTAATGTCTAAAGACAGCCAATTCATTCAAACTTATTCCAGTTCTAAATGCGACTTTATGGAACATAATGTTTAGTGAGTAATATGTGAACAGGTTTCTAGGTGTCATCTAAAACAGAATCAAGAAGTGCTGAAACCTGTTCCGCTAGTAGCCAGAAGAAAATAATGTTGTATATGTGAACTAAGGACAAAAATGTCGGGGTTGTGATTTCTCCTGAAAGAGATAATCATCTTCCGTCTGTTTATAATGGTTGATGAAGTTTTACATGCTAACCCAGCAGACAGATCATGCATGCACCCTCGGCAACGGCGTTGTCGGAGGAGCAAAATTCCCAAGGCACATTGTATGACACATGCCCGTCTTCATCAAACTAGTTGGGGTCGAAGAGTAAAGCCAGGCTGACACTTGCACGATTCCGTGGCACGCATTAGCACGACTCGAGTCAGCACGACACCGTCCGATTTGCGCAAACACGTCGTGCCAATGCGGGAAGTGTGTAAACAATGCGCAAACTATGCGTGAACTCGTCGTGCCTGTTCGTGTCAATGTGGACACTGATGGGCATGACAAAATCGTGGCCAAAAGTCGTGCAAGTGACAGCCTGGCTTAAGACGTTCAACTCCATTTTATTTTAGTTCATTCTTCACCCTACAACCCCATTAGCGCTATAGCGATCTGTATCGTCGATCGCTCTGCACATTAACACCCCAGTTTTCTAAATTATCTTGTACGTAAAATACTGGCGTCTGGAGAAGTCAGGGGTAATTTTAAACGTGGCAGTCTAGAAAACTAACATTTATTTTCTGATGGAAAGTGATAATGCCTCTTAATTATTGACAATATCATCGTCTCTCTTAAAATATTTTCACTGTCATTCTGAAAACTCTGAAATGTGGTCGTCTGTAGACGGAGATAAAAATAGTGTCTACAGACTATACAATTGTCCAAAGATGTAAGAAGATCGTCGTATGTGAAATCTGCATCACTGCATCGAGTCGTCGTGGCGTGTATAAACGACGTGTTGTCTACAGGAGCTCGTGATTTAATTTCCTTTAAAGCAAACATTGATTATTTATGGGTCGACTTTATCTTGACTCGACATAACAACTTCTAAATGTCATTCCTTCTTTATGTCTTCATCTCCGTTTTACTCCCCGTTTTTTTGTCTTTGATATATCTTTCCATTCATCTCGTTGTGACGTTTCATTTCTTATTGGCTTTTGTAAACTTGTCATTTCAGCAATGTGTGGCGTACACGTTTGATTTGTTAAGTTGGCATTTCAGCAATGTAGGGCACACACGTTTGTATCACCACAAACACAATGGATGGACTTTATATTCGAGAAACCCACGAGCTTTATCATCCTGCCATTACAGTAATGTATGGCACACCAGTTTCTAGTCCCACAAATCATGGTCTAAAATGACTCTGAACCATATCAAACTGCTGTGAGGTTGTGTAGTCAATTGGCCCATAAGAATGATCATCTTGACAACATGCACACCAAACACTGTGGATGAGACAAACAAGGCGCCCCCACTAAAACAAAATTAACAACCTTTAAATTATAAAATAATACACTTGATTATGATCACACAGTAATGCCTTTAAGGCACTGATCAGTCGGTGGGTTTTACGGGCAACCACACGCCATTGGGTACCAAGTTCGCTTACCCTGATCCAAACATTTTTATATCACTTATGTGGAGGCTATGGGGTGCCACCATAGGCGCGGATTCAAGGGAGGGGCACCAGGAGCAAATGCCCCACCTTAAAAATCTGCCGCCCCTGAAATATGGTACCTCTGAAGAAAATCGTCCATTTAAAATAGAAAATCGATCGCCGCTCCGCGCTCAGTAACTTGGGTGTTATATTGGCGCCCCATCCCTCTGCTGCACCCCCGCATTTAAGATGAATACATACGGCCCTGTTTTAGTCCAGAAACACAGAGGCGTTGTCATATTGCCATGTCAGTAATTGTGTTTTCGAATGCACAAACAAAAGATTCATCTATGCAATTTGGCAGAATAATGCACTTTTACTGGAATATTTTGCGAGCAAAATGGGTCAAATTTGTGAAAAATGATAATCAAATAATGAAAATTGTCCTAACACGGGATGGATGTACATGCAGATCACCACCTACATGAATCAAACAAAACCCATTCTAATACATTACATTATCAACAGATACAGCGTCAGGGATATTTATCTCCCGCCAAATACTCAACACAGATTTATCATTCTCGACAATCGTAGCTATCGGTGTAAACGTTCTTCGTACATCCAGTGTTATTACATCTCAGGAAGAACATCAATCACTGTTGACGTTATCTTAATAACTGTGATCTCGACTATAGCTTCGTACATTAGGTGTCATTACTTCCTGAGAAACCTATAAATCTATTTTAGTAGTGACGTTATCTAAATCGAGGATAGATAGCTTCGCTCTTCCAGATTTATAATTTATGTATAGCTTTAAATCACCCAGGTGTTGAAGCCACGAGAGTACGCATGGACGGTAAGCGAAATCAGCTGAAGTTTTCCGACATCAATGACCAGCGACGTTATTGTTAACGACATCGACATAGCTTTTAAGCTAGCTCAAGGCTGCCAAATAAATCGTGTTGACGGAACTTTAACGGAAAATTCCATTCGCGCCGCATAAGCTGGCAAATGCCTAGCCAGATACGTATAAACGAGGCATATTAAATATCCTATTTTATTATGAATCCATAGGGTTAATGGAGACGCCATGCTAAGGCCAGTCAGGTTGGGGATCTAACACATTACTTATGCAGCTAATCATTACTCACTCAGCTAAACATGGGTCACTCAGGTAACATTACACAATGAGCAAACACAGCGCTCAGCTAAACATTAGTCAATCAAGTAAACATTACTCACTGAGCAAACATTGCTCCCTCAGCTAAACTTTACTGATTCAGCTAAACAGTAGTAAATTAGATACGTTTATTCATCATTTGGGTAAAAAAATAAACTTTCGCTAGACATCACAATGTTGGCGATTTCGAGCGTCTTTTCAAAGATTTGTTTAGATGATTAACCAAGTTCTGAAGAGTCAGCATTTCCCTAACTAATTATTCAAATTCAAATTAAGTGCATAAGGGGTGTGAACAATCGCTGTTAAATCAAGATATGTGTTATTGCCGATGTTAACTATGTTTAAATATAAAACGATTCTCATTTAGATGTATATCTAACCACATTATAGACTGATCGACATATAGATATGTTTGGTTTAAAGCTCGTGTCTTCTTTCAAATGTTTTAGACTAGGTTCTCACTTATCCATAAGCGGCATATTGAGGCTCACAAGAGACGTCTGTTTTGTCGGTCGTGTGGAACTTAAAACCGGTTTCCACACAAAAGAACCCTTTTCAGTTGGAATTAAAATAGGAATCGACAGAAACTACAGACCCTGCCCCATTGCATTGCGCAAGTAACCATAGAAATGACAATTACAGTGTGTTGGTTGCAAACTGACCGACATGTGGTGTTCACTGTACGCTACAGGTTGTTGGCCTACCTGCAGTTTTACTTGGGAGGTTTTTCTAAAGATAAGTAAGCACGTCTATGGCATCATAGCTACAAGGTGTAAGCAATGCTCCACTGGTCCATCTAGGCGTTTCAGTCAATGAACGGACCATATATTCTTAACCCCCGTATTGTGAACGCGACCCCAGTACTAACTGGTCAATGTTTGTGCTGATATAATGCAACCGTTGATTGTACAGTGAATTATATTAAGGATAAATTGCACCTTTACACCACGACCAGCAATAAACCAAGAGAAACACGACAAGTCTCTATTATCTAACATCGATTAACAGTCAATGAAGAGATTTTAATTCTACTAACATTATTCTCTTCCATCTAGTTGTGGCTATTGAACTACACATCAATTTTACTGGTTATTTTGACATTGAATAAACAACACCTACGTGATGGTAAACGACACATAAAAAACTATGGGTTTCAACTTCCGTCATGCAATCTTACTAATACTTCCCACTGCAAGGACGGGTGGATTACCAAAATGTCTGATGCGGGAATATGCCATCTATTCAAGCTTAGTCGTTTTGCTGTCCGGTCTGTACGTTAAAAGGAGTGGAGTCACCTGGCTAACCCCGTGGGTTTTCTCCGGGTTCCAACTACAGACTCCTACGCAAAAGCAAAGTCCTGACTTAGTCTGTTTTGATTAGACGTTAAACCCCATTTCACTCACAATCTTACCACAGATCGGATTTATATAGGAGGATCAAATGTCTCTTAATGTTTCGGAACGCGGTCAGCAGGCGTTTATAATTATCATGGTATTACAATGACAATATGTAGACACTAGAGAATTCAGATGAGTATTACTTAGCTTAAATTAATGCTAGGTGTCGTGCACAACGATGGTATAATGCCATAAAGAAGCGTTACTGTTACCATGAAGTGTTATCTGGGATGTAATTCAGATTTCTATACAGATAACATATCGAAATACTTGTAGAGTTTTTATTCACATTTTTCTAATACATATCTTGAAGAACAGAATAACCAAGTTAGGTTGCAGTCAGTGTAATGTCCATTTTCCGTGTACGCGTTAACGTCGATGAAAATGTCGGTCTAAATCAAATGTAATGAGAACGTGTCCATATATTCAGTGAAAACGCATCCAAAAAGCGCACATGAAATTGCGGGCTTTACGCTTTAGTACAGAACATTGACGGAATAGGGAGTTCAGTCTCGTGCGCGGCGCACTGAATCACGTGATTATCATATCAGGCACATTCCCATATGACCAAACAAGGAGAAGTTTTACCAGTTACATGTATAGACACATTTAATGTAACGGTTACAAGTCTGTATCCGTGATGAAAACTGTGATATGTAAAAACTGCTTCCATTTTTCCGTCAAAAATGTTTGCTATCATTAACTAAAGTGAAAGTAAACAAATGCAGTGTGTTTCAAATTAATGCATCTACGCAAAACTTCGTGATCTAATTTTAGTAGTACCGTCGAATTATCCAATAAGTGGCGTAAACTCAATTTCTAAATGATGTACGCATATCCACATTCCACAAGATGGGAGAATCACGTTCCCCGTTAAATCTGCAAATGTTCACAATAAAAGTATTTAAACCCCACATAAATGATAATTAATTTATCAATGATTGTTAAGCTAGTGAATATATGAAATGAAAAGAAGGTTCTGCTACGGCTGGGCGTATAAAGACGGGCATACGCCATGTATTATGCTACCGGATAGCGGCGCTACGGCCTAGTCTTATATCAAATTCCAGCTGTAAAAGGTTCGTTTACATGCACACCGGAGGTGGGGGGGAATGGTTAGCACGTGCGTACTGTATCATAAATCCTGTCATTGAGTGGTTTCAAATCCCCGATTGTACGTGACAAGTAGGGTCGCCTGTCCAACTTCGTGGGTTTTCTCCGGGTCCTCCGGTTTCTCCCATTGCTAAAGACCCCTACGCGAATTAATGAAATAAAATTAAACCATATGTTAGTCTTGAAATGACCTAATTTGTGTCGAGTGGACGTTAAACCCCTCTCTCGACCACCGTATGATCTTTCTGGCCCGACACCGGGGTAGAACACGGGACCTCCAGGTTAGCGAGACAACATCAACTCACTGAGCCCCCGTGGTTCCCCTGGCGACTTTAACAAGTCGTTGGTTATTAAAATATCACTACGCAATCAAGACAACGACAACAGAAGAAACATTGAAAGCTTTGTAGATCTTTGCTGGTCGGTAATTTTCCTTAATCTGACCAGTCGGCTGCATGGATGGTGAGAATGAGACTGTATACATCATTTTAAACCAAATGGATTACCCAACGCTGAAATACATTATATCTTTTGGCTGTCAATTACCGAGACATAGAAATACTGTGTTAACTGTCAATTTATCGAATCATATAGCAATACAGTAATATTGAGGTGCTAACTTGAAGATCCAACAACAATTTATCGCTGAGATACATACCGCTGTTAAATAGAGTTCAACGAATACTCCCACAAAACCATTGGTCTAAAACAAACATCTATACGTTAGTTATAATTAAATATTTTACATTAATAATCAATTGGCATACGACAACCCAATATTTATATTAAATTTACAAATTACTCATATTTGTTTGACTCGTCGTGTGAAAAGAGGAATTTCACGCTTCCTGGTTCTACAAGCAATCCAGAGACTAAATTATATTCAAAGTTGTAACTGTCCTGGAGCGTACAATTGTGCCTCGCTTCGGTAGCTATGGTAATTAAATTAGGCACCGTCCAGATAAATACAATTTCAGGAATTCCTATGATGTTGTTAATATGTGATCAAACGGGCTATTGAAAATTAATTATTCTTTTATAAGATCGATGGGTAGCCTCGACGGCTGGGTCCCCTACTTAGATAAATGGCCCATGTACCAGCTTCGATCATTCCAATGTTTAATGTATTCTCGTTAAATATTGTTAAATTTGTTTTGTTTAGTTTTTTGTGTTTCATTTTGCAATATAACTACAAAATATATATTTTATTTCGTTGCCAATTATCCCGTATCTGTGAAGTCTGATTTGAGACTCCATGGGAAGGTGGAACGCACCTTTTTATTGACTGGCTCATGGGATCAAGTGATCTTAAATATGTATAGTGCAACAATAAACGACATTCGATTTAAATGGCCCGTTGGCGGTAAATATTCCGTCGTTCTTCTCTACATATAATAAATTGATTTCCTTTTGTAGATGAAACGATTCGCCGAATATTCCGAAAGTCTGTAAATTGATTTTCTGTTTCTAAGATAACCGGTAGAAGATTCCGAAACGGCTTAATCTTACAGAATCAACAAATTAGTTTGATTAATTACATTGATGGATGTTTGTTTACAGTAAAGAGTCGATCTGTGCGTAAGGATCATGTGGTGTCCAGGTTCATCACATTCCTTCAGCCATTAAATCGATTTTCTGTGTGAATAAGATGGTCAGTCGAAGATTAAATGGGCAATAGCGCCCTAGATGTCTTCCCGGTTGATATAACAATACTTTTCCATTTGATGTGATTGGACTACAACAGTGCTTCTCAACTTTTTTAGCGAACATCACACCTTGAACATCCGAAAATATAGCGGCACACAAAAATAGATATATATGACAAAAAGAAAAGTCCATGGCAAGAAGACGAAATACAACTGTAGTCATAAATTTCTCAAGTTAAACACAGCTATGAACTTCAGTATACACCAGTGAATACTCAATCGGGATCACATAGTTTTTCGAATTTTCTTACTGTGTCGTTCAAAATTCCGCGCGGCACACTTAGGCAGATTTCCCGGGGCATATTGGTTAGGAATCAGTAGACTGCAATTACGTTGTACATATGTCTGATTTTAAAGTTATATAAAATTTGAGAAAAAAATCTCCGTGCCAGTTAATTATCAATCTTCGAGGAACACTAATATTTTAGTGTTTTTTAAGCTGTTTTAAACAAGGACTCACACAAGATATCCTACTCAACAGTGGTAAATGCTTAGGTTTGTGGTTCTATCTATATTAAATATCGTCAAGCTACAGCAAAAATTGCCGTAAGTAATTATTTTGGAAAATAAATACGGTCGACATAAATAAATATCAGAATTGGTTGTAGTGTAAGCCTCAGTGATAACTGGCTGGTGTGAAATATTACGGAGTATTTGGTTTACCTGAACGATATGATAATTTTCACAATTAATGATATCGTTAAAAAGGCGATCAATATGTGCGGGTCACCAAAACATTGAACTAAATCTACCCAAGATGGGGTGTTCTAGGTATGATCTGGTGTTCAAATGTCCAGGAACAGTTGATCACATCATAATAAAGGTTTAAGTCGGGATTTGGAAGAGGGCTTCTCTTTTGCATAATCCCTTTGAATTATCAATGGCTTAACACTACTAGACAAACATTCCAAAACACACAAATTCTGACATATCAGGATGTCGTGTTTGTCTAGCCGTTCGGATGGAACAAAAAATAGAGGACCATCCTTGTTCACATTGACTGGCACGTAAAAGAGACCTTGGCAGTTTAAAATTGAAGCAGTCGGGTCGGTGTCTTCTAAGGAACAACATCTAGCCGTTCAGATGGGACAAAAATAAAAACGATGCCTTATACACGGAGAGGACTACTGACAGTTGCAATCCGATGAACACATCGCTCTCCGGTTACTCTTTCCCTAATAGCTAACTGCATGTCCGTCGTCATTAGTCCCTTTTCCTAAGTCCATTACCTTATGGAAATCTATAAAAATTATTCGAAGTCCGAAATCTTGTTGAATTTATTTAGTCGAGCTTAGTACTTTATTTGTTAAAATCCAATTCCACACAAACACCCCAAACCTTGCCATATATTATTAGCCCGGTTCATACAGAAAAGTTCGACCCAAAAAGCTTAAAAATAGTCATTGAAATGTCTTGGTTCTATCCCATTTCATTTATATCACATTGCAGCTTTAATAGTCTGAAGTCTAAAATGTGCTGTTAAATTGTATTCTTATGTTTCCTAGGAATAAAAAAGCTTATAATTAACCTATGAATATTAACTCAACCCAAACCACATCACAACTTTTTTTCACAATGAACATTTACGTGGTGACATATACCTCTTTAGGTTAGAATATCCATGATAAATAAAGAACCATTATTTAATACCAGTTCCTGAAAATTCCCCAAACAACGAATAATCGCGCATGGTGTAAAGATACAATGGTGGGAAAGATACAATGGCGTCAAATCATCTACCGATGTAAAACCTTACCAAATATCCTTGGCGCCTGGTGAGCTATGGGGAGTTGACCTAGCATAAAATAATATTTATTCTATCTGCTGCGTGAAACCACGCGGGATTTGTTAACTGAACTAGAAGTGTTGTTAGATAATTGCTCTTCGTACCTCAAATGGCACTCGTGTCAGAAACAACGCTCATTGGCTATTGACGCACGTTCTTGGTGGAATTATGACGTTGGTCGAGTGCTATTGCAGGTCAGCATATCACGTGATGTTAATGACGATAATTCATTAAAGGTTGTTGTCGTAAGTAGTTATGTGACAAGGTCAACATTTAGTAAGACAGTGAGCGATAGAGAGGAAAGAGAGAGTACATTTATATTACAGTTGTTCGAAGGCGTTTCTTAGTGAGAGGACACGAGAAAACCCACTATGTTACCTATGACTGAACCTAACCTAAGCAAATGTTTTGTGAAACCTCCCCATGACCACCAACACTTACACTGTCGCATCAGTTACGATGTAAGCTTCAGTAGGTATATTATGCCACAATTCCAGATGTCAGTGCCTTGGTTACACGTTCGAACATGATGCTTGTTGAGAGTCGAATCTTCGAAAATTGATGACTGCATATCGTTTCTCCAGCCTCTCTAATTGTAACGAAATCGGTAGGATGGTGCAAGTACACACATTTCGTAAACATTAAAGCATGAATATAAATAAAATAAAACCAAGTACGAACAATCCAAACCATTAGTCAAAATTCAAAGTCCTGAAAAAACGGTCGAGGCCAATAATATAATCAGTAAATGGACTGTTCACCGTGTACAAAATACACGACAAACAGTGGTAACAGGTGTCCGGAAGAGTAAGCTTACCCTGTCTGGCGCCACACGCGCTATAGCCACATCACAACCATTAAACAATAATGTACCCTGTGTCCTGTCCTTAGATCCGTGACATTGCTAAAAAAAACATGTAGATCAATCTTGCGAAACCAATTGAACATGAACAAACATAAAAGTTTCTTAATTGGATTGTGAAAAAAAATATAGGCCACCCAATTAAAGCAATAAGAACATTGATGTTTAAAATTGAACTACTTATTAAAAACAATGTCTTATACTAATCAATTAATGTTCTCATCTGTATTTTTAAAATAATGATGTCTTTACCAGGGCGTAATCAATACATTCCTCTTATTCAACATTCACATTATCCATGTCTATTTACTTAAAATAAATCACTAAACCAATCTTTAAAAATACCAAAACAAGAAATTAAAATTGTTTTAACATCTTGCCGTACTGCACCAACATTCACATTACCGATGAACATATTCTTAAAATAAATTACTAAAATAATCTTTAAAAATATCAGAACAATCAATTAAATTGGGTGTAACGTCTTACCCTTCTACATCAACGGAACGAACTAAATATAGACCTATAGTAAACTCTGCTTATAAGGCCACATGTACTCCTCGGCATCTCCCTTTGCAGTGCAGAACATCCGATATTCAACAAACTTCCTCCTATATGTATTCAAATATTTAATAGCGGTAAATAAATGAAGATTATACGTCCAGGCCTCCAGTTCACAAAGCATTCTCAGACTTAAGTTAAAGAATTTACTCAACTTCCAATCACTGTTCACGAGAAATAACTTTGTTCCAGAAAAACAAAACTTTGCACATACTTTCTGATTGATGTATTTGATACATTAAAACAACAAAAGCCTTATAAAGGGTTATTATTTTAGATGAAATACGGCAAACAGTATTGACTAAATTCTTAACTTTGTCAACTTGGATCCTAATCAGATGTACCACATTATTACTGCCAACCTTAAAGTGCCAATCCCGATAACTTTTTGGGGAATAAAACTGCTTAATTTTGTGTTAAAATCCTTTAAAATTCATAACCTAAGGCCCACCTACTAACCCGATATTTGTGATACGCCTGGAAATAACTTAAACCTGGCAGTCTTCATCTGGAAATGGAGAACATTTTATTATACAGTATCTGGATAAAACCAGACTTTTTTCTATAAAAAATAATACGTAGGTGAAATTTACCTTTTGTTATCAAGTACAGAGCATGGGTCATTCACTGTATGGACCTCTCAAGAAACAATAATCGATTATCAGGTCACCCAATGAAAAAATTGACCCGAAATCTTAAAAGGGTTACGTGTCCGGATAAGCAGTGTTGACGTTCACGCCCAAACGACTCAATAATTTGAGCTAAAATTTTGAGACAAGGTAAATACACCCGCCATGCCACTATATTTTGATCCATAAATTTCATAAATACTCGGACTTTAATTTTTGAGACTCTGTTCTTATCGGGATTGTCCCTTTAACTAATATGACGAAACCGTCAAGAACGGGCGTGCTCGTACGTAACCCTGTTCATTTTTACAGCATCGGGAATTCTAGCAAGCATTTGGTATTGATAGTGATGGATTCCAGTTGCAAGACATCCGCTAGCTGGGCGTGTCCCCAGTGTAGGCTGACTTACCAGTATATTATTGTATACCGTAGATTTAATCAAGGGAAATGGTTTGATGATATATTAATACTGACAGTTGATATAGAAAATATAGTAACTGTAACCTAGCTTGTCATAATTTGTTATCTCATATAAATAGAAACCCAGGAGAACATCTATTTTATATTATCGCACTGAACAATGTACTCGTTAGTGACTTAAAAGTATAGCTAATTTTCCTTACGAGCTTTCCGTTGGCTTACAAGGGCGAGTATGTTTGTGTGGGTGTGTGTGTGTGTGGATGAAGGGGGTGGGGGGTGGGGGCTAGGGAGCCTCTATATTTATATTATCGCACTGAACAATGTATTCGTTGATGCCTTATAGCTAATTTTCATTACGACATTTCCGTTGGCCTGCACGGGCGTGTATGTGTGGAGTGGGTGTGTCGTTATCTACTATTGTTAGAGAAGTAAGAACGGAACAGAAAGATAATGACATTTGAAAATCTGTCAGCTGGAAGGACCACTCTCTTAATATGCCAATTAGAAGGGCGAAGTACTCTGTTTCGCTTAATGTTTGATGGCCCATAGTTCCACTTGCCCTCATGCACCCTGTGGGATAATCTGATTTAAGAAAAGGACGCTTAATGTCCACTTCCTATCGATATCCTAAAATGGGTTTATCCGCCGAAACACCGAGCGTTTTAATAATTGAGTTCATTCCTTAATTCCGCAAAGCTGCGTCTTGTACATTGAATTAGTTAATCAAAATCACTGCTGCTGTCAGCAGATAGACGAATGCGCCCAGACGTCAATACGATACTGTGAAAGTTATATTATAATTACTGTTATATAATTAAATAACGAACAGGCTTAACAACAACACGAACTTATGAATAAATAATCGCCGTATTACCGATTAGTCCTAATCCCCCTTAGTCGTATTACAGGGTGCATTAAAAGGTTCAATGGTCGTATTACAGGGTGCGTTAAAAGCTTCAGTGGTCGCATTACATAGTGTTTTCAAATGGTCGTATTACAGAATGCTTTCAAAGGTTCAATGGTCGTTTTACAGACATATTCCAGAAGCAATGCCCCGACAAATCTCTCTCTTTGGCCATGGCTGTATGTGGAACCAAACGTTGGGTGTTTGGCGGAGTGTGTCTATTTTTGTAGTCCACCAAATCTCTGTCGTCTTTCCATTGCTGAAGGTCGCAGTCGGATTCTATTCTGTTTGTTGAACCCACTGATATACCTTACACGACAGTCTTCGTATTAAAGATGGTGAATAAATTATTCAACTGATTCCACCCGATTGTTTACGTTTTAGCCGTTTTGTGTAGCCTCGTTTGTCTAAACGCAGATTCTACGTTGTAATCAATCGTACAAATACTTTAGTTGGTGTATTGCGATGAAATGTCGTTACCTTATCCTGTCTCATTATCATTAGCTACCTTATAGGTGAAGTTTAAAGATTGCGGTCAAATTCGACATTTGATTGGCCCCAGACCGGAAGTACCATATAGGATTACAAAGGCATAACATGGTCCAATAAGGTTCTATCTTTATGACCACTAGTTAATTTGGGTTATAATGTTATATTTTCATTACCTTTCGATAACATGGGTTCATAGGGTTCTATCTTAAAGTCATCCAAATATAAATCCATCATTACCACTAGGCGACATGGGTCCATAGGGTTCTATCTTAAAGTAATAAAAATATCAATCCATTTTTAATCATAACCCAATCAATAATTGACACGTCTGAAATCAAATTGGTTTCTTTTTACGGACGGTTATTCTTGTGTAACATCATGTATCAATTTATCGATGTAATATATTTTTTAGACTTGTTATGGGGATGTACGTGTTTCTATAAATAGAAATCGATCAGAGCTCGGGAAATGAAGATAGATATACAGAAGGTGTAAACATGGTGTTACCGCGCGAAAAGACGAGGTAATTTGTCGACCTGTAGAACTCAAGGTGTCATCGAGAGATTAATGACAGATGAACGAGAAAGATGACGAAATCAAAATGGGGGTTTCACGACCTATTATACGGTAGCACCGGGCTACAAAAGACGGGTGGTGTGCACCAAACTAGTTCAGGGTACAGGGAGTTTGGTCGTAAAGTAACGTTTTGGCGATAATTCACCTAACTCATACTGTCATTTGTTCCTTGACGTGCATGATTCGTCCCATGCTAACGACTTCGCGGTTCCTCAGACCTTCGTCACTTTATTGCTCAACGCCGGGATAACTTAATGTGGTCATACAAAGGGTCTGGGTCCGTTGACAGTATAATCAACCACATAAATAAATAAACTTTCGGTTACGCATGGGCAACAGAACTGTTTAGCTAAAGTCATGGTGACGACAAACTAGAATTAACAAAAAAACCCCATTAATTTGGTCCTTGAAGAGAGAAATTTTTCAATAAAAAATTTAAGAGGATTTGATCTTGAACAGGAAGTTTTACAAAATACTGTTGTGCAATATACTGACCAGCTTTACCACCATGGACCGAGATGAACCTTGGCTTGGTTCAGAATAATCATCTATGATAGTGTTGTCATACATGTGACAATGGAATAACTAGCAGAAGAATCACAAACAATGTTTTCCGGTGTTTATTTTCCGTTTTCGTCGTTATGATTTGCTACAGGACACAAAATGGAAAGTCTAGTAACATAAAAATAGGTTTTCTACGCGACACACATTGGGAAATCTATAGTAACATATATAAAATTCGGAATACATAATTAAGCATGGAGATATTGATCACACTGGCAGCAGGTGCCAGATAAACAATTTATAAAAATCTAGCTGTTATAAATTATATGTCATAGTTTAAATATTAATGCTCGCCTCGTAATGCGTTTCCTCTATTGATAGAAGGGCGATGTGTTGATGACACAGGAGGAAATTAAAGATGGCGGTCGAATATAAAACCCGGATGAAGGTGTTGATGCCCGGATGTTGCATTATGCATTACGAGGTATTGGATATTAGCTGATATATCATGTTGTTGTGTAACGTTATAATTAAAACATGAATATTTTAGTAGTTTGTCGATTCTCTGGAGACTGGTTACACTTGTAAACTGTCGAGTGATAAAACTACGAGATAAACTACACATCAGCCCTATAGACGTAGTTATAGTGCGTCTGTCATACAATGAACCGTTAAAATACAAAATATCGAATGATAGAAAATGAATTCGACAACACATTTTGGAAAGAGATTGTGATTAAAAGTCTGACTTTTCTGCACGAAATGGGCAAATCAAGAAGTGTACGACGAAGGGAAATGCTGCCAGGACAAGGCGCCACGGTTCTTTTACCAACCAATTAAGAATATCTAGGTACTTCCTTCCTCAAAGAACGGTCTAGTCGATCGGATGGGGAGCGCCACGTTCACGTTTGTTGATAAATACACTGTACCATGTTTTCAATCCGTACAAAACTTAATAACAATATTGCAACTAAACAGAATTCACGCAGCGAACATGACATTGGTCTTTTTATTCATATTCATTCTTTTAATTCGAATAACAATCGATCTTCTTCGTCTAGTCCCAGACCAATTTATATAACATCGCACAATAAAAACCACGTACACGGCATGGAGGGGAGCTCAATTATCAATTAGCTCACGTGGCGGACAATGACGTATGGAAGGAGTCCCAGGATGAATAAAAGAAGTCTTTGCATTAATAAGATGGCGTCCATCACAATGATTCAATAATTGTAACACTAACGTAACACTGGTCTGCCAATTTGCCCAATTGCTAGAGCTGCATCGTATGGCAAGCGGTTACATGTAACGCATAGGAATGCAATTGTGTTTCACTTCAATATATTGGTTGGGTGGTGCGCAATTCGAGGGTATGTTCTGCTGACTCGTCGTCCAGTTCAAACGGTCAGGGGTTCTTTAACAGACACGCAAATACTTTGCTCGGGTGGACTCCGTTAATATGGACTATACATGGCAAGGTTTGGGGGGCGTTTTGAAAAGTGGACCATGAAAAATTTGCTTGAACAATAATCAGTTATCCTATTATCTTGTAAAATGTGGGGAAAATATATTCTACAAAATTATATTCTGTAAAAAATCAAAAAAAAAAAAAAATCATTAATTTCTTCTCAGACCCCCTATATGTCTGTGTGGTACCACATTCCACAAGATTCTCGACTTAGAATAATTTTGATACAGTGTTTTTGGTTTGTGGTGTTATTTTTACCACGGTAGTTCCACAAGATAGTGGACTGAATTTTATTTTTCAAAAGTTTCCTCTCAGGCCCCCTATATTCCTGTGTGGTACTACATTCCATATGATTTTTGGACAGATAAAAAATTCATTTTTTTTTCAACAAATTTTCTCTCAGACCCTCTATATGCCTGTGAGGTACCACATTCCACAAGATTTTCGACTAAAAATAATTTTGATAGTGTTATGGGTCTGTGGTGTTTTTTTACCACAAGAAGAAATTTGGGAGAAAAAAATGATTTTTTTCTATGTCCAATATCTTGTAAAAAAACACCACAGACCCATAACACTATCAAAATTATTTTTAGTCGAAAATCTTGTGGAATGTGGTACCACACACACAGGCATATAGAGGGTCTGAGAAGGAATTTTGGAGGAAAAAAAATTTTTTTTCGAAGTCCAATATCTCTTGGAACTCTTGTGGTAAAAACACCACAGACCCATAACACTATCAAAATTATTCTAAGTCGAAAATCTTGTGGAATGTGGTACCACACAGGCATATAGGGCGCCTGAGAGAAAAATGTTTAAACAAAAATTCCAATATCTTGTGGAACTCTTGTGGTAAAAAACACCACAGATCCAAAACACTCTATGCATATTATTCTAAGTCGAAAATCTTGTGGAATGTATTTATTTTCAGAAACCCAATATCTTGTGGAACTGTTCTGGTGAAAAGTTCCACACAAATACCCCTCTCCCCAAACCTTGCCATAAATGGTTTTCGGCCAATGAAAAACGTTACGCGTATGGAGTTGATTCGCGTAGGTATGCAAACGAAAATGTTTTTTGTCTCATATATTGAATTTTCCACAATTGTTCGAGGCCTTGTGTATATTGTTAATTATGTAGAGTTTGTAGTATGTACTCAAATGCAATATTCTGTCTGATTTGTTGTACATCTACCAAAATATCGATTGCATCTTTGCCTGAACAGAGAAGTTCAAGGAGTAGCTATTATCGTACTCCGGTATGCGAAACCGTGTTAGAAGATAAGAATTCGCAAACGTAAACGAACATATGTTCGTTTTGGTGTTGGTTTTCGCACTGATGTGAAACGTCCCTAATGACTTCCAATCCGAACGTCTATGTAAACGTTACTGGCCAGTTCCGAACATTTCACTCCCGAAAAGTTAATTAAGGCCTGGCATGAACAGTAGAAAAAGCTCTTCTCGGTCTACCGAGGTCCCTATTCCATGCACGAGGCAGGGTATATTTACCCTTTCTACACAATACGGTACAACCTACTATTCTTTTGGAAAAAATCCGTAGTACAGACTTATAGCAACTACACCGATTCCTTCCATTTTATGGTGTTCACCACTGCCATCACATATTGACGTTTCCACCATACCGAATGATGCCTATTTCATTGTCTAAATTAATTATAGCTGTCAAATATTACATAATGTGGTAATATAATTTTTTGGTTAAATGGAATTTCCGTCTTAGTCATACACTACTTTGTCACAGTGACACGCTCCTTTAAATAAAATATAAGATTCCTTCATCTTGACGCCATGATGATGTTTCACCTAGATTTACACCATCAACTTATAAAAAAAATCGGGATTCATCAGGGTAGAAGTTACTACTGGAATGTACCCGCTTACATTTTTATTAATTGTGTGTCATTCCAACTTGACACTATCGGTTTTTATTCCGCAAATCGGAATTTTTTTTCAAATTGTAACAATTTGTTTACAAAATATCGGAAAAAAGACCTTAAGCCCCATTTCATTTTATTTCACCAAACATCCACAATATAGACATAACCCAGGGTGGTATCTACGGCGGCAAGCAAACCAATAAGCTGGTCTATCGCTTTAAACTTTCAATTTAAGGGTCATGCAGAATTGTCAGTGTTTTCCAAGGAGTTTAGCGGACACACGAGAAAGGGATGGATCCTATTATCTAAAATCAATTAAAATCAAGCCTCTTTAAAATCCGGGATCTGCTGTGCTCGCTTTAAACGTACTTAGTAGCTATGCTAGTTCTATGGTGTTCTTTCTAGTTAATAGCGTGACGATTGCTGCCTACAACAGACACATATGAACTCGGTATGTCCGTCACGCATCTGACTCCAATCGCTTGACAGAATCTATCAGTACTGGCACCGAACTTGTGCAATAAAAATACCAGTAAATCAATAGACTAATCATTAAAGTAAAACAGAGTTGAAATGAAATGGGGTGTAACGTCCAAGTGTTCTGCACCGACTGGGATAATAAAGATGGACAGACATCAGCTGTCGAAAAATTTTGAATTCATCAAGCTTCTTTGTTTGTGGCATTTATTTAAAAAGTATTTTATTTAAAAAAACTGTATCGGGTGGTTCAGCCTAGGCCCCTATATACGCTATTTTCAAAAATATGAAGTCACTCATTAAAAAAATACGTCTTAAGTTTTCAATGCAGTATATGTGACATTTAATCAAATATCTGTTATCACACGTGTCCAAGAACCAAACATGTCGTGTCGGTCGTATTTAAATTGGCTGGGTCTCGGGGCGTTTGTTGTTGGTTGGTGTCTGGAGTTTAACGACGACTTCCACCAGGGTTGATATCGTTGACAAGACACCGCTCCCGATATGTCACGCTGTATGTGGTATACAAGGCACCTGCGTAATAATATATGTCTGAATTCAGACATTTTGTGTTTTATTTTATTTGTGTGGATTCTCCACGGTGATTGTATAGATAGAAAACTGAAGAATATCTCATTAAACTCAGTCCATTGCCGTTTCCGTTTCCGCTCTTATGTATGTCTTCTCTAGCAATTTAAATAAGAATTCAGAATAATGGGATTATTTAAAAATATTAAATCTATTTTTCAATAATAATTACTCTGGGAATATACAGACTTGTGTATGATCATGACGATTAAGACCAGATTCAAGTCAGTTAACGAATTCTATTATTACATCCAGCAGCCAAAACAACATCCAGCTGCCAGAAATATTCCAAATATGGCCACTGTATTTTCATAAAGTTTAAATCCAGACGAAAAGGAATGTTGTTTTGTACGAAAGAAAAAAGAATTTATGTGTGATTGTCTGTGATCAAGTGAAAACGATCTTGTTATAGAAAATATAAATCCGCACTGACTTCCTTCTCGATTCTTCTTAGATGTTCATCAATATTTAAAACGGTTACAAATTAAAGGGACACCACGTGTGGGATCGTGGGATGGGGTGGGTTTGTCATTCTTTAAGACTGTATTTAAGTTTACAAGAATCTTAGTGGTATAAACGATGTCGCTTTGAAAAGAAATAAAACGGCGTTTAACGTCTTACTTTGTTGCACCAACCAATGAGGTGAATGAGCACACGCCTTAGTGTGCTTTGGGGTAATGGGTGTCCTGACGACGACTCTAAAGCTTCCTGTTGTCATTTCCATTTGAACGACTAGTCACTATTCTTGCTAGGCTCCCCGTCCTTTAACGTCTAATATTGGTATTAGTAAAATGTTGTCTTGTTATAGACTCTACTAAATCCAGTGTGACGCATTTTAGTGTGCAGCCAAAGAAATATCTTAAAATTGGAATTGGTTTTGGTCCCGACAAAATGGTGACTTTCAGTCAATATGTATCAGAAGCCACGAAGTGAATGGTTTACCCAGTAAATGAAATGAAACGGACATTTATCTTCAGATGAGGCGAATAAGTTAAATTACTATCCACGTATCATAGCCTCATATAAATACAACCAAATAATTTCATCCGGCGACCGTCACTTTAACTTGTCATTTATTACTTTGCCACGGATACGGGCAACAATAAAGCTACCGGTTCTTTGATCTTTGCCGCTATTGTCTATGTCTATTGTGATGCTAAGCTTGTAAAATGGTTGACGAAAGACTGGGTCTTAAGTCTAGATTTATATCAGACAGGGTTTGACAAATCACTTCATAGAACTTGATCCCACCATTATTTTACAGAAGAAATGATCTGTCTCAATCTCCTTCCTCGCCACGTATTCACCCGACGATAATTATTCAAAGATACTTTTTGAAGGAATCGCGTTACTTTCTCTGTCTGTCTAGGTCAGATTTTACACAATCTTCCACACTTGGTGTTATCTGTTACACTCTTTCAGAACATTGACTGACTGTTTCGTCAAACCAATCTCACCACCCAAATAAATTTAAGGGTTGGGTAATCTTACTTTGGAGCGAGGACACCCCACTCCTCCGGGAAACACTCGCCCTATTATACTGATTATTTCACCCCCAAAACATAATTCGTCCCCAGAATAAAGTTTTTAGCTTTAACTCGCCCAGAAAAATACCTCAAAGGTGTCTTTAATGATGCAGGGTCAGATTATCCATATCAAAATAATTGTTGACAGTCCAAACCAAAATGGCGGTCAATATAACACCCATTTCATTTGAGCTCTAGGCTTACACCCACTTTCGCCCCCAGAATACTGTTATATGTAATATGTCATTTATTAGCTTTTAATGCTGAATCTGAACTTAAAAAACAATTGAGCATCCAATATTACGGAAATTCAAGGTGGTGGATTCAACCATGGTAACCATTTTGTGTACATTCAAATTGAATAATGATATCGTCTTCTTCAATCAAGAAATACGTAACAGATGACCATGCTATACATGTATCTACTTAGACCGACTAGAATTGTTCAAGATCAGATAACGAAGGATCTCGGCACATCTTTTTGTTATCAGAAATCGTGGAGTGCTGTCACGATGGTGTCATGATTTCATAGGCTAGAACGAAGGATGGTGTGGGGAGGGGGGGGGGGTCGCAGACTAGTGATCCACGAGGACAAACAGAGGAGAGGGCATACACAGATTAGCACATTATCCTTCCATTCTGCACCACTAACAAGGCGGCATCACGCCAGGCCCTTATCCTGCACCACGGACTAGGTATTACGACTTTCTCGGCCAACACAGGAATCGAACACGGAACCCCCACCGCAGTTCCCGCCAGCTGAATCACCTAAAATAGGTGTTTTAAAAACAATATCAGAAATGATATTAGATGTTCAACAAGTGGTATTGGGTGGTCAACAAGTGGTATTGGGTGGTCAACAAGTGGTATTGGGTGGTCAACAAGTGGTATCAGGTGATCTAGAAGTGGTATTGGGTGATCTAGAAGTGGTATCAGGTATCAACACGTGGTGTCAGGAGTTCTAGAGTGGTATCAGGTGTCAATAGGTGTTCTAATAGTGGTATCAGTTGTCAACGGGTGGTATTAGGTGTTCTACGGGTGGTACCAGGTTTTCAACAGATGGTATCCGGTGTTCTAGACGTAGTATCTGTCTATATTGAGCTGATTAAAAATAGAAAAGTTTAGGCACCCTGAAGATACACACAGTTTACGGTATGACGTAAATCCAAGTATTTAATGGTAATAATCAATGACGTCTTTATTAATGGCTGACAGCTATAAACTGACAGCTATAAACTGCGACTACAATAGTCACATTTCTTCACTTTTCCTTCATTACCGATAGAAATAGAAACCCTTTTAGGTCGTTAATATAATATCAACCACAAAACGGTAATTACGTGTTGGAATATTAACTTCTAAACATTATTTCTCTCTTTATTGTGAATTATTTTCAAAATCCATTGGCGCTTAATAATTGCTTCTGCGGATAAAGAGACACCGAGCTGTAATAAATTTCAACTGTATAAGATCTTTTCAAGGTACATGTCATTTAAATAAAGAGAGGGAGAATGGGGTTTAACGTCCACTTGACACAAAAAGGGTCATTTACGGACCAACGTATACTTCAATTGTATTTCAATAATTCGTTTGTTCGTAGAGATCTTTAGAAGTCGGAGGACCCGTCCGGGGAAAACCCACGAGGTTGGACTGGCTACCCTTGTCCTTGTCACTTTAAATAAAAAGAAGATTTTAATTTAAATTGCGGTCGTTTAATTTTCTACCGATGTTTCGTCGCAATCTTTATGAAATACAGTCTACGATCTAATTAAACTTAAAATTAAACAATTTTAAAATTCTTTCTATACCAGACAATATATGTAAATAGATATGGAAACGCACTAGGCATAATTCTATGGAATACAATTACTGTTTATTATAGTGTCGATGTGATATCAACTAGCCTAATAAACAACAAATTGTACTCCATAGAATTGTTTTCAGTGCATCAAATTGTAATAACACTGTTTTAAATAGCCATTTGGTAAGATGAGATAAAGGGTGGACAGTTCTTGCTATAATAGTTAAAATATATATAATGAAAACAAAATATGCTGAAAATTTCAGTTAAATTGATTCACACTAGCCTCGATCCCCATTATTAAACCATACAATTTTACGTTAAACTCTCCATCACAAAAAATGTATTCAAATTAACTAAATATCACAGACTAACGATGGCATCGATAGTTGATAATGGTCTGGATTATAAGTTAATTGATAATTTAGATAACATTTCAGGCCTACAGAACGGCTCGCGGTTTAGCTAAAATTAATCAAGAAATTTGTTGCACAAGGAAACGATTCCCAAGATCTATTATCTTGCCGTTCTTGTTCAAAGTAGGGTGCTCCACCATAAATATGTATCTCCAAACAGCTCAACAATTACACCACAATATTTATACATATATATACCAATTCTTAAATATGTTTCACACATTTATTGTCACTAAATAAACGGCCATGTTGTATTTAATTTAATAAGCTATGCCAATTTAACCATTCATATAAGACACTGAAAAATGGTTCTGAGTGTCGTCCATAACATCCAGATACTTTTGAGTAAAAAATAGGTCATGTGGGCTTGTTTTGAAATTATTCTCACTTCACCAGTCTACCGACCATTCTCCGTCTGATTGACAGGCCGGGATAATCAAGGCTACTTTTTTTACGAAACATGACAGAAAGCTGGAACATGACATTGAATTTAGGAATAAAGCACGGTAGGCGACTCAATAAGAACCTTATAAAAGTAAAATGAAACTACTGCTGGTATCATGTTCCTGCCCAACCCGCGTTATTCAGGGATATTATTTGTATTAAAATCAAAAGATGCCGCTCCTAACGGTCTAGTTAATAATAAAGCAATTAAAAAATAATATAATTAAACAACAGATTTTTAATTGCTGTAATAGTTGATAGTGTGTTGAAAATTTCACGTGCTATGGCTATTTATAGTCAACGTGAGTGCGAGACTGTCAGAAATCAGTTCAAGCTAACCAACTGAAGCGTGCACATTCAACGTGTCTAGTACAACTTTTTAGTAGGCACGTTGGGCACCCTACATGTTGTTCTTGTGGGCAATGCTCTCCCAAAAAGCCTCGTTTGTTCCTTCGGCGTATGCATCGATTGACGGATTTAATGCTTGGTATGACGTCACAATTCCAAGATGGCAGCGATGTCACCGCTCTTTGATTCTGGTGCATAGTACGCCCGTACTATAAGATTGTTGAGGCCTCTCTTTAAAAAAAACATCGTTATACCAAAATGTTCTTGATAAACCCGACGTTGCATGTCCTCGTATTAAAAGGATAACACATGTTTAGTTGCTGGTAATTATTGTGTCAACCGTGCCATTAAAGGTTTTATCTCGAGGTATATCTTATTTCATTCCGGTTAATCATGTGCTGCTTTACACCACACCTCTCGTCTTTCCAAGAAACATGTCCAATTATAATCGAAATAACACTGGATCCAAGTGACGTTCAGCGTGCCTCCGTATCAGGGATGGAGTGGAGTAGAATCAAATAGTCAAAATAAATTATATTTTTGAAATTCAAATTATCCTCTTAAATTTGATGTACAGTCTGGCCTATATACGTAATTTCTAATTTGAATAAAAAGTTCACTTCGTCTGTCTTTATATATCTAAAATGTTTAACTTTCTCTCATTTCTCAGTACTACACCCTATCCGTGAATGGGGGGGGGGGGTACAATCAAGGAATCAATCCCAGTCCTCTGCACGTGATTCTTGTGGTGGAGGGGGACTAGGGCATTATCCACCCTCTGCACGTCACTAAGTCATCTTCTGTAAAACTTATTAGTCCAGGGTTTACACGATTGCAGTCTTAAAAATGATTGTTAACACTGCTTGGTTATATATAAAACTTTGTTCCTTAAGACAGTATTGGGTCTTTGAAAAATTGTTCGTTCAATCTTTCTGTCGAGTCAAATTCAAACAACAAATAATATCTAAAATCTAACCATTGTCAAAATAGCCATCAAGTTCAATATGTTTATGACCTATGGTTGGACCAAATAAGGTCATGCTAGGCAATGCCCCCCCCCCCCCACGTGGTTTGGGGAAATGGCAAGGTTTATTCCATGGAATTAAAGCAAAGGTCAGACTAGAACGTGCAGACATTAGGCGGTTATTAAAAAGGGTGTTGAACGAGATTGATCAGAGTGCACCCAGGTATTCTGAGCAGCTATTATTTATTGGGAACTAAGGACTTTTGAAGCAAATCCAGTTTAACAATAAAATTGAAGAAACCACTTAAAGCTGCAATTTTATATTTTTAAATTATATTTTTAAAATATATTAAAATAAAGCCTTAAAATAGATTGTATCTATTAAACAGTCTTACCTTGTTAAAGAATAATCCTATTAATCCTATTGCTAGTTGAGATATTGGCAAAAATGTAATTTGTAATTTCAAACACAAACGTTTGAAGATAGCTATTGCATGGGAGGGGGGACAAGGGAGGCAATGGTGAATATTATTTCCGATGTGAAAGATGTTTAAGTGTGGAAAATAATGCCTATGATTGTATAATAGTGCGTTGACAACCTATTGAGCAAAGGACATAGAAATAAATATGTTTTGACTTTCTTAGAAAATATGAAATTCCCACTTTAACCTATATAGTGTTATATATTACGATCACGAAGAAAACACAACAAAGAAGTCCAATATTACTACATTTACTTAAGTCACAAAGATAGGCCATCAAATAAAAGCTGAAATTGTAGGTCGGCTCAAATAAACAAGCAGAATTTGATAAAATGTCGAATGAATTGTTTGACTTGCTAGTTTAAATCGATGGTTGTCCCCCGGGGGATTTTTAATCCCTTGTAATCGGCACATTGAATTGCTTAAGTCTAATAATGGTTAAGCTCCTATCTGCTTGAAGGAGGCATTGTGAAAGCTTTCCTGAAATTCTGTATAAGATGATTCCCCTTTATAACTGCATATGCCTTCTACATGTGACGTCATATCACACGACATCGATCACGGGCTCTCGCGTGCATTGTTTACATAACAATGTACTCCAAATATCCAGGCATATTTCAAACACCTTTATTTATTTTTCTAATACTTCAAAACAATTTAATTTGAAAAAGGATAAACGATAAATGCGAGCTGATTACACGATGTCATCCCCTTTTAGTGATTGTAGCGGCATAGCTGACATTCACTATTGATCAGTTTGGTTCGGTTTCTGTACTTTGACGAATTGAAAATTTGTCAACATTCAATATATCTCCCGTCCAAAGTCAAAATCTAGTAACTCACTTTGTTTTCTCAAAATAAGAAAAAAGTGAGTTACTATGTGTTGCCCTTTGACGGGACATCTTCTACAGGCGACATAAACAGTATAATCCTCAAGGAAATCTTTGTTGGCCCTTTCTTTTCATACTTATTGAATCTACTGCGGGAGATTGTCTCTCGTTCATAAATGTTTAATACGTATATTTTTAATCACCAAGTTCCATTATCGTCTTGCTCGCTCAGTTTTCATAAGTTAAAAGTTAACAATAGCAAGATAATATTCACCTTCAGGGCATCCAATACATGAATAGAAAATTGATTTAAACTACTACAGATGGAAATAAATTACTCATTGTGTTTGAGTGGATTTAATAATATAATTATATACACCTTTAAATACACCATTTCATAACAAGACACCATTTCATATATATATATATACCGAAACATCACCGAAACACCAAACATCGCCTTAGCTAACAGTTTGAAGATGAACTAAATGGACTTCGAGATATTATGTCTCCAGTGGACTACCAACTACTCAGTTCTAAGCAGCTGAAGTCGCTAGATGTTCTAAGATAGACCACTCGTTCCAGCCAACTAAAAAAGTTTCAAAACCTCAAAAACACTACACCTCAGCAGTCGGAACTTAAGCGATGATAAGATAACACTCCTCAGCAAAGGATTAAAGTTTGTGCCTACCCACCGATCTGCCAACCAAGACCTACTTATTTCCAACATCGCAAGAGGGTTGAGACAGCCGGCAACCGGTGGCAAGATTGACTCCCTGAGACATCAAATCACCAATCTAATAGCAAAATCGAAAATTCAACGAGATGCCCAAAACCTCAACAAGTCCCAAAACACCGCCCTGCAGGAACTAAAGAAAGATCCCAACATCACAATTGTAGCTGCTGACAAAGGGAAATCTACCGTTATTATGGATAAGGCGGACTATCTCAACACAGTGTCTCTTCTACTGGCAGATAAAACCACCTACAGGAAGATTATAAAAGATCCCACCAACAGCTATAGCGACAAACATACTGCCCAGTTACTGAACCTGATAGAACAAGGAAGACTCACCAACCAATTATTCTACAAACTCAAGCAGTCACATCCCAGACCCCCACATGCCAGGGAGGGACACAATTAAAACCCACAAGAATCCTATTAAAGCCAGGCGCTCCTAGTATGCTCCAGAGACTCTGTATTTTATAATAGAGCACAACACCTATCCAAACGCTCTCCATTTGGTAAAGAAGCCCCTTCGTTTATTAAAGATTCAAAAGATTTCTGCGACAAACTACAGAACCGACCAAAAGACATACAGATTCTTTCGTACGATGTCGGAGACCTTTTCACTAATATTCCTCGAGAAGAAGCCATTGAAGCACTACGCCATAGATTAACCTCCGTAGAGAATGCACTTGACACCAACCTCAGCACGGAAGACATCGTCAACCTCGCTAAATCCTGCATAGAATCCACAAACTTCTCTTGGGGAGATGAGTTTTATGAGCAAGTATACGGATTACCAATGGGAAGCCCTTTGTCCCCAGTCCTCAGCGAGATCTATATGGCCAGTTTTGAAAAAGATGCCTTTTCCACCTCATCGGTTCAACCCACAGTCTGGTTTCGCAAAGTAGATGACATCTTTGTCATTCTCAAGCAGAATGAAGACCCTGGCCTCATCCTCAACCACCTCAACAACCAAAATAACAGAAATAAATTTACAATAGAAAAAGAACAGAGCCATTCCCTCCCGTTCCTGGACGTCCTAGTGAAGAGATCTGTAGATAAACTGAATACCAGTGTATATAGGAAGCCAACACACACCAACCAGTACATTAATTATAAGTCTAATCACCCACACAGCGTAATGAAAGCCACTATATCCACCTTAGCGCGCAGAGACGTAAACATCTGCGACGAGAATTCTATCAAAGCTGAACTTGATCACATCGAAACTTCCCTAACAAATTGTAATAACTACCCCCGACAATTAGTGCAGAAAATCATCAAAGCCACCACTAACCCTCCCACAGATCTTAACAAACTAAAACCAGATAAACCACCAGTGAGAATAACAATACCATTTCAAGGCAAACTGTCATACCAACTCAGAAGACTCTTAACCCCCACAGGCATCCAGGTAACATTCTCCAAAGGAAGAACCCTTAAAGATCTCCTGAAGGCCAGTGGCAAGCTAAACCCAACCAAACAACCATATCCGAAAGAATGTGTCTATGAAATCACCTGCATATGTGAAAGGAAATACGTGGGAGAAACAAGACAACCTTTAGATAAGAGAATTAGTCAGCACAAATCAAAATCCTCTACCACCAATTCAGCTGTGGCCCAACACATGCTATCAAACCCAAGACACAGAATTAAAACATATAAAACTCTGGCAGCCCATCTACCGATAGAAAAAACATGCAAACTCATTGAGGCCATACACATTAAAAGAAACAGTCCAGACCTCAACCGCGACACAGGGATATTCCTGCCCAGTGCTTATGATGGACTTATTAAATAACAAGAATTGTGTTTCTCCATTATTCCTACTTTTTATTAGTTTTTATTTTCTTTTTCTTAATATTATTATTATCAATTTTATCTGTTACATCTACCTTTTCAAATTAAGCAATGAGAATTAGTTAGTTTAGTCTATTGTACATCCAATCACAAAGAGATCATAGTTATTACTAGTTAATTATCATTATCTAAACTCTACTTGCTACATCATGACTGTAATGTAGTATTGCACATATCATCATAGTAATTAATTGCTTAATCCACTCTGGCTACATTAAGCTTAGTGTTTATTAGATTGTTTTGAATAACTCCTTTGATCTTGTTGTTGTCCTGTATGGTTTCATGAATTGTTGTTATAGTTTTTCTGTATTTATTGATCTCATAATTCTTGTTTTACTGTATTAGCTTGATAACGTCGAGAGAATACTCTTCCAAACGTCGCCTAAATAAATTAAGTAGCTGTTAAGTATGTATTTTTGTGTATATATATATACATGTATGTTTTAGGAAATGCGAACTTTTTATTACATAGAAATGTAAAGTGGTATCAGTTGTTCTTGAAACAGTAATCAAACATTTCAGGTGCTGCAATTAATTCAGCCATGTTTTAGTCTTAGATTCCAAATGTTGAAACTAGATTGTTGAAAGTGACGTCGTGGCTGTCGTCACTTCCGGCTAATAAACCAAGGGATATATTTGAATTCTTGTCCACATTTTCTCTTCAATTACTGGGAACTTAACGAGGTTATTTTGAGAATAACCTGCAAAGTGTTATAGTCGTTTGTAGTTGATGAATAACCGAGGTTAAAATATTACTTTATATTTATACCGAGTTTTTATATATAAACAGAATGACGTCTTCATCTGAATCAGTTTACAATTATCTCACAGATTTATTGGGGAAATAGAGCGTTATGGTTATTCACACGATGTCACGAAAGTTGGAAGTGTTTTTTATAATTATATCAAACCATGTTATTTGATTGCTATTATTTTTAACCGGGTCGTGTTCAAACGAAATTCGCGTAACGGTTTAAAGAAGATATAGAAGATTACTCTCAACGAGAAATTGGATGCCTTTAATACCCACACTATCATCAACGGTTCGTCATTAATAATTCATAATGAATAAATTTGGTTCAATCTGGATAAAAAGTTGCTAAAGAATTTATTAGTATTAAGACTGCATTAGGAGACCGTGTGAAGTAATAGTTATTGGCAATCAAGTTTACAAAATAGGGTTGTATTGCTTGCACAACGAATTACGATCAACCTTTGTTTTGTGCAACGATCATCTTTATTGTGAACAGTAAAGCAGTCATCATCCGTTTTTGTACAGTAAACAACCGCACTTATTGCAGTGTTCATCCTTATTTTATGCAGTTAATAAATGACACTATGTACAACCACCTTTTCCTGAAATATTTGAATTTTTAATATTAATTTCAAAAGTATAATTCCCTACTGTCTTGTACAATCTAAAGATTAATTATTGTCATGGTTTTCTACGATAACCAGAATATACTTTCCATTTCATTAAAATACACAGATATCAATTTGTGTGTGGGGGGGGGCTATAAATTAATTTTCAATAAAGCACCCAGTGTTTTGGATAATAAACAAAAGAAAATCAGACGCTTTGGTGCTCTAGATAATGGTGTATGCTGTAAATTCGAAAAATAATCGGAAAGTAACCATGTGGTTAAATCGATTAGCGGTTCTGCTATAATGAAAGTGGTACCTAGTACTCATAAAAGGTAGGTGTTTTATCAATTATCCTATAAGTTCGCGTTCTATTTTAGGAACCGCGATTTGCGTAAGGACTAGAAATAGTACTGTACGCTATCTAGCTGATATTTATCGCGCTTAAACAATGAACTCGGCGTCTATAAACGTTTATATCAATATCAATTCACACCCAGAATCAATTAAAGTTAATGTTATTTCGAATCGAGACTGAAACCGATATCAATAGAGATATCAATTACATAATAATTTATATTTATAAATAAAAAGTTTTTTTTTTATCCTGGTAGACGAGGTCAGTGTGTCAGTCTCTCATTCACTTAAAGTAGCCGACAAGAACTCAACGTTATTATGTTTTTGAAACCGGCTCCGTCATCGATCTTAATGATATTCTAAATTTACTAGAATGGTCACTTTAATCAAAGAAGCGATAGAGTTATATTAAGGCGTCTACGAACGTCACTTTAGGAATTTTATATCCCTTGTAAACTACAATATCGTAAAATGAAGTGGAGTTTAACATCCTACTCTTCTGCTCCGAACTGGGCTAATAGAGACGGGCATACGCCATACAGTGTGCTATGGCCTACTCTTATATCGAATTCGGTTTTCGTCCCATCCGAGCGACTAGACAGTTGTCATTGTCAGGCCCTCCGTTCAGCATCACTGACGAGAAAAAACCACGCCGGAAAATCTGTATGAACTTTCAAAGCCAATTCAGGGATCGAACACCCGACCTCCACACGCTCACGAACGAGCCAGTGTCATACCCACATACCCACGTGACCCCGACTCCAGCCCATCTAAAGTAGATAGATGTAATGATGATATCTATGGAAGCCATGGGTAGGTAAACCTGTTAGTTACCGGTCAAGTGGTTTAGATGTTATCCATGCAAACCCTGGGTACGTAACCCTGGACTCCTCAGTCAAGTATAAGTAATAACGATATACATATATCCTAGTATCGTGTTCAATTGCCGTCTGTTTTCTAACCAACAAGATAGTTTATATGCAAGTCGTGGGTTCGATACCAGTGTCACCGGGTTATCCTGGTTTCTCCCGTTGCCAAAACCACCGAACCGACGTTTGTAAAGCATTGGTTGAAGAATGATCAAGTTTGTGATGGGTGGTCAATAATATCTCTCTTGCGCGCTCTCTCTCACATGGGTGGACATTATTCCCCCACTCACTCTCCCTACTATGATGGGTGGACAGTATCCCCCCTCCCTATTTCCACTAGAAGTATGATGTCATGGTCTGTAGTCGACGAGTGTACGGGTGTCGATATCCTAAAAATCAAATAGTGTACTTGATATTGGTTAGCTTGTTACACATGAAAGAAATGTCAGCGTGTTTTTGTCTGAGTCTAAATCTATGGTATAATACGACATGATCATGGGTCTAGTTTGTTCTATGGAAGTATTTTATTTACGTGATATCACGCCATAGCTCAAACATTGACCTCATTGTATTCTCCAGTTCACAATTATAATATATATCTACTCTACTTCTTTTTAAAATATTTTAAAACTAACAACAGTATTAATTATTGAAATATTTGCAAGATCAGCCGTTTTAGGGTATCATTCGATTTCGATGCATTCAAACTAGAAGATTATCTATCGTATTTTCAGCTCCCTTGTCCCTTGATATTTTAATTTTGGTTTCTTAATTAAATTTTAAATAATACATTTGTGTACATATCAGCGTCGATTAATCTGTGAATCAATCTTGAGATGATTTATATCCCAACACCGTCTTAATTCTCTTCTCTATTTTGCACCTCTTGTTATCTTGAATGATTGCATGTCCTTTTGAAGGAAAGGGTGTCTTTGTAAGTTCTTGTAACTTCTGTCCGATCCATTTACTTTGTTGTATAAAAATATGTTTAAAGCAAGTCGTGGACAAATTGATATCTTCAGAAAACGTAAAATAATGTCCAGAGAATGTTAGTGCTCATATTGATTTTAGAGCGTGTATCAGAAGTAGGATAACCTGAGCCCGACTTATATCGGCTTATGATATTCTAAACCCACTAGAATTAGAGAGAGAGAGAGAGAGAGAGAGAGAGAGAGAGAGAGAGAGAGAGGGTTTAACATCCACTGGACACAAACGAGGTCATTTCATGACTAACATATGGTTTAATTTTATTTCAATAATTCGCTTGCGCGTAGGGGTCGTTAGCAGTGGGAGGAAACCGGAGTACCCAGAGAAAATCCACAAGGTTGGAAGGCGACCCTACTCCTTGCCAGGTACAACCGGGGATTCGAAACCACGTCAGTTGACTCAGTGGCACGCTAACCATCCCCCACCACTAGAATCAGGGGTGTTGAAATTTCAAATAAGCGTACAGTGAATTGTATTGGTTAATATGAAAACATGTGTTAATGTGTCATTAGTTATTGTATTTCTGTAGGCCCGAATATACCTTTAATTACGGAGATAGTTGAATAAAACAAAGAAGGAGAAACATTAGAGACTGAGAAGAGAACAGATACTCCATAACGTTCAAGAGACAATGATTTATAAAGTAACAAAATGAATTTGAATGTCAATAAAACCCCATCAGCTTCGTGAACCTACTACAGGATATCTCACTCACGGGAAGAAAATATGAATATAGTCGTCCAAACTCACGAAGCCCGTGGTTCCATGTGTAGGTCGGTAGGGCACATTATACGATTCATTTGCAGGTGGACTTCCAGAAGAAGGAGTCCAAATATTATTCACCCCGCACTGTACACCATAGATATTTTAATTGTCAACGTCCCAATATGACGGAGGGGGTTGGGATGGCCTAGTGGTCTAGAGTGCCGCGCTTCGACCTCTAGCTGGCCGGTCACCTCTGGCTTGCGGCTGTGGTTTCGAGCCCTGTTGTGAGCGTATGTGGCATGGAGATGGGGGCGCCTTCTCAACCTCGTGGGTTTCCCCCAGGCACTCCGGTTTCCTCCCACTGCTAAAGACCCCTACGCGCAAGCGAATTATTGAAATAAAAATTGAACCATATATTAGTCCCGATATGACCTAGTTTGTGTTGAGTGGACGTTAAACCCCATTTCTCTCTCTCTCCCCCAATATGACGGAAGTGGATCCAATTCCTGTTCGTTCAATAACCATAGTAGTAGAAAGATCAGTTCGTTCTAATTAATATCATTGTTTTTTGTACCCACAGAGTTAAGATGGACCTTGTTATAATACAATTGGTATCATTGAAGCGGTTTTGTATCCCTGATACTCTTTCGTGTTAGATTATGATTATGAAATGAAATGGGGTTTAACGTCCTACTATTCTGCTCCTAAACTGGGCGGATGAAGACGGGCATACGCCATGCAGTGTGCTATGAGGGACATTTTGCCTGGGAAGCGACACTATGGCCTACTCTTATACACATGACCTCGTTTTTTTCCTTCAATCCGAAGGACTAGACAACTGACCTTGTCAGGCCCTCCGTCCTGCATCACTGACAAGAGAAACCACCCCGTCGTATTAAAGGGTATAGTTACTCTTTCCACAACGGCTGATACCACTTCCAGTAGCAAACAGTTCGCATAGCTAACCTGTATATTCAGAATGCTCTCTGTGTAAGGAGTGTGATCATTGAGTGAATTGTTCGAGTCGTATATTCATGTTTTCGACTGTCTATTATATTTGTTAGATCCCCAATAATTAGAAGTATATAGTTGGTTAATTAGTCATCTATTCACCATTAGACCTAAACAACGTGCAGATCGTTAAACTAATGACCAACATTATAAAAGTAAATATTTCCGTGCGTGCTCGTCCTAATGGTTCTTACATTATCGTCTGGCTGGGAACCTCCACAAGACAACCTAGCTAATTGAGCCTATTGTTTTGTCTTTCGTAACATACGATCGTGACTTGTAAAATCAAATTAGCTTCATTCTCAAATTATATGGGGTTTATTGTTTTACCTCTCTGTACTTATTCGTCTAATAAAGACAGGTATGTGCTTATAGAGTGTGCTATTGAACCCGGACAACGGAGTCGAACTATCAAGTGCTATATTAGGAGCGGACGTTAATTAAATCCCATTTCATTTCATCTCTATTACCAGGTGCGGATCCAGGATGTTTTGCAGTAGGGGGGGGGGGGGGGTCTAGGTTTGATAATTGCTTAACTAATTGCGCTCAATCGATAATTTGGTAAATTAGATTCAATTTGGTTCATTCTGACGTATTTCCGGAAGGTAAATTCCAAAATAACAGATCTAAATCACCAATAAAATCGCATAAAAAAAATTTTCAAGCCTGAGCAGGGGGGGGGGCCGGACTCCCTGGACCCCCCCCCCCTCTGGATCCGCGCCTGATTACGAGCACGCCAACGTGTACACGGCCCTTTGTCTATACATCAGAACGACTAGACATTTTTCCGCGCCAGACCACCAGTCTTGCACCTCTGACAGGACGAAATCATGGTGAAATATCCTGAGGGTTGCTACTTTACTAAAAGAGAATTACTGGTGTATAATACAAAGAAGTCACTTCCATATAACCAGTATGTCACATATTTTACCGTTAAAGCATTTTCTTTCAAACCATGGGCCTAATCGTAATAATTGTATTTCACAGATGTACAACGCCAATGTAGGCTACGCTACAGCCCATTTACTTAAAAATACATTATGGGAGATAAAATAAAGAGATGGCAGTTCTCACTATAATAGTTAAAAACTAGATAGTGTAAAGGTAATTTACTGAAAATTTCAGTCAAATTGATCCACTATTAGCCGAGAACGAAGGGATTGAAATATTCACATAGCCTCGGTCATCATTACGAAAGGCATTGATATAAACAACAGTCTCGATTACCCAGTCGATTGATATAATTATCAATGGCCGTTAAGCGGCATATAGGAATTTAATCCGCCAACATCGAAGGCTAGCCGTGACATCAAGAGTTTATTATGGTCTGGATAAGTTAACTAATGTCTAATTGATTATTTAGATAACATTTCAGGCCTAAAGAAAGACCTGTAATAACAGATTTTGCTTTTGCATAATGCTATTTTACGAATAAAGGCAAAAGAAAGTACTAGATTTTATTCTATAACTACATACAAATACAAGCAAATATCATTGAATGCAGCCATTGAATAACCTATAGTTGTATTCAATGGCTTGAGAAGGACTACTTTTTTTTCGGAATGACTTAAATTCAAGAATGACGTTACACTGTCATTACTTGGTGACTACCAATTTAGTAAAACAAAAATTTTGAAGTTATTGGGGATTATTTTTTTGGAAAATCTGTCTACATTAGAAGAAAATGACATCCAAAACAATAGTTTTCATTAATTTGCATATTTAGGGGAAATTACTAAAACCTTTGGGGAACTATTTTTTTTTGTGTATGTTCTATAATTGAATCACTTTTCGGGAAGGTGTGATACGGTCTTAGAAATCAACAGTTTCCATGTAGTTATAGAATAAAACAGAACTCAATCACCATTGAATTTGTACGTATTTGCTTGCATTTGCATGTAGTTACAGAATAAATACAGAACCCAATGACCATTGAATACCGCTCGGGTTATTCAATGGTTCACTCGAGTGTATCCCTGCCGCATTCCACTCGCTATTGTTGTGTTTCCAACTGCTTTACGTATCATATGAAACCTGGCCATTTTGTGTATATAACACTTCGCTGTTTTTTAGTTTCCATGTTCGTCTTCGGTGCTAATTTGTATTATATGCGATAATACTTGCGCTGCTTTACGAATCATATAAAACATAGAAAAGTTTGTGTATTTGTCGCTTGCGTTTTGTTGGGGGGTTTTTTTTCGTTTTTTTTTGGGGGGGGGGGTGCATTTTGTCTTTTGGACCACTTTGCTTCACGGCATAACATTACAAAATGATTTGTGTATAGTCAATCAATTTTACTTGTTCTTGTGTTGTTTCTGTGAAAATGTCTTACTTTTGTGCATCACACCCGAGCAATAAAGTGTGCGACGATGAAGATTTTTGCCCGGACAGCCGCGTATTCGCGTCCTTTTTCTCAAATTCCAATTTCAAAGTGTTCTATTGTGTGCAGACCAACATGTACGTGTACAAAACATCTCTGATTTTCATCAAATACGAGCGACGAGATAGCCTATAACCAATCTTTGTCCGACCCTTATTCTTAGAATCTGAAAAGGGAACACCACGTTGAACAATGACGAGAAACGATCCCCTGACATCCTGATTATTGAACAAGCGTCTTGCTCACCGAGTCACAGTGTGTCTATTTAATGTTGCCGGGGCAATAGGCTTAAGAAAATACATCACCGAATCTTTCGCTTGTTTTCAAATCAGCTTTACGGTGCTTTAATTATTCAAGCGTTCTAGTAAATCGATTGGAGAGAGGGAAATAAAATACGTCATACATAATTAAACCCATCTACAACCCAGTAATGTATTTTAAAACTACTTACGTTATATATTATAAAATGGAGTCTTTATGTATCCGAGGTGGGAATAACTATAATCCACTGTCACTAAGCGATTTCAAAACCACAATACAAGCAATATTTAGCATCATGCATAGCAGCTGCCATACACACATACAGGTCTAATGGCGAATTCAATAAAATAAGCGTAAGCACAATATAGCAGTACCGTCACTGTTAATTCTGCAATATCCGACAAGATTACTAAATCGCGCAATTCCAAATGCCATAATCTTCTATGAATGAATGAGCGGTGGAAAGTTGTTGCCAATAGTTCTAAATCTCTAATGATCATTCAGACTCAATGAATTTAATACCTCAGATTAGCAGCTCGTATCGAACTCATAGTTGGTGTTAAAGACACGCTGGATTTTCTTCTCTATAATGACGGATGACTTGCGGAATGTATTGACTGCTAGCAGTACCAAGGCCACACACGGTCACTTCGTCGCCGGCTTCACACGAATCGTGGCTAGCGAGCGAGGAATGGGGTGGCAGTGATGGGCTGTGATTGTGGTTAATCGAACGCTTCTTTTAGCCAATATTATATGTATACATATATATATACAGTCGGCCGCAATCTTCTAACAACTTCATTTTTATTTCAACATACACATAGCCACGATCAATCAATATCGCCCATAAAAATGTGTTTGCTTTTCAAAAGGCGGCTGTATGACAATTAAGTTACGTTTAAAACAGAAACCGGGAGTATTATGAGTGAACCTGGATCCGAGGCAATTAACGACAAAACGTACATTTACGCTGTTGGTGTTCCTGGGTCAAGTTGTGTGACTAGTCGACATACTGATCGCGCAGTATTAATATACTGGAACAACCAGTGCTACTACTGATTCCTAATTAACATTAATCACTGAGATGTGTTTTGCTTTGATCAAAGATTATTGAACTGATTGCACATTCTGTTCTTGATTAAAGGTTAACGACTTTCGTTTATACATCTGAGTAAGGGCGTTGCATGACCGAATGGTTAGTATGTGCGCGCCGTATCATAAGGTCTGTCATTGAGTCGACCGGCGCGGTTTTGATTCCCCGGTTGTATGTGACAAGAAAAGTGGTCGTGTGTACAACCTCGTGGGTTTTCTCCGGTCCTCCCGCTGCTAAAGACCCCTACGCGTAATTGAACCATGTTAATCCGGCAGTGACCTTGTTTATGTCGAGTGGACGTTACCACCCAGCCCCCCCCCCACCCCACGTCTCTCTCTACCTACATCTGAGTAATATTTGTATATATATATCATACACCATTTATGACGTATGACTTATGGAATGATATTAAGCAAGGGTGAAGTAAAGAGGAAAACACGGCAATGCCCCAATTTATAGGTAGTAGGTGGGCAAAGTCAGCAGGCAAAGTAAGGACTAAAGCACATATGAGTCAAAGGACGTTCGGCAATCCTCTGGGCTATAAAATGAAATGAAATGTGTTTTACGTTCTACTTATCTGCTCCGACTAGCTAATAGAAGAGAGGCATACACTATACAGTGTAACGGGGGAAAGTTTTTTCCCGGAGAGTGGGGCTACGACCTCCTCTTATATAGAATTCAAACTGCCAAGTCCTGTTACGTACATGCCAATGTGTACACGGGGTCTCGTTTTTCTTCAGTACTGTACCACTGGCAGTAATCACGACGGACAACCCTGATGAACTTTCCCGGTCAACTCCGGAATCGAACACGGGACCTACAGCTTATTGAACCAATGTTCTTCTCACTGAGTCACCGTGACACCCGGTTAATGAATACGGGGAGCGCATAGAGAAACACCACCTTATTGGTGCGTAAAGCTATAAAAAAGTGTCGTCAGTGCCTTCAAGGCTCTGTGATGTGTAGTCTAGTCGTTCGATGGTTTCGTGCACAGGTTGATAAATAAGAGAATTGCGCAATGCCGCTGCTAAGGCAAAATACCCCGGTTGGTACATTTGTACTGATAACGCCATTTGGGCTGAAGAATCCGCTTGTGATACGATACAGAATAAAAACGTTTTTTTTTTTTTAAAAAAAAATATTATTATACGGTAACGTTAATTCTTTTTTAATTGACACCCTAAATCTTTTGAAATTTACTTATATACTCGTTGTTCATTCCTTTAGTTGTAAAGAATTTTAAACAAAAATAGAACTTTCATAAAAAATAAAACCTTTTCATTGGAAGCCACGTGTAATACTTTAGGTAATCAATCTAATGGCGGGAAATTACTAAAGACGAATAACAAAAATCGATGTAATGAGCTATAGGGTTTTTTTTTATACCGTATTGATTGTAGATTTTATCTTTTAAAAAATAACGAAGAAGAAATATGGTGTTTATTGATAAAATATCTAGAATTTATTCAACTATAAAACTCAGAGATATTTAAAGAAGAAAAAAAACACATTGATTATAAGTCGTTAATTACTTTTAGGAGTAGTGATGTATATTTACATGGTGGATTATCGAATATCTATATTGTTGTTCATCGCTGCGACGTACATCCGAACTTCATGGGGGCAATGCTTTTGGTTATACTGGTATTTTTACAAACTCTTGGCGATAGCGACGTTCTTCTTCCAATTGTTGAACCGGGGTCTTGAGAGAACGTATTTGACTCTAGACCTTAGCGGGTGTTACGTTGACCGTGTCTAGACTCATTTTCAAACTTGGCCAGATTTACGTTACGTTGGCCGTGTGTAGACTCACTTCCCGACTTGAAGCGAGTAATGTTGACCGTATTTAGACTCAAATCCACACTTGATGGGTGTTACATTGACCGTGTCTAGACTCACTTCCACACTTGGCGAGATTTACGTTGACCGTGTCTAGAACCATTTCCACACTTGACTTTAGTTACATTGACCATGTCTAGACTCACTTCCACACTTGAATTTAGTTACATTGACCGTGTCTAGACTCACTACCACACTTGGCGAGAGTTACGTTGACCATGTCTAGGCTCACTTCCACACTTGGCGCAAGTAACGTTGATCGTGTCTAGACTCACTCTAGATCCATGTCCACATTTCGCCTTATGAAGATCCAAGTGCACGCATTAACAGTTTAAAATTCCTCTAGTGGTTAATAATATATTATTCTATATTCATTATGAATACAAGTTATACAAGTTTAACAGTTTAAAATCAACCCACTGATTAGAAGATTGCGCTCTATTCAGTGGGGACCTATCTATACTCAGTAGTATTGTAGTGAAACAGTGTTTTCCTTTACCTTTAATCTATTATTTAACAAGATATTAGTTCTCCTTGCTTGACTGACTACCAATTAATCCCTTGATATAGATACAGCTATACCAGATTTACTGGGCTTTATAAAGGACGCAATGCAGAATAACACACAGTTTTCGTTTTGTCGGGGGCAGAATTTGGCCCGGACACTCACGTTTTCGCCTTTTCTGGATCGAATTCTATATGTTAAGAGTGTACGTAAGTGGACCTCGGTGTTGTGACCCACTGAATGAAATGAAAAGGATTTTAAAGTCCTACTATTTTGCTTCGACTGAGTTAATGAGGGCGGTAAACTGAGCGAGTAGGATTTAACGTCCACTCAACACAAACTAGGTCATTTCGGGACTAACATATGGTTTTAATTTTATTTCAATAATTCGCTTGCGCGTAGGGGTCTTTAGCAGTGGGAGGAAACCGGAGTGCCCGGAGGAAACCCACGAGGTTGAGAAGGCGCCCCTATCTCCATGTCACATACGCTCACACCAGGGCTCGAAACCACAGCCGCAAGCCAGAGGTGACCGGCCAGCTAGAGGTCGAAGCGCGGCACTCTAGACCACTAGGCCATCCCATGTGGGAAAAGAGTCACTCGGGTAATCTCGACAAAATCCGTAAACTACATCTAATCTCGGATGTATGACAGTAAGTGATATGTACCTACGCCCATACATTTGCGATGCGGCTACCGGTTTACTTTAACAGGAAAACTTGACGCTATTACACAAATTGGGAACCTATTCGGCTAGCGACCTATTCGACCGATCGAGCTGCAACCTGTTCGTTGGTAACTTATTTAGAGTAAAGACAACAGTCTCTATTTATCAACCAATAAAATCCAACGTTATTTCTATCAAATGAAAGTAGAATATATTATTTTTTATCCATTCCTTCAGCTCAGAATAGAGGTGTAATTTCGTCATTGTCTTACAGCTGGATCGGTCGAATAGGTGGCTAGCCAAATAGGTCGCCAACTTGTGTTTGGAATGGGCGCAACCATGTTTCATCCGGGACCTTTAAAGTAGTTCCAATATGGCGGAATTGTCCGAAATCTTCCAAGGTTTGCCGAGTGGGAAAAGAAATGGGGCTTTACGTCCTACTGTTCTGCTCTGATTGGCCTGATGAAAATGGATACACGCGATACGGCATTACAGACTATTCTTATTCCAACTGTCATGGGATCTTTTACGTGCACACCAATGTGTACATAGGAACTCGGTGTATCGTCCAATCTTGCATCGGCTATGTTGTTCCTTGTCACACACTCCATCATTCACCACTGCCAATTAAAGAGAACCACACCGGAACTTTCCCTGACAACGCAAGGATCGAACACGAGAGCTCCAGGCTAGCCAGAGAATGTCCTACTCACTAAGCCACCGAAAGAAGAAGATCCACCTGTATAAATAACCGAATCCTCGAAGATTGTATTTCACTTGAGAATTGACGGAAACACCACTGCCCAGACAAAGTCCATTCTTTCATGATTTAACGTGTGCCCAAAGCAATTTTTATATTTAAAAAAAGACCAACTTGTTGGATGTAGCCTATAAACAGGAAAGCAACAAGCAAGCGCCGGTCATTATTGTAGCCACTACTAAGGGACTCATAAGACCTAATATTATACCAAGAGTTGCATGATAGTGGTGCCTAGCGCTGCATTTCAACACCATATACATATACATTAGGTTTTATCTCCATTTCATACTGGTACAAATAAACTAATTAACGGCTAATAGAATTATCTTGATCTAATAAACATTGATTGAGTCTATGGCTTTAGTCTTGATTATTGGGTCCCGTAGTTAATTACTGTCGCTATTGGTGATTTCTACATCAGTTGGGTCTGTGTTGTTCAATTAGATACGTGTGCTGGTTTTATAAATAAACTAACTACAATCAATAGGCTTATTATTCAAGTGCAGTCTCATTACTGGGTAGCAAAAATTGTTCGTTTTATATAGGGAAGATATAAATGAAATTCTGATCCTGACATGGCTACTGAGTACGGCACACATGATACAGTGTGCTACGGGAATTTTGCCCGCACAGCCGCACTACGACCTACTCTTATATCGAATTTGTGCAAGCCAAAGTGTACACAGGACCTCGGTTTTTCGTGCCACCCGAACGACTATACTTTGTTCCTTGCCAGGCCCTCTGTTCGGGATGAACTTTCTCGGTCCAATGCAGGGATCAAGCATCCGACCTCCAGGTTAGCAAGCTGACGTCTTGCCCGCCTAGCCACCGCGGCTCAGGAATAAGGCGCCGTTTCGAAAAGCATGATGTCCTGGATTTGATTGTAATGTTGGTTATGGATTTCTCAGCGTGTTTTTGTCTATATCAATGGTGTAGCACGGAGGTGTGACCAGGAACAGCATCTAGTCGTCCGCCTTATACAAAAAATGACGCTTGGTGTACACGTTTGCGTAAAATAACCCAATAGATGTAGATAGAGCCGCAGAAAGTAGATGCTAGGGCAACAGGTCTTACACAGAAGACTACATGAGGTGGACTAAAGAAGCGAAAACAAAAATAAAACTGACGGAAATGTTCGTTTAATTAGTCTGCAGCAAAGTATGACTGTGCCTGGGTCACTGAGTTAACTAATGATGCTGATTTACCGATAATGGCAGGATAGTTGTAACAATCATAGAAAGTTCGTGGGTTCTGAACTAGACGTGCCTTAAGCTACATCACACTAAATTCAACCAAACCCCCATAGTACTCTCTGTAATTGAAATGATCGAGTCTATTCCAGTATGGCACGTAGTCAGTAATACCCAGAATCAGGCTAACGAACTTCTAACGAAATTGTTTCTTGACAAGATAATACAAATATTGAAGCTATAGGGACCAGTGTTGAAATCAGTTTGTGTCGGCATACCTGTTATCTTCTAATCACTTATCATTTACCGTGAAACAAAGTAGTGCAGCTTTGCGGTTGTACTAATAATTTTTAAAGAGTATAAGAGGAAGGGGGTTTAAAGCTGAAATCCGATTACAAAACTACAGAAATAATCAAATAAACAAAAAGGTAACACCCAAACCAACCGCCATACTTGTTTTCAATTTCTGGAACTAACATGGCGATCGCTTTAGGTGGACAAACACACAGACAGGCCACGCCCACTTCCACTATATACCCTGCCAAGCGAAGTGTGTACATTCGACGGAGAACATGTGCAAACATTAATGCCAATGCAACATGTCTCCGTGGTGTGCCTGCCTTCTATAGCCAAACCATGTTACACCCGAAATGACCTAGTTTGTATCGAGTGGAGGTTAAACTCTATTCTCCCCCCCCCCCTCTCATCTATGATGTTAAAATCTACAGCTATGAGTGATAAGACACATAAACTATAGATTAGTTTTCAGAAAACCAATTCATTTTAAATAAACAATAAATGAATGACACATACATTATATGTAATATGTGAGTCCATAATACTGTCTCGTGCCTACACCTGCTGTGACGGAAGAAAAAATGCACACGTGACCTTTAAACATGATTATGTGACGTAAATTATTACGTAAGGTGAGCTCGTGCTTTGAAGGTAGCTGGACCAGATGATATTGTTCAATTGGTGTATAAATAAAATAAAACCAAGTACGAACAATCCAAACCATTAGGCAAAAATCGAAGTCCTAAAGAACGTAATAGGCAAAATAGTTAGGCAAAGTAGTGTAATCAGCAAATGGACTGTTCATCGTGTACGAAATACACAACAAACAGTGGTAACAGGTGTCCGGAAGAGTAAGCTTACCCTGCCGGCGCGCCACACCCGCCATAGCTGCATCCAAACTATAAGACGAAATCTCGGTAAAATAGCGTGATTGGCCAATGGACTATCAATGACAACCTACACCGACAGCATTCCCCATAAATAAAACGGTATAGGCACAATAGTGTAATCAGGAAAAACAGTGTAATCAGCATATGGACTGTTCACCGTGTACAACATACACGGCAAACAGTGGTAACAGGTGCCCGGAAGAGTAAGCTTACCCTGCCTGGCGCGCCACACCCGCCATCGCTGCATCCAAACTACTAGGCAAAATGTAGGTAAAATAACGTGATTGGCCAATAGACTATAGGTATGCAAAATGCACGTGATGAACATTGTTAACGGTGTAGTAGACATAATCAGAGAGATAGTAAATAGGATACGCGTCAATTAAATATATCAAGAATAATAGCTGAGAGCGACAGGTTATATTTACCAATCAAGTCAATATGACGGCCATAAAACTTTTTAAAGGATTTTATAAGTTTAGTGCGTAAGTATCCTTGTAGTTGAAGCTTAGTTGACAAATGTCTCGATCTACTTAAAAAATCAGAATAAAAAGAACAAGCTCTCGCGTAACGAATAAGCTGAGACACAAACACTCCATAAGCTGGTGATACAGTAATGTTACTACTAATAAATGGAAAGTTAACAATCGGAAAGTCAAAGTCATCACGTTTATCATACAATTTAACACTGAGTCTATGGCAATTGTCAAAATCGAGACGCAGATCCAAGTAGGAAGCGCTGTGTTTTAAAACGTTGTCTGTCTAGAGATAAGTACTTATAACAAACCGATAGACACATGTCTAATTATTTTTACACCTGTTTTATTATAGAAACATTTTGTTTATCATACCAGAATCTATAGCTAGAAACGTTTATTTAAAACAAACCCATTCTTACGGTCTATCGCCATTCCTTATCAATGTAATTAATTCCTATTTAAAATGAAGGACATTTTCAACCTTGCCTTCATATAAAAGGACACGTTGGTAAACCCAAACCACAGACTGTTTGTGGCACGATGTGCACCTTCCCAATTGAGACCAAGGTCCAGATCAACTCTAAGATATGCCGCAATTCTAAAATGCCCATTCCCTGTAATACACTAAGTAGACAATACAAGTTAAATTAGATTATCTCTGGGTGATTCAGTTTGTATGGCTATATGGTTCTCCATCACGAACCTCCCGTTACGTTCTCGGTGTTTTCCAAGAACGTTACTCATGATAGCCATTATTTCGCGTATAGTGTCCACTCGTTTCAATGGGACAAAACAAAAAACAACCCAGAGGTCCCATGTGTATACCGGGGCAGTAGGTGACAATCCACGAACAGTTGATACTCTAAAGTACAGTTGGTGAGGACGAATAAAGACTTTAAACCCCATTCCATCTCATCTGGCCTATATCATTCCGACATTGATTAAACTCGAACGTACCCATAAATCCTAGAGGAAATAAACCGATTAAAAAGATAATATTTATAGCATGGTTTTCTAAATCCCCCGCTCAATTAACCATAGCAACTGTGATATATTGTTTCCGCCATCTTTACTGACATCACTCCTTCATCTTTTTTCTTAGATATATATTTTATATTGACAGATATTTCACACGTGGTTTAACTGGTCATTAAGTTGTCTGGAGATGGACCAAGAAATGTGAAATAATCGATTTAATTGAAGACGATCTCAATGATATTGTCCTCCCTGTGGTCTTGTGTAATCTGTCAGAGCGTTGTATTGAATGGATGATAAATCTTGGCAGTTGTTGTTGAATCGAGATTTGAACTTACTGATATTATTACATACAAGCTATATTATGCGCTACGCGAACTCCTCGAACAGGATGTGATACCAAGTGTTCTAAATGATAAACAAATCAACCAAGAAAACCATCAGTTGTTGTAAAACGTTCCCGTGCTCATCATCTTCCTAGAACATACATTCTTATTTCTATGGTTACGAATGGGGTGCAGTGGGTGATTTTACTCCGACTGATGCGTTTTTTTAATTTTAATTACCAAGGAATCTCTTACGTGCACATCCATTATTCCCCTAGTAGACAAGAGGACAGTACACAATATATTCAACGATTTCTCCCTTGATCATAATTTAATTTACTTCATACAAAACCAATAAAAAGTATGGTTGGCAGAAATAATCCAATACATCTCCGTAAATTAAACTAATATTGTTGCTATGACAACGAATCTTTAGTTTAAATGTAGTCATGATGGCAGTAATGATTTTATTACGTCACAAAACGTATGGTAGTTCGGCAATGTAATTTTATTTATATCGTATCTGAGCAGAAAAGAGGACGTCGTTTAATGTGTTTGCCCATCAAGAAGATCCTTTCCGTCAAATTGATTTCCAATTTAATATTTAGTGGCTGTTTTATTAGAGTCGTTATCTGCTTCCTAAAACTTGAACAAAGGCCCCGAAGTCGTTAAATTCCCAACGGCAATACAGATCGTTTGAAGAACATTTATGCCGATAAGGAGATGAAGGAGAGACTTTACTTCCTACTAATTGGTGAAACTCTCAAAAGATAACCGCGTTTCCTGGACGATGTTGTTGACTAGTCACTATGGACGGCTGATGATCGAACTTATATTTTACAATTTGCTTGTTGATCATGATGAATATCGGGATATACCAAGAGTAAACATATAATAATATCCCGACCTCGCCAAGAAAACTTCCACCACGCACCACTGTATATTTACGATCAGCAATACCAAACAGATACCACTGTATATTTACGATCAGCAAAACCAAACAGATACCACTGCCACCATCCACCACTCTCCCATTACACCCGATGTTTCCGCTTAGAAACTTTTAACAATTTTATTAAATGTTCTAAACTACTTCAAAAACACATTCGATAAAAGAACATTTGTCGAAACGTTGTGCTATACATCCCAATTTCCGTATAAATTGTGTGTATTGTTTTAAATTGTTCAATGCCAATAAAAGTGTTTAACGTCCACCCACACAAAGTAGGTCAAATATGTTTCAATAATTGTTTAGCGAGACAGAGAGAGAGAGAAAGAAATGGGGTTTAACATCCTCTCAACACAAACTAGATCATTTCGGAACTAACATATGGTTTAATTTTATTTAAATAATTCGCTTGTGCGTATGCGTCTTTAGCAGTGGCAGGAAACCGGAGGAAACCCACGAGGTTGAGAAGGCGCCATGCCACATACGCTCACACCAGGGCTCATAACCACAGCCGCAAGCCATAGGTGACCGGCCAGCTAGAGGTCGAAGCGCGGCACTCTAGACCACTAGGCCACCCACCCCACCCCCCTAATTGTTTAGCAGCGAGAAGAAACTGTGGAACCCAGTTAAAACACACGAGGTTGGTTTTCTCCGGGTCTTAATATTTCTCTAGTATTACAATATATTCTACTAGTAAAGAGTTTAACACGATGTTACCCTTCTTATATAATTATTTCTCTCAACTATTAAAACACAGTAAATAATGGGTCCTGTCATGTTTCTCCACGTGCTATATTTATCAGCCATGTTTTCGGTATATGATTTTACATCAAGCTTCAGGCAAATCTCGCCAATTTAATCAAATATTACATCAATTTTCACGTCGCTTCAATCAACTCGTTTATCTTAGCTTTGAAATTCATTACTTTTTGTTGTGGCTTTACTACACTTCTTTACGGACCATATCCCAAGATTAGATTGTGTTTTCGCGTGTTATGATTTTTACAGTAGGATAACACAAAATATTTATACACGTTATTTACTTTTTGTTTCTAATGTAATTATTTCCAACAGACAAGTTGTGGCAAATTAAATTCTGCTAAAACATTTTCTGCAACGTTTTTCTGATGTTTAGATATCGTTAAAGGGGTAGTCTGCCAATTTTAAGTAAATGTATTCGTCATGTTAGCTTACCTCATCTCTAACTAGTTTGACGGTTTCCAGCTGGATAGAACTTGCTGTCCAAAACTAACGTTGCGTAACTTAGTATCTAGTTAGATGCATCGGAAAGAAAATACAGCCATACCTATTATCCTAATCGATCTAATAGTTTCCCAAAATAAGGTCGTCCAAACAGAACCAGGTGTCGTAGTTTCCGTAACTGACATAGGCGATAGCTGGATAAATCGAGGCGCTGTGGTCTAGCACAAGTTCCTCGGGTATATACGACCTGTAGCTTTAGACAGAATAGGGCGCGCCTGTGATCTTATTATTGTGGTAGTTAAGATACCACCCCAGTCCATGCTACGTTTATGGGTGTTGTAGCCTATAAACATAGCTAGCCAGAAGAAGGTTACATAACATAATGGTACACTAAATAAAATCAGATATCCTAGCTTAACTCATAGCTAGCCAGAACAAGGTATCTTTACCTAACCCCAAGCTAAACAAACTCGTAGTAAGCCAGAACAAGGTATTTTTACCCAACCCCAAGCTAAACAAACTCATAGCTAGCCAGAACAAGGTATCACTATCTAACCAAACATATCCTGAGGCCTAGCCGAACAACTGGTTACATATAGCATTAGCTTTACAATCAGTGGGTTTTATGCCTAACACAAGTCATGGCAAACCACGACGTCCTTACCTAACAACTACAAAACATATCAATATCCTATATTCTAACCACTTGTCATCTTGGGCTACTGGCTAGGCCGAATATTGTCATCTTGTTGGTCCACTGGTTAGTCCGAATATTGTCACTGTGATGGGTCACTAGCTACGTCGATTAAATTCACCGTGTCAGTCCACGGAATAGGCCGATTAATGTCCTATACTAACCACAAAAGATTTCCTATCCAGAACGCAGGTGTCGAATACTTTAATCGAAGGGAAACTTGAGTTTTCGATACGCTCGGATTTGCGATAATTACGTAAGACTACTTAGTATATAATGTGAAATTATTTACGTTCTTGTAGAAAGTGATGACCCCACTTTGAAATGCTTAAACATCGATAAAAAAAAATGGACGCATTCGCGGCGCTCGATGGTGACACTGATAACAGACATCCCTTTAATCTTTACATGGAAAGTGAAAAGGTCTGCGTCTTATCTTCGGCAATTCTCGGAAAACACTTTTAATTAAGAATGTAAATATTTTGACAGTAGAATTGATTTTATTGTGAATGTTAGTTTTAGAAATAGGAATGGAAAAGTTTTGATTGACTCAGAAGTGCTTTGAACGGAACAACTCGAGACAGGGTCGGAACTATTTTTTGTGGTTGTTACTTTGATAAAATGGTTTTCGTATTGATGGTTTTAATTGGAAGATGATGGAACTCAATGAAGACCAGCCGCAGGTTAAATCAGGAAAATATGGATTGAAAACTGTTGATTCAGTGTAAGAGAATGCTATGTAGGTTTTTTTTTTAACCTCTGACGTTACAAAATGTCTACCATAGCCAAATATGGTATCGTAATATTTCTTATGGTTATGTACACATTTGGTTATGAAAACTGGATACGATAGTCCAGTAAATTTATGATTTTACCGCCAAAAAATTGCAAGAAAAGGTTTTAATGCATTTATTTAGATGTCCTTAATTATATCCCAAAAATTGACCAAATTTTGTGAATCGGCCGTAATGACATATTATGACGACCGGCACATCTACGTACTAAAACGTTTAAAAATTTGGTTTTATTCCTTATAAATCTATATAGAGGACATCAGAACGTGACAGTGACGTGTCTTTAGACCATGAAAAATACACCTGACATAACAAGGACGCAACATGGACAGTTTATGGTGTACTGCCATGCCTTGTGTTTATGTGGTTGTCATCTTTTAGCTATTGTAAACGGTCCTAGAAATACTATCATGATAGTTCATGAACACAGTTCCTTTGGGAACGAGAGGAGGTTGCTTGTAGCGCAGTATTATCACTCCCAACAATAAGATGACGGCCACAGAAAGACATGACGCAATAGTACGAAATAAACGGTCTATATTGTTATAGGGTCCTCTTTAATAAGCTTTTGAAACAACGATTTGTGGCCAATGCTATGGATCCGAGATGTGCTATCACACCCACTGAACGTGTGAAAAATCAGGGCTTGGAAACCTACTGTTTAGGGGTTGGTGATTGTTTAGGGCTTGGCCTCCCTTTTTCATAAATTGACATATGCACTAAAAGGCCTAACAATTAATCTCAACATTAGGAACTTTCGGGAAGTCCCATTTTGGTAAACTTTTAGGATGCCGTTCACTACACCCAACACTACCAGCAACCATCAAAATGCTTTGTCTTGCAATTTGTTGGGGGGTAGAACCCGCTTTTGTCGTAAATTGACTGGACTGCGATAAGATCGTTGGGATAACGATACTCCCGGTTATTTTAGTTTATAACCTAACTGTCGAGGGTATTAATATCTGTCAATCATTTTGTACGGGGTTCCTGGTAGAATATGTTAACTATTTTGTGTAGGGCTCCTGTAATCTATCCATGTTTGAAAGGACTTTGGAATCTTGTCCAAGATGCTACGGCATCTCCAGTAAGACTACTGCAAGGGGATAGACATGGTTGGTTGTTTTACTGTACTGTCAAATGTTAGTTACCCATCCCTTCTTAACAGCAATAAACACGTTTTCAATGGGCATAACGTCCTATATGTTCGGAGTTAGTCATGCCGTGTGTATAATGCTATCAAAACACAGTACTGGAGCAATACCACTGTTAACATTTCCCATTGGGACGTCTCCAACCACCACAGTTGCAGACATATTCCAATATAGTTACAGACATTCTGAGTTCAACGGGGCCATTTTGTTATTCACTACCTTTTATAAGTCAGGATTATATATGACAATGGCTTGAAAATATCCGCTCATGTTAATGACATTTACTGCGAATCTGTTGAATGCCTTTTAATGTGTTTATCCATCAGCAACATTAACGATTATGCTCGCGGGATGAACTAATAAATTTATTAACGATGTTATTAAATATCCCCAATGACACTCTTCACAGCTTATGTTATTTTATGCTAACGACCACCTCATAAATTCCCATAAACGTTCAGATCCATTCATAAACACCATAGGGCAACATTATAACGTGGTCACGTGATGAATTATCTGATTACGAGATATCGAATATGTCCCATTCACAACAACACAGATCATCCTATACAGAAAATAATGCAGATATTCTACGGGACCCACTGGTGCAATCAAAATAATGAAACACACCATGTTTTGAACATATCAATAACGACACGGTAGCAAAAGTAGCTATACACTGGGAGCATGTGTCAGACAAAATATGGTAAAACTGAATTCAGGTGATCCAAAAGTCTTCAAGTTTATTCAAATTATCTATAAACTATGTCCTTCAATGTACATCGTGGGAATAATATATTTAGTTGATGAATTGGCTCAATTATTATGTAGAAATATTTTATTCACTATAGGCCAGCAGTAATTCTTGTTCTCAAATCGAATGGGCTTAAGTTGCAACGGAGTGATGAATGGCTGTGCGCAAACTTATAATTGAAGATTACAAGTTGTATACCGTGTACAAGATATTTATAATGACTGAGTGTGAAAGGCATCATACCCCAGATTATTCCTGTTACGCAGTACTAGTATACGAGTCAGGTTTATTTATTCTTCCCAGAGGACTTACCAGTCTATGTTCAGAATGACGAGTCTCTGGGTAATTTGCATTTAATAAAACCAACTGCAAGATTCTTGAAGAACTTCAATGCCGATGTATACAAATGGCGCACGCCAATGTGTACACGGAACCCGGTATTTTGTCCCATCCGAACAGCTAGACAGATGTCCTTGTCAGAACCCCTTATCACTGACAAGGGGGAACCACGCCGGAAAATCTGGATGAACTTTCTCGGCCAATGCAGGGATCGAACACCCAAGCACCAGGATAGCGAGCAAGAGTCTTACAAACCTAACCAACGTGACACCCCGCCCTAACTATGAGGAATACAAGATCAGCTGCTACAACAAAGTTTGTTAGTCTTTTTCAGATAATGATAAAAAATAATATTATATTATATCAAAAGGTCGTATCCCAGCTAGGCCACATTTTCCTGTAGCCTACACATCCAGCTAAAAAGGCATGTATACAGAATAAGAATCATAATATTGATAAAAAACGCCACGTCAAAATGGCGCACGTAAAATATATCTGTAATAGATGCACAAGGGCTGACAAGTTCTAAGCCTGATTGATTGACATGAACAAAGTCAATGGTTTTCATTTATTTATCTACATGTGTACACATTGTTGCCAACTAAATCACAAGGTATGGATGTCGGTCAGGCAGAAATTTTCGGGTTCCACCCTACAAAAATAAAATGTCGTTCAAAACTGACATGACGTCACCATTACTAGGAAAATAACAACCGACTAGTTCCCCTTTCCCTTTCCCATCCATGGTTACAAATCTGGATACATGATTATCAGGATCTGCTTCAAAACGACGTATATTATCAGGGGACGGCAGGTATCTGACACGTTTCTGATCAGCAGTCAAGATTTGGTACTCATTTTGCAGAAACTTTTGTCATTTCTAACTCGTCAGCATTTAGGTGCCCGACACTCTCATGAGAAATGCAAATAACTCTAGAAATATGTCGAGTTGATAATCGCCGATCCAGTCATCATCATGCCATGCACCCGAATAATGTTTTCTAGAATACTAGTAGTTGCTGTTGATGGCCCACCAGGGCGTGGATCATCGCCAACGCTCCCGTAAAATGGAAACCAAGTCGGTGTGTATCTGTGGTGGGTTAGTCCTTTCAGTTCAGGTACTTGATGACTGCGCTATAGTCAGTTTTGTCCAGTTCTGGTTATTTCAGTGGGTATAGATAGGTTCACAAGAAGATCTAGTACGAAGACAATAATAACACTACACTTGTTGTTTTTATGTGTATATAATTCATTCACTGATTTTAACTGTTGTTGACTAAAGTTTATTTCAACCAAACTGATCTATCCTTTTCTAGCTTAGACCTTTTCAGCCAGCCCTCGTACGTGTACGCGTTTAAACATCATTTGCTCACACCGGGTTAACCATCTAGTGCAGAGATAAGGAGTGGGATGTGGTAATTTGCAATTTTATACAGGACAAACGAAAGTCATTGTTTTGGAGACGGATTAATATAAGCTTTATAGCTTGTATCCGAATCTATATAATTTATTATGTATTGTTAATATGTCATTATATTATGTTAAATAAATACTGTTTAAACGGGACTGTTTGAATCCCAAGGTCAATAATAATTTGAACAGAGACATACTAACGTTAAAGCAATAATGGATACATGGAATTTCACGCAATGCTTTAGTAAGTCAAAGTTAATCTCGTCAAAGAATACGTTTTCGCACATTATATGCTTTTGTTTTGAAACACCCCATATACAACATGTTGAAACAATATTATCAATGTCATTTTATTGATTTAAAATACGACAAGTAGATGGGAAAGATTCGGAAGAAAATTATAATTCAAAAGATAGCAAACAAAGTGAATTTCGTCAAAATATTCCAGGTACTACCCTTTGACTCCCAACCGACGATATAGTAACAGTATTTGGTCAACGTAAACCAGAGACTAGCCACTAATTAGCTTGAAGGACACCTAATTTTGTGAATGTAAATGTATTCTGGAAATGATCAAGTCAACTTGTGATGTTATGGTAATCAATGAGAGACTAATAATAACCTCTTATATATGACAACAAAAAGGATGGGTGTCGTGAACACACTGGCGTGGATGTAAAATAACCCCCTGACATTTGGTAGGCGAAATTTCCCTCGTAGCACACAGTATACTCTACGTCCGTCTTTATCAAATTCGGTACAGAAAAATAGGACGTTAAACCCCATTTCATTTTCTTTAAACTGACATGTATATATAATTGGAGATGCTTTAATCTGTCACTTTAAACTGTATATGCAATTGGAGATGCTTGAAACTGTCCCTTTACCCTGTATATACAATTGGAGATGCTTGAATTTGTCCCTTTAAACTAATATGTATATGTACTTGGAGCTTCTTGAATCTGTCCCTTTAATATAAAAGTATCGATCGTTTTGCATTTGGATGGATGAAAAGAATAAAAAGAATTTTTACTCAGAAAATTATTGCTAAGAACTGTTGTCAGTGACTCCATCCAAGTCGTCTGGCGTGTTGAGATCGTGGCGACCTCTATCTCTAAAGTAGAATTCGTCACGAGATCGCCTAACACCAACTCCGGAGAACAGAATGCATATTAACAAGAATGGCTGATAAAACAGACAGTCCATAATTTAAACCGAATTCCCCAATGAGTTGTTAATTTAGGTGATTAATTTGTATGTTTGAAACGCAACACGAACGGTTTTATATTTATTCAATGAATGTTTAAGCCATTTGACGAATACACCGTCAAATTTTCTTCATAGCAGGCATACTAGATTCCACTTCCAAATCTCACTGATCCTTTGAAAACTATCCTCTGTTGCATACCGTCAAAGGGCTGCAACCAAATATCTTGCGCTTGCCAATGCCTACCTCTTTGAGGATTCAGGAGTGTTAATTAAAAAATGGAAAATCTTATTGAAAAAATAGACTGCTAAAGATTCCTACGCACATGGGAATTATTGAAATAAAATTGAACCATATGTTAGTCCCGTAATGGCATAGTTTGTGTCGAGCGGACGTTAAATCCCATCTCTCTCACCCCCACTCCATCACTATCAGTCAATTTCAGCATATAGCGGTAATAGCGCGATTGATTTTCTCTTACATTTGAGAGAATTAATAGAATATGAAGTACAACCTATTCTAAGCGAGGGGTATCTAAGGCTTTTAACTCCTAATTTATTTCATTCCAATTCCTTCCGGGCCACAGAAAGCCAACCCAACACTTAAGAATCACTTTGACAAATTTAAACCAGAAGAAGAAATGGTTAATTATACTTATTAAAATGTCAAATGTAGATGATTTCCTGTTCTCGTGTCTGGATTTCAATTTCCCAGGGGACGTAACTCTTCATTTCCTTCTTCTGTTAATGATCACCTGCCTACACACCAGGTAAAAGTAGTCAGGATTATATTAAAGGTTATTATTAGCCTTTCGTCAATTATTATCACTTCACAAGTTGACATTTGAGTCATGAACCATGGTTATGTCCATAATAATTTTACATTCATAAAGTTGGGTCTCCTTCAAGCTGATTTGTGGCATGTCTCTAATTGGTCATCGTCGACAACCTACTGTATGTATATCGTCGGTGGAAAGTCAAGAGGTCGTATCTAGTATCTTTGACCAAATTCACTTTTTCGTTTTGTAAGGATAACAATCGTCTTGCTAATATTTTCAGACAATAGTCGTATTTACTAAGCAATAAAAATCGCTTTCAAAATTTTGTATATGTGGTGTTCCAAAAAGATTAATTGTTTTAAAAAATTATTGTTGAGCATCTATCTGAATGTTATATCTATGACATTTAAAGAGTTAGCTATTTCTTTCCTCGGGATACGTCTCTACTCACTCTTTAATTCGAAAGTAGCACGTTATGAGAGAGAGAGAGAGAGAGAGTGAGAGAGAGTGGGGGAATTACTCAATGACAGGCCGTCCATTCACCCCCATCCCACAACCCGTTAAGTGTAGATAGCTGCACTTACTGTTAAAATGGAGATGTTTAATCCGTTATGTGTAGACATGTCATCAGGGATTATGTAATTTTTATAATGGTCTTAATATATTTATTAGTTCGCCTCTAGTGGATAAACACATTAGTATCCATACTACAGAGTCACAGTAAATGGCATTACCATGGGCGGCCATATAATCCCATCTAACAAAAGGTCAACAACGGTAGTCCGCAATTATAAATAATACCATCCAGAATGTCTGCAAATAAATTGGACCATGGAATGAATTAAAATATCATTTACATGTATTTAACAAAAATAACTAGGCCTACAACTTGGTAGACCAGTAAAACAACACCGACTGTGAGCATTACATTGAAGTAGTCTTATTCCACATACAGCAGTATCTCAGACAAACCCTGTAAGGAATAATGGGTATCTTCTCTTAATCAACAACGGGGCCGAATAAGGACGCGGACATCACATATTCAGTGCGTTCTGAACGACTTTTATCCCGAACATTGCCCTTATGATCCACTTTGAGAAAACAATATATTTCACTTAAAAATATTAAATATGTGGATCTGATTTATACATACTGTGAAATTATGGGAGGGGAATACAAGTGGATACACAATATTTTTAGCAAAAGAAGTGGTTTTATTGTATAAGATAATGTCGTTCCTCTTTATTTTATAAACAATATTTTTATTCAGCTTGTCCGAATGAGATTGGGGAACAGACTTATCCCATGCATGCAAAACCCCTATCCCTAAATAATTTATATATGAACAATTTCATTCGGACAAACTTAAAGTTACATTATGGGAGATGAGATAAAGAGATGGCAGTTCTCACTATAATAGTTAAAAACTAGATAGTGTAAAGATACTTTGCTGAAAATTTCAGTCAAATTGATTCACTATTAGTCGAGAAAAACAAGTTTGAAATATTCACATAGCCTCGGTCATCATTACTCAAATCATTAATATAAACAGCATAGTCTCGAATATAGCGCTCAATCGGCGCATCGGGAAAAAGAGTGATACATTTTAATTGTTTTGTGTTCTACCACACCTTCCACCATATCTGATGAGTTCTCCAAAAAACTGTAAAACTTCAAATATACTTAAAATCGATAACCCTATCCACAGTCCTATTGTACCACCAATATCAGATATAAACTGGACATCCTGAAAAATAAATGTAGTTCATGATCAAAGGTGCAATAAACTAGAATAATTCGCAAATATGATCTTTCAAAAATAGAATGAAACAGTAAACTGAATTGGATTGAAGGCAAATAAAATCCTACGTTAGTTCTCTACAACCGAAATGAAATGGAGTGCTATGGTCTCGGTTCTGTGCCAACAAAAGTTGAAAAAGGTACACATGCGTCAATCAGTATGCTACGAATGCAATTTTGCCCGAACAGTAGCGCGTCTGTCTATTCTAGGAAAATAGTACAGAGAGAAACAGAGCGAAATAGGGTTTAACTTCCACTGAACCCAAACAAAGCCCTTTCGAGACTAACATATGCTTTGTTTGTTGTTTTTTTTTTTCAATAATTCGCTTGGGCGTAGGGGACTTTAGTAGGTGGAGGACCCGGAGAAAACCACGAGGTTGGGCAGGCGACACTAAACGTTGTCACGAACAACCGGGAAATTGACACCACGCCAGTTGACTCAGCAAACCCCTTACGCAAAATAAAATGTGCTTAACGGCCTTTCCAGATAATAGAGGCGAGCCAATCAATTGATCTATGTATTTCAACCAAAGGTAAGTATTGGAAAGAATCTGGGGCCTGTTTCGCGAAATTTTAACTAAGATAAAATCCAACTTTTAGTAATTTGATTGGATAATATTAATTTGATTTTAGTGCTTGGCTAAAAAAAAGTTGGAGCATTTACTAAAATGTGGATTTTTATCTTTAGTTAAGATTTCGAGAGACACGTCCTAGAATTGCATAACATTACTTTGAGGATTACTTATTTGAAACATGTAGAACACCGAGAGGTAAGGCGTGTGTGTATGTTGGGGTCGGGGTGAGGTATGTAAAGCTACTGAAATTCGTATGTAATTATTTGATTTGGTTGAAGAGGTAAAGGGCGTGGGGAAGACATGATTTACAGATATGATGTCAGGTATATTGTCTACTACTATATATACATCTGACTTGGATTTAACATCCTCTCGTCACAAACTAGGCCATTTTGGGACTTTCACATGGTTTAATTTTATTTCAATAATTCGCTTGCGCGTAGGAGTCTTTAGCAGTGGGAGGAAACCGGACGACGCGGAGAAAACCCACGAGGTTGGACAGGCGACCCTACTCCTTGCCACGTACAACCGGGGATTCGAAACCACGTCAGTTGACTCAATAACAGGCTTTATGATACAGCGTGTGCACGCTAACCATTCAGCCACCCAAATCCCAATCTGACTTTCGCATTATATAATCAGTAACCAACTTATGCGTTTTATGTTTAATAATTCACCTCGTAATCCTCCTTCTCTGTAATATTTTGATAATTCAAGTCTTCATAATAAATATTCAGCTTTATAAAGTTTTGCCTAAAACAGATTTTTAAAGTACATCATTAAGAAGTATTATTATAGACAACAAGAAAATGATTGCAGTTCATTTAATGTAATATCATATTATTGCCTAAAATATAGTAAATCGAAATAGGCTCGAATCACAATTGAATCTAATATTTCATCAATGGAAAATACAAATATGTGTCTAAAATACAAATATTTAATATTTTATTTTAATAATTTTATTTTAATAACTCGCATTCCCGTAGGATTCTTGTGGGGGGGGGGGGCAGATAAATATCTGTTGGAGTGTGATGGCTTTGTGCTAGTAGAGACAGAGAGCGGTGAAAAACTAGAGAGTGGTGAAAAACTTGAACACCACATGGTTAACCTTAAGAATGTAGACTCAAGAGTACAAAAGACACATACATCGAAAATATAAACTAAAATAGGATATTTTTTTTTCATATAATTAGATTAGACTTACGCCAACTGACTTGCTGTATACTGGTTATAAAGAGTTGTACATGCACTTGTTCCTGTTTTCTCACAAAGTACGTCTAATAATAATTTCTGTAATAATATTTAATACACACTCATATACACACTTTTATACACATTGGATAACTGATTATACACTGAGAGAGAGAGAGAGAGAGAGAGAGGGCGGTGTTATTTCGAGACTTACAGAATTTAATTTCCATAATTAGCAGTGTTACGAAACCGGGGCCCTAGCTTGAACATGCGACCCTACTCTTTGTCACTTACAAGCGAAGGGACCAACTCGCATTCGGTCGCCAAACCTCTTGGTGATCAGAAATTGCTCATTAGGTTTTTATACCGACATAAAGTAACCGAAAGTGAAAGAATATTTTTGGTAAATTGGTTTACACACTTTTATTGTCTTTCGTGGCAGAGGGTGGGGGGCATGCTAAGCCATTGCAACAGAGTATGGTGATAAAATGGAATGATTTTCATGATGACATGTAGATCCAGGAGTTACTGGTGTGGGATCGATTGAGGAGACATTCTGTATAGATAGCATAAATAACCTGTGGCAATGACATATATAAGATTTGACATTCTGTGTTTTACGTATTATTAAGATCTAAGCCTAGTTTATGACTAGCCCGGAGCGGCCATAAAGGAAATAATATCTATTTGTAAATCACTCCATAGTTTACTGAGAAGTCCACTGGTGTTGTTTTTTTCCAGTGATGGGTATTATTAATCAATATTTACTGTGAGAAAAGTGTAATACACAACCCACTGTTAACAGAAACTCTTCAACCATTTTTCAGACATTCATATATGTATGGGAATCTTAAGTCTTAGGGTTTCTTGGTCAATGGTATGTGAATTGTGTAGGGATAGCAGTGTTTCTGATCATTCCTCTTCCATTTTCAGAGTTCTTTTACTTGCACGCCATTATTGGCAATAATTGAAAAACGGTCCCCGAATTCACAAAGCATTCTGAATAAATATCTTTGATCCAGACGCACAAAACTTTGCTCACGGTTTCTTGTTGGTGTATTTGATACATTATAATAACAGTTATATAAAGGGATATGTTTTAAGGAATGCTTTGATAACTCGGGGCATCGTCGTTGTTTGAAATGATGAAAATAATCTTAAAGGACAATATTGGTGCCAGTCATTATCACATATGTGATAGAACTGATTAAACACTTTCCAAATATAATATTATCACAGAGATCATCGCTACCATAGAGGAGTAATAACGGATTCACGAATCGGAAGTGACGAACGCCAAAGGAAAACACGAGTTATTCCTCTATATAACTAACTGAAGTGACTAATGATAACATATACATGGGCGAATATCTGCTCACTAATAATTCTTTCGAAGACCTAAAGTTGCTGTGTGACGCTGTGAGAGAATATCTTACAATTCATGAAAAGAATTGACTGCCACTAGATAAGAGAACAGGAAAGAAAAACAGATTAAAAGTCCGTGCATTACCATGTTTTTATAAGGTAGGGGAGACCGGGACACATTGAACCACCATGGATATATCCTTTATAAATAATACTATACAACCCAACACTATACAGATGTGAGATAACTTCTTAGACCCATTTCTCCATCAATAAGTCACATGCTGTCAATTATTTTCTTAGGCAGTGGATTTTTCAGAAAGCGCTTAAAAGAGAAATATTTTCCATACATGTTAACTTCTTAGCCTACGAAATTCTTGTACTTAAGTTCATATATGTCTAATCTATACAATCCAGATAAACCGGGGTTTGATCCATATAAGAGGACATATTGCTTTTTTAAAAATTTTGATCATGAAATAAAGAGATCTTCTAATAAAAACATTTGATATGAAATGAGTACAAAAATGTATGTGAACAAAGCGGTTCAATGTGCCCCGGTCTCCCCTATAGAATGAATAAAAACAAGGGGCTGTACGGAGTATTTCTATTTTTCCGGTGTTCTCTTATCTTATGACACTTAAATTACTTTATTGTATCGTCAGATAACCTCTTGCGGTCCCATATAACAACTTTTTGTCTTCGAAGGAATTATTAGTGAGCAGAAATTCGGCCGTTTATCTGTCATCACTCTTCACTTCAGTCATTCACATAGAGAGATAACTCGTGTTTTCCTTTGGCGTTCGTCACTTCCGATTCATGAATCCTTTATTACTCCTCTATGGTAGCGATGATCTCTGTGTTAATATTATATTTTGAAAGTGTTTAATCAGTTCTACCACATATGTGATAATGACTGGCACCAATATTGTCCTTTAAATTACTCCATCAGTTTCACAATATTACTTACGGCGTAATCGTCAGATGGCCACGCCCTTGATGATATAAACTTCTCATATATGGTTTCTCTGAAAAATATAGTTCAACAAAATCAAATTGGTCTGTTATCTAGGATCATATGGTACTATGTCAGTGCCGACACGTATCTAATCATGGCCAGGTTCATCCAAAATACCGTTCATAACACGAGAACGCTAGATCGCAGACGGCCCCTTGCTCTGCACGTTTTAGCACATATGACGTCATATGTAGATCGTGAGTTAGGTTTAAGAATTTGGGGGAGAGGTCAAGTGTCCACATTACCAGTGGCCTAAATTTGAATTCAATTTTTATTAAAAATACATGCAACACATGGACCAAGCCCAACGCACAATATAGATATGACGTCAAATGTGTAGGACCGTCTCCAATTTAGCGTTCTATTTGATAACAAGGGTTGGAATTTCTGAGAGACTACTCAAAGTGTCGTGGGCTGTAATATCTAATATAATAAATAATAATTGTCCAGATACAATATATTATAGGAACATTTACTAGCACAAATAATTCATTGCATTTCTAACTGGAGCAGTGATAATGGTTATGCCTCGTTCACCGAAAGGACACGAATTCGAGATAGTTTTAGTTGTCCCTTGTCAATAGCTAAAGGCAGCATCTATTCATTCGGTCCAAATCTCGACGTACACGCAACAGAAACCCTGCCAGTTGGAATTCGGTTGCTCTTATATCAGGCTGCATGATGTCTGCCCATCGTCATTAACCCGATTGCACCAGGAAAAGTAGGGTGTTAAACATCATTTCATTAATTCATTCATTTCATTCATTCGATCGGGCATTTCTTCAATTCATGTGTAGATGTCAATGCAATGGGCATACTTTAATTTGAGCAATGAGTGAGAAGATCTAATTTCGAGGAAAACATTGATGGAAGAGCAACTTACGTGCAAGGATCGCCACATTGGCATTCAGTTTGTCCTCTTTCAAATTTCTTTCGAGCGCCAATTAAACATTCTAATTCTGAACATTTCAAAATATTTGAAATAAGAACATCCATAATAACGCAATAATCATTCATACATTGCGTTAATTACAAGATCAATTGCTCTAAAAAAACAAACTGGTTATTATGGAGTAATTATAAAATTCATTTGCTTTCCTATGGCGAATATGTAAATTTATTTGACAGAACTATGCAACATTATTTGGCATAACTCGGTAACATTATTTATTTAGAAACAACCCAGTAACAATATTTGACATATGCCAGCAGCATTATTTGGCGCAACATGGTAACAGTATTTGATCAAAGCAGAAAATTGACAAATTACATAACATGTTTTATAAAGATGGTTTACCTGTAGCGGTCCTACATACACCTGGTATTGTCCTTTGTTTTCCCAATTTTAAATTTACTTCTTCCGAAAAAAAACTCGAACAGTTACAGGTGTCCATTACGGATTTGGCTTCACAAAACTTCTGACATGTCTGTAGAAGTATAAAAATTGACAGTGTGGGGGATATGAGGGCCAGGCTTACAATCTAAACATATTATACACGAGCAATAATATAAATGTTTATTACTGTCAAAATACACGAGGGTTTATCATGCCCTGTCCCACCGTTAAGGACAAACAAGGGCGGACAATCTTGAGGAACCACCCGATTAGCGAGTCATTGTTATTCTCGCTGAGGAACAACCCGATTAGTGAGTTCATCGTCATAATCACTGAGGAACCACCCGATTAGCGAGTCATCGTCATTCTCACTGAGAAACCACCCGATTAGTGAGTTCGTCGTCATTCTCACTGAGGAACCAGGAGATTAGCGAGTCATTGTTATTCTCACTGAGAAACCACCCGATTAGTGAGTTCATCGTCATTCTCACTGAGGAACCACCCGATTAGCGAGTCATTGTTATTCTCACTGAGAAACCGCCCGATTAGCGAGTCATCGTTATTCCCACTGAGGAACCGCCCGATTAGTGAGTTCATCGTCATAATCACTGAGGAGCAACCCGATTAGCAAGTCATCGTTATTCTCATAAAGAACCGAGTTACTGGCGCACAGCTGTTTATTGATAACCCAAAGGCTAGCGTATATGGCCCACAACTGAGAAATGTGAGAATTGAAGACATTTTAAATTTGTAAAACAGATGAAACAAACTTATTCGAATCAAGTTATATGAATTTTGACGTCACTCTCTGAATGGACGAACCCGTACAATGGATATCCCTATAAATATGCCAGTGGGCGTATATTTACTGACTTAAATTGACTATTAGTACAGTTAATATCTTTGGGTTTATCTAGTTTGTATTTTCAAAGTAGCAGTCATTCTGACGTAACAAACAAAAAAGGAAAAAATTACCGTTCTTTCATACGTCACGTTATATTTCTTTTTGAATTCGGATAATTCTGTACATTCACCATATGGTTTTCCTATTCTTGATATATGTATCTGTAGAAAGATTCACCATTTAAAAAAATAGTAATGTATGTATTTAATGTTGATATTACTACGCTGACAAAAACATAAAACAATAAAAGCTTTACATCCACTTCGTAGGGTTGGGTGGCCGGAAGTGGGGATGGGTGGCCGAACGGTTAGCGGGTGCGCGTTGTATCATACGGGTAATTTTGATTAACAGGTTGTACGTGACAAGGAGTGGGGTCGCCTGTCCAATATCGTGGTGTTTCTCCGGGTCTTCCATACGCGCAAGCCAATTATTGAAAAAAAAAATTAAACTATGTTAGTCCCGGAATGACCTAGTTTGTGTGATTACACTGACAATAGAATCACTAAATCTTTCAAGTTTTAAATTGAATCTCAGGTATGAAATCGTACATTTGCCTAGCTTGCAATCCCAAATGTAACTGCCAAATCAAATTACGTACATTCGAAATAAATATATTAAAAATCATATTCATCTATGGTGGTGTTTAACGATCGCTTCTTATTGTTATACAGCCGCAATTGTGGACGAGATACAGGCTTTCGTTCGAGAGTTATCTTCTCTTTGCCAAAAACCCTGTGAATGCGATAGAGACTGTAAATTTTGACCGATTCTTGTCGAATTTGGTGTGAACCATCACAGGTATGCGAGGGCGACTGGTAGTTCGTTCTGGAATTATTGCCCGCTATAACGAAAGCCCTTTGGGCGCAATGGATATTACATTCTGTTCAAAGCATTGGGGCAACGAGATGATGAATTATATCAATTTTCAGCTGTCCATGATTGTCGGTTCCGAAGTTATCACCCTGAACCCAACAGATCTAAGGGGTATTGGATTGAACGTTCCGGAATTGAAATCTGTCAATGTTTAATAACGTCATCATTCTACTCACACCACCTCCGCAGTCGGGTTTGGCAGAACTGTTACAGGATTAAATCCCGAGTCACTCGATTGCATTTCTATCAATTCGGACGTTCTGGACAGTGAATCGAGCATCCCCTAGGATTCTCCATGGTTCATTTTCGGAGAGAGAGACAAAGATGGGGTTTAACGTCCACTCAACCTAAACTAGGTCATTTCGGGACTAACATATGGTTTAATTTTATTTCAATAATTCGCTTGCGCGTAGGGGTTTTTAGCAGTGGGAGGAAACCGGAGTGCCCGGGGGAAACCCACGAGGTTGAGAAGGCACCCCTATCTCCATGCCACATACGCTCACACCAGGGCTCGAAACCACAACCAGAGGTGACCGGCCAGCTAGAGGTCGAAGCGCGGCACTCTAGACCACTAGGTCATCCCAACCCCCCGGTTCATTTTCGGACAAGCTGTAGTTGGGACAAAGCTGATGTGTTGGCGTAGTCCACGCTTTGCATGTCGATCTTTACGGTTATTATCTAAGCGCAGGAAATTTCCTTTCTGATGTTTACTTACCAATCGGAGTCCAACCTGAGTTTCAAGTGCAGAGGATACAGCTATTCCATTGTCTATATTAGGAATAGCATCACTGTCCGAAATGATCAAAGTAGCCCCAAAACCATTTGTAAAACCGCGAATATATTCATTATTTTCCATAAATAAAATCAATTAAAGCCAGGGGTGACCGGCCAGCTAGAGGTCGAAGAGCGGCTATCATCAGCCGAGCACAACTACCACGATATAAGTATGAAAGCCAGACATTGGGCGTATCTGGCAATGAACAGTACATAAGTTGATTACTCCTTTAATGTTCGATGGCCAAAAGGTCTCGATTGTGGGAGAAAATGTCATATTTTATAATAATTCTTCGCGATTCGTGCAACAAATAATGTTATCCTTATAAATTAAATATTAATATTTATATAAATACCTTGTGACTGTCCACTACGTCGACTTTTATACAATGGAGATTTCAGAGTATAACAGTTTCCATATTTTTCATTTGTGAACTGTAAAATTTCTGTAAAAAGATTTGTACACTAAAGTTCAATATATACTATTCGAAAAAAGTAGGGGATATTTGATTTTGGGGTCATATTACTAAAATATGCAAATGATTACGAAAAAAGTTACTAAAGAACCTAACAGAAGAAACATTTCCAGTTACATGTGACGCCCAAACGCACCAATAGCTACCGCATGGAATGCAGGTGATGCTTGGGGTCATCATGGGGGTCCAACCCAAGATTTGCACAACTCTGACTTTGAATGTTACAGTCATTGTGGCATTGAATTCCAGGGTGGAAACATCAGTTTAATTGTTTTAGTGACCAGAAAACAAATTTTGATATGCGTCGGCTTACCCAAAATGAAAGGTTACGTGCCCTTGGCATGCTACAGATCGGCACAACACAGGCGGTTGTGGCGCGGACGATGAATGTTTCTCAGTCTGTCATAAGCAGGCTATGGTCCAGATACCGTGATACACAATCTGTACAGGACAGACCACGCTCAGGTCACCAAGGGCGACAACTCAAGCCCAGGATCGATTTATCCGTACCTTGAGAAATCATGTCATCACAGCAAATCAGATCAGCGCTCGTCTTCAAACAGACACTGGTGTGAGAGTGAGTGGCCAGACGATTCGGAATCGACTGCATAGGGGGTCACCTTCGCGCCCGACGTCCTCGCGTGATCCCTTGTTTGAGAGATCATCACATTCAGGCAAGACGTCGATGGTGTAGGGATCGTCAACACTGTGATAATCGACGCTGGAGCAATGTGATGTTTTCAGATGAGTCAAGGTTCACTGTTGATTTTTTGGACCGGCGGAGGAGGGTGTGGCGTCGTCGAAACGAGCGCTTCCAAGACGTTAACGTCGTCAGACATGATCGATTTGGGGGTGGTTCTGTTATGGTGTGGGGGGGCATCACTGTTGCTGGAAGAACGGCTTTACATGTTGTTGCCGGGCGTGTTACGGACCAGTACTACCGGGACAACATCTTGGCAGTCCATGTTGTGCCGTTCGCACGACGTCATGGCCGCCGTTTCATCTTCCAGGATGACAACGCTAGATGTCACAGGGCCAGGATCGTTACAGGTTACCTCTAACAACAGAACATCACCACATTACCTTGGCCAGCACTGAGTCCCGACCTCTCCTCCATCGAGCATGTCTGGGACATGCTTGGACAGAGGTTACATCAACGCCAACAACGTCCTGCCAATGTCCAAGAACTTGCTGCTACGTTGCAACAGGAATGAGACAATCTGGACCAAAATGACCTTAGACGTCTCATTAGGAATATGCCACGTCGGATCAATGCTTGTTTGGCAAACAGAGGAGGATTTACCCGTTACTGACTTTGTTGTGATGCTGTGGTAACTTTGCTGTTTGACCCCGGGTATCATTTTACCCTTATAATGGTCAGTCTGTGCCTTACTTAGTCTAACGATCATTTGGAATAAATCGATGAATGTGAACTTCATTTCATTTTGTCATTTGTTTCTTCGTCGGTTTCATTAGGTGACTTTAATAACACTTAAAAATCAAATATCCCCTACTTTTTTTGAATAGTATACAATCGGTTACTGGCTGAATACCAATTATCTGCTGATATCACAAAACAAACGAAAACATTAACTGCCGCCAAACAATAGTCTATTTGGCCCAAGTCACAATAGAAGTGCCATTTTAACGCCTGGAAGAACACCATGGGTATATACTACGAGCATTAATGCGCTTTGCAATGCATATTACTCTATCGTGGCAGACCTTATGATATAACGTGCATGCGCTAATCAATCCCTCCCCACGACGCTTTTTTATTATATGAAGATTTGTTGTTGACCAAAAAAAACTGATGTGCAGGAATTTAGGCTTTATTCATTAAATTCCTTCATTTAGATGTCAAAATCATCAACAAAATTACACCACCAAAGCTGATTACTTATTCAGTCGAAATTCAAATCATCTTAAAACTAGTCGAGGTCGCACCAGCATATCTTGATACCGCTTGAATAGAAGATAGGGTCAAAGCTGAGACAATGATCAGGAATTAGCGAAACTATTTCGAAACGAATACGTACTGTGCATAACAAGTCCTTCCAGCAAATGTACATTTTATTAACATTGTCTCCAAATCATGACCAATGGCTATTCGGGTTGACCTGGAAAATGAGATGAAAATAACGGATTCATATACTGTGGAGTGATAACATCCCCTTATAAACCTAGACCTATTGTCAACCATTTTCATTATAAGGCTTGGTCTTGCTTTAAATACGTACTAAACTCGTAATAAACAAATAGCAAACCAAGATGACAATAACACGGACAAAGTGATATAATAACAAGTTCGATAGTGCAATATGGACAAGGAACTTGGTACGGTGGTATTGTCGTAATAATGGAATTGTTATGTCATATCACAAATCCGGGTTCATCAAACGATGGCCAATTTGTTTTGCTTGAGGTTTATTTCGAAGAGCGCTTCCCACAAGAAGGGCACAAAGATGAGTAGCGCTTGAAGGTTGAAATTTATTAGGCCTGTTGGTGCAGAACAGTAAGACGTAAACAAAACTCCGTTTTTTTTTCGATTCCTACCTATCTTCAGCATTAAACTGGGCTATAAAATTGTCATAGACAACATCAGTTGGATCTCTTGGAGCCACGTTCTCCCAGTCGTCTTCGTCATAATAATCATCATCAACATCATAGATGTCTCCCCAAGCATACGATTCATTAAGGATAACTTTATCTAAGACCCGTTTCTTTCTGGATAGACCGGCCCTTTTCTCACCGCTGTCCATATTCTCACTTATCGACCTTTTCTTACGAACTTGTTCTGGGTCCGGCCTCTCAGTTGTGGTAATGTCCTAAAGATTAAATTAACTTGAATCTAGACGGTCGATATATCTGTATAGTAAAATAGCGGAAATGGAAAATTATATTTTCATCCACAGGCAAAGTATTGTCGAAATTCTAGTTTCTATTCAAACAAACCCTGGCTAGATGCGGTCTTATTCTCCCAAATAGAAAGACCCTGGTTTATTAACCGGGAGGTCGATCCAGGGTTCGATCTCGCTGTTAACCAAGAAAGTACCTCTAGATTATTCAGCGAGGCGCAGAATGGAATGCCTGGCAAGTATCACGTCGTTGGGCCGGAACGTTGCCGTTCAGGTAGGTCACTTGGATTATTTTATGTATCTATGTAATTACTGAAATCATAACATGGGTTGTTAGGACATGTTGTCTGTTCCTCGGGGCCATAACTAGCTCAGAGCAACGCGACGGGGGGAGGGGGGGGACAAGTGTTCTCGGCGCGTGCCGTAAAATTGATGGGCGATCTATATCTATGGTCGACGATTTTTCCACAGGGTGAAGCGGGGATTGGTTGTTACGGGTCTGCTGTTTCCCGATCCTTTAAAGTGATAAAATAGAACACAATGTTTGCTTTAGTTTAGTTTGTTTGTTATAAGGGAGTGACATGATGGATGAGTTGTTATATGATGATGATTTCGTGCTAGCCTATGATTGGCTTGACGTGATAAAATAGGGTATAGTTTTGAGATATATGTGAGGAACAAACTGGTTTATTATATGAGAGGGAAAACAAAAGAGTATAGTTACCACATCATTATCATAGAGGACTTTCACATAAGATGGGTTAACCTGTTCAACCAATACTTGTAACTTATAATTGGTTCGGTACATCTCTGATTGTCGTATCGGATTTACGTTACAGAACGAGACAGCTGGAAATCTCAACGCATCAAACCCCAGTTTTATAGATGTAGTCTTTTCGAACTGCATGTACGTCTTGGTAAGATAATACAGATGAAAAACCATCGCCCCCGATGTTACCAACAACAGAAAAATCCACGCTGCTTTTCCATACAAAGTTTTTGAACTAGTTATGTAAGCAATTCCTTGCATCGATGTTCTCTCGGCGAAGCGGTTACCAATTTTAGAAATGCGCCAAGGTGTTTTGTCGATTGTGGCCGGGCTTGACATCTCATCCGGTGTTTTCCTATAATTTATTCCACTACTTCAAAGAAGATCATATAATATGTATTACGTGTATAGCATTGCAAATCTGTCAGATTGAGTTGATCGGAAGAGGAGTGATCTTATTTAGCCAAAGCTTATACACGTGTGATTGGCCTATCGGAGTTACGTTACAGAACGAAATCTAAGTAAATTTCAAAATGCCAGAGCTCAAAGGGGCAGGAGAAGTAGTGGCCACCTTTTGTGTGGACATTTAGCAAACCCCGGGTCCCTTCCACTAGTCCGGTATTGAATTCCGTACCCTCACACCCACCCCACGAGAAACACTGGTGTAATTAAAGCAATTTACATTATTTGCTTCATTTTCACGTTTTATCAGTCACCATGCCATTTCATAATATTAAATGGTTGGAATACGAAAAATGAATTGATGATGGGGAGAAAGTTGCTGTTGTTTAGCCAAAGCTTAGACACATATGATTGCCCTATCGGAATTACGTTACAGATCCAAACCGAAGTAAATTTTAAAAAGCCCTGTAGTATGCAATGCAAGTAGTAGCTCCCTTTTCTATGAACAGTTAACACTCCCAAGATCCCTTCCACTAGTCCAGTATTGAATTCTAAATTTTAGTAAAAATATTTTAACAATTAAACACAAGCTATCGTTATGCAAGATACGCCCAGAATCAACTTTGTCCTAATGTTGCATTCTGTTAGAAGATGTAGCCTCTATCAAGTTCACAGGGTTTTTGAAAAAGGGGAGGGGGTAGCTCTCGAAAGAAAAGTCGCCTAAGATAGCGGGGGATAACTCCAGAACGTCAATTAATGATAGGGTTCACAACAACAGAATGGTTACAAACGTTGTTACACAATGTGGGTAAATAGAAGGTCCCATAATCAATATCAAATTCATGCAAGACATTTTGATCTTTAACAAATTTAACGTTTTATCGCATTTGGACAACATTTCTGACCTCTAACTCAAGCTTATTATGATTTTCGTACAATAGTGGGCAATAAATACTCAGGGAAGTTCTGTCCCATATGGGCCAAAATCGAGCTCATGCGAGATATTTGGAACAAAAACATTTAATAAAGTTTCATCAAAATGAGTGACCTATAGAATGTCCACCAAATATGTGAACCGACGGACAGTGGCCAACACATAATACACCCACGTGAAAGAACAGAACAAAAAAGAACAAGCTGCTGTCCATACCTTGGTTTTGAACTATATATATCAGAAATTCCGTGCATAGATGTCTTTTCGCTGGGATAGGATTCTGTGACTGATATCCAATTCGGTTTCTTCCTAGAATAATCCACGGAATCGTAAATTCGTCCGTTGTTTATAATTCAAGTTTCAATACTCGGGAAAGATAAAACAAAATATACATTAACACTCTTCAAAAATGAAAAGCAAAAAAAAAAAAAAAAAAAAAAAGAAATGTAGCGAAATACTTCTGCCGCCCTTGACTCCAAATTTGAACTTTATTTCTCTTTTAAACGTAACCGAGAAAATAATGTACATACCCATTGACAATGTGCAAACCGCGTGAAGCGAACAAGTTGAGAAATGGTTGACAATTTGAGATATTTATAAACAATTGAGAAATATTTTGTGAAATTAAAGACACGTTATGCACTTTATTGACTTTATTGATAAGCAACTAAGAAACAACAAACGAGTCAGAAATTGTAAGTTAAAAATAGAAATTAAACATTTAAAAATAAGAATTTGGTATTTACATGAATCAAAATAAGAAAATACGTGAATATAAATTAGAAATTGTATATTAATAATGATACATTTGGGAGTTCGACCTAGAGGGGTGAGGTTTAACGACCACTCGCCACAAACTAGGTCATTTCCGGGGTAAGGCATGGTTCAGTTTTATTTCAATAATGCGTTTACACCCAGAGGTCTTTAACGGTGGGAGGAAACCGGAAGACCAGAAGGAAACCAACGAGTTTGGACAGGCGACCTTCACTCGGCAAACCTCGTAAGATTTCGGGAATCTAAACTCGGCTGTATGATGAATTCCGCCATATTGGAACTACTTTAAAGGTCCCGGATGAAACATGGCTGCGCCCAATCCAAACACAAGTTGGCAACCTATTTGGCTAGCGACCTATTCGACCGATCCAGCTGTAAGATAATGACGAAATTACACGTCTATTCTGAGCTGAAGGAATGGATAAAAATAATATATTCTACTTTCATTTGATAGACATAACGTTGGATTTTATTGGTTGATAAATAGAGACTGTTGTCTTTACTCTAAATAGGTTTCCAACGAACAGGTTGCAGCTCGATCGGTCGAATAGGTCGCTAGCCGAATAGGTTCCCAATTTGTGTAATAGCGTCAAGTTTTCCTGTTAAAGTAAACCGGTAGCCGCATCGCAAATGTATGGGCGTAGGTACATATCACTTACTGTCATACATCCGAGACTAGATGTAGTTGACGTAGTTTACGGAATCTGTCGAGATTAGCCGAGTGAGGCGACCTTATTCCCTGACAAGTACAACCGGGAAATCGAAATCACGCCGATTGACTCAATGACAGGCCTTATAGAGCAGCGGTAACCATTCGACCATCCGATCCCTCGGGGGAGTTACAGGTTTAAGCTATGACAGGGTTGTCACTCCATATAATACAAGTGAAATTTATGTCACTTTAATAAGATTATAGATGCAACAAAGTAAACCCGATATCTTGTGCAGTGATAATATTACATTTATGTCTCTGCACGAACAAATAGAAAACTGTTTTACACGACCGCATGATAACATACCATAAACATTTAAGACGCATTATATATGATTTATATACAGAGCGCCCTGTAAAAAGATAGATATTACATTCCTTTTTTGAATCTTAAAAGTTTTGACATAAAATAGCTTAAACAATCAAATTGTCAAATACCGTTGCTAAGATTATAATTTAATGGTGAGACGACAGACGGTTTCTCAAGAGCCACACCATGGTCTAGTGAGTAGATTATGAGTAGGTCGTGTGGATAAATGTTTAAATGTTTATATATAAAATAGAAGCAAACAAAGACCTCCAATTGAAATATTTAGCTCTCACATTATGCACCCATCTATAAGCCATACAAACTATAAATTAAATGCATATTTATGGAAATAAAATGGGTGTTGGTGACTAGGTTTTTGTACTTAACGATTTAATGGGTGTGTAAAATAGCTTTATTCAACGTCCGCTTTCACCGAGGTGATACCCCAGGCATACTTTATAATAGGTGTTTGCCCTATTTATCGACTCTCTAAAGTAGCATGCAAGGGACCCCAGACTTTCATCCCATCCCAATGTCCTTTCAAGTTGTGAGTTGCAGAGTGTCCACAAACAAATTGTGGACGGACAGACGGATATAGGTGACGATAATATACTTTCACGTGAAAATGTGGGCGAATAAAAATAGATAATGTAACGGGAAATACCCAGTCAAGAAATACGCATTTTATAAACAATGTAGCCTCGATAGTCATTGTTACCGTTGTTACGATAACAATGATTATCCAGTGTGTCGGTTAATCATTACAGCCGTTGAACCATTGACTTGTTGAAAGATCATACGTGAATTAATAATATCGTCAATTCCTTTGAATATTGTCTGTATTGAAATTGTGTTTTTTGGGTCAGATAAAAATTGAATATTCACGTGCACCAGAATCCACTAGGTTAAAAGCAATCTGATTAAAACACAGATCCTATTTTGTTTCGTTTTTATACTTCAAAATTTTGTGCGTGTCTTTACTACACTAAGATCTGGAAGAGTTGTTATCATTGACGTGTTCTGGATGATGTGAGAGATTAGCCAATGAAACGGTCTGTTATGGTGAGTTCTTGGCCTTTTGATGCAAGGAACTGTGGGTAAACCACTAGAAACGTCACCGCTGATTAATCAATGTCTGACGCCATACGATCAAAACCCGCTCGTTTGACCCCGAGACATGAACTTCCACTTTAACTTGTCAGATCTCCATGTAGTGTAGGCTATCGAAAGTATGACAAAACGAAACAAAATACAGATCTGTACTTTAATCTGATTGGGTAAAAAGGTAATGATTGGTATCTTCAAAATCATATTTATATTAAATATACTTACATATATTATTATGTAAACCCAACAAACTTCTCGGTGAAAATGGTGTCCTGTATCTACATAACAAATCTACCCATAGCCAGCTTAGGGCCCATATGTATCACAGTGCAATTAAATACTTTAATCACACAGCAGAGACAGGTTTACAGTCCGGTACAAAATTATCAGTACGTATCGTAACAAGATATTACAATTTATGTGAATAAAAAACTAATAACGAACACAAACATGGTTTACATCAATGGCTGAAATGCATCGCATACGAAAAACAAAATCACTGAAGCAGGGAATTTAGGATTACGTAACGTAACTAAAGATAAAATCGAAATTTTAGTAGATACTTCAATTTTGAAATTACTAAAATTTAGACTTTATCTTAGTTAAAATTTCGTGAAACAGGCCCCGGGTTTGTACATCCGGCAGCTAGCAAGAGCAGACTGTCCGAATCATAACCCACAGCTAGCGAGAGAAAAACCTCTGTACCTACCCACACGTTAAAAAAATGGACTCCGTAGTCCTAACACACAGTTAGCCTGATACTTACTTAACCACCAGCTAACCAAACTCGGAGATGATAGTCCTAACCCATAGTTAGCCAGATAAACATTTCTAACATGCCTACTAACACACTAACCAAACCTGGGAAAAGTAGTCCTAATACAAAGTTAGCAAAAGTAAGTTATCTTTACCTAACCCCAAGCCAGGCACACCCAGATACCTTACCATGACTCATAAATAGCCAGGACAAGGCTAGATGCCCTTATACCCTTACCACAGAGTATTTTACCTTTTGCGCGACGGTATAAAAAGAAAATGAAATTTTGACACACTGAGTGTTCTTCTGGGGCTATATTCTTGTGAATAAGTAGTTTTAATAATTAATATCTTGAAAAGGAAACCTCATATGAATACGTCGAATATTATCGGAGGGGGGGGGGGGCGCAGAACTGATAAACCCGAAAAAATGTCGACATACATACATCGGTGCCGGTCGCCTGCCAAATGCGCAGGAGCGGGGCTTACCTTGTAACCCTCCCCACCACCACACACACCCCAAAATAAACGCGTTTTCGTGGAGCGAATCGTGAGAACGGGAACCCAGCATCACGACGGCTATGTTGGCATCTTCTACTTCTATTTCCATCGTAACACCTCACTGGTTTGTACCAATATAATGAATAGTCAGAGCTTTTATTGTCCTTAATGCGGTCACAGTGTAACAGGAGTAACATCCTTGTTGAATACGTATGCCAATATGTGCGAAATTGTAATACGTATATGGTTGGTGTAATTCATTATTTATATATTTATACATTGTGAAAAATGTTTCACCGGTGTCCTCTTACCAACATAAATTACGATGAATCTACATATAAAATGGTCCCGTGATGTATAGGCGTGCGGGTTCTATAAATGTTACCGGGGGGAAGGGGACCTGAACTGTCCGGAAATGTTTGGATAATATGACGGCTGGAAATGCGTCGCTATACCAGACCAAGTATTGACTATTAATTTCTACAACTCGTAAAATGCCAGCTTAACAGATTATTAGTCTCAAAACCTGCACACAATTTCATTCGAGCATGCATACTTTAATCCCGCTAATACGGGGAAATATTTGCTGTTGAGAAATCGGCGAAACCTTCTTAATTGGGGTCTGTAGCCAGGTGATCATCCAGTGCGGCGAAATGAATAGCTGCGTCCCCTTGGAAACACGAAACTAGAATAGGAAATCGTATTTATTCGACGATGGGAGTATATATTTTTGTGGTTAATTATATTATATAAACTGTAAAAACATGCATGCAATTGATTACACGCCCGCTCTTCGCATGGTCAAATGTTGCGACCACCAAGAACACCAATATAAGTTAATACGCCAAAACCAAAGATGAGCGGTCTTATGATACAGTGCGCATGTGCTAACCCCTACAAATCCACAAATGTCTCGAACATATTGAAACTAGCATGTGGGTCATTAAAATCAATTGCCACGGCGTTATATACTTCCTTGAGGCGAGGACCAATTAGAATACGAGACACGTCTAGTGCCTACATATCGAGACGATTTAAGAGCAACGTGACATAGTAATACGAGTTAAAAGTAATTTGAATGCATTACTTTGTCTACGGTTTATTCTCGGTTTACTAGACAATAGTATGCGGACACCACGTTCTGTCTTGTCCTACTAAGGGAGACGACTGTTTTATTGAATTATTGAAAATCAGTTATAATCTCTGAGGCGGTTAGAATTAAATGACAATTCGTGAAGTACTATAATTGAATTAAGAGATACCATTGGTGTCAGTCATTATCAAATATGTGATAAAACTGGTTATTAAACCTGTTCAAAATAGTATTTTTAACGCGCAGATCATTTCTACGATAGATACGTAATGACGATATTTGGAACGTGTTGAACCAGTTCTATCACATATGTGATAATGCCTGGCACCATATTCTCCATTAACTATGCACTAACATATATCTAATCACGTGACTGTACACGTGGATTAGAAGCTGTAACAGTAAATTACACAATACATGTTAAACCTTATATTTCCAAAAGAAATAATTAAAAGCCCACAACGCGTTAATAATCACATGAAATGATGTTCTACGTCTGACTTTTCTGCACCAAGCGGACTTTAAGAGGCAAATTATTCGCAAACTCGCGAGAGAAACCAGGGAACAACAATGACGTTAATATCTAACCCACGGTTTTTACTAGATGACAGAACATATATATTAATTACATATAAATAGTATGGATAGTGAGTCAACTGATGGCAATCAACCCCGATAATAAGATCGAATCCATGGCTTGCATAGAGAACATTAGGTGATGGTTATTCCCGAGGTAACATACTATTGAGTTTAACGTCCACTTGGTCCAAACTAGCCTATTTCAGTTATAACATATACTATATTCCAATAATTCGTTTGTGGGTCGGTGTCTTGTGCAATGGGAGGGAACTGCAGAAATCCCGCGAGGATGGACGGTCGGCCCTATTCCATGCCATGTGCAATCTTGGGATCGAACCTACGTCGATTGGCAGACCTTATCCATTACATTCGACTCTCAATTATTATTTTAGTGCGCAGTATCCTTAAACCCATTTGCCCATTTTCCGGGATTTATCGTTTGGATCCTTATCATTAAAAGTTTGCGTCGACCCCTTACAGTCAACCTAGTTATTGTTGAGATAAAGACGTTAAAATATTTAAATTAGATATCGTCGAAATTTATTGGCGAGTTGGATTTTTTTTTTTTCACGGAGGGAAAATAACCTTATTATGTATACGCCATTGCATGTATTTCGTAATTTTGTGGTCAATTATAAAATTTTATTTCAATATGGTGATAACCCCTTTAAATTCGACCACGCTTATTTCTGAACTGAAACGCACTAAGGTGAACTGGTACCAATTGGGGATAAATAAAGAACACCGCGTCCATTATTTCCAATCAGTTGGTATATGAAATTATCTTGTTCTCTGAGACATCCCGGATTGCCAGAGGAATCGTGTACGTACCATCTGAATTACAAACAAAATCAATAAGACTAGGTCAGCCAGTACACTAGACGGCTACAATTTTGTTGTCTTTTGTCAGGGTTATTGATGACCTATTGATCGGGTATACTAGACACTGTCTACAGGTGTGAACAATTCGACTTCCTGTTTAAGACCTGCGATACACTCTTTAGAACACATTTATTTGAATTGTACATGTATTGACGGTTTTGTTTTGAACATTTAACATAATAATAAGTTTATTGAACTGGAAGGAAAGAGTTGGGGGCATGAGTTTGAGATCAATAGTGGTTCATTGAGCATGACGTTGGAAAGCTAACCAGGCCCCGAGTTCACAAAGCATTCTCAGACTTAAGTTGAGAATTTACTTAAACTTGTTCACCTTATTGTAATTGAAATATAGCCCTTTATAATAATTTTGTTGTTTTTATGTATAAAGTACATCAATAAGAAACTATGTGCAAAAGTTTTGTGTTTCTGGATCAAAGATACTTCTCATAAACAGTGACCGAAAGTTGAGCAAATTCTCAACTTAAGTCTGAGAATGATTTGTGAACTCAGGCACAGGAGTTCTTGTGTTCGATCCCGTTTTTGACCGAGATTTATCGTTTGGATCCTTATCATTAAAAGTTTGCGTCGACCCCTTACAGTCAACCTAGTTATTGTTGAGATAAAGACGTTAAAATATTTAAATTAGGTATCGTCGAAATTTATTGGCGAGTTGGATTTTTTTTTTTCACGGAGGGAAAATAACCTTATTATGTATACGCCATTGCATGTATTTCGTAATTTTGTGGTCAATTATAAAATTTTATTTCAATATGGTGATAACCCCTTTAAATTCGACCACGCTTATTTCTGAACTGAAACGCACTAAGGTGAACTGGTACCAATTGGGGATAAATAAAGAACACCGCGTCCATTATTTCCAATCAGTTGGTATATGAAATTATCTTGTTCTCTGAGACATCCCGGATTGCCAGAGGAATCGTGTACGTACCATCTGAATTACAAACAAAATCAATAAGACTAGGTCAGCCAGTACACTAGACGGCTACAATTTTGTTGTCTTTTGTCAGGGTTATTGATGACCTATTGATCGGGTATACTAGACACTGTCTACAGGTGTGAACAATTCGACTTCCTGTTTAAGACCTGCGATACACTCTTTAGAACACATTTATTTGAATTGTATTGACGGTTTTGTTTTGAACATTTAACATAATAATAAGTTAATTGAACTGGAAGGAAAGAGTTGGGGGCATGAGTTTGAGATCAATAGTGGTTCATTGAGCATGACGTTGGAAAGCTAACCAGGCCCCGAGTTCACAAAGCATTCTCAGACTTAAGTTGAGAATTTACTTAAACTTGTTCACCTTATTGTAATTGAAATATAGCCCTTTATAATAATTTTGTTGTTTTTATGTATAAAGTACATCAATAAGAAACTATGTGCAAAAGTTTTGTGTTTCTGGATCAAAGATACTTCTCATAAACAGTGACCGAAAGTTGAGCAAATTCTCAACTTAAGTCTGAGAATGATTTGTGAACTCAGGCACAGGAGTTCTTGTGTTCGATCCCGTTTTTGACCGAGAGTGTTCCCCTAGCTTGGTCAACCCTTGTTGTCAATTATGCAGGACGGAGGGTGGGACAAGGAACGATGTCTGGCTTTTCGTATAGGACAAACAACCGAGGCCCCGTGTGCTCGTTTAGGCGCACACAAATGATGCCTTTGCAGTTGGGATTCAAATTCAATAAGAGTAGGTCAAAGCGCCACTGGTCGTGAAAAGTTTCACCATGGACCAACTGTATCAAACTCTGGAGAAGATTTACAAAATAGCCATCAAAGGGAAAAAAACCCTAATGATACCGACAACCATTTCCTGAATATGGTATCGAGACCTAACCACGACAGCGAACTCTGCACCAGGATGTGACTGTCCAAATTCTCAGACTCTTCCTCAGACCGCTTCATGTCTTCAATATTCTACGAATTGCAGTAATAGATGTTATGTAGAATATATTTTGCCATTTTACATAATTAAACCACCAGTGTCAATAACCACTTTTATCACTAACAAAACGCGTATAATTGTCAGATTCAAAAAGCCCTATGATTTGTTGTTTACATAGACTTAATCATTTTAGCACATACAAATACCACACAATGACCATATTCAACACACCCTATCATAATTATGTTGTTAGCACCTTTATGTTGTGAGCACCATTATTACCTGGGGGTTGGGTGGCCGAATGGTTAGCGTGCGCGCGCTGTATCATACGGCCTGTCATTGAGTCAAGTGGCGTGGTTCCGAATCGCCGGTTGTACGTGGCAAGTAGTAGGGTCGCCTGTCCAACCTCGTGGGTTTCCTCCCGCTGGTAAAGACCCCTACGCGCAAGTGAATTATTGAAATAAAGTTGAACCATATGTTAGTCGCGAAATGACCTAGTTAGTGTCGAGTGGACGTTAAAACCATCTCTCTCTCTCTCTCTCTCTCTCTCTCTCTCTCTCTCTCTCCATTATTACCTAATAATGACCACAAATCACCATAGCTGAAGGGGTGGTGTACTCCTGCATGTATGCTGAACAATCACAAATGTGTTTGTTACCTTCTAATGAACATAATCAAGCTGTAAGTAGGATGAACACTATCGCGTGTGTATATCGGATACAGAAAACAATATATCCAAATTGGAATATATTGTATTTTGATACTGGCTTCTATCTTATATATAATAGAAAGCCGTTTTGCGCAGAACACTGGTATTAGATTCCTTCAGATAACATTAATGGCCAGTTTTATTAAATAGAGTATAGATATAGCTTATTTTTAATCCAATATTTTTCTTTGTTCAGTCATTAAGGAGATGTGTGTGTTAGTTCTGTTTCCCTCTAGGAAAAATAACGTTCTAACTTATCTACTTAAACGCTTACTAATTTAGTTACAGAGTACCCTGATCGGTCTTAACGGTTAGTTTATAAATAAAGAAGGGGGGAGAACTCGCACTAATCAAGTTACATCGTACCCTGGTTGGTCGTAATAGTTAATTAATTAAGCAAGGGGGGGTTTGTTCTCGGTCTGTATTGAATTAGTGATTTTTTTTACGAGATATTTTGTACTAGAATAACAAAATATTTAACTTTCAAATTATTGTATCTAATAGAACATTTATTGTAATTGTCACAATTTATTGTGTAATTGGTGATAGCCTACACATAATGACTCATACATGGATGGAATGTCACTTCGAAATATTACAAGCTCTTGGATTCAGTTGACGTTTTCATTTGGATTACACCTTCTATCGATTCCACGTCCACGCTACTCACACCCCACACTGAAAAGGATGGACACCCCTTCGTGTCTATTTTTGTTCATGGTAAATCATGTTTGCTGGGCATATCAAATTCTGTTTGGTCAAGTATCTTGTCTAGGTAACACCGTATGCTAGGTGACAGATCCGTCTCCAGTTGGTGTTTTTGTCAATACAACGTTTTTTAAAATGTTACTGTTCTGTCAGTAAACGCCTATAGATATTGTTGATTACATTGTGATATAGTTCATGCATTTGTTAGTTAAGCGTATTTTATTTTACGGGACTGTTTCGTCAGTTAACCTGTGTTGGGAGGACGTTAATTTGTATGAACAGCGTGTCTGTGACAAGATAATTGAACCAATATTGCAGCTGGTGATCCCTGATATCCTCCAGGAATAAAATGTCAAAACCACGTCTATCCTTAAAGGGACATTATGGAAGATAAAGAGTTGACATTTCTCGTTATAACAGTTACAAAGTAGAGAACGTAGATAGAATATGATGAAAATTTCAGTCTGAACCGGGATAGTAGCTTTTTAATTTTAGGCTAGCCCCGATACCATTACTAAAGTCGGTACGATAAAAAAAACCACAAGCAAAAAATGTATTCCAATCCCCTAAATATCACAGACTAGGGCTGATTATCATCTGAATACATTAATTAATTTCTAATTATTAATTTAGATAACATTTCAGGCCTAAGACCCCCCCCCCCCATAGACAGATTTAGTTTATGTTTAAGACATTATACTATGTATATTACTCATATTTGTGAAACGGGACGTTGGCAGAGTCTACCATCCTTTCAAGCCTTGTGGTTTAGATCCAAAGCGCCCTATCCCCAGCCACACAACCATATACAATTCTGTCACACTTGTAGTGTGTGTAATCAAAGAAATACATACAGACGGATTGATCCTTCTCTTAGTTTTGAAATGGGTATTTTTAAAGTACCTCACTAGTATTTCATTAATCACAGCTCATGAAAGTTTTCGCATTTTACGTCATTGAGAGAGAGAGAGAGAGAGAGAGAGGGAGAGAGAGAGAGGGAGGGAGAGAATGGAGTTTAAAGTCCACTCGACAGAAACTGGGTCATTTCGGGATAAACATATGGTTTAATTTCATTTCAATAATTCGCCTGCGCGTATGTGTCTTTAGTAGTGGGAGGACCCGGAGAAAACCCACGATGTTGGGCAGGCGACACTACTCGTTGGACGTACAACTGGGGATTCGAAACTACGCCAGTTCACTCAATGACAGGCTGCTTATTGAGGTCAAATGTCAAATGTAAAGTCGCAGGTAGTTGCTGTGCTTATGTTATTGGGAACCAGGCCACATACAATTTGTGGGTACCGATGGTGAAATTTAATGTTGGTCTGCCTCCAGTGTAACGATTTCGTAATATAGAGTAAACTCCCTTTAACTGTATATCACACCATTAAGGGCAGTTTTAAAATTATTGAGAGGCAGTCAAATGTCAAATGTAAAGTCGCATAAAGTTGCTATGCTTATATTATATATTGGGAGACAGGCCACCTACAATTTGTGGGTACAGATGGTGAAATTTAATGGTGGTCTGAATCCAGGTAACGATTTCGTAATATGGAGTAGTCTCCCTTTAACTGTATATCACACCATTAACACCAGTTTTAAATTTTGGGAGGCAGGCCACCTACAATTTGTCAATGGAGCCATACTATCATTAAATTTCACCATCTCGGATATTCAATTGAACATTAGCAGTAATTGAATTTTGTGCTTGAATTGTAACCTAGCATTTTATTTTGCACAAACAAATAGTGATCGACATAAAAGATTTCATGAATTTCTAAGACTTTTTGATTATTGCCAAACATGCAATTCTATGACATTTGTCCAAAATGAGTCCACGGCCCAAAATGGATATGTTGTAGATGTGTCTTTTGCAGCTTAATGTTTGACATTTTTGATGTAAATCTATTATTTGTGGTGATCTTTTAAAATGTGGCACTAACAGAGCAATAAAATATTAATTAATAGTCTTTTCATACTCCTTTTATGCAATGAATTATGTCATAACTCCCTTTTCCACCTCATTTTGTCAGGAAAGTGATGTAAAGATTAAAACAAATTGCTTCCGAAATATAGACACTTTGTAATTTCAAGGAAACATCTGGTTGTTGTTAAAGTGTTTTAAACAAAACAAACAGTGCTGTGTGAACCTTTTATTATAGTGGCTGGTTGTCACCTAAATACGGCATTTATTTTACATTAATTATCAATCCATATTTTAATAAATGATTCATATTTCTTACAAGTACCTGTTTGTACCCCATTCATGACCCGTAGGTTTTCTCATAAGGTTCAGGATGCCTTGGGTTCGGGTAACTATGTACCTGATACGCGATTTTTCCAAGGAACTTGGTTTCGTCTTCGAATTCAATGTACTGACCATTGAGTTGGAGGGTCATCCGAGAAACCTCGGGATCTCCGCAGACTAACATGCCAACAGTTTTTGGAGACGAGATCTGGAAGTCCAAATCGTTTGCCCATTTGGTGAATCCGTCCAAGTCTCCTTGCATGCGTTTTTGTACCTGCAAATATAGTTTACCTTTCGTCCACAGCGTACTGTCATCCGCAAACGCGACAAGCGAAATATCTTTGATATCATTCACAAAAATATTGAACAAAGTTGGGCTTATAACCCTTGGGAGTTCCGTTATCTAATAATAATAATAATAATAATGATATTTTTATCGCGCAACTATTCAATCCACTAAGGAATGCACTAGGCGCTAGAAAATGTTCTCACTTTGGAGCGTTAATGATAGTGACTAAATAACCAAGTTTTCACTTTGGATTTAAAAACCGACAGAGATTCACATTGTCGGATATTTTCTGGAAGTGTATTCCAAACAATTGATTCTAGATCCAAAAGGCAAGTGCCGATTGTTACCCTTATTAGTCTATCCGAGACAAAACTCTTGATCCAGTTATACATGTTGCCATGGACACCAACCAAGGAGAGTTTATACAACAATCCTTCTGTCCAGACACGATCGAACGCTTTTGACAGGAATTTAATGGTGGTCCACCTCCAGTGTAACGATTTCGTAATATGGAGTAACCGCCCTTTAACTGTATATCACACCAATAACAGCAGTTTTAAAATGATAAGAGACATGTTGCTAATTTGTGGTAATTACCTAACGTTTTATATCTTACTTTTGACCACTGTCATGTGAAACTCGTCCATAGACAAATAGTCGTTACTGTGAAACAACTAAGACATATCAGATCCCCCTGGACCACGGTCTGCCCTCGATTCCACCGGTTAATGAGTGTTACTAGACCACAGTCTGCCTCGATTCTCACCTGTTATTGATAGTCTCTGGGCCATGATCAGCCATTGTATTGATCCCCACCGGTTACAGGCCCGGATCCAGGATTTTGTCGGGGAGGGGGGGGGGGAAACATTGGAGCAAAGGGTAATACGTTGCAACCTTGGATTGCTTGGGCGGAATCAATGACAAAATCATGTTTATATAATCTATTAAAGAGCATTTATGTGAACTACAACAGTAACAAGGCAAACGAAAATGAAAATCAACTATGTCACTGGGGCTGCCCCAACCCCTCGCTTGATCCGCGCCTTGGTTATTGATATTATACTCACTGTATTGACTGCGAAAGACCTCGGAATTTCTCTGCGTGTAAGAGTATTGGAAATGAATAAAAAAAATTTAACGCCCTATTGTTCTGCTCTTGAGTGGATTGGAAAGTGGATTTTTTTTACAATATAATAATAAGTTACAATAGATATTCTCCTTCACAATAACTATAGTTATTAAGAAATACGTTAATCATGGGATTTATTTCGGCAAGGGACACAACTCTTCCTTGAATGTAGCTAAGTTTCCGAAAAAGTGTCATTGCCCGTGTCGTGTTTCTAGATACAATGCGAGAGTCGCCGTTAAGCCAGCACGATAAAAAAAAGTACGACGATCGGCGACTTGTTCGGCGGTCTGGCTAAACGACGACACTAGAGTCGCCGTTACGCCAGTGCGACGAAAAGGTCGCCTTTTTCATCGCTCTGGATTAACGGCGACTCTCGCATCGGACCACTCGGCAAACCTCGTAAGATTTCGGGAATCTAAACTCGGCTGTATGATGAATTCCGCCATATTGGAACTACTTTAAAGGTCCCGGATGAAACATGGCTGCGCCCATTCCAAACACAAGTTGGCGACCTATTTGGCTAGCGACCTATTCGACCGATCCAGCTGTAAGATAATGACGAAATTACACTTCAATTCTGAGCTGAAGGAATGGATAAAAAATAATATATTCTACTTTCATTTGATAGACATAACGTCGGATTTTATTGGTTGATAAATAGAGACTGTTGTCTTTACTTTACTCTAAATAGGTTTCCAACGAACAGGTTGCAGCTCGATCGGTCGAATAGGTCGCTAGCCGAATAGGTTCCCAATTTGTGTAATAGCGTCAAGTTTTCCTGTTAAAGTAAACCGGTAGCCGCATCGCAAGTGTATGGGCGTAGATACATATCACTTACTGTCATACATCCGAGACTAGATGTAGTTTACGTAGTTTACGGAATCTGTCGAGATTAGCCGAGTGGCATCGGACGTTTATAGTAAGTTACATGCACAATGGCTACATTTTACTTGTTGTATATAAAATCAGAACGGGTAAAATCTTCTCCATTCTGATTTTATATACAAGAGAACAACCGAGACTATGTTTTTATACGCCCACATTTTCATGTGTCCGTCCGTCCACAATTGTTTGTGGACTCTCTAAAGGTCATAATTCTTATCCGATTTTGACGAAACTTGAAATATAAGTTTATCCCCATAAGATCTCGGCTGCTTTCAATATTGGCATGTATCGGATCGGAACTTCATGGATTATGGCCCCTGACTGTACGAAATATCATGTTTTTAGCTTTTTAGCTTGTGGACCATATAGCGATCACAATTTTGAACCGATTTTGATGAAACTTGACATGCATATGTTTATAACTTCAAGATCATGGTTCCAGTCAATATTTGCGCCCATCGAATCGTAACTTCCTGAATTATGGTCCCTGATTGTCCGAATAATCGCCTTTTTTAGTTTGTGGTCCCTCTGGAGGTCACAGTTAATATCCGATTTTTAAAAAAAAATGTTTGATTATATCACCGGCACACCGTAATGAAGATTAAGTTTGAATTTTGTGTAAATCAGACCAAAATTGTTGGAGAAAATGGAATAAAAATGTGGTATATCAAGGTTGTGGACCTTGTAGAGATCACAATCCATTTTGATGAAACTTGAAATGCATGCTTATTACCTAAAGATATTTGGGGATATCGGATCACAACTTCTTGAATTATGGCCCGTGATTGTACGGAAAATCACCTTTTATAGCCGGTGGTCCCTTTGGAGATCACAAGTATTATCTGGTTAAAAAACATTTCATTGTATCACCATTACACCGCAATGAAGGTTGAGTTCGAATTTCACGAAAATCGGACCAAAAAACTGTCACCGCTTGTATTTTTATAAAACTTGACATGCAGGTTTATAACCCTCAGATCGTGGTTCCTTTCGAAAATTTCGCATATCGAATCGTGACTTCCTGAATTATGGCCCTTGATTGCAGGAAAAATCAATCTCTTTTTAGCCTGTTCTCTGTCCATCTCCCGAAATAGTCGGCGTGTCCTGTCTGGCAACCGCTGGTTTTATCGTACCAACGTTTGTAATGCTTAAAATTCAAAAGCGAATATCTCGGTTCATATTGAATTGAAGCAATTTGACTGAAAACGTGTAAAATCTTCTGTTTGCGTTATCTATTTTTAACTAGTATATAGCGAAGGCAGTGAACTCTTTCTCTAATCGCCCATGATGAATCTTTAACGAAACTACTTATAGAGAAGTTTGTAGTCGCCATTTTATACTTTGTCGGGTTATTTAATATGCCATCAATTATTTGGAAAACAGGGGTTGTCGTGTTTATCAACCAAAAGTACGACACAGATGGTTGATTCCATGCTACGTCGCTGCACAGCGTGCCTAAGAGCCAGTGGAGGACACACGCGCTACTGATATCTGTGTTGTACTTCTGGTTTTGACCCCTCTGACTTTGTACCGTTGATTACAGATTAAACACCCATAAGTGTACAAATGTGTTGTTATTGACGTGTTCCCATTTGAATATTGTTCACAATAAGAAGCAAAATAAATAAGATATGTTTACAGGATCATTTTGTTATACGAAGTTATGCGTTTTCTATGGCGCTCAGTATAATATTAAAACCTCTTCCAAGAGAATCGGAAGTGGCCAGTTTTTGTGCGGTACAGGCAGTCCATATAGCACTACTTTAACGCCTAAACATGTATAGAGATAAAACTTGGGATGGATGCATACTATTCGAAATTAAACAGATGAATCATAATTTAATACTGGTCTAAATCACAACTTAACATCAAAACATGGAATCCGATCATATCCAATGTTTACGATACACGAACACTTTACAATCACTTAACAATAATATGTAGAATAGAAGCAAAGGGAAATAGTTTGGACTCTTCGCGTATTTCTCTGAACATATTGAAAAAATGAATGTAAATCAATTTATATACATTCATATTACTATTTAATTGTTCCAGCTACTCGCCCTTTAATAAACTATTGAAATACTATACTACAATTATTGAGCGTGCTGTAGATAACAAGCCATTAGGAGAAAGGGACATGGGATTTAACGTTCACTCGACACAAACAAGGTCATTTTGGGACTAACCTATTGTTCATTTTTTTTCAATAATGCGCTTGCGCGTGGGATCTTTGGCAGTGGGAGAAAACCGGACGACCTGGGAATGGGACAGGATACCCTACCCCTTGTCACGTACAACCGGGGAATCGATTGTGTAACAGTCTATTTACCCATATAATATGACTTCAAATAAAGTCCACATACTGAATACATCTGTATGGATCAAAATGTTTCATAACTGACAAACACAAACAAAAAGTTTAAAACTTTGTTTATTTCAGTTCCATCTTTTTACTTAATTGGAATATTCAATATTTACCGAGAAGTTAATTATCAAGCGTTTACTATGGTGGCTGTTAGCTATGGAAGCGTATAGGGGTCAATAGCGCGATAGATACCGCAATATTAAGTTGATAATAAGTCAACATATTGTGATTTTTCTGAAGATTTTATCTCTGAAAAGGCAATTTTTGCTGAGTTAATTGAATAATTCGCTAATTTGCATGTGGTCATTTTGTTTTAGATGCACACGTCGACATAGCGCATGGCAATATTTTGCTAATATGTCGACATATACTACGGCGAAATGGAATATGTCGCCAAAGCTTCCGAATAGCAATATCGTACCGCAAACGTATACATTTAAGACGAAATGGAGACATAAAACATAGCGTGTTGACTCAATTACCTCGGCAAAAATTGACTTTTCAGAGATAAAATCATCAGAATAATCACAGTATGTTGACATAATACCGACTTAATATTGCGGTATCTATCGCGCTATTGACCCCTATACGCTTCCATAGTTAGCGGCCATTCTACATCGTCGACTTGTCGGGTTGTGAAGGCGACAAGTCGCGGCACGACAAAGCGAAATAATTGCATTTCGTCGACTTGTCGCTTTGTCGGGTTGTGAAGGCGACAAAGCGACAAGTCGACAAAATCAACCCGACAACGCGACAAACTAACCCGACAATCGTCGCCCTCATTTTGTCGACTTGTCGGGTCAATTTTGTCGACTTGTCGCTTTGTCGCCTTCGACTTATTCACAACCCGACAAAGCGACAAGTCGACAAGTCGCCGAAATGCAATTATTTCGCTTTGTCGACTTGTCGCTTTGTCGCCTTCACAACCCGACAAGTCGACAAGCCGCCGAAATGCAATTATTTCGCTTTGTCGACTTGTCGCTTTGTCGCCTTGGAAGTCAATCACTGCGCATGATCGAGCAGTCTTCGGTTAAGTATGGAAGCCTAATCTCGACGAGGCGAGGGTGCTTTTTCAGCATTTGGTTTTGTTTTGCTACACCTGACCATTACATAGATAGGCCGTGTAGGCCTATTACGGGGTAAATTCTGTCAAGACAGCGGCGATACGGCCGGGGTACTCTTTTCTGCCAACATATTATTTTTAAACTATTTTTCGACACCAATGCAGTGTGCTATTAACGAAAGTTTGCCCAGACACCAACTACACGGCCTACGCTTATTTGAAACAATTCCAACGGACAAAGGTTCCATTACCTGCACGTCACCGTACATTAGACATTGGGGAAGCCATGCTGGACGCAGACCTTCTGGTTAGTGAGCCAGTCATACATTTACTGTCAAGGAGATTTGAAATTGGAATGTGGCCAAGAAAAAGCTTTAGTGCATTCTGTAAAGGAGACTTGCCTATAAACATCCTAAGAAGAAAGGATTTAAATTTTAAATATTTTTTAATGTAGCAAAGCTAGCATATTCTATTCTCAATTACCATAGGTATTTTGAAAGCATAAAACACATATCAACATATAATTTTATGGGTCGTTAAATGGAAATTTAACCACATGAATTTTTCAATCCTATTTGTGTAATGGTCAGATGTAGCAAAACTAAACCAAATGTTGAATAAAAGCACCCTCGCCTCGTCGAGATCAGGCTTCCATACTTAACCGAAGATTGCTCGATCATGCGCAGTGATTGACTTCCAAGGCGACAAAGCGACAAGTCGACAAAGCGAAATAATTGCATTTCGGCGACTTGTCGACTTGTCGGGTTGTGAAGGCGACAAAGCGACAAGTCGACAAAGCGAAATAATTGCATTTCGGCGACTTGTCGACTTGTCGCTTTGTCGGGTTGTGAATAAGTCGAAGGCGACAAAGCGACAAGTCGACAAAATTGACCCGACAAGTCGACAAAATGAGGGCGACGATTGTCGGGTTAGTTTGTCGCGTTGTCGGGTTGATTTTGTCGACTTGTCGCTTTGTCGCCTTCACAACCCGACAAAGCGACAAAGCGACAAGTCGACGAAATGCAATTATTTCGCTTTGTCGTGCCGCGACTTGTCGCCTACACAACCCGACAAGTCGACGATGTAGAATGGCCGCTAACAGCCACCATAGTTTACGTTTATACATATAGCTCTACAGTCAATATCTTTAAGTTTGTTATAAGTCAGAATTAAAGACAATTACACAGGCGGATATAAAATTACTTCTAAAGGCGATGTAATTAGAAATTAGAAGTTTATAACACAAAGAGGTACTATTATCTTCAGGCAAATTTACGTTTTAAAACAACAAATTATATATTGCCGCCTTTTGGCATAGATAACTTTCACAGTGATATTCTGCTCGGAAAGGGGGGCAATTAAACGCGATAATATGATAAGCGCACGATTAACTTCGGGCAATGTCACCTTTAAAAAACACCCCAAATAATATATTGCCTAATTCTTGGCATAGGTAACTCAACACCCAAAATCGACATTTGGTGACAGCTATCTTTGGCCCAAGCACAAACTGGTATTTAAATACGATTATAATTCTATTCTCTATCACCTTTCGAACAATTTCATGGAAACTGGTTTAAATTATAAAATTCTGTAAATTCTTTTGAATACAATGATTCGGTTTGGCCAATTGCAAAATAGTCAAATGCCAAAATGCGCATTTGTACGAAAGCCCAGAAGGCCCATTCCAAATTCATGTCTTACCTATAAAATATCAAATTGGCAGCCACCCTCAATTAAACAAATTAGAATTTAAATAAATTGTAATTTTACACAACTAATTAGTGCTGGACAGGATATTCACCCGTTCCAAATTACTAGATTCGAAATTCTAAGTTCCAAATGTGAAATTCTAAATTTCAATGCGACATTCCGAATCTCATCCCACCAATCGGATCAGGTTTTGCGTTTGATAAATCAGATAAAGTACAATTAAAGAGTTAATCCCAAGAATAGAACCTAATACATTTTTATGCAATTCGAATCATCACCATCCATTGGCGAATGGCTATTGTGTGGTCGTGTTGGAACCCCTTATCAAAAACTGGCAGGGTACTGACCGCGGAGCCTGGAAGGGGGAGGGGGCGCATAGGGGGTGTCCGGGAGAAATTTTTGAAAAATGAACCCCAAATTTTGACCATTTAAATAACCAGTTAGGACTATTGAATAAGTAGAAATATTTTCCCATTTTGTTACCGGTAGCGCTAGTTGATTCACGAGACACGTACAGAGTGACGAAAGTGAAATTCATAAAAGCTGCTTTTTGAATTTTCGATTCTGGCGTATTCCCACAAACAGGGTGCAGGTGACTTGATAATTTAGTAAATTTGTGGCGACAGTGTCGGGTGAATCCGATGAAAATTTCGGATGAAATTCGGAATCCCGATTGCAGGATTCCGAATTCTGGCCCACACCAAGCACATCCAGCCCAGAAAGTCTATTATCCTTGTCCATTTCAGTGATGGCGTGGCGGCCCGATAAAGCAACCGGCCACATACAACATGATCATCGTCGCTCTATGGCCGGTCCAATACCCCCTCACCCGACTGCCAGATGGCCCAATCCACCCCTGCTTGGGGTACTCGATACTGTTGCAAGATAAAATTGTGCAATTAATTAACTTGTGTCTTCTGTTTTTGTTTTCTTTGGGTGGGGTGTATTTCAGCGGAGGACTATAGCCCCACTGTTGGCTTGTTTTAGCATGTTCTCTATGCATCTCTTGAAAAATTTGGACTTATCTTGCCCAGATCTGAACGTGCACGCAAGTGATGCCGTACGAAATGATTACTACATTAGTCTTTGTCAACTGGCGATACTTAGCCAGTGTAGTCTCACAGCCGCACATCGGTCGGTCTACTCTTATTTGATTTCAAAATGTCACACGGGACCTCGGTTATTCCTCCCCTCCGTACGACCATGCGTTGTCTCATACCAACAAATAACAATAGGGAACCGCGCCGAACAATTCCGATACACTTTCTCGACCAACATCAGGGGTCTCCAGGTTAGCGAAATCAAACGTCCTACTGTTCTGTTCCAAACTGGGCTAATGGTAGACGGACATATTCCATAGTGTGTTATGAGGGAAATTTTACCAAGACAGCGGCACAACGACCAACGACAATTTATGTATACGCCAATATATACACGTGTTTTCGTCCCATTCCATCGACTAGTTAGCTGTCCTTGCCAGGCCCTCCGCACTGCATCACCAACAAGGGCGGACCATCCAGGAAAATCTTACCCGCTTAGCCCCATGACACCCCTTGTGGTCTTACCGAGACTAGATGGGCTTCTGATATCCAACATTTAAGACAAAATAAGCATTTTACCATTGGTACACGAATCGAGTACTACTATAATGCGTTGCGGTGCCATTGGAATAAGGGTCTCAAAAACGATGCTAGGCATATTCAACAAGCCATGTAAAATGGTGAGGCCATATTCTTATCTGGAGAGCATGTGCAATAAATATTATAAGTGTAGACAGGAATAACCAGACGCTACAGGTTACAGTTTGATTGAGACTCGTGGCGTGCTTCGCCGAACATAACTGATTAGAAATTACAGAAACAGGATTTAATGTAAATCAGTTAATATATATTACATCATTACAGTACGCGTTGCGACCCAGTTGTAGGTCATTTAGCCCCTTTAACTTTTGATTTAACTTTTGTTTATATTTCACGTTTGATGTTGACTTGAATCAAAATCAGTGGTATGGACATAGGGGCGCCTTCTCAACCTCCCGGGTTTCCTCCGGGCACCCCTGTCTTCTCCCACTGCTAAAGACCCCCACGCGCAAACGAATTATTGAAATAAAATTGAAACCATGTGTTAGTCCCAAAATGACCTAGTTTGTGTCGAGTGGACGTTAAACCCCGTTTCTCTCTCTCTCTCTCATCTCTCCCCCCCTCTCTCTCTCTCTCTCTCTCTCTCTTCATTATTACCTAATAATGACCACAAATCACCATAGCTGAAGGGGTGGTGGCACCCCTGTCTTCTCCCACTGCTAAAGACCCCCACGCGCAAACGAATTATTGAAATAAAATTGAAACCATGTGTTAGTCCCAAAATGACCTAGTTTGTGTCGAGTGGACGTTAAACCCCGTTTCTCTCTCTCTCTCTCTCATCTCTCCCCCCTCTCTCTCTCTCTCTCTCTCTCTCTTCATTATTACCTAATAATGACCACAAATCACCATAGCTGAAGGGGTGGTGGCACCCCTGTCTTCTCCCACTGCTAAAGACCCCCACGCGCAAACGAATTATTGAAATAAAATTGAAACCATGTGTTAGTCCCAAAATGACCTAGTTTGTGTCGAGTGGACGTTAAACCCCGTTTCTCTCTCTCTCTCTCTCATCTCTCCCCCCTCTCTCTCTCTCTCTCTCTCTCTCTTCATTATTACCTAATAATGACCACAAATCACCATAGATGAAGGGGTGGTGTACTCTCTCTCTCTCTCTCTCTCTCTCTCTCTGTCTCATCAAAATCCCGAATAATAACGATATGCCATCATATTATACCCAAATTACATTGGGTTCAAATAAAATAAAACCAGAAAATAAAAACCAATCTCGATAATATTTTGGAGAATAAAACTGTTTAATTTTGTGTTAAATTCCCTTAAAATTGCCTACCTTAGGGCCGAGCAACTCAATCAACCTATTTGATAAGTTTTCTAACAAATTAAACCCGCCAGTTTTCATCTGAAAATGGAAAGACGGGGTCCGAAACTGTATTATGCTGAGTCTGGATAAAACACGACTTTTATTTCATATAGAGAAAGGGCAAAAATAATCATTCCTCTATATTTAGGCGCTTAAATTTCATACATACTCAGACTTTTATTTTTGAGACTGTTCAAATTGGGATAGTCCCTTTAAAACTCAATAATGAAATATATGAAACAATGAAAAAATAGCTTGGAGACACACAAAAAAAGAAACTATGCAGAATTATCATATAAGATTGTCTACTGGCAATAATGTAATTAAAGATATCATGCTGTGCATCAACAGCGTAATTTAAAATCAGATTTATTGTATTTACCCTGGAGTCTAAAAAAATGGGGTCTAAAAACTTGCGAAAAAAGTAAGATATGAAATGATTTAGCACTTTATTTTCTAAAATCGAGGTTTTTAATCTCAATATTATTTTATTAGATATCAAGTTTGTGTACAAATTCATACAATCGAGCATTGTGAAATGAAATAGGGTTTAACATTTTATTCAAGTTTTAAAAGTACTTTGATAAAGTCGTACAAATCAAATGGGGTTTAATATCCTACTGTTTTGCTCTGAACTGGGCTAATAAAGACGGGCATATGCCCTACAGTGTGCTATGATGAAAATTTGGCCCGGACAGCGGCACCGCGACCTGCACTTATATCGAATTCTAACTTTCAATGGATCTTTTACGTGCATACCAATCTGTACACGGGACCTAGTTTTTTCGTCCTATCCGAATGACTAGACAGTTGTCGTTGTCAGACCAGCTAACAAGGGGGAAAATATTATATATTTGCTTTCGGGTACGGAAAATGTGGAAAAAAACTGCAGATGGCCAAACTATAATCTTTTGTAATTGTGGCATAAAAAAGAAATTTCCCGGATTCTGATAAGTCGAAAAGTATTGTCGAATGGACAAATCCCCTCTAAATTAACAAGGCGAATTACAGTCTACCTTTTTTAAATGTCTGTACTCAAATATCTATCTCAACTCAAATCTTTAACGGCAAATGTGTTCAAGAAATTCTGCTCAAATGACTATCACACCATTTTAAAACATAGTCCTTTATGACAAAACACTTTTGAAATACTCAAAACAGTAGAAAACCAGTCATAAATAAAACTGTTTTTAGATATCCAAATATATTTATAACTAGGCAGTAACAGTATGGACTAATTTATTTTCTTTTTTCTAGGCTAGCTTCACTAAACATATTATGCAAGTGCTAAATTTGCCTATTGCACGTCTTTCTTTAGGCCTGAATTTTGTTCTAAATTATTATAATTAGAATTAACTTATCAAGGCCATAATCACCTCTCGATGTCGACGCTAGCCTGAGTTATTTGCTGGACTAGGATTCGATTTGCTGCTCAACTTTCATTCATAGCGTTTTGTAACCTGATAATCGTTCATTTAATATTCAAGCCCCTCTTCTCCGAAACAAGGGGTGTTGGATGGCCGAATGGTTAGTACTAGACTGGTGGCCAGTCTTCTCCACACACCAAAAATTGGCCAGTCCTCTCAAAAAAAAAAAAAACGAAAAAAAAACGTAATCTCTAGAGACTGGGCAAATAGAGCTTCATTCTCATCTAGTAGGTCAATCTGCATTATGTTGGTCGTGTGACGTCGTGCACGGGATTACTGCATTTGCACTGGCAAACTGGTGTAGGTGCGAGATGTTTGTTGTGGATAACAGTTATTGTTATTTAGTGATACTTTAACGATCTAAGAATTTTGTTGACGGACAATATGATAATATCTGTCGAATGAACGGATACAACGTATGGGATGAGGTGAAAGAACATCATAACGACATCATTATAACAACTTAACGAAGCCAGTTCATGCGTATCGGGACGAAGCCGAATGGCGAATGGAAACAAAAACGTGACATCATCCCGCAGACGGTTTCAGCATGACTGCTTTGCACTCAATTCGAGACGCATGATTCATGAAGGTAAATATCGAACTTAATTTATCTTAGACATCACATTTACAAATTCGTGTCACGTGACTCGGGGCTTGCTTGACAACTGTCAATCATTCCAAATAAGGAACAACGTAAAACAGGACAAGAAAGGCCCATTTTATTGTGAAGCTCGCAAATTGTCCAGTCTCTGGTGCTGGTTACAGGTTTACTCAATTTTTTTTTTATACAAATGGAAACGAAAGTGTTGGTTTACTAAAAATTACTACTTTTATATAAATCGAAATGTAAAATAAATAGAAGAGACTGGGCCAGTCTAGGTTAGTACGCGCGTGCTGTATCACAAACCCTGTCATTGAGTCAACTGGCGTGGTTTCGAGCCCCTGGTTGTACGTGACAAGGAGTGGGTTTTCTGTGGGTCCCCCGATTTCCTCCCACTGTTAAAGACCCCTATACGCGCAAGTGAATTATTGAAATAAAATTAAACCATATGTTAGTCCCGAAATGACCTAGTTTGTGTCGAGTGAACGTTAAACCCTATTTCCCTCTCTTTCACTATGGTAATAACCCCTATTTATACCATTCTGCACAAAGAAAACAATGTACGTTAGGAATATACTAAATAAACATATTATTCATTAAATGGATGCAGAATAAATACTCTATATGTTGAGTTTTGTTACTAAAATTGGACTTGACTAGGTTTTGCCTTTTGACGGGAGAATATTTCTAGTTTCAGAATCCGGATGATGCCACCTTGGCATCCTTGGGGTAATTAAAATATTCCAGATGACCGTCATGAGGCATTTTTGGGTTATTTACTTTAATTGAATGGGGTACAATTCGGGACAAATTCCCTCGGACCTCGGTTTGAAGGTGGTTTCTGTAAGAATTTTATCCGCTGAATCTAATGAGCTTGGCTATCCCTATTTAAAAGTAACGACTAATTCTGCTACGGGGCCAAATTCATAATGGCAGCTCTTTTTGTTAGGTAAACCCATAATGTTCCCTAATACAGTGTGTAATATATTGAAATATAGGTTGCCTAATACGGTGTGTAATATATTGAAATATAGGTTTTCATTGTCAATTTCTTCAGATATAAACATAAGTACATGTTCAACCAAAGGGTGTTCCAATCTTCCCCTAATATTCTTATAAGGACACAAAGTATACACGGTCAAACACAATCAACTATCAGACCATCGTGAGTTGAAAGCAAAATGTTTTTAATTACTTACTCGGGCTCACATATTTGTAATGTGCAACCTGGGGAATTAGTTTAACTCATCCTCTTTTAAATCACTAGAATACTCGCAATCGGTAGAACATTCTGATTCTTCCCATTTCATCCATGTTATGCAACGGGGATGACATTTGTCTTGCAAGTTATTTGGTCATTCATACGCGCCCATGAAGCTGGGGTTTCTATTACGCTGCGAAACTTTTTTTCATTCCTTATTGCGGCCTGTTTTCTAGTAGAGAATGTGACACGGACAGGTGTCATAGTGGATTATAATTTATGCTTGAAAATTCGCTTTCCGTAGCTTTTCATATGGCTCTGTAATTTGTGCTCTAAGTTCCATGATACCTATTTTTTTTTTACGTTAACGGTTCTATTATCTTCCATGGCCTATTGGCGTTTCGTTCGGTCATGGCATATTTCGCCATTCAGATAGGAACCAGAAAACCTATAGTTTTATACCTTATTAATATTGTTATGTCTTGCCAAATATGGCCACCATTTTGAATTTAAGCTCAACCTGGAATACGTTTCGGTCGGAACATGTTTTATGTTTATATCTGAAGTAAATGACACCGAAAACTTATTGTTTAATATACTGGACAGCTTTTTTGGTGCGACTTTATGAGTTTACTACCAAAATGAGCCTCCGTTTTGAATTTGGCACCCTAGTGGAATTAGACAGCTTTTTTTAGGAAGAATACCCACTTTCATTGGATTCAGAGGGTCAAATTCTGACAGAAATCACCATTATATCGAGGTCCGAGAGACTGTTTCCCGTTTTTTACCCTACTAAATTAAAATAAATAACCAGAAAATGACTCATGACGGCCATTTTGTATTTTTTAATTTCCTCAAGGATGCCAGGGTGGCATCATCGGATTCTGAAACTACACATATTGAAGATATATAATACACCAAAAAACCTATATTTCAATATATTACACACCGTTTTAGGGAACTGTATACATTTACTGCTAAAATAAACCACCATTTTGAATTTGGCCCCCTAGTGGAATTAGACGTCACCTTTATGAAACCCATCTTCAACCTGTGGTCCGAGAGTATCTGTCACACATTTTACCCCACTTAATAACCAGAAAATGTCTCATCATCTTGAATATTTAAATTTCCCCAAGGGTGCCAGGGTGGCATCATCCGAATTCTTTATCTACACATACTGAAGATATATAATCCATCAAAAAACATTAGGTGGACTATATTTCCAGGTTAATGCTTAAAATGGGGTTTGGCAACTGGACTACAGCTGAAGATAAATTTTAAATGTTCCTATTGTCAATTAGAACAGGTTTCGCTTTAGTTTTTATACTTTACGCTGACATTTTATTGCTTTAAATCTTCCAAGCGCAAAAGTGGAAAATTTGACCTTTTATTCACCTCCAGAGTCACAAAGAACAAACGTGAATTTATCAAATTTATATTTTGATTGATAGAGTGATTATTTTCGAGTATTTTCAGCTTATTTTCATGAAACAAGAATGGCTGCGCATTCTCTTTCTGTGCAAATGATCTTATTGGACCGTTGAGCCCGAATATCTCGAAAACACCCGAATGGCGGACTGATTACCACTCGACATCGTGTTCTACGCAACATTGTACTGTAGAAAAATTGGACCTGGTTCTGTGCCCATTTGATGGAGCCCAACCCCACCCCGGAGCCAACACACTACACAACATGTTTAGCCAAAAATAACGCTGTTCTTAAAAAGATGTGACCAATCCAGATCACGCGAATAATAACGACATGTCCTCGTGTCTGTCAAAAAAAAAAACTGCATCCAATGAAAAACAACAGGATACGATTGACTACGATAACAGAATCATCAATAATATGATCAATTATCTGATTGGTTGTTTTAGTCGCATGAAAATATATAAATATAGACAGCATCGAGCATTTCTTCATTCCTTTCCCACTTGAAGAAGAAGAATTTCAAGATGTTACGTTTAATTCTGGTAAGTATAAGAAATCACATTTTCATAGTTAAAGGGGCTAAATCTTGATTAAGGCAATATGGGTTAAAGGAGATAATCTCTATTCTTTTGAACCTAAAATGGACCAAAAAGTAGATATTAATACAACATGAGTGTATATAAATCAAGTTACCTTCATTTTTAAAACTAGTATTTTAATTTCTAATCAATTATTTTGTTATTTTAACTATATTTTTATGATTTCATTTATTATTTTTAACTATATTTTTATGATTTATTTATAACCATATTTTTATTTTTTTAAAACTACATTTTTATATTACAGATAACCTTATTAGTTGTTATTACTTATGCTCAGTCCGAGGACAAAGGAAATGGGCCGCCTAACCAGCCCGAGGGCGGCGCAGAAGCTGTGCTTTCCCAGGATGAAGTAGTGCTACCCCCGCCCGAGGGTGCAGAAGCCCAGGAAGAGATCGAAGGAGGAGCCGCGGTCAAAATTGAAGCATCACGTAGATGTCTACGATCTACAGCGGAAGAAGAAGATGAATTACAGTTAAACATTGAGGGAGCAGAGCTTGATGAAATAACAGAGCAGATGGTCAGCGGGGCTGTTATTGCAAACCCTGCGGAATCGGAACTCAGAATCGGGTATGTGACGTCTATTAAGTTATATATGGTTGTTGAGTTTTAATAATGATAAAACTATAAATGATTACGGTACAATACATGGCAATAACCAAACTTGTTAAGTTGGGTGTATGTGTGTGTGTGTGGAAAGGGGGGGGGGACTTTGTTGAATGATTTTTTTTTCATATACATGTATTATCATGACATTGTTTAAGAATAAATAAAAACAAAACGTCATGAATAGAACACAGACGTTGTTTATTTATTTATATTTCTATTCGAATTATTCAAACCATTGGATTTTGTCAAAAATCATTTGAAATGTGGTTAAACGTCCTACTGTTCTGTTTCGACTTGGCTAATGGATACGAACATATGGAGAATTTAATGTCCGTTTAGCGGCGCTGCGGCCTACTCTTATTTCGAATTTCCATTACCAAAGGTCCTTTTACGAGCAAGCCAATGTGTACACGGGACATCAGTTTTTGATCCCACGGCAAGACAATTTCCTTACCCCCCCCCCCCCCAACCCCCACCACCCAGTCATGCAGAGCAATGGCAAGAAGAGACAATATCGGAACATTCTCGCCCGACACTGGGATTATAATAGTCTATAGAATGATTTCATTGATATTCCAAATGTTCTAATTTGTGATCGGATTCAAATCAGTTTCATGTTAATACCTGTTGTCACTCTGTGCCTTGTTTCTCGAAATTATAACTAAAGATAAAATCCTATTTCTAGTAGATACTTCCTTTCGGATTGGCTAAGCACTAAAATCAATCTAATATTATCCAATCAAATTACTAAAATTTGAATTTTATCTTAGTTAAAATTTCATGAAACGGGACCAATGTGATTATATGATTGTTATATCTACTCATGGGTTTTAACGTTAGTTTCAAGTGTTTCCATTAATGATATATTTACAGTTTCAATCCCGCTGAAGCCAATGCCTTTGAAAATAAGCGTATACCACTACCGTAAGTATTGCTACTCATTCCATTGGATTATCAAATAATGACCTGGGCCCTGTTTCAGGAAATTTTAACTTAAGATAAAATCCAATTTTAGTAGATACTTCAATTTTGATTGGCTAAGCACTAAAATCAATCTAATATTATCCAATCAAATTACTAAAATTGGGATCTTATCTTAGTTAAAATTTCGTGAAATAGGCCCCTGAACCATAATCACGAAAGGCGGTAAAGATGCATTATGTAACAAATCAATGTGTCTATTACAGATCTTTCTTATATACGCAAATTATATATAAATTAGTAATTAGACAGTTACCTATTGCAAATCTTTCTTATGTACGCACATTAAATACAAATTATTAATTTGATATTTACCTATTCACTAATCATCTCTCTGCCATTGGGTGCTTGTGATTTTAAACAGATGAGGACACGATCGCCACTTAATAATTCGATTTTCGGTGCTACGCATGAAACATCGCTCACAATAACGCAATTCGATTGCAATTTCAATATACCATCCCCTATTGAGTATTTATTTTCAAACTGTTTCGCTGTGTATAATTATGATATCCTTTCCAATTTGAAAAAAAAACCAACTTATACAAAACGAAATGCTAATATTATGAAACTACCGAGCTTCTGGAGACGAGTACATGGAATAAAGGGTGTTTTGAGGCAAATTGGACCTAAAAGCAACTGAATTCTAACTCCCAAGCTTTCTTTTACAGAAGATGTCCTCGCCTCCTGACGAATACAAGGTTAGAACAAGATAGCTGTCCTCATGTAAAGGTGCTATTAACAACCTTCAGCAACTCTGGTTTTTGTAAAGTATTCTTCCCTAACTGGCAGAAAATATACTTCACCAAATGCCTGTAAGTATATTAATAATAAACCAACAGTGGCTTAAAGCCAACCAACTTCAAACTTCAGTTAATATGGAAACAGTGATTTAATTAATATTGTGTTAGAGTATGATTTAAGTTGGTGATTTAACTATTATTGTATACTATTAGACTATGATGCAATAATGTAAGTTGGTGAACCCAGGGCTCTCCATACCTGGCACCAATCATAACTATAGTGCTGTCTGGAGAAATAAAGCTTTAAAAAAAAAAAAAAAAAAAAAAAAAATATGGAAACAGTGCACCACTCTTCCGTCATTGACTCTTATGATAATACTTGTATCTTTCACCGGCTCTAAAGACGGAGCCACGTGCGTTAACGTCGTACATAAAAGCATGTACAAGGTTCATCATGGAAATCATGAGATACTCAAACTAGAAGTAGCTCTAAACCTTCACTTAAATGTAACCAACCTAATAAACTTGATATCCTTCCGGCTCCAAATCATGGATATGCACCAAAACCTGGTGGGTTTATATTAAATTTACCATGCAAAAGTGTGTATGTAGGGGATGGTGGTTGGGGTGGCTTAATAAATTTGAACTTAATTCGTTGGAATTAATTATGTCCTATATCCTATATATAACATAGTAATCTTGTTGCCGTACAATAACCTCGCATAATGATTCATGGACGTACCATATTCTACTGTAACCTAATTGATCCACACAAAAGTTCATTTGCCACTCACACACACGCACTTAGGTTTCATGATTTATTTTTAAATCTTAATTGTTTTATTTTAGATGTCGAGAATGCAGAGGATGCGAACGACGTCGGGGACCCCGTCGTTTCAGAACCCGAAACGTTTGTAGACCAAATAAATATACGAGGACCGATGTTTTGGCGCTCTGTCGAGATCGAAATGGATTGAGAATGAGAAAAGTTGGATTAAGACTGCCGGATGGTGATTGTGATTGTAAAGTTGTTAGAAATCGTTGTTAGATAATGCGTATAGCCATATGGCTTGAAAGCTTTCTATGAACCGTGTCACCATTGAAACTATTTTGAAATAATATTTTCTAAATGAATTGAAGACATAAAATTGATTTGTAAAGCTTATTATACATTCATCAGAAAATTGACTTGAGGACATTGATCAATTATTCACATTGTATTATGGTTTTTTGTTTAACTGTATTTCTGATTTTAACTTGATGTTTTAAAATATTTTTGTTTCTTTGGATTTTTAAATGGGCATTAACGATTTTGTTGAAATGTCGTGTTATATTTTGCAGTTACGCATTCTAAACTTGAGTGACCAACGCTCCTTTCGAGAATGCTGGGTGGGGTGGGGGCCTACCGGTCTAATGCGTCTGCTGTAGATTCAAATGCCTTTCACTGAGGCAATTACGTGAGTTCAATTCCAAGCTTGCGCGTGACATGAAATGAAACCGGGGTTTAACGTCCTCCAGTTCTGCTCCGACTGGGATAATCCGTCCTATACAAATGACCAGAGGGAACTTTCTCGAGTAACATCAGGAACGATATGAAATGAAATGAAATGGGGTTTAACGTCCTACCAGTATGCTTCAAACTGGGTTAATGAAGACGTACATACGTCACACAATGTGTTATCGAATTTCATCTGTCAAAGAATCTTTTACGTGCACGTCAATGTGTACACTGGACCTCGATACTGCACCACTGACAAGAGGAAACCCCGCTAGAAAATCCCCAGAAACTTTCTCGGCCAAAACCAGAAGCGAACCCACGACCTCCAGACTAGAGAGCCAGATACCTGCCTACCAAACCCCCACGTACTCCGGTGCCGGTCCATGACTAAAGACCCCAATGTAAGGCGAATTATTGAAATAAAAATGTTAGTCGATCCCGAAATAACCTAGTTTGAGGCCAGAGATGAAAAGCATTAATACGTATTGGGGATACTCTCGTTGGGACCTTTTATGTGCGCAAAGAGATCAGGCAAAAAGGCTTGAAACATTATGAAAAAGAAATCATTGACACCATTGTCAAGATCAATCCACCCTGGTAACTATGGGTGGACCTTCTTGACCAGCACCGGGATCGCACCCTGACCAAAAATGTCCAAAAGAAAATACCTGATTATATTTGTCACCCTGCTTGATAATGATCTAGAGATATTTATACCAAATAAAACTGAATTCACTCGTAACATAACGCGGTTTCAACTAACCATCCTTAAAAATGCGCCTTGATAATTTCTGTAATCAACAAGATATGACCACTTCTATTCTTCACTTTTTATAATCGATTCCCCGCTTGTACATGACAAGGAGTAGGGCCGCCTCTCCAACCTCGCGTGTGTTTCCTCCGGATCCTCCGGATTCCTCCCATTGCAAAGGACCCCCTACCCGCAAACGAATTATTGACATAAAATTGAACATGTTAATCCCGAAATGATCTCTCTCTCTCTCTCTCTCTCAAATAATTTTTAACAACTACTAAATATTAATTATAGCTTTGTATTTCTTTTTGGAATCAAATTATTGCTGTCCATGGTTTACGGTCGAACTTCATGGATTTATTTTGAAAACATACTTTCTTCATCAAATACAACATTGGGTGCTTCTCGAATTTCGACACATCTTCCTCTGGTCGTAAAGAATCGATCATAATGGCAGTCAAGATCTCCACAGCAATGATGTGTCATGCTACATCGATCTCCCTGTTGGGAACATAGCGGGTCACTACCGAGAATTAAATGACGTTTTCTGAAATAGAACCAGGAGGTAAAACATATAGTAGGATAATATTTGGTTTTATAAATAAAAGCAGAATACCAGATTTTTTTAAGTAGCAATGTTAAACAAGCTTGTAGTTTTTAAAATTAGCACAAACTTTAGCTCTTGCCTAATGTATTATTACTATATAAAACGTATATTTAATCATATATCCCTTGTCCCATTTCTTATCGAAATACCATATCAATTTAACGCAATTAACAAACTTCTGACCAATCAAATTGCAGTAAACAAAGCTTTAACTAATCAAATCGCAATTTCACAAGCAGTTTGAAGGTCATACTTTGCTTATAACTTTAGCTAATTTCATATATTTTGATGAATAGTTCATTTGAAAAATATTCATTCTATTCAGGGAATTCCCCTACTCTTTCGACATAAATAGAAGAAGTCACCAGGCCCGGATCCGGTATTTTGTCGAGGTGGGGGGATACATTGGAGCAAAGGGTAATAATCAGGTTTGGTGTATTCCCCAGAGGAGACAATGCGGAAATCATGTTCATATCATCTATTAAAGAGCAGATAGGTGAACTACAACAGTAACAAAGAAAGCCAACGAAAATGAAAATCAACTATGTAACACTGGGGCTGAGGGTGGGGGTGTACAGCCTCCTGACTGACCCCCCCCCCCCCCTGGATCCGTGCCTGGTCACCTGTAATACTACATGTAATGCAGAGATGATAATAAAGTTTTTTTTATATAAATAGAAAATCAACTTACCCATCCTCTCTGTAAGTGGAAGCTGAAAGTGAAAACAAAACGTTTAATTAAATACATAATACAAAACAAAAATTGATACGAAAGCACAACACCATTAAATACAAAACGTCAAACAAAATCACAACAAAATTAAATACAAAACGTCAAACAAAATCACAACAAAATTAAAATTAAATATTTTGTATGTTTGTGTATTATAATTATGACCCCTGATCCCAGATAGGGGCATGACGACATTAAAGTGGCTTCATGAGTTTTTTCCAAACTGGGTTCCTTTAGTCAAAGGTTCAAAAGAGGGGGGGGGGCTTCTAGCAAGTTAGCCACAGTGAGTAATACGCAGGCTCGCTACGGGTGGTGGCCGCCGAGAAAGTTCACCGGGATTTTCTGAAGTGTTTTCTTTTTGTCACTGGTGCAGGAAGGATACTACGAACAATCGAGACAACATTTCCCACATAACACCCCGGCGTGTGTACATCTCCATCACTACGATTGGGGCAAATAATACAAGACTTTAATCCCAATTTGTTTCATTTTATTTGGCCTAAGCAAATATCAACTTGATGAAAAATACGGGAAAGCAAATGTAAAAAATTATAATAGCACCGATTTGGTATCAGGGCGTCGTTGGATTGAACATTGTTTCGTTTGTATAATACTTAACATGGGTTCGACCCCCCCTCCAACAACAACCCCAAGATCAGTAGTTGGTGAAGACCGCCCCCAAAATATGAATGAATGAATAATTTACCTCCATAGACGGCAACAGCACATAATAAAACCAGAACAGTTAGAATAAAAACCTTCATGATGTCGATTAAACTGGAGGATAATATTACGATCGTCTTGTCTCGGATTAAACTGATACTGCAGTTATTAGGACGAGGTTTATATAGCAGTAATAGTCATCAACATAAAGAGGTCTATTTTCATAATTATACTGTAATCTAGGAGAAAATTAGAGGAAATTTATTTCTAATGTCAGTTGAAATGTCAGATTACTTGATGTTCGACAATTATCACCAGTACTAGTTCTTCCCGGGGTGTTCAGTACTGAGGTGTAAAAGACGCGTGCATGTGTTAAATGAACAGGCCGTGAACGTGGGCTATCGGGTAGCGCGCCCCGCGGGGGGGGGGATATCGTGGGTTAAACAGAACATACAGGAATTAAAGGACTGTTGTGGAAGCAGGGTTTGAGAATACCCGTGGATCTTCTTGGTGCTTAAGGACTTGATTCCTGTTGCAATTCGAGTTCACAATATTCTCGTCTGTCGTGACCGCAATCAAACCCAGTGATATACAGCTATCTCGGCAGCTATCTTTGATCTGTAGCGGTTAGTATCTGGGTACAATAACTCCATATTAGGTGACTCATAATACACAGCTGAAGAAATACACCCAATATTCTGCTAATGTGATAGAAAAGGACAAGTGTGGTGTGCCATACCATACATCGTGACGCAATAATCATTACCCGCCAATTTCAGCATTAAAAACTGTACAAAATAAAAAGCGTCATAAAATTATTTGTAAAAGAATGATTATTATGAAATTATTTTAATATTGACCGGTTTGATCCTTTAGCGAAACACCGATCAAACTCTCTCCTTTATATAGATTCATTGCATTTAGGTATGATTTTCCCCTTGTCAGTGATGCAGAAGGAGGACCTGACAAGGACAGCTGCCTAGTCGTTCGGATGGGACGAAAAACCGAGGTCCCGTGTACACATTGGAGTGCACGTAAAAGATCCCTTGGCAGTTGGAATTCGATACAAGAGTAGGCCGTAGCGCCGCTGCCCGGGCAAAATTTCCCTCATAGCACACTGTATGGCGTATGCCCGTCTTCCATTAGCCCAGGTTAGGTGCAAAAGAGTAGGACGTTAAACTCCATTTCATTTCATTTCATTTAGGTATGATTTATAACAAAATAATAAGCAGAAATATGATTCATTCGGGTAGATGATTAAATGATGACCTTTACGTGATATGACGGTCGAGTATAATAATTATTAGTGCATGTAATAATTAAAGTGAACTTCTACACGTACATAGCTGAATATAAATCATGTTTAATGTTTAAATATCCAATTTAAAGTACCGATTTTCATTTATATTGCACTAACTGTGCATGGTGTGCAACTTTCCATTCTTACCCTTGTAGATACGAGGTATTCAATTGTACCTTGTAGACGATTGGTATTCTATTGTCCCTTGTAGATGAGTGGTAAACAACGTTCCATTGTCCATTGTATCGTATGCTTGATCCACCTCAAGGTATAGTCAAAGTAGAATGCCTATGTGGTTTAATATACCATGCACCACAAGAACGACAGAGGCACATTTTGCATGTAAAATCTATCATATTATTATTTCATATTGCATTGTAATCAGGAATCTTATGTAAATGAAGTTATCTATGTTTGTAATGGTGTATTGTTTTGTCTTATTGTCTTTTACAGCATGCGATGTTGGATGACCGAATGGTTAGCGCGTGTGCGCTGCATCACAAGGTCTGGCATTAAGTCAGCGGTCGTGTTTTCGATTCCCCGGTTGCACCTGAGAAAGGGGTGGGGTCGCCGCCTCTCCACACATAACTTAGTTTATGTCGAGTGGACGTTAAACCACATTTATCTCTCTCACTTAATGCAATACAACATACAGTCTTTAGAGGTGTATATTTTTTACATATATAATTTAGAACTTATGATTAGCGAGCCAGTGTCAATTAATAATCCACAGTGACTCACAAGATTAGAATATGAAGTCTTCCTGGACATTTCAGCAGCCCCGAAAAGGATCTTCGGTAGTAAAGCCGAGTCGTTGAACACAGTTAATCCGCATATCTGAGATGGTAATGGTTAAGTGACCCCACAAAATGTATTTACTAATTTGAGAAGAATATGCCAAAACATACTTGTACTATCTTCACGATGAATGTCAAAACCTAAGTGATATATGGGCTTATGAATTATCTCCTTATGGTGTGGCAAACAGTTATATGACATAACTGTGTCATTTTGCAATTTACAACTCATGAATAACACCGTTAACCGGCAAGTTCTTCGCTCTATCTTCCCAAAGTACCCACAGGGTCATTATAATCTGCCATTGCCAATGAAATGATATGGGGGTTTAACGTCTAACTTTTCTGCATACACAGCAATGGCTAATGAAGACGGGCATACGCCATACACTGTTCTACGGGGACTTGCAAAGTCAGTGTGTACACACAACCTCAGGATTTATTCCCATCCTAACAACCCCACCAACCACGTCGGAAAATCTTGTTTAATTGTTTCAGTCAAGACAGATATCGGAACATGTCAACCCAAGGCTAGAAAGAGAGAGAGGAACCGGGTACAATACAAGCCATCACCAGTAGCACAAACTAGAAAAGCCAACGTCTACTCACTGAGGGTTTAACGTTCTACTGCTCTGCTCCATGTGGGCTACTGGAGATGGCATGTATTGTACTATGGGGCTTATGTTGTCCCTTACCAGGTCCTCTGTCCTGTACCACTGACAAAGTGAACCACGGCGGAAAATCCGATGGACTTTCTAGGCCAACAACATGAAAACTTTAAGTAACAAGCCAACGCCCAACCACTCGGTCATCACGGCTATCTGGTAATGTATACTTTTAATCTGTTAGAGATATATGCATTTAGGAATGGCCAAATCGTGATCTTTAAGGGCCAATTGGATAGAGTAAATAAACTGTAACACATAACAAGTGTGGAAAACAGCTACTCATTGATTTGGGTGATGTTTGAAAGAGTATTCTCTAAAAGTTATTATAGGTTAGGCCTAATGAAATGTCGCCCAAATAATTTAGTAGCTATTTATTTTAAATATGTATTACAGTTTATAAATAATGCTGTGAATAAAAGATAAAAACAATCTCCCATAGCAATTCTGCTTTATGCTTTATTCATATTTGTTTTTTGGTATTATACTGATCAACACCTGAAAACAATTAAAACAGTATTTTAAACACAAAATAATATCCGGAGTAATAAAATCTTCATTAAGCAATATTCCTGGATCAACAGATTTTGAATACAATAGAAAACATTAAGGAAGAGATTTTTTTAGAGTCGGTCCCCTTTTCATGACTACAGGACGCAAAGGGAGGGGGGCTAAATCACACATACACATGAAATAATCGTAAATGGCTGGAATTCGACGATGAGTAGACGGAAACGCCATAGTCTAGAAAAACTTCCGCCATGTCACACAGCATGGCGTGTACCTATCTCCATATGTCCGGACATGTTCAGTCAGCGAAGGAGGGTCTTATTTCATTTATAAACAATCACCAAATACGACAAAATAGGGGGAGGTATAGTTTCAAGATTGATGCCTGAACATTAATTAGGAAAACAGTATCACAATATTAACGGTGGATAATGTGGCTTCGAATCAATTGGATTAAAAGGGCGAGGGGCTTCAAAATTATGTTGTGCAGAATACCGAGAGCTGTCTGATAATCTTTTTGTAATTCAACTTATTTTACAAGGGTTTAATCATATGGAGATCAGGGACATGGTGTTCCGTGGTTTTACTTAAACATCCCTTGCGTAACACAAGTCATGAAATGAAAAGAGACGGGGTTTAACGTCCTGCTGACAAAGGGGAAATTTTGCCAGGACTGAGGCGCTACGGTCTACTCGTATATTGCATTCCAACTGCCAATAGAATGTTTTAGTGCACGCCAGTGTCTACACGTGACCTCGGCTTTTCGTACCACCCGAACGACTAGATGGCTATCCTTGTGAGGCCCTGCACCCTGCATCACTGACAATTCCGATGAACTTTTCACGGCCAACACCGGGATCGAACCCGGACCCCCAGGCTAGCAAGTCGGCGTCTTATTCACCTAGTCAACAAATTAAGCCACCATTTTAATGTTGACGTTAATTCATTCCTACATCAGACTTGAACGGATCCCCGATTTAAAGCACAATATTGGTGCCAGTCATTATTACATATATATATGATACTAGTAGAACTGGTAAAATACATTCCAAATATACTATTCAAAAAAAGTAGGGGATATTTGATTTTTAAGTGTTATTGAAGTCACCTAATGAAACTGATGAAGAAACAAATGACAAAATGAAATGAAGTTCACATTCATCGATTTATTCCAAAAGATCGTTAGACTAAGTAAGGCACAGACTGACCATTATAAGGGTAAAATGATACCCGAGGTCAAACAGCAAAATTACCACAGCATCACAACAAAGTCAGTAACGGGTAAATCCTCCTCTGTTTGCCAAACAAGCATTGATCCGACGTGGCATACACTTAATGAGACATCTAAGGACATTTTGATCCAGATTGTCCCATTCCTGTTCAACGCAGCAGCAAGTTCTTGGACATTGATGACGTTGATGACGTTGACGTAACCTCTGTCCAAGCATGTCCCAGACATGCTCGATGGGGGAGAGGTCGGGACTCAGTGCTGGCCAAGGTAATGTGGTGATGTTCTGTTGTTGGAGGTAACCTGTAACGATCCTGGCCCTGTGACATCTTGCATTGTCATCCTGGAAGATGAAACGGCGGTCATGACGTCGTGCGAACGGCACAACATGGACTGCCAAGATGTTGTCCCGGTAGTACTGGCCTGTAACACGCCCTGCAACAACATGTAAAGCCGTTCTTCCAGCAACAGTGATGCCTCCCCACACCATAACAGAACCACCCCCAAATCGATCATGTCTGATGACGTTAACGTCCTGGAAGCGCTCGTTTCGACGACGCCACACCCTCTTACGTCTGTCCAAAAAATCAACAGTGAACCTTGACTCATCTGAAAACATCACATTGCTCCAGCGTCGATTATCCCAGTGTTGACGATCCCTACACCAACGATGTCTTGCCTGAATGTGATGATCTCTCAAACAAGGGATCACGCGAGGACGTCGGGCGCGAAGGTGACCCCTATGCAGTCGATTCCGAATCGTCTAGCCACTCACTCTCACACCAGTGTCTGTTTGAAGACGAGCGCTGATCTGATTTGCTGTGATGACACGATTTCTCAAGGCAAAGGTACGGATAAATCGATCCTGGGATTGAGTTGTCGCCCTTGGTCGACCTGAGCGTGGTCTGTCCTGTACAGATTGTGTATCACGGTATCTGACAGACTGAGAAACATTCATCGTTCGCGCCACAACCGCCTGTGTTGTGCCGATCTGTAGCATGTCAAGGGCACGTAACCTTTCATTTTGGGTAAGCCGACACATATCAAAATTTGTTTTCTGGTCACTAAAACAATTAAACTGAGGTTTCCATCCTGGAATTCAATGCCACAATGACTGTAACATTCAAAGTCAGAGTCGTGCAAATCTTGGGTTGGACCCCCATGATGATCCCAAGGATCACCTGCATTCCATGCGGTAGCTTTTGGTGCGTTTGGGCATCACATGTAACTGGAAATGTTTCTTCTGTTAGGTTCTATAGTGACTTTTTCCGTAGTCATTTGCATATTTTAGTATTATGCCCCCAAAATCAAATATCCCCTACTTTTTTTGAATAGTATATAATTTTTACACAGAGATCATTGCCACGGGAGATGTGTAACAAACACTGGAATGACTTGAACTGATCCCCGATTTAAAGCATCATATTTAGTTAATTTAAATGGTATATTTATAATTTTTTTATGTCATCTTATTTAGGGTGACCCACCCCAAATGAATATCTCCAAATATCTCGACAATTACACCACAATACTAATATATTTACCAAGCCTTAAATCAGTTTCGCACATTTATAGTCACTAAAAAAACGGTCATGTTGAACTTAATAAGCTATGACCATTTAACCATCTAAAAATAATTGACAGGTCGGGATAATCAAGACTACTTTTTTTACGAAACATAACACAAAGCTGGAACAAGAAATTGAATTTAGAAACACACACATTAGACAACTCAACAATATTTTTAAGAACCTTGTAAAAGTAAAATGAAACTACTGCTATTATCATGTTCTAATCTTGCTTTACGAACGTCATTCAGAGATATTATTTGTACAAAACCAAAATATGCAGCTTCTAACGGTACAGCTAATTATAAAGGAATTTAATAAAACGAACGTAATTTCTAAAGGTAACGTAAAGAAGTTGAATTTTACTGTTATTCAAAATCGTCAACAATAGATTTTTTTACGTCTGTAATAGTTGATAAATTTGCAGAGAGGTGCACGTGTAACACCTATTTATAATATCATTGACTCCACGGCCGATTATTTCTTACCGTGGAGTGAGCGATCATCAGTTGAGAAAAGCGTGCAGATTCGCCGTGTCGAGGCCAACTTTCTGTAGAGAAATTTTAAGGGGATGGGTCACCTTATAAGTCTTATTGAAATGTTCAGTGTTTTACTCACTCATCAGTTTAGGTCATCAGATGGTCAGGCCATCATCACCTCCTGCACATCTCCATCAACTAGTCTTTTAAACTTTTCCGCACCAGTAACACGTGCACTGGCTAACTGGGGAATAATTATGATTATTGGTGGTTTACCGGCGTTGGTGTATGATGCTTCACCAGGAATGATGCTCAGCATCACTACAAACAGTAGTAGCAGACCAGCAGTTTTCATCATCTATGGACGAAACACAATCCAAAAATACTGATTTCAGGATAAGTCAAATGTTTAATTAAAAAAATACGTTATGCAAGAGTTAAGTATTACAGGTCAGTTTTATGGCTATAAATGTTATTGAAATTATTTTTTAAACACCTTTTTGCAAATGACAAGTCAATAATCAACGATCTAGACCATCATTGGGTTATACCATTGTCTGCTATATCTTCGTAAAGCTTTAATATAGACGCCACTTCTTGACGAACTAAAAATCGGTACTTGACTATCGAAACGAATTAGGCTATTTCCTTGCTTTCAAACGTTCATAATTTCGCTCAGAATAAAGTAAGTTCACTGAATTTCGAATATGTTCATTTTTCCGTTACCTATATTTTAACTTAACAGTGATTGCGGGTGGGGTGAATCAAAAAATGAGTTTTAAAATTGCATTCATGTCTGTGAAGCATCTAGCCAGGGTGAAGTTTTAAGATATGACACTGTATAATGTAACCCTACCCAGCCCTTTTATTTCACGTTCCTAGGCCTATCTAACCGTTATAAAGAAAGAGTTTGGAACCATTTCAGAAAGACTCAAACTTGGCATCTATCCTATGCAGCACATCATGATATGCATTGCTACGGTAGATTAATGTCTCTGACATGAAATAAAAAATTTTAAAAATGTATCCCGACTTCTTCTTGAGATCCGCCTCTCTACTTGCTACATAATATTACATACTCCATCTTCAAGACGTGTACTTACAAGAAAATGGCAATATTAGCCCGTGGCATCAAAATTCAACGTGCCTTCTCGCAATCTAAATAATTACGCCATAAATATCCGAAATGATATAGGAATGAAATTAATTGAGAGGTTTTATTGCGATTAACGCCATACTTTTCTGCACCAATGAAGACGGGCTAATAAAACGGGTATACCTGATACGGTGTGCATTGCGGGAAATATGGTTTTAGGTCATCAAATGAATTCCAAATGACAATCTTCTTTTAAATGCAAGGCTCGGGTCCTATTCGAACGACTACAGGCCTGCCAGGCCTTGTTTCCTGCTCCACTGACAACATGTTCCCGAAGCAACGACTGTAATTCAACACAAAAGGTCATTTTGGCACTATAATATGGTTTAATTTCATTTCAATTATTCACTTGCGCATAGGGGTCTTTAGAAGTGGGAAGAAACATACGAGGTTTGACAGGCGACCATACGTACAATAGGCGATTCGAAACCACGCCAGTTGACTCAATGGCAGGCAGTATGATACCGCGCGCGCACGCTAACCATTCGGCCATCCAACGACTGTGAGTATGACGACATCCAGTACGGAGTTAAAGCGACACCAAGCCTTTTATTGAAGATGCTCTGGCAAAAGAAAAAGCCACGCTGGAAAATACCCGGGAACTGTCTCTACCATCACTGGTATTGAACCGCGAATCGTCTGGTCAGTAAGCCACACCGGCTCCTACGTCCGAAAGAAAAATTCTGATTACCTTACCTTAGATGAATAATGATCTTCGCTCTTCTTACAATAAAATTTCGTTAGGATTTAGAGATTTATATACCAAATGGTTTGTAAGGTGAAATATCCGAGGGTTCTTATCACGCATCAATAAAATTGAACACTTCATTTTTACACTTGAAGACGTGTGAACTTATTTAAAAGTGATAATGTTTGATTTGAAAGTTCACACCTGAATTTATTTATCTTAGGTTAGGCTATATCATGTTGAACTTCATCATTCTGGTTTAATTATATATAACGCCCTTAGATAGGTGTAGGTGACTACAGTACACAAGAAGACAGTCATATTGTAATTATGTAGCTGATTGTGGGCATGTCCTACATGTTATTGTCAAGATTGCCGACACAAAGATTTACACCACCCCTAGCAAAAAATTGGTAACGGATGTTAGAGAGAGAGAGAGAGAGAGAGCGAGAGAGAGAGAGAGATAGATTACTCCTTGTCACGTACAATCGGGGAATCGAAAATACACCAGTAAATGACACAGACTCAATAATCCAACTAGAGAGAGTAAATATGCTGCGTGAGTAAACATACACATTTCAGTGTTAGAACTCAAATTTATTATTTGATATTTTTTGTCTTGATTTGCATATTATTATATAAAAGAACCCGTACCGAAATGAAGTGTTCACTTCCCGCGAAGCGTTCATTTCTGACACACTTCCAGGAACACTTCCAACGAAGCGTTCATTTCTGAGACACTTCTAAGAACGCTTCCTTTGCAGTGCTATAAAAACTTCATCGAAATGCTAATTTCGTCGTCACTTCTAAAAGATAGTCTGTTTTCAGAGCATTTTATCGTCACTTCTGAAAGATAGTCTATATACAACTGCGTGTCATTAATACTTCTAAAAGATAGTCTATATACAACTGCGTCTTATCAACACTTCTGAAAGATAGTCGATATACAACTGAGTGTCATTAATACTTCTAAAAGATAGTCTATATACAACTGCGTCTTATCAACACTTCTGAAAGATAGTCGATATACAACTGAGTGTCATTAATACTTCTAAAGGATAGTCTATATACAACTGCGTCTTATCAACACTTCTGAAAAATAGTCGATATACAACTGCGTGTGATTCACACCTCTTGGAGATAGTGAATATAGATGACCATTTATTCATCTCCACTTCTGAAAGACTGTTGACCATTTATTCATCTCCACTTCTGAAAGACTGTTAAAAAGCGATCATATCGATGATCATTTCATCGCCACTTCTTTAAAAAATTCATGAAATAAATGATGAAATAAAATGACGCGTAGTGCGCCCCCATCCCACCCCCGAGTCCGACACAGCTCCGCTCTTTAACAAATAATATCGGGGAGTCACCGTGTGTTTTTATATATACATTATACCGCCTGTTAAAATCCATATCCATTATAAGCCTACTCGATTTAAACAAATAACCCTGCTCTCAAAATTAATTGATGGAACAATAGGCTAATTGATGCCGTAAGACAATCACATCATGCATCTTAATCAGAGTGGCACAACTAGAAAATGGTACCGCTCGATGTTATAGGCCACCAATATATATATATTTTATGTATTTTACTTTATCCGTTCGAGCCCGAAAAAATCTGGTGGCGCCCTCTTCTCGAACGGTACGCAGAGAAAGACAGAGAGAGAGAGAGAGAGAGAGAGAGAGAGAGAGAGAGAGAGAGAGAGAGAGAGAGATTATTCTTTTATTTTATTTATTCTTTTATGTGTTTAACTTTATCCGTTCGAGCCCGAGAAATCTGGTGGCGCCCTCTTTCTTCGAATGGTACACTAAAGGAGAGAGGGGGAGAGAGAGAGAGTTTATTCTTTTATTTATTCTTTTGTTTATTCTTTTATGTGATTTACTTTACCCGTTCAAGCCCGAAAAATCTGGTGGTGCCCTCTTTCGTCGAACGATACGCTTAAGAGAGAGCGAGGGAGAGAGAGAGAGGGATTATTCTTTTATTTTATTTATTCTTTTATGTGTTTAACTTTATCCGTTCGAGCCCGAAAAATCTGGTGGCGCCCTCTTTATTCGAACGGGACGCCAAAGGAGAGAGAGAGAGATTTTATTCTTTTATTTATTCTTTTATGTGTTTTACTTTACCCGTTCGAGCCCGAAAAATCTGGTGGCCCCCTCTTTCGTCGAACGATACGCTTAAGAGAGAGAGAGAGAGAGGGGGGGAGAGAGATTATTCTTTTATTTTATTTATTCTTTTATGTGTTTAACTTTATCCGTTCGAGCCCAAAAAATCTGGCGGCGCCCTCTTTATTCGAACGGGACGCTAAAGGAGAGAGAGGGAGGGAGAGAGAGAGTTTATTCTTTTATGTATTCTTTTGTTTATTCTTTTATGTGATTTACTTTACCCGTTCTTTTACTTTACCCGTTCTTTATTCTTTTATGTGTTTTACTTTATCGGTGGCGCCCTCTTTCGTCGAACGGTAGGCTTAAGATAGAGAGAGAGATCAGAGAGAGAGAGAGAGGGAGAGAGAAAGAGAGAGAGTCGGGGAGAAATAGGGTTTAACGTAGGCCTACACTCGACACAAACTAGGTGATTTCAGGACTAACATATGGTTTAATTTTATTTCAATCATTCGCTTGCGCCTTGGGATCTTTAGCAGTGTCGTAGAATCGGAGCACCCGGAGAAAACCCACGAGGTTAATTGGACAAACGGTACCGTACGCTGAATCAACTTACCAAAGTGGTATCGATCGATATTATAGGTCAGTAAAAAAATATATAGGCCTATATTCATTTATTTATTTTACTTTATAATGTATATATAAGCCCGAAAATTATGGTAGCCCCTCTTCGCTTGAACTTGAACGGTAGGGCCTACACTGAGTCAACCAGAAGTGAATGTATATATACGATATGGCGTCGGTCTAAAAATAGGTCAAGTGACATTAGCGAGGTTCGCTCTACACGGAGTCCATCGCATATATATACTAGATAAGATATGCAGCTTATTATTGCAATATCCCCCTTTCTGTGTCGGGAAAATTAATCCTGTAGTGATTATTTATACATAATAATTAATCAAATTGGTGGTTATTGGCTGTTACGCCTTGTTTTTAAAAAAAAATGAGGGAATAGAGTTAATGCACATGATGACATCACACGCATTGGTCACATTGTCATGGAAAGCGGCGAAAGTCAGTGTTGCGGAACTCGTATTTTTTGACGGTCGGTCAAGAAAAGTACGTTCGTTGCTCTTTTCAAATATGTAAATTATTTTCTGGCGCATTTATATTTATTTACTTCGAAAAACAATCAATGTTTGATAGTACTAAAATATATTTCCATGATTACCGAGAGGTGGCGGTTTGTTAATTGTCCATGGCATAAACATGGCGGCGACCTGTAGCCTAAATATAGGTCATGTACATCGGGTACGCTCATTCCTCCGATAGCCATTGGCAAAGACTAAATAAAATTGGCCGACGAGAATTGAATGTTTTGATACTTGAATTTCATTAGGGCCTAAATATAATGTAGCTTCCTGACTTATTTGATATTTAATAGGCCTACTTTTTATTTATTTTTTATCAAATTACAAATACAATCGCCATGGATTTTTTTAGCCTACATAATATACTACACTAGTACATACGGCGTTGGGCACTTTTACATGTACACCAATTTCCTAACTACTCCAAACAACTACGGATACTTTCTTGACAGGCCCTTCTGCCCTACACCAATGACAATGAGAAACCTCGGGTCAGAAAATCCAAATGAACTGTCTAGGCCAGCCAGGGGGTTGGGATGGCCTAGTGGTCTAGAGTGCCGCGCTTCGACCTCTAGCTGGCCGGTCACCTCTGGCTTGCGGCTGTGATTTCGAGCCCTGATGTGAGTGTATGTGGCATGGAGATAGGTGCGCCTTCTCAACCTTGTGGGTTTCACCCGGGCACTCCGGTTGCCTCCCACTGCTAAAGACCCCTACGCGCAAGCAAATTATTGAAATAAAATTAAAAACCATATGTTAGTCCCGAAATGACCTAGTTTGTGTTGAGTGGACATTATACCCCATTTCTCTCTCTCTCTCTCTCTAGGCCAGCCAACACTGGTTATATAGTGAGCCTTCATCCAGTGCATCAAGCAACTGATATGAAATGGGGTTTAAGTTTAACATCCTACTGTTTTTCTTTGACTGGTTGAATGAAAACAGGAATATCGAATTAAATACGCCATTCAGAGTGATATAAGGGAAGTTTTGCCCAGACACATTGAATTCCAACTGCCAAGGGTTCTTTTATGTGCACTCTGTTACATTTTTTTCTTGCCAGGCCTTCAGTCCTGCATTGCTATGGGGAACCACACCGGAAAATTCTGATAAACGTGTGATTTCTCAGTTACTGAGCCAAACATCTTTTCCACCGAGCCACTGTGGCTCCCCTGTTTTACTGCTCCATCTGATGAAACCAGGGAATAATCTGTCAGATAATTTTGGAGTTTGCGCAGATAGTGGTGATATATACCGCCAACTGGATGGGTGGTGGATAGCTGAATGGTTGGCGCGTGTGTATTGTATCATAAGGTCTGTTACCGAGTAAACTGGCATGGTTTCTATGCGGCAGTTACGTGACAAGGGGTAGTAGCCTGTCCAACCTTGTGGGTTTTTCACCGGGTCCTCCGGTTTCCTCCCACTGCTAAAGACCCCTACATGCATGCACAAAATTTAGAAATAGAATTGAACCATGTTTTAGTCTCGAAAAGACATTAAGTAGGTCTATATCCTATGTTAAAATTGCGAGAATCTGTCATTTAAAAAAAAAAAACAACAGTAGGCCCAAGAACTATATCATATTTTCAATGACATTGAAATTTCAAAAACTATAATTCATGAAAAGTTAAAAATATTGAAAAACAATTTTGATACAATGAAATGCATTTGCTTTGGAAGAATAGGCTACCGGAACTATTAATACAGGGTGGCTGGATGGCTGAATTGGGCCTTTAGCCAACTTATAAAATTAGGGGGGGGGGGCTACAGAATGTTTTGGGGGGGGGGGCGGGGGGCTGAAGATGTGGCCAGCTAAGAACACTCTTAAGAAATCATCATTTTTGCCGAAATATTTGGGCGGCCTAATTCGATTGGGGAGGGGGGCGTGGCCCGGGCTGAATGGTTAGCAGGTGTGCGCTGTATTATAAGGCCTGTCATTGAGTTGAAGGCCTGGTGATACATGAAGGTTCTCTCTGGGTCATCCCACTGCTAAAGACCCCTATGCCCAAGCAAATTATTGAAATAAAATTAAAAACCATATGTTAGTCCTGAAATGACCTAGTTTATAAATAATTGTGTCAGTGGATGTTAAGCCCCATTACTCTCTCTCACTATTAATACAAAGCATACAAAGTCAGTCAGAATCCTGTTTAAAAATGTGTTTTTAAGTTGTTTCTTAAATGAATATAGAGATGTAGGCCTACACTGTACATCATAAACTAAATTTGTAATTGTAGGTCTATATAGCTGTATAATTAAATTAGCCTTATTATTATTGTCAAAATGGTGATAAAGTAATTAAATTATTGTTGATTTATTATTATTTATTTATTTATAAGGACAGCTGCGTAGTTGGAATTTGATATATTAAGTGTGGGCCGTAGCGCCGCTGCCCGGGCAAAATTTCCCTCATACCCCACTGTATGGCGTAGCCTAAGCCCGTCTTCATTAGCTCAGTTTAGGAGCAGAACAGTAGGACGTTAATCCCCATTTCATTTCATTTATTTATTATTGGTTTTTTTTATTTACTTTTTTTTTTGAATTGTTCAATAATGAATAGACCTATACAACAAGTAACAACGATGTAATTTTAAGGGCAGTTATTTCACGACAAACAAACTTTAAAAGTCTAATAGAAAAGCAGGAATTTTTTATATTTTGAAACAGTTATTTTATACTGTGATTGTGACCTAGATTCTAGGATAGCAGATGCGACATGGATTGACGGAAATAACGGAAAATAATGTTTTCTTAGTGACCTAGATTCTAGGCTCGATAGATGCGACGGAAATAACGGAAAATAATGTTTTCTTACATAATTCAAAATTTGTTTAGGAAATAAATTTATAACCAAACAAAGACAAAATAATGTCTGTTAATAAAGAATTTTAAATTTCTTTTCGTTTTTTTTTTACTCGTATTATCTAAAGATCGCTCGGATTGGTCAACAAGTGAAATTTAATCCAATCGTAGCCTTCGTCTCAAATTATGCCGCCATGATTTTTTGATTTAGTGATTCAAACAATTTAAGGTAAGTTATTCAATTGTAACAATACTAATATTTCTGGAAGTTTTAAGACCATTTTTTGTTTCACATAGCTAGGCTTTTTAATGATTAGTTAAAACTATCAGTAACAAAATGTCTAAGTTGGTGAAAATCGCGGAAAAATAAGTTTAGTCTGCGAATTCTCGCACGCATTTTCACATTTGGATTTGGTGTCGTCATGGCGTGGAACTGGGGAAGGGTCCATTTCATTGATTGATGAAGAAAAATTAAAATGTACACTGCTATGAGGTCGCTTATGTTACCTGTTTATAATTTGACGATTTGGCCAAGAAAATTATTCAGCTTAATTTGAACTACATCTATTCATCATGGCTTATTTATTATTGCCATCCGGGCATTGATGATTGCATAGTATAGTTCAATTCACAATTGTTGTCATTAAATCATTTGACCTATATACTAACTATGATACTATATAGTAGTAAATTAGTAATAGTAGGCTATACTCTATTTAATAATCATAATTTTTATATTGATCTATACTTATTTGCTTAGTAGTAATACTACATGTATAATAGACTATTATTTATACATGTAGTAATACTACTAAGCAAATTAGTAAATATATTGGCCTAGATCAATATAAAAATCATGATTAACACGAACAACCTGTTTTAATTTCGGGTGCATTCTTATTTTCACTGCAGATGATTTTTCGTCTTTATTATTTTTTTCCAGAGTTTGTAAATTAATAGTTCACCAGTGCTGGTAGAGGTATGTGAATAATATGTGTAGATAAGATGGTAAATTGAAGTAAACATGGGCTGTCACCGTCCATGTCTGATGATCAGAAATCGGTTAGTTCAATGGTCCTTGTGTTTGATACATGGACGACATGGTTGCCGGTTGGACGACCTGTTGTTCAGATATCCTGTCAGAAAAAGTCATTGCCAGTACCGTAGCTCTCAATATGGGGATCATTTGGCTAAGTGGGTAAGGCGCTGCTGGCTTACTAGTCTGGAGGTCGGGTGTTCAATTCCTGCATTGAAAGAGAAAGTTCATCTCGATTTTCTCCTTGTCAATGTCAGTGATGCAGAACGGAGGGCCTGACAAGGACAGCTGTCAAGTTGTTCGTATGAATGAAAAACCGAAGTCCCATGTACACATTGTTGATGTGCACGTAAAAGATCCCTTGGCAGTTGGAATTTGATGTAAGAATAGGCCATAGCATGACTGTCCAGGCAAAATTTCCCTCATAGCACACTGTACGGCATATGCAGAAGAGTAGGACGTTAAACCCCATTTCATTTCAGCTCTCAACATATTGAATAATTTCCCATGTGGAAATTACATGGAATCCACCCTCGCCACTGTTACAGTTCAGGGTTCGATCTTGGTGTTACTATGTAAATTCCTCAGAACTTACTGGCATGATTTCTCCTTGTCGGATTCAGATAGGATAAAAAAAAACAGCATCTGTTGGACATGTAGTATGTAAACGTAAAAAAACCCATGACAGTTGGAATTTGTTACAAAAGGACACAATTTTCCTCAAAGCAACAGAAACCCTCATGGTCAAAGGACAGCTATCTAGTTGTATGGATGGTACAGAAAACCAAAGTCCTGTGTACACAGTGATGTGCACGTAAAAGATCCCTTGGCAGTTGGAATTCGATACAAGAGTAGGGCATAGAGCAGCTGACCACATACATGTAGCACACTGTATGGCATATGCCCGTCTTCTATTAGCCCAGGCTAGGTGCGGAAGAGTAGGACATTAGACCCCATGGTCATAGGCCAAGTGCTGCATAGCGTATACATGTTCATCTTCATTTAGCCCCATTTCCCATTTTTTTCAGAAAAACTCCAGTTTTAAAGTAAAGAATTCCAAGATGGATATGACATGATGTGAAACAGTCATATGTGTAGGTAATATATTTAAATTGATTTTTATGAAAGTTTTCTTTACAGGTCAAATTTAGCCTAGAACATTGTAAATGATTAGGCTTAAGAAGACGTAGGCACCCTAATCAAGAAGTTTTGGGTTGGCCAAGAAAGTTCCTCCAGATTTTCTGGAGCGTTGTGGGACTGGGAGGGCCTGGCAAACACGGTGTCCAGAATCGGATGGTCCAAAAAACACAAGGTCCAGTGTACACATTAACACCATTTAGATTTTAAGTGTTCCAGGAATGTTACCTGGCATGGTTAATTTTTTTGTAGTGTAAACCGGTCAAACATAAGCGTGCCATATTGAGTACCATGCCAATCTGGCCTACTGAAATGAGGTGGTTTCGACACGGTACGAGGTGCAGTGCGGTTAAATTTTCTTAGTGTAAGCGCTATCCTGTCTCAGGACGGTTTTAGTACGGATAAATGCGATAAACGAACCTTGACCTTTTTTCCCGAAACTTTGACAGTTCATCAAAATGGCTGCTCAAATTAAACGTGAAATATAGGTTTATCCCCATAAGATCTAGGCTGCTTTCGACATTGGCATTTATCGGATCAAAACTTATGGATTATGGCCCCTGATTGTACGAAAAATCATGTTTTCAGCTTGTGGGACCCTATAGAGGTCACAATTATGAACGGATTATGATGAAAAATTGACATGTATGTTTATAACGCAAAGATCTTGGTTCTTTTCGATATTTGCACCCATCGGATCGTAACTTCCTGAATTATGCATACATGAGATTTTTCCGCCAATTGGCGAACTCCCGCCAATCGATCCAAAGCAATTTGTGGACGTATATTGTCGTCGCCCCTGTTCGTCCGTCCATCCGTCCGTCCACAATTGTTTGTGACAGGTCACAATTTTTATCCGATTTCAATGAAACTTAAAACATAGGTTTATCACCATAAGATCTCGGTTCCTTTCGATGTTGGCATGTATCGGACTGTAACTTCATGGGTTATGGCCCCTGATATTGGCATGTATCGAACTGTAACTTCATGGCTTATGGCCCCTGATTGTACGAAAAATCACGTTTTTAGCTTGTGAACAGTGTAGAGGTCACAATTTTGAACCGATTTTGATGAAATCTGGTGGCGCCCTCTTCTCGAACAGTACGCAGAGAAAGAGAGAGAGAGATTATTCTTTTATTTTATTTATTCTTTTATGTGTTTAACTTTATCCGTTTGAGCCCGAAAAATTCAAAAGATCTCGGATTGTAACTTCCTGAATTATAGCTCCTGATTGTACGCAAATTGACTTTTTTTAGCTTGTGGTCCATTTCGAGGTCTCAATTATTATCCAATTTTAGGAATGATATTAAATGTTTGGTATACTAACTGTTAGCATGGGGCAGAATTTTATAAAAATCCAAACAAATTCTAATGATTTTCTGATAATTACTTAATATGCGGCAACTCTTGTTGACTGCCCGGACGATTTAGCTGCTGTGTGGGTGGGTGTATGTTTCGTTGCCTGGCAACCTATTTTACTTCAGGTCTCCTAGTTTTCTCCCACTGCTAAAGACCCCTACGTGCAAGCGAATTATTGAAATAAAAATAGAACCATGTTAGTCCCAATATGACCTATTTTGTATCGAGTGGAGGTTAAACCCAATATTCTGACTTGCCATACTTTTATTGGAAATAACCACCGTATAATAATTACTTTTTTCGGAATGTATCTTTAACTAAATATTTTTTTGGTTTTAATTTCAGGTTAATCAAACCAGAATACCAGCCCAGCATGTATGAACGTGACGGAACAAGGTGTGGAGGTGATTGATAGCAACATTGAATATCCGCTTGCATTTGTCATCTGTGGGTTGAATATGGTGTTTTAAAGATGCAAGAAAATGCCTCACATGTGTAAACTGTACAGGATTATACCTGCCCTTTTTTAAGCTCCCACTTTTACATATCGGTCCAGATATACATCTGTTGAGATTTGTTTGTGGACAACTCTGCAGTCAATGTAAATTGATTTTGAACATGTTCAACTGTGACCTCATGGGTTATTGCCCCTTATTGTGAAAAAATTCTGTTATGCCCCATAGCGAAAAACGGAATTCCATAGAGGTCCCAATTCTTAACAGATCCTATTCAGATTTGATGTGAAGCTTTGGATTCATGAAATCACAAACCTCATCGATATGCAGCAATTCAAAAATGACCTCCTTTTTCAAAAAAAGCTTGTGAATGTGATGAGACGTGAGTTTTTAATTTGGAATGAGCATTGGGGCCATGACAGAACAATTCCTATACATGTAAATTTCAGCCATTCAGACTTAAACCGCTTTTTCGGAAAACATGTGAAATCGATAAAGACTACAATTTATTGACAGATTTGTTTTTAATTCTATATGAAACATTGGGACCAGTGAGTGGATGGGCCCTATTGATATTCCCTGATGTTAAGTGTACCGTAGATGGCAGCCACTTGTTAATTGTATCAATTGTATTTTAATATTTTGAAAACAGTAATAAATAATCAATATCAAAGTGTTATTTTGTTTCATGTTTGCTACTTTTCAGCATAACTGGGATAAATCAGTGTCCGATAGAAATTTAGTCCAGATCAGGCCTGTGACAAGCCCCCTGAAAAAATGTTACAATACCATCCACCCCCCACCGAAAGAAAATTTGCCAACCATAACTCTAAAATACCTACTGTAGACTGTAATAGGTGTGCCCCTCCTAAAAACTTCACTGCCGCTCCGCCCCCCCCCCCCCAAAAAAAAACCCTCCAGAACTCTAAAATACCTACTGTAGAATGTAACAGGAGTGCCCATCCTAAAAACTCCACTGCCGTCCCCGCCCCCAGACACCCCACCCCACCCCACGAAGCCAGCACCGTTAAATAAAAGTAAATTTCACGGCCTAACATTATTGGCAAGTTGTTGCACGAGTGAGTTTAAAAGATAGAAAGGGGGCGAAACTACATGAATTGACCCTGAACATGCTCAAAACACTTGATAAGCACTAGGTTGAAGTGAACCAAACACTTGATAAGCACTGGGTTGAAGTGAGCCAAACACTCAAAATGCACCGGGTTGAAGTGAGCAAAACACGCAATAAGCACTGGCGTGAAGTGAGCAAAACACGCGATGGGCACTGACCTGAAGTGAGCTAAACACTCAACAAGCAGTGGCTTGAAGTGAGCAAAACACGCGATGGGCACTGGTTTGAAGTGAGCCAAACACTCAATAAGCACCGAGTTGAAGTGAGCAAAACACGCGATGGGCACTGACTTGAAGTGAACAAAACACGCGATGGGCACTGACTTGAAGTGAACAAAACACTCAATAAGCACTGGCTTGAAGTGAGCAAAACACTTGATAAGCACTGGCTTGAAGTGAGCAAAACACTTGATAAGCACTGGGTTGAAGTGAGCCAAACACTCAATACGCACCGGGTTGAAGTGGGCAAAACACGCGATAAGCACTGGCTTGAAGTGAACACTTCGCGGAAGCCTAATTAGCATATTTGGTATGGTGTCATCCTCGCTTCAATATCATTTCTGCCTTCTTTATTTCATTGAAAATTTGAAGTGTTGATGTGCAAGTGCGGTAGAAATGAACACTTCGGATATCAAATTTTTCACTTCGAACAGGTCTCGGTTAAGTGTCATCCACGCTTCTTATGGGTGGCGTCATTGCTTCATTTGCGTAAGGGAAAAGAAAATATCTTTCTATTGTCTATATAAGATTCATTGTCTTTAATTCTTATTTCTTCATTTGTTGTCGTATATGGACATTTGTAAACTGAAATTAAAATGTACGTGTATCTTAAAATCAGATTAAACTCTTTGTTTTTACATAAATTTAGCTACTTAAGTGGAAAGATTACACGTAAATCTGATCGCCAGAAATATTAGTGTTTTATTAATATATTATATCAACATGACATTCCTCGCCCCCCCCCCCACCACCACACACACACACACGCGCATTGTAGACCTTCAACCCCCATTACTCGAAAACGCCCCCTCAAACACCTGCTCACCACCCAGATTCGAAATCTACACACAAACTGGTCTAGAAAAATTTGGCATCACAAATTCACAGCTGGGGTGGCGCCCCTCCCCCCATCCTCAGCCACCGGACTGATATAGTGTACTTTTATAATTTGTAAATATTTATTTAATAAACAGTGTCAGAAAAAAAACAAAGCCATATTTCCCCTTGTCAGTCGTGCCGACCGGAGGGCTAGACATGGACAGCTGTCGAATGGGACGAAATACAAAGGTCCATTGTATATACACGTAAAGATCCCTTGGCAGTTGGAGGTCTGCCCATCTTCATTAGCCCAGTTGGAACATGTCTGTTTAAAGCATAGATGTATATAATCTCTCAACGTGACCGCCCACTAGTTTATTAAATATCTGAAAATTGTATATTTTAATTCCGCTGTTCGGATTCACAGGTAATATCACAAAAGACTATTTATAACATGATTTGCTTATCAATAACTCGTAAACACTTCATCACATTTCATGCCACGTTCAAAGTGTGGCTTAGGGTACCTTTGATTGAGAATTATTGGAATCAAAATGCCGGTATGTGGTTAAAAATGCAATGAAATAGGTTTAACACTCTGCTGTTCTGCTCAGAATCGGCTAATGAAGTCAGTCATTCTCCAAAAAATGTGTTATGAGGGAACGTTTGCACGGACAATTGTGAAATTTTAATTTATTGATTAGAAATTAAAATTTAATGCTTTGGAGGCGCGGTGGCTTAATATATAAGTAAGTCGTGAGTTCGCTAATCAGGCGGTTCCATGTTCGAGCACGGTATTAGCCTCGACATTTCGCGGGATATTCCGGCATGGTTTCCCTTTGACAGTGGTGTAGTACGAAGGCTACAACATTTGACGAAAAGCACATTGGCGTGCACGTAAAAGAACCATTGACAGCTGCAATTCACAATAAGGTTAGGCCGTAGCGCCGATGTCCGGCATAGCAAACTGCATGCCATATGCTCGTTTTCATTAGCAAAATCGGTGCTGGAAAGCTAGACGTTAAACCCCATTTCATTTCACATCACCTCCAAAAAGGATCCGGATTCATCGTGATCAAATGTACGGTTTGGTGGTAGCAGGGGAAACCTACTTTTCATACCGACCTGGGTGATTTTAGATGACTCGGCAAGTTTGTCTGTATTAGGGACCACAAATAAATAAGCTAACCCGACCTTGACAATGACGTTCATGTTCAAGAACACTTCATAATACTTCTTCTCTTTTACTCAGATCGAGTATGGTACTCTGATTCGTTGTTATAGCCCAATGCAGTGCAGTTCTAATCCCACTTCTGGTGCTATTATCCCTCATTTCTCATTGTGGCCAGGTGGTGTGTGACCGGATTCGGTTGATTATGGCTGCAGCTTGACGACTCTCGTGGCAAGCAACATGGTCCTAGAAAGAATCGAACTTTTATTATGTATCTAATCTAAAACCTTTAGTCGCGTGCTTTTGGGGTGGTCTTCAAGTCAAATTTGGAATGGTCTGCAAATCGACTTTGCAAAAAAAATAATCCTTGGAGAAGGTTTTTTTTTCCAAACGTGGTAAACGTGACAATGCCGGTTAGACTGATGGAATGAAGACTTGAGATCTGTACCAAACAGATCATGCTCTCTCGTGTCGGTATTTACCGCTTTCCATTTCGAGAATTGCCATGGGATTACATCCCACCAGGACGATTCCATTTATGATATCGTAAATGTTTACTTCCATGAGTATGATGGATGTCGTGAATGGAACTGGACGTATTATATTAGAGGGAGGTAACTGCATTTCGACGACCTGGATATAGACTACCTAATAGTTTTAACTTGTCTAATCACCTGGCTCAAACCTTTTTCCAACGATATGACAATTTGTTGGTCAAGAGCACTGAAATGTAGAGAAACAATTATATCCACCGTACAAGTTATTCTTCCGCCTAAACATTATGAATATTCACCAAACCTGACAGAAAATGTCCGTTCAACGGTTGCCTCTCGAATCTAGGTCAAACATAAACAAACAAATATTGATATGCTGGAGGAAGGAGACAAGGGAAGCAATTGGCGTTTATCCTGGTTTCGTCTTGGATTTCAAAAGCGAAAAAAATGAAACGGGGTTTAACGTCTTAGTGTTCCAGTCCGAGGATGTCAGAGGCTATATACTTGGTAGGCAATAAGCTTGGAGCAATCACAAGTTGTGTACATCCAGCATTATAAACACTTACTGTTATTTCTGTTTTCAATTAACTACACCGGAATATAATAACAGAATATTCAAGTTCCAGCATTTAACAATGACGAGGTTTGTCAGAGTCAAGGTTTCCCCAAGAATTGCTTTTAAAGAGTGGCAGAGTGAGTTTTGACTCAGGTCAGGGCCGTTTTATCGACTGGGCAGTGGTCTGAGGCCCCGTATCATAGGGGTCCAACGCTAATCTATTTATGTTGTAACTCTCGTGTATGTGTGTATAGGCAGGGGTTTCTCCAGAGATTGTTTTTAAAGAGTGACTAGGTCCGGTTAACAGGTAGGGGTCTCAAAGCACCACTGCGGGGTGAAGGCTGTTATTCGGTACTGAGTGTAGCGGGTAAGTGACCATGCCTCCCCTTTAAGTTTTGGAAATATGTCATGATGTCATGAACCATTGCCCTAAAAAATTAATACAACATTTATCAATGATGTGTTTAATGCTTTTAGATTAATAGTTAGGGTTTGTACAACTAAAATGTTCGTGCTGCCAACATCCTTAACACGTCGGGCGGAACCCTGAAACAAGGTTTTTTTCTAGTTAATGGTTTAAGAACATGTTAGGCACAGTAAATAGTGTCTGTCTTAAGTTATAGGCTGCGAGTCTGAAACCACTTTCCATGGCTTAGTTCGAATACTTATATCATGTCTTGCATTTTCCTATAAAACCACCATTAACGCTGATTAGTGTTTTTCTTGATCTATATAATGAATGTGACAAGGAATTCTATTGTAGTCGCGTTTACTGAGTGTTTGAATTTGTTTATTTAGAATACAGGCTAAATCAGGAGAGATTGTATTGATACATAGTGCTAGTGGTGCGGTAAGTATAAAACATAACTAATCATCATAATAATAGTCATAGTAATAATAATCATCGTAATGTCGTTTCATTTCTATACTTACAATGGCTATCGTTAACCAGTGTTCATCGATATATTTGGGCAATTTGCGTTTATGTTTTCTGACAGGTTTTGGTGAATATTCATGTTTTGTTTGGGTGGAAGTATAAAAAGAGATATCTCAGGGGTACTGTATTCACATGGCACCAACTGTACAGTGAATCGAAATGCAGATTCTTATTATGATAAACATCATTTGTTGTGTCCTTAAAACATCGGCTAAACTATGAGGTTCACTGTTATGTCTACCGGTTACCGCCTATAAAATACGTTCATTGGGGTTATTGGTTAGGTCCAAAGGTTTAAAAGTTAGACCGACGTGGTTATAGGTCATATTTGGTTGCAATTTACAGGTTGGATTAGCCAGTGTTCAGTTAGCTTAATATGTAGGGTTAAATGTCATTGGGACAGCTGGTACCACTAAAGGAATGTCGCTGATTAAAGATAATGAGCAGATCTGGTATTAAATCACAGAGAAACCGACTACACCGAAAAAATAACTGTAAGTAGGTTTTAAAGGTCTCATCTCTAATTTATTATTTAAACTGACGCCAATCGGGCAGTGGGCTTTTCGATCCTTCTGTGATGTCCAAGTTTGGAATGATCTTCAATCTGAAATACCAATTTATAGCCCCCGTTTTGCGATGATCTATTCCAACGACAAGACACAACAATTCTCGGGTCAAATATTATGCTTTTCAATACTTAGCGCGATTGTTATATCATTTGTGTTGCTTTACTTAGGAGTCCAGCATTTGCATAACTATCATAATATTTTTAGCATTGGTATCGGGTTTAGCTATAGCAAAATGTGTAGCTGTTTCGAAGTGAACTATTTTACCCCGACATTATTTTGTATTTTAGGCAGCGGCTAATCGACATTATACTGGGGATGTTAGCTGATGTCAGTCTACAAAACGATATAAATCTGATCAAAATACGAGGACGGATCAGGGTAAGTTTTAAATATCATGGGCTTAAAGACAAAATATCTGTCCTTGGATAAACGTTACGGAATTAAATTTCACCCAATCCCTCGAATGGTGATAATCAAGTAAATACTGGAAGTTCAGTGGCAAGGCATGTGCCTAATGAATATTAATGTATATGTAATACCATTTCAGCCAATAACCGCAGCCGAGAGGTTTGATTACGTCAAAATTCTGATGACGTCACATCCATGTTGGACTGTACTGTAATACTGTTAATTATTGATTATTACAGATTATTGGTTGTCGATGTGAAATTAAGATAGATCCGTCACAAATTATGTTTAAGGAATGTGCCTTTTAGGTGTCATCATTCTATCTAAACACAAAGGAGGTGAATATAGTCTTTGATCACATTATTATATTTATCGGGGGTGGGGGGGGGGGTAGTGATGGCCGAATGGTTAGCGCGTGATCACGTGGTCTGTCATTGAGTCAACAGACGTGGTTTTGATTCCCCGGTTATACGTGACAGTGGGCCCGTTCAACCTCGTAGGTTTTCTCCTGCTCCTCTGGTTTCCTCCCACTGCTAATGCTAAAGACCTCTATGCACAATTATTGAAATTGAACTGAACCATATGTTACTCCCGAAATGACCTAGTTTGTGTCAAGTGGACGTTTTACCCCATTTGTCTCTCTCTCTATAAAATGTCAAGAATCTTCGGTTGAAAAAGTTTTTGAACGCGGCAGTTAAAGAGGAACGGATGGGAAATGTTTGACCTCCTACAATCAAAAACATTGCATTAGAAATAATACCATTATCCGGTAAATGTCGACAAAACTTTAAACCCCGATCCACTGAGTCACATGACTTCTCACTCGTAAGGCATATTTTCATTGAACTACAGCTTAGTTTGACTGCCCCTGCCCCTACTCCCCTCCACACCCACAACTTACCTACCTAAACGTTCGAAAATCTTGGATACACCCCTGTCAATGTTTATTAAAATGAAGCAAAAGTTTTTTTGTTTTTTTTTAATTTTTAAACATAAGGATACATACAAAAATAATTCATAATAATAACATAAAATATAGCAGACAATGTGTAATGAAATCTTATTTACAACAATGTAACAGTCAACTTTCTATAAATATATAAATTGCTGAAAATAAATTAGTGGTCCGACTCCAAAAAGTCTTTCGACTACCGTTACCTTGAAATACATCTTTTAGATAGTGGGTGTGACTCTTAATGGGCATGTACATAACGTTTAAGAGGTAAAATTGTGAGATATAATAAATTTGAAAATTCGAAATAGATGTCATTCTGGGTCTTAATGTTTTAACGATTTTTAAATCTGCCTGGCATAATTATAAAAACATTTTAACAATTGATTATACGATCTGTCATGGAGTAAAGTGGCATAGTGTCTGTATTTTAAGTTGTGTAATGGTCTCGTGTAAGACATTGTGTAATATATAGATATTGCCCTCGAGGAATAGCAATATATTATTAAAGGTCTCGTACATGAAACTAGACCTATCCATGATATTTAACGAATATATTTAATCCATTTACCTTAGAACAGAAAGTAAATAGGCTAACGTGTCGCTTATGGTATGAAACAAATAACGTGCTATTGTTTCACAAATAATGTACATTTAGTTATAGAGGCAGGAGAGGATAAATGTCGTTAAACTCTCGATGGATCGCCTTCCATTCGTCATAATGTCAGAGTCTTAAAAGGATCCATAATCATTTGAACTCATTCATTAAATACGACTGGTAGTTATAGTCCTTGTTCAGTGTAAATAATGTACCGTGATTTATAAATTACGACTGGTCGTTCTAACCCATTCCCGTACAAGAATGATAAATGGGCAGGCCTGTTATATATCTCAGGAAAAAAATTCTCTATAAAATGAATGTGATTTTTTGTTGTGGCATTTTAACCTTAAACAATCCAAGGTCACAATAGTCCTACACTTTCTGAGTCGCTGGTTTAAGGTAGCAATGGTCTCTTGAATCAAAAACAAATGCACGATCTTAATATTTATATACAAAAGCGAATGACTTGTTTGTGGCAATTTCTTCAGCATTTTCATTTTGGATTGACACAATGTCCAAATGGTCGCACACATTCAGCAATTACTTGAATGTTAAAAATTAAAAAAAATGATAACAGTAAATGAATTGAGAGCATAAATGAAAAGAGTACATTTTGAACTTATTTAGAATTTCCACAACAGTCGATAAAAAGAGTTATATTATGAATATAGCAATGGATGAATGAGAAAGTGAGAAAGCAAAATACCGAATAAAAATGCCTAAGTGAATGTGAGAATGACACCCATCTCCATAGATGCATTTACTTACAATCAACTTTCTAGACTGAGATATTAGATATATTACAACAACCGCGCCATATAATAGTTTAAACCGAGACTTACTACAACGGTACTTGGCAATTGAGACTATTTACGCCAATTATTGCCAAAATTTCAAACACTCATAACTTCGCTCAAAATTAAGTAATTTCATATATATTCATTTTTCAATATCTATTTTTGAATTATTAGAGCAAGAACATCCACCTGAAACTCACTTGGTCCATTTTGAAACTTATCACATACAGAATGTGTTCTAATTAAATACCTATTTATTTACACACATTTCCATGGAAACATTGTGTTATTATATACCGATTTATTAACAACCATCTCCATGGAAACAATGTGTTTTGTAAAACCCACACCCACCTGAATGGGTAACAATTAATAACGATTTGTGAACACCCATCTCCGCTAGGGACGTGTGTTATAAGGAATGTAATTCATGATTAATTTAATATACAATAAACACGACAATCCGACGTAACTGTTTAACGAAGATATGGAAACGACGCCGTTGACGTATCAACAAAACGTATAAATAATAAATAACATATAACGACAGCTGAATAGCAGTCTAGATTAAAAATTGAACAGCTAAAGAACCGTTACTTGCTCTGTATGTTTCGCTCCATGCCTACGATTATTTGTCGACGTTAAATATTCAGCCACAGTCGAAAATAGGTCAGTTAGTAGAATTTTCTAAAAAAATTTAACTGCGTGATTAGCCCACGGCTTTAAAAACTCACCTAGGTCGAACAGGCATTGATAACTATAAGACCAATCAATGGCCACATTTAAAAATTTAAAAATAGATCCTTCGAAATCTTTTAGCACTGATGTCATTTCCCAATATGATCGAGAATGACCCCGTCTAAACGATTGGACCCGCCCACCTTATCGTACAGCTACACTGTAGTTATCTTTTAGGGTTCTGTAATACAAAGCTTTTTAATGGTGTCTTTAACTGTTCAAATATAATCGAAAATGACCACCGTATTCTGGTAACGACTGTCTCTGATTGGTTGAAACTTACAGTTCGAACATGGTCATAAGATAAAGCAAATTCATCATGTTCTGATTATTCCCTGGCTGTTGGTAACCGTTGTATGTTTGTTGACGCGGTCGGTTGTAAGTCATCTGGTATCCGCTATTATACGTTCTTTGGTGATACATGTTGTACGGTTGTTGTTGGTAGCCGTACATGGGTGGTGCCATCTGACGGCGGTTATAGGCAGGTTGTTGATGGGCAGGTCGGTAGTAATAGGGTATATTTTGTCTATTATAGTACGTATCAGTAGAACTAGGGTAATTTGTATGGTAGGCATAATTGTTAGGATATTGATAATATTGAATTGGTACTCTATAAATTGCATTTCTTGGATATAAAATGGGAGACGTCGTTGTGGCAACCGGCGTACCGACTGCTACGTTGACATTAGCCGGGATCGTAGTCGGAGACTGCGTTGTTGGTTCTGTAATACTAATACCTGTCGTCACCGATTCTGTTGTTTGAACGTTTGACGTTGTCTGGCCTGTTTCAACATTGGCCGTAGTTGCTGATTGAGTCGTAACAGCCGCCGTTGTGATGCTTCCAGTCGTTAGTTGACTTGTGGGAGAATTCGTTGTCACCACCGGTGTCGCCCCATCTGTCGTAGCGGAGTCTGTAGGGCCCACCGTTGTCACCTCATCTGTCGTCGCGGAACCCGTCGGACCCACTGTTGTCGCTTCGGCTGTCGCAACGGAATCTGTTGGGGCACCTGTGGTCGATTCGACTGTCGTTGCAGTCTCCGTTGTTGCTGGTACTACTGTCGTCGTCTCTTGAACTTAAAAGAAAACAAATAGCGGCGTCAATCATTGTAATATTTAAAGGAGATAAAGCACCATTATCTGGCACCTACAAATTCGGTCACAACGCGTTTAGTAATATCATATGAATGTATATAAACTGGTTTACAATTGTTTCTGTTTTATTGTAATTTCTAATCAGTTATGTTCACCAAGTACTAATATTCTCCTGTGGGGTAATTTCTAATCAGTTATGTTCACCAAGTACTAATATTCTCCTGTGGGGTATTTTAAACCCGTTCGTCGAGTAGCGTTATCACAAATGGCGCTCGAAAGCATTCACGTACCAATTTTAAAATTCGAGTAGCTTTATCACAAATGGCGCTCGAAAGCATTCAAGTACCAATTTTAAAATTTTCATTTTGTCTAAAATATTGGATTATCAGAGGCCCATCTTTTCATGGCAAAATAATAATATCAGTACTGATTTAAAGTGCAATGTCGAAGACTGTGGATGGTACTGAGTTAGAGACTTGCCTCCTTTAAAATAGAGGAAACTGATGTTGTTAACACCAAATATGATATATACTTGTAGAGTGTCGCAGTTTCTCTTCAAGGTATAGAGTAGACTGTCGAACCTTATGGGTTTTCTTTTGTCTAACCAGTTTCAATCCCTTGCTAAAGACCCCTACCAGCAAGAGATTAACCGAAAAAAGCACAACAAAATGTTAGTCACAAAATGAGGTTTCCGCCTAAGCGATTTACTACATTTAAATGTTGAAATGATCTCGCCCTTTCTGCTCAAGTGATTCCCTAAACGCATGTCTTGAAATGAACACGATTTAGTATTTCTTCGCCTACATCGTAAGTCCTGTTATCGCTGCAAGTCAAGTGTCCGACCCCGGATGAATACGTGCAAAACGCTTGTGATCAGAGAGCCAGTTAGTTGATCGAGTCGACATTTTAATTCCGAAACAATAACACTAATCATGCTTGGCGAATATTGAGTAGTAGTTACTCTACTCACATTTAATAAAATTGAAAATAGTTATTTAGTATTTACGTGTATAAGAACCGTATTACAAAATAGTGCACTCATTTTACAATATGGCGGCCATTCGAGACAGAACTCTGTTCTCACAGTAGATAGTTCTTTGTGTGCTGAATAAGCGAACGTTACTTCCGGTATGACATGGTTGGTGGTAAGTGCCCCCCCCCCCCAACACACACACCCACAGCTCTCTCTCACTCTCTCACTCTCTCTGTCTCTCTCTCTTCGCCAATAATACAGTTATTTTCTTTCGTGTGCTGAGTGCTCTGATTTTATGATTATATTTACTGTTGCTTTAGATCATATAGTTTACCATTGCTAATACAAAATATAAAGGGTAACATCACCGTAGTTACTTATCTCTGATTGTGTCAAACAATGCACGTGAAGTGAGTAACGGGTACATTATTATATAAATGTATTATACCAACATTTCAGAATTTACTCGAGATGATGAAAGTTATAGACAGGAGATTATTATATATCATTGTGAATGTACAGGTATTTAATTCTATAATAATAGTAACATCATACATCAGCCGTCATGGTATTACATCATATTCTATTTATAGGAGATTACGTCATAGTATAACACGATGTTAATACGGGTGTCAGTTTTCATTTTACAAGACAACATACCGTTATATTTGTAACTTGAAACAGGGATGTCTAAATTAGATCTTAATAGCAGCTTGGGTTTGGTTACTATCCCAGGCTTGTGCGTGACATGGAGTAGGGTCGCACCCAGCAAAGGTTTCCACCATCTGCACAAAACACCTACGCGCAAGCAAATTTTTTAAATAAAATTGTACCATATGTACCATCACACACACACATCTCTCTCTCTCTCTCTCTCGGTTTCTATACATTCGTGTCAGATATGCAACACGCTTAACTGGGTATTATTATTTCAAATTATATTAACACCATGGGACGGAAACGTAAGAAGAACGAACACGTCGATTAGCGATGATTCTCTCGGGAGAAAACGGTCCGCCATTTGATTCATTACCGTTGCCTAAATGCACGTGAACGACGAGTCTGGAAGTAAGCATCTTTCACAAATGAAAGTGAAATTTCTATCATTCTATCACAGTAGGCATATCATACATGCAAAACATACATTTAATAAAGAAAACGTGATAATTGGGAAGCCTTGAGATGAAATTTGGCGTGTAAATACTGAAAATATATTGTTCAATACGATGTGCAGAAGTGAAATCTGGTCGTAGTAAATCAACTGGAAACTTGACTTATGTAGTATGTTAAGACGGATTTTATAAGTCGTTGGATATTACATGTACCCGTAATTGTTTTATAGAAGGCCTTCCTAAGAGATAAAATCACGTTATTGTGAGTTCTGTCTGATGCGAAGGTATATTAAAATGGGGCTGGTGCAAAGAAAGGTCTATGTTACACTCAATGCCTTCACTGGATACGTCATCGTAAGATATTTTAAAAGGGCCAATGCATTTTTTTTCTTTAACTATGGCATATCATTAACATGTACCAAATATGTGAACTAACCGAAAGTTGAAAGGAAAGGGACACGGAAATGGACTGAATGAGATAATTTCAACCACAAACAACCAACAAACTTACTAACCCAATATTTAGAAGATAACCAAACTAACCAAGCCCTTATTCAGAAGATAATACTTCGATCATGTTTAACAACAGAACCACTAATTTATTCGTCTTGGAGAAGACACCCCTTCCTTCCTTCCATCATTTTGACACTATATTAAACTCAATCGCCTGAGCTACAGGCGCCTATGGCACCCAAGTACCACATGTTCCCTGACAACTTGACAAAAGGGCGTAATACCTAAGGTGAAATATCTATTATCTTTCACTCGTAAACTTTAATAAGTGCAAACTAAAGCTGACTCGTCTTCGTTGCCCTTGACATTGACATAAACAATGATGAATTTAATGTCCGATTTTTTTTTTTAAAAATCGCTTCTTAATCATCGTCTCCTTGTTCGTGACATTTTTAAAACGAAAACAAGACTCGACCATCACGAGTGCGTCAAACTTCAAACTTGGCATGTTTCTTCTTGGCGAATTTCGGTTGTTCATGACTGCGCTTGACAAGCTAACATTTTTCGATGTAAAAAGCAATTTAAATGTTATTTTATTGTTATAGTTTGATAACCTTGGCAGAATTTGGTGGGAAATTCAATCGGTTAAAAATAATGTTTAGCTTGTCTTTGCGAAGAATTTTCAACATTCCTTAAACCAAATGAGAATTGCAAAGTTCTTCTAACGACAGCTATTTTGTTAGGGATCTATTTTGTCGCTTATGCCTACTTCACAAAATCAGTATTCTGATTTCTGACTATGTGTAGAATTTAAAATAAAACGTATTGCGGGGTATTTTATGTATCTCTTTGTGCCTCAACAAAAATATAACGTCACACACTTTGTTTCTTTATATGTTCAAAGAAATAGAACTAAAACAACGGCTAACACCGATGATCGCGACACTAAAAGCGAACAATGGGGCAAGCGTAAATTATTTTGAGCAGAAAACAGAGAGAGAGAAATGGCGTTTAACGTCCACTCGACTCAAACTAGGTCATGTTGGGACTAACATGGTTTCATTTTATTTCATTAATTCGCTTGCGCGTAGGGGTCTTAAGCAGTGGGAGGAAACCGGAATGCCCGGAGGAAACCCATGCCACATACGCTCACACCAGGGCTCGAAACAGCCGCAAGCCAGGGGTGACCGGCCAGCTAGGGGTTCGAAGCGCGGCACTCTAGACCACTAGGCCATCCCAACTCCCCGAGCAGAAAACAACAGACCTGTCTATAGCCGAGATTATTACACTATTAACAATTCACATATCAATATGTCATAGACTATAGAGAGGCATCTCCTATCTTTAATTGTACCTCAAATACCCGGCTTTCATTTAGGCCCTGGATAGTGGCGAATCGAAATCATTCGCCATTCGTGGCGATTCGTCAAAAAAGTTTGTAGAGAATCTGGAGTAGTTACGAAAGAGTTACGATAATTCGATTTCAAGGTTAGGGTTCTCCGAAATAAATGAATTTTACGATTGAAGTGATTCAGTTACGAACGAGTTGCAGATATGCCGAATTCAGTTACGAATACACTACGCTCTCCACGAATGTGGCCGATAAAGCCAAGAAAAGTTTACGATATTCCGTAGCTGTTATGGGCGATAAGCCGATAAAGCCAAGAAAAGTTTACGATATTCCGTAGCTGTTATGGGCGATAAGAAAGGGCTACGACGGTTTACGATACATCTACGAATTCGTAGACCGTCCACAAAAGTTTATGCCAAACAAAACCTTTCATAGTCAAATAGTTAACATAAAGGGTATATGTGTGTCGTGATTCCAATATTTTACTGGGAAACAACCACCATAATCGGGTGCTCCCTTATGTCAAAAAGAACATAAATTTCGAATATCGCCATAAACAGCGTTACCGAACGAATATACGAATAACCAACGGTATTAATGAGTTAATCCCTCGGTCGGTTGTACGATGTAGATGCATTCTGTTGTTTGAAGTACAGATTTAACTAACTAAAACCCAAAGTCACTGTAAGAATTCTGGAATCTTGGCTTTCTTAATTTACCACGGAGCTCAAGACAAAATCTGAAGCATGAAATTGTGGTTTCCATATTTCAAACATCTCTTATTTAAGTAAGTACATTGTACATTAACCATTAGGACAAAAATATGTTTTTAAAAGTTAGTGCTTTTTATATGCAGGGCCTCATTCGGTGAGAAATAAAATTATGTTTTTAAAAGTTAGTGCTTTTTATATGCAGGCCCTCATTCGATGAGAAATAAAATTAAAAAAAAAACAAGACCATAAAAAAGAAAAAAGAAAAGAAATCCCAAAATACAAAAACATAACAATTAAAATATAATTCAAACGAACAGAAATATTGAACACCCCCAAATATTTCTTAAAGTTTGTAAAAAAATAATAATTTAGAAATAAAAATTAAAATAAAATAAAAACAACTAACCGTTTTGAGATAGAGTACATATGACCATACAGGATAGAAACCATGTTAATCTTCGTATATCCATTATTACAATCAAACAGTAATATTTACAACCTCTATACTACAGTAATCTGACTCTACACACCTTTCTTCATCAAATGAGCTCCACACTCTATTTGTTTTAGTTTTAAATGGTGAGACGAGGGTCCACCATTGTCACTTTTATAATTAATATCAGATTTTACCCGGGCGAGTTTCAACGACGAACGGTCACCTTTGATTTATCATCTATGTATTTGTTATTTACGCCATCATGCAAGTTTTCCTGACACGCGACGTAACCCCTATGGTACGTGTTATGCAACGTGTTCGACTCACCGCGGAAATGACCACGGCCACAGTAGTATCATTGTTGGTTGGTTTATTGTACCCTGGTCTGGAGGCTTCCACATAATTTATTTAGAATTTTAATAATCCCGAAACACAATTTATTTTCTAAATGTTAATTTTCTGACACTTTATTTAATATATTATTACATAATGCGCCTATTTCGTTCCTTGTCGGCGCTAAGATTTATGTTTAGAAAAGTATTTGGATATCACTTTTGAGTTTTATTATTATTATTATCATCATCATGAGGTTTAAAGAAGCTTATCTGAAGCCATAACACCAATATTTATGTCGGGTGATTCGGACAATTCTAGTATGGTGCACGGATTTTCGCCAGACAGGGCTTAAGAGCGGGGACTTTGAGGTTCTACTGAAGGGGTTTCAACCAGGAGCCTGAATATTAAAGGGGCAACAAGAGGCTGAGCTCTGCGATAAACATTTCAAGCGTTTGGTTAAAAAAAAAAAAATAGATAAAAAAAACAGCAAAAAATAACAGGTTTAGTTTGATTATGTGTTAATACGGGAGGGGGGGGGGGGCTTTCTTAAATGATTAATGAAATCTGAATAATTGCTTTAAAATATCTATTTTCAACCCGTAGTTTCTTTCCCATGTTAATTGGCAAAAAAAAAAATAATACAGAAATCTCTATTTCTCTATTATTTCGACCCAAATACACAATTACTACAGAGGTTTTTGACATTTGAAATATTATGACTTAATTACACAATTATTATAGAAATATTTTACGCCTTAAATAATTTGACTTAATTGCATAAGTTTTCATAAGTTTGGCAATTGAAATATTTTGACTTAATTACACAATTAATATAGAGTTTTTTTACACTTAAATTTTTTTGACTTAATTGCAGAATCACTAAAGAGGTTTTGACATTTGAAATATTTTGACTTTACATAATTTTTGACACTTGAAATATTTTGTCTTAATTACATAATTACCAAAGGGGTTTGAACATTTGAAATAATTTGACAGAATTACACAATTAGTATAGAGGTTTACATTTGAAATGTTTTGACTTAATTGCATAGTTTTTAGGTTTGAATATTTTATCTAAATGTACAATTACGATTTTTTGTTTAAATATAAAATATTCTACCGTTAAATATTGATGGGGTTTAACGTCTACTCGACACAAATTAGGTAATTTTGGGACTAACATATGGGTCAATTTTATTTCAATAATTCGCTTGCGCGTAGGGGTCTTTAGGAGGATTCGGCGTATACCCTCGAGGTTGAACACTGGGCAGGCATCCCTACTTCTCGTCACGTACAAGCGGGGAATCAAAACCACAGGCCATCCATCCATCCAGGACCAAAGGAAAGACAAGGGCACCAAGGACACATGTAAACATTAATGACGGATGAGTACAAGTAAACGAATGATTGTCAGTTGGAATTCGTCTTATTTGGTACATACAAGTGGAACGTTAAACGCCATTTCGTTTCATTTATTACGTTGACTTATATGATATAGTTTGTTATTGTTCACCATGTAGAGTAATATTGTATAACTTCCTCCTTACTAGCGATGAACAACGGTCACATATAGTTTAAATACGTGTTATTAGGTCATGGTATTGCCGTGGGACTCGGGGTCACCGATGCTTAGTGAGTAAGATGTTGGCTCGCTAACAGTAACAGTGGCGGCGCCAGCCGTCGGTGGTTGGAGGGACAAAGTGAGGACAAAGTCCAAGGTTACGGGGGCAAAACCACGAGCTTCAACTAGGCTTAGGGGGGGGGGGGCTCCCCACAGAAAATTTTGAAAAACAGGCTGTCGGAAATGTAGTCTGGCAGTATTTCAGGCAATGATCGTTGAGGTAAAGTGTCAATGAACGGACTTGCGAACCTCAACGAATCCCACCCACGAGCGCCAAAGTAGAGAGTACTTATGGGGGGTATTGAAAAATTGACTGTCGGAAATGCTGTCTGACATTATTCAGTCAGGCACCGGTTGTCGAGATAAAATATACCTGACCACATTTTGAAAAATAGACTGTTGGAAATGCTGCCTGACCGTATTCAGGCAGCGGTCGTAGAGATAAATGAACTAATACCGTCTGTCTAGTATGCACTAATCTTTCCGATCCCAGAGAGGAAAGTGGCAAATGAAACTCAACGAAGTCTCTAATAATTTGAAAAGTAGACTGCCCGGAATGCAGTCTGGCAGTATTTCAAGCATTGGTGGTCTAGATAAATAGAGCTTAATGGATACCGCCTGTCGCCAAATCACTAGTTTATCCGACCAGAGAGGAAAGTGGCAAACGTTCGGAGTCAGTGACTCAAAGTGAATGAATATTTTCGCCACTATATTTTGTAAAATAGACTATCGGGAATGTCGCAGGAAGCATTTCAGACGGTCATCGAGATAAATAGAGCTAGCCAGATAATGTTTGTCGTCAAATCACCAGCTTATCCGAAACAAGAGGGGGTGTCAAACGAACTGACTGAGTGTATCAAGTGAATGCATATTCTGGTGGGGTTGAACCTATACACAAAAACTTTGAGGATCGTAAAAAGCACTTCTCAAGTAGGCAGGATGGGCTAGTAAAAAAATCACTCAATATGCAAGTCTATGACTGAGTGGGGATGTGGGATTTAATAGCCATAGAAGGTATTGATTACCAAAACGTACACGTATCACAATTTTTTTTTATTTTCAAATTTTTTTTTTTGGGGGGGGGGGCAAACAGGGGGGCAGACGAGATTTATGACGCCGCCACTGTTCGCTAACCAGCATGTCCGTATTTGATACCTGCGTTGGCTGAAAACGTTTATCGTGATTTTCTGACGTAGTTTCACTTTGTAGAGGACAAACTACCCGACAAGGGACGATGTATAGTATTTTTTAGATGAAGCGGAATACAAATTGGCGTGCACGTAAAAAAAGACGCATTGGCAGTTGGAATACGGTAAAGGAGTAGGCTATACAACCGCTGTCCGGACAAACTTTCCCTCATCACACATTGTATATGGAGTATGTCCGTCTTTATTAGCTGAGTCTGCGTAAACAAGCAGTTCAAGAATGCATGTTTTATTTTCGTGTTAGACGAGAAAGAGTCGTAGGGGTCATCCGCATAGTGTCCCCATGGGGTAGAGGGGAGGGTCCTCATTTCATTCATCATCTTTGGAGGAAGCGGACGTTTAATAAAGCTATCTCACGCACACTTTCGTCATTCTTGTTGCTAAATTCGCCCTGTTACTTTCAACTTGTCGTGGCATAAAAGGTAACCCCAAAACACAGAATGGATAATGTATCGCGGTATCACAGTAAGGCATAGAATTTTTACCCAGTTCGCTAATATTGAACTATTGGGTTCAACTATTATCAAAGTTTATAATGCCCACAGATTAATGTTAACTGAAAAAACGACAGGATATACGTAGTAAATCTGTATTCCCAATTCCAGCTATCAAGGGTTCATTCAGTGTGTACAGGAGGTCTTAGTTTTGAGTCTCATCCGATGGAATAGACACTGTTCCTATTTAGGCTATTCGTCCTGCACAACTGGCAAGGTGAAACTATCCGGCCACACACACACACACTCTCTCTTCCATCCTGTTGTGCTTTAATGATAGTTATTTATTTTAACACATACTACATTAAAACGTAAGACACGTGGTTTTATTTTACTATAATTACACAATTCTTAGTATAAAATTTGGGTGAAGATTTAAAGATAAATTATGGAAGATTAGATAACGAGTTGACGGTTCTCACTACAATAGTTAAAAAATAACCAATATAAAGGCCATTTGCTGAATATTTCAGTCAAATTGATCCACTATGAACTTAGAACCAAGCGAATGAAAGTTCCACTTAGCCCCGGTCATCATTGCTAAAGTCGGTAAAACAAAACTGGTAGTCTCGGTTATCCATTTAATCCTTAAATCACAAAGGAAAATATTTCAACAAATCGATCTGCAGTCCAACAAAACTCTCATGCTAGCCTTGTCATCGAGAGTTTATTATGGTCTGGATAAGGTCTGGATAAGTTTTTATAATATTTCGGGCCCAAAGAAAGACCTACAATAGGCAGATTGAGCTCTTGCATAATGTATGTTTAAATATAATACTATGATCATTATAATATACAATGAATGTAACACTCGAATGACATAATATGGATTTCATTACAACTACATTATATAATCCATATAATTGGTAGTGATTCTTCCACGAGACCGCTTATGAATCTCAATGGCATATGTTAAAACCGAAAGACGAATGGTTGTTGTTCATGATGAGAGGGATTAGGGAGGGTTGTTTATATATTATTATAGTGCTATAGTTTTTGATATTTCATCGGTGTAGGGCACCCTTCCTTAGTATCCATCCCCGCCCTAGCTTTGTTTTCATATCCAAGGGAGACAATCCTAAATACCATTCCCTTCTCTCACCGACACCCTCGGCCATAACACCGCAACAAAATTACAATGTTGGATTATAAGCTCTAAAAAAATCCAAGAAAGCATACATATCTAAACAAATCAAAATAATATATGACGTTATATCAAAATATAAAATAAGTAAACTTAATTCCCTTTTTTTAAAAAAAGAAGATGAATAAGAGTAGTAACATTTCATAATACGGCGCAACAAACCACTGAAACATCAACCCAATAAATAACAACAATAACAAAATAAGTAATTCATTTAAAAATATATAGGGTAAGAGTAATGACTGATGTTTATGGAGACAGTTCTTCTTGAGATAATCTCCCGGCATGGTTTTACTTGTCATTGGTGCAGGACGGACGGCCTGGCAAGGGACAGTGTATAGTTGTTCAGATGGAACGGAGAACCAAGGTCCCTTGAATAGTTGGAATTTGATATAATTCTAGCTTATGACATATTAAAGTTCATTTACGTGATATACAGTTCATTAATGAATTTCGGTTTCGAATAAGGAAAGAGAGAGAGAGAAAATGGGGTTTAAAGTCCGCTCGACACAAACTAGGTCATTTCGGGACTAACATATGGTTTAATTTTATTTCAATAATTCGCTTGCACGTAGGGGTCTTTAGCAGTGGGAGGAACCGGAGTGCCCGGAGGAAATCCACGAGGTAGAGACGGCCCCCCTATCTCCATGCCACATACGCTCACACCAGGGTGACCGGCCAGCTAGAGGTTGAAGCGCAGCATTCTAGACCATTAGGCCATCCAAACCCCCCTTAGAATAAGGAAGGGTTTGTTTATTGTCAATGCGCACACATGTGATTTGATTAACTTCCTCGCGTGGTACTCGAGTTAACATTTTAATGTCACAGAAATTTACTACTATCCACTCGCATTGCTTCCATAACAATATGGAAGTCCTGAATTGAATTGGCTTCGAACGCTGCCTGACACATTGAAAAGTACATATTCCAGATTCGAATAAACTTATGATCAAATTTAAAGTCCTGTTTTTTAGTAGCACGGTTGAATTTTTCTCTCCAAATGGCCAGGGTCTTGGCATAACTCTCCGATATGTTGTAAACTTCTGAAATAACAAGATTGTTTCTCGTGGCATGCTGCGAGATAGCTCCCAGGGAAGGGAGACAACCCCCGGGAAAAATATATTGGTTGATGAAATCTGGTTCGCGTTTGTTTTTTTCGTACTGGTCTTCAAATCGCGTTATGGCCTGGATGGCGACCTTCCCATACGGCTTCAACACACTGGATATTGTCTTAAAGTATAGGTCATAATTATCAGGACCTATCGCTTCGATCATTTCTATAGATACGACGGCATCAAATTTCAACTGTGCAAATTCCGTTATGATATCACGGAAATCAATCTCGTATATCTTCACTGAATCTTGTAGATTGCGTTTGAGGACAAGCTCCCGGCAATATTTAGCTTGTTCTGGCGAGATGGTGATACAACTCATGAAACATCTGCGTGTTGTCGCAGCTCGCACGGCCATTCCTCCCCAGCCGCATCCTATTTCCAAAATATGACCTCCCTCCGGCACGTCAAGCAAATCAAGCAAGCGATCGTACTTCCGTAACTGCGCGATCTCCAAATCGTCCGACGGCTTTAAGAAGATGCCACTCGAGTATGTCATGGTTGAATCGAGGAAAGTCTCGAAGAAGTCGTTTCCGAGATCGTAATGGTCAATAATATTTTGTTTTGCGACGGCCGGGGTATTTTTCAACCTCTGGGTGTATCCGATCCTAGGCCACATATTGGTAAAGAAGAATACGAGGGGACGCCAAGTAAGGGTTTGGGGAGCAGGGTAGGTATTAATTACCAGATAAAATAACAACAATGGTAGATTGTCCACACGTAAACTTTCGTCAATATAGGATTCTGCCAGACCTATATCTCCTTGTAACAGACACTTCCATGCTAAACTAGGATTCCGAACATCAACCAAAACTGTTGGCACTCCAACCTCTCCAAAGAACTCTATGCCATATCCTGGCGTTTGAATGCCAATGCAGCCCTTTCTGATGTTACTAGCCAATAACTGCTTGAGTGCTCCTAACGCTATGTTGTCGGACAAAGACTGCAGCATGCCCTTAGAATAGGTATCCTCGACCGATCGGTTGTAAGTGATGACCGATTCGTACATATCAACAGCCCGGTCACCAATCAACTGAGCAACTTCGTAACCGCTTCTGTATCCATCTTCATGGAAGCCGTACCCAAGATATGCTCCACAAGCATAGAGTCCATTACAGCCTTGCAAGTTCCTGATATCTTTAGCGAGTTGAATATTTTCCAAGCCATAAGCTGGATGCGCCATAATTATAGGTTTTGACAGATATTTATCTTGATCGATTTCTATCTCCTTCATGATTTCTTTGTGAATAATAGAAACAAAAACATCAAAATGGAAGCCGATTGGTTGTAGAGAATTCTCCCAGTATGTAACAACGCCGTGGTTAAAGTTCCAGCTACTCCAATTTAGCTTGGATTTTGGCATCAACGATGCATCTTGATGGATGATAACATACTTGTCATCGAAGCGAACGGAAGCCATTTTCTTTACTAGTTCGTCCGTGTCTCCAGAAGTAGCCTCGATATGGATGTGTTGGACATCCGGAGCGTGCAGAGCTAAAACAACATCATCATATTCATCTTCCGAATCGTTTATCCGCCATTTTAAGTTATCATTTTGCTTCAATGACGCAACTCTTTTCTTCAGATTTACAATAGGCTTACATTTGTGAAGAAAAGCGTTGATGTAACTCTCTGAAGTATGGGTCAGCGTTTTCCATTTGAGATTTCGGAACTCCAGGAGGTGGTGATTTGCCATGAAGGTAAATATGGTGAAGGCATCGAAGTCCTCCGAGTTGTCGGCCGTGGCGGACCAGACGCTGGCAGTAAACGGTATTAAATATCCTTGCATGAATTCGTCACAATACTTTCTCTCCCGACAGAATTCACCTATTGACACGTGCTTATGTTTCCCAGAATCAACACTCTGGATGTAAGAGCGAGCATCCCGAAAAAACCAGAACAGCGTCCACAAGAATTTCAGCATCTGGATAGGAGCCTGGAGAAAAGCCACAAAGAGCGACCACAGACCGGATTTGGATCCCCAGGCGAACGATTCGTTCTCAACCGAGAAGGACATATCGGAATCGCAAATGTCAACATCAAGTTCTCGGAAGAACTGCAGCAGCAGTGGATATGTGTTGAGGTTAAAGACCTGGAATCCGACGTCGACGGGTCGTGACAGATTAGGATGATGGAATAATCTGGAATGGCCGCCCAGCTTGTCACGGGCTTCAAACAGAGTAATGTGACTTCCTGGTAATCCTTTCTTCCATAAGTTATAGGCGGTGGCTATCCCACTGATACCGCCTCCAATTATAGCAACTTTCTTCATTGTCTACCTTAAAATACAAAAACAGAATCTATTAAACATACATTATGCAAGAGCTAAATCTGCAGATGTTTCTTTACGCCTCAGATATTATCTAAATTATTAATTAGACATAAATTTACCTATCCGGACCATAACCAACTCTCGATGTCGTCGCTAGCCTGAGATATTTACTGGATTAGGATCCGATTTGCTGCTCAACTTCCATTCATAATTAAATGATCTAATCATGAACCGGATAATCGAGACTTTTTTATGGCACGGACTTAAGTAATGAATCGCTAAAATCTTGGATCAATTTGACTGAAATCTTCAGTTGCCTAGTCGTTCGGATGGGACGAAAACCGAGGTATAAGAGTAAGCCGTGCAAAATGTCCCCCATAGCACACTGTATGACGTATGTCCGTCTTCTATTAACCCAGGTTAGGTGCAAACCCCATTTCATTTCATTTCTTTAAACAAAAATGATGAAATTAAATGGCAAGTCAAAAACGATTATTGCATGTGCGAACCAACATGTACACAAAACCTGTCCCTTGCCATCATCTCTGTCCTGCACCAATGGCAAAAAGAAACCACGCTTGAAAACTCCGAGCAACTTTCGCGATCAAGGGCCATTACTCCACCACAAGTGGTATCAGGTTTTCGATACACACAAGCATTTACTGTATCTTATTTTACGCAGTCTTATAAACCTATAACGGTAAATCTCTTTGATCTTTGGGGTAAATTCTATGCTCGGAATAACTTGCGATCTTAAAGTCGGGGCGGCTTTGAATATATATAGGGAAATTTGGGGTTATTCTTCTGAGGTTTTTCTTTTAACCCGTACCGGGTTATTCTTTCAATGCAGGTTTTTATTTCCCCATAAGAAAACATGGAATAAGGTTTTTCTTGTGGGAATTCTGGGATATACTCATGATCAATATAGCGGGTAAAATTTGAGTTTTTAACAATCTGTTGACGACGTGCTTGCCAAAATAACACTTCCGTGTATGACATTAAAGGTACCCTACTTTCAATTAAAAATTAAATGGGGGTTTAACGTCTTACTAGCGCCGCTGTTCTGTCCTACTGTGTGGGGTAGATGGGGGTTTAACGCTCAATCGACACAAACCAGGTCATTTCGGGACTAACACGTCGTTCAATTTTATTTCAATAATTTCCTTGCGCGTAGGGTATTAGGACGTTGGAGGAATCCGGAGAAAACCCACGAGGTTTGACAGGCGATCGCAAGTCGTGTCACGTACATCTAGGAAATCAAAACAATTCAGTTGCAACAAGGGGAAATAAACAACACAAATTATATGCTTTATTTCATATTTATATAAGGTTATAGTATTTCTTGAAGTCGGTCGTCGAGTGAGGCGTTCTGCGGCGAGTCGTCGAATATGCATCTTTGTGGTTCGTCGTTTATTTAGGCCGACAAGTCGACTATTTTGGCCGATAACGGTTGGTCGGCTAGTTTCTTTACTTCCCCATACAAATAATTAGAAACATCGGATCTTGTATATTTGACGTTCATTTGTAAATACGAATGGCTTCACTTTTATGACCTATAAAAAATAGACATAAAAAATTTTACATGTATATTATACGAGTATTTGAATATACTATTACATATACTTTCAGAATAAGAATAAAGCTATTAACAGGGGGGGGGGGCGCTGTGAAGAGTACGATTTCTATACTACGATCTCCTGAATTCGAGCCCGGGTCCTCCACCACGATAAATAGAGAGAGAGAGAGATGGGGTTTAACGTCCACTCGATACAACTAGGTCATTTCGGGACTAACATATGGATTTTGATTTTATTTCACTAATTCGCTTGCGCTTAGGGGTCTTTAGTCGTGAGAGGAATCCGGAGTGCCCGGAGGAAACCCACGAGGTTGGGAAGGCGCCCCTATCTCCATGTCACATACACTCACACCAGGGCTCGAAACCACAGCCGCAAGCCAGAGGTGACCGGCCAGCTAGAGGTCGAAGCGCGACACTCTAGACCACTAGGTCATCCCAACCCCCAGCACGATAGGCAACAATCTAACTTATGATTGAAGTCACCACAGCCCCTGAGTAAACCCGACTGGATTATCTTTCATATCATATATGATACAGGTTGTGCTCACATAAATTAATGTTTGTATTACTAGTCAATATTTTATATACATGTATATATATATAAATTAAAAATAATTTACCTGTTTGTTCACATATCTGCTGTTTGTCCACCCCTACTTGTCAACTTGGTCAAGTCTCGTGAACAGTGTCCACGCCAGCCAAACTAATGAAAAGGTGACCGTGATTTGCACGTGCAACTTTGAACCTATCAAAACTTGTTTCTTGATCTATATTCAACATCAGTCACTGCAGACGATATGACACAGGGAATATTCTATTTAGATTTATTATTGGTGTTATTATTGTCTTTCAACGCTTAATAAAATGTTTATTACATTTCATAAACAAAACAAAAAATATATTTATACCGCCAACATATTTATACCAATAAAATATTGGTGTTGAAGTATAACCGAACATATGTATTTTCATTTTCCACATTATTCTCGTATTTTACTTGTATTTTCATTTTACACGTAAACATAAACGGTTTATAAGCAAGATAAAGCCCTTGACTTCGGTTATGCTGGGGCAGAAAGACTTCAGAAAAAAACCCTCAAAAGAAAAACCTCGGCCTATCGGCCTCGGTTTTTCTTTTTCTCGGGTTGTTTTCTTCAGTCTTTCTTTCCCCAGCATAACCTCAGTCTCGTGCTTTATCCTACACTTAACATGGTGTGTGGAAATGTATTAGGGGCTTCGGCTTGTTTGCTTTACCGGCCCTGCATCCTGCATCACTGACGACGACACGTATTCTCTTGTCGTTTTCCAGTACAAACGATACGAAGTCCACTTGTTGAAGAGTCGTGTAATATGTCAATAAACCAGTGATTGTTTTCCATTTAAAATATGTTGTGTTTTTTTCATCATGATCAGTATCTACATTCATAGATAATAACAGAGTGATTTACTTTTCAAATATTATCTATGTTATTAAAAATTAAATCTTTTTTGATATACCTTTCCACATTCCATCAGCAAAAACTCATAGGGAAGGAAGTTTTTTGCCGTTTTATTTGTCAGAATTTTAATCATTATTAATTTTTGGTGTCTGCCATATTTACATACTTCCAGTTGGTAAGTTGTAAGAGACAGGCATTGTGCCACTAGTGAGAAAGTAACAACCGAGCGAGGCCCACGCGGGTACCCACTGACGCAGGTACAATAACCTTAGTGTCAGTATAATAACCTTAGAGCCGATATAATAACCTTAGTGCCGGTATAATAACCGTAGTGCCGGTATAATAACTCTTGAGAGCACGGGGACAAATTTGTATACCTGGCATTGTACAGAGAAACATGCCAATCCTCACATGCTATTATCTAAATGGCCACGAGACTTGCAAGCTTATTCCATGCAACAAGATGACTTATTTATTATTTAAGTGAAATGGGTGCTATGGGAACGTGGGTTGCACAGGGACATATACTTTAAAGAATGAGAAAAGTTTATAGAAAATCTGTCGTAGTATTGCTAAAAATGGTCTTTAATTCCTATACTCTGCAATATAGGCCTATATCAAATTCACAATAATTTAAAATTACAACCCTTAAAGGGTTAAAGTATGGAGGAGGCGGGTGTGGGGTTGGGGGTAGATGAACTAATGTATTTTGTGAGATCGTATGTTCCGAGGTCACCGATCACTTATAAATGTGTACACTATTTAATTTATGACATCTCGTAAAATACTGGCCAAACGTTAAGTGGACGATAATGTAAGAGACTAATCACACAAATCGGACATTTTTAATACAAGATCGACAAAAATAGAATGATTACGGAGGAGTTGCTACTCCCGTTTATTAACGATCAAGACAGGCCCCAGAGTTAGTTAGGAGATGACGTATTCATTGGCTCTGTTGATCTAGCAAAGTGGGACGTTAAGCCCCATTTCATTTCTTAATAAATTTGGGTACATCGTAAAATGCACGATCGTGATCAACAATTTGTATTCTAATCAATATGGCCTCCTTTCAAGTATTTTTTTTTTATTTTTTTATTTCTTTTTTTTTTTTTGTCGGTCGAATGGGTAGCGGAGGTGAAATGAAATGAAATGGGGTTTAACGTCCTACTGATCGTCAAAGACAAGGCTGTCGAATGAAAATTGTGCACGGACACTTGCACAGCGGCGTACTCTTATCTGGAGTTCCAACTGCCAAGTGTTGATTTATGTGCACGCCAATGTGCACACGGGACCTCGGTGTTTCGTCCCATTAGAACGACTATACGTTATCGATAGGCTCCCGTCCTGTACAACTGACAAGGGGGAACTACGCCGGGAAATCGTGATAAACTTTCTCAGTCGACACCGAGAATCAATATAGACCTAGAGGTTAACAAGTCAACGCCCTTCACACTGAACAAGCGTGACTCCCACGGGGGTATAGCGTTTATCATTCGCTTGAATTCACATGCATACCATTGAGACGCTTGATAATACAATGCATAGGTCTTCAAGCGTGGACTCAGTATTTCTACTATTGGAGGATTGAGTGCAATTCTTAACAGGGTAAAATATAATCGTCCATGTGTAGCTAGACCTTCGTGGTATGCCATTAGTTTTTATGATTCGCACTTGAACTGCTTAAGTCAGAATATGGACTTTCTTTTATGAGCCAAAATCGTGTCCCATTTACCCCCCCCCCTTCCTTTCAGTTTACATGATACGCTAGTTTATTAACATTCTTGTAGATATTTTTGTAGACAAAACTGATTACGAGCCACCGTGACTCACGGAGTAAGACGTTGGCTAGCTAGCTTTGAGGTCCCATGTTCTACCCCGGTGTTGAAATGAAATGAAAGGGGGTTTAAACGTCCGATAGTTCTGCTCCGACTGCGTAACAATATAAGTTATAAGTGTAACGCTAGAAATTGCCGATGTCGGATCAAAAAACACGTGTCGCAGTTCGCACGTGAGAAAGGAAAATAACAATTCCAGTATGTTAGTCTAAACATGACCAACGTCTGGTGTTGACGAGACTCAATATTACATTTCTTCCCCCACCCCTAGCCCATACGCAAAGATGCACGTTTTGTGCAACGTTTCGCGGAAATTATTAGATATCGTCTGCTAACCAACACACCGAACACAACCCATACTAACGTTGCTTATTGACTTTAAGTGGAGCGTGAAAATTCCTTCGTATATTTATTCAGTAAGATTTATTAGTATATAGGAAATGAATTAATAAATTTGTTAAATTATGAAAGTGTCCTACCTCAGTTCCCTGCACTGTTTTATAGACCTTGCTTTAATAATTAGTCTCAGAATATAAAATACCGGCAAAATGTTATGAAAGCTTGTTAAAACCGGCGTGTGTTTTATAACTGAATGGTGTGACACATGGGCGAGCCAATCGCTACACGTTGCACACAAACTTTTATCGAATGAATGAACACAGAGAATACATATAATGCACAACACGCCTCATCCAGTACTTACATAAATACACAAGTTCGCTATGTAGGATTCAAGTTTATATAACGATCTTCATTAATTCTAGTGTGTTCAATCACACTGATGAAAGTTTATGTAACCTGAAGCTGAAAGCAGGAGAGAAGTGACTCGCACAGGTGAGTGGTCAGTGGGTTCGATGTTTCAATTGTAGTCATTTACAAAGAGGAGGTGAATGTGGTCTGAAGGGGAGATGATGTCGGGCGTGAATTGAGTTTGATCGGTAAGTCGTTGTCAAAACAATTTATTATTGTTACGCTTCGTGTGTAGTGATATATATATATACCCACTGTTGTTATCCATACGGGAGCGCGTGCCATTTACAGTAAAGAACGTATGTTATGGATATATATAGCAAATATTTACATCTAAATATTCCCATTAAAAGTTGTTACTAAAAATAGAATTATTAATAGTGATATACTGAGGCAGCAAATCAGTATTTTTTAATACGCCGTGATGTTTGCCCTGGTGGTGGCGGAACGACATGGACTCATTTTGAATTGAGGACCGTATTTACCACTCCCAGAAAAACAAGGCGCCCCGAGAAACGGCGCCCCTATGGGATTACTTGCTAGTGACTTTGATTATGGCACTCCCCGGGCTCGGTAACTTGGGCATTATATTGCGGCAGTCCCCGGGCTCGGTAACTTGGGCATTATATTGGCGCACAAACACTCAGCTGCACCCCCCACTTTTCGAATCCTACATCCTGTGAATTCCGAATGTCAGAGGATCTTTAACGGCCTTCTAATGATATACCACAGGCTAGGTTTTTGTCTCATCCGAACGTCTAAAGACTTTTCATTTCCAGTACCTTCGATACTACATTGAAACCGGTCATCGTTAGCCCAGTCAGTACAGAACAGTAGAGCGTTAAACAAAATTTCTACATCAACCCCGAGCTGGAACAAATACCATACTCCTCAAAGTTTGTCCGGAAAACCATAGACGAAACATTCTCGTTGATTCAAATGTTGTACGTAATGATTATTGAAGATGTAGTATATAAAATTAAGATAAAGAGTTGACGGTTATCACTATAATAAATAATAAAACGGGAATTTGAAAATGTCAGTCCAATTACAAGATCCTTTCAAGAATACATGCATGTAATCTCGATTGACACGGTAATAACGAAAGTCTCGATTATCATTTTTGAAATAATATTATTAACTAGCAATCGTGTTTAAATCTATTGAAAATCGAAAGCATCCGATGGTATGGGGAGTCGATCAGAGGTTTGATATGTACATAAATGTCTCATTAATGATTTATATACATTTGAGGATCAAGCGAATATCTGGATTTAACAGATTTAGCTCTTCAACAATACGAAATAAGTGAAGGCGCAGAAGGCCAAATTCAACTAATATTTAAAATGACTCCTTTAATATGGAGTTATTATATTAATCCATATGCAGAAGTGGCGTAAGGTGTTCCCATGCTATACCCCTCCAATGAGTAATTTTCTACACTCCATGTCGAGTCTGCAGCCGTTAAAGTCACCAGGGCAATGACCCCAAACGGACCAGGAAATAAACTGGGTATATCGCTTGCTGTAATACTAGTCCCTATATGACCTAGTTTGTTCGAGTCGACGTTGTTCATGATGATTCAAAGCCCAAAATGTGGGTGAAAAGGATATCTAATGGAACATTTATTGAAACATGAGGCCAGGTCTCATGCACGACACACGACACACCGTTAAAAATCGTACGACCGTCAAGGTGAATGTATGAACTCTAAATCTTTCTGTGTCTTCATCTCTTATCTCAGTCAGCGTGTCCTATAGGGAATGGGGATCTAACTGCTAGACTTTAGATCACTTGACCAGTTTTTAAGAAAATTGTCTTTATTTCAACCCTTATATGACAAGTCGTCTTGCCGCCTAACTCTTTGAGGTTTCTGCTGGTTCCCTAGATCCCCTCGCACGCCTACGTATCTATAACGAAATTTACCGATATCGTCATAGTTTTGGTCATGTGGTCTGAACCTTGTTAGTGGTTAAAGTCATTTTTTTTGTATGTGACAGAAATTAGCTCCATGCAGGCCTTCGATGTCTGAAGACAATCTTTAATAAAAATAGAAATATATGTTTTCGGCATGATTATTGTTGAGTGAACAATAAACTCCATGTTAGTCACGAAATAAACCTATAATTTAAGAAAATATTTCAGACTCCGTAAAGAAATACAGAAACCATTAAACTGTAAAAGCCTATATAAAACAAAAATAGATCATAGCCTTGAATAAATGAGGTCAAGAGGCAAGCCCCGTGCACGACACGACACAGGCAAATCGTACGATGCTTTACGGTGAACTCTTTAATCTTTCTTTAACTTTATGAATGGACGAGATAATTCATCAACTTATCTATTTCAACATGCCCTATAGAGGGGAGGGTGGGGTGGGTCTCTGTATCATTCCGGATGTTTTCACTCCCGATCGCATGTTGTCTTTATCTATAAAGTTTATGTAACATTTTCTTCATCTATAACGTGATATGTCGCGTGGTCGTATCAGTTTTCATATTCTAAAAGTAGCGGGTTAAATATATAATATGACGAGCTACCGAACTGTTGCAGGGATGAAGGAATAAATCTTCATTTCTCTAAAACCCATATTAAAGCCATAATCTTTAATTATCAATTTCACGACTGGCACCAAATAACAAAATAAGGCTCCGTTCAATTTCTTTTCCGGTGTGAGTGCCCCTTGTGAGTGATGCTGGGCGGAAGATCTGACAAGGGCAACTGTATAGTCGTTCGAAAGGAACGAAAGACCGAGATCCCGTGTACATACGTAAAAGATCTGTTGACAGTATGGCATTTGCCCGCCTTCATGCCCGCCTTCATTCGCCAATTTCAGAACGGAACAGTAGAACGTTAAACCCCATTTCCTTCTTCTTTTATATTTTAAAATTGATAACTTCAACCATTTAGTTTCCTATTGTTAACTAATAAGCTTCCCTTTTAGATGTAGATAGACGGCAACTACATTGTGACTTAAATAAAGGTATATTGTTATTTAACTTAAATCATCTCTTGTCGCCTTAAATCTCTTTGGATGACTCTTGTTCTTTTATCAGTGAATGGACACTTAACCCGTGAATTACTCGGGCAAAGAGTGTCTACATATTGAACTTGATCTGTGTACAGAAATTTGATGATCATTGTTCATTGACCCCTTGACCCCTCGACTTTAGATTCAGATATTCATTTATTGTATTGATGTATTGTTAGCATGCACTGACCTGGTAGTAAACAAAGATAAGGTATGTGCACAACTAGTGAAGCTCGTATTCAAAATGAACACACGGTGATATCAGCACACTCGTGGTCATTTGAACATGCACGGAAATGAAATTGGGATTTCGTATCTTACTTTTCTCCACTAGCCGAAAGAGGGAGAGAGAGAGAGAGAGAGAGAGAGAGATGGTTTAACGTTCACTCGACACTCGACACAAACTAGCTGATTTCGGGACTAACATATGGTTTTATTATATTTCAATAATTCGCCTGCGCGTAGGGGTCTTTAGCAGTGGGAGGAAAGCGGAGGACCCGGAGAAACCCCGCGAGGTTGGAAGGCGACCCTGCTCCATTTCACTGCACCCGCCGAGCCAATGAAGACTGGTTTACACAGGGGTTCCTATGGGTGTACTTATACGCGTGCCCGTATCCAGCTCATAACATTTTTTTGGTGGTGGGGGGCTACGGAATGGTTTTTTTTAGGGGGGGGGGGGCTACGGAATGTTTTGGAGGGTCTGAGAGGATGTGGCCGGCTAAGAACACCCCTAAGAAATCACTATTATTGGCGAAATATTCGGTTGGGTGGGGGATATTCGGGCTACGGGCCCGGTTATACGTGTAAAATTCTGTCCCTTAACAGGGTCTTTGTCCAGCATCAATCATGGATCTACTCGTTAGTGATCCAACAATATACTCACTGAGTCACTATGGCTAACTAGATCCATTGAACTAGTAACGATCACTTGGCAGTTGGAATTGGAAATAGAATAGGCCTCGAAGTACATTGTATGTTGCATGCCCGTTGTAGAACGTTACACTCCTGTTTCATTTTATTCATTCATGTTATCCTCCGACAGAAAATGTCTGCCCAAGCTCTATTCTTATAGACCAAAATATCGCCAAAATAACCAAGGGGGAGGGGGAGTGTTAAAGACAATAAATAGAATTAACTATATTTGTGGTTTTGGAAACGGTCGATGTAAATTGATACCCTCTAAGTAACACCCCATCCCCCTCCTTGACTTCAATGAAAGATACGTGCGATTAATAATGATCGCTTTCGATTTTTCCAATGCCTGGTTTACGGAATCTATAGACTGTCTGTCATTGTTGTAGGCGAGGGCGATCTCCACAATGTATACCTCATAATTTTCCCGAACACTGTTCTTATTCAAGATGTAAACAAAATTTGACATGCAAGAAGAAACATACAGAATTATTAGACAAACTATATTCAGGTCCCGTGCATGCACGTAAAGGATCCCTTGGCATTTGGAATTCGATATATGAGTAAATCATAGAGCTGTTGCCCGGTGTATGGTGTATGCCCGTCTTCATTAGCCCAGAACGGTTGGATCTTAAACTCAATTTCATTTCATTTCATTTATCCAAGAAAGTTTACCTGAAGTATGTGTATTTCTTGTTTGAATTATATGCAGGATGTAAGATTTAAATAAATGCTCTCTTTATTTTGCAGTTTTCATGGTGGTACAATGGCGTCGTTGAAAGAAGGTGTGTTTTCAGGAAGAGCTTATCATACCCGACTTGTACCACATCCACATAGATTTACAGTGCCGATATCACTGGAACTGAAGCGATGGAACGGAGATGATATCCCAACAGCCGCGTTCGCCAAACACCCAGATGAAATATGGAGAATGTCGACCTTGAAATACCTTGGATACGATTACAGTCCGATTCTGTACTACTTTTTATTTTCAACGGAATCGAATTCGTTCACGCATGTTTATATTAATACGCCAAGCCTGGACGGCGCATTACAGTGTTACGATTTCCCTTTAGTTCAAAATAAAGGGAAGACAAACCATATTGAGAAAACGGGCGACATTTCACCACTAGGAGTAAAAATAGCCGTCGGATCCCATTCTTATCAGTTTGTGTTTGAATCGGATTTCATGGACTACTTTTTTGTTCGTATAGACACGTTTGTGAACAAAAGGCCTCATATGAAGTGTGTAATGAAAGTTCAAAGACAAGTCGCCCCAAGTTTGAGAAACTATTTAAACGGGTCGAGCTGGTTATTTAAGTTGAGGACATTATGTATTGCGTTTGTGTTATATTTTAGGGGCTTATTTATAGATAGGGGCTGGATTAATGAAGGCATGTCAATGAAAAAATTGTTACAGGAAATAAAAAGTTCATCATAAAAGACACGATCGGTTTCAATTTCTTGCCACCCCACGCCACGCCCCCTAAAAAGCCCAATAAGTAATTCAATAAAAGCAAAACTGCAGCAACCCGATAAAAACAACAACGACATTTAGTAAAACTATCCAAACGAATGAAATGGTGTTTTCTGCGCCAAACCGATAAATAAAGACGAAAATACACTATGCAATGTGGCTATGAGGATGATTTTGGCCTGCTGTCCTGTCATGCCATCCGAATGATAAAACACTGCCTTTCCAAACCCCCCATCCTCTGCTACAAACAACGGAACAATGGTGGTCTGACCCCAGTAACACATTTCGTAATTGTCTCCCATGGTTTATAATGTTGCCATTTATTTGACTGCATTAAATTCAAATGTTTTATATCGTGTAATGACCCCTATTTACAGTAAAACCCAAAATATGAACAATTATAAACCACAAACAACCTCCAATCCCGAGATAAAGATTTTTTTCTGGGATTTTATACACGTCATTATTAATAGCGGCAAAACAGGTAACAAAAACAATGAAAAACAAAACCACTTGAAAATTCTTAAATATTTTAAATTTGGCAATTATACAAAATAGACATTTTTTTTGCTACCATTATAAGATGTCCTGTGCACGTGCATATTTTGAGTATAGGTTCATCTAGTACTGCCGACATACCTTAAACACATTCACCAATAAGGTGAAATTAAATGAGGGTTTAAGCCCTACTATTTGGCTCCCAACTGGGCTAATGAAGACGTGCATACGCGAGACAGTATGCTATCGGAGAAATTTTGCACTGACAGCGGCACTACGGCCTACTCTTGTCTAGGGATCTTTCACAATGTGTACACGGACCTCGGTTTTCGTCCCATTCGAACGACTAGACAACTGTCCTCCCAGAAAGCTAGGTTTTAAACTTTCGACTGCCCCAGAAATATGAACATGAGCCCTGTGTTCCTGTTGTGGTTATTATGTGATCGTGATTGGCAAGAATCCTAAATACAACGTTGCATTTAAAAGTATTCGGCTAAACCCAGTGGTACTGCAGCAGCCATAATAAACCAAAGGAGACAACTAGGGCTACATATAATGTGCTCAGACTAGTAATTATTTGCCCATTGGCTTCAACGTTAAACGGCTGTAACACCACAGGTTGTAGCTTTTTGCTCAACATTCCGTTGGTTCCAATCTTTATAGGTACAATGGGGTCACATTTGGCAATCCCTCATCATAAATTGGTAGGGGGTTGACCGATTAGATTTTTTCGCTACGGGGATTTGATGTTGACAGTTGATGACTCTACAGAAAGTCACTTTACACCCACTATCCCTCCGCTGTAATATTATCAGTATTACCCAAAACTATTATGACATTTGACCCCTTTTCTCCGAATAAAGACCACAAAGTCAAGCCAAAAATGCAGGAAGCGGGGAGAGAAAAAATTAAGGGAAAAATTGTTTATCTATAACTCACAATACAAAATTACTAATCTTAGTCTTATATTGTTCCAATCTAACTTAATTAATTCGCTTGTACGTATTGATCTTTGGCAGTGGGGTGAAACCGGAGGACCCGGAGAAAACACACGAGGTTGGTAGGCACAACCCTTTTCCTTGTCACGTTCACGTACAAGCGAAGAATCGAAATCCGGTCACTTTACTCAATGACAGTGGTCATAATTAGACCATTATTTGTATTATAAATAAAGCTAAGAATAAAAAAAAAAAATATGTTTTCAGCTAAAAAAAATATAGGGTTGATCACACTCGGCAAACCTCGGAAGATTTCGGGAATCTAAACTCGGCTGTATGATGAATTCCGCCACAAGTCCAAACACAAGTTGGCGACCTATTTGGCTAGCGACCTATTCGACCGATCCAGCTGTAAGATAATGACGAAATTACACTTCTATTCTGAGCTGAAGGAATGGATAAAAAATAATATATTCTACTTTCATTTGATAGACATAACGTTGGATTTTATTGGTTCATAAATAGAGACTGTTGTCTTTACTCTAAATAGGTTTCCAACGAACAGGTTGCAGCTCGATCGGTCGAATAGGTCGCTAGCCGAATAGGTTCCCAATTTGTGTAATAGCGTCAAGTTTTCCTGTTAAAGTAAACCGGTAGCCGCATCGCAAATGTATGGGCGTAGGTACATATCACTTACTGTCATACATCCGAGACTAGATGTAGTTTACGTAGTTTACGGAATCTGTCGAGATTAGCCGAGTGGGGTTGATCAAACGTTGCGGGTCAATAACTTCTGTTCCAGAACCTGCTCTTAGAAAAGCACACTATATTTGTTCTTGAATAGCTCAATTATATGCTGATGGTATAGTAGGGATAAAAATGCAGAATTTTGCCATGGAGTGCCTGAAAAGTAGGCTACCAAAATTAACTGTCCAATTTGTTTTTGTTCAAAATTTATCTGATATATCGAATAAGAGTAGACTACTTTAATTATGAAGAAGTCAAGTGTAGATAGCCGAAACTGATCTCAGTCCATAAAATTTTGACTACTTTTGTAATAGTTTTGTACACATTTTGTGAAAGATTGTCATAGTGTTTTGTTTAAAATTCAATCGTATGTGACTTGTAGTAGTTTTACAGTATGTGACTTGTAGTAGTTTTAAAGTATTGGGAGAATTTACCCTGCAAATTGTGTGAGAGAGAGAGAGGGAGAGAGAGAGAGAAAGAGAGGGAGGGGGAGGGGGAATGGAGTTTAACGTCCATTCGACACAAACTAGGTCACTTCGAGACTAACATATGGTTTAATTTTATTTCAATAATTCGCTTGCGCGTAGGGGTCTGTAGCAGTGGGAGGAAACCGGAGTACACGGAGAAAACCCATGAGGCTGGACAGGCGACCCTACTCCTTGCCACGTACAACCGCGGATTCGAAACCACGCCAGTTGACTCAATGGCAGGCCGTATGATTCTGCGCGCGCACGTTAACCATTCGGCCATCCAACCCCCCACCCTGCAAATTGTATCTTAAAAGTAAAATGACTGGCTGAAAGTTCCCAGTAAAATGAATGATTTTAACCATGACATGTGAATTTACAGCTAAATGGTACAATTAAATACCGCATTTACAGTGAATGGAAATCTACTTTTGATGTACATTTAGAAGCACAGTTAAGATTAACGATGGGTGAAATTTTATATCACTTTCAATTTACAAGTACAATAATGTTATATCTATTTCAATTTACAAGTACAATATAATGTTATATCACTTTCAATTTATAAGTACAATATAATTTTATATCGAAATATGGAAAATAAAAGTAAGTTGATGTACAGATAACGATTCGCCCACCCCCCTCCCTGGACGCTTCAATTTACAAGCACAATGTAAGTTTACATCGAATGCGTATGTCAAAAATACTGTACATAACAGGCCAGTGACTATGCAGCGCAGTGGACACTTACGGCTAGCCCCCGGATCCATTCACTTGATTTGATATTTGTTTATTTTTTGCAATGTATATTTTCTGCCTTGTACGCAGGTTTATCTTGTAGATTTTTGTTTTGATTGTAGTGCACCCCCCCCCCCCCCGCACTTACTATTAGAACTACACCAGAGTCAAAGGGAGGAACAGCAACTATACCCCATCAATAAGTTATAGAAGTATGTAATATCACACTAGCAATATAGAATGTCCTATCAGAAAAGAAAAAAAAAAGCTTAATAATTAATTTTGAAGATTAATTTTGTGATGTATTTCATATAAGTACACTTGTTGAAATCTATGACCATTCGGATAATTTTACATCAGGTCTAAAATCAATTTAAAAGAAGATTATTATTTAAAGATATTTTATGTCAGCTTTGACAAAAAGCTTTAAACATTGTAAAAAAAATAACGGTTTAATAATTAATTTAAAAATAAGTGTTTTTGAAAAAGGTCCTCTCATATTTTATATATATATACATCAACCAGTTGAAATCTATAAGTTTCCGGATAATTTTACACTAGGTATCAATTTTTACTTTTCTCAAATCGATTAATGCGACAGTCATTATTAAAATAAATATTAAAAAAAACAGCTTAAAAGAGATTTTGTATGCAATAACATGACTAAACAGCTCTTTAATCAGTGTTCTTAATTCTTAGTCCATAATTCCTAATCCTTAATTCTTATTTATTCTACATTGTACACTAAAATTAACATGTGTATCTTAAAATTAATATCTTAAAATCAGACATTTGTCATATTGTAGTTTTGTTTAATTATATTATATTTTAATATAAAGATATAAGATTTATATTGTATTTTTGTTTTGTTTAATTGTATTTTAGAATAAAGATATCAGATTTCTTATTTTTATTTTTGTTTAATTCAATTGTATTTTTAATATAAAGATAAAGTTTATTTGAGAAAATCGAAAAATCAGCCTATATTTACATTTTATTAGAGTCATATAACGAAAAACTTTATAAATTTAACCCTCAAAATTATATACTGAAAATACTAAAATTTGGTGTCTTCTTGGTTAAAGAAAAGGGGAATGTTGGACTTTTTTCTTAAGATCACAAGTTTTAAATTTCAATCAAGATACGAATCTCCGCCAATCTTTTGGAAACAAATTAATTACTAACACAATACTAACATGTATTTAACTAAACTAATTGTAATTATTATATTGTTCTGTTGAAGGGAGAGGGATGAATAAAATAGTTTTAAAAAAATAAATACATAGTCAGTAATAAAATGCCAACGTTACGAACCCCTTTCAATCGTATCTATTCAGAAGCTTTCAACAAACTGCAAACCTCAATCGCTATAATATCATAGCCGTCCTAAATTATCCAATCTAAATTAGTATCTCTCGGTCATCCAATGGAAATTGAGAAGGCCTAGTGGTCTAAAGTGTACCCCTTCGAGCTGTACCTGGCTGGTCACCTCTGGCTTAAAGTCGAGTATTCGAACACTTTTGTGAGCGTATGTGGATTGGAGACAAAATCACCTTCTGAACCTCGTACGCTAAGAAGCAGAAATGAAATGGGTTTTAAAGGCAGACGGTTCTACCCCGAACTGTGGTAATAAAAACGGGTTAAGAGGCAGACGTTAAAGACTAATATTAAGTAATTTATGTAAGTTATATAAGATAGATAAATAAAATTTAATGGTACAAATAGTAGAAAAGTATATACAATTATATGCTCTAATGAAGACGCGGGAATGAAGTGAAATTAATGGAGTTTAACTACTGGGCTGGTGAAGACGGGCAATATATAGAATTCCAACGGCCACGGGATCTTTTACGTGCACGCCAATGTGTTCACAGATTTGGGGTTTTTTGCCACACACCCACCGTTGTGCGCCATTGACAAGCGGAAACCACACCAGAAAATCCCGATGCAGTTTCTCGGCTAGCGAGCCAGTGTCTTTTTTTTTCTTGTTAATATAATTCACAAAATATACAAAAACACAAAATTCAGTTTCCTTCTACAAGAATAATCTCACAGAATATTTACAGTGTAAAAGTTGTAAACACACTATACACACACACACACCCACACATTTTAAAAACAATAAATTTCTCGGTTGATATATCATTAATTTTGTTTTACTTTGGTTAAAAGTTACCTGTGATAAGAATAATAAAGTTCATATACATGTACACAGTCATTAAAATCACGTTAAAAAGGATTACATTAGAAAACATAATTCTATATTGTAAAAAGCTTCGCTCTAAAAACTAGTAAAAATATAGTTCAAATAACTTCGAAACATTGTGCACCGCACGAGAGAAAACTTTGCGAAAATGCTCGAGGCAAGTTAAGGTGGCGAAGATTGGTATGGGAGATTTGTAAATTGCATAAATTATGAATTATATCAGCAAGTCGAGCAGCATGTATTTAAATCCCCTTGACAACTTGAAATCATCATTTCTTGCAAATTATTGTTTCGTATTGCGTCAATTATTTGCTTCGGATTCGCATAAAGGCTTCTATTATTCCTCCCTGGAAGTTTGTAACTACGATAAAGGTTTGTTCGAGTGTTTTTTTTGTTGTTGTTGTTTTTGGGGGGTTTATTTATTTTTTTTTTTTTTCATTTTTTTTTTTTGCCGTAATAAAATCAGTTTAATTCAGGCTTAGATAGTTCCACGGAGCATGGGTTACTGGTTTACTAGAGACTTGCACTGCTACTTGTGAGATTAGTTCTCTAAAATATATCTGCAATGTCTCTTTTGTTGTTGGGTTTTGTTTTTTTTTACAAATTTAACATCCACTACATTATACATGATATTGCACAGGTTGATTTAATCAGTGATTTGCACATGATGGCTGAGTCACGGTGGCTGAGTGCGTAAGGCGCCGGAGAATGAGTGTTCGATCCCTGCAGTGGCCATGAAATTTTCATCGGGATTTCCAACGTGATTTCACCTTGTCAGTGTCGCAAGACGGAGTTACAGTTGTCTAGTCGTTCGGATTGCACGAAAAACCGAGGTCCCGTGTACATGTTGGCGTGCACGTAAAAGATCCATGGCTGTTGGAATTCGATATAAGAGTAGGCCATAGTGCCGCTACCCGAGCAAAAATTTCCATAGCACACTGTATGGCGTAGCCCATGTCTGCATTAGCTCAATCAATGCAGATAAAAAAACAGCGAGGAAAAATAATCCACTTGCATTATGTGGAAAAACGAAGTTATTGCAGTGGAAGACACCTAGCCGTACCTAGCTGTAATTAGGATTGTTTAGATATCAAAACCTGTCTGCGCCATATTTTTTTTCCAATTTACATTAGTACCCTAAACGATCGGGCTTCTGATTGGTGAAGCTGTAACATAATCACTACACGTGACATATTTTTTTACCTATTTAGAGAGAACGGAATTTTTAAACGCCACAGTGCTGTGGGGATAATAATGCAGGTTATAGTACTGTTACTCTTTACCGCAGGTAAGACGTGCTACATAAACCCGGGGGAGGGACGGGGTTAGGACAGTTTATACCACCGTCAGACCAGGTTGACGACCTTACTGCGCTGCTACGACGAAGGAAAATGGTCTCAGAGCACGTAAAGATCGTCATAAGCGCGGTAAAAGCGGGGTGGAAACGCTGTGGGCTCCATGGTCGCCAATGGTCGCCGAGCCACGGCGTTTGTTTTGAACAGCGCAGTAAGGTCTGACGGAGCCATAATGTTTTTGTTTGTTATCAATATTATATGTTTACAATGTTTATGTAATATTTAACTTATTAGACAGCGATTTATATCATATTTTCATTCATGTAAGTCGTATTTAACTTATTATACAGAGACTTATTTTCTATTTTTAATTTATTTAATAAAGTTTATTCATTATTGTCAGTACGTTTTAATGCTACTTGTGGAGGAGCGTTATTAAAAGGGGAGATGTTTAAACCGTAAGAAACGTTCCATTCAACGGAAAAAAGTTTTGGAAATTGAACGGACTAAACCAAACATTTCTTGCGTGTTGTGTAGTAATTTAATTCATTTAATAACAATAATTTAAACATTAATCCATTACTTACAAAAATAGTTCCATTCATTGAGTATGGTGTCGTTTGTTTTGAAAATTCCAGCTGTGCGGGTTTCATAATTAAAAAAGGCTCTGGATCTTTCGCCGGTTGGAATAATTGCTTCTAAACGTATTATATACTTACTTATATTAATTATTGAATGAATAGCGCTGTGATTAGCCTAGTTTTAAATTATTATGTTGTGTGCTGTTCGTTTCCATTTATAACAGCTTAACCGAAAGACTAAATTACTTATTATTAGAGAAAAGGTTTTAATTTATTCAAAGTTCAGGTGATAAATTCCGATAATGTGTACTTAAATCTATCTCATAGATAATATATACATATCCAGTGTTCCCAGGAACTAATTATAAACAATAAAGAGCCGCGCGCATTCTGACAGAAAAAAAAAGTTACAATCATAATAGTTCAGGAACTAATGACAAAATAATATGGCCGTCAGTTACAAAAGGTTTGACCCTCAAATTTTTTAGTGGGTGTCCATATGAGTAAAATCCACTGGTCATATCGGACACTGCTGGGGCATATAGCCATAGCAGCACCTTAAAGTACCCCTCATGGAACCCACATTTACGTCATAGGTTACATGGCTGAAACCTTTCTAGAAGCACAAGTATCCATAGTTGGAGTAAACATTTCATTGTATTTCCTCATGGGGTTAATAATATGATCATCAGTTACATGGCTGAAACTTACCAGAAACTAAGATACATACTTAAAAAAAAATATGTATTTTCGAATTTCCTGATATCCTTTCACTGTCTCACATAACAATCTTTAACGAAATTATCAGTGAAATGAAGATATTTATCAGATTACTATTTTAAATAATATCAATGATTGCGTCACCTCCACATTTCTTAATTTTAAAATTATCCCCTGGACGATGTATATTTACATCAACTAAGTTTTTTAATCAAATTTGCCTTCAAGATCATATACATCAATCCACAGAGGCTGTTAACATAGGTATGTTGATAAATATCCATATAGGGCTATACGTATTAATTAGTATAAAATCTTTAATTTTTGCCCCCCCCCCTCCTTTCGTAGAAAGCAGAAGACTATTAAAATGGGTTCGCCTGTCTGTCTGTCTGTGCCTGCCTTTGGAAGAAATCGGGAGATTATTAAAATGGGCTCGTCCGTCTGTCTAAAACACTTTTTTGGACACAACAACTCTTTCTAATTAGTAGGTTTCATACCTTGAGATGGAGTTCGAAGATGAGCATTTTCTGCTTAGGGTAAGCAGAGATAAGCAATTTGATTGATTGATGATTTGGGAGACGATAACTTTAATCTTATAAATGCATCAGAAGGTATTTTTTTTAAATATGAATTACATGTTTGATGGTAAATATTATATCATTTAGCATCAATTAAATATGGATAAAATAAGATTAAAGATTTAAAAAATGTTCAGAAAAAAACAGAAACTCAAAAAATTTGAAAAATCACATATACTCTATTATAGGTCAGGTGTGTCATAGTGTAATAAGGGCTTTCCTGTCCCCATGTACCTGTGGTGTATATTGATTACAACACCAGTTGTGAAATAAAGAAAAAATAACCTTGTGATGAGTGGCTCTGTATATCCGTTCTATTTATTCCAGGGGTTGGTGGAGTGGTGATACAGACACCTGCATTATATGCATACCAAGTTTACTGGCCGGTTTCACACATAGACAATTTCAAATTTAAAGTCAATTCCTCATATGCCGCGTTATATTTGCGTAACAATGCAATGCTTAAAGGTCTTGAGATTCTTTTCGGTGCGACAGGCCATGTAGTGTATTCTTGTATACGTCAATGTATGTGGTGTACGTGTTCTGATCAAGCTTTTGTACATGGTAGTCCACTGACTTTGGGTGTCCGAAAAGACTTCTGGATTTTCTGGAATTCGGCCTTCATGTCGACTGGAGCCGCTGTGAATATCGGAGAGAATATGTTTTTTACGTATCGCTTTGAAAACAAAGATCCTTTTATTCATCGCATCTTTATCAGTACCTATGTAAGCATTACTGGTATATGGGAAATGCGTAAGTAAAACATTTTTTTTAAAGAGAGAAGAAAAAATGGGGTTTAACGTCCACTATACACAAACTATGTAATTTCGAGATTAACATGTTGTTGTTTTTTATTTCAATAATTTGCTTTCGCGTAGGGGTCTTTAGCAGTGGGAGGACACCAGATTCCAGAGCTTTATGGTGAATTTCTCAATCTAAAGTTCTTTGAACACTATGCGTTGGTAATTCGGAGACTAACATATGATTATACTAAGGGCATTTGAATTCTGAATTCCACAGTTTCCTTTACGTGCTCGTCAATGTGTTTAGGGGTTTGTCCCATTTATTGTACATTTCGAATGACAAGGCAACAACCCCCTTGGTAGGCGTACCGGGCGTAAGAATAAGACCACACCCACATTATCTGCAGCGTTAGAATAGTTGATTTTTTACGCGTGTATCTATGCCATGTAACATCTGAAACCTCTTCTGAATTGACGGCAGTTTCGTAAATATAAATACACCAGGAAAAAGAATATGAAACAGCTACATAAATACAACAAGAACGTAAATGAAACAGGTGCTAAACTACAACAGGAACATAAACATTAGCATCAACGCAGTACATGAATAGTTTAAGATAACCATCCCACCCCTCTGTCATGGCAGCGGCTGAACTTGAGTGAGTCCATCTGCCTATCGCCACTGCCCATCACCACTACTCTCTCTATCACTGCCTCGTCTGTTTTTAAGCAACTATCAGTAAACCTGTGAACATATTACCGCATATACAACTTATTAGTATGTGCAAGCTAAGACTTATTTTGTAAAACCTTATGAAGACACGCCTCTGTAAGCATACCGATGTATGATTTTTAACTGGTCGACTCCACATTGCTAATGAAACGGCCTATTTATAGTTCTATTTGGGGTTTGAAACCGATTATAGTGATGTCATTATATAGCGTGATTTGACCTCGAGGTCATGCCATCATTTACAATGTTGAAGAAGGCTTTTGCATCATTTACAATGTTGAAGAAGGCTTTTGCATCATCAATTTAGCAATAAAATTTATTGATTTCAGCTGATTACTTGACATTTGTTACTAAGTCAAATATACGGAATACAACAATCTATTGGGATGTGGCTGGTGTTTCATCTGCTTTATTTTCAATAGAAACATGTGGAAGTGTCGATATAATCTTCACCACCAATTTAGCTCATTTATATTATAAAGTTGGTTTAGGGGACTGTTCTGACTGGTGTACAAGTATCCAGAAGGTCGTGTCCAACAATACAGAAAGTACCCCTATAACTGTTGGGGTCGACATAAATCCTCTTAATAGCTCCCATAACAAAGATGTATGGATAAGCTGGGAAAATACCACGAATAGATTAGAAGTTGGAACTGGACAAGTTCTTCACCAAAATGTCATTGTTGCTATGGACAACATGGAAAAGGATGCTCTTGTCGAACGGATGACGATACAGAGTTCATTATCGGCCAAGTGGAAAATAGGTAAGTTTATTTCATCAAGAATCACATGGTGGGATTGTTCATTTGGGAAATTCAGATTTCGTCCAACGACTTGTTACTTTAATGTAATTCTCAAGAAAAATCGAGAGTTAAAATTTGAAAGATGAAATTCTAACCGTGGGTAAAAGTATAGATCTGATAATTTAAAGATGAAAAGATGGACATTTTTTATTTAGTTTAAATGGAAAATGCATAAAGTTTCGCGTTTCCACAACAAAAATATCACTTTTGTTGTAAATTTGTCAGTTTCTTTCGATTTTCTTTTTTTTTTGTTTTTGTTTAAAGTAGATTGTTTGTTGGGACCTAATACACGTTATACTATATCTGATTTGTTTTTTGTTTTTTTTTTACTTTAGATATATATTGAAGCCATTACATCTCTGTGTTATATTATATCTGATTTGGTTTTTTATACTGTAGATTGTTTTTTGGAACTGAATATACCTTAGTTTTATACTATATCTGTACTTTTTATTTCATATTAGATGTTTACGGTTGTAAATTATACAGTTGGACCAGCACAAATCCTACTTGCCACTGTGCACGTCCATCTTTTCACCCAACATTCGATGGCGACTTCCACTGTGATAGAGAACCTGTGGTGCAGAAAATGGAACGGGAATATTATGTCGGTATGTATAGAACATTATTTTAATGTTAAACGTAAAGAGTGAGATTAGATCGATGGATACAAATGGTTAATCCAAAGTGGGAGACTCTTGAAAATATTTATCCCCAGTCCTGTACAAATGTATGAAGCTTTGTGCGCCTTTTGCGGGGCGGTGAAGCTCCCCAAATTCCATCTCCATGTGCATAAGTTATACAGTGCAAGTGACGCGATTACCAAGTCACTAGTAGAATTGAATTAGTGACTTAAGTGCAGTGGTAGACTTTAGGCATTAGATTGTGTGCCCTTTTCAATGGAAAGTTATTGATGTTATAGACTTTATCCATTAGACTGTACACAAGATTTTTCAATTTGGCCAGCATTAAAGAAACTCAACCTGTGTCGCAAACACACCAACAGGGGAGAAAACTTTGTCCGCATTTATCGAAAATCATTGACAATCTATATGCGTCTTAAATACACCAACAAAGCCTTTCAACTCAATCGTATGATAGTGTAAAAGATTTAATATCTAGACCTCCCACAGGCAATGGGTGGCAATAATATACACATTTTAATGTGGTCGTATAAACACCAATAACTTTGGTTTCTTCCTGGTCGAAAGAGAGAGGCAGCTAGTGGGCTTATGTTTATGGTTTTTTCGCCAGATATTCTAAGTTTTTATTCAATTTTCAGAACCTTTCAAAAATAATACCTGGCGAAGTGAGGGACATGTGTACTCCACCACCTTGGCTAAATGGATCATCACTAAAAGTTCGAGGATAAAGTGTGGTGTGGAATGTGAATTGTGGACGCCCTGCTCTATTTTCTCGTACCATAAGCTGAACCAGTCATGTTGGCTGTATGATGCACAACAGTTCGATATGAATGATTTTACTGAAAACAAAAATTATAAAACCTATGTTAGGGTGACCCATGCAACAATAATTTATCCGCTACGAAATTTGGACTCACCTAGGCGAGTTGTTGACTGTCCTAATTTCTAGTAATTCACCGCAGCAAATATTCACTATATATGACCATGCACGTGGTATTGTCACAACATCAAATGGTATATAAAGACAAGTTAAAATTATTCTCATCATGCGTTTGTCTTTAGATAGTAGAGACTTCTGGCAAGTGGCACTTACCCTATCCGTATCACGTATTTATACGTGACACGTTGCGTCAGCGAAGTTTTAGAGTTCTTGCGTCGCGTACGTATGCGTCACTGAGCTGAGCTTTGTTCTGTACAGCATGATCAACATCAGTACTAGTCAAGTGCCTTGCCTACAATTTCTCGGAGTGCGTTAAGTCACCCAACAGTCGCTGAGCTATTAAAAAATTTAATGTCGCATCTTATTAAAAAAAGGTCTTTGACTTCGACTCGACAGCTATTTTTGGTCCCATTAATTTATCATTTACACCCCTTTACCATAGAATCACATTATTTACAGATTTGCAAGGTCCCATATCTACCTAAATCTAGCGCGTGGATCAACCAGCGTGCAAATAGACAGGAAAGGTATGAAAACCCCATCAAAAATAATGATTAAATTCAGATCAAATATACACCTCCGTGTTCTAAGATGTACATATATTCATAAAATCGCGAAGATACAACATTTTAGTGTCTGTCATAGTGTATATTTGTATATATTTTATTATATGATTTATGTTAATCTAGTAATTGACCAATGTCCGAATTGTTATCTCACTAATCCTTCAATTAATGTAACGATATATTATATTACGTAATTATAGTTAATATTCATAAAATCGCGAAGATACAACATTTTAGTGTCTGTCATAGTGTATATTTGTATATATTTTATTATATGATTTATGTTAATCTAGTAATTGACCAATGTCCGAATTGATATCTCACTAATCCTTCAATTAATGTAACGATATATTATATTACGTAATTATAGTTAACCCGCGTTCTTGCTATGTCCATATCTTCTTCTGTATATAAACATCTGTTTCCTATGTGCAATTTAACATCTTATCAAATATCATTATATAATTATTTTAATCCTAAGCTTGTATATATGTTCTATATTCTACTGTAACTTTAGTCTCGTTATTGTGACCGTTAGTCAGTTTTGGACACTCGTTTATTAAAAGTACAATTTTAACTATTTATCTGAGTTTTCGTCGTTAGTGTTGGAATAAGCTACAACCCCCAGAAAACAACACTTCGTCATGTCTAAAAAGACGACAATGTTATACGGACTTTCTCCGTATGAAAACTGTTGGATATGGGCTTGCCGTATCCATGTGCCGTGGCACGTATGAGAAATACACTCATATTGATGACGTCACACACAAAATCCATACGCATACGCGATACGCACTATTAGAGACTTTTGGCAAGCGGAATTTTCCGCATCCGTAACACGTATCCGTATCGCCACGTGATACGTTGCGTCAAGGTGGTTTTAGAGTTTTGGCAGATTTTCGCGGCGTGTACATATGGGTAGCTGGGCTAGCTTAGTTCTATTACAGCATGATGTCAGTTTTCTACCAAGATCTTCAGTACTAGTCAAGTGTATACTATGATACAACATTTCAGCGTCTAAAAGTAGCAAAAAGTATGGTAAAAAGACGACGATGTTATATGGACCTTTTCCGTATGAAAGCTGTTCGATACGTGCTGCCGTATCCGTGTGCCATATCACGTATGAGAAATACACAAGCATTGTTGACGTCACACACAAAATCGATACGGATACGCGATACGGACCAGAAATTTACGCTTGCCAAAAGTCTCTATTATATACGAATTTACGCTTGTCAAAAGTCTCTAGTATTTGATTGCAAACTGCGTTCAAAATTCTAAAAATTATTGTCGTTTTTATTTTTCAATTCGCTATTTAATTATCTCCAGAGTGTTCGCTATTTAATTATCTCCAGAGTGTCGTAATTTTAGTTTCGGCGATTCCCCATCTCCGTAGTACGTTTGTCAGTCGAGATAAGAGTAAAAGCCGTATTTATCTTTAGATTTTTCAAGGTTACTAAAATGTTTGTGGAATTATGAGACATATGCTGTCAAATTAGAAAATAAACAAATCGACTAAGGAAGACCTCAAAAGAATTGATTCGCGCAAAGGCAAATAAAAAACTGGTTGTAAGCCCCAACCTCGTGCGGAAGAAGTAATTTTGTATGATGCCGAAAATCAAAGATACACTTCAGAATGCCATAATAAATTAATTACAGCTCCACTGTGGTGCATACTAGAAAGCGGCATTAATGCACTTGACATCAAAACTATTTATCAGAAATTACATGATTTTTTTTGGAAAACCAGAATTGATAACTTTGTTGAAGGTAAATCACACCCATTTGATTCTCTAAACAAAATTGAAAATGATTCGGTCCTTGCTAACCTGACGAAATTTAATTCTGATTTAGCTTTTAATTCAACCCTGATCCATGTTTTGGAAGGCCTCTTTGCCGAGTTTAGAAAGTACATTGAAAAAAATAAAATTTACTTGAGTATCGAGATGATTTTAGTCTTTCGTGTTTGAGTTCTGCCATGTCTCACAACAAATTACAGGAAACCGTGTTCAGTCATCTCGATAGATTAATGAGGATCGCGCCCTAGTCTAATATTTTTGGCAACGAAGCGTCCATTTTATATAAAATGAATAAATCTGATGAATGGCTAATAAAATCTTTCACCTGATAAACGTAATTTGGTCTTAATGGAAGCTCAAACAATAACTAAAAATCAACTTTCTAGATTTAGGCAAAGACGGGAAGAAATTGAAAAAAAAGCTAGCGGTTCATTTTGCGAAAAATAATGAATTAATACAGAAGGGGGAACGTGAGATTAGGAAAAAAGAGCGCCTAACAACGGAAATTGTCGGGTGGGTCTTTGGAAAAGTAAAGAGGTTATGGAAAATGGGCTTATACAACTTACAGATAGGGAAATGAAAGAGACACTGAAGGCATAGCTCCGGTTTCGTAGGTATGTTTTAAATCAGCAAGTTTCTAATAAGTCTATATTTTATTTTTCGGCCGCCGGTAACGAAAACTCGATTCCAGTTTTAAAAGAAAATATACAAAAATTAATTGAACTTGCTGATCCTACCTAACCGGAAAAAACTTTCAATGCCCCTTTTAGCGGTTATAAAAAAATACAATTTCTTTATTCTTCGTTTCTAAAAGCATTTTATTTGTCAATCCAGACGTCCCAGCAGACCGATATTCCGTCACTCCTCACAGTATTTTAACAATTCATTATTTAATAATGGTTTTCTCTAAACCAATCGTTTAATTTTCGGATAGCAATTTATTTTACAAAATACGCCTACTACTATGTAGATCTGCTTTGATATTGTGTTTGAAAAGTAGCCTTGACATACTTTTTATTTTGCCCCAAGGGAAACAATTTTGGAATATATATTTATTACAGATTAGTTCTTAATTACATATCTTTGTTTGGTAGATAATGATTATGTATTATTTATTATCAATTGAGTTGTGAATTATCTTAATTGAGTTACGCTTTGTTTGATAAAGTGAATACACCTGCGCAGAATACCTTAATTTTAACCTATTTTTCTTTTGAAAAACCTGTATTTCTTTCGTATAATAGGAGATAATATTGACTGTTTTATAAAAAGATGTTCTACTGTACATAAACTGAGCTGCGTTGCGCATGTTCGGAAATCTGAAATCCAACCGAAGCATGGAGCAGATTTCGGCAGATAGCAAATAACGACTTAAACGAATATTCCCGAATGGTAGTGGTGGTTCATTCTTATCGGAAAATAAATCAGAAATTTGAAATAACCAAGAGAACATAATTCCGTCAACATTGAAAAGGAGGCAGACCACCATTAAATTTCACCATCTCGGTACACACACACATTGTAGTTCGTCTATTTATAGCAGTTCTCTCTCTGTCTCTTTTCTTTGTCTGCGATATCACTTCTATGGAAGCGGACGTTATAACACCAGGTAGTAGTAGTAGTGTCTCTTTTCTCCCCTTTTGCATGCCCATTTTTGTTGATTTTTTGGTCTAGAATGGACGAAGAGGGAAGAGGGATTGAATTAATATTTCTGCCAGGGTTTGGTAAATATTCAGGATTTTGAGGCGGAACGATAAAGGCGTTGTGAGGTTGGCTACGGTGATATGTACGGCAACTAGATAACTGTTTTTAGTATGCTTCTTCAAGTTCGTGTATCTCAAAAATTTTGGTGGTCAACCTCATACAAATTTTAGTGCAAAGACATGGCCATTTGTTCCTCTGTCTGTAGTGAAAAGCATTCAGTCCAACGAAAATTTGGCGAAAAGCTGGAGGTGGACAAAGAGTCCAGAATTAACATTGAAGTCAATGGGGACATTAATGGTGGTCTGCCTCCTGTATGTCAACAAACTGACAGAGGTTGAGAGGCCTTAATCTGATGATAATATCTCCAATTTGTCAGAAAATGTGATATATGACATTTTGGTAATAAAAAAGTGAAAGTTTTCTACTACATGTATCTTTTTTGTTTTCAGAGAAATTGAATTCTTTCATCTACTTCTGTATTAATACGCCTAGTCCGGACCGTGCAATGTAGTGCTACAATTTCCCACATAAAGAAAACTAATTGTTTATAAAAAAAAACGAGAGAGAGATATTAGGGTCTTCTTTTTCTTTCGTCCTAACGAAGTCGAGTTAAGGTTCAGCTAATGTTCTCTACACCAATCCGGATAGAAAATAATCCCGTGTGGGAAAAACATCCGTTTATTTCCATAAACTCTCTTATCTGGTTCCATATAGTTAAAAATAAACAATTCCTTTATTTAGTCAAACGCTGTAACATTGAAAATGGCAGCAGTCTGTATTCCATTAAAAGTTTATCATGTTGTGGATAACTCTCCCTTGAAAAAAAAACTACCTGAAAACATGAAGTAGAGTGTACATTTGGGTGGCCATATAAAAGTTAAGCCTCTACCATTTCTTACTGGAACTCTTTTCTCTTTCAATTTATTGCACCCAGTGACGACATGACCAACGGTTAGCCCAGGCATTTTGACTTTCTAAGCTTGTATATGTTCTACTTTTTTTAAAACCTAATCTGGTGACCGACGCGTTATTATGAACTTTAGTTGGTTTTGGACACTCGTTTATTAAAAGTACAATTAGTGTTGAAATATTCTACAACCAACAGATAACAATAATACGGCATACCTATTTGGAATTCAACCTTTTCAATAATGAAGATTGCTGCGGACAGAATTACTAGGCCATATTAAATGTTGTTGTCTCCCTTTGCTTATAATAAAACTGATGTGGCCAATTTGGATCCTGTAATCCGGATTAATTTTCGGGATTCTCGTCCAAAAAAGAAAATTTGACAATCTTTCAATTATAAAATAATTCACTTTATTATTAACACACAGTGATGCTCTGAAGGCATTGATCAGTTGGTCGGTTTTAAGGGCGCCCACACGCCAATGGGTTAGTTTGCCCTGATCCAAACTTTCTTATATCACTAACGTGGGGCAATGGCGCCCCCCCCCCCCTGATGCACAACCACTTTTAGAATCCTACATACGGCCCGGTGAACAATTGGACACCGCCCGGATTTTCAGTTTCAGAAATAATGGTTATTGATAAAAGGGATGTTCAGTAATTGTATTCGTGGAGTAACATTTAGTAAATGATGTGTAATAATAGTTTGATAACATTGTGACACACCTCGCCCAAATGAAAGCAGCAGGTGGCAGAATGGTAATCACGTGTGCGCTGTTTCATATGGCCTGTCATTGAGTAAACTGACGTGGTTTTGAATCCCCGGTTGTTCGTGTCAAGGAGTAGGGGCGCCTGTCCAACGTCGTGGGTTTTCTCTGGGTCCTTCGGTTTCCTCCCACTGGTAAAGCCCCCCCCCCTCTCTCGCTCTCTCTCTCTATACTAAATAAAGTAATTGACATATTCCATTAGTATGTGATACAGTTTATTAGTGAACTGTATTGTTAGTTCGATGTGAAGTTGCGAGTATACGCTTCGAAACAAAACATCGCCGACATATATTAGGTGTTGTTTTCCTTAAATTATATAGATCTTAATGCATCAGTGACTGATTACCATATAAGTATGTGTTGGGGTTTATAACTAGTAATTGGTTTCCGGTAAAGAGCTGTTCCATTGGATAATGATTGTACACAACGACTAAATGATATAGAATCAGTACCATTATCGATTGATGAAAACCCACCCGAATTAAATCATATGACAACCATTATCCAATAAATCAACAAAACTTTCAATGGTCTACTGCATACATCATATCTATTCAAACAAAATAATATGATCGGCAAACTGTTCCAAGCTATATTTTGACAGATAATATTCTGTTATTAAGAGATAATATTCAAGGTGTTGAATGGCTGATATTTGTAAAGAAAACAAACTAATACTTGGCTATCCCTATCTCTAGAACACCTGCACAGCTTAACTATCTTACAGTAAACATTGGTACTTTATCTGAGTTCAACAGAGCTGTGCATATGCGGTTTAAAGTGGATGATGTGGGTTACACAAATTAAAAATGCAGTAGGTGATACGCCTAGATCGTCACAGAGAACGGACATTGGGCGGATGCAGAGGCTACAGTCCTAGATCGTCACAAGTAACGGGATATGAACTGATGAAAATGGGCTTGCGCATGTACATATTACAATATTTAACGATTGGAGGAACGATAACGTGTTTTCAATGGTTACATGATATCCTTTTATTCTTCTTTCATCTTTTATTTCGCCGATGACCAGACCCAATTAGTGCCAATTAAAAATAGACGCTATCAAATACACAATATGGACTTTAATGTATGTTATAGTAGTGTAATTGAAGTTTCATTATCAAACTTTTTCAGAATTTTAACCTTTGTCCATCATGGCCAAAATTGAAGGCGATAATGGGTATATTTTGTACATTTTCAGTGTGCATTGAATTGCAAGACTTAATATTTGGAAAGGCATATATTCCACTGACACAGAATCTTTTAAAATTGATATAAGACAAACTGGCATTAACAATGCCAATTTTGGAGGTTATGTGTACAATAAGAACCTTGCCAGTGGCTGTGGAAATCCTGAGAAAAAAAGTGAATAATTTATTTGTTCCACATTTCGTTACCTGTTTGCACGAGCTGTGTGAATCGCACATTGCACAACAACATTTGTCTTAGATTACAAAGTAAGAGAGTTCTACTCCTATTAGAAAAGTGTGTTTAAAGCACCCGAAAAACTGAAAAAAATACTGAATTTATGATCCGTTTTAGTACCCAAATGTCCACATCGCAGCGAGTGTCCAACCTGAGAGGTAAAATTTCGGATTTCTTAGTTTAAAACCATAATACTATAACATATATTTTTCATAATTTTTGGGGAGGGGCTCTTGTTCCTACCATTGGTCCAGTTTACATGCAATGACCCTTTTGGAGCAACAGGTATAGACGTCGCCAGATTGGTCTGCAATTCGTATACTTGTAGCTATGCGTCTACTCAGAGGTTTTGACACAAACACGTGCTACTCAAACATGGCGACCTCCACAGAAGCCTTGACATTGGGTGAACTTTGAACTTTACAATTTGACTGACCCAGGTAGACACTTTAGTTGGAAAACGCGAGACCTAACGTATTGGCGATGATCGAGAAATCTGGCAGGCCCCCATCTGGCTCGGCAACTAATGGAAATTAGTGCCGAAATATGCTAGGTATTATGTGAAGGGCCGTCGAAGATGCATGGAGTTAAAGTGATACCAAGTCTAAGAGGTCCGGGATTGTCCCTAGTCAGTGCGGAAGTCTATTCGAGCGGAAGGGACGAAATAAAACGCGATCGCCTGTACATGCTATCGTGCACGTAAGAACCCCTGACTGTATTGGTAGATTGTAGCGACACTGACTGTGCAGAATTTCCCTCATATAGCATTGTATGGCGTATAGTCGTCTTCATTTTCCCAGTCAGCGCAGACGAGCGAGGCGTACACTCTCATTTTCTTTCATTCGAGAGGAAACTGTAAACTGCAAATTATCTAACATAATGAAGAGTGATCTAAGAGTTTCTATAAAGCAAATGGTGACAGCTAATTAACCAAGTGTCAACTTACATCGATGGCTGTCAATCAGTTTGGAAGGGTGCGGGTCTATTAAACAAGTAAAAAAATAGATCGTAAATGAATAGTGTCAAAAAATGATATTAATGGGCGATATTTATTTCTATATAAGTTCTATAATGGCGTCAGTCACTTGACGGGATACCATCTTAAATGGATGACTATAAAATTGTTTGTATAAGCTAATGTCATATCAAAATAAAATGAAGTGAATCGGATTTTAACGTCCTACGCCTTTGTACAGTAACAGTCTAAAAATTTAAGAAGAATCCAACAAGTTTTATTCATAACAAATTACCACATTCAATAACAAATCCATTTGATAATAACAAATAATAGATCGATAACAATAACAGTTTACAATACAATTACACGGGAGACAGTATAACAAACAGTCATCACCATATCATAGCTGTTATATTCCATTGTTTAAATACCTTGACTGATTTAGCTTAGTCATTTGTTTTTTTAATCAGCATCCGCTACAGTTTATTTCGTGGAGGTATTTAACGGGGGACAATACAAATACCTGCGACAAATACCTGATTTAGCTTACTCACTCAGCATCTGCTACAATTCATTCCGTGGTGATAGCTAACGGGGGGGGGGGGGGTACAAATACCTTGACTGATTTTGCCGATTGAGTGTAGAAATGTAACGCTACTCTTGGTGAAGACTTTATATATATATATTCAATATGAAGCAATGGCGAACGGCAGGATTTACAACATCATTGAAGGAAGGAAATCTAATTTTGCAGAAGGCTTAATATCAGGGTTGGTTCGAAAGGAAGGTATTCAACATAAGATCACTGCGAAACATTCATGCTGCCATAATGGCTACACACACGGTCCACCAGTAGCAGTAGCAAACACTGACAGTTACTGGCAATTACTAACGTGAAACGGGACTCATAATTAATATTTCGTTGGTTCGAATTCCCTCCCCTGATTCAAGAACTACCCGAGCCTTAATGTTTATTGAACTACAATTTCAAATGGCTACAATTGGATATGTCTACATTTTAAATTAAAATGACTACAATAGGAAATGACTACAATTGCTATAAACGGTGTAGATCGAAAAGAACCGAATGTCTAAACAACAGCGCTGAGTTGTTTTCCGATATTTAAAAAAAGCCAATCAAAATAATATGACAAGTGACCCCGTTTTCTTTCGATTCTGTCTTCGGAATACCTATTCAACATTTCATAGCTGTCCGCAGATAATTCTCTCCTCAACTGACGCGGTTTCAGTCCCTGACTCTGCTTAATACGCACACGATATGTTAGTCGCAAATAAATGTAGATTAGAATTATAGTTCGAAACTAACATATGGTATTTCTCAGGGGTGAAACCAAGAGAAAGGTTTGGGGTCTAAACCTCACCCTGCTCAACTACTAGTATATAAATGGTGGGATGATATCACAATCAATGAAATGAATCACAATGTGATATTATTAATTCATTATAAATATTGGTTTTTCTTTTTAAAAAGTTTTTTTTATTTTTTTTTAATGTGTATGTATGCCTATGTAGGCCTCTTTCATAATTTATTTTATTTATTTAAACAATATTTTATTCATTTAAATTTACAAAATTTATATAATGAATATAGGATACGATAACAAGCTTTATCAGCTTATATAAAATCGCTTCCTAAAACGGATCTTTAACAGATTTACAACTGGCAGTCATAATATTAACACAGGTATTAGTATAAAACATATATTATGTACAATTTTGGATGATAATTTTGGGTTTCTTAAAGGGACATTTTCACGAGGGGAATACTAAAGATTATATTTTATTTAATGGTTATATCTTGATATTTTGTTAACGTCGAGTTGATTTGTTTTCATATGTTGTGCTCTTTATTTTTATTTAGATGTTCTGTTCCAACATGTTCAATTTGTTTTGATTGCTTTGGTTCAGTAAATTTATTTTCTGATCAGATACGCACGAATGTCCCTTTAAGCTCACACACAATAAGAAACAAAAATAATAAGGGGGGGGGGGGGGCTATCAACACCACATCGACAAATGTTTTTTTTTTTTTTTTTTTTTTTTTTGGTTGGGGGTAATATTTTATTTGTTTGTCGTCTTCATCGTATTAATTTTAATTGAAAATGAACCGCATATACATAAACCGTTGTTAGGCTAATGTCAGTCGGAAAGAAGGTAACCATTTACTAATTTTGACATTTTTAGCTTCATTTAATACAGATAAAAGAAGAAAAGGAAAGATACTCAATGGCATTTACACGGTACTGGCATCATTTAAATGTAAAATTTTGTATGATTACGAACAGAAACGTTTTGTAATATCCAAGTACTTATGAACAGTTTTGAAAATTTTAGCGTTTTCATCATATGTATTACTTTTTTGCCCGAAAAGTAAGGATTGGCTGTTTTGGTTTTTCGTCAGAAGTTTATCAATTGTTTCTTTTCTAGCTTTTAGAAATAATGGGCAATGAAAGAAAAAATGTTCGCAATCCTCTATAGCAATTCCACAATGGCAAAGAGGGTCATCTGATATATGCATTAACGTTTTGTGAAATTTTAGATCACTTTTGAGATTTCTTAATTTACAGTGGATAATTTGATTTTGTCTATTGCCTATACAATAGAGTTCGGATGCTGGCTGTACAGAATTATTTTGCCTTAGCTTTGATTTAAATTGTGATAGTGTTCGTGAATCTCGTATTTCGCTAGCAAGATTATTCCAATCTTTGATAACTGACGGGAAAAAGAGTTTTGATAGTGTGAGGTTCTACAGTTTATTTGTTTAATATTATCAGAGTTTCTCAATTGATATGATTGATGTGGTGAAATTTGAGGTGGTACAAGATTAGAGAGGAAAGTCGGAACTTGATTATTCACTATCTTATAAAAAGTTACTAATTTATGTTGAAAACGCCTCGAAGAAAGAGAAGTGAAGCCAGATTCTTTAAGTAATATTTGGTGAGAGGTGCCTCTTGGCAATCCTGTGATTGTTCGAATTGCATCTACATGGAGTTTTTCTAATTGTTCAGATTTTTCATTTGTGCAGTTGTTCCAGACAACATCCGCGTAGTCAAATATTGGAAGTATATAAGATTTATATAATATCTCGAGAGTTTTACGTTGTAATATGTATTTGAGAGACCGGAAACAATTTACCATGGTACTTATTTTGCTTGTTCAATAGTCGATATGTGTATCCCAGGTGGCTCGGTTATTTAAGAAAACGCCCAGATGTTTATGACTAGAATCGTCTGTTATATCATAGTTATTATATGAAAGATTGAATGTTGATGCGGACAGCTTCCTTGAAAAGGTCAGGCTTTTAGTTTTCGAAGGGTTGAAATCTACTTTCCATTTGATTGACCAATTACAGATTCGTTTTATATCATCATTAAGAATTTGCTGGGTAAGAAGAGGGTTATCGATTACGAGGAAAAGAGAGGTATCATCAGCGAAGATGCGTATGTTGGAGCTGATATCATCCACGATATCGTTTATGTAAACTAGGAAAGGAGAGGGCCTAAGATAGAGCCTTGGGGAACTCCAGAGGTAACAATTTTTGATAATGAACATTTACCTCCTAAGACGACTTTCTGAGAGCGATTTTGTAAGTAACTAACAATAAGTTTGTAAGTTTTCCCTCTAATACCTATTGATGAGATTTTATGTAGTAGGCCTTGGTGCCAAACTCTATCGAAGGCTTTACTTATGTCGAAAAAGATTGCTTTCACTTCTAGTCCCTTATCAAGAGACTTACATATAATTTATTTAAAAAATCAAATAATTTAATTATTAATAAATCATCTTGTAAAACCTATCAAAATCATGATCCCAGTTGCCTTTAATATAATTAAAGAACTACATATTTTGATATAAAACTAGAGGAAATTATCGTTCATTTAGTAATGACCTGCTTTATTTCTTATAGACAAAAAATAGAGCAATCTGCGGGTAGCTAAGTGATGTCATTTATATGGACGACATTCCAAATTCATTATGTCTACTGCCATATTAGCTTCATGTCTGTTTTCAAATTGAACAGTTGATTAAAATAATTCTATGGCATTTATTGTCGGCAAAATAAAAGTGAGATTTTCGCCATAATAGCCTGCGATATGATAAAGATCGTAGTGCTGGAGGATATACCTGCGATACGATTTTGCTACGAACAGATATTTTAAAAGTATCGTGGGCTAGCATACAGTATAGTTTTGAAAAACATGTTCATATTTTTCAAACCGCATCATACATATATAACACGCGAATCTACTCCATGTCACGTACAACCAGAAAATCGAAAACATCACGCCAGCTGAGTCAATGACAGACCGATATAGCGCGCACGTGAGTTAATTTGACGACAATCGTACCCATTAATCGCTTATCACATGGTTTGACGACAGCCGTACTCATTAATGGCTAATCATATGGTTTGACGACAATCGTATCCATTAATGGCTAATCACATGGTTTGACGACAATCGTACCCATTAATGGCTAATCATATGGTTTGATGACTAATTGTAGTATCAATTGCGTTTTGTCTTGAACATCAAGTCTTTCCAACTAGCGTCGTCAAATAGGAGAGAGGAGTAGCCGATTCCAGCCACAACCGACGTGTCCACAAGATGAAGAAGAAAGGGGAACGCTTGATAACGACTTGTGAATTCATTTTGAAGTAAACCATTGTAATAGTTATTACATTTGATTGTTTTTCAATAACTAAATTTTGATGCCATTCGAAGAAATGAACGCACTTAGACATCGTATATTGTTAGCGCTGCATTGGGGTTGAACGTCCACTCGACACAAACTAGTTTATTTCGGGACTATGGTTTAATTTTATTACAATAATTCGCTTGCGCGTAGGGGTCTTTAGCAGTGGGAGAAAACCGGGGGACCCGGCGAAAACCTATTAGGTTGGGCAGGCGATGCAGGGCAAATAGTACAGTACAGTATGAATATTTAACGGTAACTCCTACTCATAAATGGCTCATTCATATCGTAGCCCCATTGTGTCATAGACCTTTGATCTTGTTGTTTCAATGTATGGTTTTAAACTTGTTGTTGTAATTTTGTCTATAGATGTTACTTCACATTTTGTTATATTGTATTAGCTTGAAAACTTTGAGAGAATACTCTTCGTAACGTCGCCTAAATAAATCAGTAGCTGTTTTTCCATAAGTATGTTCATAGTTATTTATATATAAATAGTCTAAAAAAACACAATATCAGAGCAAGTCTTCCATTGAGCACTTTATAAATAATTCTAGAATGAACAATGTTTTTGAAACTTCGCAAACACTCTCCAGGGATAAATTGTTGAATTTAAAAAATAAAAACAAAAACACATAGAACACCATTGGCGGTTTCAAACATTCAGTCTCCAAACATCAATTAGACATTCCGAACAGAACAATACGACCACATTTGAGTTTCTTAACAGGTCTCAAAACACAAATTAATTTTACAAAAGTAATGCTCGTGTGGACGATATATTCTTCTTTCGACCAAAAGGATATAAAAATTAACTCTGTTCGGTTCATAACACAATATCCAGTAACATTATGGAACACGTCACAACTACGAGACAGTTATACAATCACAAAATCCATTATTTATATGGAATGAAAAAACATCTTTTGGAAATCGATGCGGTCCATGGGTTCAAACTGTGTCCATCAGCAGCAGCCATATTGTCGATCAACAACGTAGAAATAAATTCTTAATAGAACCAAGTTCAAAACACAATTTTATATGCTTATCGTAAAGGCCGTATAGCAACTAGCAACGCGACCTGGTTATAACTTTGCGAATGTAGAAGAATGATGCACGCACTACATGTATATCGAACATCTCGAGTAAAGGAATATACGTCACATATTAACCAACCACCAAGGCGTTAAAATTTCTTTTAATTCAATTACATAACCGCTGCGGACGATTCTCCCTCAAAACAACGTCTGCATTATCAACCCATGATCTGATCATTTTCAGATTAGTACCAGAGAAAATTTGATCAATTCTCTCCACATTCCGCCTTTACCACATTTGCACACAAAACCATATTTATGGCAGCAATGCCGATCAAGTCTTAGGCATCTTGAAAGTTGTTCTAAAAGTGAAAAGCCAGACTAAATAATGTGTAGGCTATTCAAAACCAAAACGTCACATTCTTGGCCTCACTTTAATACGTCACTTTATCCGGGGCGTATTAACTTCTATATCTACAGATAACATTACGCCAAGATTTTTTATTCCAAAAATTTATGTACTAAAAGTCGTTGTCGACAGACCAAATTAGTTTTTGCAGAGTTTAATAAGGTAATTAGCTTAGAGTCCGTGCGGATTAACCTATTCTTTTGACACCTCCAATTTCAATTTTTACACAACTTAAAATTAGTCCTTCCAAAATTCACCATTCGTTCTCCCACCTCCATTTACAATATACGCAACGGTAGAAACTGAGCGTGCAAGTCAAGCGTTTATAATTATTTCGCTTTTCGATAAGCGCAGATCAACAGTTAAAGAATTGAAATCAGACAAGAATTGGAACCCGCTCATGGATGACTAGGCACCATCACTTGTAATTCTGACGAATCCTGAAAAATAAAAGACACATCAATTAATCACATTTTTGGTTAGGTTCTTTCGTGGAAATTGGGTAAACGTTGATTTTAGAGACTTTATGCTATGGCCAATGATCAAACAATGGAGTTTGTGTCCGTGGCTCTGTGTTTCGTTTTTGATTTTTGATCAGGAGAACCCCGGTACGTCAAAGGTTAAACGGACTTTACTTCTATATCAGAATACCTAAATGAAAATATATCATAAAAGACAAAGTTTGATCCAATTTTTCCCCAATAACGACGTCTATATCGAAACAGAATGATTCATGTTATGTTTCTAAATTTCAACTAAAGATTGATTATTGTTATCTACCATGTCAAGATGAATATTAATGAATTGTCAACATTTAGATGATTCCTAACTAAACGTTACTAGCGTCTGTAAATAATATAAGTCGTTCAAAGCGGCACAAGCTGAAATTTGTTTTTTTGTATGAAGAAATTAAATATTAGTGAGTTTTCTTTCCCATCCATTAAACCTTCAACTAGATACTAGTCTCAGCGAGTCATGCTCGTAGTAATCGTTGAAAATTGTCAATCAAGCAGAGTTATCTCCCCTTTACGTTTTTCCAAGCATTAATTTGGTCACTGGTGTCGCTCGCTGTCATTGAATAAACAGGCATAATGCAAGTGCTAAATCTTCATATTACAGGCCTTTCTTTAGGCCTTAAATGTTATATAAATCATTAATTAGACAATTGATCAACATGAGAAGAGCCTAAGCACCTCTCGATGCCATCGAATGGTTCCGGCTTCCGGTAGATTATGTTATAACAGTTTGACCATTTAATTTAGACTAGTTCATCAATACTGTGTTTATTATCTTAACAAAGGTATCACTGACAATCGAGGCTATGTTGTTCTTCAAGCGATGGTAACTCGACTCAGAGTGAAGTAATTTGACTGAAAGTTTCAACATATTCTATTTGCCTTATCTATTAAAGCGAGAAATATCCTCTCTTTATGGGGGGTGGATGGCCGAATGGTTAGCGTGCGCGCGCTGTATCATAAAGCCTGTCATTGAATCAACTCCTTGCCGGTTGTACGTGGCAAGGATAGGGTCGCCTGTCCAACCTCGCGGGTTTTCTCTCTCTCTCTCTCTCTCTCTCTCTCTCTCTCTCTCTCTCTCAGCCCTTTCTATCTTTAGCTAATCTTACATAATGAACCCTTTAATATGATATTTATTCAATTCATGATCATAACCTATTAACATGGTTGAATCTCGGAATGGATTCAATGGAGTTCAAAAACGATTTAATAATATTGTACGAGCACGGGCGCCTAGAATGTTTTTTTTTTTAGGCTTGATTCGAATGTGCCGAATATCTCCTTTAAAATAAAAATTATGTTTTTAGGATATCGTAATCTGAAGAGAATTACATCTCTGTTAAGGGACATGACATTCGTGACCTTCATTTGTCAGCTGTTGACCTTGAAATCATAAACATTTCCTGTCATAATTTGATTTATTTATGTATAAACTTTTCTTTCGCGATAAAATGGTAGGCTATCGCAACGCTTCGTGTCATTGAAAAACAAAACTTACTGCTTTTAGTCGTGAGTTCTTTCCATTCCCATTTTTCACAACAGCCGTTGACTCGTCCCACGTCATGGCTGTTGTATTGCACGTGCTACGTCGACGACCCTCATTGGTCGGGTGGTAATTGTTCCAAACCTGATTCCATTTCCGGCGCATTACGGTCATGACCTGAAATAAATCATGTTATTACGCAGGTGAGTATGTTAAGAAATATTTATGGTTGCAGTTGGCCTTATTTTGAGGGGTATCATTAGCCTGATGTCAATAACCCTACGCTGACGAAAAATCGATCAGCAGATGGAATATTAAAGGAACGATACATTGGAGGCGGAAAAGACAAAAGACAAACAGATTAAATTAAAGAAGATTACCAATAAAAGAAGTGGAATAAGCCTGATATTAAACCCAGTCGGTGTTTTTTCCCGTGTTCATGGTTCCTTTACGTGCACGTCAACTTGTACACGGAACCTAAATTGCTTAGTCCAGCATCACTAACAAGGGGAAGCCACAATGAAAAATCTGAACTTCCTCGGTCAACATCTAACCTCCTCCAGGTTAATGAACGAACATCCCTCCCACTGAGATATGTTGCCCCCCCCCCCCTCCAGCCCCACCAATGAAACATTGCATACTTTTTGTGTTGACGACACGTTATTCTCCCATTTCGTGCTGTTCACGTTTGACTAAATATACATAACAGTTTGTAACATGGCAGCTTAAGACTCCCCCTCCCCCCCCCCCCCTCTTGGATCCATTCACTTGATCGTGCAATCTCTGTGTAGTTTATCTTTTCCGCAGATTTGTCTTATCGTTTTTGGTTTGTTTTTTTTTTCGTTCAGTGCGGTTCTACTGTGGTTAGTTATAAAGTTGATAAAATTGTGACGCCACAGGTATGGTAATTGGAAGTGGACATCTTAAGGACATCAACAGTACGAATTATCGTTAGTAAGTGTAAAAATCACGTAGATTGAAACACCGTCTAGGGCAAACGTCTAAAAGGCCAACACATGATGACTTTGTTCAACTACAAACCTTCCAATCGTTCTCTTTGGAATTAAAATATTGGATTACTTGCTTCCCTTCAGTGGTATGCAAGGTCTATTCATCATTTCAAACCAACCTTGACGTGTTTCTATAGATTCATCATTTCAACCCAACCTTGACGTGTTTCTATAGACAGAAATACTTTCAAAGGGACTGGTGTTGGGAGAGACATCAAGAAAAGAAAATCAACAAGTGAAAGCGAGGGTGTGAATGACATAATAGACAACATAACAATTTGAGTCCCATCGCTGTCTCAAGTTATTTGCAATCGTTCTGTAACTTTCAGGAATGAATGAATGTGTTTGAAATTAAGGATCCTACCAATTTACACCAGCCTGGGTAACGTGAGAAATAAAACCTAGGCCCCGTGAACACAGTGACGTGTCTATAAAAGCACCGTTGTAGCACACTGTTCGTTTTCATTATCCCGGTAGATGCAGAAAAGCGGGATGTTACGTCACATTTTATCCCTTTTCGTTTACCAGATGGGCAATGTGACGACAAACAGGGTTCCCGTGAATCCAGTGATGTGTCCGAAGACGACCGCTGTCACAAAGCACACTGCTTGTTTTCATCACCCCGACCAGTGCAGAAAAGTGGAACATTACCCTACATTTTATTTCATCTTTTTAGAAATACACGAGGTGTTTGTAGCCCACTGAGTATGAACTCGCTGCTATTATATTTGTTAAATCGAATTTAACTACACATGTAATGTGACATGTCGGATATATCCCAGATGTATGATATTTTCTTTTATTAAGATAGGACATTTGGAAACAAGAACAGCTTAAGAAATGATTTTTTTCTCGTTAGTATTCCCTTAGCTTACAAGTTTATTCAGGTTAAGATATTTACTGTTGACAATTACTACGCCTACTGTTGCTATTTGTTTCTAATTTGTACTACTATAATTCGTTTTGTTTAGAATTAATCCTGTATTTTCCAGGTCACACTGGATAATGTGTTAGAATTATATGATTCATCCCGCTTCACTCACATAAAACTGTGATAAACAGAAAATGATTTAAAAATGATCGGAAACCATTGCTTGTTAAAGCACGAACCACCATGACACGACCCTTCCAAGTGGAGTGTTCCTTTCTACAGGAAGAACCCCATTCAACCAATCTGATTAAAACATAGATTCTATTTCCTTTCATTTTTATATAGTTTAAAATATCGGTACTTGTTATCACAACATTAGGATGTAGAAGAGTTGTTATATAACAGGTGCTCTAGTTGATGTTGAGAATTAGCCAATGAAACGGTCTGTTACGGCGAGTTTTTTAGCGTGCTTTGCATGGAAGTGTGAAACCCTAGAAACGTCAATACTGATTCTTTAATCAATGTCTGATGTCTAGGGTGAAAAGCCGCTCACATGACAACTAGTCAAATCTTCATGTAGTGTAGGCCACCGGAAATATATATATATTATATAAACGAAACGAAATATAGATCTGGGCCCTGTTTCACGAAATTTTAACTAGAGATAAAATCCAAATTTTAGCGGATACTTCAATTTTGATTGGCTAAGCACTAAAATGAATCTAATATTATCCAATCAAATAACTAAAATTCAGATCTTATCTTTGTTAAAATTTTGTGAAATAGGCTCCTGTATTTTAATCCGATTGTCATTCAACTTGTAAAGGGATGCAACCATAAATATGGCCTAAATTATGAAAAGGCGAACCTTAAAAGGGGCGACAGACACGGGAACATGGTGACGATAAAATACGTTCACATTATGCTGTAAAAGTGTAACAAATATGGCAATTATTTACCTCTCCGTTGAAGAAACAGAAGATTAAAGCCACGAACACACCCTGCAAGTAGAAGGGAAGGGAAACAATTTATTTAATAAAACATAAAATCAATAACAACTAATGTTGATTTTTTTGTTTCGTCTTAAATTGATATCCTGATTACCTGCTTAGAAAAAAAAATCCTTAAAATGTCAAACCCAGAAAACAAGCTGTCAATTACATGCTATATACGGGAACTAGATAACAGTAAAAATTCCAGTTAAGTTAATCATGTCAATTAAATCAAATCCTGTAGACTGGTTTGGTAGAAAACAGATAACATCCGCCATTTTGAAAACAATCATTTTGTTTTGAGTTCAAATTTATCTAACCATTTAAGTTAAGAACAGGTCGATTAACCAATTTAAGAATTACTTTGTCTATCTGCAATATTTGTGTTTTCTTGAGAATAGATTCCACCCAGTCCAGTGTGTAATAATAAAACGACAATGTGTGGTTTGACGTCCTACTGGCTCGTGGAGACGGACAAACACCTTGCATGGCGAGGTAGGCACGGTTGCTCCGTGGGTGGGACTTTTGCTTGCTAACCTCGAGGTCTTATGTTCGATACCTGGGCTGGTTGAGAAAGTTAATGGGAATTTGTAAGTGGCACAGGACAGAGTGCCTGGCAAGGGACAGCGTATACTCGTTCGGGTGGAGCGAAAAGTGCATACATTGGTGTGAACGTAAAAGATCATTTCACAGTTGGAATTCGAAATAAGAGCAGAGCAGGCCGGGGTGCCTCTGTCCTATGAAAGACCAAACAGCTCTTTATTCAGTGTTCTTAGTTCTTAGTTCTAAATTCATAGTCCTTAATTCTTACTTCTTCATTTGTTGTTGTATTTCGACATTTGCACACTAAAATTAACATTTGTATCTTAAAATCAATATTTGTTTCACAAATCAGACATTTGTCATATCAGATTTGTAAAATGTATTTTAATATAAGATATTTATTTTTTTAGAAAATCAAAAAATTAGTCTATATTTACATTTCATCAGAAAAATGGATCTTCTTCTACATATAGACAATACTATGTGCCACCTCATCTCACCGATAACCTTAGTCCCAGAATGCATTAGTGATATCATCGACACCACCATACTAATTCAATATGGAGAAAAGGTTTAGTCGTGAAAGAATATGGTGCATATTTGTCTATATTCTAACAAAAGATACATTGTGACGACATCGACTTTTGTACTTCTAAAAAAACCGCAGGTGGCACCCCGATCGACAGATGTACTTAATCACACAGCGTTATGTGACGTCATCAATGTTATCAGATCTTACTATATGGCGTACGGTGCTGACAAATAGCGATGGTTTATTACTAATGTCAATTTCCTGTTTGTTCCCTTACTGTAGTTTTGAATGAACCGCGAATAGAATATGTAATTCAGTTTCCGGTTAGAATCTCCGCAGCAAATAACATGATTAGTGTAATGCACGAACATGAAGTTTTAAATGCAACGTTACCTGGTATGAAGTAATAAAAGCTGTAAAGATTTTGAAGATTTTCATGGCCTTTGGATTATTATCAGGTCTGAAGGGAATGGCGAGATATTGTAGTCCTAGTAACGGTATCAATATCAAAACAGCCCGTACAGCTCGTCTGGAAAAAAAACAGAAACCAGAAAAACGTTGAAGCACGACTTATGATTTAGCCCCACCACGGACAAAGAAACGAAACGAAATGAAATGGGCTTTAACGTTTAACGTGCATCAATCGGCCTAATGCAGTGTGGTAAAGGGACATTTTGGTCTGACAGCGGCGCTACGGATCAATCTTATTGCGACAAGCCATTGTCAGGGTTTTCAATTTGTTACCAATAGCACCGAGACAACTTCTATTTTCATACCACCCATACGACTGGGTGATTTTCCTTGCAAGCTCCTTCTCGTGTTGTACAGTTGACAGTTACCCCCCTTAGCGCAGCAAACTTGTCAATCACCCTATAACAAAGTCCGTCTGCAATAGTCCAAACGATGCAGAACAGTAGGACGTTAAACTCCATTTCATTTCCATAAAGATAGAAGCAAGACCAGATTCATGAACAATATGTCCATAGTACCATATCTACAGTTAGAATATATTTCCTTATAGATATATCGTACATCAAGCCCCCGTCAATTTAATTGGCCAGATTGAACGATTGTTGGGTAATACCACTGACTATAGGCACATAAATCATGGTCAGTTGATCATAATAAAATAAAGATGGTAGATATTGGTACTATGTTATGGACATCTTGGGCAATAAACAAACTCCTATCATGCCACACAAATAATATGTTTGTAGATATACTAATCCTATATATTCATATATAATATTAGTTATGAAAAATAAAAAAAAAACAACCGGTATATCCGAGGATTTAAAAGATTATCAACTTTAGAAATGAAATAGGTTTTAACGTGTCCAACTGTTCTATTAACTTGAGAAGTACAACGTCAGATTAATTAATACAAGAATACTTTCGGGGTTGGAACTAGGCTATATTCCAGTTCAAACAGAAAGCATAAACTTTCAGTTCAAACACAAAATTAGGCTATATTCAAATTCGAACAGAAAGTATAAACTTTCAGTTAAAACAAAAAACTAGGCTATATTCCAGTTCAAACAGAAGGTGTAAAATTTCATTCAAACAGAAAAGTAAAGTTATATGCCTGAAAGGTAATTATTTGATGTTTTATTACTAAATGAACGATAATTTCCCCTAGTTTTATATCAAAATTTGTAGTTCTTTAATTAGTTATATTAGCGACAACTGAGGTCGTGATTTTAATAGATTTTACAAAGCTTCAGGATGATTTATTGATAATTACATTATTTGATTTTTTAAAATGAATTATGAATGAGGATATTTTTATTAATCAATCATCAGCAGATACAATGCCCATTGGATTAATTAAAGGCAACAAATCTAGCAAACAAACAGGGCAATGAAGATAAATGAAAACGAAAATAAGAAAAGTAATAAAAGCAGTGAATATATATAATATATAAAGAAACCGATGAATTAAAAAATAATAACAAACTATTTTTAAAAGAAATTTTTATGTGGAACACTATCTAGTTTATGCTTGGTTAGCACTGTCGTGCGATGCGTTACGACAGGGTTGTCCTTTTTGGTTCCACGATCTGCTACGTGCAGAGATACGTTAAGATACGATCAACGCGATTGCTACGACTGATCTGAATACATGACAGAGACCTGATAGGATCACCACTATTACGCCACGATTAAAACCACGAATCGTGATATTAACAACCTAGCATTATATAAATCCAAAAATCGATCAAACCACTGCGACACGAGTTCCTTTTATTCTGATTTTTTAAGTAGATCGAAGCATTTGTCATCTAGGCTTCAACTACAAGGATACATGCGCAATAAACTCATTAAAACCTTTAAAAAGTTTTATGGCAGTCATATTGACTTGATTGGCAAATATAACATGTCTCTCTCGACTATTATTCAAGATATATTTAATTGATTCGTATATTACCTCTCTATTTGTGTATAGCAAGGCTGACACTTGCACGATTCCGTGGCACGCATTGGCACGACTCGAGTCGGCACGACACCGTCCGGTGCCAATGCGGGAAGTGCGTAAATAATGCGCAAACTATGCGTGAACTCGTCGTGCCAGTTCGTGTCAATGTAGACACTGATGGCACAACAAAATCGTGGCCAAAAGTCGTGCAAGTGTCAGCCTAGCTTATGTCAACTACATCGTTAACACTGTTCATTATGTTTATTTTACATACCGATAGTCCATTGGCCAATCATGCTATTGTATTTAAATTTCGTCTAATAGTTTGGATGTAGCTATGGCGGGTGTGGCGCCAGACAGGGTAAGCTTACTCTTCTAGACACCTGTTACCACTTTTTGTCGTATACTTTGTACACGGTGAACAGTCCATTTGCTGATTACACTATTTTGCATCCACCGTTTTTTAGGACTTCGAATTTTGACTAATGGTTTGGATTGTTCGTACTTGGTTTTTATTTTATTTATTAATACAAATACAGACTGAAAAGCATTCTACAGATAATAATTTTTAAGAAAGACCTAGGTTGGTATCACCTGGAGGTCGATGTTCATGTACATAGTGTAGATATTTAAGTTAACTTTAAATACAATAACTGTTGGTTGAGCATTTAAGCCTATGAAATACTTTCGGTCAGATCTTTTGGGAATACGTTCGTTCTGGTCCCTGTATAAGGGTATCTTTAAAACACGTAATTTCAATGTCTAAAGATGTGTTACTTCTAATTTATTAATTTATTACAAACCTGTTCTGGTGACTTTCATTAGAATTGAAGGCTCGTAATTTGGACACGAGGATACGTAGAATGTTGACGACGAACAACAGGTTGATCTGAAACAAACGGAAAAGAAAATCAAATGAAATGAGGTTTAACGTCCTACTGTTCTGCTCCAACTAATGAAGACGGAAGAAACAAAACGAGGACAAATAATATAAATTAACTAATTTTTATCGTTTGTTGGTATTGAGTCAGCCAAACAGGGTTTGGTTTTTACTCTATAAATGTACCTGACCTTTACATTCTAAAAATATTGATTCAAATTTGAACTTCTTAATTCTTTCTAAAACCTAAACTACTAGACCGCTTTAGTTTGGGGATAGAAATCAAAATGTTGCTTTAAATAAAACGGACTATTAGAACGGGTGTTTTTCGAGACGTGACATTTTGGATCAGCAAACGGAGCAAATTCTGTGTTTAACAGTTGACATTAACAAATAAAACCTAACATACTAACTTCCGTCAATATTTGAAAGAAAAGTTTATTGGTAAAGACTTATTGGCACGGTCCCTTAGATTAAAGACTTTATTCGGACCTAACCGAAGTGAAAGGACGTTCTTCAGTCACTGTAAGACATAATACATGAAGTTGGACCCGGATCAAAACAGCTTTAGCTCAATTAAGGTCAACCGCGCAATTTGAACTGGCTACAACGGAACTACAATTTAATAGCATACATGTTATCCAATCTGCATTAGAGATAGTAAAACTGGGGGTTGAGAGAGAGAGAAATGGGGTTAAACGTCCACTCGACACAAACTAGGTCATTTCGGGACTAACATATGGTTTAATTTTATTTTAATAATTCTTTAGCAGTGGGAGGAAACCGGAGTGCCCGGAGGAAACTCACGACGTTGAGAAGGCGCCCCTATCTCCATGCCACATACGCTAACACCAGGGAACCCTAACCCTCATCCGCAAGTCAGCGGTGACCGGTCAGCTAGAGGTCGAAGAACGGCACTCTAGACCACTAGGCCACCCACCCCCACTTTTTTCGGAAAGAACATGGGGTTCATTTTTTTCAGTAATTCGCGTGCGGTTAGGATTCTCCAGAAGTGGGGAGTGGGAAATCAGACAATCCACAGAAGACACAAGAGGTTGGACAGACGACTCTACTCCTTGTCACGCACAGGCGGGGAATCAAAACCACGACACTTGACACATTGGCAGATCTTAAGGTCTAAAGAGCACGGTTCAAACGATTCGCTGATACTCAATGGCAGGCCGTATGATACAGCGCGCGCACGCTAACCATTCGGCCACCCACCCCCGTGACAAGTAGAGAGAGAGAGAGAGGAGAGAGAGAGAGAGATGGGGTTTAACGTCCACTCAACACAAACTAGGTCATTTCGGGACTAACATATGGTTTATTTTTATTTCAATAATTCGCTTGCACGTAGGGGCCTTTAGCAGTGGGAGGAAACCGGAGTGCCCGGAGGAAACCCACGAGGTTGAGAAGGCGCCCCTATCTCCATGACACATACGCTCACGCCAGGGCTCGAAACCACAGCCGCAAGCCAGAGGTGAGCGGCCAGCTAGAGGTCGAAGCGCGGCCCTCTAGACCACTAGGCCATCCCAACCCCTCCGTGACAAGTAGAACTGTGGTTAGACATATGCAGTGATAGAAAACAAACCAAAGTAAAGTTGTATTTTTGTAACGCCACTTGGAACACTGATGTTGATTGGTCAATTAACTGGGGTGAAAGACCTAAAGAAAAATCACAAGTTTAGACAAACACTTTGTCACGTACACATCGGATGGGGTCCAATTTGGGAACCGTTTTTGAGAATTCGATATCCATACCGCCATCTCGGAATCATACAAAGACATCAAATAAAACACATATGTTTAATTACGCACGTGTTGAAAATTAGGGAGAAATTCATCTGTAAGAATAGATTAACACAAAAAACATTATCTTGTCGTTACATGCCCCTGTGGTAATTACTTTGGAAGTAATGCACGCTATTTCGTCATCAGAGATGGTTTCTGTTATCACCTTTGTAAGAAGAAAAAATTTTTGAAATGCGTCACGTTTTTTCTCTCTCTCTTTCTCTCTCTCTCTCTCTCTCGCTCTATCACTTTCTAAAAGCTAAAGAGTTTCTTAACCCTTTGAGCATTGAAGATAAGAAGGTGTCAGTAAAAGCGATCGTCATCTTTATTAGTTCTGACAGTAATAGGCCATTGTGAGTGTTTCGTGATGCTGGCTACCAATACGTGTCTTTCTCAATGAGTCCTCGGTGGCTAAACAACCAGAATAACGATGTATTGATTTTAAAGGGAATGATATGACACTATATCAAAATATCTTGATGCTAAATTAACCCCGTTAGGTTGGGACTAACATATGGTTAGGTTTTATGGTCAAATGCACAGAATGTTAGAGGGGGACACTGAATTCCAGCTTTCATAGGTTCTTTTACGTGCCACGTGGATATAGTGTATCCTCTTGTTACGGCTATACCTGGGACATTTGGAAACTAGCATAAATATTGTTCCTTCTTTGATAGGCATTTGGTAATATATATTTTGTTACGGAGAAACGAGGAATGTTAAATGTTCACAGTAATTTCAGGTATTTGTGTAGCATTTTTATAAGGACATGAAGAAGCGCAAAGTAACAAGTTTTTTATTGGATCGAAAATATTGTAATTAAATCGCGTCACTTCCTTTTCTAGAACGCATTAAACAAATTTCGTTTCCTTGTTATGTACATGTTGGTCCATTCGGAACTCATCTCAGTCGCTTTACCACGCATGTGTAGCGTCTTTAAATTATCATTAAAGACAACAGACGCCAATCTGGCCAATATTTCCCTTGTCGATATCAAAAGGTGTCAGCACATTCCTTGGTCAGGTCAGATGGGCCGAGACAACGTTGCAATCTTTATCCCCAGGCATGTGTTGGCACCTTTAAACTGACCTTTAAGAAAGCAGAAGGCAATCTAGCAGGTTTTGGCGCGTGTCGGTACCAGGAGGCGGTAGTCACACGTGTTAAGGTAAATTATTGTATTATTGATATCATGGATGGTATTTTTAGACCATTTATTATAGCAACATTGATCAAAACAGTCGTCACCCGTCTAATAAAATAATATACTGTCTCAAAATAGGTTCACATGTCACGCATCCAACTTGTCTTACCACACCCATGAAATATTCGCTCAGGTACCAGGGTCTCTGTTTGGACAAATCACTAACAGGCACGGTAACATGCATAGTGTGTAGAAATGTCGTCAGAGCTTTTAGTATTGGGCTTCTGCGTTAGAAAATCCTCTGAGCAAGTAGTAAAGCTTAATTATGGTTACTATTAATGAAAACTAGTGAGAAATATACGTGTTGTCAGTTATCCTTAAACCCGTCAGTACTTGTACCGTACGTCAGTATTTCTGTTAATGGACAGTAATAATCATACGGTGAGTATGTGAGTTAATTGGTTAGTATTTCTTACTTTTGTCAGTATGTAAAAAATACGTGAGTAATTAAATAAACGTGAGTTTATTTAAACATATCACTATTGAGGCACGTGCGGGAGAAATTGACGAAAGCGTGACTAATTAAGAAAACGTCACTATTTGAGCTAACGCTCACTGTCTGTGTATAACCGCCAGTTACCTTTGATGTGCGTTAGTAATTGGACACGGTGCCAGTAGAGCGTGAAATCGTTAACTATATACATTTCTGGTGAGTATTGTTACTATAGGTAATTTAACTTCCAGATAAATTGTCGCTACCTTCTGAATAAAATATTAATTATTTATTATTATTCTCGAATCAGAAAATGTTTTATTTTTTTTTAACAATAATGAATGGTAGTGAACACGGGTATTTTTCGGTTACCGCCGTAGTTTGCAGAATACTGTTTTAAAACATTAGCGGGTGTATTTTTCTCCGATTTCCATAACCGCCTTAGTTCGCAGAATACGGGGCAATGTGTAGTTTGTAGAATACGGGGTTTGCAGAATACGGGACAATGTGTAGTTTGCAGAATACGGGGCAATGTGTAATTTGCAGAATAAAGGGCAATGTGTATAGTGTTATTTCATTTACAATTTATATTTATTCTCGTTCATGCAGATTAGCACTTGTTTTGGGACGTGCGGCGCTTTACTATCTGTATGGTTTAAATTGGAATCACAACTAATGGTTAAAAAAGATCACCAACACAAATCTATTTTCACTAATTTTATTGAAACAGATAACATGATAGCTGATAACACAAATAATGAATTTCAAACATTCGCACAAGCTGAAATTCTTAGCACTGAAGAATCGTGTGCATACCGGGCTGGTATGAGGCATCGCACATCTTGGGTTGTCGCTTATCGTGAAATAGTTCCAAATATTACTACTTCACGTTAGTTTTATCTAGATCACTGCTGGTATTGTCTGGATACTTAATCATTATGAATAGAAGTATTGGAAAAGGCGGGAAAAGATACCACATGGTTTACGTGTGAGTAGCATGAAAGATGAAAGGGAGGATATCCCTTTGATGTCACAAGATTGACATTCCAGCTTCTAGATGCCAGTGAAAATTTAGAAATATTTTTGTGATTTCTTTTGTTATGCTAGGCTACTTTAAGAATTTAGACATAATATGTATCAACAAATAATAATTTATGATATAGATCATACTTTATTTATTAATAATGTTACAAACAAATAAGTTCCCATTAGATGGTTTAGGTTTTGGAAATGACGAAAGAATGTCACGTGATTGCTCTTCGCTTTGATGTTTCATTCATTGCCGCGTGAACCTTTCATATTATAATCTCGACTTTATTTAATGATACAGCAAAAAATTAACGTCCGCTTGACAAGATAGATGGAGTGTATTTGTGATTGCGTAGGAAGCGTGACACAATTTTATTTCTTCAAAAACGCGGCGTTTGTGCTTGATTACCGAAGTAAAATAGTACCATACGTTTCCTGACTAACAGTGACATTCATCTACAAGGATTATTATGCCATTCGAGACATTTCAATGTGTAATAGTATTATATCCACCACTATCGATAATTATATGTATCAGCCGATATTATATGTTGCTGTCAATATTTGATATCGGTAAAACTGATAGGTGTCATATCGGACCATCACTATTAATATATTTAGGACCTAGAAATTGACCTAAATGGGTCGCAACGCATATAATAATGTAAACTGGTTGTATATGAGCTAATTTACATTCAATTGTTTCCATTTTGACTCTAATGTCAAATCAGTTACGTTCAGTGAAATACGGCATGAATCTGAACCCAACCATGTCATATATTTGTTAATGTTTGTTTAATATTTAGCTCGGTGTAAGAATTTAGAACCAAAGAGAATAGTCCATACATTAGTAATATAGGTCCAACGCGACGAGAATATACATTCACTTGATACACTCACTCCGTTCATTTGACACCTCCCTCTTTGTTAGGATAAGCTGCTGATTTGGCGACGAACAGTATCGGACCAGCTCAATTTATCTCGACAGCCAGTGTCTGAATGCTGCCTGGATGCATTTCCGACAGTTTATTTCACAAAATATTTTGGTGAATATATTCATTCACATTGAGTCACTCACCCCGCCCGTTTGACACTTTCCTCTGGTCGGATAAACTAGTGATTTTGCGACATTTTCGAGAAAAAATAAGTTAAAGATATCGTTAGATTTTAACACTAAATCACGTAACAACCATGTCATATATTTGTTAATGTTTAATATTTCGCTCGGTGTTAGAATTTAGAACCTAGGAGAATAGTCCGTACAATAGTAATATAGGTTTTGTATATTAAATCTTTTATGGGATTAAATTCTGTTAATCTCACCAATTAATTAGCACCTTTGTGTTATAGTGCTCAAGAGATTAAGAATGTTGATTGGCTAGGTTTATCACCTCAATAGAGCGTGAAATCATTTTTATATAGTTAAAACTATATAAATTTCTGTTTAGTTTATTGATAAACTGTATCATTAAAAGACAATTTGTTACCGGTGTGACTATTGAACAAAAACTCAAACGACAATTTCGGATATGTAAGTGACAAATTTTAAGAAATAAAAATGCTCTATAAATTTGTTGGAAATCTTTAACAAAAGTTTTGCTATTGTGTTTTCAATTTCTTGAAATTTCCCGTGTTTAGAATTGCCTCAGTTTTGAATATGTAATATAGTGTATTTATAAATGTGTTTTTTTAGGGGATAATTTTCAATGTTCCTTTAGAAGTATTTCTATCAGCCTTTTGTTTTAATAAAGAATTAATCGCACAGGATATCTACATGAAAAATATCCCAAGATCGAACGTCGGACATGGTTTTACTATTTCAACGTTGCATGCAATGTATCAATTATATTTATCGTGTGCTAAATAAAACAATTTCTAAATTATTAATAGAATCTTCTGTGTTCATAATTTCGAATTACTTGAATGAAATTTATTATTTTTCTGTTACGTACGATCAGTTGTATTTTAACATTGTGTATCGTACCTTATTATATGCTATTATTATTATTTTCATCGTTTTTTATATTGTTTCATTGCTATATATATTGTTTAATAGCTATTATTTCTCAAAAGTAAATAGATAATCACACGATTCTTCGGTGTTCAGAATTTCAGCGTTCATATGTGTATGAAGTTCAATATTATCAGCTATCATAATTTATTTCAAAAAATTACCGAAAACAGATTTGTGTTGATGATCGTCTTAAACCATTAGTTCTGATTCCAAATTTACTAATCCTTACCGCGCCACCTACCCCAAAATATGTACCAACCCGCATGTAACGAGAATACATATAAATCGTAATATATATTGCGTCGTATTCTGAATGGGAACCCCGTTGTAAGAACGTGAACGGGTACAGATAATGTGACGAATCAAACCTCGCCACTGAGCATTTAAATTCATATTTATATATGAAGTGGACTCTGTCTCATCCGAACTCTGATCACTGTATTTAGAGATCGATCTATCTAACTATCTTTGGCGTTTTTTTGCAAACTACGGCGGTAAGCGAAATTGCCGACAAATAGTCCCTTTACTCATTGCCACCAATTATGGTTTAAAAAATCTCCTCCGATTCGAGAATATTAATAAATAATTTTAATTATTTATTAATATTCTCGAATCGGAGGAGATATTCAGGTTAGTAATAAAAATATTATGATCACTTACAGTAACAATACTCGCCAGTATTTTATATAGTTAATGATTTCACGCTCTACTGACGTCAGGTCCAATTACCGACGCACATCAAAGGTAACTGGCGGTTATACTCAGATAGTGAGCGTTAGCTCAAATAGTGACGTTTTCTTAATTAGTCACGCTTTCGTCAATTTCTCCCGCACGTGCCTCAATAGTGATATGTTTAGATAAACTCACGTTTATTTAATTACTCACGTATTTTTTACATACTGACAAAAGTAAGGAATACTAACCAATTAACTCGCATACTCACCGTATGATTATTACTGACCATTAACAGAAATACTGACGTACGGTACAAGTACTGACGGGTTTAAGGAAAACTGACAACACGTATATTTCTCACCAGTTTTCATTAATAGTAACCATAATTAAGCTTTACTACTTGCTCAGAGGATTTTCTAACGCAGAAGCCCAATACTAAAAGCTCTGGCCACATTTCTACACACTATGCACCTTGTAGTGAGGACTATCGACTACAATGTCACGGGTTGCTATGACATAAATTGACAAACATTTCGTAGACATATTGTGTCTCCATTTTCTTGCACCACTTGGGAACCAAGATAAAAAAAAAGAGAGAACCAATTTGGGTTTAACCCCTCGATACAAACTAGGTCATTTCAGGACTAGCATATGGTTCATTTTTAATTCATTAATTCACTTGCGCGTAAGGATCTTTAGCATATGGGGGAAACCGGGGCACATGGTTGTACAGGCGACCGCACTCCTTTTCACGAACAATCGGTGATTCGAAACCAATGACAGACCTTTTTGTGCAAAAAACCCTTGTTAAACATTTGGCGATCCAAACCCCACAACCAAGATAATCATGTGACAATATTCCAAAAGGTTTAAATATAATCGCCAATGTCATCCATATAACTCTGAATGACTTCAAGTGGAGGTTTGAAGATTGCCATCTTTTTCCTTTTAAAACCTGTCTGCACTCGACAGACTACTACACATTTTACATGAGAGATCCTTTACTTTACTTGAGAGATCCTTTACAGATTCGACTACTTTCTATCTTTTAAAAGTGGGCGAAAGAGGTGTCATTTAAAGTCATGGATGTGCAGAATAGTCTCATCCTGTCTTCATTTATATAGCAACGAGTGGGTGGGGTTTTTTTTATAAGAAGTGATGTACGTAGCACTTTGTATCATTTCTTGTCTGTTCTAACATGAAGTTAAATTCGGTTTAATACCCTGTTTATTAACCGCGGTAATAGTGATGAAAATATATCATGAGTGGTATTATGTATAACACGACCTCGCCGTTCTTTGTCAGGACTTCTATTCCATACTTCGAACAAGGGGAAACTGCGTCGGAATTCTATACGAAACTCCGCGGCAACACCAGGAGTGAATTATCAATGACATGAAATGGGGTTTAACGTCCTACTTTTCTGCTCCTAAACTGGGCTAATGAAGACGAGCATAAAATACAGTGTGCTATGAGTGAAACTTTGACTGGGAAGCGGCGCTAAAGGTCTACTCTTATATCGAATTCCAACTGCCAGGGGATCTTTAACATGCGCGCCAATGTGTACAACGGATTTTTGTCCCATCCGAACGACTACACAGCTGTCCTTGTCAGGTCCTCTGTCCTGCATCACTGACAAGGGGAAACCACGACGGAAAAACGGGATGAACCTCCGCGGCCAATGCAGAGATCGAACATCCGACCTCCAGTCTAGTGAGCCAGCGCCTTACCCCCCCCCCCCACCAGGAGTGAAGCCGCGATCCCCTGATTAGCAAGTCAGCTGTTATAGAATAGGTGTCATATAGAAATGAAATGTGTTGTTGTTCTTCACCACGAATGATTGTGGTATGAGGGGATGGACATGCAGTGGCGTCCCCGTTTACCTTTCATTGTTGGAAGCCACGGTGACTACATGGGTAAGACATTGTAAGAAGGAGTAAGGTCGACGGTCAAAAGTAGCTTTTTGTCTCCGACTCATCCGGGTTCCCTAATGTTTTCAAATAATTCGTCCTACTTACGACGAGTGAGACAACTCCTGGACCCAAGGTAAACCACATTAACGACGATTGATTGAGCCAGCATCTGAAATAACAGAGCACAGATATTAGCAACCAGACCAATGGACACCATTCATTAAACCACCTTAAAATATAAACATTATCCTCCTATACAATATCAACACTCCTAGCTCAATCCGTCGAAACATACCTTGAGCCATTAAAGGGCAGTGTCTCAGTTTCTGGACATAGTTATGGATCATAGTTCTAAAACCTAACCTACTCATTGCATAGAAAAACATAATTTGAATTGATCAGTCAAAAGGATGTGTCTGGCTATGGTGTTGAAAAACTCATGGCAATATCAGCTCTGATGAATTTCTTCCATTTCCAAAATGCCAGCTATCATATGCCCGACCCATGCCGACTTTATACAAAGACTGGAATGCAAGTTATAGGTTGTGCATTGTTTAATCGGGCGACGACTTCTCGGGCAATAAGTGGTATCGCGTACAAGAAAGTAGGAGAAGAATACAATGCTCCTGTCTGATTATTGGGACCAATCGTATGATGATTGTGTTTAAACACGACATCTTGTATGAATACTTTCTACGTATGTAATTCAAGAAGCTGTTTTATCACTTTCAGCAAGAAGAGATCATCACGTTTTCCTGTTACACTAATTCAAGACGGACAGAATTTAATCAGTTTGTAACTGACAGTGAACTACTAGTTCAGTCATGTAATGGAATACCAATTATCAGAATAGTAAAAGAGAGGGGTCGATGCCACTACACGCGCGAACTGAAGGGCATGTGTTTGACTCTATCCTCAGCCCCCCCCCCCATCCACCTCCACAATGGTTACTAGACTCATCAATAACATTGTTCTAAAACAAAGTAAAACCTGACAGAAACAAATTGAACTTTGGAAACATAATCATAGACTGGGTCTCTGTGCGATTATCTGGTTCCCTGTCTTGATAAAACTTTCAAGACAAACACCAAAGTCAATTTGTATATTTCGACACGGTTGTCATTTACGTTGGTATACACATTTCATCAGAAATTAAATTCAAACGAAAAAGAAACGGACGCACTAGGTGGTTATAATTATAATGACATAGTTGCCATGGAGTCAGTGTTTGTAACTTACTTTGAATTATCTTCTTCACTGGCGGCTCTGAATCCCAAATAAAACACAGTTGGGACAATTGGCAAAACTAATAAAAAAGAAGAAGTTGTTGTTTTACAATTTATTGAGTAGAGTAAGCTAACGAAACCGCCAGTTAATCCAAATAAATTGATATAATAAATTAACCATCCTGCATATTAACACCTAGTACAATTATACATTATACACAATTACTGAGTTTAATACTAAGCGATGTTTCGACGAGGATACCATCAAGACAAGAGTATCCTCGTCGAAACATCGCTTAGTATTAAACTCAGTAATTGTGTATAATTGTACCTTGTGTTAATATATTCAATTACTAAATGCCAATCAAAGAAGATTCTGCATATATTTACCAGTTTCAAAAAGACCAAAGATTGTTTTTTGAGAAACTTTAAACCCCAACTGTATCACCGTTCAATGTATATTGTATCATTATTCTAAATGCGAATACCATGAATTAGTATTCAAAACGATGACAAAAAAGGTACACATTATGAATACATTTTTCAAGAGACTATTAATCATTTTCAAGGCTAGATATATGGATATCCATGGGATTGAAATATCTTCAGTTAAAAGTAGATCAACATATGCACATATCTCGAATTTGGATTGAGACATCTTCCTGGTAAATGGTGTTAGGGAATTCCAAGGTGTTGTGCAGGTGGTTCGATATGAATGAATGTTATTAGTGGTAATGTACTGCATTATACTCATGTTTTTAGCAACGCACACACTCATGTTATTTGCAATACAAAATGCAGGGATTGAACACCCACCTCTAGGCTTCCCAATAACATGTTCAAGTTATGGTAATACCAATCTTTGATAAAAGCACAATTGAAATATATTGGGAAAATAAAAAATTGTACACATTGTAAGCCAGGGCAGGGATTGGGAAATGTCCATAGTTAGTAAATACATACCCCAGCCAATCAGGGTGCAGATCCACAGAAGTTTCTTCTCCTTAGTAAAGGCGATAACAATTAGGGTATGTAGATAGAATCCCTCACAAAACATCCAAAAATAATTACATATAGTCATAAACTGTGTTATTATATGTAACGCTATACACCACGTCTGAAAATAAATAATCACATTTAGTCATAAACTATGTTATTACATGTAATACTCGACACCACTTCTGAAAATAAACAATTACATTTAGTCACAAACTATTTCATTTTTGTATAATTACATTTAGTCACGTTTATTACATATTACATTATATACAATCGACCACGAAGAAATGAATGAATAAATGAGTAAAATATTGTTTAAAGTCCTACTGTTCAGAAGGCGGACATACGCGATCCAGTGGGCTATAACGGGACACACATACAGGAAGCTCTCTGAGCCAATATAGGTTAGCGAGACACCACCTTAAGCAATGAGCCACCACCGTTTCGACCACAAGCGAAACGAACTTCGCTTTAAATGAGAAAAATAGTCGACCTGGTTAAAAGTTAATACATGTAGTTGAATATTTTAGACTACCTACAGAATTTATCTAGAAGTATGTGGAATACTTACAGAATTGTTATCCATATTGTCTTTGTTCATTGGAATCAAAGTATAATATAAAATCCAAAACATGCCGGCCAGGATGAAGGATAAAAATAGATGCTGATGTATGGTCACCCGGGTACATTTTAATTGCCTGGAAAACGCAAAAAACAAAATCCAGCTAACCATTAAAATCGCATTAAGGGCATAAATTCATTTGGCTACTGGGGCTTGCTAACTAATAATATGTCAATATGACAAATATGTAATTACGAAATCTGACCGGAATACACAAATTGTACGCAATAAATTCAAAATCTCCATCAAGTACACAATTTGTACGTAATAAATATTAAATCTCAAGCACAATACAGGGACCATTCACGGTGTTCCGTGGTGTTTTCACAGGAGTAATAAATTGCCCATGGCTTTTCAAATGTATTTATAGGTTTTTTCAAAATACATTATAAGTCCTGGCCCTGGGTTCACACAGTAATCTCAGACTTAAGTTAAGAATTAACTCAAAATCGTTCGCCTTAATAAAATATAGTCGGTTATAAAACTTTGTTGTTTAATACGTCATATAGACGGATAGAGAGAGAGAGAGAGAGAGAGAGAGGGAGAGAGAGAGACAGAGAGAAAGAGAGAGAGAGGGACTTAACGTCAATTCATCAAAATCCTGGTTCATTTCGGGACAAACTCGTGGAGTAATTTAAATTAAAACATTTGCTTGCCTGTGGAAGCCTCTGACAGATTGAAGTCCCAAGAGGAAGCGAAAAGAGTCCATGGTAGTATAAGCGACATGACCATTTGGCCAGCCAACACTCGGACGTGAGCCAGTAACATCTGCCAACTGTTTACAAGTGCTTTGATTATTTGTTGATATTTATGGCATGACCAACCCGGATAAAAGAAACCTAACAATTCACATGATTTTAATTAGATAGTATAGTTGAACATTCCATAAAAGGAACTGACATTTCTTTATCGTTTACTGAGTTTATATCTAGACAGAAATTCTCTATACTTCGGGACATAGCCAATATCTGAATTCTGTTATCTTTGCACTACATTTTCGTATCTTGATAAAATATTTTGACGCATTGGGTGGTCGGTCAAACTGACTTAAATTGGGATGCTTTTGTTTTAAGAAAAAAGACTGAGCATTTGTTTTTATTAAGTTTGTTACATGCCGACTGATATGGTAATGTTAGATAACGTATTTCTTTCTATCAACATTTCAATACCTCCAGGAAATTTTGTTCATAGCCTTACACTCTAGTTTCACTAAAGGCCTAAATCGTCTAACTGCCGTCTGGGCCTTCACCCGCGTGATTATACTGAGGAATCACAGTGGATCAGTGATCACTGTCGCCGCGCACTAACTACTTTCTTAAGCCAGGCTGACACTTGCACGACTTTTGGCCACGATTTTGTCGTGTCCATCAGTGTCCACATTGATACGAACTGGCACGACGATTTCACGCATAGTTTGCGCATTGTTTACGCACTTCCCATATTGGCACGACGAGTGTCAACCTGGCTTTACTAACCAAGACGTAAAATTTCCTGTTAGTTCATTTCATTTTACGATGAATACTGATTCGATTATACATGACGTAAAGTGGAGGCTAATGGTTAACGCGTGTGTATTGCCTCCCACTGTCTTTCATTGTGTCCAATAGCGAAGTTTCGATTCACCACTTGCACTTGACAAGGTGTAGGGTCGCCTGTCCAACCTCTTGATTTTTTACGGATCCACGTGGGGTTAACCTTGCTATAGATATATACGCGCAATCGAATTGTTGAAATGAATTAAACCATAATTATGCTAATCAAGAACTCTCTCTCTCTCACTCTCTCTCTCTCTCTCTCTCTCTCTCTCTCTCTCTCTCTCCCGGACATATGCCTTTAATACCTGGATATACAGGTTGCAAATCCAGTCGAAAAAATAAATCATATAAGAAATGGCGAATAACTATGACAGTGTGTAATTGTTACAAAGGTCAATGGCTATCAAATACGACTAATTACACTGTACACGAGTTTCATTGATGACTTGATTATTGATCTAATGGGGCCAACAGGGTCATAATGTACACGAACATCACATCACTACTGTTCGCTTGCTACATCAATGAAATGAAATGTAGGCTTAAAGTCCAACTGTTCTGCTCCAACTGGGCTACTGAACACTGGCATATGCCATACAGTGTGCTATGAGGGAAATTTTACCCAGACAGCGGCACTGTGACCTACTGTTATATCGAATTCCAACCATTGCAAGTTTGAAATATCACCATTGTAAGTTTCAAATATTACCATTGCAATATAACCATTGCAAGCTTTAAATGTTACCATTGAAAATTTGAAATATTACCATAACCAGTTTCAAATATTACCATTGCAAGTTTCAAATATAACCATTGTAAGTTCCGAATATTACCATTGAAAGTTTCTAATATTACCATTACCAGTTTCAAACAACCATCGGAAGTTTTAAATATTACCATTGAAATTTTCAAATATAATTATATCATGGTAAGTTTTAAATATAACCATAACAAACTTCAAATACAACCATGGCAAGTTTCAAATATAACCATCTTAAGTTTTATATGTTGCCATTGTATGTTTTGAATACAGTATTACCATTCTAAGTATTGAATATTACCATTGCCTGTTCTAAATATTGTATGAATATAGATAAAACAGTTTTTCACAATTTCGTTTTGAGAGTAAGATTTATCATTGAAGTGTCGTCTTAAAAGAAATAAAATCAACAGGAAAAATTGCTGGCTTTGGGATAATTATGTTTTTGGAAATAACTGGTCTTGCGCTCAATGACATTTCTTAACCTACAATGGCTGTTTGTCGAGTAACCTCCAAGTAATCTGTTTAGAAGTAATGAAGTCTTATTAGCGGCTTGATGTTATCTTTAAGTCGTTAATCATGTACTTAGTTTAGAACCAGTCACCTAAATTGATGTTAAGATTGTCATTACGGTTTGAGGTTATGGCTTTTGTTTTGATCCGTAAAATAGTCTCTCGTAATTTATATGTTTCTCTTTGATATGGGTTAAGAATCAAAACGTCAATCATTTATGTCCTTCCTTGTCGTTAATTCTAAGCTGGATTTGATTGAAGAGATCAGATGATCTAGTCCTTAACCCTTTGTACGTGACCGTGTTGTTGCTGTGTCTACTGCTAAGCTCGCAACTCTTTGTAATGCTCAGTTATCCCTTAACCCTTTGAGCACGAGCAACTGTGACTAAGTAGTTGCCATGTCTACGCTAGCTGCTCTCGATGTAGCTCGGGGAATATAACCTTTAACCCTTTGAATACAAACGACCGATCCTTTGTAGTGTCCACTCACTGCCAAGCTAGCTACTCTTGCTATAGCTCAGATATTTCTTAACCCTTAGAACACGCACGACCGTGACGCGTAGTCGGAAAAGTCCGACCGGTCAAATCCAAAAGGCCTTTCTCAAACCATATTTATCGAAAAATTGTGGCCAACCCGTTGGCAGGAATAAAAAATAATCATACGATTTGGCATGCGTAATTCCATGTATTTTCATGAGTGGATTTAGTTCATATTCTTTTGATTTCACAAAGAAAGATAATAATTTAGAGAAATAATTATCTCGCAGATAAATCAATTACCGGGTGAATCAAAGGTTAAGCAATTATTATTTTATTTAGTCAATTAAGTAAATAATTGCAGACTTATAGTTTCTTAATTTTTTATCCTCGTGAGATGTCATTATGGTTTTATGCTCATCCGCAATATTCCTCCAAAGCTTTGTGGCAAAAGGGTACTTAGGATGTGGTGGTTTCAAACGAGGGGTTCAACTAGAGAGCATCATAGCTTTGTGAGTGGTCATATAGACAGCCGTATATTTAAACTGAGGGAATCAGCTGGAATACACCAGAGCTTTCTGGTAACTTCGTATTTGAATCAAAGCTGTGTGCCCTAACCCTAACCCTAACCCATGTGCTCACAACCAGCATGATTTGTTTTAAACATAATATGATGATGATAACCACGACCTTACCTGAAACAAGCAAAGATGATCATACTGATGATAAGTAGAATTATTGAAAGGGCGTAACCGGATATGTATACCATCATTACACTATGTTCAGCCTGAATTCAAAAATAAAATAAAAAAATCAACAATTAATGTCATCATCATTCTAAGTCTAAAATTAAAATTTTTGAAAAAAAAAAATGTCGATACATCACCCTTTATTCCCCTTAATGCTGAATTCATACAACAAAATATTCTGTAAAGTGATTTCTAATCTCTAATATCGAGACCAAGATGTTGTATAACCCTTTTTAAGTTTACGTAGTCTGCAGGGGATGTAGAATCTTATGAACTATATCACAGTCATCATATATTTGTAAATACTAAACGGAATGGAATTATTTCCGACACATATTCATTTAAGACATTCAACATTTCCAAGTTTGAAGATTTTAACGTTAGAACGGTTTTAAACAATTTTCCCCTAGGGCAGAAATCATTCTGACTGATATTCCAGATTTTGAGGCATGGTTCCCCCTTGTCAGTGATGCAGGACGGAGGGCCCGACAAGGACATCTGTCTAATCATTCATATTGGACGAAAACAGAGGTCTTATGCACGTAAAAGACCCATTGACAGTTGGACTTCGATATAAGAATAGGCCATAGTGCGTTGTCCAAGCAAAATTTCCACCATAGCACACTATATGGCGTATGCTCTCCATAAGTCCAGTTCGGAGCCAAACATTCTTTTTAGAGAAGCAGTTTATAATGGAATCAAGATTTTAACGTTAGAACGGTTTTAAACAATTTTCCCCTAGGGCAGAAATCATTCTGACTGATATTCCAGATTTTGAGGCATGGTTCCCCCTTGTCAGTGATGCAGGACGGAGGGCCCGACAAGGACATCTGTCTAATCATTCATATTGGACGAAAACAGAGGTCTTATGCACGTAAAAGACCCATTGACAGTTGGACTTCGATATAAGAATAGGCCATAGTGCGTTGTCCAAGCAAAATTTCCACCATAGCACACTATATGGCGTATGCTCTCCATAAGTCCAGTTCGGAGCCAAACATTCTTTTTAGAGAAGCAGTTTACAATGGAATCAAAATGGCTTTAATTTTAGCTATGATAAATATATTGAGCTTCACTCGAATTACAGTAAATGTTAAATGATAGAAAAGAGACTTAAATAGGACAAATTTAATAAAGACACCGAATAATACCCGAGGCAGCAATCAAATGTCAAAGCAATGGTATAAATAGAGTTATATTTTTAACTAAATTACCATAAAGTAACTTTTTTCAAGGAAAGCAATTTAGCGAACACAATTTATATGTGAAACACACATACGGTGTCAAGTAAAAAAATATTAAATTTGGTTTAAAAGTGTCAAGTTAAAATATTAAATTATGTTAAAGTCCCCATACGTACAGAGGGAGAGAGAGAGCGAGAGCGAGAGAGAGAGAGAGAGAGAAATGCACTCGATACAAACTAGGACATTTCGGGACTAACACATGGTTCAATTTTATTTCAATAATTTGCTTGCGCGTAGGGGTCTTTCACAGTGGCAGGAAACCTGAGGACCCTCAGAAAACCCACGAGGTTGGACAAGCGACCGTACTGCTTGTCACGTGCAACCGCTATACGAACAGATAGTAGAATTTAAGATCATAATGACTAATTGGTGTACGTATGTGTTTCTGGTGTATTCTAATTATGGTTGTTCGTAGCAACAATGTTTGATAATTATTTCTTCAAATATACAAAATTGTAGAGATTCAATATTAGATGTTATGTTGAACACCAGCTCATATTAAAAAATTTTGCTTCAGTTGTTTCCAACATTTTGTTGGTTGTACCCCATTTCGACTAAACCAGCTTCTTATCGCAAACCCTTGAAAAACAAAGTCACATTTTACTATGAAACACTACTATCATTTAAATGCTTTTGTTTTACATATTTGAGAACTTATTTTTTCACCTTTATTAAAGTTGTTCCTCCTGTTACCCCGGTTTCCTCCCACTGCTAAAGACCCCTACGCGCAAGCAAATTATTGAAATAAAATTAAACCATGTGTTTGTCCCGAAATGAACTTGTTTGTGTCGAGTGGACTTTAAACCCCATTTCTCTCTCTTTCTCTCTTTATTAAAGTTGAAGAAGGTGACTTTCGGTGTGGCAAGGACTGTAAAGATCAGAGTTGTATATGCTTGTTATGAAAACATAGCAATTTTTAAAACGTTTCAGAGCAGTCTGTCGCGACCCGAAGAAGTGCTGCGCGAGTCAGACGTTGGGAACCCATGTCTTACATGGATTAAAGGTTCGTGGAAGCACTGTTTAATAATTATTAATACAATTATACCAGAGTGGGTATAATGCTAAAGGCTGACTAGACTCTTGATAAAAGTTCAAAGGACATTAGGTACATGTTTTGATGCCATCCATGTATGTAACACGTAGGCGATGTTTCAAACATCCAAGTTTAGTCGAGGTTATAACTTTACTTAGTGATCCATGTGGTGCATCAGACATTCTATGCTGAATCCCCTTTACAACAATCGAAAGAATACCCCAAATAAACCCTCTGCTCAAAATCGTTGTAGTAATATTCAATCGGTACCAATGGTACGCGCCATTAGAAAAGTAGTTCCGCGTGTTGACGAATAAGTAAGCATGCCCTCTCTCCACCATCTTGTCAACTTACCTCAGTATTAATACACTGTTTATAATTCGTCCATGGTCGTCCAGAACGGGGATGTCGTAACCAACTTCCATCTTCCATGCACTGTTTCTCGGCAAATCCTGGAATTTACCATAAAACATACTATATTCGCTGCATTTTAATAATAATGCTAATGATTCTTGCATACTTTTTTTTATTCAGGTTTTGTTAGTGCATATACTTGTTAAGAACTTTTTAGTGCATAGATCTTCGAACATAGCTGCATTTTTATGAACATACCATTCGGATTAAATATTATAAGGCAATAACATATTCAAACGGTTGGTCTTAATACTGCATCTATTATCTGTTCACGGGATAAAGCAAATTTTACAGTTTAGTTTTTTTACATTTAATCATAGTTTTTTTTTAAAATAATTGTTAAATTGGTATACAGACCTCAACTTCGATTATTTTATATTTGTTTTGTTCTGATGTCGAACTAATAAATTGAATTGGAAATAAATGGTGACCATTAAAGCAAACTAACCGTCCGGATTCATTCCAGTATCAAATGATATAGGACAGGGCTGATAAACAGTGCTACCAGCAGGGGCGTAATCCCAACACAGCCAATGGTCAAAGGTAGCATTACAATACACTCCCCCTGAAAATAAAAAACGGAGAAAAGTTGGACACATTCCACTTTGTATACAGCCCTGGTGTAACGAACAGTCTATTGTGTTTTCATTCGGAGCTACGGTGCCTCAGTGAGTAAGAAGTTGGCTCACCAACCTGCAGCTGCATTGTGGGATCCTTGCAGTATCTGAGAAAATGTAGAGATATTTAGGCGTGGTTCCCACCTGCCACTGGTGCAGAGGGCCTTGCACGTCAGTGACATGCACATAACAGATTCCCTTATATTTGGATTCCTGGATTCCGTGGAAGAGTAGGCCGTAGCACCAATGTCCGGGCAAACAACCCCCCCCCCACCCCATAGCGTACTGCATGTCGCATGTCCGTCTGCATTAGTCCAGTATAACCAGATCAGAAGGTTGTTAAGAACCTTTTCGTTTGTATCTTTATTCTGAAATAACAAAATAATACCAACATATCTACTAGACTGCATACGAATAGACAGACAAACGTTTCCTGGTGGTGCTAGCTGGGGAGTTGTTCATACTAAATGGAATTATGAACAGATGGGGAGTTGTACATATACTAAATGGAATTATGAGATCTTCGTTTGAAAGATTTAACAGCTTCAACATCAATGAATTTTAACAGGCTATGATTGGTAGGAATATATATACATTGTATATTATATATATATTATTGCATACAATGATGCACTCAGTCACGGGTGCTTTATAAGATAAGTAGACCTTTTTAAGAACAAGCATGCATATTCCATGAACACAAGTGTCAAAACAATTCCAGTTAATTCAAATTACATAGTTGGTTGTTTTATTTAATAACGGAAGTGTGTATATTGAATAATAAATAACGTGGTGTGATCTGTTTAGTGGGGTATCATGTGTTATCTGGTTAACAGTGCGTTAACTTTGGGTCTATTACTGAATCAATCGTCGTGATATCTTTCCAAAGGTTTAAAAGGGGAATGGCTATCTACGTAACCATGTCGTTTTCTATTTGTTTGAAACTTAATTGCAGCTTGAAAAGAGCTGCATGAAGAATGAGTTTTACGAAAAAGATAGTACAATTATGATTAATGTATTTGTCCAAGGGCGCGCGCGAGAGGGAGAGCGAGGGGGTGGGGAGAGAGCGATAGGGAGAGGAGGGAGGGTAGGGGTGGATAGAGAATTGGATTTAACATCCACTAGCCACAAACTAAGTCATTTCGCTTTAATTTTAGTCCAACAATTCGCTGGAGATTGCAAGGAAACCAGGAGGACCCGGAAAAACCCACGAGGTTGGAGAGGCAACCCTACTATATAAATTACTTTCAGGCCCGGGGTTCTTACATTCGTTTATATTATATGAATTTCGTGGAAATGGGGGTTAGCGTCCCATATATTTTTCTGTACACACTGGATAATGTCATACGGCATGCAGTCCGCTATTAGGGAACTTGCGACGCTTAATTCGAAGAATGCGATTATTGATTCCAATGAAGGCCGTTCGCCCTGCACCACTGACAAGAGGAATCACACCGGAAAACTATGTTATATGTTGTCCGCCGTCATTATGCCAGTTGATAAAAAGTGGAGTCTAATGTTTTATATTTTATGATTTATTTAAATATCTATCCAAATCGCAGACATATTAATCAGAATTGTCAACCCTGAAGAGCAAAAAGCATAGTTCAAGATTTATAGTTTAAATCGGGCAGTAATTATTTGCGACTTATGGGAAGGTCCCAACGTCACGTGATAATGGTTAAATAGAGAGTTAAAGCCTGTTGATGGTCGGTTTATTCCCGTGTTGACTACAGTATTATAAAAGTTGTATCATTATAATTAAAATCTGAGCAGCTGTGGGTTCAATTCGGTTCAGTAGTAACGAGGATATGATGAACTGAAAATTTCACTACAGATGGCTTCCTCTATAGAGATGGGGGTTTGATGGCCGAATGATTAGCGCGTGTGCGTTGTGTCATAAGGTATGCCATTGGGTCAGCTCGCGTGGTTCTACGTGACAAGAAGTAGTATGCCTGTTCAACCTAGTCTGTTTCTCCGAGTGCTGCGGTTTCCTCCCACTGCTAAAGAAATAAAATGAAATGGAGTTTATCGTTCTAGTGTTCTGCGCCGAACTGGTCTAATGAAGACGGACATACGCCATACAGTATGCTATGAGGAAAATTTTGCTCGGACCACTGCTAAATACTCCTACGCTCAAGCGAATTATTGAAATTAAATTTAACCATGTGTTAATCCCAAAATGACCTGGTTTGTGTCGAGTGGATGTTAAACTCAACCTCTCTCTCTCTCGCTCTCGGGTACAGTTTTAACGTAGATACGCGGAAAAGAATTCCTTATATTTTCAGAAAAATGGAAATCAAAAATATCGACAGTAAAACAACCATAAAACTACAGAATTATATTTTTTTTTTAAATACAAATCATGATATTTACGTTATAAAATTGTGAATCCAAGCCAATTGATTAAAATGTATAAAAATATTTCTAAATGCGGATTAATGTTATTACACTTAGATTAATATTTCGTTTCGCCTTTTTCTTCCTTTCTCGATTTTGCCCTATGTTTTAGAACACCACAAAATATAAAACGAAAAAAGAAATTGGTAACATCTGATTTTAATCAGGTAGAAAATCGATATTCGAGGTGGGTTTTTATTTTAGCAAAAGAGAATATTTAATTAATATAATCGTTTTCTTTAATTGCCCACCTTTTCATTGTATGACCTTTTATTTTATCGTGAAAAATAAATCATTTCTCAATAAAAATTTGATTTATGATAACTGTAAAATGCCTCGAGTTATTTTCTTAGTTAAGTGTTTTACTAATTGCTGGCGTTTTAATAAAACATCCAAAGATTCTTAACATTTTTTTAAAACCCATTTATCACTTTTCAGGAGTAAGGTCGACCAGCCAGTATCAAAAGTAAGGTGTGATCTGGTTGCGAGGCTCACGAGTAAGGCGTAGCCTGGCTGTGAGGCTCACGATTAAGGTGAGGTCTAGCTGCGAGACTATCGAGTGAGACTCGCAAGGTGTCATCTGGTTGCGAGGCTCACGAGTATGGTGTAAGCCTAGTATCAGTATCAGGAATAAAATGTGTGGTCTGGTTGCAAGACTCACGAGTTAGGTTTAAAGTTAGCTGCGAGGCGCTGCGGGGCTGACAAATAAGGTGTGGCCTGGCTGCGAGACTCGCGAGTAACGCGTAGCCTAGTTGGGCAGTTCACGGGTAAGATGTAGCACAGCTGACAGGCTCACGAACAAGATATGACCAAAATATTAGTGCATGTTGTCGCGCACTTGAAAAATACAGACGAAGAGTAACCGGAAACGCTGCTTTCTTTCATACCATTGCACCCTTGGTCAAATGTTAGTCTCGAATTGCGTGGAGTGGTGTGTGGATCAGAAGTCGAACTCCATTTTAATTTTTAGCTTTCAAAAGAAAAACTGAGTGAATAGTAAGTGAATTTCCTTCAAGCTATGGTCGATTACACATCAAGATGGGGCGTTATACAAATTTAAATCTAAACCACCGACACACCATTCGTTGAAATCTTGTTCTGACGTTAAAAGCCATCAAGCTAAATGACATGAATGTAGCTTTCCCAAATTACACAATTTTATATATTTGACAATCGCTTCAAATCCAACTGTGCCAACATCGATACCCATTTTACTTAAAATCGTCTTACTTCATTTCTTTCATTCCCTTTATTAAGCATGCAAATGCATCGACATGTCAATTCACGACTTAATTTAGAAAAAATGGCACCCATTAGCAGGTTTGTTTAGAAATTATCGCATTCTCCATTGTGTTTTAATGCGTTTGTCATCATCAATATCGGAGGTGACATCACACTGTTGACAAAGCTCTTTAACGTTAAAATGGGCAATAAACTTAAGGCTCTGATTGCAGTGATGTTAACATGATAGTCGTCAATCACTTTTATTTGTTTGTTTTGTTTTGTTTTTTTGGGGGTTGTTTTTGTGTTTGCACATTTTCTATGTACTATAGCCATGCCAGTGTTTTAACATCGTGTGATATTACTTAATCGTGGAAGTTAATTTCACAGTAAGTTCTGTTGAAGGCGAAAAGGTTGTAGTACAGAGAGTTGGATGTAGCTGTAAATGTAAGCTAGTGACATTCCAATCTGTGAATGAATAAAAATATACCACCCTTTACATCCATTAATATATTTATATCATCTTAGAGTCAGTAATATAGATCGACATATCCTTGTAGTGAGTCATATAATCACTTCATTATAGATAGTAATATATCCAATCATTTCATTGTACATTCAGTCATATAGTCACTTCATTGTAGATAACACTACAGCCAGTCACTTAGTCATTTCATTGTAGCTAAGACTCCGTCATATACCCATGCAGTCTGTCATTTCATCTTACGGTCCTGCAGTCATTTTCCTCCCCAATAAAGACAGGTTTCCACTAAAATCTTATGCCAAAATTTGAGAAATCTAGAATTATTTCAAAACATCAAACAAACCCTTGTCTTCCTTTAACACACGAACAGAAAATAATTCAATATTTCATAATTGAATCAACTTTGGACAAAGAAGCAATATTTCACATTTTCATAATTGAGTTAAGTATTTCAAGTTATAGATATGATGAAATGGACGTATTCGGTATTCTAACGTAGTTCAGTTTTTAATCAAACTTGAAGGCAAGTTAACATTTAAATAGAACGATACTTCAGTGTAATATTTACAAATTGATATGACAGGAATTTGATATTTGGTATGCTCCTTGGAATTTTAATTTTGGGATATATAAAACTTTTATATACTATATTTGTTATCATTTGCTTGATAACGATGTGACGATACTCAATAAATGGTCATTTTAATTAAAATTGTGATTGTGTTCCATGTGTTATGGTGTTTATATATGTAATAACACTATACTACAACAATATTTAATATTAATTCAATTAATAACATTATTATCGTACTACTCGATCTCAGTATCATCTTGAGATAGATGCTCAAGAAATTAAAACAAGTTTAGTGAGAAGCCGTGGTGGCTCAAAGTGTAAGACGTATTGTTTGTTCAGTACAGTTCTCTCATAATATGTGCTGTTAAGGTAAAACTGTATAGTTTATCCTGATTGCTAGTTATCCTGTATTGTTTTTCTTTTATCTGTCTTTGATTGGCCAGTCTCCTGTACTGGTTGTTCCACCAGAGTATGAAGGACAACTATCCTGTTCTGTTTGTTCGATCTGTGTTTGTTTGGGTACTTCTCCTGCATTGTTTGTTGAGTAGTTCTCCTTTACTGTTTGTGCTATCTGGGTTCGACTGAGCAGTTCACTTGTACTATTTGGTCTGCCAGAGTTTATTCTATCTGTGTTTGACTAGGCAGTTCTCTGGTATTGATTGTTCGTTTTGTGTTTGAGCAGTTCATTTGTAATGTCTGTTCTACCAGGGTTGAACTGCACAATTCTCCCGTACTATATCCTGTAATATTTGATGGGGGGGGGGGTGTCTAGTGGACTAGAGTGCCGCGCTTCGACTTCTAGCTGGCCGGTCAACTCTGGCTTGCGGCTGTGGTTTCGAGCTCTGCTCTGAGCGTACGTGGCATGGAGATAGGGGCGCCTTCTCAACCTCGTGGGTTTCCCCCGAGCACTCCGGTTTCCTCCCACTGCTAAAGACTCCTTCGCGCAAGCGAATTATTGAAATAAAATCAAAATATATGTTAGTCTCGAAATGACCCCTTCGCGCAAGCGAATTATTGAAATAAAATTAAAACATATGTTAGTCCCGAAATGACCTAGTTTGTGTTGAGTGGACGTTAAAACCCCATTTCTCTCTCTCTGTGTAATATTTGATGCTTACCATTGGCTCCCTGTGAAAGGTACATTTTTGCTAGCAACTACCAACAACGCCATTTTTGGTGTGTGTGTGTGTGTTGCGGGGAGAGGAGGTTAAGTCAATTAATTTTACTTTAATAGAATTTTCTAATTTGAGCAAATATTAATAATATATTACATTGTACATCAATAACAATATTTCCGAATGGCTTTGATTTGTTTATGTGTTTGTCTCGGAGGTAGATTGGTCACAATGGCGTGATATGAAGTGATTAGACGAGGGAATTCTTTCATACATCATTCGGACGTTCTTTATCATCACAATAATTTGTCTTTCTGTCTTTGTTATATCTAGGCTGATTCAATAATGCGTGTTAACATAGCCCCCGTCGGACATAAGTTATAATCATAAAACACACTGGGAACCTACATCTAATCTCGGCTGCATGACGAATTCCGCCATATTGGAACTACTTTAAAGGTCCCGGATGAAACATGGCTGCACCCACGGTGTCTTGTTTGTTTGTAATAGCGTCAAGTTTTCCTGTTAAAGTAAATCGGTAGCCGCATCGCAAATGTATGGGCGTAGGTACATATCACTTACTGCCATACAGCCGAGACTAGATGTAGGTTACGGAACGTTCCGGAATCTGTCGAGATTTGCCGAGTGCATAAAACAATGACTCTTCTACATTGATAGGGTTGATAACAACAAATATACATCATTCGGTGCGCTTTGAATGGAAGCGGGGTTACCAGGTGGAATGGTAAGCCATCGTACGCGCTGTTTGATAAAGTCTACCATTGAGTTAACTGTCGTGGTTTCGATTACCTGGTTGTAGGTGACAAGGAGCAGGGTCGCCTTTCCAACCTCACAGGTTTTCTCCGGTCCTTCGGTTTCTAACTACTGCTATAGACCCCTATGCGCAAGCGAAATATTGAAATGAAATTAAACCACGTGTTAGTCCCGCGATGACCTAGTCTGTGCCGCGTGGTCGTTTTGAAGAGGTTTTGGCTTGAGGGTAGAGAGTAATGAAATGTGCATATTTCAGTGTCCAACTTTAACTTTCAGTGGATCTGTAAGGTACTTTCAATGGAATATTAGTTTTTCGTCATCTGAACGATTAGCCCTTTTCCACTACCAGCACCTTCGCCTTGCACCACCGAGAAGGGAATGCTAGACTGCCAATGCATCATTTTTAGCGTTATCCTAATATCGGTTCAGGAAAGTTTTACACTTTTTCAGCATGGACTTTACACTTTATCGAGGCCAAAAGTAAGATGTAAAGATTGAGGCAGTGTAAGGACAAGTAGTTTCGGACGGTTCAGTCCACCTGGGCAATAACATACTTCACCCTTCCCTAATCTGATGCAAGGAACCGGAGTTGTTAATATTTATAGAAACTAAACAGATAAAATATTGATTAAAACATGAGATTATTTCACAGCACCAATTGTCTTGAAATCATCAACAATTAGATTCTCATTAGCTTAGAGGTGCTGTGTGTAAGATTTCTGGTCAAATCAATTTCTTATTGCTCACTTGAGAACGACAAGATGACCTTGTTGAAACGTAGTGTGAAATAAACTCAGTGATTGTTTTCCATATAAATTTGTGTTATTTATCATGGAATTGTGGTATATCTTTATTGGAATAACTATAAAGCGAACATTAGGTGAGTTTGATGTTGCGACTGCCAAATACCACTGGTGATACGATACTTAACAAGTCTCAATTGTCCAATTTAACGTATGAAACTACAACCGCGTTTGGATCCACGGCCATCTGATCATCTAGAGAATGACTTATGAACCCGTCATGTGAAGAAATAAATACCGGTAATTGGTAATGTTTAACGTCAAATGCAAGATCCTGCAAGAAACAAATTTAGCTCTTACATAATACATCTTAAACAAACCCCTGTAGTTTTATCAGCATGTACTTGATCTAAACATCCTCGTTAAATTGATCACCACAGGAATGTGTGTCCGGTTTGTGCTCTTACTTCGCGTAAATTATACAATAATTCAATTATCATTGTCACCATGTTGTCCTCACATTAAAACATGTATTCAATGGCAAAACCAGAGACAATTTAAATAGCCATTATCTTTATTTTACGAGAAAATTATTCAAACAGCTTACACTATTTTCCCCGAGATATGGTGTTTTTTTATAATATTATTGTAATATGAATTAGAAATACAGAGCCCGGGGGAAGAACGATCTGAGTCACAAACATTGACACCCGATGGGCGAGAACGATTGACGCTACCAGAACAGCGAGTGGGTTTAAAGATGCTAAGTCGCTAATATTTGGGATCTAGAAAAGGACACAAATGGATCGCAACGCATATAATAACGTAATATAAATGTATATAAACTGATTTACATTCCATTGCGTTTCCGTTGTAACTCTAATGTCAAATCAGTTATGTTCGGCTAAATACTACGCCAGAAGCCTCAATCGAATGGCAACCTTTCGCGCCTGCTTATTCTAGTCTACACAGATAGTATTTATTGAACACACTCTCCACATAAGAATATGAAGTCACCGACATAACTTCTGGAATATGGCATGCCCCGTTTGTCGAGTCCCTAGGTACAAATGGAACTGAAACGCATCATACACGATTCGTGTAAAATGTTTATATTGTTTTAAATATTGGATATCAGAAGCCTACCTTTTCATGATAAGATAACAATATCAGTGTGTATTTAAATTGACAAATAATTCGTGGTATCAATGTCGAAGACTTTGAGTGATATTGAGTTAGAGACTAAGTTTCTTTAATTACGACTTTCAAATGCTGTTTTTTGTAATACGAACAATAATCACCAGTACAACTGTCTTCAACTCGTCACTCAAATTAACGTCAAAGATAAAAATCGTTCCCGACCTGATTTTAGCAGGGCCCTGGTTCGATGTGACGTCGATCCATCTCTTATGATTATTGGTAATTATGTTGAATTAAATATTGATAAGAAATACATTGTGTAAGTGTTAAATCTGCCCACTGCATGCTATTTGTCTGGATTTAAAGGGCCGAGGATAATCGAAAATATTAATTTGTTTGTTATCCTAGCACTGCTACCTGAATAAAGTAAACTGATTGCAAAATTCAATATAGTAATCAATTTTTATACTGTTATTACACGAACGGTCCGCTTGTCATCTAAATTATGCATCTTTCCACCAAATATTACTCTGCCTATGCGAACTATTTATTAATCGAGCAATCGGAGCACTGGATTCGGACGTAACGGGTTAGATTCTGATTAAGGGACATCGCGGGGTAATTCTGGCTGCCGGTTGGCATTTTTGCCAGGGTTTCTCGTGTGGTGACGAAGAGGGTGATAAATAAAGCATTGGCTAGACGTCCACGTTGACGTTGCCGAGGCAACATTCTCCTCATTAGCACTACGCACGATTATCACCAAATAAATAATCGCATGTTAGTCTCAGAATGGCGTATTGTTCTGTTGACCTGGAGTTAAACGCCATTGTTTACCGCGCAATATATTACTATAGCTGAGTACCAGACGAATCTGAACATTACAAAACAATGGAAACAATGGACAGAGAATCATATAACCCCTCATCATAGTAAATAATCAGGCAGTGATGCTGTAAGATTTGGATGCCGGTCAGGAAGACATTTTCTTCAGTGACCCTAACAAATTTGTTAACAGGAAAATGTCAAACGACTAGTTCCGTTTTCATTTTTGGAAACAGTTCTCACCCATGGTTACAAATCTACAAAACAATTATCTGAATCTGCTTCAAAACGGCGCAGATGGTCGCGGGGTCTGGCAGGTGTCTGGTCCGCAGTAAATGATACCTACATGTATCTTGCAAAAATCTGTTGCCATTTCCGAACTCCTTGGCGATAATGTTCTCAACCCTCTCATTGGAGATGCTAACAGCACTGGCAATATGTCGTGTAGTCATGTCAGGCATCCAGGTAATGGTTTTTAAAGACACATCCATAGTATCGAAAAGAAAAGTGAAAGAAGCATCATCCACTAAATTTGAGACCGTGTCGGCATGTATTTGTGTTGGTGCTTATATGCACTAGTAGACTAGACCGTTATGACTAATCATTTTGTAAGAATACAAATAATGCCCGGATTGCGTTCATGCGGTAAACAAAGTCAAATAGTCCATCAAATAAAAGACACTATTGATAATGTACGAACAAAGATTTGCGTACATGATTTTTGATCTAGGTCACTTCTCGTCTCCAACCCCTAAGATAATACTGACTGGAATTTTGTCGTCGCTTTGAGAGTAAGATTGCTACAGAGCAAGGTTAGACACTATCGCATTAAGAACTATTGAGCCTATAACTTCTCAAGTCTTCTTATTTCTGCCCTACGATAGATTCACCTTCCAATGGCAAGGACTTCGGACAGATTTCTCAGCAAACAAAGTCCTGCGATGTCATCATCGGTGGAAGCAGACGTTAGTCCCAACTATGGAGAAATATCGCATTGTGACATGAAGTCTTAATGAGACCATCTCTATTCATCAAACAGTGTATCTAAATATTCAAAATTAATATTAACGGTCGCTTGGTGAGACTGAAAGACAAATGATTACATTAATGACACGCAGGAGAACCTTTATTTTACATGCACATGTATTCTTAAAGAAAACACTTATGTAGGGTCACCTAACGGTTCAACGCGTTCACTTTAGATCATAAGGTCTTAAATTGAGCCACTTACCTAACCCAGGATCATTCGCTCGTCTATCGAGCAGTGCCACACACACATCATATGGACAATATATCATAAATGTGAAAAGGGTCAATTATTGTCCATCAAGATGACAGATTTTCAGTAATTATATTGGCATTGGATGTAAACATACACGAGCACACCTCCGCCCTTTGGTTCACCGTTGGTCATTTCCGGACTGTTTAAAGATGAGAAAACATATAATAACATAAGTATGTGCTGCAATCAGCCAGGTCATGATGGTCACTCCCGGAATAAACGTCTCGCAAACGAAAATCGAGATGTAGTTTCTAAACTGAATTGTTTGGAACACGTAGGCAATTTACGTAAGAGGAAATTGCAGTAATTCATCTAAGGATTCCGAAAGTCTCTGAGGTACCTTCAGTTTATGTAGTGATAAATTTGATATCTTACGACTTTCACAGAATGATTTTATTACACCACTTGTCATTTAAAGCCAGTGTTTATATGATCTAAAATGTCTGGATTTTGGTTTATTGGGGGTTTTTTTATAAAAAAAAATCTTTTCAGAATCTGGTAATTTGCGGTTATTTCTGATTTATACGTATCTTCATTTATAGGTTACATTTCTTTCGGTGCTGAGTTTTAGACAACAGCCACAGCAACAGTGTTTGATATCTTGGCAAGACCAATCTTCGGTCATTTGAATTTTATTTACACAGATCATGTCTTTTTTATTGTTTAATTACTCTAGAGTTGTGTCTTCAGATATCTATATATTGTTTAATTACTCTAAAGTTGGGTCTTGAGATATCTATATATTGTTTAATTACTCTAGAGTTGTGTCTTGAGATGTCTATATATTGTTTAATTACACTTGAGTTGTGTCTTGAGATGTCTATATATTGTTTAATTACTCTAGAGTTGTGTCTTGAGATGTCTACATATTGTTTAATTGCACTTGAGTTGTGTCTTGAGATGTCTATATATTGTTTAATTACTCTTGGGCTGTGTCTTGAGATGTCTATATATTGTTTAATTACTCTTGAGCTGTGTCTTGAGATGTCTATATATTGTTTAATTACACTTGAGTTTTGTCTTAAGATGTCTATATATTGTTTAATTACACTTGAGTTGTGTCTTGAGATGTCTATATATTGTTTAATTACTCTTGAGTTATGTCTTGAGATATATATTGTTCATTTACTCCAGAGTTGTGTCCTGAGATAAGGGAGACCTAGAAGGCAACCGAAATAAGTTGGAGTAAAACAGACTTAAAGATACACTAACACGTGCAAAAATACAATCTAACAAATTATACTTCCAATGGAACGGGTAAATAGTGAAAAGGAGTTAAATCTGTATGTAAAGTAGAGTGACGAACATAAAACCAGAATATTTATTTTTTATGACGGTAGTTCGTGTTCTTTAAGCCAATAGTGTGTACTCTTTGAGCCAGTAGTGTGTATTCTTTAAGCCAGTAGTGTGTGTGTCTTTAAGCAGTGCCAGTAGTGTGTATTCTCTAAGACGGTGGTGTGTATTTATTAAGCCACTTGTATGTATTTTTAAGCCAGTAGTGTGTATTTATGCCAGCATTATGTATTTAAGCATTATGTATCCCTTGAGACGGTATTATCTTTAAGATGTTATAATGTACTTTTTAAAACATGAATAAGTAATTTGAACTCCGTTACAAAAATATCAGGAACCGGCTTATTAAACTCATTAAAAAGGCAGTGGCTATTGTAACAATATATTGTAACAATATCCACTATGTATTAAAAAAGACTTACACAAATAAAATATAACGTGATGGGAATAAACGGTTTAATTAACCCAGTTTCTCAGATAATTCACTTTCATTTTAGTTCTACTTTCAATCTTCCTGGTGATTTTATTAATTTCCAGAGGTTAATTTTAATCAAGTTTGTTCTGTTTTATTTTTGTTTTCTGTGAAAGTAAAAGTTTCATTAAGAATACGAGCAGTTCGTGTAATTAAATTTAAGTTAACGAGAAATAGGTCATGTGTCCTTTTAGACGGCATATTTTTTTGGTGATTATTGTGTTACGTGTACACCCAACCCATCCTACGTCATCGCTCTAGTGTATTTAAACACTCGTATTCAATGGCACTAAAATATAGAGACTAAAATAAAATATTAACATGAGTCTGTTTAGTAAGAGACTTGAAGACGTAGTCAAATTACGTAAGAGAAAATTGCAGTATTTTCTCGAAGGATTCTGTAGGTCTCTGGATTTCTGTTGTGATAAATTTGATATCTTAAGATACTTGCCATTTCCAGACATACATGTCAACGTAAATTATAATTTAAACAAAAGCTTTTTAATGTTTCTGTGAAGTTAAATGTCTCAATGTTTTGTTGTTGGGTTTGTTTTTTTTTTGTTTTTTTTTTTGGGGGGGGGGGGGGAATTCTTTCCACGAGCTGCAATTGTTGGTTACATATGATTACATTCATTTAAAACATATAATTCATTTGAAAAGGTCGTTGGGTTTCAGAGACCAAACAAATTAAATGGAAATAGGGGGAGAAAGAGAGAGAGAAATGGGGTTTAACATCCACTCGACTAACACACGGTTCAATTTTATTTTAGTCATGCGTTTACACGTAGGAGTCGTTAGCAGTGCGATGAAACTGGAGGACCCGAAGAAAACCCACGACGTTGGACAGGCGACCCTACTTCTTATGACAGACCTTATGATACAAAGCACTAATCATTCGGTCATCGAACCCCCGAGGAAAATATTCGGCTATGTTGTTTATAGTCACACGAAGATCTAACATCATCCTTATATGTCCACCAAAGATACATTATGTAAGAGCTAATGTTTCCAAATGCAGATTATTCGTTTGGTATATGGGAATTTTTCAAAAAATGTCAAAATTCCCGTCCCTGGAAAAGAATTGGTTGTATGGAAAAAAATTACAGATTTGAAACTACTTTTTTTACTTTATTATAAAGGGTGTGTAATAGATAAGTGAATAAAAATCATATTTGCCATTTATCATACTGTTTTTTGTGGAAAATCAATGAATCTGTATTCATGGTACTGCCAAAATGCGATGTCCCAATTTTTTTAGTAGACTTTTGACACAAACAAATAGATCTAAATTTCAAATAAATCTGTATGTTTCAAGTTATTATTACTTAATTTTGTTCTTCTGTTTGTGATTCTATAATTGTTTTCATCCAACTTTGCTTGAAAAAGTGAAAAAAAAATGATGAAAATGCTTGTCCCTTGAAGTAAGTTCCTTCCTGTTACCTTGTGAAAAATTCCACTCAAAATAATGAACCCTCCCTCTGAACCAAAAAGAGGCTGTGTCAAACAAAGGTCACTTCCCTAATCCTTAGCATGGTGAAGAATGAAAGGAGAAATTAATGAATGGATTTTATATCCAATCAATCAAAGGTTAAATAGGTGAGTAGTACTTTTTAAGTCCATCTATCCTGTTACTGATGTTTTTAGGATTTCTTATGTAGATTCATTTTTTGAATTGACATCATTGTATGCTTTGTGGGGGTAAGATTACTTTCCCATCAATTAGTTTAAACAGTGGATTAACTATCACTCAATAATGATTGGCATAAGAGAAAAATTTCTGTCCTGTTACTTTCTCTCCTGTTACTGGGTATTTGGTAACAGGAAAGAATGTAGTAATGTTAATATGGTAACAGGAAAGACAATACGTAACAGAATAGAATTAGATGCTAATTTTATTGTCTTTAAAACAGTTTCAAAGAAAACCAGAAAGTATAAATGACCTTTTAAAGCTGTCCTTCAAAGAATTATCAACAAAAATAAATAATTATGGTTATCTTACTGAAATTCAAAAACAGGTAACAGGAAAGAAACAACATGTAACAGGACGGAATTGGCAGGCAAGTTCTTTCTTTAATAGCTCTTTCCTCTTTCTTTCAGTGATGATGCCATTGTCAGCTGCTGAGAAGCAGCGGCGGTACAGACAGAGGAGAGACGCAGACCCTGAAAGGAGGGCTAGATATTTACAGAATGAGAAAGACAAATACATAAAAGACAAAGAAACAGGAAAGAAGAAACAGGTCAAAGATATGTCAAAAAGGGAACACAGACTGAAGAAAAAAGAATGGCGGCAGTATAAAAAAGACTTCAAAGCACGACAGAAAGCTGCTGAAAATATCCTCACTCCCCCAGGGTCTCCAATTATGCCTGTGCCTGCACCACCATCACGTCGTTCCTGTGCTTCTCATTGACCCAGAAAGAATTAACAGTGATCTTGTGGATGATGGACAGAAATCTGGAACTGATGAACAGAGAGTAAATGAAGAAGATGAACAGAGCGTAGATGAAGATGAACAGAGAGTAAATGAAGATGAACAGAGGGTAGATGAAGATGAACAGAGAGTAGATGAAGATGAGCAGAGAGTAAATGAAGAAGATGAACAGAGAGTAAATGAAGAAGATGAACAGAGAGTAGATGAAGATGAACAGAGAGTAAATGAAGATGAACAGAGGGTAGATGAAGATGAACAGAGAGTAGATGAAGATGAGCAGAGAGTAAATGAAGAAGATGAACAGAGAGTAGATGAAGATGAACAGAGAGTAGATGAAGATGAACAAAGAGTAGATGAAGATGAACAGAGAGTAAATGAAGATGAACAGAGAGTAGATAAAGATGATGAACAGAGGGCAGATGAAGATGAACAGAGAGTAAATGAAGATGAGCAGAGAGTAAATGAAGAAGATAAACAGAGAGTAGATGAAGATGAACAGAGAGTAGATGAAGGACACAAAGTTGGACAGCAAGCTGACAGACAAAGTTTGTATGGTCTGTTGTCTGAGAATGGTGGCATAACAGACTTAAGTAATTTGCTCAATCAATATGTTGTTGTTGAGTATGATGGTCATCCATATCCTGGATATGTGACAGATATCAGTGAAAGTGCAGTATATTGTGAATGCATGCATCATGTTGGCAAGAAAAGCAATGACTTCTATTGGTCAAAAATATTCAAAGATGAATGCTGGTATGAATATGATAGTATCATCGCCATTATTCCAAAACCTGTCCTCTTTGATGGATCAAACACTCACTTTGCTGTTGATAGCGGAATTTGGCAAAAAGTCCTAAATGCAGTAGATGAAGATGAACAGAGAGTAGATGAAGATGAACAGATGAATATAAACAGAGAGTAAATGAAGATGAACAGAGAGTAGATGAAAAAATGAACAGAGAGTGGATGAACAGAGAGTAGATGAAGATGAACAGAGAGTAGATGAAGGACACAAAGTTGGACAGCAAGCTGACAGACAAAGTTTGTATGGTCTGTTGTCTGAGAATGATGGCATAACATGCATCATGTTAGCAAGAAAAGCAATGACTTCTGTGGGTCAAAAATATTAATATCATTAGTGTCATTACCATTATTCCAAAGCCTGCGCTCTTTGATGGATCAAACAACCACTTTGCTGTTGATAGCAGATTTGGCAAAGAGTCCTTGATTCAATGAAAACTGAAAATCATTCATGTTGAAATTGATATAAATGTTACTTGTTAGTTTGTTGCAAATTTTACAGTTTCAATAATTACTTAATAGGTTTAATAGGTTTGTTGATGTTTTATAGTGTTTTCTTCAGTCAAGAACATATGTCTGGCGGTATGTTTCTGAATATGGTTTCAATAGTACGTTTCTTTCAACCAGAACTCTTTCCTGTTACTATGTTTTCTTTCATGTTACTGCAGCAAAGAATTTCATTATATTACTCATGTTGTAAACAACTAAGAACGGTGTTAGATTTCTATTTTATTTCAATACTGACTAAGATATGCCAGTGCCTATCATTTCTCATCTTTCATGTTTTTATTTGTTAATGGTAAACAATTCAGTAGCATTGTTCTATACTGTTACTTTTTTGTTCTTTACTGTTACCACAAATTCTATCCTGTTACTGCTCATTAAAAGCTTAATTATAATTATCATAGAGGAACAATCATTGTCATAATGCATTGGAATAAATCATCAAGATACATCAAACATAAGAAGGATATTTTAATTCAAATTACAGTTCGATGAAAGAATTAATTAAAATCAAAGCTAATTCCAACGGTAACTATGTGACAATGCAGATAGTTATCAACAAGAAAAAGTATTTTATTTCTTTATTGCCAAAGTAATTTTTGGATAAATGAGAAGAACTATTACAGAATATCCCAACAAAAGTGAAATAAATTTAGAAATAAATACTTTATTTGTTTTTTTACGCAGATGATTCGTTGGTAACAGGAAGGAATTATTTTGGCCTGAATGTTCAAAAATTATAATAATTTTCATATTTGCAAATGTCATTAAGCTTGCATATTTCTGTTTTGCAACCTTTTGTATATTTCTGTTGTATTGAGGTATAAAAAATTGTATTTTGAGAAACTCATCTTTTTAGTTTTTGGTGCCTTGGAATTTTGACATTTTTTGAAAAAGTCCCATATAAATCATTAATTAGATAATTATTTACATGCCCAATATCAACTATCTAGACTTTCGCATGTCTGTGATCTTCCAAGGAATTAAGTAAATCTAGGAGTTAATAATTTAATGATGGTAACAACGGAAGCGAATGACAATCGCGGCTATACTGTTTGTTAAACAACCGGAATGACGTAATTTGACAGCATTTCTATCATTTATCTTTCTTTAAACCATTTAAACGAGAACTGTCTGCGTCTTTATCGAAATTTTACATAATGCATCTTAAAGTTAAATAGATGGATAATAGAACAAAATAAAATACGAAATAATGAGTGTCATTGAAACCGCTCGTAATGCATAAGATTTGGAGGGTCGCATGTGCCAAGTGTGTAAAAATCTATAATTACATTGCGCGAAGAGAGAACGAAAATGTCATTGTTTTACTCAATCACAATTGACACAATGGTTCATGACCAAGCTCTCCTTCCCTATTACTGGCTCTGAACTACGCTAAAGCCAGGCTGCCACTTGTACGATTCAGTGGCACGCATTGGCACGACTCGAGTCGGCACGACACTGTCCAATTTGCGCAAACTCGTCGTGCCAATGCGGGAAGTGCGTAAACAATGCGCAAACTATGCGTGAACTCGTCGTGCCAGTTCGTGTCAATGTGGCCAAAAGTCGTGCAAGTGTCAGTCTGGCTTAACTGGTTGTTGTAGCTTCGTAGAGAACGACGGTTCACTAAGAAGTTTTATTTATGAATTTATGAACCTTTAGGATTTTCCAAAATTGTATCCGGTACAGACTTTCGCCATACAGAACGAAACCACCGACAAGACCGGTCTCTTTCTTGTAATAATAATAATAATGATATTTGTATCGCGCAACTATTAAATCCATTGGGGAATGCACTAGGCGCTAGAAAATGTTCTCACTTCGGAGTGTTGATGATAATTGCTAAATAACCAAGTTTCCACCTTGGATTTAAAAACTGACACAGATTTACATTGTTGGATATTTTCTGGAAGTGTATTCCAAACAATTGATGCGCTGTGTCGCAAAGTTCTAGATCCAAATGATTTCACATTATATGCAGGTACATCCAATAATAGTTTCCCTTCTGACCTTAATGATCGTTTAGGTTAATACAGTGATACTAGATTTTGAAGCTAACCTGGCGCGGATTTGTTTATTGATTGATAGGTTAACGATAAGACTTTAAAATTGACCTTTTCTCGGTACTGCATGTATATTTACACGCTATATTATTATATTTTATAACTCTGACTGAAGCCTGTATTATTACCGATAAGGGTCTTACAGCAGAGTGGACAACTGCAGATGACTCCATGATCTATTCACTTGAATTCATGTTGTTTATGTCTTGCAATATCTGTGTTGTTTCTCTTGTCCGCGTGTTTGTCTTATCCGACAACTGCAGATGACTCCATGATCTATTCACTTGAATTCATGTTGTTTATGTCTTGCAATATCTGTGTTGTTTCTCTTGTCCGCGTGTTTGTCTTATCCGACAACTGCAGATGACTCCATGATCTATTCACTTGAATTCATGTTGTTTATGTCTTGCAATATCTGTGTTGTTTCTCTTGTCCGCGTGCTTGTCTTATCCGTTTTGTTTTGAATATAATGCTGTTCTCCTATTATTACAATTAGATCTGCACGCAGAGTAGGTCAATTAAAATTAAATCAGGAATGACATAAAGGAATAAGTAACACTCCAAATAGGAAATTATTGCGTGTACCGAGATAATCTAACTTCCAAGTTTGATTAATCAGTCATGTGATTGAATACCACAAGATTTAATCATTTACCGGTTTAATCTTTAACTACAAAATCAAATGGAAGTGAAATGGGCAGGCGCGGATCCAGAGAGGGGGGGGGGGCGGGTCCAGGGGGTTCGGACCCCCCCCCCCCCCCCCCCCCCCGCTCAGCCTTGAAAAAAAAATTATGCGATTTTAATGGCGATTTAGACCTGTAATTTTGGAATTTACCTTCCGGAAATACGTCAGAATGAACCAAATTGAATCTAATTTACCAAATTAATCGGTTGAGCGCAATTAGTTAAGCAAGTATCCAACCTAGACCCCCCCTGCAAAAAATCCTGGATCCGCACCTGATGGGGTTGATCGCCTTATATTTCTGCACCAGTCGGGTACTTAAAGACTAGAACTGGTTCCACTACTGATATCTTCCGTCTTATTCCAGTCATAGTAGTTGACCGTCGTAAGACCTTCCTTTGCGCAAATTTTGTAAGTCATTTGACTAAAAAAGTTACTGGCCTATAACTCCCTTAATTTCCAATTACACTGATCCAAAACTGCACTGTACATAGCTTTACATATAATAATCTAATTCTCGTTGAAATAAAGCTGAAACCTTCCTGCATTATTATAATATTTGATTTACTAGCACAAACAATTGAAGAAAAGTGTATCAAATGCAGTCGAAGATAAAGAATTATCTCGGCGGAAAATTACAGCTACATGAAGGCAATCCTAACTATTGCAATCCAATTTAAATGTAATTGTTTACATAGTAATCCTCCATATTCTTATGATGGCTATATTCTTTTTAACTCTGTTTTAACAATTGATAGACGTTTCTTTGTTATATAGACGAGGGGTCAAATTAGGTCAGACTTGAATGTCATTAGCTCTAAGTAAGTAAAGTAACATTTGACAATTAAAATTGGACGAGGTTTGGAGGAAACGCTTCCAGTCTGGACAAACTTTTCCAATACTATTTTAAACACATAGCCCTTCTTCAATTTAACCGCTCGATTATGACAGAATAGTGGGAGGTTAAACCCTAAATGTCGACATGTAGGGACAGACAATTTTTTTTCAGGAACCAAGCTAAGAAAATCAACAGTTTATTTAACTGGCACGACAAAGCACGTGGCATTCTTATTGTATTGCGTGACAAGAATAATTTTGCCACATGATTTGTGAACTCAGTGATTTTCTAGATTTTTTTTGCCATCTGCAGAATCTCTTACTACTGAGATCAATTATTATAAACAGTTAAATTGTACACGAATCATTAGTTAATTCTTGAATTCTTATGCACTGCCGCTCACGTGATAATAGACTTATTTTGTCCATTTATATCCCGCCATGAAACTACACGGATAAAACCAAACACATGTTGCACATGAAGAGAAATTTACTACTCCGACAGCAGGAAAAATCAAATTCGCCATTCTCGCCCTCAATTCTCTTGCAGTGATTTGAAAGGACATCGTTTTCCCAGACATCTTTCTGACAGTCCTATACTTGCGATTGTTGTCATGTGTTGCGCAATATTAATAAGGTATTAGCGATGCGTGTATAATGTTTATCTCAAGATCACCAAAAAGGTGATCAATGGCCATAACTCTGAAAGCAGGTATTGAATGGACCTGCGCATAAACATTTATGAAATTTGACTGAATATGAATATTAACAAATCACGGAGAATCTTCAGTTTGCCTGTGGTTATATGTTTATTTACTCCCAGTACAACCACCATTAATATTCATGTGGCACAGTTTCAATCCTGGCCATGACATCGAATTTATCATAGTTTATTAGCTTTCCATAAAAACAATTCTACGTGTTAGATTGATAAATGACTTCTATACAATTCTGTCACAATATACATAAGAATATATACATTAAATACAACGTCCAGGGACATCCATACATTTTACACCTTTTTATACGTCTTCGGCATTACAATGCAACCAATCAAAATCGTCGTTATAAAAAAAAGGGATAAAATGAAATAGTGTAATCCTTTATAAAACCAACCGAGTTGAAAGTAAAAAGAGAATTATTCATTATATTTTTTATTTTTTTTTATTGTGCTGATTTGCTTACGATATCAGCGCACTAATTATGCTGATTGTAGCTGCTGGTTAAATAAATTCCTACGGGGATTCTTCACCCATTAATTATTAATTATTGCTGATTTCTAATTAGTAACGGGGCTATGACAACCTTATTATTCTGTTCTAGGCAGGCATGTATCGACGCCATTGTTACCGATCGCTATCAGTTTGCATGATGATATCTCCAAGTCTGCTTGGGTTTTTTCATTATTTGTAATATATTTTAAATTTGTTTTTAGTCTAGACTTCAGGTAACAGCTGCAGGTAGATCGCCACTCTCTGATGATTCTAGTTATCATATTTTTAATTGCAATTCCTGTCTTTATTTATTAAATAGTTCTGGCGTTCCCCGAATTTTGCTCTCCCCATGGGATAATAGTCAACTCGCACAAAAATTCCTTTACTTATTAAACTCACTTTTGTAACTTGGTAATCTTCTTGTAATCAATTTCGTGTTCATTGCCCAACTAATTAAACCATTCATTTATTTGTTTAGGGGACGGAGAGGATAGTAAGCACATGCGCACTGTATCACAAGGTCTGTCATTGAGTCAACTAGCGTGGTTTCGATTCCCCGGCTGTACGGGACAAGGAGTAAGGTTGCCGGGCTTACTTCGTGGGTTTTCTCTGGGTCTTGACAAAGATAGCTGTCTAGTCGTTCTGGTGGGACGAAAGACCCGGGTTCGCTGTACACATTGCCGTGCACGTAAAAGATGCCTTGGCAGTTGGAATTCGAAAAATGGCGTATGCCTGTCTTCATTAGCCCAGTCGGGGCAGAAAAATAAGACGGTAAACCCCATTTCATTTCATTCCATACAATACAGCACCATATTTAAAAAGTAATGAATAACTATAAACTTAGAATAAATGGGCTTTCTTTGTTTATCTAATATAGGTAGTTACAGATTGCGTACTGTGGAAATTAAAAGGAAGACACCCAGTTATCACATGATACATGTATACCGTTATAAGATAGTGTTCAGATGCTGATCATGTTGGATTAGAAATCTATACAAGAATTACACGTGGTTATTTTGATCCATTCAACATAAAATGAACATGCTCGGGCATCTGGAGAAATCTACACATCTATTAAATTGGAGATTCGTAAGGCTGACTGTACACATTTAATTTCAAGTTTTGGCATAAAATGAATATGCCCGAGCATGGGATGCGATAACGATTAAAATAACAGAAATAAATATTCTTACCGTCATTGGGATATGATTTGGTGAAAACGGATTCGTTACACCTCTTTTCCTCCAAATAATTAATTCGGTAAGATGGAAGAGGCCTCGGTTTATAGAAATCGTAAGATGATATTGACGTCGTGTTGTTCATCTGAAATTCATCAAATTAAACCAATGAAATAATTAATCCGGTTTATATAAATCGTAAGAATATACTGACATGGTGTTGTTCATCAAAAACAAAATAAAATGGAATGATATGGGGTTCAACTTCCGGTTGTTTTGCACCTACTGGGCTAAATAAGACGATCAAATAAACAATCATATACTTTTTGATTTACCATAATGAATAACATTGGAGATTATCACTATCCTGCTGTTGTCGGACATTTTAATTCTATATAAATTGTGTCTATCTGATCGGCTTAGAAAAGGTGCAGGCGTTACAGTGTTACACTTTTCATTACGGACATGGCGGAATGCGTTTCATAAACATCGCAAATGTACAGACAGAGTGAGGAATGGTGCTTATCGTTTCGTCGCAATTCGGGTTAAGTCATTTCAGGATCACCATGATATAAATATGCTTATTTTTTTATAATTAACACTGTGCATGGTGGTCTTCGATGGGCGAGGCGTGTATTAGAAAACTCACTAAGTTCAGCATACATTACGTTAGTCGCTGGTTGCATTAATAATAGCCTGTATGTGGACACTCGTCCACCAGTCAGCGAAATGAGCATATTGAATATATTAAAATGGTTATATCCCTTAAATACCGTTCCTTCGTCAACGGAACTATGTTCCCTTATCTACGGAACTGTTCCCTTTTCAGTAAAGTTGTTTCCTTATCATTATCAACGACGCTGTTCTCTTATCAACGGAATGGTTTCCGTGTACACAGAACTGTTCCTAATGCACTGAGATGTTCCCTCATCAATGAAACTGTTCCATTTCAGACAGAGCTGTTCAGTAAAACTTGGGATACATTTTAATGACGAATGATTATATTCACAAATTAATGTCCCCGACTGTACTTATTACGTCATACAAAAAAACTTGATAATAATAATTAGATTTTAATTTAATAAGTCAACATCCACAGCTGCTTCACTCATTCGTTGCACTGGAAGGAGGAAGTTTTATAAGACAATTACGTTCTTATAGACAACAAATCACAAATCAACAAAGACACCTACAGAGGATTGGGCTATCTTTTTTATTCTTTAAAAGAAAAAATAACAAAACAACAGTTTCTATTTCGCAATTTGTTCCAGGTATCCACTCCGCATGTCTTATCTTTACCTGACTATAACTCAAGATAATTGAAACCAAGAAATGAAATAAAATGGGTTTAACGTCCTACTGTTCTGCTCCGAACCGGAATAATGAACACGAATATACACCTACCATGTGCTATGATGGAAATTTTGCCCGGACAGCGGCATTACGGCCTAGTCTTTTATTGAATTCCAACTTTCAAGAGATCTTTTACATGCACACCAATGTATACACTAAACCTCGGTTTTCTTGCTATCCGAACGACTAGACAGATGTCCTTGTAAGACCCCCCATCTTGCATCACTGAGCTGGAAACCATATGATTATTTCTAGATATTGGTCCACTAACGAATTACATATTCAGATAGTATCCAATATGAATTAAATCACAGACCGTTTGTACACATCATCCAATAGTCAAGATCGTACTACCCCCCCCCCCCAATCCAATTATAATATGTCATAATTTCAGATGAAACCAGTTGAATATTTTATGTTGGTCTTCGGGCTTATTAACGAAATCTAAAATATCTTACGAAAGCGGTCATTGCATTGGTTTCGAGTTGACATTCTAATAAAAGGGTAGAAGCCAATACAGTTGCGCATTAAAATAAAAATAATTTTCTATCCACCCATTTTTTAAAAAAAAATTTTTGTTAAAGGGCATCGGAATAGCTTCATATTTTTTTTAAAAAATAATGCAAGTAATTCTGTCAACATTTCATTTCCATAAGTATAACACGAATAAAAATGCCAATATTACCTGCAACATGTTAATTTCAACGGAAAGTTACGACCACCAACAGAGAACGGCGGAATTTAATGACGTTGAAATTTACACGTTGCAGGCAATATTAACATTCGGATCCGTGTTATACTTATGGAAAAGATATGTTGGCATAATTATTTAAGTCAAAAGATGCAAGAAATGTGACCGCACTTAACTGACCGGCGCTGTTGCATCAAGATTGAACATAAACAATGACTACAAAAAACACGGCACTGAAACTTTGTGTTTTAGTTCTATGACTTGAGAAGCCAATATTACCATATCGCACCCAACGCCTACTATATTTCAATAATGAAACAATTCTTCATGGTTTGGCATTTTTTTAGCTTGACAAGCCAATATTACCATATCGCACACAAAGAGTAAAAAAGAATTTGGAATCTATCAAATCCTGACAAAAATCCAGTAAACTTCTGTAAAATGTCTTTAATGAGTTCCTCATTACAGTATTACGTGAATTGGTGCATTGAAGCAAGAAATTAAACAGCAACTGAGAATATTGAAAATCGATACTGAATACCTTTAATTAAACATGGCAATTAAACAAACTTAGTATCGGTCATATAGTCAGAATTAATTAAAGAGACATTATCCATTTCACTCATGTGGTCGGGTGTTCGATCCCTGCATTGGTCGAGAAAATTCATCTAGATTTCCCAACGTGGTTTCCACTTGTCAGTGATGCAGGGCGGAAGCCTGACAAGGACAGTTGTCTAGTTGTTTGGATGGGAGAGAGAGAGAAATGGGGTTTAACGTCCACTCAACACAAACTAGGTCATTTCGGGACTAACATATGGTTTAATTTTATTTCAATAATTCGCTTGCGCGTAGGTGTCTTTAGCAGTGTGAGGAAACCGGGGTGCCCGGAGGAAACCCATGAGGTTGAGAAGGCGCCCCTATCTCCATGCCACATACGCTCATACGATGGCTCGAAACCACAGCCGCAAGCCAGAGGTGACCGGCCAGCTAGAAGTCGAAGCGCGACACTCTAGTCCACTAGGCCATCCCAACCCCCCTGTTTGGATGGGACCAAAAACTACAAGTAAATGATGTAAAAAGTAGATCATAGTCATAACACACTGTTTGGTCAGTGGGAGCAGACCGGTAGGACGTTAAATCCAATTTCATTTCAATTCACTAAGAAATAAATGGAATTAATTTTGAAAATAACCCACACCTACTTTATCCAAACACTGAACTATATAGGGTTAAAAAACATAAATATCTTCACAGTGGATTAATGAAGTTGTTACTGCTTAACAGCACACATGAGATCATTGCAAGATAAATTAACTCGGTGGCAGTTGGGTTGCATGCATTATTACTAATTAAACTTGACAATCGGGGCTAGATACCCGCGGTGCATATTATTACTAAACTGAACAAACGGGGGTTGATATGTGTAGCTTATTTTGTCCCTAATCAAACTGGAAGATAGTAGCTAGGGATTCCGTAAGCACACATTATCATTTATCAAACTGGGCAATATGAGCTATCTGTAGCTTATTTTATCACAAATCAAACCTGATAATCGGAGATATGTAGCACTGATTGTCACCAATCAAACTGGGTAATTGAAGCAATAGATATGTAGCCTATTTTACCGCCAAATTTGATAATCGAAGCTAAAGAATCGTAGCACGCTTTATCACCAATCCCGCTTGATAATCGGAGCTACAGATCTGCAGCACTTTTTATCACTAATCAATCTGGACAATCGCAGCTTTAAATATGTCTGGTATTTACTCAGCTATTTCGCAACAGGGGATTTGAAAAATGAGATTTTAATGGCGATCTTAAATTTCAAAACTACAAAAACAACTATAAGCTTTTAAAATCACTAAGCAGACTTTCGTGACTAATAAAAAAATATCGCTTTTTTTCAAAATGGTTTGAATGTTTAGTATTTAGACTAATCTCTAAGAACTGAACTTTGGTCTTTGATATAATATAAACCTTAAGGGTAATTTGTACTCATCCCTATCGATACAGGGACGGTTCTGAAATAATGCATTGGTAATTGGGAAGAGATTTTTCTCTAATCGCTATACAAGTCGTGTTAATCTAGTCTTGGCGGTATCTAACACGGGACTTGGGTTAATTATTAATAACTATTGAGCAATATATATCTATATTACCAAGAACAGGGCGATTATTCATCAATTATCATTCAGTAATTTGAAATGCAGATGAACTGTATTGTGCTGCTTGTGGCTTTGTCGCTGTATTCAAATGTCTGCTCCTGTACTAGTTGAAGAATGGAGTTCCCTAAATCCATGGCTGTACAACGGTCTATAAATATGGGTATCTAATGCCCCCGTCAGACCAGAGTGGTGACCCTACTGCGCTCTGAGACCGAACGGCGGCCTGGAAATACACAAGGTCGTCGGCAAGCGTGAACACAACACGGAAAAATGTCCCAAAATTACAAACTTAAAAATGTCGCTCAACATACGTGCGTTTCCACCACGTGATCACGGCGACTATATAAGTTGGTTAGATTTTTTTTCGAAATTTCAAGATGACCTTTGAATCCCCCATTTTCAAAGCAAGTCGTACATGAAAAGCATGGTCGCCATAGGCGAGTAATGCAAGCTTGGTAACCGCGTCAGGGTCGTAATTAAGAACTCAATACACGTAATGGGAACCTCATAACATCGCCATATGCTTAGAGGTAGCCCCATGAGGTCGTGATGCAATCGCGCAACAGTGGTGGAATCATCGTAACATCGCCATGACAACGCCATAAGGACTTGGAACGCTTGGTGGGGTCGCGGCTGAAAAGGTGAGGGTTGTGGCGAAGACACCATGAAGGCACCGTTGCAAATGTTACAATTTTCGCAGCGTCTTTGTCACGTGTGTACTGCGCGTGTATAGAAATGTTACCACGCTTATCTCACGACCTTTGCGACCCACCACGTTTTCACAGCTTTCCAGGTCATATCGCAGAATCTTGGCATTTGCTTTGAACATACTTAAGCACACGCCGTGATTCAACGATCATTGGCGACCGTGGAGACCACGACACGATAACTCGCGTTTCCACCACGCTTATGGTGATCCTGGCACGCACTGAAACCATTTTTTGTTGCCGTAGCACCTTTGCGACTCCATCACGTTATCACAGCTTTCTAGATCAAATGAGCATTTTGAAAACAAACGTCGTGGCTCGGCGATCATTGGCGACCATAGCACGATATCTAGCGTTTCCACCACGCCTTTACCGCGCTTATAGCGATCTTGACTCGCTCTGACACCATTTCTATCGCAGTAGAAGCGCAGTAAGGACGCAACCTCAGTCTGACGGGGGTATTAAGGAACAACGGGTATATCTGCAATATCACCCTTAATGGAAGTGCACGTTAACCCCATCAAACGAACGAATGAAGATCAGGGCCTTCTGAAGTTTTGGGGCGTTGGCAAAATGAATGGTCAAAAGGTTCAGAAACCGTTGATCCAACACTTAACAACCATCCGAGATCTGTTTTAAATTTGCTTCATTATTATTAGGAGCAATATCTTACAGCGTAAGCTTTGTGTTATTGTTTATGCGAGGTACAGGTCCCCTGCACTTATATATGAAATGGATGTGCAATTAACTGCCCTGTCAAGAGAATTAACCCAGGATAGAAAATCCAGAAGATTTTTCTCGGTCAAAACCATCGTACTTAACCACATGCTAACTCACCACGCCCTTCAAATGTTGGTAAGTGCTTGCTCGCTAACCGTAGTCTCTGACAAAGAACGACGTCTAGTCGTGCGGATGGGAGGAAAAACGGAAGTCACGTGTACATATTGGCGAGCACTTAAAAGAACAATGGAATTTTAAATAAATAAATGTAGTTTTCCATCATTGCTCTCTGTGTGGCGTATGTTAGTTTTCATCAGCCCAGTTGGTACAGAACAAACAGTAGGATGTTAAACCTCATTTCATTTCATTTCTCCTACGGTGGTTAAATATTTGAATATTGTTAACAGTAAGTGTAGACGAATCGTAAGCCACCAGACACATATATTCCAAGTAAATATATCCAGTGACCAGCCGTGAGTGTCCAGCACATATAATGTGATGGTAATTGATAATAATGGCGTAGCTAATGCATCTAGCAGTCAGGTTAATCCAGTCTTATCTCATTAGACTCGGAATAATGACTATCCAGTAATATACATGTCACTTATACATTATATCAATCTGTAGCCGAAACTATGTATGTTTAAAGGCTTCCATCCGTATAGAATTATACAGCAGAGACAATTTACCAGTAATTGGTAGTAATAGTGTCTTTAATGCGGGTAGTAGCTGAACTAATCGCGTTACGCGGAGTAATACAATAGGTATATCCATTCTATTTACTTAGTAAATGACAGTGTAAGTGGCTTTTTGCTCTGGTATATACCATAGGTTCACGCCGCGGATAATTAAACCCCAATGGTAGAGTATTTAGGTCATTTCGGGACCAACACATGGTTTAATTTAATTTCAATAATTCGCTTATGCGTTGGCTTCTTTAACAGTGTGGGAACCTGGAGGCCACGCTGTCTATCAGTGGCTACCAAATGCAGAAACTGGATTCGGGCTTACTCAAATTGCCCTTGGTCAAAAAAACATTCATTAATTATGAGCAGGTTGTACCTGGTCTATTCAATATCAATCCATCAATCAAAACCCGTGACACACAAAATCATGTGAAATGTTTTTTAAAAACTTTGATTATCCAGACATTTGATTGGTGATCTAACGAAGGCCAAGCAGATTCTTATGATATTTTCAGTGATCCAGGCTGCGCTTTTCGTAGACATGCGAGTAGATGCTAATATAGTGCTGATGGCCGAATCCGATTGTTGACGAATCCGCCAGAACATCGCTGATGTTTTATCTGATTGTTGAACGATTGCCTACGTAACTCGACAGTACATCGTTGAGGTGTGTACCGAGTGCTGCACGATCGTCTACGTAACTCGCCAGTACATCGATGGGGTCTTATCAGACGTGTTTAGATAGTAAACCCAAAATATAAATATGAGTATCTCGGTACGCCATTATTGCTGCAGACGCCATCATCAACTCGTCTACCTCATCCTTAATATCATTAATATAACAAAAACACAGCGCAGGTTTTGTATTCACCGTAAATACACTAATAGAATCATCCACCACGACAGAATTACAGAAAGCCTGCGTTTGATAAAACGTGTTGCAGCAGATCTAATTAGGCTCTCTGATCAAAAGCATCGGTGCAATTACAGGTCACCGTGCGACGAAACACTACCGATAAATCGGATTTACAATTTGAAGTTCACGCTTGTGGGCGTAGTGATATGGAAGTTATCAATACTGTTGTCACGTCTGCATCAGATCAGTTTACAAATCATTGCACATTTTGCCACATTGCCCATATTGAGACGAAAACATCCGGTGGTTAAAATAAAATTAATTAAGACGAACTAGACAATATCGAACGGTAGAAAGTGTACAAATACATTCCAATGACCTTTGCAATTGAATGTTCTTGAATTGCCAGTCATCGTTACAAGAAAGAAAACAACGCATCTTTAAACCAAGGCGACATTAAAGAATCATCCGAATCTATCCATAGGGTCACGGACAAGCCGGAAATCGAAACAACGCCATTTGACTCAATGGCAGATCGTGTGATTTCACGCGCCTGCGTTAAAGCCCCAATAACACTCTTGTTGTAACTGAATATGTTCCAATCTTCATTCTGGTCAACAAATTGTATTATTTTACAATATTCAAATTAATTGATGATATAAATTTCATCTTAACACACCTAATTTAAAAAATTGGAAAAATTCAACTAATTGATTTGAAAAGTCTAACGTAAACCGTTTCAAATGTGACTTGGATTTTAAAATATTTTCGAACCCTCTGGACAAGTAAAATAGGTCGTAATGGATAATTTACACAATAGGTAGGACACTTAAACATCTAGTACTTAGAATAAGGCTATTATTTATTTTCTGGAGCTGCCAGGCCAGCAAGAGTGTTATTGTCCCTTTAAATCACTAAATTGCCACCCCTCAAAAATATCGAATGTAGTGGGGATACAATTAGTAGTCGAAGACAACTTAATAATCACTGAATAATATATTTAGACTTGCTGAATAAGAGATCTTTGATATTGTAAAATATTAACGCAAAACCCATTATATATTATACGGCATTCTGATTGTAAGAGAACGGGTGCTCGAGCGCGTCAACACTGATGACGAGCACCTTGGCAACTGTGAACATCAGGCTTTGACATTCGAATTGCAGATCAGTGACTGATGGTATGAAGCAAGCTTTTATTGGTACTTTGATTCTATAAGCCATAATGTCGAAATATCATATTTGCAGATGAAGAGTCCGATCTAAGTCACATTTTTGTCTTTTCGCGTTAAAAGCAAAACAAACTTTTGGACGAGAATGCTTGACGCGAACAAAACAACGAGTGGGTTTAATTACAATTTCAAATTGACGTTTAATACAATCATAATTACCAGTACAACAACTGACTTCAACTTCAACGTATTTGTCCACGGGCCATTTCTGAAGGGCCTTGATTCCATGTGACTCTGATCGTTTTTACCTGAAATTCATTGTTTCACAGAAAGCTTATAAACTTTGCTACCAGATGACACCATTAACTGGGATTCGTTGAAAAGGTGACTTAGGTCGTTTTTCCCCTGGACTCTTCGGATACGTTCAAGGTTTGTGCGTCCCGAATATGTGACCTAATTACGCCTTGGGGAACACATATTTAAAAGGTTTGTATATTCCGTGTCAGAGGACTTAAACATGAATTATTTAAGATCAAGTATTTGAGTTCATTATATTGTTTATATACTATATATCGTGCAACTGTCTCGTAACCGTCAAGCTACAACAATAAGCAGCAAATACCTTGCGTGTGCCTTAGAGCCATTCTGAGTTGGTTGAGCCATTAATCGTTCGCCTAATCATCCAGTTATTTCTTGGAAGTTGAATCCGAGATATCGTGTTTCAACTTCTGAGAAAGAGCTAAAGTAGCTGCTTTTCTCTGATATCCATCATTTCTAAAACTTACAAAACCTGTATTTATGTTTAAACAGGGTCTTGTTTTATCACTCTTGAAATTTAATGCACCTATAAATTTGAGCTTTAAATTCTTTCGGGATTCTTCGTTGCTTTCCGTAATTCGATATTTAATCCCTAAGGGCGTATTATCAAGAATCTAGACACGTGAAGTTAAAGGGACAATCCCTGATTTATTTCATTATTTTTCTGCACCACCAGAGCAAATGAAGATGATCTTGGATCATATTGTGTGCTATGGTGGCAATTCGGCACGTGTAAGAATGTGGTGTGTTGTGGTAACAAGTATGCATGTGCTGGGACGTTTTCACCTACTCTTCATGGAATTTCAACTTCCAGGGGTTCTTTTACGTATACGGCTCTATTATTATGTAGAATTTAATGTTAGTAATCTACCTTTAAAGTTCAAGTTTTACAAATTTAGTTTGAAGCTGGACGGGGACAAATTCCATTAGAAAGTTGCGTGTTTATTGGCTAGAATGTATTTCAAGCACCAGATAGTAACATATCCCATTAAGAAGTTTGGTTTATTAGCTATTTCAGAAGCCCGCCATATGTAACCCAAACAGTGGATATACATGTAGTAATATAATGACAATATGTCCGTTATAAAGTTACGTCTGTGTTTTCTTGATAAATTCAAGGTAATTTCCGTTCTGGTGAGTTACTCCCCTTTTCTAATACAAGGGGATGCTCGATTCATAGTTCCGGGTTTAAATTACAAAACTGGTGTCAATCGAGTGAAAAGGAGAATTTCGGAATACAACGCATGCGTCGACTGTATAAAAAAATCATGACAGCTGAAACATATTTTTTACCTAGGAATACGTCACGATTCTGAGCTGTCGGGACTAGCGGAACTGTGACAGGACTGAATTCTGTTGAATGTCTAGTCGATCAAGTTACCGTATACACATTGGCGAGAACGTTAAATAACCCGTGTAAACCACGCTATAGAACTATATTTGTCAGTTGACAAAATTTCTCTCATAGAACACTTCATTAGCCCAGTTGGGACAGAGCAGTAGGACGTCAAAACACCATTTAATATCATTTCACTGATTTAGCTGTTATATAATCGGACCCCGGTGTACTCATGCTAGTTAGATTAATATCTGATTATTACACTGTGTTCGATTTAATGTCCAGACACACGGGGGTTTATTATTGTCTGCTGACGACTCGGATTTTAATCCGCCTGGCCGAATGATGAATACTGATCGTAAAGTTCAAGGATAGACATATTATTCTTAGAACAAAAATCAACTAACCTAAAATATCCGAACTTAATAAAGTTATAAACATAAAAGAAATGGATTTTCACGTGATATCATATGAAATGGGGTTTAACATCCTAATGTTCTGCTCCGAATTTAGTTAATGAAAACGAACATACGCCATACAGTGTGCTACGGGGTAAATTTTTATCGGACATCTGCATTGCGGTCTACAATTTTATCCACTTCCAACTGTCAAGGCATCTTATACGTGCACGCTAATGTGTACACGGAACTTTGGTTTTTCGTCCCATCTGAACGAATAGACAGCTGTCCTTCCCAGGCCCTCCGCCCTGCATCACTGACAAGGAGAAAGGGGAAACCACGCCAAATAGAGTTCAACGTTTCACACAAAAACCGGGATAAAGACCGACATATACCAAGAGGGAAATTGGTGCTATGAGGAATTTTGCCTGACAGCTGCAAAGAGTTTCTCGTAATGAACTTTCCCCAAGCAAACATTTCATCATAATGACCTTTCCCAAACCATACATTTTATATTAATCTCTCCCAAAAAAAACAACATTTTACGATAATGACCTTTCCCCATATACATATTTTATCGTAATCAATTTTCCCCAAACACACACTTGACCGTAATGAACATTCCCGAGCACACATGTGACCGTAATGAACTTTCCTAAAACAAACATTTAATCGTAAAAAATCTTATGAAATCACAAATCGAAACTAGATGAACGTAAATACATTGTTTGTGTTATGTATAAACCTTGGCTTTGTCTGAATTTTATGTAAACAATTTCCTGGTTTTATGTAACTACATTTGAGCAATTTCTGAGTTTTTTACCTCAATAGATACTGCGTATTTAAATCAGGTGAGAAAGATGACATTAATAAAATATATGTCGCAACAATTACCAGATACTAATATCAACGCGACCCAATATCAGATGGAAACTGTAACTTTAACAATATTGTCCAACACAATCGCCTACATTCCATATCTCACCACCTCCACGACGACACCATATCTGGATCTAATCTAAACATACTATTAAACAATTCTCAAATACAATATATCACGTTTAAACAAGTGACAAACTTGTTAATAAGAGGTAATTGGAGACGATAAAAATATTTGTCCATTTTGAGACTAGAGCTATCCAACTTGACAAGTGTTAAACAATTATGCATTGTTAGTGTTCGTGATACACACACACTATATTATCACTGTTACTTTGAATGGAAAAAGTGAGAATCGAAGAAAATAAGGGAAATATCTTCCGTAATTCAAGGAAATTACCTTACTGATACGAGCTCCCCTTCCTCTTATGTTCATTGGAGACCTAACTACTCATACAAGAGAATCACAATTAATGTGACACTATCCTAGCCACAGATCTCCAAAAAACACACTTTCATGCCGTGTAAAAAACCGTATGATGAAAAAATTGTGGAATACTTTGTTGTGTAACTATGTTTATGTATCATTATAATGTTTATAATACAAAGGTTATTTTATACCTATACCTTAGCTTGTGTTTTGTCGTCTAAATGGTGATCTCCCCCGGCCTCTGAGTCGAGGCGACCAAAGTTATGTCCCTCTTGGAACACTGTACAGTGTCTTTATCCCAGCCTATAAGCCGAGGAGGAAGTGGATATGATATCTACTAAGCTCCCCGCGTGGTCTCGGAACTCCAATGTCGTCTAAAGCAATTACCATTTTTGGGTAAAATGTTTCATGTATGCACCGTGTTACGTCAACGTAAATGGCAAAACCGTCAAAACCTACTTCTAGAAATTGAAGGTGGGGGGGGTGGGGGCAGGAACTGTCAGTGGGTTAGTCTATAATAAAGTTGAATCTTGCAAAATACCTTCTTAGCCCAGTTCAACAAATTAAACAGAGCAGCGTTCTCATTAATCCCACAAAACGAACACGCATATATTGTAAGCCATCAAATCCAATCAAATCAATTGACCCCGACACCAATGATACAACCCCGGTATATGCAAGACTCAATAGAATTAACTACGTCTACAATACTTTAAAGTCTTGATGCGTCATGTTAACGCCATGGGAATCATTTGTAAACAAGACTATTGTGAAAGACGAATTATCTAATATGAATATCAGTCCAACAATGTCCGTTCAGCACTTATGTTTCATTGAAACCCCATCGATCTATGCCGGTCGCTATTTTGTTTTCGGCGAAAATTTTTTGAGAGGCTTGTCTTACATCCGAACTGGGACATTATCTTGCGTTTTGATTTTGTTTTCTTAAATAAGTGTTAAAAAAATCAACCTGAGTACAGCGAAAAATTAAAATGAGGCATAATTATACTAACTTTAATAAATACTGTATAGAAACCCCCACATGGGTGGATACTTAGAATTATGGGTATTCACAAATTTATGATAAGAAAAACAAGGAGTTGCATTGTTGGGTTGGTAGAAAGTTTCATCAAGACAAGGAAAGACAACTGAGGTAACTAGATTAATAATTATACTATATTGTTATAAAATAGGTACCATATCAAATCATAGAACCGAATAGATATGTAAATGACAATGTTTTACTTCAGTCTCAAGCACAAGAACCCACCCAGCCCGCGACACCGGATCTGTAATAAAACATACTACACTTGATTTGTAAGTGAACAAGAAGTAATTCACAATTTAACCGGGTGTTACTCTAATGAGCGCGCACCGCTCTTTTTTACTTCCGATTATAAAAAAGACAACCTGTGGCCTAATCTAGCGCAAGCAGAAATAATGGAATGCATTTGTGACGTGAATACATATATAACTGGCTTAGGGGAACGTACTCCTATTAAAACTTTTACCATTGGCGAGTGTCGGGTGGATATTTATTCGCTTAAATACGGCCATTTCAGGAATCCATTACGTGGAGTTAAAACAGATATAGCGCTGTAATTACTGAGTGGTTGTACTTCTTCGTGGCCAAAAATTCGATTAAATTTAATTCAAATTTAGAAGAGCTATCAGCGTTAAGTTGCAATAGCAAAAATTGACGTTTTGTTCATAAACAATCGCCAGTGTTCTATTTGACTATATTCTAGCCATATTGAAGAATTAACAGCTTTAATACGCGATGGAAAATCGTCTTTTCGTTCATAAACAACCACTATGTGTTCTGTTTAATACATTCTATCTAGTGGTAAATTCCGTACAATCACTATTTTCAGAATATAAACCCCCATAACATGAATTCAAGACTAATCTTTAGTATGTGATAGGAAAGTGGACTACCCCGTGAAAACAGGACCGTATTTAGCAGGGGTGCAGGGGGTACATAGCAGCCCCAGAAAAATAAGGCGACTCAAGAAATGGCACGGGATTACTTGTTAGCGACTTTGATTCCGGTAGTCCCCGCGCTCAATAACTTGGACATTATATTGGCGTCCCACCACTCTGCTGCAACTCCACGTTTAAAATCCTACATACTGCTCTGCATGAAAACCACACAAAATTAAGCTGACAACCCAACACTTGCCAAGCAATCAACGTACTCAATCATAACGCATCGCGATATTCACCACGTCCCACACAGCTCTGATAAAGGTTACCTAAACTAAATGTCAAGACTTCTGGAATTTCACCTACGGTTTAGGACTCCATTTAAGTATATTTCTATAACAACATTTTAATATCATAAACAAGCTTGTGTTAAAGAAGTAAGGAATCATAAGGTGGAAACGAACTGTTCGAGGTTTTAATAATTTGGGGCGATGATATGGGTAGAGCGGGCGGTATCCATTTATCAAGGGTATACTATGACGTAGAGACCCGCAGACTACTATCAACTATTTCTTCGTATTAAAGTCACCATGCGTAACCAGGTTCTTATATAAGTAAATAAACATCTAATTAAAACAAAACAGAATCAAAATACCAATCAGTCGGCTCATTATAGAGATCAATGATGATAATACACAAAATTTGATATTCTATAGTCAACAGGGTTTATATAAAGATCTGACTGATTTCACTAGTTTAAAACTAGATAAAGAAAGAGCGATTAATATAATGTAATTACTTTATTACCAACGAATTTTGGAAGTTTTGATAAGAATAGAGTAGTCTCGATTTTCATTGCCGCCATTGTTACGATAATAAACAAATTCTCGATTATCCATTTTTAAATTAAATCATTAAATGACGATTGTGTTTCAATCCATTAAATATCACATTGTAGTTAAATTGGCGCAGTGTGATTTTATATTATTAATCAGACAGTTACTTCATAATTCTTTGTAGTTAAATTTACCCGACATTGTATGTATATCTGTTTCCGAGTTTGCAATTTGCCTGAAAAAGTATTAAGTATGGAGTTTAAAGTCCACTCGACATAATCTAGGTCATTTTGGGACTTATATATAATGGTTTAATTTTATTTCAACAATTCGCTTGCGCGTATAGCAGGGGTCTTCAGCAGTGAGAGGAAACCAAAGGACCCGGACAAAACCCACGAGACTAGTCTGCTCCTTGTCACTTACAACCGAGAAATCGAAACCACGCTAGTTGACCAAATTACATACCTTATAATACAGCGCGCACGCCCTTTCCATTCGGCAATCCATCCCCAGAAGGTAATAGAGGACGAGAAGGAGACGAGAATGCGAGTAAAACCGTCTTATTATCAATTGTAAAATTAACAAGTTCAATAGATATATCAAAGAAACTTTCTCATTAACTAATTATTACTGGAAGATATAGTAAAGGCCTGGCGATGTTCCGATGGGGTGGAAACTGCTAGCCGTATAATACTAAGAAATCGTAACAAGGAACGTAAATCCCCGCCACTGCAGGGTGTCTTAACACGACTTTTGTAAGCAAAAACAAATTACAAAATAATACGGAAGAAATTAACCCTTTTTACACCTGCAGGTGACAATTTGATCGTTCCGCCATTAATAACATAATTACATCACACTGGGCAAATAAATACAAATTAATTCGCGAGTCTCGAACAACCAACTTGCCCGCTGTTTGGCTTACAAGGCTTTTAGATTACGATTCGGCAAGCCATCCAAGGAAACAGAAGCAATTAAAGCGAATGGTTTTCTGAAAGTCGCGGTTTTAAAAACAGATTTTTATGTTTAAAATGAAGTTTCCACAATTTACGGTCAATGTTCTTAGTTTAAAGCGGGTTGTGTTGCCGAATGGTTTAGTCCATGTACGTGGTACACGCAACAGCGAGTCAAACCTCGTGGATTTTCACCAGACCCACAGTTTTATCCTACCGCTTAGACCCCCAACGCTCAAGCGAATTATTGAAATGAAATTGAATCATACGTTAGTCCCGAAATGGCTTCGTTTTTGTCGAGAGAACGTTAAAATCCGTCTCAAATTTGAATTGTTATTAAGTAGAAGGAAAGCTCAAGCTAGGACTCCAGCGACGGACTTCCATCACAATCCACAATCCAAACATCCACAATCAAAATGGAGAAGGAACTTGGGCAGTTGGTGTTCAATTTCTGTGAAATGTTAAATTAAATTTTCGGGACTCACAAATTGTCGGTTCTATGCACGGTTCGATGCAACTGGAGAGTTCGCAGGCACCTAAAACCGCCCGACAACTCACATTTGCCAACTAGCAAATCCTAAAAATGCTTGAATCGATATCACATCTGTGTGGCAAACCAGCAAATGAAACTCAAGACTTCGGGTACAGCGACATAATCAAATAAATATATTGTTTTTTTCTACGTGATTCAACGAGTAGTCGGTACTTTAATTCAATAAATCACAATGTTTATATCATTTATCAATCAAGATCTTCAAGGAGAGTTGAAAATTGTTTCCTTGCCTAAAATTTAAATCTTCTTTAAGACTCATTGGTGTTCCATTACATTAGAAATAGCAGTGTTATTACTTGGCCCGACGTCTATAAATCTTAACGATTTTCTAATGTAAGATAACACTAAACTTCCTTGGATATCAATTAGAAAAAGACAGTGGCCAAATTGAAAATTATTTTTATGTAATAAAATATATTCGTTATCCATTTACATTAGTTAATGACGAGAAATAAAGAATGAGCAGTATATCTTTAAATAACTATTTTCAAACCATCCTCAAGTGTAACCGATCATGACACCATAGCGATAGATGGCTGTTGTTGATTTATATTAACGTCTTTTGTCTAAAGAAATCAATTTCTTAGAAATGAAAAATTAAATTAAAAACTTAGTGCGAGTAATTAGCATCCCCAATTATTATCTACCATACGAGGATATGTTAGATCTGTTGTCTTAAGAAATCAATTTCATAAAAATGAAATTTGAAATTAAAAGCTTAGTGCGAGTCTGGCATCACAAGTACTTAACAAGAGCAACTAATCGCGGCAAATAAATTAATTAGTGCTCGAGAATTGATCCAATTCCGGAAACAAATACGATATAAAATACGTGATTGAAATGTTTGTTACTTACCAGGGACTTGAAAATTAATCTATTTCCCTTGTTCATGGTGGTCGATCTTATTACTGCGGCACCGACTTTGATTAGAATCGTAATCTTCAGCTCTAAGTGATGTCATATATTTAAAGATAGAATATATGTGAGCAATTGGAGAATTCAGTAATTCTATACAGATAAGTATCAAAATACTTGTATCGATTTAAACACACAACAAGCCGGTCGGGCTAATGGTTTAACTGAGAATTATTACAAGACTTTAAAATGACAAGCCGTCCGACGTTCGAACATCCAGTAATATTTCTTCACTCTCAGGATGGTGACATCCAGTCTTATTCTCGTGTTCCCACCAGTAATATTACAAACAAATTGCAACACGCAACACCAGTTTGTCATTTTAATACATCATCCAGCCCACGTGGTTTAATAATTCTCTTAGTCTTGTGGGAATTATTAATACATATAATTATTATAAGCAGCATCTATAAGGAATGGAACCGGAACAGGCTTTAATGTCTCAGTGATTACGGAGCTAGCTCGCTTACACGAGAGTCTCATGTTCGACAATGGTAGACCTATTGGCCGGGGGTTGTTTTTCATTAGCCCCAATGGAGCAGAAAAGTAGACAGTTAAAACCGCATTTTCTTTCCAGAGTGCGAAATTTCATCCCAATGTTTTTCGCGGAATATTTTTGTCCCGGGTCACTGTCTTTCCGTCTAATCTGTGTACGCCAGCTCCCAGTAAGTTAATCAGGCAAAACCGGAATCGAACTTAGGACGATTCACATTTGAGATATACACATTTCCTTTTGGTAATTCACTTAGATTATATAAATATGTGTATTAGAATTATCGAGACTTTTAAGAGGATATTTAATATGGTGGTTCTTGGCTAATGCACTTAAACTGTCATTTACATATTACTATATAATCTGGCCATTTTATACATACGGAAGTACTGGGATAGATTTACGAGACCACATACCGTCTAAGCACAGTCATTACCTGGCAATTCCAGCCTAAGATATCGTCATTTAGTCCTAGACAACCAGCAATCTTGGCGAAGAGAGTGATTGGGCGCGTTTTACGATACAGACATAAAGTGTTACGGAATTACAATAACTGTATGAAGATTGTAAATGAGTTGATCCATCTTTGATCTGAGTAAAATAAATAATTGGATGGATCTCACTGAAGCCTTAATTTCATTTAGCTCTGTACAATTAAATATTTGTTTCCAAGTATTAAAGTCACCGATTTTCGTTTATATTTTCCACACAGTATCCTTCGCTTCACAACTTAAGCCACGTTAAATGCATGTAAGCCAAGCTCAATACATTACATTTAAACATACATTATGCAAGAGCAAAATCTGCCTATTACGGATATTTCTTTAGGCTTGAAATGTTATCTGAATTGTTAATTAGACATTAATTAACTCTCGGTGTTAACGCTAGCCTACGATATGTACTGGATAAGGATCCGATTTGCTGATCAACTTTCATTCAAGATTTAATGATGAAATGGATAATCGAGACTATGTATTTATCGTACCGACTTTTGTAATGATGATCGAGGCTAGGTCGAAAATTCAAGCGCTAAAATGTAGGTTTAGAGGGGATCAATTTTCAGCAAATCCTCTTTACATTATCAAATTTTATCAAGTTTAGTGAGAACTACCAGCTCTTTATCTAATCTCCAATGATGTATTTTTAATTAAAGGTGCATTATGTAGGAACCAAATCTACACTGTACCTATTGCGGGTCTTATTTTGGCTTCGGCTTCAAATATTATTGAAACATTTCTTAACACAGCAAGCCCATAATCAACTGTCTGGGCCATTGGATATCTCCGATTTTAAGTAGATTGGAAATGATTTAAAAATTGAATAGTGAAGCTATCATGTACCGCTGCTACCATAATAAACAATCAATGCCACATATTGTCAAAACTCGAAACAATAAAAAAAATCCGTCAGAATAAATTAATTTGAATAACATTTTAAATGTATTCTTTTAGTATTATCTATCTTTGAACAATTACAACTATCTAAATCATGTTGGATGGTATCTCAACTGTTGTTCATCCTCTTAAACATACATTATGCAAGAGCTAAATCTGCCTATTGTAGGTCTTTAGGCCTAAAATGTTATAAAAACTATCAATTAGACATTAATTAACCTATCCAGACCATAATCAGCTCTCGATGTCAAGGCTAGCCTGCGATATTTGTTGGATTTTAGTCCGATTAACACTCAAAACTTTCCTTCGTGATTTAACGATTAAATATAGATAATCGAAACTATAAGTTTTGTCTTACCGACTTCTGTAATGATGATCGAGGCTAAGGGGAACTTAGTTCTTGGTTCATAGTGGATCAATTTGACTGAAATATTCAGCAAATTGCCTTTACATTATGTAGTTTTTAACTATTTTAGTGAGAACTGCCAACTCGTTATCTTATCTCCCAAAATGTATCATTAATCATCAGGAAGTGGGGGGGGGGGCAATGTTTAACATTTGATTATAAGGTCAATCGTTGAGTCAAGTGGCTTTGTTTCGATTCCTTGCTTACACGTGACAAGAAGTAGGGTCATGTCCAACCTCGTGGGTTTTTTCGTTTTTCTGGGTTTCCTCCTACGAGCTACCGAATTATTGAAATAAAATTGATACATGCTAGTCCAGAAAAAATCATTTTCGAGTGGACGTTACTACTCCCACCCCTCTGTCCCTCTCCCTCCATCTCTCTCTCTCTCTCTATTCACCACAAGATTTTAGCCAACACTCACAATTGTTCGTATCTTCTGCATTGCGCGCTTAATGTTCCGAAATTTTCAATTTGGCATATCTGTGCATATATACTGAACTGAATGCCTTTTTGATTGGCATTTCTTTTTAGAATGTCATGACGTGATAGTTTAAAAGGATTTTAAAATATGCTCAAATGATGACCTGTGACTTTAGGCGATAAAGGGATCGATCAATTAAAATAGTCAAAGGAATGCAACCACTTTGATTTGTACAATAAAAGGATTTGTTTCTAATGTTTTAGCAGCATGTGGCTAGTTTTCTCATTTTTGAGAAAAGTTGGCCCACCCTGTCGATAGTGATACACGTACATGTTATATCGGCCTTTATCTATTGACGGCAAATTTGCAGTGAAGCCAAATCAACATATGAAACCACTGGCGTCGGCAATCAAACAGTACTAACAATGAAAGTTCATGGACACTAATTGTATTAGCTGCGTTAATACTGTGTTTGGCGTAGATACATTGGCGCCGATCATTCCAGCTTATATTATTCTTGCTTTAACTACAACGAATACATTCTGAAAAATAAGAGCTAAATTTATGTACACAAAGAGAGAGAGAGAGAGAGAGAAGGTGGGGTTTAACGTCCACTGGAAACAAAGTATGGAATTTCGTGATTAAATATAGCTGAATTATATTTAAAACAATCGCTGGGGTTCTTCACCAGTTGGGCAAAATTGAACTACCCGAAAAAAAACCCACACGGTTATACTGGTGACCCTAACCCTTGTCACGCACAATCTGGAAATTGATCCAATTATGATGCAACACGCACGCGCTAATCATCACCCCCATCAAATATGTTTACAGCGTTAACGGTCACGTAGAAGTTGTTTTGAACAACCAGACCCGACATATTCCGAGTGTCTGACACACAAACAACAGGGTGGAACTAAAACGGCGCAAGTTGAAAAGAGTCAAAGACAACAGGGTGGAACTAGAACGTTGTACTTCATTGTTTGTGATACGGGGGGGGGGGGCTGAATGGTTAGCATGTGCGCGCTGTATCATAAAGCCTGTCATTGAGTCAACTGGTGTGGTTTAAATCCCCACTGCTAAAGACTCCTACGCGCAAGCGAATTATTGAAATCAAATTAAACCATATGTTAGTCCCACAATGACCTAGTTTGTGTTGAGTGGACGTTAAACCCCATCTCTCTCTAAGCAGTTGCTTCTGTAGGGCTGACAGGGGAAACGTGCATAATCCGTCTGATGGGACAATATCATACCGCCGTCGAGGCTAATATATCTGTTCATAGGAATAAAATCTACCATATTATATTGCCTCAAAATGACTGACAAGACAATAAATCCAATTTCAATCCATGGCAAATAATTCGGGTTCATAATCATAGCCTATTTATTCTCGCGAACATGGCACCGGGGGACCATAAAGATGAACCCTTACACGGAAGACATCCCGGTTCTTTGTTCATTGATATTATGCTTATTTTAATACATCTTGAAGAACGTTCTTTTTAAGCCAATTCTTAATATAATTCTTTAAAACATCAATTCATAATACATGTATATTTCTTATAAAGACAAATACTATTATATTTATTAACCGAATGCTAATATACTTCCTGAAAACAATACAATAATAATACAAAGGAACCTCTAAAACACGTTTTTTTACCTAACAGATAAAGATATCAGAACTAAGCAAACCGATTTTAGGATAAATACGGTTCACCGACCGACCCTTCTTTTTTAAAACCCAAATCCCTGAGCCTGTAGATCGGTGGTAGCGCGGTTTTCTGAAGACAGTAAAATTGTTGTATTATACGACAGTTCGAATTGGCATTATTTTATAAAACCGGACCCTTTAATTGAGTTAGAAATGCGGTGAAATGAATCAAACACGTTTAAAATGACATGACAAAGTTTATTAAAGGAAGAATTTATTAGTTCTCTCCACCTTAAACCGCAATCAGAAAAAAAAGATATCGGACTGGCCGACCGAACAATGCTATGTCTTCTATTCTAATAAGGAAAGCCGGAAGCGCTGGTGTTATGTCATGGACGTCCTTCTTTTAGGGTCTTCTATCTGTATGTTTTACGTTATATCGAGCTAAATGTCGAACGGGAAAATGAACACATGCATATCGATTTAATTTATTGCGATCTGTTGAATTTCTTTGCTGCTGAATGAGTCTCTGGCTTCATTTATTAAATGACATGGCTGTGGGTTGGTCAGTGTTAAAATCCCCCATACCCCGAGGATGGGGTATTCATCGGTGTTACACAACTGATGATATATCATTGAATAGCCTCAAGAAATCAATTAGCAATATATGTTACTGAATACCAGGTGCTAGAGATGCGGCATGTCATCTTGACATGTGATATCGACACCCCTGGTGTTCTTGGTAGAATTACTTATGTCATTATGTAACCTTAACTTGTTTTATTTAACTGTCTTTGATAAACTAACTTTAGTGAATGATAAACCTGATATGATACATAAGACAGGTGTTCAATGGGTTCTTTTGTCTTGACGGGATTTATAAACCCACCAACAGAAACGAATCGACAGTGAGGCCCAGTCAGGGCTAGGAGTTAGGTCCGGCCAGGACTGAGTGAAGGCCATCGGCGCCTTGGCACGAGACGAGACGAGAGCTCGTGCTAAGCCAAGCTAATTAAGCCATGTCTCCCTCCATATAGTTAGTTCTACGGTCGTTTACATTACGATGTTTGTACCAATTGTAAGAGGCAGAATAAAAGTATTATTAGACGTTATACCAGTGTTGTCATCAAGAACCTGATTAAAGAAAAAATACTGTCACATCGGTCCAGATATTTCGTAAAAAGAGCAAAATCAAATTAAGAAAAATACAATAATATTTCTTTTTTACTGCGTAAATAGCTTAGTGATTTCTTCAAGTAGGCGTCATCTCAGTTTCTGACTTCATCCTTTTGCTGCATGACATCCGACTAAAAATCAGAAGAAGCCGAAAATATCGTAATGCACTGAGGAGTACCGATTTCAGACCAATATGAATTAACAATTATTTAGACCTAAATGAAAGAGTTTCTGTTCGATTTGGGTCACAATAATACAAAAGTTTACCATTAGAGCTGTCACCTGAATACGAAGACGTGTGTCATCAGCAACACAGACAAACCTCAAACATGATTGTTTCTCATTATAGAATCCCCACTGACCGAATGAACCCAGTGAAGAAGAGTCACCGTAGTTAATCTAGAACTTGTCAATAATTGATCTCAGGATCAGAAACGGACATCAATGAAAGGAGAACTATATAAGGGAAACAAAAACGACATTTCCATTGCTATTGTATGAAGATAAACAAAATATCTATACTCGTACTTTCTGGCGAAGAGAATAATACAGTATAATGGATGAATTTCAAATAATTAATGAACAAGAAAGTTGTAAATATGAAGAAGCAAATCGAAAATGAAAAATAAAAACTAGAATGGACAAACTCTGTGAAACATGCAAACTAACGAATGTAGTCTTGGTCCCTGTAGCCACTAATGCAGGTCTACAAAAGTTTAAGATACCCTGGGTGTTGGATGGCCGAATGGTTAGCACGTGCGTGCTTTAAGCCTGTCATTGGGTCATCTGGCGTGGTTTCAAATCCCCGGTTGTGCGTGACAAGTAGTTGTGTCACCTGTCCAACTTCGTGGGTTTTCTCCGGGTCCCCCAGTTTCCTCCCACTGATAAACACCCCTACGCGCATGGGAATGATTGAAATAAAATTAAACCTTGTAAGTCCTGAAATGACCTGGTTTGTGTCGAGAGGACGTTAAATACCATTTCTCTCCCTCTCACTCCTCTCTCTCTCTGTCTCTTTAGATACTCTGAATTGTGTGTGTGGTACATTAGCTGGCTGTTCCCGTAAGTACTCCCCTCCCAGCCACCGATTTATTCGGCATACTTCCAAATGAAAGGCGATGGTTAGTTTAATTTTCAACCAAATTATTAGCTGACAATTAGACTGTCCATAGCCAGCAAAAGGAAATACAACGAAGTCCTATTCCAATATACAACAGTAGGTTTCTACTTGACCTGGTTCTTGGCTACGTTATCACTATTGTGGAAACAGGCGCCAATCTACCATATACTACCACTCGTTCAAACCGAAACGTTGAGCTTTCACAGTATCCAGGCCACAAGACTTTCTGGTATTTCTGGTCGAGAGCTGTATGGAGGAAGGTTCGCACACAATGTCTAGACCACCGTTATTTCTGGTGTACACCGGCATAATTAGAGCTGTATGGGAGAGGGTTCGTCGTCAGTCAACGTTAAAGGACTTCCTGATCGAAGCTGTATAGATGATTCTATTAGGAGCTTCAGGGGAGATTCTTGGCGGTGCACACAGGCTATATTTCTGCTGATTAGTTCCAGATATGTTTTTAATACGGCTCACCCATTGTGGCTCTATTTCAACTCGCCGTCTGTGGAATTTAATGTAAAGCTGATCACCGATTAATAATCGTCGGGCTTCATAGAATTGCAATCATCATAATGTCCCCGCGTATCGCTGGATTTAATCCGTGAAAGATTTGGTGATTTCCAGGACTTGACAAAGACAATATCCGGTAATTATGAAAGCTGGAACACATATTCAATCACAGTCCGTGGAGTTATCATTAATATATGATAAAGAGACATTGAAACAATGTTTCTAAAATAGCCATAGTGTTACAATTCAGAAAAGTAAAGACTAATCAAAACAACAGCGAAGTTTCGTTAACTTTTTCGATAGGTAGAAATAATTTTCAATTCGACTTGATTTGTCAAGAATACCCTCACGTATCAAGAATTGTTAAAATTAAAACCTTTTCAAAAAACAAAACCTGATCATGAAAATTAAACTGAACTAAGGGTTTTTATTTTTAAAAAAATGATAAATGTCCACTCAACACAAATCTGGTTATTTCGGGGGCAGCATATGATTCAATTATATGTCAATAATTCGCTTATGCGTATGGGGTCGTTAGTAGTGGGAGAAAACCCACAGGCGATCATAATCACGTAAAAACGGGGACTCGAAACCACGCCACTTGATTCAATGATAGATCATTATGATCTAGAGCCCCTTTCATCATAATAAAAATTTCTAAAATTTTAAATTTTGTTGTTACGCACAACCCTTTCGTCAAATATACCATTTGAAAACTTAAACATAGGGATGAAACGATCTCCAAACGGAAAATCCGAATACGTCCAGAAAATGTTACACGGGCTTAAAGTTCCAGCAATATGACAGATCTAATACTAGTCTAGATTAACCAAACACATCAACTTGACAGATGAAGCTGAGGTCTGGTTAATCGTGCTTAGTGAGCGATTTACTGCACTTATCTCAGGTCAAAGGTTTTTTGGCTTCCGCTTGTTAGACTTGCTGCTCGCTTTCACTTAGTGCTCTACCGTTGAAAAATGTTTCCCACGAAACTTTTCTGGTTGATGGACATGAACAGGGTTTGAACGGATATGCGAGGCAGAGACGATAACAGTCACCTACAATCCATTGACATGAGAGAGAGAGGGGGGGGCGAGAGAGAATTGGATTTTAACATCTACATACTAATAGAGCGAGAGGGGGATATGAGGTTTAACGTCCACTCAACACAAACTAGGGTCATTTTGGGACTAACATATGGTTTTAATTTTATTTCAACAATTCGCTTGCGCGTAGGGGTCTTTAGCAGTGGGAGGAAACTGGAGTGCCCGGAGGAAACCCACGAGGTTGAAAAGGCGCCCCTATCTCCATGCCACATACGCTCACACCAGGGCTCGAAACCACAGCCACAAGCCAGAGGTGACCGGCCAGCTAGAGGTCGAAGCGCGGCACTCTAGACCACTAGGCCATCCCAACCCCCTACATACTAATACGTGGTTCAATTTATTTCAATGGCAGCTTAGCATTTGGGGAAACCGGGGACCTGGACAAACCCACGAAGTTAGACAGACGACCATACGCCTTTGTTATAAGGGGATATCTACCGTTTGTGATACAGCGTTGCAAGTTTTTGTTGTTCTTTATTACAATGTTTAACGACCAATGCGTTGGTTCAAGATATTGTTGGGCGTATGGTTCAGTACTTTAGAAGATCTGCGATACACTCGGTGACGACGACAAACTGTATCCAATTATGAACGGAAGAAATAAACTTAAAGGGAAAACCTAGACGGAAATTTAGCTCCGCGGCGAGTAAATTATCCTCCTACCAACTTCGACTGTAAGTGGACGGTTTATCTGTGATGATCAAGCCAAGGGGTAATTGAAAGTGATATAAAGCTTTTATAGGCCATATTCAATTCCCTGGAAATCCGGATTTTATAAACATAAGTCTAGTTTATCTTGTTATATGAAGATAACATGACTGGCTTCCCTTTAAAACCCCCTCGATAAATCCTGATTAATAGTTAAGATATGAACTACTAGTAGAAATATCATCTGAAAAAGAGTCCAATATCTGACTGATACATCTTGGTCCTTGATTATAATGCCCAGTGGAAAAACCTCGATCGACTGATTGGTCGTGTCAAGGGATGCTGTGTACCATATACAATGGTGATATCAATTTAGGACACAAATTACTCCGTCTTTGTCAATATCTTCAATCAGAATAATATTTTAAGGATAAGAATTTGATACGTTTTTTCCCACGCGGTGCTCGCGTTATCCTCTGATCATCTGTTTGTGACCGGAATCCAACTTGACAGGTTGTTTCAGATATTGTAAGTTGTTTTATTTTTATCCCCAATCAGCGAAATATATTGGAATCGCTGATTAATTATTTAGACCCCCCCCCCTTCGCGTCCTTGTACTCCTAATGGATTTCATTGGAAAGGTAAAAAATATTAGTTTAGATCCGACAAATTTATAATAAGTAACTGTAACTACTTGAATGGGTTGGTGTATATATATAATATCTAGAAATGTTTATATTAGATATGGGAGGAGGGGGGCAAAGGTTAGCGCGTGTGCATTATATCATAAGCACCGTATTTATATTTCTTACTGCAGTTACGATAACTGTCCTATTGTCGTCCTCTTGTTAGTGCTAGGGTTGTAATCACCGTGAATAGTATCTGATTCTTGAGACATGATGGCTCAATGAATAAGACGTTGGGTCGTTAATCTCGAGGTTCCGTGTACAAATTGCAAGTTAAAATTCGACTTTTAAAAAAAAGTCCGTTAGTATCGCTGTCCGGGCAGAAATTCAGTCTCTATTAGCCCAATTCGAGCAGAACAACGGGACGTTAAACCCCATTGCTTTTCGCTTGTATCTAATTCTGTTTGACAGTACAAGTAAATATAACAGATAATTTGTCTCCAAAGATAAACTGACTTAGAATGGTTTGTGGTGGTATTACCTTTCCTCTCTGCTCTCAATAGTATTCTAACTCTATGTTAATTTTGAATGATTACCGATATCAATGTTCTCTAAGGACGAACTACGCCGTACTCCCGTTACAACTACTATATGAGATTCAAGGCTTGTGTCAGACGTTATATACTTTGACCAACTAACCCACAAACCAATTACAAACGACATTTGGACAACTTATCAATTTCATACAGCATTTATTATTTAGCTCGTGACGAAGCCAGTACAAGCAAGAAATTAATGGCATCTGCTCCGGACTGTCCTCTATAGTATTGTGAGGAAATAAAAGGTTTGGCCAGCGGCGTAAAGGCGTGGATTTATTCGTCAAACGCGTGTGCCCAAGAGGGCGGGGAGAACAAGAAACCCTATACAATCATTTATATCGAAAGAGAGAGAGAAATGGGGTTTAACGTCCACTCGACACAAACAAGTTCATTTTAGGACTAACATATGGTTTCATTTTATTTCAATAATTCGCTTGCGCGTAGGGGTCTTTAGCAATGGGAGGAAACCGGACTGCCCGGAGGAAACCCACGAGGTTGAGAAGGCGCCCCTATCTCTATGCCACATACGCTCACACCAGGGCTCGAAACAACAGCCACAAGCCAGAGGTGACCGGCCAGCTAGAGGTCGAAGCGCGGCACTCTAGACTACTAGGACATCCCACCCCACCCCATTAAAATAAAAAATACTGCGAACTACACGAAATTCCCAAATGATTAATGAATACCATCAGTTAGACGTCCAATATTAGTAAGAATCAGTAGAGCGTGGTTTAGAAAGAGTCTACATATTACAGACATCAGTCAGTGCGTATAGTTACATTAACTAGTATTTTGAACATTGATTTCAGAATCCAAAATAAATTCGAACGTTTCGTCATTGGGACGAAGAGGCTGTGGGAAATCTGATTCAATATTTTACAATTCCGTAAATTAATATTGGGGCGCAGTAGATGGCGGTGTTGAAGCTAATTAAACATCTTTTTATTTTTATTTGTTTAGTACGTGTTGTTGTTTTATTTTTTTATTCCCCCACCTACCCACCCACACTAAATAGGTCGCTGACGCAACCACCCAATACACCATGAACGTTGGCAGTTAAACAATATATTTTAAATTTCAACCTGAATCTTGAAAACTGTCTGTAGTTTTAATCCCCGTGACTCATACTTGAAGGGTCTTTGGGGTGATTGGGAGCATTAAGATTACGTAGACGATGCTAGTCAAGCTAATAATGGCAACAATAGATTCTCCCGTATGTAAATAAAGACCCACTACAGTGTTTTGACAAGCTATTAAAGCGTCCATTAAGATTCCACATCGTTTAGTATTTCCATCAAGAAAACAGGATGGTGACAACATAAATATAATTCTTTCATATGGATTCACTTCTAAATTAGAAAAGCTAAGACACCTAATGTTAAACCCGGCATTTTAACCACTTTATCGCAGACCTAGGGGTTAAACATGAAAACCAAGAGAGAGAAAAGATAAAGAAAGGTGGGAAGGGGGATAACGTAAATTTTAACCACTTTATCGCAGACTTAGGGGTTAAACATGAAAACCAAGAGAGAGAAGAGATAAAGAAAGGTGGGAAGGGGGATAACGTAAATTCGTCACAACCTGCGTCATTTCGGTACTTATGGAACAATTCAAATTCAAATATTTGCTTGTGAGAGGACCCAGTGAGGGCCTATTGGGTCTATAGGGTTATATAGACAACCCCACAGACCATATGTCAATTTGATGTGGTATAATGTCCACTCGACAGAGATAGATGGGGTTTAACGTCCACGCAACGCAATCTAAAAGATGGGAGGAAACGATACTATTATTAAACGATACACCCGATGTTGAGAAAACGAATAAAACATGTTTTAGTCAATTGGAATAATGTTGGGTTTTTTTGTTGGTGGGGAGGGGGGTTCTTTTTTTTTTTGAGGGGAGGGATCTTATAGGGCGACGATAAATATTGTCTTCGATTCTGTTGGTTTTAGTCAAGATGGTAATATTTTTATACATTGAATTATGTTACAGTAGCGTTCCAAGGACGGAGCCTCTCGGCCCGTTCTTATGGGAGTTTCGTGAAACCGGAAGCAGTATAAAGAAGAAATAGTAGTGCAACGCCACTATGAGTATGCTACGCTCTAGCTATAACACTACCCCTTTTACCCCAGTGTAGTCGACAACACTGAATAGACAGACAGACAAAAAGCAATCACAAAACATTCATCTCAAAGAAAGTCTACATTAAAAATTTACCCTAGTTTGGTTCGGCTGTGCACTTTTTATCGATGTTAGCCGGGTCGGTAATATTCAAGGGAATGTTCGTATTTATAACTTTAGATATATTTAAATGTGTTTTTTAGTGTATGTCCAGTATCTTACAGGCTTCTCCTTCCCTTTACAAGCTTCTCCTATAGTCAGACGTTCATGAATGATTAATCACACAAACTCGATTTGAACAATTACCCAAGCTACGGGGAACTCTATTCTAATTGGTAGGTCATGTGCGTTTAACACCTGTCTGCGATGCCCCTTCATGATGAAAGCGGACGGTAATTCACGCACCCATACACAGTTTTGAATCATATGTTAGTCCCAAAATTACTTAGTTTGGGTCGAGTGGACGCTAAAGCCCCCCCCCCCTCTCTCTCTCGCTCTCTGATATATATTTGATAATGTTCCTCGTTTCTCGCCGTTTATATCCGGAACCACTTTTCCCTTTTTTTTTTTGTTTTTTGGGGTTTTTTTTTTTATTTATGGTGTTTGCGTATTGATTGTACTATATTACAGTGAACCACATTTCTCTAGCAAGATGAATTACGAGCTTAAGCCAATTAACTTGCACGACTTGCATTTATGCATTCTTATTAATTAATTACAAAAAAGCAGGACAGTGATATCAATAGCTACCATTCATTTTCGTCCTATACAAAAATTGTTAAAACTAGTCGTCAGCTAAACTGCTGTGCTATGTTGACTACGTTACCAGACATTGGCGACAGAAGCATAAATGACTATTGAAGGATGATTGATGCGATGGCTGACACCTGTTGACAAACCTGTCGGCCATTAATCATGAGCAGATTATGCAGATTCCATCACTCACTGGAAGTTACATGGTGCATTGCTAATTTCAAACGACGTCGATAAAAGCAATGGAATCACTAACTAGTTACTGAGCCATTGTAATATATCTCTGGTGTGATTCAGGAAATAGTCAATCACGTAGAGCAAATCGTGGCTTAATCTCTTCCTTTAAGCTTAACTTCATTTACTGGTCTTTAAATTGGTTGGTCGGCGTTATTGTAGATTGTTTTGGATGTGTCGTGTTATCTACTGTATTTCTAATTCCACTCAGTGATTGACTAATATCTTTTTTTAACTCGATGAACAGGTACCGCGTTCGAGCCCTTATTGATAAGGAGATATCCCCGGGAATGTACATCCCGGTTCTTCTTGTCAGTCGTGCGGGATGGGGAGCCTTGCCACCTTTCTTTCGGTTCGTATGAAAAGCAAAGATTATATGTATATATATATTGGAGAGCACCTAAAAGAATTTGGAATTTGAAGAGCTAATTGTTCCTAATGGTTAACTTGATTAGCCTTGCTGTTAGAGGTTAGAAGGGTGTTTTAAAAACCCATTCATTTTACATTTCAATCTTGCCCACCGTAATACTTTGCGTTAATGACCAGACGTATCCGATTAAGTAATCCGGGGCATATGTAAAGATAAACAGACAACGGGGCTCAGACAGTCAACACCCTACGTACATATCACTAACAAAGGGTCAAAATAAAACACCATCCGAAACATTGAAGTTCGTCCGTTGCCTCAAACCGTTATCCATTCAACGATCAATGTTTGCTATAACATACTGCTAGACCCAATTGAGTTGAATGGCATTGTAACGTGTCATTACTTTCTCATCTGTGGCCTTTAATCAAAAGATGGTTTCCCTTTTTTTCTTCGACAAATGGATCAGACAAAATGATACTGGTGTTTAATCATTTTGTAATCAACTGAGTCACATTTATATGGACTGAAAGATGTCGAGGCGGATTACGATTACATCTTTTTGTGTTCTACTAGAATTACAGAAAATAGGCTTTAACATCCTACTTTTCCGCACCAACTAGGCCATTAAACACCATCTGGTGTACCATGAGACGCCACTGCCTAAACTCGATTTCCAACTGCCAGAAGATCTTTAGATTACTGTCCATACCACCCATACCATTATCAGAGTAGAGATATCTTTTGATATTTGCAAGGACAAATACGATTTACGCAAATTGTGAAAACTGAAAAAAAAATAGAGCTGAAGCCTGTTTTGGATCTTGCGTTATTACGAGAATATAAAAACATAGGAAAATGCATTTTAATGAGACTGAGTCGACCCTGAAGCAATTTCAAAGTGGACTTTTTTAATGCAGGTTTCTATCTGTTTAGTAGATATCCACTTACAATATAATTATTTTGGTAGTGTTTGGTCTCCATAAGACATTCCGGTGAGGTGAGAAAGACTCTATTCTCTACCCCAGGTTATGAGATGGTACAAACATATCCTGCTTATTGGGCCTCTCTCCTCATGGACCATACATTTACGTGACAAGTAAGTCTTTGAAATATTTTTACTTCTTCAATTTTTTTTTCTGTAATAAACATATTCGAGAACTTACTAATTTGTAGCCATTTCACACTGCTGTCATTTCTGGTAGTTTTTTTTTAAAATAAGGATATGTATTTCATTAAAATAGAGAAAATGATCGAGGGTATTGAGAATCATTGATTGAATCAGCGTTGAACGAAAAAAGTTCTGAAGGCAATCTAGCTAAGATGGTCCCCGATGTTTTGTGTATAGAAATTGCCGAGACATGGTATCTCAGGGTTGATTAGATTTGCTAAATTTACCGAGATTTCATTTTCGTAATGCTTGTGGTCTTTTGCAACAAAATGAATTCAATGCAGGTTTAAAAAACACCTCGTTATTCTGAGATTGTATCTTGACGGGTCCCTCGTTAATGTCTCGCGTCGTCTTGACTCGTCATTGGCATCAAATGAGTTCTCAGATGACTTCATAACATGGCTGGCATGTAACGTCGACTGCAGGAGATAACACCATTGCTCCTCGTATACCCTGTCAAATGATCTGGTCTGAAAAGATTCTTTCAAAGCTATATGCCTTTAAAAATTTTATGTGCGACATTTGATTTATTTAAGGAAAATACTAATTGTTTACTGCTTAATCTAATATCTACTCTAATTAATTATTTATACTTTAATTAAAAAACTAAATTATCATTGGAAGATAATCATCCAGGCATGCATGATCCATCGAGTTAAAGGCGGCACACAGGTGAGCCGCAAGAATCTTCCTAAGTATGTCGCAATATTTTTAATAGCATACTAAGAAGTTCGGAAAACAACGTGAGTATATTACCGGTGTCTACGTTCATAGCTGCGTTTTCTTTCTTTAGTTTGAGTCACCTTATGTGTCCGTGTTTACGGTTGTATGTCATCTATGACTTGTCATGTTTTTATTTTGCAAATATAGTTAGCCAGGTGTTCTGCTTTTTTCGTGTGTTTCAAGGTGTGCCGTTAACAAATAAAGGTTGAGAACCATTACAAGATTCAACCTTGCCTTGACCATATCCTACATGTCGTCTGTAGTAATTTATCGTATTTTTAAATGACTTTAAAGGGACCATGCCATGCTGATATTAATAGTGTCGCAAAAATAATAGTCCGTATACGTATGAAATGTAAGCACCAAAATATAGAGGAAGGAGTCATGTATATACCCTGTCTCTAAATTTAAGCTTAAAATATTGAGTCGTTTGGACGGGAACACTTTTAAGATTTTGGGTCTATTTTTTTTTTCGTTTCGTGACCCGGTAATCTCTCGCCGTTCCTTTAGAATGCTATACAGTGCATGCATGTGCTGTACTTGATAACGAAAGGTAAATTTCAACTACACGTTATTTTCATGAAGTAAAAGTCTGGTTAGGACACCGATCACCGTTTCCAGATGAAGACTGGCGGATTTAAGTTGTTTGAGTTAGTTGCTCTGCCCTAACACAAAATTAAGCAGTTTCATTATCCAAAATATAATCAGGATTGTGCCTTCAGGATGAAATTTTCGAATCTGTTTCTTTGTCCTCTATGATGAAGCTTTACCACGTTTAATTGTAGGTCATGGATATTAACATTACGCTGACGTGGGGGAAGAGAGTAAAGGGGGGGTGTCAACCTCCACTCGACACAAACCAGGTTATCTCTTTCGGGACAAACAAATGGTAACTTTTATTTCAATAATTCGCTTGCGCGTAGGCGCCTTTAGCAGTGCGGGGAAACCGGGGGACCCCATTCCTTGTCACGTACAACCAGGGAGTCGAAACCTCGCCAGTAGACCCAATGATAGATCTTGTTATTCATCGCGCACGGCTAACGATTCGGCCACCACCCCGATCCCCACTGTAACAGTATTTTAGTTATTACAGAGTCAGCTTCGTAAATATTTTATTTACAACGGGAACAGAATGTCAAGAAATACACAAATAGGCGTACATCTACATCTACAGGAACTAGTCTATATATACTGGAACAATTACTACGACAGGAACACATCTAACTATATTGTATCTACCATTCTGCACCGCTGGCAATGCAGCGGATGGACTCGGGCGAGTCCATACGCCGGGCTCTGCCGTCTGCTCTCTCCCTCTCTTGTTGTCTATCTTGTCTTCTAACTGTGAGTAAACTGCTGTATACACAGACTCCAACACTTAGGGAAGATGGACAGGAGGGATCATCAAATAAGGAAGTTCTGCCGCGTATTGCACCGGTCATATGTAGCTGGTAGATAACACATTGAATAAATCATATAGTTAATACGATCGTGCCTTAAATATGTTTAGAGAGTAAAAGAAACGTCCAGTACAATATATATCAAAACTAACAGAGGTCATACAGTTCTTTTCACCTAAATGAATTTTCAGTTTATGAAAGGTATAGACAACTTTGTTACACCATTCCTTTAGCTGGAGGACACCGTGCATTACTGCAACTGTCCTTTGAGAGTACCACAGTTTTATTCAACGCTAACAAGATCGACTTGACTTCGGAGCAGTACTGAGCTTTGGGAACATGAGGGACACAATTTTATACAATTTTCGTATCAGAGATAAATAACCAAAGATAAAGTTTGCAATTTTAAATACATTTAGCAGTTTTCACGTTTTGTTACTTTTTTCGCTTTAACCGTTGAAGATAATAAATTTGCAATGCAAAATTGTAGTCTAGAGCTAATTGAAACTTTTGGTTGGTCTTTTTATTTTCTAAATCATGCTTATATTTGTCTACAACCTTGAATACTGAATACGAGAAGAAGGTCATAATTATCACAAGAATACCGATCAAGATTTAAAAAAAACATTCGGTGCTATAATAAAACTAAAATTTAATTCCCCATCTTCGCCACTTTAGTCCTCCTCTTGATAATAAATTCCAATATGTCGATTCCCGAGAGGAAAGGTACGAGCAACGTGTCTGCCTTTAACTGCCCTTCATTCGAAATAAATCTCTGATGAACGAGTAACATAAAACCCATATAGGCAATCAGACCCGCGAGTACTAATCAAATTGTTGTAATTTGAAAGTACTTATTTAATCTTATTTGAATCAGTATTGATAACTTTCTTCGGGCATAGATATAATATATAAAAAGGAGTAGCGGATTCGTACGGTAATTAATTGAAACTGTATCTAGTCCGAGGATGGATTAATATCTCACATGATTGCATGTAAATAGTTGGAATTGATATTAGAATCTGACCTCTAATGGCCTCTAAAGCTAGCCCGGGATATCCAGGATGTTATATTACACGGCTGACCTGATTGGTGGATGGATTCAACATCCTAAAACACTTGTCATGGGGAATTTCCCATTAATCTGCATCCAATTGTGCTGACGAGTTTCCCACTACTCTATTTTTCCAGTCATGGAAACAGCAGCTTTGGGTGCTTCCTCCTTGAACGTTTGCAAAGACTGGGTGCTCAATGGTCACAGTTTCACAAAAAAAAACAACACACAAATAAAAAAAACGACGAAATTTCAGATATAATAATACAAAATCAAGACGCGGTGAAGATAATTTTAAAGCCCCTCTCCCTCTCTCTCTCTTTCTCTGTTTATACCAGATGTGAGTATATAAAGTAAAGACGTGGATCAGGTAATTGTAAAACTGATTAGATGTGTAGATAACTTGATTATTGTAAAGCTGTTCTTCTCCTCTCTTTGATTTTACTTCAATAATATCGATTGCTTAACAGCTGTTCTTTAATAAAACTCACAGAATCAGAGGAGATAGGTTCTGAGACAATCGCAACGGATACTGTGCGCTCTTTAAACGAGGATATCCTAGGTCATTTCGGAACTAACAATTTGAACAATTTAAATTCAAGCAATTACTTGCTCGTAAGTGCCTGCAGTGGGGGGGGGGGGTAGAAGACCCCTACAGACCCCTACAGACCCCACAGACCATATATGACTATTTAATGTGGGAAAAAAACATCCGACATTTCGGTACTAACATCTGGTTCATTTTTATTTCATTAATTTGTTGTTTTGAAACATTGTAATTTTTGTATTTACTAATGTTAGTTTGGTCGACAGATGTATAACATATTGTTACGTCTGTGGTCCGAACCGTCTAAATGTAAAGTCACCCCATAGACCAAATCGAAATTGAAGAGGCACAGCCATAACTTCAAGGGTCGTTTCACCTTCTCAGGCGTGTGGCACAGATGGGACGAGGAGCATGTCAAGGATGAGTTTTTAACCCAGTTCCCGATGGGAAGTAGAACATTGAACTTCACTCCAGTTCTTCTGTTATTGCTGTATAATTACATTTTCAGAATTCGGAGTCGCCCAATAGAATACTTTATATTTATTAGCGTGTTGTTTCTCTCTTAATTATTTTTCTTTTTTATAAATCGATACCCACGACTCTTTCTTCTAAGAGAGAGAGAGTTTATTAGATTACAAATAAAAAAACTACTCATGCTCAAATTACTGCCGTCTTCTCATAAAAAAAAAATGCTTTTATGATTGTAAGGAGTAACACATCCTTCAGAACACAAAATCATACAACTTGCTTCTTTGTCCACATTTTACGTTTCGTTTATCAAACGACGTGTAGTAAAAGTCATCAAGGGCAAATCCTTGAGGCAAAAACATCAAGTAAAAACTGATTATTACCACTTGCTGTAGCATTTCCTTGTTCATTGAAGTTCCCGGTCCTCTGCCTTTTTCTCATATTTGACAAGATTATGTCAAATATTTCTGTATTTTCCTGTTCATTCAACTCGCGAAGATAAACGTCTTTGATTTCTTTCAATGCAGTTATTAAGAAAATTGTTTAAAATTGATATCTTAGACAAGAAATATATACAATTACGTTTACACTAATATCTATTACACGAATTGCTACAAAAATTCAACTCTCGGAATTATATACCCAAAATTACTAAGATTTGGATGGAAAAATCCATAATTTAATTACGTTTACAAATTTTCCAACATCTTTTCTTCTAACTTTACAAAAAACGTCACGCTTATGCGCTTAACTTGGATTTCTTCCAGGCCTTAGGACCGACTAACCCGCGGCCAATCGAAGGAGCAACGCGGAATTCTTCTCCACTTCGGCCTAGAGACCCGATCTTGGCAAATATGTAAATGTAATTAAAATATAATGTAATAAAAGATTTTGGCAACTATATAAATGTAATTAAAGTATAGATTTTCCCATCCAAATGTTAACGTTTTTTAGTATATATATTTTTGTATTGGCTGGCGGTGTGCATCGTCATTAATGTTTGGAAGCCATTTCACGCTTTATTATCGTCAGCGTCAAGATAATGGACGAGCACTTATGACTTTCAAATGGACGAGAATATATTAATAGTTATGTCTTTCAAATATTTTAATAATCTCCACCAAATAAAATTCAGTTTATATTAATAAAGTAATAAATACGTTCTATGATTGATCTATACCTGCAGATTGATGATCTCCCAGATCTCCCAATTAGATAGGATGCAAATGTTGAGACACATAAAAATAAACAAACTCATCATTGAGATACAAACGACTTAGTTTTCCATTTACCAGTCGTACAATTTGGATTTTAAGGCAACTTTGATAAGAAATGAAAGAGTGTGGTTTTAAAGATCTTTTTCCTGCACCGACCGAACTAATGCAGACTGACAAACGCTAAGCAGTGTACTATAAATATAATTTTCCTCTGTTTTTCTTCCCATCCGAAAGTTTAGTCACCTCTATCCCCAGGACCTCGATCGACCAATACCGATAACTCCCGATGAGTGAGCTAGCACAATACTCACTGAGTCACAAAGAATCTTGAAATTTACCTTACCCCGCTTTAAATACTATATTATTCAAAATTAATTTCTTCGACAGCTGGAATTCAATATAAAAGTAAGTCGTAGTGTAGCTGTCCGGACAAAAATTCCTACATAACACACGGTATGTCCTATGTCGACTTCATTATCACATTTTGGAGCAGAACAGGACGTTGAACCCCATTTCATTTCAAAATTATTTATAGTTTTTCACTTCTTTAGGAAGGATGATAATGCCTCTTTAAAACTCATTCAAGTTAATTGATTTTAAATGATCTTCGATTTAACTTTGGACAGTTTTGCCTAATTAGGTTTAAGGGAGTTGTTACGCATGTTTCACGCAGACGAAAAACTTGTAATTGAATTATGCAATGACCTGATTGGCTCAGGATAGGGAATAATCATTTAATCGCTATTCACCAGACAAATTTCGATATTTGTTTTTACATGATAATTATTTTTATTTGATTTTGTTTTTTTAATTATAGATTAATAGATATTGGCACTGGTTATTCTGGTAATAAATCATATTTCATGTAAAATCAATAATTAGATTTTTTTTTTTTTTTTTTTGTTTCTAAGGGTCCGCGGTGGCTAAGTATGTGGGTAAGACGACTGGCTCCCTAGCCTGGAAGTCACGTGCTCGATCCCTGCATTGCCCGAAAAAGTTCATCTCGGTTTTCCAACGTAGTCTCCCCTTGCCAGTGATACAACACGGAGGGCCTGACAAAGAGTGCTGTGTAGTTGTTCGGATGCAGGCCCGGATCCAGGATTTTGTCGGGGAGGGGGCACACTCTGGAGAAACGGGTAATATGTTACAAAGTTGGATTGTTTGGGCGGAGACAATGCTAAAAACATGTTTATGTCATCTATTAGATGCACATATGTGAACTACAACAGTAACAAAGCAAACGAAAATGAAAATTAACTACGCCATTGGGGCTGACGGGGGGGGGGGGACATGCACCCCTGCCTCGCCCCCCCCCCCCGATCCGCGCCTGGGATGCACGCAACAGATCCCATGGGAGTGGGAATTCGATATAAGAATAGGCCATAGTGCCGCTGTCCGGGCAAAATATCTGTCATCGCACACTGTATGGCGCATACCCGTATTCATTAGCCTAGTTCTGGGCAGAACAGGAGGACGTTAAATCCAATTTTATTTTATTTCAATAATTAGCTACCAGTGACCGTGCAAAAGCCAGACTTAATTTATTAGGGACGTAATATACCTAGATGGGAATGTAGACTTAGAGCATTTTGGTGATGAACTTCGCTGTAACACATCCGGGCGTCCTTTTCCATAATCGGATATCGAAATATTTATTGCACAGATACAGGAAAATAATTTCTTATTGGCCGTCTTGGCTACTCATTCATAACAAAATTATTGTTACCATAAAGTTGATTGTAGCCAGGCTTACTGTCGGTGTTCAGCAAAACGACTCACACAACGCAAAACGCTACATAATCGCGACAAATACATATTCGTCGGTGAAGTGTCGAAAGGGTGTATCTCAGAATTTCTAAGATTAAGAAACAGAACCTTAATCAAGATACAAAATTTGGACACATGATACCCAGAACAGTTGTAATTGGCGTAGAGATACACAGCTTAGACAGAAATGTGCATATTAATTGGGAAATTTTAAAAATGCAAAAAAGTGTATTTGACTAATTTCCTGAGATACCCCCCTTTGACACTTCACCGACGCCTTGACCAATGTACGTGACATCATGGGTATGGAGGATTGCAACCCTTCTTTATATGGTCTTCTAAGACAATATAAAAAAATCTCAGAGTTAATGAAATTTGATCCCTTTTAACCCTTAACCACCACCCCCCACCCACCACAAATAAACATCTGCCGGGTGTTGTCTTTGCTTGTGTGTGACGTGGTCGTAATGTATAGAGACCGCTTAGTTTATTGTTATGTAAGTCATGTAGAATAACATCAACACAATAATGGATCTGGCATGAAAACCATTTATGTAAATACTAATTATATTTACAAAATGCGTGTGAATATTGATGTTACGTTTTAATGGCATACACCTATTAGACGGGCGTTTGTTTTGCTAAACAGGAAGGTAAACGGTAATACAGATTTCCGTTTTGGCTATTAGTATTATTGTTTTAATTCTTCTATGTGTGATTGTTATATCAGATAAATGGCAATCAAATAATCCAACATGGAGTTATAACATGGCGTTGTTATTGTTCTATATGGTGACGTGAGAACATTTTACCCGAACTGTCAATGGATCTGTTACGTACTCGTCAATGTGTACACATGTTACAGATCATTCGGCCACCCAACTCACACCAAAGATGAGAGATATTATGTATAACTTCCAACATCGATTTATTTTGTTTTTGTAACACTTCTATCGAGAGTGAAAATTTAACGATTATGACTTTCTGGGGTTTAACGTCTACTTCCACCAGGGTTGATATCGTTGACAAATGGTTCCAAGAAACTATACCATCGGAAGCCTCAAATTAGGCTTGATCCAGCATATTTCGGTAAGACATAGTAATAGTGTCTTTGCAGGGTAGCGCCTAAGGTATGTTTCGCCGAAAGGTGAACCTCGGAGTCTGGACCGCTATGTTATATTGTTTTAAAAGATCTTGGGTGGGGTAGGTAACCTTGGGCTTGACTGTGGCTTGTTTTTGAACTTCGTTTAATGTGTATGTTTTTGGTCACCTTAATTGATAATATTATGGTTTTTGTAGGTTAATCAAAGTGACATTAGCAAAATATTAGTTTTTCAATGAAAAGCCCCAAGTTTCTCGGCAAGAGCACTAATATTGGTTTGTCTGGAATTTAATAGCAAGAGAGAAATAATCTACAGAATAAAGGAATAATTAATAGGCTGCCACTGTTTTCAATGAAAACTGCCGCACTAAAATTACACTGTTTATTGTCTTTACATTAATAATTCGTTTCGTTTTATTTTCAATCGTTTTATATTATAAAATCGATAATGACCGTTCTCACATGTTGTATTTTAGCGTCAATTATGCCATCGGTTAATTCACTATCACTGACAGGCCCATCGTCTTAGTTGCAATTGTCGCCCTTTGATAATGAAAATCAGTATAGACCGGAAGTTAGTCTACGCTAGGAACCATGGTCAGAATTTAGTTTTGGTGTGGATACAGCTTTGAACGATTGTAGCACGAACTATCTAAAGCTCCAAACGGTATGAATAAAATACTCTCGCGAGTTATAAAAACACTATGAACAATACTCGTGCATGTTATATAAAACTACAAACATTATACTTACTCATGCGAGCCATATAGAACTACAAACATTACTCGTGCGAGCCATATAGAACTATTTTAAAACATTACTCGTGCGAGCCACGCCGAACTATAAAAATACTATACTCGTGCTCATCGAGCTATATGAAATAAGCGCCGTTAACAACGGCTGTTATCAGAGTTCTCAGAAACTAATTTGTATTTCACAACTCAACCTGTGTCAGTCAATACTGATATTTGTGACTGTCGTTTGTCTGTTCCGGGATTGGGGGCTACACGGCCTGAATTTTGGTCTATATGGGTAGCGCGGGCATATGCCAGGTGACACTGGCCTTCCGGTTTCGGGGTTACGGGCACGGATAAAACAAGTTTGTCTGTGATTTGAACCCAAAACCTGTCCATAAATGAGAGTGAGAGATACCAACAATAAATCACATTATTTTTTCTATCTGTTTAAAGTGACTAACAGATCAACTCAGAGGTGAGTCATATTCTTGTCGCCGATAGTGTACAGGTCCAATTCCGTCAAGTGGCAGTAAACGCGCAACTGTTTTTACTTTTGGTTCGGTTAAAAGGGCACCGTTAGACCAGTGCAACCGCGGAATTCTTTCAGCCGATAATATACAGGTCTAATTCCACCAAATGGCAATGAATTCAATCGTTTTAATTCCTGTTGATTTTTTCCCGTTAAATGTGACTGTTAAGCAAGTATGGATTATTTGTCAGAATCTAGATGAACGATAATATAGCCCCATGAATATTCACCACCTCTTGAATCCTGCACCGATAATTAAACTGTTTCTCAACCATTTAAAAAAAAATTACAGAGTTAGATAATTAACTTAGAATCTATCTGTGCAAAAATAAATCTTATGTTGAAATGTCAATTGACACTTGTACACACGTCTTATTTTCCTATTTCATAATACATGTATTAAACCAATATAAGAGAATTTATACTTGATATTTAGAACGACAGCTGCGATTTGACATTTAGGCCTTTTACTATGTAATAACTGAAATAATGTACTGAGGCCCGTTATTGAAACGGTTATAACGAAAGAGATTCCTAATAATGGATCTAATTTTGTTCGTTTGGGAAGCACCTGCAAACATACAACCCTGCTTACGAGCATGTCTGGGTTATCACGTTATCGTTCAAAATAGATATTTCCTTATTCCGTCAAAACGCGATTCACTGGCAAAGCGGAGGAAGTTCAAGGTGAGTAGGAGCCTTAACTGAAACCGCATCACAATTACTGACCAATCAAAATGTCTCTTTTTATTTCTCTGCACGTAATTATGTTTGGGGTCGTGGGGTCGAACACCCCAGGGTTATTCAATCCGATTACCCCAAATGACAAAAATCATCTTTATTGACCAAACAAAATGAAAATATGTATATCTCTGTGGCAGCCAATGTCCGGTTGTGGTGAAGGAATCTACCATAGTACGTCGATTACGACAAATGATGAAAAGCGTCTTTAAATATGCAACGCTTTGGTATATTTTGATTACCCCGCAGAAAAGCATCTTTAAGTATACGATAATTACCATGGCCTTTATTGAAAAGAGTCTTTAACTATTTGCCACGCGTAAGAATATCGTCTGTGTTTAAAACGTCTAACACCTATATCAAAGTCAATTTAATAGATAGGAGAGAAGAATACGAAATATTTCCACAGACAACGGCTTTAATTATTGTATTTACTGTAATATATCTTTGTCAATGTTCGTTTAATATAAAAAGTTCTCTTCTACTGACTAAGCTGTCACAGACCTAAACGCGGACATCACCAGCATTAACTGAATGAAATATGATTTTAATCGAACGCTTTATTAGGGCTCGTTCGATTTGTATTTGAACGCCGTTCGACCACCATGATTTAAAAACATTACAGACGATTCAGTTATCTCATTGGCATCTACCATTTTTGAACGACCATCGTGAGCTTGCACAATGGAGGTTAATACAAATTGTGTCAATAATAACAGAGCCATTAATATAATGTCGAGAAGACAAATGCATTTAATTTCAATGGAACGAAAAACAATCAAGAAGTCCGAGGTCTAGACAGATTTTCCGGTCTGGGCAGTTTCCCGGGTTTCTCGGTTGCAGGCAGTTTCTCGGTTTCAGGCTGTTTCTCGCGTCCAGGCAGTTTCCCGGATCTAGACAGTTTCTAGACGCTCTCCCGGGTCGAGCCAGTTTGCAGGATCCAGATAGTTGCTCGAGAGCTCCAAAGCTGCTTTTCTCTTGTCAATGACGTTAGAACAATGTCTATTGTCGTTCGTTCGGGAGTTATTAAAATCGAGTCTCAGTTTGTGTCGAGTGGACATTGAAACGATTTTCTCTCTCTCCCTTTCCATTAAAATCGTTGGTGATGTTTAAAATGCGAGCACTATTACAAAGTTTTACATTATAATTGCACTTTCCGAAATACAGAAGAACACCAGACAGTTATGAGTGTTCGGGGATTAAAATAAATTAGATATCGGTATTTCCCTGACGCGATACTTGATTCAGACAATTATTCGCGTGGCGGTGTTTGATAACCCACTGAATACACAACACGAATATCCCACAATTGATGAATGATTTTTTATGTTAGTCTAACAAGGAAACGGCTCTGGTTGAAAGGTTACCCGTCAAGTGATATAATTGCGATAAAAGGACAACGATGTGCTAACCAATCGTTTTATTATTGATTGGCTTTTGGCGAATTCTCGTTCATATCAAATGGTACTTGATTACCTCATCCCGGATGGATTTTATATCTTGTATTGAGTGCCTGATCTTACAGCCCTTATTTACTTTGACGCGACACCAGGTTACCCTACCTCCTGCCAGTTGCGACGGGCAAAGGGTCTGGCAAGGGACAACATTATTATAGTTGCTCGGATGGGACAAAAATCTAGGTCCCATGTACACATTATGGGTTCTCACCCGCTGTTGGCCAAGAATGCTCTGTTGTATTTTTTGTGTGGTTTACCCTTGTCCGAGGTCAAGAACAGAAACAGTGTCTAGTCATGCGGGGGAAACCAAAAACAAGATTCACGTAAAAAAAAAAGAAACTTGACAGCTGGAATTCGAATTTAAAGTAGACTGCAGTGTCGCTATCCAGGCAAACGTTTCCCCACAGCACACTGCGTGATGTATGTCTGTCTTGATTGGCCCTTTGGGGACAGAATACGGGAGTATAAAGCCCAGTTTATTTTATTTCTAGTTTGCATATAGATTGAATGTCTCTTTAAGTGAGAAAAGCTGTGTTGGAGATTATAGTACGATGCATTTTATTGCGTTATGATGCAGTTTCTTTAAATATAACTATAATTACATCATCTGTTTGCTCACTGAATAACAATCGAGAAAACTTTGACATCTCATACGACTAACATTGATTCTGTCCAGAAAACTAATATTAACCATGTCATGTTATAAAAATTGTAAAATGTTTCAGGAAAGTGTGTTTCATGCTTGTACACAGCCATTTTTATTAACAGGTTTTGTATCAGGCTTCTTTCTTTAAAAATATTAACTGAATTATGCGGTGTTTGTTTTAATTGATCTAATTAGAAAGACATTGTGATGAATACAAATGAAATAAAACAGGACTTAAAGCCTTAAAGATACATTAGTTAAGAGTTTTATAAACAGTTGACAATTCTTGCTATAATAATTCAAAAATAGATGATATTGAAACTTTCAGTAAAATAACATTGTTCTGAACGGAATAAATAAATAATTATTTTTGTGTATTGGCTCCCCTTCAATCTGCCTCACTTTTGTCATCTGTCACGAGCAGTGCAAATCTGCGTGTATTGAGATTACGAAAAATTCACGAAAAGAGTTTGAAAACAATTAAAACAGTCATAAGATGTGTAGTCATATATTGTTTACAATATCTAGTTTTAACAGATCAGGAATAACTTCACAGTCAAATGGAAAAATTATTTTTGCCGCCAACTGTCAAAGCAAATTGTTAATAATAACTCTTAACTTGTTTCTAACAAACTTATCACCTGTGTTGGACGATAACGTCCCCTGTGAGTTTCAGGCGCAGCCCCTTTTCAGTGGTACATGATGGGCGACCAGGTAGGGTACAGCTTCTAGTAGTTTGGATTATAAGAAATACTGAAATACACATTGATTGGTCATGAATTAACTTATCCAGGCTATAATCAACTCCCGATGTCATCGCTTTGCGTTATGTATTGGATTGGAATCCGATTTGCTGCATAACGCTCATTCATGATTTAATCCAAAAGGGGATCATCGAGACTATGACTTTTACCGTACCGACTTTAGTAATGATTGTCGAGGCTAGGTCTAAAATTCAAACGCTAATATATCGGTACAAACTGAATCAATTTGACGGAAATTTTCTTGAGAATTCCTGTTACATTATTTGATTTCGCACTATTACAGTGAGAACTGTCAGCTCATAAATGTATCTTATATTACACCGAACCATCACCTAGTCTTGTATACTAAAATGTGTTTAATTGGAGGCTATTGTACTATGATCTACTTTAAATTAAAAAAATATGTCGAGTTGACAAAATTGTTTTTGGTGGTGTTTTAGGGTAATTCCCGCTCCTGCACTACGTGGCGAACACCTGCTCGTCACGAATAACCAAAGACCAGTGCGTCATTCAAGAGCCTTCGTTACTAATTACGACACGCGTCGAACACTCGAACTCTACTTAAATTGACGATATACTCTCGAAAGAAAATTCTCCACCAGGGTCTCCACTAGCGGAAGACACCTACATGCTCAATTAGATATATTTACCACAAAGAAAACTGACACTCCAGGCTTCCGATTCTATTTTCCGCTAGTATCAAGAGAAAAATCCTCTAGGCGTTCATATGGGACGAAAATCAGAGGCGCTGATGTGTATGCCATTGTCAGCATATCAAATATCTCCTTTATAAATCGAGTTAAGAGTAGGCGGTATCGAGGCATACCTGGTAAAATCTAAACCGTTTAGGTGCAAACACGTAGTGCGTCGTTAACATCCGTTTTCTTTATACTGCATTTGAAAGAAGAGTTTAATGCATGAACTTTACATCATAAGGTCTGTCGGTGATTCAAGTGGCGGGGTTGGGTTGCCGAATGGTTAGCACGTAAGCGCTGTATCATAAAGCCCATCATTGAGTCAACTGGCGTGGTTTCGAATCCCTGGTTGTACGTGACAATGAGTAGGGTCGCCTGTCCAACCCCGTGGGCTTTCTCCGGGTCCTCCGGTTTCCTCCCACTGCTAAAGACCCCTATGTTAGTCCCGAAATGGCCTAATGTGTGTCAAGTGGCGATTCTATGCTAGTGCGATTTCCTCCTAATATTAAAAAAACACCTACGTCGTAGCGAGTTCTTTAAATAAAACCGAACTATATGTTAGTCTAGCAATGACCTATTTTTCGTCTCAAGTACACGTTAAACCCCATCTCTCTCTCTCTCTCTCTCTCTCTCTCTCTCTCTCTCGTATTGGGAGATGTAATGATTTCGTGATCTAAAGACGTAGTTCCCAGATGACCCAACTCCAGGTCCTTCCCTTTTGACCAGGTTGTAATAATCAATAAAGTATCTATGTCAGATAAATTCCTGCTAATCAGTTTAATACATAATTTCATAGGAAACTTGTGTTGAGCGTGGCGGCGTGTTTAATCAGTTCCTCATTGATCTGATTCTACCGTCGACTCGAGATAAATGGCAGTAATTGGCTGTAGAGTAGTCTCCGGTGTTTGATACGAGTGTGATAAAGATCTGATCCGAGCACCCTACTTTGCTAGTAATTATATCATCTAGACAGATGTCCGTCTGTGTACAGTCACGTAGCAGAGTACCATTGGGAGATTTCGGTATATAAAGAAATAATACGAAATATAGTGACAGTACATATTTTGATGGTCTGAGGCAACACGGTCTACTCTTATTTCGAAACCCAGCTGTCAAACTATCAGATGATGTTCATTCGCTAGGTCCTTTTCCAACACCATCGACAGTGTGAAACCACACCATGGGAAATTTCTCAGCAAACATACCGATGGAATTCGGGACAGCCATATTCACTATGTGACAAATGATGTACCATTGTGTGGTTTCCAGACCACTCGGACCAAAGACCACTCGGACCAAAATAAAGACAGTGGGACCAAAATAGAGACCACTCGGACCATACTAACAGACCACTCGTACCAAACTAAAAGACCACTTGAAACCCTATGGATTAACCCAGGGTATAGTGGAGTAGAACGGAATGAGTACAGTGGGGATACCAAGGATGACTATGGACCAGGAGCTGTACTTTTTTAAACGTGACTTGTATGATTCCCGATTTTTTGTCATCTATGACATCAATTTATCAAAAAAAAACCAACCTTTTTATTGGTTCGAGTAGGCGTTTTAAAACAAACAAAATTATCAATTTATGAAAGTTTATGTTAGAGTTTCATCCACAGTTAAAATCACGTCAAGATGTTTTTTCACTGATGGAATATAAAACAGGTGATACGATACTTACAAACCAATTACATCGGACTTATTTTCTTTTTGATTTGCAAAACTTATTTTTACTGGTGATATGGAAATCATTTGCAGGTTTACTAAGTAATCTTGTAACGTTTGACACATAAGACATCTCTTAGTTCCCAATTGTAATTTTATTGGCAACGAATCTAAAATGGGATGCTAATCCTATTGAAGAAAAATAACACAGTCCTTCTTACTTAAAAGTTTTGACAATCGCATTACGACTTGACAGAAAAAATATTAAATTGGTTTTATAATGGAAGACTTGAAGGGATTACATGACAGAAGGTCAATAAAGGTTTTTATCATTTGAAATACCAGCCAATTACTAACTTAAAAGGTTTCTTTTTTTTTTCTGTGATTTAAATGATTTAAAAACATGTACGTTTGATAAACTCTGGGTTTTGATGTTGGTTTGATCAAATCTGGGTTTTGATGTTAGCGGATACATGTTGGTTTGGTAAAAACTGGGTTTTGATGTTAGCGGATACATGTTGGTTTGATCAAATCTGGGTTTTAATGTTAGCAGATACATGTTGGTTTGGTAAAATCTCTGTTTTGATGTTAGCGGATACATGTTGGTTTGGTAAATTTGGATTTTGATGTTAACAGATATATGTTGGTTTGTTAATCTTTTGGTTAGGGAATAAATATTAACTGGTTTCACCGCACTTAATCCGGAAGCAAAACGGCTAAATTACTTGAAAAAAATGATAACATTACAGACGAGTTTGTAATCTCTTGGGTTGATTTTACCGGAGGCATTTGAAATGGTAGATGACAGTTGCCTGAATTTTTTTTGGGTAAGAAATCAGTCGGTAGAATTTACCAATTCCTTTTAAAATATCCGCTGGCATCAAGCCACTTTGCTATGCTAAATGCTAGTTGCTAGTTTTGCTAAATTAAGTTGGGGTCGGTTGTTTGATAATTGTTTCGTTTTCAACCTTTCCACTATTGAACCTCTCTTCTGACTCTGTTGACCTAATTGTTTTAAAACAAGACAGAGCAACGCACTGTGCTTAATTAAATAAACACCTTTAGTTTGTATCCACATCAAATGGTTCTGGCCATTTTGAGCGTTTTGTTTGGGCTCTTTAATATATAGAGAATGACTTTGTTTGTTTAGCGGTTACCAGAATCGCCATCTGGAGAAGTCACCAATGAATTATGTTCCAATTTCAAAACAGTTTAAAATAAGAGTTATGTTTCTAAGTGTTAGCGTAAATAGAATTACATTGTTACTTTTATTTCTTTTTTCATGATCTTTCATGTTGTTTACAGTATATAACATCTAACGAAGTCTTGAACAACTTTCTGTTTCACTGTTATCAATCACCGTGTCAGCAGCGTGATGAAAGGTAGGCTACACTGGGTTAGAAAACGGGAATAAAATGAAATGGGGTTTAACGTCCTATTGATATGCGCAAATTCGGTTCAAAAAGAAAAAGAAAGATATTTTCACCTACACTACACCCAAACATCTATACGCCTATTCCCTGGGAGGCCAGTCCTTGAAGGGGTGGGAGTATTGAGATCTGCCCAACACGCCACATTTCGAAACATGACCTGAGTTATTTTGTATTTACTACCCCGACCAGTTTTCAAATACTCTCGGTATTTTTTTCCTCGAACAAGATACAACCCCGTTTATTATCCAATGATAGAATAACAAACCGACTGCACCAAAGTGTTCCAGACCAAAACGTCTGCTGTGTCGAGTGTCGGTGATTGGAGGGATGCTGGGATTTAAGTCGAATGCGTGCTCTATTCACGAAATCAAATGCTACGGACGGTCTATTTACATACACAGGCCTATTCTATATATACAGGCTTATTCTAATACACACGTTTATTAAAGTGAAACACATATTCTTGATTCCTTCTAAAAAACAGAATAATCATCTCGAATACATTCTCCGAAACATTCAATGTATTTCAAACAATGCTGCTAAAAACAAAATAATCACCTCGAATACAAAAGAAAAAACCACAGAAAGTCCCCAAAACGTGCAACATAATTTCAAACAACTCTGCATGATTGATACAGTGTTTAACTCTTGCAGACAAATATCTTTTTGTTTTTTTATTGATACAGGTTTTAATTCTAGCAGACCTATAATTAATTCTTTCCTCACTAAGTCTGTTTATACACATTATGCATGTAATTTCCCCATTAAGTCTGTTTATACACAGTATGCGTGTCCTCGCTAAGCCTGTTTATTACGTTAATGTCCTCGCTAAGTCTGTTTATACACAGCATGCGTGTAATGCTGAATAAGAGTGGAATATTTACAATGGCAACAGCAGCTTTACTTGTCTATATAAACCAGGTTCATGAGATATTAACAACAGCTTTACTTTTCTATATAGACCAGGTTAATGAGAAATTCACAGATATGAAAAATGTGTTTAGCGATACAATTTCCTACGTAGACAAACGCGCTGGCAAACGGTGGTCGTCTTTTGCATCTTTCGCAATCCACGCGGAATATTTTCAGGGTGATTATTTAACCTTTAATGAGGAACAACATGTTCATAATTCGGTTCAATCCGATTCGGATTAAAAAGGGAACACATCAAAGGATTTCAACGAAAATCACAGGTGGCGTTGATTTGTGTTACGATAATACAGTTCACAAGGGGCTATAGACATCCCTCAAATTACCATCGGAGTTTAAGTTCTTGTTTGCCCTTCCCCCAAATATAACCTGTAATGTTTTCACGCGTATTCCGATAAAAACCAACTATCTTAAGGATATATTATGTCGATGGCATTATACCTAGTGTCTGGTTAATCAAGTAACTTTACTGAATCTATGACATACACATTAGCCTAAATTATGTTCTGCCAAACCCTATGTACATTAGACAGAGTGTCTGGTTAATCAAGTAACTTTACTGAATCAATGACATACACATTAGCCCAAATTATGTTCTGCCAAACCCTATGTCCATTAAACCGAGTGTTTGGTTGATCAAGTAGCTTTACTGAATCTATGACATACACATTAGCCCAAATTATGTTCTGCCAAACCCTATGTACATTAAACCGAGTGTTTGGTTGATCAAGTAGCTTTACTGAATCTATGACATACACATTAGCCCAAATTATGTTCTGCCAAACCCTATGTCCATTAGCCCGAATGTCTGGTTAATCAAGTAACTTTACTAAATCTGTGATATACACATTAGCCCAAATGTTCTGCCATAACCTATGTATTTTCTCCCGTTAGTAAAGTTTCAATCCAGAGCCAGAGATTCCTTAGTGCAAGCTATTTATTGAACTACAAGTACTAGCGTACTGTCTATATATTAGTATATGATCTATTTATTATTATGGATAGACAACAGACTAGTCAGTCTTGGTTAATGATCTCTACATACAATGGTTTAAACGCTGATGATGTTAAATAATTATATTTCTCCTTGGGCCATTCGTCAATCATTAAGTAGTAATCTATTATTAATCTATAGTACTCTGTATTATAGTAGCTGACTTAGAGTACATATTACATGACGTGTTGTGTACGTATATGAACTGAAAACAAGCATACATCCTGTCAATTATATATAAACGCAGTATTAATACCAAACCATGCATTGTTCAACATTAGCGCTGTGTTTTTCTGTGTTGTTATGTGTTAGTTATATTGTTCTGTATTGTTAGTGATATATTGTTATGTGACGTGTTCGCTCCCTGAGTTGGCCTAGAAAGGTCAGCGGGAGTTCCCGTTTGTGCCCCTTTGTCAGTTGTGAAGGGCAACATGCCTGACAACGTATAGTCGTTCTGATTAGACGACAAACAGGTAACAGAAACAGTCGCCAGTTCGAATTCAATATAAGAGTAAGCAGTAGCGGTACTGTGCGGGCATTTTAGGCCTATGGCTGTCTTCACTAGCACAGTCGGGCCATAACAGTGGGACGTTAAAACCCTTTTTATTTAATTTCCTACCCATCCATCCACTTACAGTAATCCAACTCGCCACTTCAACCCATAAACAGCAAACAACTTGACCCATCCACCATCACATACAGCAGCAATCCGTTCCACCCAACCACGTATAGCAAACCAAACAACCCTTACATATACATGTCCACAATCAGTTAACTAACCAACCAACCCTTCCAGCAACTAACATATAGCAAACCAAACAACCCTTACACCCACACGTCCCCATTCAGTTAACTAACCAACCCTTGCACCAACCAACATACAGCAAACCAAACCAACCTTACACACCCCCGCGTCCACACACAGTTAATTAACCAACCCTTCCACCAACCATCACACACTTCCACTCACAAACAGTTAACCAACCAACCCTTCCACCAGCCAGCATACACTTCCACTCACAAACAGTTAACCAACCAACCCTTCCACCAACCAACATACACTTCCACTCACAAACAGTTAGCTAACCAACCTTTCCACCAACCAACATACAGCAAACCACCTCCCAACATCAATTCGTGATTAACCATCAACAGTTTCTGGACCAACAGTAACTAATGAGAACACCATGTCGTAAACACAGAAATAATGTTAACCTTTGTATGCGACATAAAATGAACATATATTTATTGTAGAAATTGTTAGGGTATTTTTTGTCTGGTTTTCGCTATCTTTAATTCGTCTGAATATAAATATTAACAGCGTCAGATAAATCAAACTTCAAAGTGTGAAATATGTTTTATAGTTTCAAAAGCCCCTTATCTGTCAGCCTGGGTTTAGATCAATACTGTTAAAGATATACACAATGAAGTTTGCATACAAAACTCCTTGGTACGTGGAATTAAATGGCTGTTCAAGAAAAATATTTCTCAGATCATACTGCATGGCGTATAGCGCACTATCATTTCGGCCATTCATATAACTAACCTAGTGTAAAAAGACCGGTTAGGTCTGTAAAAAAATCACGAATTCTTGCGGAATAAATAGCGTAACTGACTAAGCAAACAAAAGCTACGGAAGGATTGATAAGAAAAGAACTGATCAATTGAAACCCATGACTGATGAAATACAAGCACGCGGATGTAGTTGATTGGACATTACAACGTCTGAATTGGCACCTATTTACACTGTGGTGAGAATTTGTTCACAAGGTCTGAGAGAGTGTAACGTTCTAAGTCCAACTTGATTGATGTAATATGATTACTCCCGTACAAAATATAAATAACAAATCCCCATTCTATTTTGCTTCTTAAATCCAAGTAATAAAGCCAATTTGATTTATAGAATTAGGTTCTGGATAAGTGGGAGAATGTTTGATTAGCGGGAATACAGACATTTTAGAAATCTGTCTTGTAAGTGAGTAAATCGATTAAGGGAGAAGAGACGTTATACATTTTCTTGAAGACCCTATTTCCTCGACAGAAGAAATGTTTTATTTTATTCAGCAAGCTCTCTAAATTGGGGTTGGAACAACCTGCCATCTCCTTGGTTAATTTACAGAAGGTGATGACTCGACGGTATTTAGTGTTCGACTGATTATCTTGACTTTGACAATGGTAGTTGTGTATATATGTTCATCGTGTATGAAGAGGTTGGCGACCTGATTTGATTTCCATGAAACTGATTAGGGTCATTTTGCATTGTAAGAAACACCAACTGCATTCTAATAGCAGTGTGTGTGTCTCTATCACGGGTTTTGCTCTGAGTACTTTCCCTAAAATAATCATTTCACCAATGCAACCACTGTGTATGTTCCCTAATATGAGTACTTTCAACACAAAGGGCCTTTTGTCTCCCAGTCCGTAGTCACTTTCAGACCAGCGCTGAGTTAGTCCACTTCTATGCGTTTTGGTGCAAGTAAGTATGTCACACAGGCAAGCACTGTATGTCTCCGACTGTGTTTGAAGTTCGTTAACAGATCAACTCTATGTAACATATTTCTCGTCGGGTACTATCTTGTGTGGATCTTACCACTGTTTTATTTGCTTGGATTGGTGTTCACTGACAGACGGCAAAATTATCTGAGTGATAATGGTCTTAAGTTCAATTTTGTCTTGAATATATTGTTCATCGGCGTCGGCTTCATAGCCCTAGGGGTGCAAATTAAATCTTACACTTTAAATTTCTTATAGCGCCTGGATCAAAATAAGAAGCGGAGTGAAAAACTGACAATTAAATGAAATTGTCAAGTGTTTGAAATACAAAAGAAATGTAGCATGAATTCAGTGCAAATGATTAATCAATGCCTCATAATGAGGTGGACGTTGGGGCTGTTTATTGGAAGTCAAAATGGCGGAAAATGGAATCGGAAGCCTGGAGTGTCAGTTTTCTTTGTGGTAAATATATCTAATTGAGCATGTAGGGGGCTTCCGCTAGTGGAGACCCTGATGAACAATTTTCTTTCGAGAGTACATCGCCAGTTTAGATAGAGTTCGAGTAGTCGACGCGAGTCGTCTTAATTAGTAATACAAGTCCTTGAATGACACGCTGACCTTCTGGTTATTCGTGACGAGCAGATGCGTGCCACATGATGCAGGGGCGGAAAGTCCCTTAAAACAACGCAAAACAATTTCGTAACTACGTATTTATTTATTTAAAGATAGATGCATATAAAGCACTGACAGAAATACAATATCAGATTAGACAATACTCCAAATATCGGTAGAGAGCAGAAAGCGCCTTTGTTCGTTCTATCTCAAAAGGTACAATTCCGGCTTTATCCAAGACAATATAGGCTATACCGCTTCCTACTCGCTGTTCTATTTTCACCCTAAGCCAGACAACCCTTTCACTGGCGAGGAGACCTTGTCAGTTATATCACCATCAGATCATCGCTAGTGACGACAGACCTAAGAGTGAGAACCAACACTGAAAAATGTGTCCACTTCCATTAGGCGAACGCTGCAGCATGTCTACACCGGTATCCTCCCAACAGGACTGCGACGGCTCCGTAATTCGTTCAATTTATCTTCTAATTACTGCACTATTCACTGTAATTTTTCTTCCATTATTTACCTCCGCTTGACTACATGGCGCAAGATACACGTCGTGTAGAAGGTAGCGTAATGTGAATTAAAGACTTGCTGAGTCCTTCATGCTAATTAAAGCTAAGTAGTGAAACCGATAAAGTCTGAAGAACACATTTCTTTCTAACATTTCAGACTCATTTGTGCAATACCACAAGGATGAAGTATACGCAGACCAGGGCGTTTCATCTTCCACTGCAACTCGCTGAGTTCTCCAGTCACACTTTCGTTATTTTAGGCCATGATGATTCGTCATGATTATTCTAAACCATTGACTTGTATCACAAAACCGAAAACAGAACATTACACGTGTCGTCAAGTTATTATTAACATCAGATACACCAATATAACATCACGCGAATTTCAATTACTCATACACCAATCCATGAATAATACTTTTGTTTTTCATTTATTACTGCCGACATTAAAATAAATAAGTATAGAAATAATTCCTGGTTCTATGTCGTCGTTTTACATTCCTCGCCACAGTTCGCACCATTAACACATATCAATATTTAATATTAGTATATTAGATAAAACACCTGAGAGTATGTATCCCTGTGGGACGCCGCGTTACATTTCCAGTTGACGCACGTGACTGTCAGGAATAAAGGTTAACACTCACCTCCTTCTACTAATGTTATTGGAATATTAATAATAGACAAACAGACTGAATGTCATTGGAACGTGTTCATTAATTCGGGTGCGTTGTGATATGTCAAAGGAATGGATGAATCCAAATGTACAACAACCAAAAATGGTGTGTGTTATTTAACGACTACAGAACGTTCGCGATTAGGCGTATAGTACATGTATAATTATGCTATTTCCATAATCCGCTTGCAGTGTAAGAAAACCGGAGAGCCATACAAAGCCTGTAGCTGTGGTTGAAATTACGTCAGTACACATACTGATAGGCCTTATTACATAAAACACAGGCGTTGCCGGTTAAACCCCATTCGTACACCTAATCTATGCTACATTTATATCAACTCTAACAGCTTGATCGCATCCTACTCATGTCGCATTAAAACAATCTTTCATTTATCGCAGAATTTGCGCTGGAAAGTCCAGAAAAAAATAGGTTCTTGTAGTGGCGTTTTTTGTTGGTCTTTTCTGTGTTTTTTTTTTTTTTTTTTTATCAAAATACAGACATAGGTGTGCCACCTCTTTTAAGGTATTGTTAAATCAAATAACATAAAAAAAACATCAGGCAATATCAACAAGATAAAATCAGGTGTTAGTATTCCATTCGTTTACAGTTGTTTATTAGATATTGTATTAGCCCCAAATTTAGTTGTGACAGGATTGGTTGGCCGAATGGTTAACGCGAGAGTCAAGTGCTGTGGTTCTGATTTCCTCGCGTGTACGTGGCATTAAGTAGGGTGGTCTATCCAACCTCCTCCGTGTCCCCTCACTGCTACTTACCTTTCTCGCAGATAAATCATTGAAGTAAAATTGAACCACGTGTTAGTCCTGAAATGGTCTAATTTGTATCTAGTGGACGTTAAATCAGAAAACAAATTAAGTAATCCACGTATAAACATTCAATTTCTTTTGACTTTGTGTTCATTATTCGTAAAAAAAAACATCATCCACTCCTATAATGCTTTAACAAACTGGATTTGCTCAGCTTCTAATGTAATCGAATTTACATTTTTCTAGATTAACCAACAATATTGTTTTAAGCTTAGATTTGAATTCCGGTCCTCTCAGTGACAACATTCCAACCATTGTGTTTTGATCTGATTTACACAATTGTTGCTTCAGCCAGTATCACATAATTTAATAAAGAGCTGACAGATGCAGCGCGAACCGTCACAGAATAACAGATAACATGACAACCCATCATACAATATGTTTCTCAATTCAAACGACAAAAAAGATTCACCAAGTTGAATTTGTTTTTCTTTCGTTGTGTTTGGTTATAATTATGATGTGCAGTTATTTTCTAAAGGAAGTCTTATTAGCTTAGAAAATAAAATCATCACATTTTTTTAATTCGTTAATTGTCACAGCATGTTGCACTCCAATGTACAATAAACAGCGTTAACGTTATAATGAAACGGTGATGTTTTCTACGGTCCACAACAAGTACATTATATTAAGTTAAAGTAGCATCGGGACCGGTGCTGCCCTAAAATTAACTAGGTTGTCCACAACAAGTACATTATTGGGTGTGGGGATTATAGTAAATTAAAGTAGCAACGGGATCAGCACTGCCAGTGGGTCAACTAGTTTCCTACAACAAATATATTATGGGTTTTTTTTATACTTAAAGTAGCACCAGGACCGGTGCTACCAGTGGGTCTACTAGGGTACAAACCTCCGTTTGAGGGATCAGGACCGGTGCTACCAGTAGATCTACAAAATTGCCCACAAGTATATTATAGGAGATTTTAAAACTAAGTTAGGGCCGACAATACAACTAGTAGGTCAATGAGGTTGTTCGCAACATGTATATTATGTTTTTGTTTTATAAAGCAGCATCAGGATCGGTTCTACCAGTTGATCAACTATGGTACAAACGTCCGATGAGAGGAATCCGGATTGGTGCTACCCGTATGTTAACAGGTGTTGGATTTAGGTGAATGTGAATATTATGTAGCAGAGGAGAGTATGAGTTGCACGTTGGATGTGGAGAGTCTTTGACAATCAAAGTTGCCAAATGTTTGTTTTTCGAGGTAGTATTCGATACCACTCACAACTCTTGTGTATTCCCTGCGTAGATCATTTGTAGCTGTCCAGACACAAATAAGTCGCACTTATATAAATAAAATAAAATGGAGCTTAACGTCCGCTCGAAACTGGGCTAATGAAGACGGGCTTATTATATAAGTTTGCGGTTAAAATTAAGTTATTTTTAGATTATCGTGCGTTTAACAAGGGATACTATTTGAAAGGAGTGTATATTAGCGGAATTTAAGTCTTGAAATTTCTGAATTATGTGTAAAGGCCAATTTATCGTCACATTAAATTTAAATGTCCATTTTCTGTCTTGTCCGCAGGTTTATCTTGTAGATTTTTGTTTTGCGTGTAGTACGATCCCCCTCCACTTACTATTAGAGCTCGGCCTTAATTCGACAACTTTAAAACTTGAATCTGTTAGAACTATATCTGTACTATGATAAAATACATTGAAATGACCTCAACCTAAATGTTAGCAAATTTAATCCAATTTTTCATTTCTTTCAATATTCTACCATATTTATAATATGAATATGTATTTGATTATCGAAACATTTGATTATTTGCCAAGGGTTAATGGTATTATTGGGCTGTCAGCAAAGACCATTCAACGATGTGAACATCTGAATACACGGAACGAAGCTAACAAAAAAGAGCATGCTTGATTGAACGATCGGACAAATATCGGTTATAGTGGAACAGAAAACAGCAGAATCGTGCAAAGGACGATACAAGCATCAAATTTGGCACACTGGTTCTCCAAGGATACTAATCAAATTTGCCCGATAAGCTAATTGAAAATCCAAGATGGCGGCCATTTTTTAAGATGGCCGCTAAAACGGCCACCCGAAGTTGATGTTTTGCCTAGAAATATTTGTAGTTGTCCGATTTGCGTGATCTCAGTGTCGAATGCTATGTTTTAAAGCTTGCTAACCTGCATTTCCCTGTTCAAAATGCAGTTCAGCAAGTTTTAAAACAGGAATCGACACTGAGATCACGCAAATCGGACAACTACAAATATTTCTAGGCAAAACATCAACTTCGGGTGGTCGTTTTGGTGTCGATCTTGACAAAATGCCACCATCTTGGATTTTCAATTGGCCAATCGGGCAGATTTGATTAGTATCCCTTGGAGAACAATTGTGCCAAATTTGATGCTTGTATCATCATTTGCACGATTCTTCCCAAAAATTGCTTTTATCTGCTCCACTATTACACTAGCAATAAATGACGAGAACAGCGCATAGCTCAGAATAATACCATTTTGTGTACCTGAGACGCATAAAGGTGGTATAAATACAAAGACACAAATAAGCTACATAAAGACAAGAACTCATTCCTGATCAGTTGAAGATTAAATCCTTTTATATTTTCTATATTTATTATAATGATTTCCCTTGATTGTGTTGCAACATGATGCGACCAATTGTTGGACTGTTCAAACCTTTAAAGGTGTTAGGTTACAAACAATCACATTATATTCCAATTTACTCTTAATTCAGAAATCCGAAGAGCTTTAGTAGATGCTCTTTACCGACGTCATAGATCATTTTAGCAATAGTTAAATGGCTAATGTCGTTCTGTAAATCAACATAGTTGCGATTTGTCTATGAGGCTTCGCGAGCAGTGCTATGTAGTTCGCTGAATCACGAGCCCAGAAGTCAGGTGTTCGATATTTGCATTGGCCGAGAAAGTTCATCCAGATTTTTCGGCGTGGTATCCCCTTGTCAGTGATGCAGGATGGGGAGGGGGCTGACAAGGATAGCTTTCTAGTCGAGGTCCCGTGTACACATTGGTGTGCACGTAAAAGATCCGTAGAGGTCACTGCAGAAAACTACCTCGAGTATGAAGGCAACTACGCTTTCAGTACGCACGAAATCATATAAAATTTTATATTTTCGTCTGACACATTCCCTGCACCACAACTGTAGCTATAACAATGCACCACAACTGTAGCTATAACAATGTTAATGCCTAGAATATTTAATATTTCTTGCTGATTTCAAATCCCATTTTGTACTTTAGTTCGTGATGTATCCCTCCTCTCTCTCTCTCGCTCTCTCTCTCTCTCGCTGGGCATTTTTATCATACGAAATTAATGAAATTAGTAATATTGAAAATTAACCCATCCCAAAGTACGCAAATGGTTCAAGTACTTTTAGACTCGAGGCCCCTGTGAGTTAATACATTAATGATTGCAATACGTAATGCAAATATACATACTAGATGAGAATGTTGAACTGTTTATCCCATAGGATAAACCTGTCACTGTCTTTTCATATAGTTATTGAAGTTCAACAAGCGTGAATATTGATGATTTACAAACTGTAATAAGGCACGGAAAGATTAACTCGACGGATGGGAAGAGATTTATTAGCGATTGTTATAAAGTATACAGACAAAGTGATTCGGTGATAAATGAGTATCTGGGGTGATTAAATGGCTGCAGTCTGTCGATACAGCCATAAACATTACTTTAGTACAAATGGCATCAAACATCAATGGCATTCTATTCCTGCGGTTTTAAAGGGGTTAAGTCGCTAATATTTGGGTCCTTGAAAATGACCCAAATGTGTAGCAACGCATATAATAATGTAATGTGAATGTATATAAACTGATTTACATTCGAACATTTCCGTTTTACACTAATTTCAAATACGTTATGTCTCAATCGAATAGCAATCTATAGCATCAGGTATTTCTAGTCTACACCGATAGTATTTATTGCGCATGCTCTCCAGATAAGAATCCGATGTCACATTTTGACATGACTCGTGGTATAGGTCTAGCCTCGTTCTTCGAGTCCCTTGGTACGAATGGCGCTGAAACGCATTATGGTACACGATTCGTGTACCAATGGTAAAATGTTTATTTTGTCTTAAATATTGGATGTTAGAAGTCCATCTTTTACCGGTAAGATCACAACATCAATGTTGATTTAAACTGACAAATAATTCGTGTGTTCATTGTCGAAGATTTTGGGTGATATTGAGTTAGAGACTTAGCTACTTAAGTCCGCCAAGATTTCTGCGGATGGTTTTGTTTTTGGGAGGGGGCGGGATGGAGACAATTGCTACAGATAGTTGTTTTGTTTTTGGAAAGAGTGGAGGAGTGGGTGGGGAAGGTCGGGGATGGCCCGATGTACCAATCGCAATAATAGGGTAAACTGTAACAGTTGGTATCAATAACAGTCGATATTAATTCGTCACTGTATTGTATAAAACAGGTGTCTTAAATGGTGAATAGGTATTGAGTACTTTCTTTAGCATTTACGGCATTTTGGCAGATATGTAATGCCACTTCTCATTTTCTTGAGGCGTGCATTTAGTTGTAGATTGTCGTTTTACAAGTGCAGAAAGATATACATCTCATAAAAGAAAACTAAATGTAACTTTCGATATTACCGGCCAATAGAGGAAAAGTAAACAGTAATCGCTCGGTCGAAAAGAAATCCGAAATAGGTATATACAAAGTTTACAAAAGCCCGTGGCTTTTCAAGACAAGATTCGTCTTCGAAATATTTCAGGCATTGTAAATAAAAAAATAAGCTAACGATGCCTTCATTCGTGCGATGTTCATTTCCATTTCAATCTGGTGTACTGCAGGCAGAACTTTGTTAGAAAAATAAAATAATGGCAGCAAGTTTTCTGTTCCATTAAAAAATAATATGTTATAATAACTGTCATGGTCAGCATCGAATGTGAAATAAGAATGGCAGGTATAGCAACACGTATCATTATCACTTCAACATAGAATCAACTCCGCAAAAAAAACCAAATAGTTCGAGTTATTTTCTTCCCTTTTTTCAATTGTGTGTCAATTTAAGTATTATTCAAGCTGACACTAATAGCTTAGTAAGAGTCTAGAAATATTTATTACTCATCCCACACAAAACATTCAAGTATTGTAGGCCTTAATTCTGACTGGCAAGATTTTTTTCATTTTTTTTTTCCATTTACATAAGAAGCGTGTCAAAAGCATGTGTCAATAAAAGACCAATTTACTCGGACATGGATATCACGGTAAACGCCTACAAAATAGTTCTTACACGTGGCACAAAAAATGCAAATATAGTAGGCCTGGATCTGAAGTGCCACGGGAATTTGAAATAACATGCTTTACAAGTAAAGAAAGAACACTGAAAAACCACTTCCGTTTCTTATTACATCTAATATCAGAATGTCAAACACACAGTAACAGTGTTATTAGAACGAAATGCACATTATAACAGTTGTATTAGAACGTCAAAACCCAAAATAACAGTTATATCGAAACGTGAAATACATAGTAAAAGTTATATCGGAACGTGAAATACATAGTAAAAGTTATATCGGAACGTTAAACACATAGTAACAGTTTCATAAGAACTTTAAAACCCATAGTAACAATTTTTTCTGAACGTCAAACATATAGTAATAGTTTTCTCACAACGTCAAAACCTAAAGTAACAGCTTTATCAAAACACGTAGTAACCTAACAGTGTTTTCATAACGCAAAATACACGGTAACATCATATGAATGTCACAACTGATACAAATTGTTTAATTTAATAACAAAACCCAAATAGAAAGAATTGAAAAAGATGTATTATCGGAATATTGGGATAATTTGAATTGATATATGTTATCGTTTTTATCTTTCACTAAATTGATAGAATCAAAACAGTGTGCATTGGTAAGCTTGTCAAATAATTTAAAGGATATTCGCTTCGCTTATATTATAACATTCATGTCTTTAAAGATGAAATAATTCGTTTACTCCCACCTTTCTAAATGGAATACTAGTTGTGACATGGTAATATTTTTTTTAAAGATCGTATTAGTGCTTATCGTAAAATTACCCTCACTGCACAAGGCTTTGACGCCTGTCGTTCGTTATACACGGTAAACGGACTTTCTGTGAAATCATAGTAGTAGGGACGCTTGTACAGCCATGCACGTGCGCGCATGCGCGTGCATGTATGTGCGTGCATGCGCGTGCACGTGACCTTGCACTGGATGACCCCTGGCACGTGCGTGACCCCTGGCACGTGTGTGACCTAGATGACCCCTACACGTGCGGTGCGTGACCTTGCACGTGCATGACGTACGGAGAGAGGGGCGCGCGCGGGAAAAGAGAGAGAGAGAGAAGAAGAAGAAGAAGAAAGGGGAAGAGAGGGAGGGGAAACAACTCTTTTCCATTGATTAAGTTGGCCCTGACAAGGGCCGTTGGTTTGCCCTGAAAAGGGCCGTTTGTCTAACAAGAGCACTTTGGCTGCTCCCACCGATTCGGTCTCTTCGAGCATTTGACAAGATGCTTGTGTCGTCTATGGTCGGTGTTCGATACATCTACCCCACACCAGAAGCAGACCAAGTAATCGGCATCGGGCCGATTACCCTTAAACATGGGGTGATACCCTCCACAAGTCTGACAAAACCTTTTGTCTTTTCGATCCATTTCGAATGTGACTTCTTTGGGCTTCGACACTCCTATTTATAGCTCGAGACGGGACGAGTCTAAGGTGTTGGGACGATACCATTTCCCACCAATCAGAAAAGCATGACGTCATATGACGTCACAAACAACAGACACGTGATATGTTGTCGACATTTTATTGAACATATTTACAAAGCATTTTATTCAACACAAAATTGAACACAAAATTGAACTTGAACACAAAGGCATTGAACACAAAAAAACATATTTACAGAGCAAAAAAGCATCGACATCGTTGTCCCTTCTTCTGATCTTTTTGCAAGTCGGGAAAATGATCCCTAGCCCATTGTTCGACGAGTATATCGTTCACACGATACACGTGCCCGAACACAGAAAGGGCGTGCGGGGAGGGAACGTGAAACCGATGACACAAATAATACAAACAATAATGTCCGCAGACGACACTCTCGAGTCCCTGAATCCATCGGGGTTGGTAGTGGAGTTGTAGATCTTGGACGAAACGTCGAAAGGCTTCTCCGTAAACATCAGGGGGACACCCGTAGGAATCGAAGAAGGTAATGTGATCTGGTCCTTCGCACACAAACACGGTCCAGTGTCTACCGGGTTGGTCTTCGTCGTCCGTGTTGATGACGTAGGCTTTGGGGTACGAGGTCGGGCGCAGTATATCCAGATGATTACGAGCCCACACGCCCCCGAACACGTTAGAGGGGAGGTGTTTTTCTAAAGCCCGTGTCAGTTGTCGATTGGAGAGAGCCTCACCAATCTGTGATGACTTGTCGGTTGGCGTCGATTTCCAAGACATTGTCGTATTCGGCAAACAGAACAAGACTGAGGTGATTGGTCGGGGCTGCACCGAACTTGAGTTCCAAAGACAGGTTACCCGCTGCTTTGGGATGAAAGTAGTTACCGTCGGCTCCGTGGTCGTTGGTCAAATCGAAACAATACAAAGTGTACCCGTTGATATAGTCGTTGAAAGGGAGGTCCAGGTCTTCTCGGGTGTTTAAGACGGCCACTCTTTTCATCAAATCCAGGTAAGGTGCGATGGCTTGTCGCTGGGGAAAATCGACGTCGTATTCGTCCACAATTTCCCCGTTCTTGGTCAATTTGATGTTCTGCAATTGATTGTGTTCGAATTCGAAGGGATTTCTGTTTTTTCTTCCGTCGTAGGCGGTGTTACGTACCATACCCACGATTAATCTCTTGGGCAGGCTTTCGTTGACAAACAAATTGTCTAGGACGTGACTGGCACGATTGTCGGGAATGACCATGTCGCGGACCACCACGCGTTTCAGGGGATACTTGGCGTTGGACGATTGAAGTTGCGCGGCCACCCGTGTGTAGGTACTGGGAGCCAGAGTGACGAACGGGATATCCAGGTAGGCTTTGGTGAACTCGACTTTGTAGTCTTCGGCATCGTTGCCTTCGCCGTACATCAGAAAAAATTTCGGGGATTGCTTTTCCAATTTCAACCGCAGGTCCACACCGTCCAGCAGATACCGATCTTGTAAACACATGTCCAAGTGTAGACGCGACTGCAATTCAAAGGTGCGACTGGCAGCGATGGTTTTCTGGCGTTGTTCCAATCCTTTGTTACTCGGAGCCTGTCGTCCACCATCCCCGGCGGTGGCGACGGATTTCGTGGAATTGAACTGCCCGGCGGTATCTTTTTCCCACAGGACTTGTTTCGACAGGTGGTCGTTCTTGGCTCCCTTACCGAAACTAAGCAAATTCTCCAAGTAAGCCCGGTAGGGATAGGTGGGCAGAGAGGTGGTGACCAAAGTTTCGGCATCCTTTCCCAGGCGTAATTTGACGTCTTTAAACAACGAATGAAACAAGTTGTTAATGGGTGCGACTTGACTATCCGCGTCCAGGTCATCCCCGTTGTTCTTGGTCACCTTCAGGGCCACGTGCAGTGTCATGTTGGCCAGATCGATGAAATCGGTGGTGGCATTGGAAATATAAAATTCGATGGGTCCGTCGTGGTTCAAGTCGGGCGTCAGTGGATACTTTCTGATTTTCGTCACCTTGTTTATGGCCGTCTGCGTGTCGGGTACACTGAACAAATCCTGCAATTCGTCTCGCGCGCAGGGACAGGAATCATTGCGCATTACCTGCGTAGCCATGGTCGAAGATATCTAGTTTACGGCGCTTGTGAGAGGTACCCTGTGTCTTCTTCTTCCTCTTCGGACGATGTGAAGTGGACGGGGTTCGTGAGGGGTCTTTTATAGGTTCCAGGTGGGCGACCACGTTCTTGAGTGTGTCGGACATCGTGTTTGACACCGCGGGGCGAAGCGTGTCCTGGGCGACTTTCTTCCAGTTCCATTTTTCACGACCACTGACGGCGTCGAGCACGCTTTGCCCCACTTTGGGTAACACTTGGGCCACATTCTTTTTCACGGCAGCTTTACCGGCCGACCACAAGGTCTTCCCAACCGATTTGACGGCATTCAATAACCCCGACCATCGACCGGCACCCTGTTGTCTCAGAATTCCTCCCCTGTACACCACCAGACCATTGCCAGCCCCTCGTTGTCTGAGCACTCCACCTTTGTACACTCGAATCATCATCGGCGGCGAAAATGAAGTTGGGTCACCACCTTACCGTCGAGAAATGGCACGGCTTTCCCCATTCCGTTCCTTATATAGAGACCAATGGAGCTTAGTCGACTGTACTTCAGAGGTAAGTAGTGAATCCTGGCGGAGCGGTGATACAATCGTCGACTGGGAATCACATCCAACAAGGTAGCCTTCACGTCACCCACGGTCTGGGGTTCGATAATGTCCGTGTAGATGTAAAACAGATCGTACTGGATTTGAAGATTTGGGGTGTGGTGGGCGTAGAAATACCGTAGACTTTGGCCATCGTCGCCGGTCATATCGATTGACTGCAGGGCAACCAACAGTTCGTTTCCAGGCCATCCCAACATGGACACGATGGGTCCACACAGACGAAGTTCAATTTTTGGCAACACGTCAAAATACAAAAGCGCTTGCACGTGATTGATCTTCATATACACTTTGTCGTTGGTGTTGTCTTTCTTGAAAGACACAAAGGAACCTTTTTGTGCGGCCGCTTGGCGCATCGCTTCTCGGGTTTCGTACTCGTCCTGCTCTTGCTTCTCATGGTCGGTCATTTCCTTGTTATTGGGATCCAAACGAACGGGTTTATGGGCCAAATGGTTGTAGATGGGAGGCAGGTACCACAACACCTTCAAGTGTTTGTTTAGGACATCCAGGATATGCCTCAGCGACTCGTAGTCGCCACTCTTGATGTGCGTTTCCATTTCGATAGATCCCTTGATCTCATCACCCTTTACACCTTTGAAACAATGCGACGGGTCGATCTTGTGGGCACTGTAGAAGTCCTGGCATATCTTTACTTCGGGTTCGTCGCTCGGAGGCGACCATGGATGAATGCGTAAGCCGATCGTGTTGTCTCGGTGATCGATGTTTTGCCATTGGTCAGGTAACGTGATCATGGACAGACCCACTTCCCACTCCCGATGATCGACGAGAAGTGGCGGGTCCAGATGTGTATGATACGTGGAGACTTTGTTGTCGGGATACCACGACATGGAACTGTCACTAGGGAGCGTGAGGTAAAAGGGCCGGTCGTTGTTCATTATGTTTGGTTTTCAAGGTTGGAGAAGGTAACAGGTAACCCAAGGTACTGGAGAGCAAGGCCGTCCACAACGTGGTCTGCGATCCGTCGGGTTTGAAAGCCAGTTGGGACAAAGAAACTCCCGCCACGACGTACACTAAAATCACTTGACAGAAAAAGACGATTTCCGCTTGTGGCACACGTTTTCCCAAGAGTGACCAATTGTGGGCACTCGCGGACGTAGACGTGGTTTCGTCTTGCATGTTGACTGATGTCGGCGTCTCTCGCTCCTATTTATACGTTTTGGAGACTGGTCCTGTCGATCCACGAATTAAAACTTGCCGGATAGCCCAACCATTTCACCAATACTTTGTCTTTTTTTCTTTCGAGTACTCTTTCGATGGGAAAGATCTCGTCGTCGTTGACTTGGACCGCTTGCAATTCTTCGGGATAGAAGGTGCCCTGTATGGGTTCGCCCCTTTCGTCCAACAGTTTGTAACCGGGACCGACGTTGGGTGCGACGTTGAACGTTTCCAGAGTCCAGTTGGGCCAGTAACCTTTGTCGAAGGCACCATGTTTCGGTAAAGCCAAACGTACGGTCGTACCAATGTCCATTGATTTTTTCTTTTTCGGGGGACGTGGGGGAGGTGTTGTCAACATCCATTCGTGTTCGGGGCGAACGTCTTTAGGCGCCATACCTATGGTCCGATGTCGTCTAGCATTGTAAGCCCGAACCAGGTCGTCTAGCACGTCGATGTACCGTTGTGTTTGTCGATGAGTAAAGTATCGCCACATGCGTTCTTTCAGGGTCCGTTGAAATCGTTCGACCACACTGGCTTTGGTTTCGACGTTGTGTGTCACGAAAAAATGAATCTTTTTCTTCTTCAGGTACGCTTGCATTTTGCGATTGAGGAATTCGGTACCTTTGTCCGTTTGAAGTCGCAGGGGTTGTCGACTTTGAAAGATTTGACGAAAGGCCTCCACCAAACTGTCCCCCGTCTTGTTTTTGAGGGGCAACACCCAAGCGTACTTGGAAAACACATCGATGACGCACAGCAAATACCTGTATCCCTCATTCTGTTTGGCCAAGGCCGACATATCGCTCAAGTCGGCTTGCCACTGATGATCTATGCCGGCCACCACCGTGGGAGACCGCGAGAATTTCTTTTTCAATGGTTTGTGCAAGGTATACGCCCTTTGTTGTTTCAACCATGCCTTGACTTTGTCCAGGGACACACCGGTAGCTTTTTGAAGACCCAGAGCGCCACCGAAAGCGGCCGGGTGGTTCGGGTCGTAATACACTTTCTTCAGCTTTCGTTCCATGTTTCAGCAGGTGTCCCTATGAACAGGCTATTTATAGTTTTTGCAAGGAGAGCCATCTTCTGGTAGGTATACTAGGCGTATCCGTACTGGAGATTTTCTTCTTTCTCGGGCGTCGCGGCGGAGTTCGTGTCGGTGGTGTGGACAACACGTTCCATCGTTCTTGATTCCCGATGGCTTCTCGCGGTACGTTCGTGGCCTTCAAACTTTGCATCACGCCAAACCATCCCACGGGAGCCTGGGTATTCTTTCGCCGACGAACCAAATCGTTCACAATGTCAATGGCATTGGTGTTGGGTACGGGTACCCCATTCCGAACCAATTCCAAGTTCTCGTTCCACGACCAAGGTGTCTTTTCTTTCATGTGTTTCAACAAAAGGCGAGCTCGATGTTGATAAGGTCGAGGGACCGACTCCAGGATGGGTGCCTCCGAAGTTTCTTCTTCTTTTGGCTCGGGTATGTTGTCGTCCAACAAGGGAACAACCTGTTTGCGTTTCCTTTGCATCGTTTGATAACGATGTAACAATTGTCCGTACCGTTGCATTTTATTTTCGTCGGTTAGGGTGGGATCGTTTAGCACGTGTTGCATGTCTTGGTGGACATTCTCGACGGTTTGCTGCAGTGGATCTCGATCGTACACGGGTTCGACTGGCCTGACTTCGACGGGTTTGACGTCGGGGAGCCCGTCGAAGGGTACCAGTTTCATTTTCTTGGCGAATTTCATCTTTGGGAAAGGACCGAAACAACCGAGTGAAGAAACCCCCTTTCTGTTGCTTCAGAAGTCGCCGACGGGTCTTCCAAGGTGTTTTAGACGTGCCCAAACGTCGTAACAAGGGGGCGTCCTTTTTCAAGCGCTTGACTTCTTTGTCGGTCACAGGAACGTTGCCGCGAATCAGGTTTCCAATACACTCACACACACCGTCGACAATGGGTTGGGTGTCGAGTAAAAGGGGACGGTCTTTCGGTGCAGTGTTCAAGAGATACCGCAGTGTCTCCATGACTGAGCTCGGGGTCGTTCTCCGGTCCCCTTTTTATACCTTTCTGTTCTCTGGGTTATCCACCAAATAGTTTAGATAGCTCGGCAGCCATAGCGTTCGCTCTATCGCGCCTTCTTAGGAAGGGATGTTTACCACCCTTTTGTCCACCCAATAGATTAGATACCAAGGGGGCCAAAGCCGGGAGGGCCATGGCCAGCAATGCCCCGATGGCCCCACCCTGTTGATCGACAAGTCGCCGTTTGACGTCGGGTGGAACATTACTCAGTTTGCGAAGCAACGCTCGATGTTTGTTCAATTCTTCGGTACTCTGTCCCTTCCGCGCTGTGCGGTCCGTCGAACGAATTGATTTCGTTTCTTGTTTCTTTCCTCTTGCAGTCTTTCCTTCCATCGCAGCAAGATACGAATCAACACACCCCCAAAAAATCCACGTCCCCCAGGTTTCATGATCAGGGAGAGTTTTTCGGTCGTCGGCATGTTTCTCTCCGTCAGTTGGGTCAGCACTTGTCGATTTCGTTCCACCCATTTCTTGTGCTGGGCGTGCAGTGGCTGAATGTTACCCTTCAGCAAATGGTTGGCCGCCAACTTGAACCACTGCAACAATCCAATACGTGCCCGGCCCGTATTCTTGACCAACTGCCCATAAGCCATATCGGGGGTCAGATGTTGTAACTTGCGAATGAAGGACTTGAGTCCTTTCATAGAACTCTTCTTTTCTCTTCGTGGTCTGCGAAAGATCGGGGAGAGAGACCGAGCAGGGGAAGGTGGTGACGTGGGACGTGGAGGTGTGACCGGTAAGGTAAAACGTGGTGGTGTGGCCGGTAAGGGAGACATGGGACTCGTGGGTGGTGTCAACGATGGGGGTGACCACTGTGTTCTGGGGGCCCTCATTCTCGGGCGAGTCTGACTTCGTACCGTGGGATCACGGAGGTCCGGTGCCAACGTCGGGAACGTCGCCCTGGGAAGGGTGGGAGGTGGGTGTTTCCTCTGCGTATTCTTCGTACGAGCCATCGTGACAAACAAGAGTCAATTCGAGGTACAGGTCCCCCTTTTATACTTTTTGGACGTAGACGATGGGTGGTTCCTCTTGGGGTAAAATGTTGGATCTCAGTCGCAAAGCTTCGGGTGTGTCGGGCTTCAAATCAACGAGTAAGTAACTGCGAGGGGTACTCGTCGCATCTTCATAAGCTTCTTGCATATACTTGGAACGGGAAGGGTACATCTGACGGGCCAACACACCAATTTGCGAGGCGTCACGGGGATTTTTGAACAAGACCAGGTAATGGGCATTCAGACTGATGGTACGCTGTTGCTTGTCAAACAAGTTTTGCACAATGTAAATGACACTCGTGTCGTGGTGATGACTCTTTTTCGTGAACCACTTTTGCAATATCTCCGTGTCTTCTCCCATCAAATCGTCCACGACTAAGACTTGTGGACCCTTGACTTGACCCATCACGTCGTCAATATCCGTCAAACCTTTGACATAAGTGTAGGGAAAGCGATCGTAACTCTCTTGCCATTCGCCATAAGCCCACACGATACGTTGGGGAGGGACGTCGAACAGGGGCGCTTGAAGAAACTTCTGCACAAAGACCGTTTTCCCAACACCTGTTGGACCACTGACTAACATGGTAAAGGGATGTTTGAACGTCACATCCATCTTGCACTGTTTCCCCCCATTCCCTTTTCCCCTGCCTTTTATACCTTCGCGCCAGAACAACAGACATGGAGTGAAATTAGAACACAATTTATTTTACAAAAAATACAAAAAGAACATTCAATGCAACAAACATATCATACAAAGGAAAAGAACATTCAATAGAACATATCATACAAAGGAAAAGAAAAAACTGTTAGTTATCGCGTTCTCTCTTCAGGATCTCTTGTCTCACCCAGGGTACATTTCTCAGGACGCGAGGAATCCAATACACATGTCCCAAAAGCTTCTGCATCGTGTCGTGTGGGTGCCAGTCTTCCACTTCAGCAAACGTGACGACGACGGGTATCCATTCACTCATATCGAAACAAGGGGGATACGACAAGACTTCGGTCATATCTCTCGGACCCGCATATTGGATGAGTGCTCGGGAAAAACTTTCTGCTTCCTTCTCTGCCAACAAGAGGACAGCCGGCTTCGGGATTTCACCGTTCGAAGTTTCACCGTTTTCACTGGTAGTCGGGAGAATTGTAGGTGGAATAGAAAGCTTCGTCAGCTGTTTTCTTTTTTTCTTTGTATCGTCTGTAGAGCTCGAACGCTTCTCCACACCAGTACCAGTATCGCTGACTGCGGGTGTTGTCTCTGGGCATGTCGATGTTGTTGTCGAACATGCGACTGGCAACGGCTTCAAAGTTGTTTTCTGTTTGGATTTCTTCTTGGCACTCGAGCAGGCCGTGTCCGAGCTGTCCACAGTTGAGGCACTTGTGATTTTCGTCGGTGGGTCTCTTGATTCCGTAACACTTTCTTTTGACAGTTTCTTTTCTTTCTTCATCACTCTTCGCTTTTTGGGCTTCTGTTCGTTTTCCACACTGGGGTGCCCAGTGTCCTGGTTCTCCGCAGAGGTAACAACTTCCATAGGAACCGTAGGCTGGTCTGTCTTGTCTTGGTTTTCGTTGCTGTTGTTGGGAACGAGCAGGGCAGTCTCTATACCAGTGTCCGACATTGTTACAGGAGAAACAAGCTTGACTAGCCATCGAGAGCAGAATGAAATTTCAGTGTGACACTTCGCTTCTTATAGTCTTGGTCGTGACGTCACTCGCTTTTGATTGGTTCTTTCTTTTCCTTCGTTTTGATTGTTTCGTTGTTTAGTCTATGATTTCCAGGCTGTCCACGTACTTTTTCACTTTGTCCCAATCGATCAAGGCTTCACTCACGTGACAGGCTTCCAACAACGTCATCAGGTCGGCTCGATTACCGTGCTTTTGTCGCCATTGATTGAACACGGTGAAGATTTGCATGCGTGCGTTGTTGGGATGACTCATCTTGGCTTGACTGATTCGCGCTTCTCTGATCCCCAGATGTCTGCCAATACATTCCCAGTCTTCTCCCATGTTGCCGGACATGACATTGATATCCATTTGATCCAGAGACCATCGTTTCTTTTTCTTCGGCAAACCGTCCATCCACTGGCGTATGGGGTCTTCTTTCTGTTCGACAAACTCGTCTTTGCGTTTGATCAACGCGGTCTTAAAGCCCGGTACCACCGTCCAGAACTTTTTCAAGGCTTTCTCGACGTCTTCTCGCCATCGTTGTTCGTCCTCCCACGTCTTGACTTGATCCCGTGGATCGTCCATCATACTGCCTAGCACGTTATCGATGTCTTGCAGTTTCGGCTCGTCCACCCAAAGGTAGTGATTGTAATCGTCCACGGGGTGTGAGGGTTGACCCGTTATGGAAGAAACACCTAGTCCCAGACACGAGTGGTATCTCTGACTGGGATGTTCGTACTTGCAGCCGATACACTCTTCGTGTTGCCTTTCTTCTATAATGGGCAGGAAACATTTCAACACTCGAAAGTTGAGCCATCGTTGTCTAAGTTTCTCGATCATATTTTCTGCCGGTTCGTCATCTTCTTTGTTTGTTCGCCATCGTCCTGAGACCCGAACTTGACCCTGTGGATCATTCACCATGCTGCCTAGCACGCTATCGATGTCTTTTGATTTCGGCTCGTCCGCCCAGACCCAGGACTTTCTCAAGGTTTGTATGACGTCTTCCTGCCATCGTTGTTCGGTTTCCCACGTCTTAACTTGACCCTGTGGATCATTCACCATGCTGCCTAGCACGCTATCGATGTCTTTTGATTTCGGCTCGTCCGCCCAGAGGTAGTCACTGCACGTGCACTTGTGGTATCCGTACGAGCAGCCGATACACTCTCCGTGTTGCCTTTCTTCCATAATGGGTCGGAAACATTTCAACACTCGAAAGTTGAGCCATCGTCTTCTGAGTTTCTCGATCATATTTTCTGCCGGTTCGTCCTCTTCTCCGTTCGTTCGCCATGTTCCCGAGACCCGCAAGTCAGTATCCATAGGGGTAAGTGTTGCTCGGTTGGCCATCGTCATTGAATTGAACAAACCGCTTGTCATACACGATTTTATATCTTTTGCTCTCGGGGCGTGTCCAAAGACGGCGGTCACGTGATCTGGTAATCTTGAACGGATTGGCTATGACCAGAGGCTCGTTTTGATTGACGTGCCGTACATTCTCCTTCATGATGGCGTAATTCAGCTGCTGGGAGGCACGGTAATTCAAGGTGAATCCCCGGACTTTACATACAGTTTTTCCATCGCTCTGGCGGTACGCGTAATTCTTTGGTCCTCCGCTAACAAATTCTCGAATGGTGACATCTTCGGGCAACTCGTTCTTCCACTGACCCAAACTCGAACCTTCCGGGGGATTCCATGACGTGACGTGGTATTGATAGATGACGCTGTCGGTGTCAAAATAGCATACCCTTTCTCCCAACTTTTCCAAGACGGAATAGAGTTTTAAACGGGCCTGGGCAGTGACAAAGGCGGCGATAACCACGTTGGTGATGGGGCAGGGTGCCACGTGTTCTTCTTTCTTCAGCGTTTCCATCAAGACCATGTTATCGTTCACTAACTGCACATCTCGTACGGTCTGGGTCACGTCCAACATTTTTTCAAAATAGACGCTGGGCTCCGTGATGTACTCGGTCTTGGGGAAGTTGTCTCTCTGTCCGAATTTACCCCATGCCGTGTTCAATTGTAACTTGCTAAACGCCCGCATCCCTTTGTTAGGTTTTATCGACGCGGGATCCAGACGAATACCTTCCGTGTCGTACACGTCGTTGACGAAGCGGGTCTTGTCTTCTTCGGTGTGACAGGTGTCGGGATAACCGCTGCTTTCCATCTTCTTCTTCAGGTAGTGATTGATGTACCCCGTAAACAGACCACCCGTTTTGGCCTCGGGATCGTAAGTGCTAAATTCTTTCCAGTGCCAGACTTCGTAGACTTTTAGTACTTGGTATCCTAGGGTCACCGCTTTCTTGAGTTCCAGGGTGACAAATGTACCCACCCAGGCTCGCTGTTCGTCGGTGTGCTCACAAGGTTGGTATTCCGCAATCTCCCCTTGTTGCATGTGTTCGTCGACGCAGCTTCGACACAGGGCAAACACCAATTTCTGTTTGCGCCGAAACGGGAGCACCGGGTGGAACAGGCCACGCGGCGGCAAGACGGAACACTGGATCAACCCTTCGTACTGCTGCCACTGGTCTTGATCGGATTGTGTGACGATCGTGGGTTCCTTGATGGGAAAGGTACCGTACTTGCAGATGTAAGGGTACAAGGACACCACGTCGATGTAGCGCATGTCTTCCACCGACTCGTTCACCAACAGTTGGATGGCATTGGTTCTTCCGCCGAAGAAAGCGTTGCGGGGCATCAGAGGTTCGGGAGCGGGCCATTGCTGATCTTCCAAGCCTCGTAAAAATTCGTTCATCTCGGGATCATGGCGTCGTTCTTCCTCCATCTCACACTCCCACATGACGCGGATGGTCTTCATACCGTACTGCTCCTGGAGTCGACGGTGACGTTCTTGGGTCTTCTGGTACAAGTCCCTCATACTGCGAGATGGATCGTAGGGATGTTTATGCTGAAGGTCTTGGACGGGGCCCGGATAACATTTGGGACAACCGTGAAAGGCACACCCGTGAAACTCGTACACCGTACCCGTGGTCTTGTCCATGCCATCTAAACTATAAGGGCCAACTCGGCATTCACTACCGTTACGGGCGTGTCGAATGTTGGGTAGTGGGGTCTGGTTTCGGAATGCAGCCATGGTCTGTTGATGTTGTTCCCATTCCAACCATCGAAGGGCTTTGTTGGACTGTTGTCGAGGCTGGAAGCGGTGCCAGTCCTTACCAGGTTTCGGCTCTTGCATCAGGGCTCGAGGAATGACGACGAGGGTGTCTTTCTTGAGGTAGTGCGTGCGTAACACGCGACTGCAGGCAGAGGCCAGGGTCAAGCTTTTTTCGAAGGGATCGATTCCCGTGTCCATGAGAAATATCTCTCGAAACACGCCACAGCATCGGCGGAGGACATCGACGTCACTTTTACAGTAGGCCAAAATTTCCTGGCGAAAATCAAAGACGTCGTGACTGTGTTGTTGGTACCACTCGTGAAATTTTTCTCGTTCAGTCACACTCATGCCATCCGGATCGTAATCGGTGTCGGGAGGATAGGCGCCCACGTATTCTTCGTTCTCCGGTCTGTTAAAGTGGTGAGGGAAATAACCTTTCTTGAGTTCTTGCAGGCCAAAGGTCTTGGGCATGTCCCGTAAAGCCATCGGTAGAAAGTTGAGGGAATCGATGAATTTTACCGTACCGACAGTGATCGTCATCGCTTTACCACCATTCATAATCACTTCGGGTTGCGCCACGGAATGTTTGTGCAGCGTCTGTAAAATCAGCAGTCCGTCGTAACCTTTAAAGTTGTGAGCCACGGCAATCACGGGACTCGATTCGTGACTGTCATGTTTCCGACCATTTACCACCGTACCGTGAGCAGCGAGTTGTAAAAACCATTTTCCCACATCGTCCAGCGTGTCTGGGCCTTTAAACACAATTTCCCGTTGGTGATTCCAGTACGTGTCGCAGTGCTCGCAGGGATCTTGATTGTCGATACAAAAGTGACAGCAGGTTTGCAGGACACATAGGTTGGGAATGTGTTCACCGGTATCTTGCTGGCATTCAAAGTCAAAGAATACGAAGCGGGTCAACGTTGATTTCTGTAGTTTGTCGATTTGGGTCTTTCGGTCTTTATTCATGTCGATGGGTGATTTCAGTGGTTGAATGTAGCAAAACTGTTTCTCGGCCGTGTGCCACTCTCGGCAGATGGAACACTCGTATTCTCCGCATCGGTGTTCTTCCAAATTACGCTTGGCCTTGATGACGTCCCACTCTTTTTGACATTTCTCGCATTTCTTCCATCGATAACATATACTGCACTTGGCTCTGGAACGGGTGGCGAGATGATTGTCGAAACACTGGCGGCTCACAAACACGCGATGACATCGGTAACACGTCTTTGTGTTGGGATCAGGTGGACAGGGTGGACCCACTGTCTTACATCCTTGACACATGACGTGACACGAATGTTTCTCTGCTCGATCGTATCCTACTTGGCAGGTCTCACAAAAATACGAGTTCTCCACAAAGGCGGGCATGGAGGTAATGACGTCGTAATGTCTGTCGTGCAAATACAGGTTGAGATGTTTTGGGGTCCCGGTGACGTTTTTTGTTCCCCGATAAATCGCCTTCCCAAAGATGGCCCGAGAGAAAACATTGAGTTGGTATCCTTGCTCTCCCAAATACTTGGCGTACAATTCCCAGGTTTCCATCCCCGTACAGGCTTGTCTGGCTCCACCGACGGCATCGATGATGGCTTCCGTTTTCTTCGTCTGCCACGATTGGGGTCCTGTATTGTTGATTAATCTCTTCCGTTCTCTTTCCCATTCAGGCGTGTCTTGTTTGTTGACATAATGACGAGCGACGACAATAGCTCGCTGAAAACATAAGTCGTCGGCATTCTTTATGGTGACGAGGCATCGCTTTTTCTTTAAATATTCTTCGAAATTAGCACTGTGTCTCTTCTTCACGTTTGTTCCACCGCTACCTCGACCATCGGGAGGGGACACGTGACAGATACTCATGGACATACGTTGATCTAATCTAAATTCTTCGTTACTCTGTAACACGGCAGCCACTTTTTGCAAAACGTCTTCGGCTTTTAACAAACGATGTTCACGGAAGGGTAACCAGATCGGTGTTTTGAGTCCTGGGTGACTGATGGCGATTCTAACATAGTCACTTTCTCTGGCGTCCAAGGTTCGGCGAATTTCCTCGATGATGGCCTCAAAAGTGTCGTGTAGTTGTTGTGGCACATCGTTGGCTGGAACGTGGGACCAATCTTCCAAAAAGTCTATCTCCACACACAGTGATTCGGTTCTAAATAATCGGCTGTATCGTCTATCCACGGGTCGTAAAGAATAACTCATCTTGCTTTGCTCGCTGATCGCTTATCAATGACTGAAGCTGTCGCCTCCCTTCCTTTTATTCCTGTCACCCATGAATGGACTCGTCCATGACGTCATATCCTTCAAATGGACTCGTCCGTGACGTCATATCCATGCCATTACACATGTGCAATACTTAACGTCGGGTTACATGCGGTTGTGTAATACTGGATTTTCCATACGTCTATTTTTAGCAACAAACGTACACACATGCGCTGTATAACGTTACATCGTATTTAGCCTCCAACGTACGCATAACGTTGCATCACGTCTATATTTAGCCCACAACATTCAACCTACGATGCATAACGTTATCTGTGACGTCACTCCATGAATGGACTCGTCCGTGACGTCATATCAAATGGATTCGTCCTTACGATCATAAAACGGTACAACATCCGTCACTCTATCAGTATCAGAATGGATGCTCCGGTGTTACGCATCGAAGACAACCGCAGCACGGATACTCTCATGTATCTCAGGGGTCACACGCTTGCCGTGATTACCCCTGACGATATCTTTGTCTTACCTGACGAGGTATTAAAAACACCTCCCAGGAAAAGACCTCCTCCCGAATTAGTGGAGGCCATTAGACGCAACCGACATAAAGTGCGTCGTACCCTCACATTTGAGTGAGGACAACGGCCCTTTTCAGGGCCAACCAACGGCCCTTGTCAGGGCCAACTTAATCAATGGAAAAGAGTTGTTTCCCCTCCCTCTCTTCCCCTTTCTTCTTCTTCTTCTTCTTCTTCTTCTTCTTCTCTCTCTCTCTCTTTTCCCGCGCGCGCCCCTCTCTCCGTACGTCATGCACGTGCAAGGTCACGCACCGCACGTGTAGGGGGTCATCTAGGTCACGCACGTGCCAGGGGTCACGCACGTGCCAGGGGTCATCCAGTGCAAGGTCACGTGCACGCGCATGCACGCACATACATGCACGCGCATGCGCGCACGTGCATGGCTGTACAAGCGTCCCTACTACTATCATATCAAAAAAGTACTCTGTGTTTGGACAACCTTCGCAGCGATGATATAACGTCACATATGACACCAGTTAAAAGATAAACGTACCGTTAGTCCCAAATCGTTACTGGTTTGTAATAGTACATTCAAGCGGTATAGAATGACTAATTTAAAGTTGTTCTGACAATAAATTGAGCTCGTTTTATGGAGTTTAGTGATTTCGAAATGCGTGATTGTGTTGGATGGGAAATTTGCTACCGCATAATGATGATTATATTTAAACGCCACAATTGCATACTTTAGGGTGTATTGCACGCGACAGGGCATGCTTACTCTCACGAAACATCTACCACTTCAAATCCGATAAGGACTCTATCGATTTGTATTGTTGCTGCTAATGTTAATCGATTAGTGTTGTAGCTGCTAATGTAGATCGATTAGTGTTGTAGCTGCTAACGTTGATAAATTAGTGCTGTTGATACTTATGTTGATCGATTAGTGTTGTTGCTGCTATTGTTGGTCGATTAATGTTGCTGCTGCTATTGCGGATCGATTAGTATTGTTGCTGTTGATCGATTAGTGTTATTGTTCGATTAGTATTGTTGCTGCTAATGTTAATCGATTAGTATTGTGGCTGCTAATGTTGATCGATTAGTAGTGTTGCTGCTAGTGTTGGTCGATTAGTATTGTTGCTGCTACTGATGATCAATTAGTTGCTGCTAATGTTGATCGATTAGTGATGTTGCTGCTAATATTGATCGATTATTATTATTGCTTCTAATGTTGATCAATTAGTATTGTTGCTGCTACTGTTGATCAAATAGTATTGGTGCTGCTAATGATGATCGATTAGTTACTGTTAATCGTGATCGATTAGTACTGTTGCTGCTAATGTTGATCGATTAGTATCGTTGCTGCTAATGTTGATCGACTGGTATCGTTACTGCTAATTTTGGTCAATTAGTATTTTTGCTGCTAATGTTGATCGTGTAGTATTATTGCTTCTAATGATGATCGATTAGTTACTGTTAATCTTAATCGATTAGTATTGTTGCTGCTAATGTTGGCCATTTAGTATTGTTGTTGCTAATTTTGATCGATTAGTGCTGTTGCAGCTAATATTGATCGTTTATTATTATGTTGCTAATGTTGATCGATAAGTGCTGTTGCTGCTAATGCTGTTGCTACTAACAATGATCGCGCGTTTATCTCGGTGACAAACATAACAGGGAAGCCATGAGATGCTCGCTTTATTTAAATGTGATCTGATACTACTGTTTGTGAATATCACAGAGCTAATAATTCTGGCGCACCGTTGTGTCTTTTGCATCTCTATTTATTCTCCAATTACAAGTGCTAAGAAAATTCCTGGAGGTTTTGAGAGTACAAATTAGACGAAGTGGTTTTAAGGTTCTTATTTTACCGTGCGTGGTCCTCAACGAGAGATGACCGAGGAAATTGATAAATTTCTTCAGTTTCTCTCGAGCCGTGTTATCGTAATAGCTTTCAATTACTGACAGCTAGAAGAAAAGAATTGTTTTATACTTTGGGCTATTCAAAATCAATCCTTACAAAATAATAAATATCCGTCAAATTTTATGGAAGAACTAATAGAAATATTTGTCTTCACCCAAGTTGTGGCTAGGATCAATGTCGGGAACACCCAATACCACTTCCCACGCACTTGTTCATAACGAGCTCGAAAGGAAGCTAGGGGGAACAGGGATTTTTCGGCGTTCATTTAAGCGATGTATGACGAAGGGCCTGTTCAGGAACGGGCTCTAATCGTTCGTATAGTACGAAAAAAGCCGCGACACCGTGAACAAGGTCGTAGAAAACCCTGCGAAGGTTGAACTGGAATAGGAGTCGGTAGAAACACATTGAACATAGCATTTGTCAGATGTGGGACAATAGGTGTTGTATAATTTGTAATGGTTGAATGGTCTATAATTTATTATATTGAAATAAGGGGTGCCGCGGTGACCCAAACAGTAAAATGCTTGCTTGTTCACCAAGATGTATCGAATTGGCCGTCAAGATTCTTCGGGTATTTCCAGTGCGGTTTCCGATATTGTCACTAGTATATGTTGGCGTGCACTGAATAGAGCCCCTGTCTGTTGAAATTCGAAATAAAAAGAGAGAGAGAAATGGGGTTTAACGTCCACTCAACTCAAACTAGGTCATTTCGGGACTAACATATTGTTTAATTTTTTATTTCAATGATTCGCTTGCGCTTAGGGGTCTTTAGCAGTGGGAGGAAACCGGAGTGCCCGGAGGAAACCCACGAGGTTTAGAAGTCGTCTCTATCTCCATGCCACATACGCTCACACCAGGGCTCGAAACCACAGCCGCAAGCCAGAGGTGACCGGCCAGCTAGAGGTCGAAGCGCGACAGAGTAGGACACTCCCCTTATAGCAAACTGTATGACGTAAACCCGATTTCATTAGATGGGTCAGTGTAGAAATTCAGGATGTTAAACCCCATTTTATTTCGTTTCAAATTACTGGCGACCTTGGCTATATCCGCAATTTCTATGGATTATGTTTGTGCCCAAAGCTCTACGTGTTCTGCATAGCATGAATTATAGCGACTACCAGATACTGTGGGAATTACAAGGGAGAAGAAACTACATTCGTTATTCTTCCATATTTTTTGCTCCACTATTTTATTTTTAAAACCTGGATAACGACTCGTTGGCGGTCATTGAATACATCTAACTACCGGTCACTTTCCTTTACCCTAGTCTTAACGATACGGTTACATAGTTCACCAATACCCCAGTCGTAACGATACGGTCAATTTACAATATATTTCTGATAATAAACATATTATTTTGCCCCGTGCAATGAGCACGATCTTTATTTGGGTAATGGACGTTTTGGCAAGTGTATGTGTTCATTTCTATTTTCCACAGACGATTTTACTTCGACAAAATCTAGTTAATTGCGATTACAGACGTGGAAGAGAATGAAGATGTTTTCAAGATGTACGTGATATTGACAACACGTAGACCGTCGTGTCTTAACTCCTATCATCCTGTCAGTTGTAAATATTCCCATTTAAAAACAAACAAACCATGTTACGTGTCTGCTCGCGACACTGAAAAGCGTTAATTACTATCATTAGAAGCCAGTTGTCGACCTTTGTATTTATCAACATGTCTTTCGTCGCTATATAAAGCGTTTCTCACACGGACGGTCGACCGTTGAATAAAGCTATTTCGCACGCCAAAACGTGACATTGCCGGGCGATTTTTTTTACGTTCAGACATGTTACCGCCCAAAATTGAATATATGGCTACAGACATCACCTTTAGCTACATTGGAGCTCTGTCATTGAGTCAACTGGTGAGGTGTCGATTCCCTGGTTTTACGTAACAAGAAGTAGGGTCGCCTGTCCAACCTCTTGGGTTTTCTCCTGGTACTCCGGTTTACTCTCTTTGCTAAACACCCCTGCCCGCAAGCGAATTATTGAAATAAAATTGAACTATCACTCCCGAAATTACATAGTTTGTGGACTTTAAACCCCATTTCGCTCTGTTTTCCTTTACTCAAAAAGAAAAAAAATACGCCCAAACTGAAATTACCGTCTCACAGGGGAGCCCTGGGTTCGCCTCGGTGTTGTACGAGAAAGTTCAAGATTTTCCAGTACGGATTTCCCCTTGTGAGTGGCGCATTACAGTGAGTGAGACATGGGCAGTTTTTAGTTGTTTGGATCCCTTGACAGATGAGATTCCATATAACAGAACACGGTAGCACAATGCATGGAGTAAGACCGTTAATATTAGCCGTGTCGGTGCCGACAAGTAGGGAGAGAAAGACACAAACTAGGTATTTTGGGACTAACATATGGTTTGATTTTTAATTCGCTTGTGCATAGGGGACTTTATCAGTGGAAGGAAACCAGAGTACCCGGAGAAAACCCACGAGTTTGAACAGGTGACCCTTTTCCTTGCCACGTACAACCGGGGGTTCGAAACCACGCCAGTTGGCTGAATGGCAGGCCGTAAGATACAGCGCGCGCACGCTAACATTTCGACCTCTCCTTGAAAAGTAGGACGTTAATCCCCATTTCATGTGTCAACACCCTACGTCACGTGGTATCAATGTAATATTTATTTATCCATGTTATGTCACGTAATATCAATGTTATATTATTTATCCATGTAGCTGGCATTAAACTTGTCCCGGGTTCACGTGTCCACACAGAAATAAAAGATCTGAAATTGTTTTGTTTAATGTCTGGACGTGAACCACTTAACACAAAAGAGAGCAATATTTAAGAAAATCTGTATTTTGATACAACAAACAGAATTAATGGATATTTATCTAACGGACAGCCGACATGACTTTTTTTCATTTTAATATCCGTTCCTTATTTGGTTTCAGTGTCTACACGGATATTGATGACGTTAACCTCTCATTGAGACAAATGAGTAGAGTGTTTTGTCTGTTAGCTTAACTAATGTGTATAAGAAATATCAGTGAAGAGTATATTTACGAAATCGCACACAATTCAGGGCCATGTCAGGTCCTGCGAATATTGCGAATTTGTGAATATTTGCATATTGTATGTCCGTGACTAGACTAGTGTTTACATGATGTCTAACCATGGTCTACCGTACATCCGCCATAATAGCGATGCAGCATCATCCTATGATCTACGGAAAATATCTGCCATAAAAGGGGCGCAATATCATGCTATAATTAGTGTACATCCGTCACAATAAAAACGCAAGGTCGTTCTATAATTATCGTACATCCGTCATGATAGGGACGCAATATGGTTCTATGATTACTGTACATCCGCCGTAATAGGAACGCAGGATCGTTCAAAAGAATTACCATACATCCGCCGTTATAGGAACGCAGGACCGTTCTATAATTACCACACATCCGTCATAATAGGGACGCAATATCGTTCTATAGAATTACCGTACATCCACCAAAATAGGGACGCAATATCGTTCCGCCAAAATAGGGACGCAATATCGTTCTATAAATACCGTACATCCGTCATCATAGAGGCGTAGTATCAAAGTGTGAATATTGAATCTTTATACGACCGTGTTGAAATAGATAAGAAAATAATCATAATACACTATACTATTAAATGCTTGAATAGGTATAAATATTACAATAACACAGAGACAGTATAGTATATAAATCGTAATATATCATAAATTTAACGCTTCAGTCAGTATTCAAGAGGATTGTCATAGTACACATAGCCTGATACTCACCCACATAAGTTATCTTGCATAAAAACTAATTTTTAATCTCGTTCAATTGAAATGAAATGGAGTTAATGTCCTGCTGTTCTATATCAATCGGGCTAATGCGACGTGGTTCTTGGAGGAGAAATTTGCCCGGACAGTGGTGTTTTTGCCTACTCAATCAACTGTATCACGGGTTATACTGTGTATTTTCGAAAAGGTGACATTATAGCAACCGCCATTCAAGTTTCCGACCGAGAATGGCCCACTCTTGTTCCACTAATGTAAACAAAAATTTCAATAGCTATGCAGGTTTACACACAGAAATATATCAAGGATTTTTTTTTTTCCTCTTGTTCTGGCTTAACTAAAATTTCAACACGAAGACAATGGTTATACATATCATATCAGACACGGAAATTTCCACTTTAATCTCATTAAGAGTATAGATAGATATTCTTATTCCATAAACCGAACATAAATACACATGTCGATAATATTCAACCGGGGGGGGGGGGGTACCTTTGTGTTATAACCTTAATTATATAAGGTTGGGTACAATTAAACAATTCGCTAGACATATATTTAATCGTGAGTTGAACTTCTGAGACAGACACATTTTTTTAGCCTTTAAAATACCCGAATCTACACAAAAAAAGAAAAAATGAAATTCATCACCAATTCATTCGTAGCATTTATGGCAAAGCGGACCCGATGGCGCACGTTCGCCATTCTTTCATTTCTTGCAGCCAAAGTTTCTCCTTTGGTTGTATTTTTTCTTGGGTGCTTCCCTGCAAAGACACTGTGTCGTAACCCAAATCTGGATCAAGCTTATTTTGTGGCTATAGGAAGTGGTGAAAGTGGACGTAAAACCTCAAAAATTCATTTAGATTGCATAGTTTCCAGATTCTATAGTAAAACTCTCGTCTGCTTGATTACACAGGACCAGGTTGATTGATGTATTTACTATGACGGTATTATAATGAGCCCATATAATAACATTTATCATTACTGTAATTAATTCACGCTACTTTATTTGATGGGACAATTTTAGTCGGCTTTTCTCACAGAATCTATTGTATTTAGGAAACGATGAGTTAATATCCATGCCGTTCAGAGATATCATTATAGTAAATGAATATTGGTTATTTGCCTGATCGGTGTTCTTTGAAGTAGCCTTTGCTATAATTAATGCAAACGTCACACCAGATTGGATGCATATTTCACTTAATTTATACTTAAGTTGCATTAAATGCTCGATTTATTTTACACTCACATTAGTTAACTCGAATGAGTTAAAAAAAAAAACGAGAAATTATCGAGTTAGTCCAGAAAGAAAATGTCTATTTAACTGAAAATGAACGAATGAAATAAACCTGTGAGATTTTCTTCTTGGTTTACTTGATTGTTCGAAGCTACGGTAGCCACGAACATATTGAGATCATGGTACCCTCTCGTTCAATCCAGTAAAAGCAAAGCTTTAATGTTAAAGGAAAACTAAATAATAATGATGATTAGACGGAAAACGAATTAGGATCCATAAAATGTTTTAAAAATCAACCATTTAAAGTCGCTGGTCCTTTGTAAAGTTCAATATTATTAAAGCTGAATCCCCAAAAGGAATATCATTTCCTATATTCTGTTCAGTGTTTACAAAGATATGAATAACTAAATATCGAATTCGGCATCCACTGCAGACGATATCAAATTCGGCATCCACTGCAGACGATATCAAATTCGCCATCCACTGCAGACGATATCAAATTCGCCATCCACTGCAGACGATATACGTGGGCGCTGTATCATAAGGTCTGTCATTGAGTCAACTGGCAGGGCTTCGATTCATCGGTGTACGTGACAAGGAGTAGGGTCGCCTGTCCAACCGTGTGGGCTTTCTCCATGTCCTCCGGTTTCCTCCCACTGCTAAAGACTCCTACATTGCAAACACGGAGAGAAAGAGAGAGAAATGGGATTTAACGTCCACTCAACACAACTAGGTCATTTCGGGACTAACATATGGTTGTTTTTTTTTTTAATTTTTATTTCAATAATTCGCTTGCGTAGAGGTCTTTAGCAGTGGGAGGAAACCGGAGTGCCCGGAGAAACCCACGAGGTTGAGAAGGCGCCCCTATCTCCATGCCACATACACTCACACCAGGGATCGAAACCACAGCCGCAAGCCAGAGGTGACCGGCCAGCTAGAGGTCGAAGCGCGGCACTCTAGACCACTAGGCCATCCCAACCCCCCATTGCAAACACGACTTATTGGTCAATTTAAGTCAACATTCATGTTGTTATCTTACCGTGAAAAGTTGAGCTTCTGATATCTGCAGACAAAATGACAATTTTAAAGTTGGTACACGAATTATAAGTCAAAATGCTTTTGAGCGCTATTTGTATTAAGCGGCTCGGTGATTGAGGCTACACATGCAGGAGAAAACTATTGGTGAAGACCGGAATAACCTGACGCTAAAGACTCTCATTCGCGTATTTCGCCGAACATAACTAAATGTAAACAAGTCATTTGAGACCCATTGTGTCTATTCATTTCTAGGTGCCAAAGAATAGTGGTTTAGCCCCTTTAAATCGCAAAATACGGATATCTTCATTGTACTAATATTATCAAAGATAAAGGTAATTATTTTTAGATAAAACATTAAAATTAGACAAAAAGGCAACATGTAAATGCTAAAATGAAATATGATTTATCTACACTGCACGTTGGAGATAAAATTAAATTCAACATTTTCTGGTTGTTCGAACAGAGTTTATCATTTCACCATTCAAAATGAATTTAAAAATATGACGACAGTGACGTTGAAAGAAAACAACATATTTTTTTAAAACATGGCCATGACTGCGTGAATTGATAAGCCGGGTATTTTAAAAGTTGCATGTCCATGGTGCGATGATTTCATAAGCCGCGTGGTCATGGTACGGTTATACTGGACGTGGTCGTGGTGCTGTTATTTGATTTAAAAAGTATTTATTCAGAATTCTTATATACAATCATGCTGTTATTTGGTACTCAACGTGGCTATGGTACGATTATTTCGTAATCTGCGTGGTCGTCGTGCGGTTATTTCATAAATCTCGTGGTCGTGGTGCGGTTATTTCATAAGCTGGAAGTTAATGGTGCGGTTATTTCATAAACTGCATGTTCATAGTGCGGTTATTTCGAAAGTCGCGTACTGATCATGGTGTTGTAATTTCATTAGCTTCATTTTCGTGATAAATTTTTTTTTTCATAAGATGCAAGTGTTACTTTGCATTTGTTTTGCTGCGACTAAGTTTAAAGTAGCTAAGTCTCTAACTCAATATCACCCAAAGTCTTCGACATTGAAAGCACGAACTATTTGTCATTTAAATCAATATTGATGTAGCGATCTTACCGGGAAATATGGGCTTCCGATATCCAATATTTAAGACAAAACATGAATTTTACCAGTGGTACACGAATCGTGTACCATAATGCGTTTCAGTGCCATTTGTAAGAATGGACCGGAATAACCAGACCCAACGGAAGGCATTCGATTGAGACTTCTGGCGTATTTCACCGAACATAACTGATTAGAAATTACAGTAAAAAAACGATTGAATGTAAATCAGTTTATATACATTCATATCATTGTAGACGTTGCGACCAACTTGTGTCAATTTCTAGGTCCCTAATATTAGAGATTTTCCTCCTATAAGTTACATTATAAACCAGTTATAGGATAACGGACAGTGAATATTAATTAAAAGATATTAATATAATACATATCATTTTTTATATTGGTTTTTATATAGTATTATCTTTTTTTCCTATCGTTATCTAAAACATATCAAGCTATGAAGAAAACGGGATATTACATTGATTTTTTGGGATAAAATAGTCATCATAAATTAGGTCGACAGCACATTTCGTAGAAGGAAAAACACGCAAGAATTGTTCAAAATATGGGGCTTAACGTCCAACGTTTCTGGGCCGACCGGGTAAATGAATGTAGAACACTGAACGTGGCTTGCTAAAATGGTTTGAAATGACTGAATTACTTGCAGATAAAAATAAAATCAACTTCAATACTAAAAAAGCCGCAAAAAACTCACCAGACACAAGCAACAAATAGGCATAATATGCGTAAGAATTAATTAGCTAGGCTGCGTTTCTGACTTTCAGAGGCTTTCAAGTTTGCATTGCAATCTATATTGGAACTCTATTTCCGCTTGTTATCGAATAAAATTGGGTTTAACGTCCTACTGTTCAGCTCCAACTGGGGGAATGAATGCGGTGACTTATTATCCCTGTGATATTGCTTTATGTTAATACGCTTAGACATATCTATAAAGTTATAATATAACCTAATAACAGCAAATATAATATAACATTAAATATATTAACATAAAAACCTCTTTAATATATATTATCATTATATCAGTGAATAAATTAACATACAAATTGTTCATCGGTTAATTTTCAGTTTCTCTGTCTGGGTTATATTATTATATATGGTCGTTGTATAATTTGCTAATTTTTAATTTATTTTTCTGGCTTATATTTCACATGCACGGTTGTTGTGAAGTTGAATGAATTGCTTTTAAGTCCGATTGTATTTCAATAATTCGCTTGTAGGAAACCGGAGGACCCGGAGAAAACACATGAGGTTGGACAGACGACCCTATAACTGTGAAATTTAAACCACGCCAGTTGACCCATTAACGTACCTTATGACACAGCGCGCGTGCTACCCCCCCCCCCCCCTCAACCATAATATCAGGAAATTCGGAGAAGACTGAGCAGAAAGTCGTTGTACGGGCGAAATTATCGATCTTACGATACTCAAGTGACTCTAAAAAAATTTTTTTTTAATATAACAGACTGAAATGACCGAATTATTGTACATAATCCCCCTTTTATGACAGAGATATTAGATCAGTTGCATAAACCCCTTTCTTCACAGAGATATTAGATCGGGTGTATAACCACCACCCCCTCCACCCTCCATCACAGAGATATTAGATCGGGGATTCCGAGAAAAGGTCGCAAACATGTAGACACAAACAAGTTTGTAAATTAGACGCAAAGCATTTGGCAAAAAAGACACAAACAATTAATTAGACGCAAACCAGTTGACAATAAAACACAAACAAGTAGCAGAGCAGTTGGACGTTAAACCCCATTTCATTTTCACAAACAAGTACGCAAAAGGTCTTAATCTAAAGGATGTTTGTGATAAAATTGCGAAAGTTGGATAATTTGATTTTTTTTTATGAATCAACGACAGAGCCGTACCCGATTTGATAACAATTACTACGTAGTATATAGAGAAGAAATATATTGGTTACTATTTACATACGTGGTATATTTATCATACCTTTCTGTCTATCTAAGGAACGGTCATTGTAATTCTTAACCGTGCATATGACTCTTGAGAGCAAGAAATGAAAAAACTAGTAGGGATTCGGCATCGCGCCTATTCAAGAAATTTAAAGTTTAGACCACTTTTCGTCTTCATAACGCCCAGTTCTCACTGCCTCGGGTTGTCGTACCACCTGAACGATTAGACGTTGTTGGGAACTCATGGGAAACTGTTTCAGCCAACATCCACAAAAGAATCCGAGATCTCAGTGGTTCTGAGACAAACTGGTGACAAAAGTACATGAGTGAGAGAGCGGGAGAAATGAGTTTTAACGTCCGGACACTCGACACAACCTTTGTCATTTCGGGACTAACATATCGTACAATTTTATTTCATTAAATCGCTTTAGCAGTGGGAGGAAACCGGAATACACGGAGAAAACCCATGATGTTGGACAGGCGGATTCCACTCCTTGACACGTACAAGCACGGGATCGAAACCACGCCACTTGACTCAATGTCAGACCTTATGACGCAACGCGCACGCGTTAACCATTCGTCGAAACATGAGTGACATAAGTGTTTAACAAGACATTGTTTATATACGTCGTCTATAATCTACAAGTCATGTTGTTACATTGGATTTATCATTTATCTAATAACCCGGCAACAAGGTCAACATATGGAATTCCAATTATTGATACTTTAAAATCCTATGACATGACATGACATTACATGGCTAACTGACGAAAAGGACATTTTTTTGTTCTTTAGTACGTAGTAGATAGTGGATTAGCGTCTGCTCCCAGGGTAGCGATATCCCAGGCAATTGGATACCTAAGTGTGGATAACTTCCCATCCTGAATTTGGTTATCAAATACACTAAAGTCCAGGGGTCCCGTGGGGGTGGGGGTTGCCAATTAAGTCACGTGTAAACACCTCACAGATCATCGATCAGAAACCACGTGAAGACAGGAACATCTGGGTTGCTCAGAAAGAAAACGTAACAGTGTTTATATTTGAAATGAATCTGGAGTCAAATATAGTTTGCGATACTGTGAACATTCTAGCGTAGTTCTGATGTGACGAAAAATCGACATTTGAACTTTTGAAATTCGAGTGGAAATGTCGTTTGACCGGGTAATGTTTCATGACATATGCTCATCTTTCGGATAGCGATCGGTGCAGACATAAAAAATAACGATTTCTACAATGAGGTGTAATTTTATTAATGGCGATCTTTTTTAGAATACGTTTACTGTTTTAAACCTATAAATACACCCCTGCATTGGTCGAGATTGTCGGCGTGGTTCCCCCTTGTCAGTGATGCAAGACGTAGGGCCTGACAAGGACAACTGTCTAGTCGTTCGTATGGGATGACTAGAAAGTTGGAATTTGATATAAGAGTACCCCGTAGTGCAACTGTCCATGCACAGTTTCCCTCATAGTACACTGTATGGCGTATCCATGTCTTTATTAGCCCAGTCGGAGCAGAACAGTAGAACGGTTAAGCGCGATTCCATTTCGTTTCATTTATAAATACACATTTCCATAAAATTATAGAATCAATAATACAAGTCGATATTATAAATTATATTATAATATATTATAATTCCCCGGTAGAGACATAATTAGAAAATATAGATATACCATCCACGATCTAAACAGAAAACACAATTCGGTACCTTATACAATCCCAAATGGCCTTGGGAGGTTGTCGATGGGAGAGGGTGAAGGCAACATTACGTTTGGCTTACCCCCACAAGGGCCATTTGGCAGATATTCAATAAATATTTCACGTGTGGATAAAAAGGGACAATGAGTTACGCTCACTTCCACCCTCTCCCCCACCCCAAGGGCGGCCCTTGAGAGAAGTTATAATGAAATGGTGTTTAACGTCCTAGTGATAAAAGCTATTCTAGTTGTGGATTAACCGTTATCGTGATATAACATCTCCTACAATATTATATAATCTATGCAATCACTATCTTATAATCTTTACCCTATCAATAAACAGGGTTTAACGTCCTCTCCATAAAACTAAGTCACGTGGTTCAATTTTATTTCAATAATTCGTTTGCGCGTAGGGTGTCTCTAGTATTGGGGGAAACCGAGGACTCGGAGAAAAAGAGCCGACCCTACTCTTTGTCACGTACAACCGTGAACGGAAAGCACATCAGTTGATGTATGTTATAAATCAAATCTCATTTATTTATGCTTTTGTTTCTTTCGTGGATGATTTTATCTAATTTAAAATTACTTGGTATATTTATGTCATGGTGCCGTTTTTATGTGCTCTACTCCAATCAACCAGTGCTCTCTACCCAACACTCAGAAACTATCGGTGATAATATTAATCACACGGCGGTATATATCTCTATAATAGCTTTCATCACATTCACATAAATCTAGTGTTTATTATTTATTTATTTGTCTCATATCCACTTGCGTTACAGTGTGTTACACCTTTATAAATTGAATAAAATCAATGGCGCATGTTTGCCATTGTGAAATAAATTAAGTTATATTGCAACCAAGTACTGTCGAATAAATAATTTATAACGTGTTTATAAAATTTTACCTTTTTTAATCGCGTCTGTTGTTGAAGATTAAGTTATTTATTGATTTGTGAAATAAAATAGGGCGCAACGGACTTCATGAAATTTCACGGGTTGTATTTTTATCCAATATTTAAAGTTCGGTTTCCACTTCTCAGCTCTGGGGGCTGTCGGCTTAAAGGGACAATAACATTCTTGCTGGCTTGGTAGCTCCAGAAAATAAATAATACCCTTATTCTAAGTACTAGATGTTTGAATGAATTACCTGTTGTGTAAATTATCCATTACAACCTATTTTATTTGTTCAGAGGGTTCGAAAATATTTTAAAATCCAAGTCACATTTGAAAAGGTTTACGTTAGACTTTTCAAATCAATTGGTTGAATTTTTCCAATTTTTTAAAATAGGTGTGTTAAGATGAAATTTATATCATCATTTAATTGGAATATTGTAAAATAATACGATTTGTTGACCAGAATGAAGATTGGAACATATTTTTCAGTTACAACAAGAGTGTTATTGGGGCTTTAAAAGAGTTGTTGCATACGTAACCATGTTATTATGAATTAGGTTACGTTTGTTTCGTGTAAGCGAGAAAGCAAAAACGCGGAGTATGCAATGCGAAGATTGGGGCTTCGCTTCGGTAGTGTCGGTTCTTCGATTTATCTTCGTATTCCATCTGCTCAAGATACATTTGCATGCGCATCCCAGTTTTGTCAGCTCCACAAGCCTTATCTCCATCAATATAGATAATTTTATATTACTCATAAATATATATGATAATTTTTGAGGTGTTAGCTCAATTTAAACGCTTTAAACCACCTCTGATATAAACATTTAACTGACCATTATTACCCATCAAAATTAATTTAAGGCGAAAGGCGCGCCCGAAACCTGGCAGTCTACAATTGAATATAAATAATTTTCTATAGAATAAATTTATTGACTGAAATGTATTAAAATGTATTAAAAGGGGACTGGTGTAATGGGTTGTTTAGATTGTGTTGAATGTTGTTTAGAGTGGAGGGGGGGGGGGTGTTTCGTTGTTGATTTCGGTGATTTGTTGTCTGTTCGTTGATCTTTCCATGGTGTGGCGACGATTCAGGGTAAACATTTTACAAAGAAATGACAATATAGTATTGTTGTTCTCAAACGGTTTCTGCGTGGATGCACATTAATCCCAAGTAATTCCTAAATCCTAATCCTGATAATTATTCGCCTGCTGCGTGCTTGTCTTGTATCATACTCCATCGGTTTTAAACAAATGGTCAGTTTCATTAACG